>BTHU01000008.1:44711781-45911781 GCA_036184795.1 Tokudaia tokunoshimensis
AACAGGAATCACATAGGCAGGCAGGGTGGTATGAACCTATAACCCCTTCCCTCCTTCCCTGGGGAGGGAAGACAGAGGTAGGAAGATGGTGAGTTCAAACTCAGCCAGGGCCACACAACCACACCCTTCCTCCCCACCACTTCAGGATCTTGAGGAAGTCAGCCCCAGCAGAGCAGTCTCTTCCTCTGTGCATCTCTGGAGACAGTGCCTTTGGCACACCCTCAGCTGGTCCTGATATTACATTAAGCCCCACCCCCACCTGCTTCTCTTCCTCCTGTCAATCAGCAGGAGAGGGAAAGGGAAAGAGCTCTGACTCCTGGCTGTTGGCTCCAGGAGATGCTGAGCATGGAGTGTGACCAATTTCTTCCTCTCAGAAGCCATAGCTCTCAGAGAACTGCATTAGAGCCAGCTCTGGCAAATGCCACTACAGGGAGCCTGTCTAGTGTTCTTTAATTTGGGAGGCCTGGGTTTGGTCAGAAGTTTCAATTTGAGACCTGCCTCTGATAAGTACCAGCTGTGGAATCCTGGCCAGGTTTTCTTCTTCTTCTTCTTCTTCTTCTTCTTCTTCTTCTTCTTCTTCTTCTTCTTCTTCTTCTTCTTCTTCTTCTTCTTCTTCTTCTTCCTCTTCTTCTTCTTCTTCTTCTTCTTCTTCTTCCTCTTCCTCTTCCTCTTCTTCTTGTCACTGACTTCAGACACATCAGAAGAGGGCATCTCATTACAGATGGTTGTGAGCCACCATGTGGTTGCTGGGAATTGAACTCAGGACCTCTGGAGGAGCAGTCGGTGCCCTTAACCTCTGAGCCATCTCCCCAGTCCCACTGGCCGGGTCTTTGAGCTGTTTCCTCATCTGAAAGATGGTAAGTGCTAATTCTTCCTTATTTCAGATAAAATAAGATCACAGATCATTTAATTAAAAATTTTTATTTTCATTGAAAGATAAGAATTGCCTGTATTTTTAAGATGATGTATTTGAGAGGACCTTGCATCCTACAAAGTGCTAAATGAGCACAAGGAGCATTTTCCCAGTAAAGATGACCATGTTAGCCAAATATGGAAGCAGGGAGAAGGAGAAGGATGTTCATAATAATCTTATGACATAGGATGACCCCATCTACAGAGGTACCAGAACCTACTTTGTAGCAATGGAGCACGCAGGCTGCCTGTGAACAGGGCAAAGGGCTCCTAAGCTAAAGGTCAAGGTTGGCCCAGTCCTTACTCCCAGTCAGTTGGAGTGTGTGTCTTACATGTGTGGTTACAGCGGTTTTGGCTTTCAGGTAGGTTTTCTCGGCCTGGACCCACTGAATTGAGAAGTCAGTAAAGAAAAATAGTTGTTCAAGGGTTTGACCAGAGTATAATATTTTAAAAATGTATCCATCCACAAAATTACAGTTTGGAGAAAATAGTCTGTTTTTTGCTAAACATCTGAGAATCGGGGACTGGGGTTGGGGAGCAGGAGACATAACTGATACCGAGTAAAAAGAGTACAAATGGGTTTGTAGTGTTTTACGGCTTAAAAACTGACGTCATCAGTTCTTGCCGTGTGCTGTGTTCCGTGCTGAATGGGGGAGGGAGGTGAGGCCATCTCGGCAAGGCCTGGTGGGAGCAATGCATCAGGCAGTGGACTTCCTTCTCTGCTGCCTCTGGATCTGGGGTCTCCTGCTTCCCAGGGCCCTCTATTTACCTCAAACTTACTCCCCTCCCTTTCTGCCCTCATCCATCCACTTGTCTTAACTGGCAGAGAACAGCCCCCTCCTTGTACATGTAAACCTTCCCCCTTAGAGTATACTGTCTACCAGAGCAGGGAGACACGGGACAATCTCCTACTGGAAAGATTACGGCTCTAGGTGAAACATTCCCATATGCACTTACCTTCATTTTACCTACTGTAATGGTGACTTTTAGCCCCATTTTTAGAAGTAGAAGCAGAAGTCACGGGGCTTTTAAAGCAATTTTTCCAATGCGCCATGCCCAATAAATAGTGACAGCAGCAGGATTCAGACCCAGATCTATGACTTTGTAGCCCACGTCTAACCGTTATGCTAGCCTTGCTCTGTTTAGAAGGCAGGGCAACCAGTGTGTTTCTGTGGTGATGTGTAGTGTGGAATAACTACTCGCTTCACTTCCTGTTTGAGGCATGCAGGTATTGATTTATATGACAGACACTAACTACTGTGCCTCTAGGAGTGTACTTCTGCTTGGAAGCTGAAAGTGTGAGCTCTGAGGTCCCACTTCATGGCTTCAAATTCCAGCCCTGCTACCTACTGTCTGTTTGGCTTTGAGCAGGATTCTATTTTTTTTAAGATTAATTTATTTATTTTTATAGATATATGAGAATACCACTGCTGTCTTCAGACACACCAGAAGAGGGCATTGGACCCCATTATAGATGGTTGTGAGCCACTACATGGTTGCCAAGAACTGAACTCAGGACCTTTGGAAGAGCAGTCAGTGCTCAACCTCTGAGCCATCTCTGCAGCCCCCTGGGCAGGATTCTTAATTATGTCATGCCTCAGTTATAAAATTGAAAAGCAGTCACTTCCTTCCAGGAGTGCATAATGGATTAAATGAGATAGTACAAATGCTTAAGTCAGAGTTGGTCACGTGGTGGGGAATGCAGAAATGCGGCCTGTGGTTAGGGTCACTTGTAGAGCCACCATTCAGATGCGCATGTGCAGAGTGAGACATGGGCTTGCGCTCTGAGAAGCACAGCAAGCCCTGAGGGTGCTGGTGAGACTATATTTTAGGGATTTCAATCTGGCACTGGATTAAGTTGGATCACAACTGGGAGGCTGGCTGAGAGGCCGCAGTAATATCGCAGGCAGGAAGGGATGGGTACCAACATCCACCTGCAAAAGTCGGGTGAAGTGGGCAGGCAGTTGCAGGTAAGAAAGCAGGAGAGCATGTGAGAATACCGTGCACTGAGGGTCACTTGGGGAGAGCGGCACCCCAGAAGAGTGGCTTCTATCCCAGAGCAATGAGAGGACACAAGGCCAACAGAAATTGGGAGCAGAGGCTGCCAGAGGCAAGTGTCACACAGCCTCCATTTGCACAGAGCCGCTTTGCAATTGGCCAAGATAATTCAGGCCAAGACACAAGGGCAGAGACCTCTTGCTGACCCCAGAGGGGACCCAGTTGGAAGTGTGCTTTCCACAGCTAACCTGTGTGTCTCCTTCCAAGTCCCACTCTCACTCCATGTTTCCCTGTCTACTGGCCATGCTCTTGGAGAAGAAGCTTAAGAAAGGAAAATCACCACTGGACCTCAGCTTCCCCACTGGCCTTTGGGTGTGGTCCACATCTGTACCTACCCTGACCCCCAAACAAGAAGGATTCTTACCTCGCTGAAGTCCAGGTGCCACTGACATCAGGTAGCCAAAGGATTCCTGATGGATAGAGGTAGGTGGTCGTGTTGAAGATAGAGTCACAGGATGGCCAGATCTGTAAGTACTGACAGGCGAGACAGGGTCTGGGGTATGGGTCCTTTGGGTCTGATTGGCAATGACTGAGCCTGTGCCAGGGTGGCCTGTCTACCTTGTTTTCTTCCCCAGTCACAGCCCAGCACTGACAGTGAGTGCTCAATAAATTACTCATTGGATGAATACACAAGTGCCGGGTTGCCAAGTCTCCTCCACTTGGTGTATAGAGGGCTAGAAGGCTTGCCACCCTGTCCCAGGGATGCAGAACTGTGAGATACATTTGTGCTATCTTTCCTCAAAAGTGGGAAGCTGAAGAGCCCTTCTGAGGGACTTTAAAAGGTGGTGACGCGGCCATTGTATTCACAGCAAAGAGCTAAGGGGAGGACATGGCTATCTGCCAAAGAAAACCAGCCCTCGAGCCAGTGTGGTTCCTGGACAGAGGTTGCAGACCCTGGGATAGATGGCAGCACAGGATATGCTAATCTATGCAAATGATGGCACAACCTCATTCAGGCTTCCCAGAAAAGAATATTAATGGATGTCATTGGACAGCTGGCCTCCTGCAGCCAGGATTCCAGTCATCACACTACCATCCTGTGGCAAACAGCCAGATAAACAGACCTCCTTAAAATCACGCTGAATTCCGGTCCCCTTCAGGTCTGCTGGTGACAGGAAGAAGAGCAGCAACTGAATTGCAAATGAAGCATCTATATTGATCAATGCCTGTGTTGTCTGGATGAGACCGTGACCCTGGGTTGGGGTCTGGGAAGCCCTGCATGATCTCTGGGACCTTGCTTGTGAACGGGTGGGAGCTGTGGTTGAGAGGACCTGGAGCAACCAAGGGTGGCAGACCCGGAACTCTGTCAGAAGCCTTTCCTGGTAGAAAGAGTTCAGGGAACTGGGGTCCTGAGTCATTAAGGTAACTTAATTCACTCTGAATCAAAGCAGAGCTAGGTGTGAGGTCCCAGAAGGGATGAATTGCCAGGGACCAGAAAAGACTAGGAGAGATGGCTGAGGCTGTGCAGTCTTCTAGGACAGAGGTCTTTGATGGTAGAGGAAGAGGCAGACCCTGGGAACAAGGAACCAGCCATGGGGCCCACTGTGTAAGTCATGGTCGGGCCTCATTGGTTCAGGTCCCTCTGGCAGGCCCTGTACTCACTTCAGGGCGAGCAGCGGCAACATGCACAGACCTCATTTCATGGATGTAAAGACGAGTGGAGAGAAGGGATACAAAGCTCACTGAATGACTGAAGGGTCAGGCGGGAAGCTCACACTGTCCAGTTTAGTCTGGTACAACAGGAGAGTGTTCACAAGGACCTGGTTCTAAGGCTGAGACCTGAAAGGGAACAGAGGTTGACTAAATGGGAGACTGGGTTTGCAGGTACAGTAGAGAGGCCGTTCTGCATAGAAGGATCAATGTGTGCAAAGACTCCGTGGTGCAAAAAGGCAAACAGCGATCCTGTTACAGCGCACGAAGACGTGTGTATAACATGAAGAGGGATGGGGCAGAGCATGATGCGTCAGGAGTGGTAGGAAGCCAGGCTACACACCCAGGTCATGGTCAGGACTTGGGTCCTGAGACCAAAGGCAATGAGAAGACAGTCAAGTTGATCCGAGGCATGAACTGATCAGTTTGATGATTTCACAGATACTCCTTTAATTGATGAAGAGTGTCTCTGATAGAAAAGAGTTAGATAAACTGCCCCTGAGTGCTGTATGTCATGAGTGCTATATGCTACGGAACTTGTGGGATGAAGCATTTTTGGGAATGAGAAATAGGAAAGGGCTTGGACACATGAAATTCGGTTCAGAGAAGAGTCTCTTCCTCCTGGTCCTCTTATAGTGATGTACAAGACCAAACCTTAGTCTACAGACTGACAAAACTGGAATCTGCAGTCCTCTCCTCAGCCCCTCTTCTCTGTGCAGGGTGACAGGGTAGGCTAGTTCTTACCCCCACATAGTCACCTTCTTGGGATGGCATTTGGGACACCATATATGGCTGAAATTATCACCACCCAGTACCCAGTACCTAATGCCCAGTACCTGGTACCCAATCTGGTGCCACATTGCTGTAGCTACCAAAGGTAGCAGAATGGGCTCTGATCAATGATCCTTGTCTTGTTGTTTTGATGTTGAATTATTCCGGGTCCCCCATTCCCATTGTAGGGATAATTTTATGCTCTAACAAACAGAGAAGGAATGGGGACAAGACTGGCTTTCCAAGAAGTGGTCCCTGGTCAGTAATATCTTACTCTGTAGTTACAGACAACACACAGACGCGTACGCAGGCCATAAAAGAAAGAGCCAACATGTGACATTTAATTCAAGATTAAAGGAAACTGTCAACTGGATCTGATTGTGCTCATCCAGATGTCACCAGAAACAGCTGTATGCCATCTGCTGGGGTGGGTACCACCAGCTGGGGCAGCCCCACTAAGTCCCAGTTTGCCTTGCTCCACAGCAGGAAGTCCAGCTGAGGTTGGGGGCTCACCCACAGCTGAGGGATGATGGGAGGAGCAGGAAGTTCTGCCTCCCCAGCCCACTTCACAGGCCCTTTTTGTGCTAACAAAGGTAAGTAATGAATTACTGATAAGTGGCCTCTTTTAAAGGGAAATTATTCAGGAAAGCAGGTGAGACTCTGTAGACATTTATCTTTTGCCTCCGAGAAGCAGGCTGAGAGATGGAGAAAGGTAAGGGAGATGATTCATGGCCAGGGCCTTTCATCCCTCACTCTGGGTGTCCTTTGCAATGGGGAAGCAGGATTGATGGGTCTTAGGCTGGCGCTGTGGTGAAGTCTGCCGGCTTCAACAGCCAAACCAAAGAGGCTGAGAATCAATGGGAATAAAGGACCAAGCCCCCAAATGGAGGCCCAGAGCCAGTCTGGGCCCTGCGTGGGACAGAGGATGGCAATCTTTGGTCTCTGGACAGACCACTGAGCTCACTAGAAGCCATGAATGCTAAGCGCCATCTTCTAGAAGTAAGGTCAAGAATACTGGTCCCGGATGCAGGAAATTGGGTTCCAGACCCTTGGCACTTAGCTCTTCTCTTCTACTGGCCCAGTTGCATAACTCTCACAATCCAGTGGGCACCCAGGGGCAATAATATACCATTCCCATTCCCATATGCCATGAAGCCCCCATCCCCTCTTCTTTCCCATGACCCCTTTCATCCTTCCTCCTGTCCCTCTCAGCCTCTTCTGCCTCCATTTTTCTAGAACATCAGTAACTCCCAGCTCTTAGTGTTCCCACTGGCCACATGCAGGTAAAAATAGACATTCTTGCTACTGCCCGCCTCAGGTGCCCTGGGCCCCATGCCTCAGAGCTCCAGGCTTCTCTTTTGAGAGGCAGAGACTGAGAACTCTGCTCAGCACCCACTGCGCACAACCCGAGAGTGCCTGGGAGTTAATGGCCAGCGAGGCAAAACTTTGATCAATGGAAAATGGGAGCCAGTGGAAAATTCTTCCCTCTTGCTCCCTCCCAGCAGATGTTCCCAAGACATACAGCTTTTTGAAATGGTCTTGCAAGATTGAGCAATCAGTCGTACTCAGCAGCAGCCGGCTCCGTAATGCATCCTCAGAGTGGTTCCCCACCCCCTCCTGTCCCAGACTGATTCCCCAGGCAGCAAGAGGACATCGGCCCTGCCATTGTCTCAGGAAAAGGCAGTGTTCATTTTTTGCAGTTACACTAGAGATCGGCCCTTGGGAGGGAATTTGCCGTTTGGACTTGATACAGGGGGTATCGACTAGAATCTCCCTGCTGGTGACAAGAGTTGAGTGGCAAGAACTTTGACAGACAGTGGCATCGGGTTGGCCAAAGCGCTCGCTCACCTGTAGCATGTGGGCAAGAGGTGTTCACGGAAGATAAGGCACTGGGTTCTGCAGTGAATTCGGCACTAGATGCTGCCATGGATAGATAGGAGAGGGAGGTGTTGAACACTCTGCATGGGGGTCAAGTATGTTGGTATGGGGATACTGATTCTTGACATAGGCCCTTGTGTGTAACTGGTCCAAACAGACCTTAATCATGACAGCATAAAGCAAACTCAGTTTCCCCAGCACAATACCAAAGAGGGCTCTGAGGTTCAGGCAGGTATTGGTCTAGGGCAGAGTTCTATGCTACGGCTGTGTGTTACTTGGGGGAACCCCCTCCCAAAGGATGCACTAAAATCTGACACCTGGACTTTATAAAGTGACTTATGTGGAAATAGTGCCTTGGGAGACCCAGACAAGCTAAATTGCAGCCATTGGCTAGAGAGGAACAAATGGGCAAGAAATTTCATAGTAGCTTCCCTCAGTGACCTGGGACTGATGGTGGCCCTAGGCAGAACAGGATTCAGGAATGGTGGAAGTCAGGGGTGGGTGCACTTCCATCTCAGAGGCATTGTGGGCAGCAAGGCTGGGGTGGCACCTTAGGCCTTGACCAGTCACCCAAGATGGGCAGCTGCCAAGGGAGTTGCTGAACATGTCATTTCAAAAATTCTCAAGAGACAGTAAGCAAAGAGAAGCATCAGGCTCCCCATGACTTGCAGATGTGTCATTTCTACGGCCAGAAGCCAGCGGGGGAAGGGAAGAAGGTTTCCTGGAGAAAGGGCCTCACAATGCCAGAGCTGAAGCACAGTACTACTCCATATCCTTCTACGGGGACCTAAAGACTCTTGGACGCAGGATCTGGCCTGACACCAGCGACGGACCAGGGGGTCCCATGGGGTCTCTGGCTGCCTGAAGTTATCTCACTGGTCCGTGAGTGTTTAACAGGGACAGAAATGAAGCAGAGCCTGACAGAGCGCCCCCCCCCACCCACGGTCTCACAACCAGTGAGTAAAGGCCCATTAGGGCTGGATGGACCAAGTGGGAGGCCCAGAAACTACCCTGCAGGTCAGACAAGATAATAAATTGGAGGAATTATTGGCACATTCCGGGCGAAACTGCAGAGATTAGTGCTACATTACCAACTCACAGGATGGAGAGTAAGTGCCCCTGCCCTACTGCTAACATGAAATTAATCTTACCAGTGACCTTGGATGAGCATACACTGACCTGGGTGGCAACACCTACCGCAGTTTCCATGCCAGAGGTGGCCATTTCACTGGAGCAGATCAAACCGCCTCTGGCACCTGGGTGAGGCTTATTGCTCAAGCAAACACATTTCTTCCTCACCCTCACATGGCAGGAACACATCTGCTGTCTCACTCTAGGGATGGGGACATCTTCCTGGTCTCCGTCATAGTGTAGTCTAAATGGACCCCCAGTTGTGGATTCTGTGGGGCACCACACTGCGTCACTATAGGGATGATGATTTAAAGTTGTTCCTGGTGAGGAAAACTCAGAAAACTCCAGGTGCTCTAGAGAGATTTAGGTGAACCAGAGGGAGAAAACTACAATGAGAGCCAGGGCCTAGCCATATTGGGGTATTTGGGGAGGATCTAGTGGTCTGGAGTTCTAGGACATACCTTCTAAGGTAAAGTACACATTGTCATATTATATAGTTTTTTTCTCTCTAAGGAGAAGCACAGTGTGTTGGTGGCAATGACCTTTTGAGGTAGTGTTTAATATAATACAGGTGGGATACTATAAGGTGACTAGAAATATTACCTTTTTCATTTTTGTTTGTACAAGTGTGTGTGTGTGTGTGTGTGTGTGTGTATGTGTGTGTACTCACTCAAGCATGCATATGCTATGGCACATGTGTGGAGGTCAGAGAACATCTTGCTAGAGTCAGTTCTTCTGTCATGTGGGTACCTGAGATAGAACTCAGGTCATGAGGCTTGGCAGCAAGCACCCTAACCCAATGAACCATCTTGCCAGTCTAAGTTACCTGCTTTTAATAGGATCCAGATTGATAGAGAGCCCTGTAGGGGGGATTAGCCACTGATGCAAGCTGCATTCAACTTATGTGTCCCAGCATATCATCAGGGCCCTGTGTGGTACTTGAAGATACCTATGGAAGTCATGGACACAAAGCACACAGACTTCTGGTCTCCCGTTAAAACTGCCAAAAGCATCCATAGCAGAGGAGGAGCTAACCAATCAGGTAAGAAGGATGATGCAAGTCCGGGTGTGTCAGCCAGCATCTCTATCAGTCACCACTGGACTGGTAGAGAGTGACAATGGTGGCAGGAAGGAGGCTGTACCTGAGCCAGAAGTGTAGACAGCTTCCCTAGATCAACCTTGTAACTGCCCCAGGTGACTATGCCAACAGCCATCAGGAGAGAGTGATGCTGATCCCTTAGTACGCCATGGATCCTTAGGGAGATGAGCTGGCACCTGATCGCACATGCTTGCACCTGACCCCAGAGCCCTGCCAGGGGCAGCCATGCATCCTCACTAGAATGGACGCTAGTACAGATGTAGGTCTATCTACACGATGACTGCTTATGAAGGCCAAACAGTGCCAGACACCAAGAGTGCACGAAACACTCGATTTCCTAGTATAATATCCCCCAACACTGTTTTCCATCAAGAAACCCATCATCCAGGGAGGAGTGCCAGGCCTGACGGGAACTCAGGGCATGACAATGGTGTCAGGTGCTCTGCCGCAGATATCTAAGTGCCTCTAAAGGTCCTATAGCCTGCCTACCTTCTGTTTCACCTGAGAGAGCAACTCTGCTAGGAGGTCTGGTATACATGTGTGGCCCAACACACTCTTCTCTCTTCCTGCACTGTGGCTATGCGGTAAGGAATGCCCAGGGACATACAGTGGCTTTTAAGCTCACAGCCCAGAAGACAGAGAAGCAGAGTCCTCAGTGGGATATAGGAGGCCCTCTGCGCCTCCCTCAAAGGAGTTTTTACAATTTCTTGGGTGAGGGGTTGTCCACAGGTAGCTAGTGTGGTGAGGACAGCATTGTCTGTCAATCCTTCCTCTACTCATAACTCTAGCATCCCTAAAAGCCCAGAGCACAGGCTCTACTTTCTGAAGGATCTAGGTGAAGACAGTCTCCAGACTAGGAGCTTAATGTCTCTTGTCACCTACTGTCTGGACCCCACAGTGCTGTTTAGTCTTGTGTCATCTAAGTTCAGACACTGGAGGGAGCAGATTTATTAGCCCTCTGCTTTTGTATCTGTGAGTCAAGGGTAAAGATTCTCCCCCAAGGTCATTGGTCAAATGCTTCTGCTTCCTGGAGACTATCGCTTGCCTTGGACGCTACAGGATGGAATCCTGGGATTTCAGTTGGTCTTGAGTTCCATTGTTAGGGAGGACTCTACAGGGACTCCTAGAATCAACCTGTGTCCCAAATTCAAAATTTACCTATAGCTAGAAAAAAGGAGGGGGGGAAGGAGAGCCAATGACATTGCAGAGCTATGGAGAGGAGCTGGGAGGGGCTTTGGCTTTGCAGAGCTGTGTCTCCAAGAACTTGGGCAAGTTCTGGAAAATCTGCATCAAGGGAGAAGATTCAGGCCTCCAGAGCATTTGTGGCATCTCTCCATGGGGCCTGGGATCCAGGCTGGGAAAGCAATGCTATGTTTGGACAGCTTTCAATGAGGCAGGCAGGCTGGCCACCAAGTTCCTTCAAAGGGAGAGAGTGTATCCCAGCAGCAGCCACCAGCAACATGGTCCACATCAGGCATTTTGACCAGCACGTGTCTTCCCCTGATATCTTAGGAATGGGGAAGAGAGTAGAAACAGATCTAGACGGGAATTATGTCAAATCTGAACTTTCACTATATTTATAGGCAACAGGAACAAGGACGAGGCGAGATGTTCTGTTACCAAGAATAGAACAAAATGTAAGGGACATGGTCAGGGGATTTTACCAGAGAAGAGACATGGCTCAGACTACTGGACAGTCACAGATTTCAACCAAAATATGATAACCAGAAGATTTTTGATTACCTGGGATGCATAAGGTAGTGCTGGGTTCCAGATGTGTGGCTATGGAGCGTGTAGAGAGGAGGTAAGTAAATGCACCAGCCCACTGTCGAGCTGTTCCACCAGACTCAATAAAGACAATGAGCAGTCATACTCCAGGTACATGCAGGATGGAAGGGGTCAGACCAGCCTAAGCGGCATCATTCACAGGAAGTGTGAAAGAAATTTCCTATTAGCAGGTAAAGAAAGGCAGAAGTGGGTGGTCCAGATAGAGGCTGGAAGCAATCTGCCCAAGTCGGAACATCACCACGGGGGGTGTCTCCATTAGGATAATAATCAGTGCTGGGTCACAAAAACACCAAGGAAGGGTTAGTGAGGAAGGCTTAGGGAAGAAAGGACATCTCTGTTGATGCCACATCATCAGAATCCAGAGGCTAGGGCTACAGACTTCATGATGTCATTGATGTCCCCACTTCTTGGCATCTCTCCACTCCTGTCATTTAACATGTGGCTTACTGTCCATGGTCCCAGATAGCTGTTTATTCTCTAGCCCCATAGGAAGGGGAGGAGAGTGGAAGCAGAAGTTACAGTCACCATTAAAAACCAAAGCTGTCCCAGGGGCTATCAGCCTGCAGTCTAATGGTCAGGTACTGGTTCCGTGGCCATTCTTCCCCACAAGGAAGCTGAACCTACAGAGACAGTCTCCCAAAGATGGCCTAGAAAAGCCATCAGCCCAGCTGAGGAAGAGGAACACAGGGGCACTGATCACAGACCCAAAGAATGATTCTATACTATTAAGGTTTTTGTTGTTTGTTTTTTGGTTACTTACAGAAGAATGGGTATCTCAAAAGTCAGTTGCATTATGGGAAAGCCAACCACAGCACCAGCAACAACTCAACAAGTCTGCATCACTTGAGTCCCCTCCCTACTCTACAGGCATCTCAGCTTATCAGAGTCTCCTCTCTCTAGCAATTGCTACTGTTTATATAATCAGGGCTTGGGGGTGGGCACCAGTCTCATACGTTTCAGGAGTTTCCTGAGACTTGTGAGTTTTCTTTTCTTCCTGAACCTTGTAAGTTTTATGTAACTTCTGAGTCTTAAGTAGCTTCCTTAAGATCAAATGTTTCCATTCAGAAGAAACAGCTTCATAAGCTAGCAGACTGAGTCCTGGAGGCCTGCAACGTCAAGGTGCTGGTGAGATGAAGAGGAAGCAATTAGGAAGGCAGGAGATACCCGTGAGAAAAGAGGATGTCCAGGAGCCAGCAGGATCTTCACCTTTTGTGAAGGAATGACATCATCAATAGCGCCACGTGCTATTACCAGGTCAACTAA
Source organism: Tokudaia tokunoshimensis (assembly GCA_036184795.1). NCBI lineage: Eukaryota > Metazoa > Chordata > Mammalia > Rodentia > Muridae > Tokudaia > Tokudaia tokunoshimensis. The sequence continues at coordinate 44,724,332 of BTHU01000008.1, forward strand.
GATGGGCACTGAAGTCACTACGGAGTTAACACAACAGAGAACAGTGGTGTCCCGGACCATAGAGTGAGAACCATAGAACCTAAATGACCTGGAAGAGAATAAGAGGAAAAGAATAGGAAACAACTCTTCCAAAGAGGCTTGCTATACATAGCTAGAAGGGGTAAATGGGCCTGGAAGGTCCTAGTCCCTCCTTTAAAGACATGAACGAAACCAGCAGACTTAGATGCTCATAGGGAGGAGGGAGGAGTAAACAAGAGATGATACAGTCCTAACAGAGAGGATACCATCAGTGTCCCTGAGTTGGGGGAGGGGTGGCACAGGTGCCGGAATTAGGGTCTAAAAATGCTTCCGCCCTTGGCTGGAAGCAGATACAGTTCGTCCACAAAACTGGGAGACGGAAGAGTTAGAAGCAGACACACAGGCAGGAGGGCAGCCGTGGGAGTTTGTGGAAGTTGTCTTTGTCCCCATTTGTTCAGTGACTAGAAAGCAAGGTTATCAGGAAACACAAGGACAGAAGAGGGAGGACTTGAAGACTGGAGGAGAGAGGGGAAGGTGTGATCCCTCATCTAAGAGAGGGGAGGGTGACTGGACCACAGAAATGATGGATGATACAGCAGCCAGCAACACCCACCTGAGTTCAGGGATCATAAATTCAAAGCAAGATGACCGGTATACTTTGAGAATGTTTCCACAGCTGCGGTACGCTTGTGGAGGTGCACCATCACAGACAGGCAAAGGCAGCTTTAGCTGCTGGCGGATTGGTTGAGGTGCTAGAGGCACAGGAGTGGTGTGTATTTGTTGAGGAGATGGCAATGGCTGATCAAGGAATAACACTTGGGTTAAGAGGAGGACTGGCAAGAGGAAGAACCAGGGACAGCGAAGGGTGACAGTGCTGGCAAAGTACAGTTCCAGTGTACCTGAGAGATGATACTTGAGGTGCAAACTAAAGCCCCTAGATGTGGGGTCTTGAGATGGATTTGGGGTCTGGAGATATAGTCTGGGGTCTAGAGGCAGAACATAGTGTCTTGAGGCAGGGCATGAGATAAAGTATGGGGTCTTGAGATAGGGGCTGGGGTCTTAAGATTAAGGATCTTAAGGTAAGGTATGGTGTCTGGCTAGGATGTCTAGTTTTGAGGTAAGGTGTGGGGTCTTGAGATGGGATGGGATCTTGAAAAGGGGTGTGGGGTTTTGAAACAGAATGTGGGATCTTGAGGCAGGGGATGAGGCCTTGAGATGAGGCAAGGTGTCTAAGACAGGAGGATGTAGGGTTCTGAAATGTGGTCTTGGGATGAGGTGTGGTGTCTTGAGACAAAGTGTATGTTTTTGAGGTAGGGGATGAGGCAAGGTGTGGGTTCTTGAGACAGAATGTGGGGGTATTGAGATGGGATATGAGGTCTTGAAATGGGATGTGCATTGAGACAGAATGTTGTGTATTAAGACAGGGTATGACATGAGGTATGGAGTTTTGAGACAAAGTGGGGAGTCTTGAGGCAGGTTACAGAGTCTTGAGATAGAATGTGGGATTTTGAACTGGGGCATGGGGTCTTGAGGTGTGTGTGGGGGGGGTGTCTTAAGGCCAGAAGGTGAAGTCTTGAGATGGAGTATAAAGTCTTGAAACAGGAATATAGAATTATAGAAATTGCTGGCAATGACAAGGTCTGGGGCAAGCCTTTTTAGTAGTGGCCAGAGGAAGACTGAAGACCAGTCCAGTTCAGGTAAGGAACTACAGAAGCCGGGGGGTTTTGCTAGTAATGCAGGAAAGAATTGGAGAGAGTCCCCATGATCCAGGGGCCAAAATGTTTAAGGAAAGAGGAGAGGGGCCTGCGGTGGGTAGATAGTTTCAGCCAAGAGCTTCTGACTAGAGATTCAACTTGGGTTGTTTTTCAAGAGAAGGGATGGATGTTGGCAAGAAGCTGAGAAGCGGGAGCCAGGAGGACTCCTACTCCACCTCCAGTAACAGGGACCGTGGAAAGAACATAGCCCCATGTGAAAGGGCTGTTGAGGAGCAGGACAAAGGAATTCCAATAAGAGCTGGAGGATGCAGGGTGGGGGCGGGGGTGACACAGAGGCTACTGAGCTGCGGCCCAGCCCTGAGTCTGATTCCATCAAGCCCAGTGTGCCGGCAACTGCTCTGAGCACCGTTTTGACCCAGGTAGAAGAAAGCTCAGAGATAATCGTTTCAGAGGCGCTGAGGTGTTCACACAGCAGCAGATCTGACCTTGTTAATATCACAGTAACATAGCCCACGGGAAGGGCCTTGCATGGGCTGAGCCACCGAGGCAGCTTATCTTGCAATACATTGCTCCTTACAAGGGACGCATGGATGCCAAGTGACCACAGGATGGAAATTAAAGAGGGTAAGACTTGGGGTGGATGGCAGAGATATTAAAAAAAATCAGTATCAGGGTTTATTTTTAGGTCTACTGAAGTAGAAAATAAGTGCTCGGACTGTGAAAGCGGGATCACAAGGCCAGCCCTTGGCCCCAGGAGCAGCTTGGGTCCTGTGCTGCAGAAACCTACCATTCGTAACTTTTGATTTACTGTGGCACAGACAAGAGGCGCTCACATGATACATCACTTGTATATTCTTCTATCGATCCGCAAGACTTCGTTTTCTAAACTTCCCATTCATCACCTGGATCTGTTCCTGCTCCCCACCGACCATCAAGATGAAATAGGGGGTGGGCCACCCCACCCCCCTTGCAAATGTGGCACGTTTTATGAGGCTGGAGGATTACAAAGATTGGGCTTGATGTGTGCTCATTTCTACAACAGGTGAACCTTATAGTGATGTTGAAAGGTGAGGCACAGAAAAGAGGATGCTAAAAAAGGGGTGTCAGAGCCCCAAACACACCAGAGCCAGGAAGAGAGAGGGGACATTTTGAGGAAGAGGCATGTACATGGCACTTGTCATTCCCTGTGGAGGCCATCCTAGATCTTGCTACTATAAACACTTTTGGAGCTGAACAACAGCACGAACACTACCCACATTCACCATCCGCTTCTACCCCACAACAGAAGGGCCCGGATGGTACCGCTGCTGCCGGCCTGTGGGCCTGGGGAAAAGAGAACCTGTTTCCCACTGGCTCCCACAAGAGGTTACTGTGCCCCCACCGGAAGACATGTTGTTCTGTGCATATAAGGAAACTCGGGTACCCACGTACCACCTTAACTCTTCTTCTCCTGCCAACATTCTCAGAATGGAAAAGGCAAGCATCTGTGATGTTACATCCACCCCCAGCCCCACCCCTCCATTTACAGAAAAGAGTCTTTTCAGTTTTTGCAAAACAGATCTCTGTACCTGGGAGTGGGGACGGAGGACAGAGGGGAAACTCCTCATTGCCTGTGATTTGAGGCTGGGACACAGAGGACAGAAGGCAGGACTGAGGGCTGCCAGGGCCTGGGGGCAAAAAGAAGGCCTATAGTCTCCTGTAGAAGGAACCCTGCTTTTGTGGGGTGTAGTAAGCTTGTGAACAGCCTTAGGAGCTCAGCAACTCAGAGCATCCTTTAGCCTAGTGGAGGGGAAATGACAGACCAGTAGTTGAATAAGCTAGTGATGTATCAGGAGCCTGTAGCGAGTTCCATTCTGGGGCCTTTGGCTAACCTTCATATCTCTGTGTGCCTCGGTTTTCCTAAGAGAATAGTGCTGACTTTTCTCTCGGGTCTTGAGAGGTATCCAAAGAGTGTCAGATGTAACAACCTTACAAATAAAGGAATTATCGATGTAACTGATGGTTTAAATTGAGCCCTGGGACCTCTGCTGTTTAGAGGATGGATCAATAGCAATAACAACAATAAGTAGTGTATAACTCAGGAGAGAGTTTATAAAGGACCCAATGGCTAGGACTAGATAGCTCAGGAACAGAAAGAGACTTCCCGTCTGCCCACACCATCCCAGCCACCAAGCTCCCTGGCCAGATGGCCTAAAGGCCTTGCCTGTTACAGATGGGGAGGGGACCTGGCTGTGCAGGAGGGTTGTGCTGGAAATGAAGGAACAGGGTAAGCCAAGAGGTTCCCAGGGATTGCTCGAAATGCTGGTCCCAGAAGACGTAGCCCAGTGATGTACCCCTGAGGAGTCATCTAGATACTCTGGCAGCCAGTTAGAAAGTTAAAGAAGAATTCAGCCATGGAGGGATGGGCCAGCTGTGCCAGACATGGTTTTGCAGTTTCAGACAAAGAGCAGATGTGTTGGGACTGTAGAAGGTCTGAAATGTGAAGTCCTCGTCAGAAGCGATGGCTCTGGCACGTCCCTACTGGTCGTGTGGGATAGCCTCCCAGGGCTTGGACTTCTTATTGGCAGTTGGAGACAAGGCTAGCTCTGTATTTAGTGCCCGTGGGAACACCAGTTACAAGAGGACCCAGAAGCCGCCTGTAGTTTTCCAAGGTATTTTTAAAAAAAGATTTTTATTTATTATAATTTATGTGTCCAAGGTCTTTGAGTACATGTATATATACCATGTGTGTGCCTACAGGAGAGAGCACCAGATCTCCTGGAATTGGAGTTGCAGACAGTTGTGAGCTCCCACGTGGGTTCTGAGAACCAACCCCACATGCTCTGCAAAAGTAGCAAAAGTGCTTACCGCAGAACCTTGCCTTTATCTACACAAGCCTTCAGTCTTAAGTTATGTATATGTGTGTGTGTGTCTGTGTGAGTCTGTGCACACGTGAGTATGGAGTCCTCACAGTGCTGAAGAATCCCTTGGATCTCCTGGAACTGGAGTTACAGGTGACAGACAGGAGCGTCTGTCATGGGGACTCTTCGAGAGCTAAAGGAGCTCTTAACCTCGAAGCCATCTCTATATCCCCGGGTTCTGCATTTTTACCAGATAGTTCTCCACATGGGTTGATGGGAAGTGTCCCAGGATGGTTTCATCACTCTTTAGACATTAGACATACACAACTAGAATTTCTCTCTCTCTTTCACATATAGCTAGAATTTTCTCTCTCACACACACAGACATGTACACATGTGCAATTAGAGTTTTCTATTTCTCTCTCATATACATAGCTAGAATTCTCCCTGTGTGCCTTTGGCTCTGTCTCTCTGTTTCTTTCTCTCTGTATCTCTCTGTGTGTCTGTCTGTGTGTCTGTCTGTCTGTCTGTCTCTCTCTCTCATACACACACACACACACACACACACACACACAGATATGCCTGTAGGTACACATTGGGCAAATACAAACAGTAATTCAAATAGAGAGACTTCTGGACCCTCGGGCCAGCAGGGAATTTTGGTTCCCATAGTAGATGACTGTCCTCAAGCTGGCCAAAATCAGTTATTTCAACCTCCAACCTAGAGCTCTCAAACATTCCCAATGTGTTGACCTGAAGGCTCCGCTTAACTCTCCCCACACAGGGAACCTACTCCCATACGGGGAAAGCACTTGGTCGCTGTGGCTCCTGCTAATCACCATAGGCCAGTGGTTGCCAGTCGTGTGCCTGGGACTGTGTTAAGCCCCTGTGACAGACTATTTCCAACAGCAAGCTGAGCATTCTTCTCTCCATTTAACCAAAATTGAAACTGAGTCTCTGGGCTGACATTGCTTAATGATGCCTTTTAGCAGGAGGAAGAGCTAGCTTGAAACTGGGGGGTGGGGTGGGGTGGGGTGGGGCTGAGTCTTTGTGCCTTACTAAGCCCTGAGCACACACTGCACAGGATAGTGCCTCTGGATAGGCTTAGCACCCTGCTCTTCTGTGAGTCTCACTGGCTGACCCCAGAGTGGGGCTCCAGAGCTTTGTAGAGGCTTCCCCCTTCTCCCATTGTCCCTTCCCTTTGATGTCATCTTGAAAGCCTTTTCCAAATATGGGTCTCCAAAGGAATTCCCAAAGGATTCTATCCCCTCTTGCTTGAACACTAGACTTTGAATCTGTTCCCTAAGATGCCATTGGCTTTTTTGGACAGCCATATCACATCTTTTACTGTTTTAAGGAAGCTGGGGATTTTTCATTTGATTTTAGTTAGCCCATTTTTTTTTCAATATAAACTGCTATCAGCTACTTCTGTAGTTGGGATGGAAAAAAAATGTGCTTGGCTTATTATTTCGGCTTCTCAGAAGAGCGTGTGAAGTTCTAGCCTGTCAGCCAGTACTCTAGCCAGCCTAGCAGCTTTGAGACATTTGCAAATTGGCTGAGCAGGCTTTCTCAGCCCAGTAGTGATCAAAGTCAGGCCAAGATTCAGGGGGCCAAACCCATCCCATCAACTAGGGAGGCCACCTATCTAGTGACATTGACCCACAAAGCATGACTCTGATTTGATGCCAAATGCCAGCCACAACTGTAGGTTTGGACTCAGCCCAAAGACGTGCCAGGAGTCCACTTTAGAGGGCAAAGCTCATTTCTGATGCAGGAGGAAAGGGGAGTGTGATAGGAGAGATGCCAAATTTAAGAACCTTTGGCCCACTGACCAGGCAAAAGTGCAGTCACGTTGGCAGTGAGTCTGCACCATCAGCAGCCAAAGGGAGCATGTGCCAAATGTGGGCCAGAGCTAAGGAATACACAGACTAAGATACTTCAGGCGATGTCCACACCAATCCCAGGAAACTGGTATAGGAGGCTTCTTAAACGTACAAACAGCTGATCTTTTGAATGTGTACCAGTTGTCTGAATCCCCTGGCTCTGGTCGACTTGGGACCTCTGGCTGTGACCGTGTCTAGTGACATTATTCAAGCCTAGCAAGACTATCTTTAAGTCTATAGTCAATTTTTAAAAGTCAAAAAGGCATTGTGTCTGGGGCATTTCCCTAGAAGTATATGCTATATTTTTTCTGTAGTTTAGGAAAATCTTAAATCACCATTTGCTTAACTAATAAGGAATCTGATTGTCTCACATAACAAGATTCCCAAAGAAGGATGTGGATTCAAAGTTGGTCAACACAGTAGCTCAATGATGTCATCAAAGACTGGTGCTCTACTCAGCTCGTGTCTGTCATAATAATAGTATAACCTGAAGTCTGAGTCCCTTGGGGTCATCAGCCATCCATCAATTGTGACAATAGACTTCTGAGTTTCCGTCAGTGGAGATGGAATGTGTCTCTTTAACTCATTGGTTCAGTTCCCTCAACCTGCCACCAAACTGAGCCAATCACCAGTGTCCAGTCGGTAGAATGAATGTTGGGGAATATTAGCCACTCTTTTCATGCTCTGGTCTAACCTTGCTCTCAGCGAGATAGTGAGCCCATTTGGACCTGGTGCATGCCAAGTAGAGCCATGCTGCTTCCTACAACTCTTAGTGACTACAGCCATCTTCCTGTGTTGTGGCTTTCCCGAGGATAATAGAATCTAGAGTCTTCTTTTATTTCTATAGCTTAAGCACATACCCCACCCACTACCAGAATTCTTGAGAATAGCTGTTTGTGTATGTAAGCATGCAGGGGCAAGCCTGTGGGGCTTGTTCATAATGGACAAGTAGCGGCGGAGCCTACCTGATAGGAATGGGGCCTAACTGGCTGAGATATTCATGTTCTAGGCCCAGCTCTCCTGGTTTCCCTTAGCTAAGCTCAATGGGTGTAGCTTTCTTGACGTTAAAAGAGAATCAGTACCATTTGAACATCTCTAATCCCTGAAGAGCTGAAATGCTCCAAACTCTGAAGCCTTTTGACTGTTGGTTTGCAGATTAGAGATGCTTTAACGTCCCTATGGGCACGTCCAAATCTTCAAGAATCAAACCAGGAAGTACTCTGGTACCCAAAATTTCAGATCAAGAGTACTCAACACCAAAGATTGACACAGAGACGAAAGACAACAGTGTCCATGTGTTTGCTAAATATGTTCGATCTCAGCCCCCAGCCTCAGAGCCTTGCATTATCAGTTGGGCAGGGAGTTAGGGAGGCTGTGGGCAGCAATCTGTGCTCTTGCCAAGCATTTCTGGGGGATCTTGACGCAGGCAGATGGACACCCCGGAGAAGCGTGTCATTGCAGTGAGTAACAGTGTGCCCACTGTGTCCAAGTCTTATGTGAAGCTCAGCAATGAAAGACACTTTGGCTGGGGAATTGAGAATGCCGGAGCACAGCCATGTGTACTGCCCGGCCTTGTCTTAAACAGCCTTCGCTTTTAGTCCTGTTGTCTTCCCCTTCCTTCGGACTTGGGTGTGTTTTTTATTGACAAGAAGCAAATAAAGGAGTATCTGCTTTCCCTCCAGCCTTTCTCACTCAGCAACCCAATGCTCACTGCAGAGAACGGAATCGCCTCTTCTCTTGTTCCCGCATCGAGTTCTGAGAGTGCTCCCTTCGTTATCCCTGTAATTCCCAGCTCACTGTGGACTTCGGAGTCACTGGTACTCTTCAGCAGAGCTGTGTCAGGCTTAGGTTTGAAGGATGAGACGTTTTCTTCTTCTGTCCCTTTATTATCTGAGCTCTCATGGGGCCCTGTCCACCCAGAGTTTTCTCCCTTGTGCTCCTTGGCATCTTGTCTGAGAAACTTCTCAGCCTTCCTAAGCCATATTTCTTCAGGAGGCCTTGTCCCCAGACTAGTGACACTAGTGGTGGCCTTTTCTTTGTACCCAGGCAGTCCTGGAACTCTATAGTCTACTCTGGCTGTGCCTACATTTCCTTCTTTAGTCTCTTAGGAACTTTGAGATGAATTGTTCCCAATCTTCCAGTCTCATTTCTGATGAGGAGAGAAAGAAGAAAAAAACAAAATCAAACCCTAAGATTTGGTGGCTGAAATAGCAATCATTCATTTGCTGTGGATTCTGCTACCGAGGCAGGCTTTTGGGGTCACCTTCACAGCTGTCACCAATGGGTGAGCTGGAGACCCAGTTTCTCTCAGGAACCTTACTCCTAGGCCTGGAATCTTTTTTTTTTTTTAAGATTTATTTGTTTATTTTCAGACACACCAGAAGAAGGTATCAGATCCCATTACAGAGGGTTGTGAGTCACCATGTGGTTGCTGAGAATTGAACTTAGGACCCCTGGAAGAGCAGTCAATGCTCTTAACCACTAAGCCATCTCTCCAACCTCCTAGGCCTGGAATCTTAATGGGTAACTGGGGTGGCTGGCATAAGTCCAAAGACCTCTCAGCCTCAGCTGTGAGGTAGGGCACAGCTCTGGACTTCCTTCCACACAGCAAGAGACCATGAGTAAGAGCAGAAAGATCTCTTAAGTCCTAGGTTTGGAGGTCACACAGCATCACCTCCATGGCCTTCCACTGCTCAGAATGTTCTGGTGGTCTGTCTAGACTAAGGACAGAGAACAGTCTCCAGCACTTGAAGGAGGAGATGCAGATTGAACTATTTATAATCTTCCGTTCTCATTCTCTTTTGACTCTTGTGAGGCCTTGCATTGATCAGGCAATGAAGAATACAGGTCTGGTCTCTGGGAAAGACAAACAAACAAACAACCCTCAAAAGCTGGTTGAAGACATAGCAAAGGAGAACCTTGCAACATGATGTGATAAATGATAATAATGCCATCATCTTGGAAGTTACTTACCACTGTCACTGGGCTTCATCTTGCTGAACCATCACTGTTATGTTCTGGGGGAGTTCATGTTGCTATAATCATTTGTCAGAGGTTTATCTTAATTAGCTTTCTATTGGTGCGATAAACACCATGACCAAAAGCAACTTGGGGAGGAAGGAGGTTATTTCACTTACACATCCACATCACAGTCATCCTGGAAGGAAGTCAGGTCGGGAACTCAAGGCAGGAACTTGGAAGCAGGAACTAATAGAGAAGCCGAAGGGAATGCTACACTGACTTGCTCCTGGCAACTTGCTCCATTTGTTTTCTTGTATACCCAGGACCTCCTGCCTAGGAGTGGCACCATCCTCAGTGGGTTGAGCCCCTCCCGCATTGATCATTAATCAGGAACATGCCCCACAGACTTGCCTACAGACCCATCTGATGGAGGCATTTTCTCAATTAAGTTTTCCCCTTTCTGATGTATGTAGATTTGTGTCAGGTTGACAAAAACCAACCAGACAATCAAGGAACGGTGTTAGGTGTTGAAGAGAGAGGCAGAATTGTGCCCTGGAGTCTCAGACACTGTGACTTCATAGTGCTCTGTTGACACAGCTCAGCCAATAAGCAGATGGGGGCAAGAGAAGGAGGGGGACTACAGAAAATGTCTCTCCATGATAGACACTTCAAGGCTGCTCTCCTGGTCCCTTGGTAGGCTGCTTGTGTCTTTTCTGTAACTTTGGGCTAAGAACACAGTCCAGGATGTCCTAGGGCTGGAGAACAAAGGAGTCACCTGCTGCCTAAGTGTCCCAGGGTCACATGATCAGGGAAGCCTCATCCCCACCCCCCACCCCCTACCCCCAAGCCACACAGGAAACCGCATCTCTGAAAACCCACCCATGACGTCAGCGCTGCATCCAGAAAGGCCCTTGCGCCTTCCTCCCACGCATTCCCCACATTTACCAATTACTGAAAACAGCTCAAAATAGCACCTGTCCCTCCGCCGCCCGGGCTGCTGCATGAATACTGCTTGTGATCATTTTCGGGAGGGAGAGAGTCTGCAGGAAATCGGTCCAAAGAGAGGATTATTATCAAGCATGTGTTCCAGTGCCAAGTCTGGTTTTAACTGCCTGGATCCGGCCAGCATGCACTTTGTGGCTTTTCCTGCAAGACCTTCATGGGTAGCTGTGGCTAGTTGTGCCTTGAGAGGCCATAATATCAGCAAGGACAAGCTCCTAGCCCTGGGGTCTTCAGTGATCTGTTTTCACCTTAGCCCACTATCTCTACACTCCTGGACTGTCCAAAAGCCCCAAGAGACTCCTGTGGCCCACCCCCACCCCCAGTTACTCATTAACTCATTGTAAAATCCACCAGAGTTGTGGGGAAAGATGCTTTTTGCAACACAATAAATAAAACAAACATAATAAGATAAATAGCCATCAGTAAGTTTGCATAAGCCATGGTGCCCTTTGTGGAAGAAGCTCCACAGAACAATTAAGTGAACGAGTGGATCTCTCTGTAATGGAATTGGAAGCACACCAAGGACTATTGTGAACTGAATGCTAGCCACAAGAATATGCTCCACCTCTCTCTGCATCTGTCTATCCATCATCTCTCTGCCCACATGTCTAACTACAGGATAAATCAGTTAGTGTTATTTCCTTTCAAGAAGGTCCTAAAATTGGGGAAGGCGAAAGGACTGCATGATTTGAATAATTATAAGAACATGTGCATGCTGGTATCATTAAAAATTTTAAACAAAAAACCAAAAACAACAACAACAACAAAACCATTGTAGTTGGTTGCAGTAGTGCGCGTCTGTGGTCCCTACACTTGGGAGGGATCACTTGAGCCCAGCAGTTTAAAACCAGAGACTGGGCAACACAGTGAACCCTTGTCTCAATAACAATGATAAGATAATAAATTCTCAAGCCAAACAAAACTGGAGAGAATAAGTCACCAACAAATCCTAATGCAATTCATCCCTACTTTGAGTCTCGGCTTATTTGGGTGTCTCTTCTTCCTGGGCATCAGTCCTGCTCTGAAATAGCTTGTCTGGCACCTTGCCTCTCCCCTGTGTCTCCCTCCTCCGTCTTCCGCTTTCATTTTACCTCCGGGCCCTTCCTTGCCCCAACAACACTATCCCAGACTCTAGAAGGCAACAAGTGCAGTTCAGTAGCCTTGGGTTCTAAATACCGGTTTGTCCTGGAGTAGTGCTCAGCCTAGTGGCCAGTCCCCCAACCCTGGGCCACTCCCTCATCAGCCCTGGGTGTCTTTGCCTGATATTCCCCAAGGGCCTTTCCTAATGATTTTGTTTGTTTGTTTTGTTTTTTGTTTTTTCGTCATTTTTTTCTCTTTCTGCCTGGTGAGCTCAGTTCTGTTTCCCCGGCCTCCTGCAAAGCTACCACTAGGAGTAGGTATGTGAAGTGGAGACTCTTGGCACACTGCAGGGATAGGTGACAAGAGATACTGGACTTGTTCCCCAAGCCAGTGGTTGGTCTACAAGACTCATAAGTGGCCTCTTCGTCTTGGAATAATCAGCCTGAGTGACCCTTTCAAGGAGCTTTAAGGGCTCAGGGGCCCTACACTGACGAGTGGCTGAGAGCTGGTTAGAGTCTTCCTGTGGGACATCCTGGGAACAGAGCCAGTGAGCAGCCCAAGTGAGGAGAAGGAGCCATCATGAGATCCCTCATTGAGCACCACCATCCCATCTGCTCAGACCACCCTGACCTGGCTGTTCTGGTTAAATCTGCAGGGCGACACTCTAGGGAGGGTTTCTGGAGCAGGGGCTGGGGCAGGGCCTGCCAGCCCTTTAGCATTTGACTGTAGGGAACTGTGCCTTGTTCTTGTGCAGAAAACTCTAGAAGAAAAGAACACTTGTCGCTCGAAACTGGCTCTTCAGACTACTTTATTGGCGGCTGTGCTCAGAGGCAGGAGGATGAATGAAATGACCTCTGATAATGACCCTGTGTGAGGACCCCACAGTGCCCGGGAACAAATGTTGTGACTGTCATCAGCAGGGTTCCTGGGGCCTATTTTCCCTTGGCTAGTTGGAACCCACGGCTTATCAGCATTATGTGAGGCAGTTCCTTACCTTCCAGGCCTCCAGGTTGTCTGCTGTTCTTCAGTGGCTTGGGCACGTCCACTCCACTGGCCACCTGCAGAGCATGTTCCTCTCTAGTGATTGTTATGACTTTCTTTCCCACCATTAGGAAAGCGCAGTGTAGCTAGACTTCACACAGACACCTCCTCTTCCCCTTGGCGAGGCTCCGTGTTCTTTGGCTTCTCCCAGATCCTCTGGCTATCATCACTAACCCAGGACTCTGAATATCTATTAATAATCACCCTTGAGATGACGCAATCCAAAGATGAGCAAAACCCACAGTATTAACCGCCGTGGGGGGGTGTGGGACAGATGTCTGCACTGTTTTGCTGGCTAAGTGGGGGTGAAAGCACAGAGCGGCAGCAGTTGAGAACCCTTTCAAGGACATTAGGACCCTTATCAAACAGGAATCAGCTCCAGGGACCCAGGGAACAGAGGGGTTAGTGACAAAGCCACTCAGAGAGCTGAGATGCTTCTTGGGTTATCGTCAGCTGCCAGTATCTTTTGCATAAGTACTGGTAGGTGGATGTCTGGTCAAAGCTGATGTGTGGGTGTTGGAAGAAACAATCAAATTGACGTGATTTAAGAACCGAGGGTTATTTTGAATTCTTTCGTTCCCATTTGAACGGCCTCCTTTTTTCTAAAAAAAAAAAAAAAGAAGAAGAAGAAGTTGTGTGTGTGTGTGTGTGTGTGTGTGTGTGTGTGTGTGTGTGGGAAATCAGGGAAGGTGAAAGAGGAAAATTGGTAGAGAGGGCCTCAATTTGTTCCTGTTTTGTTCCTGTCCTTGGACTATTGCCTGGATGCAGGGGCATGGCCAAAATGACCCTCAGCATCTTTTCGCAGAGCTGGAAGGATCTTGGCTAGTGGTTTCTTAGAGGCAAGAATGATGGATGCCCCTGAGACTTGAAGGGAAACTTGTAGTTGTGGTAACTGTGCGATTCAGTTTCCCCATGTGAGTGGGTGGTCCTAGTTTATGAGAAGCAAAAACTGGGGTTCAGAAAAACACTCAAAAGCCAGGCACCAAAATGACCAAAAAGAAACTAACAGGGCAGCTCCCATTCTTGGTGGAAGGGCAGCAACCCTCTTGCCAACACCCTGTGCCTTTCCTGTGGGGAAGGACAGTCCCGCAGATAAGAAAGGGACCTGGAGACTGTGTGTGTCAAGAATGGGAAACCTGTGAGGATAAAGGAAGGGGGAGAGGGGGAGGAAACCTATTTCACAGAGCAGGAGGATAGAACACAACTATCGTTGATAAAATAAGTCCAATTAACAACTGGGCATATTGAGCAGATCTGGGGTGTCTTGGAGGAAAGAACAGTCTAATAAAATACTTTCAGAGACCCTGAGAGTCAAGTCCTTTCCTATTCCATGCCAACCAACTTAGGCCCCAAAGATTCCATGCTATCCCTCTCATCTTTTCTGACCAGAGGAAATGCCAGCGATAGTTCTTAGATGTGGGTGCTTCCTCCTACACCAGGACTTTCCCGGACTTTATGACCCTAGGCACAGCTGCTGTATGAAGCCCGAGAGCCCCTTGTCCAAGCCCAGAAAAGATACCACTGCTTTACTTGGCAGACAACAGAATCTTCCAATCCCACGTTGGACAGGGAAGCCAGATTTAACTCGCACAGTGTTTAAGACACCCAGGAGCAGAGACATGCTACTGTTTGCATAAATGTCCTCCCACTGAACTTCCTCCCTGTCCATCTGTCCCTTAGCTGTCACACTGCTCAGACCTCCTTGTGGATAAACACGAGAGTCCCAGGAGCAGAGCAGCACAGAGCCCTTCATCCTGCCAGGCTCCCCATCACCGGCGCAGTCTTGCCCTGGCCCTCTTCCCTCTGTCCCTGCTCCCATCCCTTTCTCACTCCCTTTATCTCCTTCCTCTACAGTTCCATTTCTGGCCCAGCTTAGCCCTCTATAATGACTTAATCTTGCCGACAGGGTGACAAGCGGATGAATCGAAGTCTGAGACTTTTTTCTCCACTCTAGATTCATTGGAAGATTTCTCCCAGATGCGGCACTAAAACCCCAGATTCAATTTCCCTTTGACATAATAACCGAATTAGTCTCATATTGTCATACATAAATTACTAGCCAGTCAGGGTGCCACCAGAGGGAGAGAGAGCTGGAGAGAAAGCAAGACATGAGCATCCGAAGGGGTGTGACTGTGACAAGCAGGGACCTGAATAACAATGGGACCAGAAGGGTAACAGCTAATCATATCTGACAAATGAGGAGAATTCCCGGGCTGCAACAAAGGTAAGGAATATTTACCTTCCTCCCCATGCCCCTTGCCATTAAAATGTCACCACGGGGAGCTACGCACCTTACAAGTGATACACAGATCTAAATATCTACTCAATTAAGAACTGCTCTGTTTGCAAAGGCTATTTTCCAAGAGGAAATGAGGTTTTGGTGAAACTCCGTTGCAGCTTCTGGGCCTGCCGATGGAGCTGAGTTGAGTAGGAGACTTGCGTGAGTCTCTGTTTGGTGGAACAGGCCTTATCCTGGTTGTAGGAGTGTTAGCCCGGGCAGCTCTGAGTGCAGTAGCATGCTGGCCTGCATAACTATGCTGGGAATCAGATCCTGGGCAGAAGGGGTTCAAATATGAACCAGCTACAGTGGGACTCCTCACCTGTTCATCAACTATTCCTCTCAAGCTGGAGTCCCGAGGGCTAGCCTTATGCCTCTCCCTCTGTACCCCTGTCCCCAACCCATCTGTCCATCCTCTTCAATTGCTCCTCCAGGAAATTCTGGGCTTTTCCATCCATATCCCAATGTCACATTAAAGTCTGTTGAGGTTGTCCCGGTGGTCTTTCCGCTTCCCGTGCTCCCTGACAACCCATGTTCTACCCATCCTCTGAGTGTACCTTGCCCAAATGCAGATTTACTGACAGCATCTCCCCACTTAAAACCTTTCACTACTTCTCTAAAGAATAAAGTCTAAGCTTCGTGGTATTTGCTAGTAAGATGGTCCATGGTCTATCTCTCTCTGCAGACCCTTTTACCAGGGCCAGGCTCCTTGTATTGATTGTTTCCAAGCAGGACCCTGGTGTTGCTTCCAGCCGCTCCTTTGGCCTGGGGAGTTAGCCTTCTCTACTTGAGCACTTTCCAAGGAAAACATGGCTTCAGAAGCCGTGGACCAACATACCACTATGCACAGGCCTCCATTGCTCCTGCCTTCTGGTATTACTGCTTCTAAAATGTGTTACTGTTCCCAGTGGCTTTGTTGGTTTAACTTTAGCACTTATATATCAAATTCTTCAAAGCTAACATGAGATGTGGACATGGGAAACACCAGGTTATCTTAGGAGAGGTGAACTAGTCCAGGCTGGGAATGGAGCAGGTCAAAACTCCCATGCTGATCAAAGCTGAGCATAGGGTTTTACTCATTGCTACATTCTTCCATATCTAGCACACAGTAGGACTTTTGCAGATGTTTAGAAAATAAAACTCAAAGAGGTACAGTGAAGCCAGTCCAGGCCAAGCAAGGATTCAGTAGATGCCATGTTTCGCATAAGATACTACCTTGTGTGTGTGCAAGCCCACGTGGGCAAGTATGGTGGCCCAAGGTTGCCACCCAAGCTCTTTCTCAATTACTTTTTCAACTTAATGTTTGAAATGGGCTTTTAACTGACCCTAGAGCTCGACATTTCACCGATGGAATCTACTTGTCTCTGCTTTCCAGATCTGCGGATACAGACACTCACCACCATGCCTGGCTTGCACATGGGTCTTGGGGTTTGAACTCCCAGTCTTATGCTTGCACGCCAGGCACTTTACTCACAGAACCATTTCCCCAGCTCTAGAATTTGTTTGTTTGTTTACTGCTGGCCTGCCATGAGTCCAATGAGGTCCAGAAACTATGTGACTTGGGACATGTTGGGTCTCCCAATGTGGCCAATGTGGAACACGCCCTACGGTAAATCCTCAGAAAATGTCTAAGAGATGATCTTCTGTGGATTCTGCTCTAAGGAGCCGACCCCTGAAGGGATTATAATGAGCAGGATATGACAGACCACAAGCAAGAGCTGCACCTCTTCCGCTCTGTATCTCTGTCTGAGCCGAACAACATTTTCTGGGAGTGCGGAGCACAGCCCCTGCTCGGGAAAGGCTAGCAGACCTCCATTCATGGCTTAGGGGACAGGTTGTGACCCATCCATTTCCATCACAGTGTTGGTGTCACTGTGACCTGATCTACTTGTTTTTATGCAGTATATTATTTTGCTTTCATATTTTCACTTAACCCTCGGAGTTCCAAAGACTTAACTGGATCCAAAGTCAATGCATTAACTCGCTGGCTCAGTCAGGGTGAAATGAAGAAACAGCCTTTTCCCTCTCCTTATTGCACCCACTATTCACACCTGCTCTCCACGGTGGCCTCCTCACCTCCACTCGCGGGATGAAGACCCTCCAACCTTTCAATCAGTTTGCTGTTGTTAGGGTTTGCCCTTCCAGTTATTAAAAGTCCAGTTCCAGACAAATGCTGCATGTCCTCACTTATATATGAAACTAAAAGAATTCATCTCATAGGCACGAAAATGGTTTCCAGACGGGGAAGAGGGAGTGAGCGAGAGGGGGCTGGTTCACAGGTGCAACCGGAGAGGAAGAATAGCTCCTGGCATTCTATGTCACAGTCAGATGACTGTAGTTGGCTACTAATTGATTATTTCCAAATATCTAGTCGAGAGGATTGTGAATGTTCTCATCACAGAGAAACAATAAATGTCTGAAGTGATGGATCTGCCAATTACTAGGATCTGATCATTACAAGTGGTACACATGTATTGAAATATCACACCACCCATAAATATGTACAATTACCATGTGTCATTTACAAAAGAAAGCAAGCTCAACCTAGAACAGAATTCATGCCTCTTGCCTAATGAGAAGTGTCTCCCAGCCCTCAGCCTGTCTCAGACCCAGAGCCAGAGCCCCTGCAGCAGGAAGGGGCTAGCCTCCTCTACCTTTCCTTCTATCTTTCCCTCTGCTCTGCCTCTTTCCCTTGCTGCTCTGGGGGCTGGCAGGAGAAAGAAGAGCTTTAGCCGAGTTTAAACTTCTGATAGTTCTCTGTGGTTCTTAAATAGCCCCGGAGATGTCCAAATACAGCTTGCAGAGGGATTTTGTGTGCTCTTAGAGAAGTTACCTGGGGAACCTAGATCACAGTTTCCTGATAGGACAATGGCTTCCTATTGGCTTTCACAACTCCCTCATAGTCTAGAGCTATCCACATGGTCTACCTGGACTGATTCTCAGGGCAATGATGGAATCTTTGGAGGCAACTCAATTACAGTCACCCTTTAACAGTCCTTCCAGTGTTCAGGATATGTTGGGGCTCCCCAGACCACAGTTAGTTCTGGGTCTCTCCTGATGCCCAGTTATTTAACACTACACCCTCTCTCTCTCCCTCTCTCCCCACCCCCATGCACAAATACCTGCACCTACATGCAGTGGCATATGCTGTGTGCCATTGCATGTATAGACCACCAGAGGTCAATCTTTAGTGTTACAGAGTTTTAATTAAAGACTGCTCTGAGCCACAATGTAGTCACAACATTGTCTTTCTATAAGAGACTTTCTTTTCCTTTCTTATCTTATTCTATTTTTTGAGACACAGTCTTTCTACATAGCCATGGATTTCCTAGAATTCATTATGTAGACCAGGCTGACCTCAAACTCAGAGATCCACCTAGTTCTGCCTCTCACGTGCTGAGATTAAAGACATGTGCCACTACAGCTGGCTTCAAGTGACTTTCTTAAAGCTTCCTTCACTGGCCTAAGGTGGTACAGGGAAGGAATCTCAGCTCTCAACCTCACCTTCTCCTCCCTGGCTGGGAGCTTAAGGCTGCTGGAGGTGCAGAGCCTACCGTGTTCTCTTGGTAAGTCTATAGCTATGCTTGACACTGTGCCTACTGGGAAAGGTCCTGGTAGATACAGATGGCATGCTGGGGAGAATAGAAAAGACTATCCAATAACATGAGCAGACTATGAAGGCTACCATCTTGAACAGAGAAGACAAGGGGAAGGAGATGCCTCTAAATCCTGGGAAAATCCATTTCTCTTGGACAAGATGGTAACCTTCAATAAATTGGTTATGCCATTCAAACTATGGGCATACAGGGAATCAGGGAAGTTAACCAGCTCCTCTCTCCCGTCTTCAGCTCTTCTGAAGGCAACCCTACTGGTTGAGTTTAGCCCAAAGACTCAGGTTGAAACTGTGCCAGGATGGAAAAGCAGAGCAATAAAGGGGTGTGCTGGGTGTGGGAATTCATTGCATTGTCCCCAACTCAGCCCCTTAATGAAACACCAAGGAAAGTTCATTTGACAACTGTCCTCCTCTGCCCCTACTGGCAAGGCATCTGCATCCCAGTGTGGATTGCTAGACAGGGTGAAAGGTCTGGGTCTGGATGGTGGTCTCTCACCTTCTGCCAAGCCTTACTTCCCTAGACTTTGGACATCACTATGAAGGCCATGTCCAGAAAGCACCACAGAGCTAGCAAAGAAGGGGAGTCTGGGTGAGAGATTACACTGCCATTTCAGTTCCTCTGGGCCACACTATACCCTTTACTGGCACTTATCATTAGAACTGACTCAGCTTGGATGGCTGAGAAGCCCCCAAGGGATGGTGGGGAGAAAAGAAACAACTGGATCAGTGATGCCCACAGTAGAGGCAGTGTTGGAACCTGAGTTTGGCCACATAGGGTGAGATAACGGTACCTCTCTTCCTGCTTTGCCTCTCCAAGGAGTGACTCAGACAAAGTCCAAGCCCTGGTGATGCAACCATGTGGGCAGAGCTGCGGGTTCCTGTTGGCACCCTCACTCCCCACAGAGCTGGCTCTGCCTGAGAGTCCAGCCCAACTTTGAAAAGCTCATCCATCAATGTCAGGGCTCCCGCTGACAGCGCCAGGCCAGCCTCGCTTAGGATGAGAGGAGGAGGCTTGCTGACACATTGCTTCCTTGTCTTCAGGTCTTCCTCTCCCACAGTTAGTTGGCATGAGGTGGGAGTTAGTGGGAACCGGGCACTGGGTACCTCAGTCACTACTAAGTGCCTAGGAAGATGCTTGTGGTTTGCCTCAAAGTCTTCTTGGAGTCCAGACCTTGCCTGGGATGGTTGAAGATGATTGTGCGGGTGGCGGGGGTTGGGGGAGAGGATGGTATAGGAAATCCAGGGCCATCAGGCACCTGTCTGCCACTCACCTCTAGCTGGTGTAAGCTGCTGATTAAGCACAGATAGTTCCTTTCAGATGTGTCTCTGCTCACATCTCCAATCAGCTACTCCTCCCGCCTCCGCCCACATACCTTCAGAAAACCATACCTCTGTTTCCTGACCTGTAAAACAGAATGACAGATCCTACAGGCCCAGGCTGAGGATTAACTAAGCTAATATATGTCAGCTGCCTATCACCATCCATGCCCGGCATCCAGTTTGCAGGCAATACATGGCAGCCATTATTGTTACTGTTGGCAGGCTCTCATTATTCTTGCCAGGTCAAATCGTATGTGGTAGCAACCACTGGGCATTTATTTATTCAAGCAGTCGTCTTTTCTCATCACCTCTCATAGGACATCAGAGAAAGAGATCCCAAAGAGCTCCAAGTTCAGCGGTGAGGCCACGATTCAGGGGACATGCAGAAGGCCTTGGAAAGTGAGGGCTAGGCAGGTCAAAGAGGCCAGGTCACTGCAGCTGAAGCAGGGTAAGCTGAGCTGAACAAGAAGGTTGTTTCAGGCAGATGATAGCCAGCACTGATTACAGAGACCGGAAAGATGCAGTAAGGTAGCTAAAGGTCAGGGACAGGAGGAGAGTGAGCTCCAAGATAGTCCAAATGCTGGACTGAGGTATCTGTATGGCAAGCTATGGGAGCGAGCAGACGACCACTGTCCTCCTCGGAGAGAGCAGCTGAATGCACAGTTTAAATATCCAGTTGAGAAAAACAGAGGTCATGTCCCTTTGAGCTCATCACTTGGTGACAGGACAGTTGAGTACCATCCCCTGTGCTGTGGAGACATGGGGGGTGGAATGGGGGCTTTCCCCACACTTTCTGAAATGGAATTATCCTGGGCAGCCTCCCAATCCCAAGATGCTTCTGCAGGTGGCAGAGCTACAAATCTACATTAAAGGCAGAAACATCAACAGAATGAGAGGAGCAGGCAGAAGGATTGGGGAAGGAGTTTTCACATCCAGGTCTCGGATACTCTCAGAAAAGTCATTTAACTTTCACAAGCTTCGGTTTTCTCCCCTGCTTCATGGAGCTGGGCTGCATTACAGGTGGAAATTAATCATGATAATTAATGTCTCCATGCCTCAACTACACAATGCTGGCCCATAGCCAGCATGGTGCTGTAGTATGTGACATATGTATTCCCAAGATTTTAGAGCAAAGAGTTAAAGCAAGTAAGTTTATGACCTGGAGAAACATAAAACCCTCTACTAAATTATAGACAGTAATATATTTGTATATATTTAGCAATAATATAATAGACAATGGGTAGTAACAAAACTAGTTCATATCCCTGTTATAATCTCTTGGACTCTAACTAGACCCCTGGGCCCTGCTTCCCTCTTCCCTGTCATTGGGAGTATATCTCCTTGAAGCCACATAAAAGGCACAGTTTGGAGGATGTCTTCCTTGACACACACCACAGAAAAAATGCCTGGGTATGTACCATTCCAGGCTTAGCTTCTTTGAGACAAACTTAGCCCGTAAGTTAAAGTCTTGAATATAAGCTCATCTCTCTGGTCTTCCCACCCATTCACCCACCTATCCATCCACCTTTGATACCATCGTAGACAAAGCTTTAGGTGGTGAATATCCAGGCAACAAGCTGGAGAGGCAGACCAGAAGAAAAGAGCAGAGGGTAGGAGAGTGAGCTGGGGGTTGGGGGACAGCTGCTGAAGAGAGACACTCAGAGAACAACAGAGACTAGCAATGCAGGACTGAAGGGCCTCAAGGGGTTGAAAGGATCCAGGCCCACCACAAGATGAGACCCATGCTGAGGGGTGTGGTGGTTTAAATGTGCTTGACCCAAGGAGTGGCACTATTAGGAGGTGTGGTCTTGTTGGAGGAAATGTGTCACTGTAGGGATGGGCAATGAGATCCTCCTCCTAACCACATGGGAGCCAGTCTTCTCCCAGAGCCTTAAGGTGTAGATGTAGAACTCTCAGCTCCTCCTACACCATGCCTACCTGGATGTTGTCATTCTCCCACCATGATGATAATGGACTGTACCTCTGAACCTGTCAGCTGGCCCCAATTAAATGTTGTCCTTATAAAATTGCCTTGGTCATGGTGCCTGTTCACAGCAGTAAAACCCTAACTAAGACCAGGGGTGAGGGTGCTAGGGAGGAAAGGACTGCTGTGACCAGTTATTCACTGTGGGTCACAGCCCCTTTGGGGGACGAACAACCTTTCACAGGTGTTGCCCAAGACCATCTTGGATATCAGATATTTGCATTATGATTCATTGCACTAGCAGAATTACAGTTAAGAAGTAGAAACAAAAATAATTTTAAGGTTGGGGGTCACCACCACATTAGGAACTGTATTAAAGGGTCAAAGCGTTAGGAAGGTTTAGGACCACTCAGCTAGCGAGACATGACGGCCATTGTTAAATAAGCAAATGAGCTGTCACTGCTCCTGAGACTGGCTCATTCCAGCTGCTCTTTTACAGACAGGACTTAACAGTCTGTCCTCGTGGCCTGGGGACCACACTCTACCAGGTTTCAGATGGAGTCTCATCCCAGCCTCGCCTTCTGATTGCTGCTCCCCCTCCCCACCACCAAGCTTAACACAGAGCCATCTGCTCGCTGGAAGCACATTAGCCTAGACACCCCAGATTTTTGGTTGTGTGACTGAAGGCATAGGCTGAAGGCAGTTTTGATGAACAACAACAGTGCATTTTAAAGTATAGATTTTTAACCTCACACTGTACCGTTCATTAATTTTATTCCTTCTGAAGTGCAGTTATAGGCCTGGTGCTTGTCATCGATCAGGTTTGATCTGAGAACATTCTTTGTTAATGCCTAAAATTATTAAAAAAAAAAAAAAAAGAACTGCAAGGTGTGTTTAGCTAGCAGACACATCATTTCCACCTTGAAGGTGTTTTCCTGGAGTGGGCTGTTGCCCAAAGGCACAGATTTCAGGAACTCTGCTGGAGTCGTGGTGATAAGCTTTGGCATCTCAGAATGTCCTTGCACCCCAAATAACAACCCCAAAACTTAAAACTCAGGCTCATCCAAACTTGAATTGCCCCTCAAGCTGTCACACAGATGCAGTCGTCATCTGCTCACGCCATCTTCCCGCCACAGTTGAGTCTGAACGTCTACATGTTCTAGAACAAATTGGTACTCTCTCTACTCCCTCTAACTTCAGGTTCTCTGTGTTCAGATTTCCTCAGGGGAAAAAAAAATGAGTCACAGGTTGTCCAACACATCGGGCTTCTCAGGGTTGGGAAAGCATTTGAATGAGTCTGTTGGGCAAGTGCCAACTACCCAGCAATGGGAGAATCAAGAGTGAAAAAAATGTAGGATCTGGGAGCTCCTCCCCCACTGGAGCAGGCATGCACCCATCACACAGTACGCTCAGAATGTGGAGGAGACCCCAGGCCAGGGGATAACTCAGCTTCTTACAGTCCATCAAAGCTCCTCACACTCAACCAGAAGGGAAGAAGGCCAACCAGATGAAGCATGCGAGATCATTAAGAGAAACAAAACATTTCATTAAAAATGTCAAGTGGGCAGCTTAGGGTCA
Source organism: Tokudaia tokunoshimensis (assembly GCA_036184795.1). Taxonomy (NCBI): domain Eukaryota; kingdom Metazoa; phylum Chordata; class Mammalia; order Rodentia; family Muridae; genus Tokudaia; species Tokudaia tokunoshimensis. The sequence goes on from BTHU01000008.1 coordinate 44,747,585, forward strand.
AGTGAAGGAGACTTGTCCTGAAGGCCATTGTATATACTTAAGTAGAACAGAATTCAAAAATGAGCATGTCTGGAATATTAAATATCATATTGTACATGTAATTCAGGTTACCAGTCTCATAAGGCCAGGACAAAAATTTCTTTGAATGTATTTGACTTCTTCCAGGGGCAACAGCTCCTAAGATTGGTACTCGTGTGCTTGGCCTGATCTTAGCTCACATTTGGGAACTCTTACGTTCCTGGAACTGAGCTCAGAACTCTCCTTAACTCCTACACAGCCCTTTGAAATATAGATTGCATCCCCATTTTATTGATGTATAAATAGAGTCTTAGATAGGCTAGAGTGATCAATCTCCGATTCTAGCATTTCTGCCTTTGAATCTTCGCCAGCTCCTCAGCTGAGACTGTTTAAGATGTTAGGGACATGTTCTCCTTATAGCTGAGTGTCATGCTCAGAGTGCCTACTTGAGAAATAGTTCCGATAAGAACATTCTGGAGTTCTCTAAACTCAGCAGGACTGCAGATGAGGGCTAAGCAGCTACATTTTGTAAAACTTTCCCTAGGAACTGTTACAGGAGCTGAAAGACCACAGAAGGGACTTCTCTAAGGAGAGAGTCCTTCCTAGCCATTCCTGTGCACCCAAGAGAACTTCCAAGAAAAAGCCAAGTTAGAGAACCCTCTCCTGAGATCTTCTGCTCCGGGCTGGGTCTCAGGAATGGTCTTCTTAGCTCACCTGTCCCGTCAAGAGAGCAGAAGGAACTGAGGACAAGCCATGAGCCTCTAATGCGTCCTCATCCATCAAGCAGCAAGTCTAGTCCATTCCCTCTCTGCAGCATGGCTAAACTCAGCTCCCCTCCCTGAGCAGGGATCTGGCCACAATCCTCCAAGAAGGAGAGTTTAAGATTCTGTCTCTGGCATTTAAAATTAATATACTGATTAAGAGAGCAAGAGAGTACTTACAGGGAAAATGTCTTTGGATTTTTTTTTTCCTCCAAGGTGAAGGCCGCTTAGCTCAAACTGAGAGTCAGCTGGCTCCGTGGGACCTTGACGTGTCTGGGGCTTAGCTGTACAGGAAGCGAGCACTGTCTACACAGCCCTCCTGCATTTTCGCATGCTAGGCCTAGGTGACTCTTCTGTTCAAGCCTCAGGCAAGAGCTACTGGTACTCCATGGTCAGAAGCCCAGCTTCTTCCAGGAACATTGTCAGACTTGCCTCTATACATAGGTATGAATTTACCCAGCTACAAATCCCTCACCCATCATTCTTCCAATGCTGCTTCATTTAGTCATCCAGTTAGACAAGTTTCTCATGTGTTCATCCATTAAACATTTATTGAACACCTTTGGTTTACATTCATTGAGGACACATAGGTGAGCTACACTTCCCACCATTAATACAGTTTCTGAAATTCTCAATCTAAGAGGGGAGGAAATGTGCTAAAGCAATGGCTGGATACCTTCCCTTGACCTACTACCAAAGGCTCTCTTTTAAATCAAAGCTCAATTGAAATACTCTCAGACTCCCAAACTCCTCCCATTCACCCAGATTAGATGCTCCCGTGGGTTCTTACAGCATTTGTTTGTGACTGGATCCCAGTCCCTGGGTCTTTACTGTCAATATCATCCTTCTCCACTTTGGGAGAACAGTCACCAGTCTCCCTGAAATGCATGTCACATGCTGAGCACAGAGCCTACAGAAGGAATATTTAGTGGCTCTCTGACCTCTGAAAATATAGGAATGATCTGGAAGACTTGTCTAGGATGCTGACTCTTCTGTCCCCCAATTCAGTCTCCTGAGGCCTGTCTAGGAGAAGTGTTCCAGAATTTTTGTTGGACGGAGAGAGTTGTTTGTTTGGTTTCGTGGAAGAGTCTCATGCTATGTAGACCAGGTTGGCCTTGAACTTATGCAATCCTCCTGCCTCTGCTTCCTGGGTGTCGGGCTTGCAGGCACGGACCCTATACCTACCTGCTATTAGTTTGTTTAGTTTAGTTGTTTAGTTTGTTTAAATCACAGTTTTTCTCTACAGCCTAAGGTGGCCTTGAATTCACTCTAACCTATGCTAGCCTGGAACGCTAGATCCTCCTGCCTCAGCCTTCCCATTGTTGGGATTACAGGTCTGAGTCCACAAGCCTGAGAAACAAGTTAAAAGATATAATACTTTGAATGCATCATCTGGCTGATTCTGACACAGATGAGCTGTAGCCCACTCTGGAATAAACACTGCGCTGGTGGCTCCCTGCAAGTTATTTTTAGTGAAGGAGAAACCAAGGAACTGATGTTAACAAAGCGTCTGATTTCCATAAGGGCTGTGGACTTCAACGTTAACTTCCTACTTTTGATGTTATATATAATTATATGAAATGTTTCCATTACTCTGGGTGAAGGGTACAAGGAACCTGTCTGTACTGTTTTGGTAATGTACTATCAATCTGTAATTGCTCAAAGCAGAAAACCTGTGGTTTCCCAGCATGACGAGGATATAGAGTGGTAATTTGCTTGAGATCATTGATCAAGTGCCCTTTCACCCACGGTGACATCAGCACTCCACAGACACCAACTATCCCTTGGTGTAATTAATTCTATACTCAATTATTGTACAATTACTTTTCTGTATCACCTTTCCTTCTTTGCTTAGCTTCTCAGTGTCCTCTGAAACAATCTTATGATATTTACTTTCGAATTAAGGCTTGTTAAACTATTTGAGGAAGCTAAAGACAATGTTAGAAGTGAGGCGGATGATCCGGCTGGTTACAAAGCCAGAATGCAGATACAAGACCATCACATATGTGGAACTCATTCTAGTGGTTCTCCATCACATGTGTGAACTCATTCTGGTGGTTTTCTGGGCTGGCTTTGCCTCTACGTCACCCAAGGAGTTTTGAAACATCTCAGAGAGTGAGGTATGGCGGGACACACCTATAGTCCTAACACTTGGGACACTGGGATTGGAGGATTAAGAATGACTTTGAGACCAGTTTGGGAATCATAGTGATATAAAAATAAACATAATTGCAACAATGACCTCAGCTTCCAGGCTGAGAATGAGCCAACGAGAATATCAGAGCAGGACTTGACCGTGTGTGGTGTCCAAAGCCTAGGTGAGCTCCAGGGGGCGTCAGCACTGAGGAGACATGGGTCCAGGAAAGCCTGCATGCATCTGTGGGCAGATTGTCCAGGCTGAGGGAGTGTGTCTCTTCCTGAACGGTGGGTTTTAAATTCAGTCTCCAAACTCCACTCTGGAAGCTTCTGTGTTCTCTGTTCTTCTTCTGTCTCAAAGTCAAACCCCAGAGATGGGAAGGTCTCCAGCTGCTCTCACAGAGGCCTTTGTCTGTCTTCAGCACTGCCCGCACATGCAGGCAGCTTCTTGTCCGCCTGGCTGGAAGATTCCTTTCAAGGCACATCACATTTTGCCTGGCTTGGATGGCTCTCTGAGTCCCCTGGAAGCTTACCAGGCCTTTATCTCTTCTTCTGACAGGCACAGTACCTGCCATGGTCAGAACACGCTGTCAGCAGAACATGCCGTGCTGGTCTGCTATGAGGGTAAAGGGGTCATGCCAAGGGTAGACATCAAAGACGCAGAGCACCTGGCAAGGAGCTTATGAGACCCCATCTGGTCACAAATATATACTCCCTCACCCTGATCAAGCTGCACATAGGTATACCCATACTCTCCTGGACCGATGTCCCCTCAGTGCTGACACCCCGTGGAGCTCACTTGGGCTTCGGACACTACACATGGTCAAGTCCTACTCCAGAAACAGATGTAGAACCCTTCCAGGAGCATCTGTTTCTCACTGATGCTGTGATCTTGTCTTCTTTGGAAAAGAATGCTTTTCCAGACCAGGTCCTGGTTCTCAGGATTCTAGAGCAGGGTCTGTGGTTCCTTGAGTGAGCAGGTGGTCTGGGCTCCTTCCTGTGTCATCAAAGGTGCTCCACTCTCGTTCCTCTTCAGACAGGTAGGACAAGGGGAGGGAGAGAAGAGTGCTGACCCTCTGCAGAGTGCTACTAAGGATGAGGAGGATGTACTAGTGTCCAGAGGATGCTGTGAGAGGATCCAGTTCTCCTGGGAGTCCAGCAGTAGTGAAGTTACCTAATCAGGCAGGTGCAGGGCTTCCAATGAGCCCAGGGTTTGCCTTCCACTTACCCAGGGCCTGCAAAGCTCCCTAACTCTAAGGCCAGATTAGCATCTACACTCTGATCTGCCAGCCCCTCCTCCTTTCTGCTGGGAAGCCAAGCATAGTCAGACTGGGGATGGACACAACAATGGTTTTGAGGGACTTAACTTTTGTGGCATCTTTACCCACACAGTGGAGCGATGGCGGCATCCAGTCTTCAGTCCAGCTGAGTCAGGTGTAATGTTTTGTTTCAGATTGTGCACTTTGTACAAACCCTGTCCACATCCCATTTCACAGATGAGGCATGTGGTCCTGGTGCTGGCAGCTGTTGGCTTTAGTCTTGAGCCTCTCCATGCTTCTGCTCTTTTCCTCTGTATGGCCCCTAGAATCTGTCTCATTCACACCTAGAAGAGACCAGCCCTGTACCGGAAGGTTGCAAAAACGCCATTGTAGCTGCCTGGATCATCACCCTCCACTAAGAAGAAGGCGTCTGAGAGCCTTGGCAACAGCCTTGACCATTTAGATGAACCTGCCTGATAGACAGAGCTTCAGCTCAGTTGGCAGGAGGCGAGATAGGCCTGGGCCTGTTCCCATCTGGAGGCTTTCTCAGGGCCCACCAGGATGTCCAGGAAGGGGCTAAGGTCCTAATGGGTTGGCCCAGTTTCTGCTCAAATCTCACCTGGGAGATAAGAGAATGGAGGGAGAGCGGAGCCACTTCTCCAGAGGGTGAAGTGTAGGGGAGTCTCTACCATGGCCCCAGAAAAATGACAGGAGTCAGCATTCTGAATTTGGAAGAAGCATCTTCCCAGGGCTCCTGGATTATCATTTTTCACATCTTCTCAAACTGTTTCTACTTACCAGCTCTGCGGCTGCGCCGTTTCTATCCCTCATTCTCTTCATCTGTAACACTAGGGTAGCTCTACATGGCAGCAGGGTCATGGTGAGGCTTAAATCCTATGCTGTATATAAAATACTTGGTGCCTGGCACCCAGTCAGCACTCTCTCAGTGTAGCTTTTTGAGACCAGGGGAATTAATGAGTTCTTTCCCAGCATGGAACAATGTGGATAGATGAAAGAATTTCCTTGCTATTGTAGAGATGAAATACACCAGAATATTCTACAAAGAAAACCAACAGCATATCCTTTCCTGGGTCCTTTAGAAACAGTGCAGGGGTTAAGAGGAACAAGAATAAAATCAATTGCCTACTATGTGCTAGGCACTTGGCATGCACTATCCCTTCGAATCCTCACGTCAGCTCCCAGAAGCATCTCCCTTTCATGGAGAAGGAAGCAGCCAAAGCTGGCAAAGGTTAAAAAACCTTGCCCCCAAGTCCAAGTGTGGCCCAAGCCTCCCTGTCATTGCCTTCATACGGTGACAGAAGACAGACAGACACTGTGACCTTCAGAAAACTCCAACAACCCAAAGCATCTCGTTTGCACTGGCTCGGGCCATCAGCAGCCAAACAGAGATTTGAAAATGATCATCCTGGATTCTGAGTGTTTCTCTCCTCTGCTGTAATAAATTCTCCCTGCATTCGCCAACGCGCAGGCTGGTCAGCCCAGGGCGCTGAGTGACAGCTCCAGAGCACTAGTGGAGCCGCTCCGCAGATGCGAACCCAACGGTATTGGACTGCAGAGACCCGTGGGCAGGGTGATTGCCGGGCTCCCGGGAGAGCAGGCGGTCCTCGGAGGCTTTTGACTTGCTTGTTGTAAATTGGTTTCATGCATGGGCTATCAATGGGGGCTGGCTAGATAATAGGATTTTCCAACACAGTTCTTCTGACTTCTCTTTCAGCCACCCGATCTCAGTGCAGATGACCTGAGGGGCTGTGATGTGCTTGGCAGGGCTTGCCTTGTAAGGCTCCACCGGGCTGGCTGTGGCCTGGTGGCTTCTAAGAGGTCATGGCCCAGAGCAGAGGCTAAAGTGTTTCCAGGGTGACAGGGCCCCTAGGCAGCCACTGCTAGGCAGGCACTCTCAGCCCAGCTTTCCAGCAGGAAGGAAGCTCAGGATATGCTCAAGGGGCCTAGCTACTGCTCAGGGCCTGACTGTAGGACCCTACCAACCTCCACCGTCCAGGGTAAAGCCATGTGTGGACAGCCTGGCTACAAACATGCCCAAGTAACTGACGCTTGTGAAAGTGTCACAGGGGACGTGCTCTTGGGGTGCAAGATGACATCAAGGTCTGGGTTGGAGAGTGGCTTTGGCCTGGGTCCTTGAAAGCTAATGAGCAGGAGTTACACCACAAAGTCAACCATGCTCCAGACACTGGGACTGGTCCTTTGTAACCTCCTTGTCTGTCAGTCATTAGCTGTTGCCTTGGAGAAAATGGACTTGGACAGGCTAGAGATAGTGCAGCATCTAGCCAGGGAATCTGGGTGGGCACTAAGCAACATCCACTGCACCATGCCAGTCACTCACCAGGCGCAGCCAGTAGATCCCATCAAGAGTCAACCTGGAGATTCTAACCTGTAGAAATCTAGAAGAACAAAGAGTCAAATGCCATCATGCCTAAGATCCTCTCACAGACACTCCAAAGACAGTACTCCATACATATGCCTTCTCTGTGCTGCCCAGCATTCAAGGAGTTAAAAGGGACCACAGAAAGTTACACTGTATGCCCTACCTGCCCTACCTGTTGATGCTTTAAGCATCCCTGAAGTGCCAGATAGGTTGTTCCTACTCTATCAGAAACCAACACATCACAGCATTCTTCCTCACACAAGCACTAAGGGTCTACATTCTCAGAAGACTTGACAAAATTATAATGTACTTGCATCGTGGTTTCACACATACAGATATTTTATGCTGTTTTCTAGAGATCAAAGGAGAAAAAAAAGTACTCTAGATGCAGTCTACCATGATTTGGGAGGTCAAAAGAGTCACTTGACCCCATGAATATGCTATATATCTCATTGATATTCATAAACTTCCTTAAAATCCACAACACAGAACCCACCTGGGTGTTCCCCACCTTGGAACAGCACATCCCAGTCTCTCTTAGGAGTGTTTGCTTTGCCAGGGTTTGCTAAATCAACTGCTGCTCAAACTTACAATTCTTGCCTGAATTCTTTTCCTCAGGAAGATATGAACAGAGAAACCCCTACATCTGCCTCAGCGGAACTGCTGGGCTGTGGCCCCATCAGGGGCAGTGTCTAGGCCTCTCGGTCTAGACTTCTGGCAGTCATGGCCAGTCCTGTCTGCAAGGAAGTGCATGGGGCACTCATAGGCAGACTCTTCGACAATCCGAAGCCTCTGTCCCCAGAGCCTTTAACACAAGTTTGCTCTGAAACACAAATATCCGCCTCCGATCGGAAGAAAGATTAAATTAGGAACACTCTTTAATTCTTTCTGGCACAGGAAAGCGAACGAAAGCTGTCAGTTCCCCAATGATAGATTGTTAAGGAAATCCAGGTTTAAAGGTATTTCATAAGTTTGTCTTTGGCTGCTAATAAAGAGAGTCAGCTAACGGAACCCCATCACCAGTCGAGTTCGTAATGAGATAATACGATGTACTCCACAGAGACCCAACCAGCTCCTTGGAATTCCTTTGAGAGACATTCTGAAGTAGCTCAGTGTGATGGGAAAAGGAGAGGACTCAGAAAAGAGAAAAAGGAAAAGGGGCGTAAGTAGTCACTTAGATGTGGAGACTCAACACAGGTCACAACCCCCACAGGCTCCTGAGCTCAGTGTTGGCCGCCCTGCTCCCGCATGCTTGCTGGCCTCTTGGCCTGAACACACAGTGGGACAAGCAAGTTCAGAGCTGTCTTTAGCATCCAGAGACCTAGGCCTATCACAGGGAAGGAAGCTGAACAGCCAGTAAACAGCCTTGCCCCTTCTATCCAAGGTCAGTGTCCTTGGTTTGTTCCAGTGATGGTGATATTTGGCCTCTGTAGCTTGTCTCCTGTAGCTATGCCCTGTGCTTATGCTGTGGTCTGGGTGAGGAATTCTGCATGTGAACAACTTGTCTGGGCTGTTTAGCCAGGAAAGTAAACACACGTTCTAAGTGACCATGAAATATGGCCTCCGTACCCACCTGGCCTTCATCCTTCCCTCGGAGGCCTGAGTGACATTTTTGTTGTAAAGGCCACTTTAGGCTATGTCAAGTGCAGACACTCGTCATTCTGGGGAGACTGAGTCCCTGGCTCTAGACAGACTAGCAGGAAGACAAGCACAAGGAACAGTATGGAGGTGGATACACTAGAAAGGAGTGGAGGGAGCTGAGACCCCTGAGTCAGTAAGGGAGGCGGGGAAGGAGGGCGAGGGCCAGGTATGGCTAGGAGTGGGGGGAATGTCACGCTGTCTCCTCTCTGGTGTTGGCTATTTACATTTATCCAGGAACCTGACCCCCAGGCTGATGGCAGTCCTAGTTACACACTGGCCATTGGCTCTGCTGTCCAGATGGTGCTCCTCTGTCCGTGATCACTGATGTAGCGCATTCCCATAATTGTGTATTGTATTTTGGCAGTGGCATATCCAGAGGAGGTTAGAGATTCAGATCGAACCCTCCCTCCCTGGCAGAGCATCCATCACACACACGAAGGGAGTGGGGTTGATGAAGGAAGAAGGGAGGGAAGTCAGGGTTCTCAGATACAGCCGAAGTGGATGCAGAGCCACAAAAGACAACGAGGTGAACTTCATCTCTCTGCATGGGGTAGTGATCCCTTCCTTCTTAGAAGCTCTTAGTGTATAGTGAGCAGGGTCCCAAGAGTCAAGACCCACCCGATGTTACTTGAGACCCTCCTAATATGCCATGCACTAATGTAGGTACCAGGACTTAGCCGCCAGCAGGACAGCACCAGCATATGAGGGTGCCCAGCTAGTGTGGTCTCCAGTCTGTGTGCCTTACAAGGCAATGCAGGCCCCTCCTCAAATCACTCTCCACCTTGTCTCCTGAGTTAGGAATGAAGAGATCGTCATCCCACTCTCCTCCCACGTCTCTAGTTCATCGCCTGGCCCTGGCTGGATGCTCTGTGCCACCTGCTGCTAGTCACCATGTCTCTCTCCTAAGGATTGCTAGCTGGGCAAACCACACTGGCTCCAGGTGTCAATATATCACCAGGATGATATTAGGATCCCAGCACCCTCAAAGGTCCAAAAGAGGAAAAAGAAAACTTCAAACATTGGATCCCAGTGACTCATTTCATAGACGAAGACACTGATGCAGACCGGTACCCACTAAGACATTGTTTTCTGAGAGCTCCTTGCATGTGGAGGATACAGGTAAATGAGAGGAAGTTTTGGTTTTAGCCAGGGTCTGTTTTCAAGCTGGCCTCGAACTTGCTATGCAGTTGAAGATGACCTTGAACCTCTGGTCTTCCTGACTCTACCTCCTGAGTTCTAAGATTGCATGCAGATACCAGAACCTCTGGTTTGTGTCATGCTGGAGACTGAAGCAAGGACCTCTTGCAGGCTAAACTAACTCTCTACTGACTGAGCATCAGTCCCAGCGCAGTACGAGTGATTTGAGGTTTTGTTTGTTTTGAGATGGGATCTCTCTGCATAGCCTTGGCTTGTGTTAGTCCATCCTGATTACGGCTTTTCCCCTCTGGAGGTCGACTGATTGGCCTCCTGTGGTGGTCCAAGCAGGAAGCTGAGCAAGAGTCCTCTCCACAGGTCCCAAGTCCTTCATTTACCCTCAAAGACCTCACTGGCCTCAGGCCCCTTACAGCCCCTGCTGTGACCCGGAAGCTGTTTATTACTGAGGCTAGCGTTACAGGCTAATTAAACCACATACAGACTCCACAGCAGTTGGCAGGGACCATGGTGCTGTTGTAACAGGAAAAGTCAGAGATGACAGATGGAAGCTTTTCAAGAGTATGTCACCATCTCCCCAAAACATGACTTCAGCCCCACCCCTTCACTCTGTGGGCATGCTCCACTAGATGGCCGCTCTGTAATGGGGGTACCTGTAAACAGAGAGGGGACAGAGGAGAGTTAGAAGGAACCCAGCCAGAGTGGCTGAGGGCAAGAAACAGCAACCTAACCCACACTGGGGTCTCTCTGCAAAATAATAAACCAGTCTGAGATCCCTCTCAAAGAACAAGTAGGAAAGGTCTTCCCAAAGTCTAACTGAAGTCTCTTCTGCTACTGAAGGTTTCAGAAGAAAAGAAAAAAGATGCCCTGTCCAAGGGTGGGGGTAAAAGAGCTGGGAAAGGGCACCTTCAGGATAATCTCTGGCCTCCCTTAGACAAGTCCTAGACTCCAAGAGTTATACATCTTCCTCCTCTTCCAGGAAGATCACCTTGATGAAACAAAAACTGATATTTACGTGGAGGGAGGAGAAGCCAGGCGAAGGATTCATCATTTAAGACTTATTATGACAGTCCAGTGGTAGAATTCTGACTTAGCTCATGTGAGGTCCTGGGTTTGACACCTAACACTGGGTGGAGAAAAAAGAATAGAAAACATGACCAGAAGTCTCCATCTGTCTATCACGTGGGTCCCACAGGTCCTGAGTCTCCTTCCAGGCAGCAAACAAGGACCTAAGCTTGGGTAGTTGCTTCAAGCTTCCCCAGCTCTGCTTCTTCCACTATAGGAAATGGTTTAATATTCCTGCCTGGGGAGTAGGGGTTGAAAAGCTCAGAAGAGGCCACATTTTCCCAATACCGAAGCGTGGCTTGTCATCCACCCCACAGAGGAGTTTGCTGCCTTCATTACTCCAAAGCAGACCCCCACCTTCTGTGCTCTAAAGTCTTCATGGTCTTAGAATCAGAAAGGGCACTCTGAGTTCCAGCTAGACTCTCCAAATGCTACAAGGGCTTGGGGACTGGTGGTAAGGGAAGGAAGGGAAGGACAGTCACTGTCAGAGCAGCAAGTGGGGGGCGTCAGGGGCGGTGATCTAGAGAGAGGCTAGGCTCCCTCCTCCCTCAGGGCAAGGGCTGTTCAGCCAGCTTATTCATCTGTTCCTGGGCTCCTCTGCTCCACAGAATCCACAAGGTCACTTGGCCCTGCTGAGTCTCAGCTGGAGGCTGATGTGATACAATGTGACAACCTGTCCGCCTCCACCCACCCAGTCCACTCACAGAAGCTGCCAGGCAGAGAGGGGGCAGGATGAGGAGTGTCCCACCCTCAGGGTGGCCGAGGTGTGAAGAGAACAGAGGAGGAGGACTGCAGTCCCGACATCCTCCTCATGCTATCCTCAGGCTCAGAGGCCAACTGCACTACTCAGAAGTCATGCTCCTGTGGTTGTCTAATGGACCACACCGCAGGATGGAGGGTCTGTGATAAACGTGAGGAGGACAGGTTCCCCTCATACCCCAAGTCAAGTCCCTGCATTGTGTAGAGGGCCACACCCTGCCATTGAGGCTTTTCCTCTACGGCCAGTCTTGGGCTTCTCTGTCCTGCTCCTCCGGTCTCCTTACTGCCCCTTTCTGCCACCTGTGTGGAAGAGGGAATCTAACCAGTGGAACTTCCCCTTTGAACCAGGACTGTGCCAAGTGCCAAGGAGACCTCGCTGAGGCTAAATCCTAAGAGCCACAGTGGGAACCAGGGACCCTACAGGGACAATGACATACGATAGAAAATTTTTGGAATTATTCACAGAGTTAAGGCAGGGCTTAAGAGAGATAGTCCACTATCCTCCCTCAGGGATGACAGCAGGTGGCTCTCTACTCCCCTGGGCTTGGAGGAACCAGAGAAAGTGTGGGTCTTGGCACTGGGAGACACCAGCTGTCTGGAGACTGCTATCCTGTGGTTCTGTGGTCCTTGACCAAGGGACACAGCCAGCTTGAGGGGACTCCATAGGGAAAGATCAAGCAAATGAGTTCCTTGACTCCTATTTTCCTGTCCTCCAGTATCCTGCTGGTCATCCACCAGCCTGACCCAACTAGGAGTCAGAGAGCAAGGAAGCTGCCCGGGACAGCTTGGGAAGCTGGAGGGTGCAGGGGGCTGGGCCAGAGCAACAGCATGCCAAGAGTGACCCGAAGAGGAAGCAGCAGATGCCAGCTTGCTGAGACCAGAAGCAAGCCCTTTTCCTGGTGCCCAAGGTCAGTGCGGATGGCAGAGCCAGGCCCCTCACACATGTTCTCACTAATGTTTCTGTTTGATGTCTCAGCTCTGAGGAGGTGAGACAGGGTGGGGGCAGTGACTAAGGATAGTCACGAGGTCTTTTTAGCTGATCTGGTTCCAGCTTCCCATTCCTGACAGCTCCCTAGCCCTTACATACTTGTCCCCCAGGCCTACATGGGGAACAGATTCTAGCACAGCTCACTGTTGACTGGCCCTGACCTTGAGAAATCCCTTGGGCCCTCTGAGATTCAGTTTTTGGATCAGTGAGAAAGAAAAAAAATGTTCTGTCTGTATTTCCATTGCAAATACCTTTTGCAAGATTAAAAATTACAGTATGTGAGCGCTTGCATGTGTACACACACAATTTTTGGTACTTAACCCAACCTACAAGTGTAAGGGGAAAAAAAACATCCTTGATTCACCCTGTTTATGGAACAATCTCAAGGCTGCTCGTTAATCTCAGGGAGGTTCTATTTTAACGAAGGGAGACTGGAAACAAACAGATACACAGTTGCCACATGAAGAAAAGTGCTATAAGGAAGGGGACAGCAACCCCCCACCCCTAGGAGTGTCAGGAGCTGGGTTACAGTTACCTATAGTGGGGCAAGACCTGAGCATAAATAAATAAATAAATAAATAAATAAATAAATAAATAAATAAATAAATAAAACCTCCTTCTGAAGAGAGGCCTGGAGGAAGCCAGATATATTAGCTCCAAGCAAAGCAAATGGCATGTGGAAAGGCCCAGAGGCTACAGCGCATTAAAAAGAAGCATGGAAACCAATATGGCTGGGAAGGAGTCGGGGCGCCATGCAAGAATTTCAGAGCCTCTCCTGTGTCAGTAAATAAAAGGAGCATGAAGGAAACTGAGCCCAGTTAGCTGTGACTGTATAAGGAGTGGGGAAGCTTACTCAAAGGCTGGATGGAGACCAAGAAGAAGGATGTGAGATTTGAGAGACAACGAGATGTTGCAACAGATGCTGGAGTTGGGGGAACAGGTCACTGGTGGAGGGGGCTGCTGATTATAGAACTGGGCAGGATAGCTTTGAGGGGGTCCTGGGGTTTTGTTTTCCAGCACAGTCAGTAGAGAATGGTTAGTCACATCGTGTGGCACCTGAGAGCTGGAACTGTCCCCCCAGTGATGTGACTGGTCACCTCTGCATAAAGAGAGTGTTGAAGTCACAGGTCTGGGGAGGGCTCCCCGGGAGCAGATGTAAAGATGAATGACAGGACACGGAGGCATGCCGTACCGTGCACCAGGTCAAGAGTCAGAAGAAAAGATGATTGGAAAGCGATGGTTGAGGAAACAGAAGCACCAGACAGGGCGGGTGCAGAAAACGGACGAGCGGGGTCCAGCTCTTGTCCAGTTGCTGAGCACAGCTGCCAGAATCTAAAATAACAGACGTGGAAATCACGCTAGGCAGCGTGCTGAAAGAAATGTATTTCATGATGAATCTGAGCTCATCTCGTCCAGACAGGCGGATTCGATGTTATAAAATAGAATCTACAGCTTGCTGGATACTCCGGGAAGATCTTACCATATGCAAAAAAAAAAAAAAAGTTTGACTAGAGCTATGTATTACACACACACACACACACACACACACACACACATACACACACACACACACACACACACACTAATGAAACAGGAAATAAAATAAATCATTCTTTTATAAAAATATGTTTATTTCTATATGTGTGTCAGAAGCCAGAAGAGAGTGTCAGATCTCCTGGAACTAGAATTACAGGCAGTTGTGAGTCACCACATAGGTGCAGGAAACCAAACCTGGGTCCTTGGCAAAGGCAATAGTGCTCTTAACTGATGTTTGTGTGTGTGTGTGTGTGTGTGTGTGTGTGTGTGTGTGTGTGCGCAGGTGTCTGTCAGAAGATGGCATCAGATCCCCTGGAATCAGGGTTAAAGTGGGTTGTGAACCATCCCAGCAAGTATTCTTAACCATGGAACTACACCCCTCTAAACTCAAAATAAAACATTCTTAATTATATTTCCCATGGTCATAGGAGACTGGCTCCAAGACCTCCACAGAGCCCCAAGTCCTAGCATGTTTACATCTTTGCTATCAAATAGGGTAGCATTGTTTGCATATGACCTGTGCAGTTCTTTTTGCATACTTTAAATCATACCACCCCATCACTTATGTATCTGATACCAGCTAAATGCTATGTAAATATTTGTTATCTGTATTGCATAGACCCTGATCTGTAAGAAACCATGCTAAGAACAAAGTGTTAAAGACAGATGCACTTGGCTTCTCTGAGTATTTTTTTTTTATCTGAGCTTGGTTGAATTGCAGGATGCATATACATATTTCTCAGAGTCCATGAACGCAGAAGGGCAGCTGTGTATGCTTCCCAGAAGGCCTTTGGAATATCCGGAAAGAATACAGGACAGCTTTAAGGGAAGAAACACCAGGTGAAAAAGGCCTCAGGGCTCATTCAAGGGAAGAAAAAGGTACAGAAAAGGAGGATGTTATTTCCAGATGATGTGATCATCTTCCTAGGATATTCAGAAGAAAGACAAGTGGATGTTAGGGTCGCAGAACAGTAGAGATCTATCAGACAACAGCCAGCAACCACAGCTCCAGTTAAAAAAACAGAAGGAACATTGATAAATGCTGTCAAGTTTCAAGAATAAACCAAATAAGATACCAAAGAGACTCTTACAAAACCCATGAAATTCCACGGAGTATCATTTAAAAAAAAAAAGATTAAGCAACTGGAAAGACATCTAATGTTCAATGTTCCTGAATGGGAACTATTTACATTATAAAGATATCACTTGTCCCCAAATTCAAAGAAACCCCTGTCAAAATCCCAAGAGAATCTGATGGACCTGGATAAGTATCACTTCAAATCCATCTGGAAATGAAAAACAAGAATAGTAAGAAGATTCTTGGAGGAGGAGTTGAAAAAGAGAGATTCACCCAACCAGAGTAAGGCATATACAGTGGTACAAGCCACAGCAAATCAATTAGATAGCAAGATGTCCGCCTAAGACTAGACAGATATGTGAAAGACTGTCTGTATATAGGAATGTGTACACGGGTACATCCTGGCATTTCCAATTAGTGATTTGAGGTAAAGACTCCACAGACACAGCACAGAACCAGAGCGCATGGTACGGATGGTCTGTGGCTGCCCATGAACGAGCACTGGACTCAACTGGGCACCCACATAAAAGAGAAAACTGTTCATGTAACAGGTTCAGAAGTATGCAAAGTAGCACTAGGGAACAACCAAGACCAAAACCTGTAAGAGAATGAAATGGATACATTGACTATATAAAGATTAATTGTTTCTGCCTGAAAAATTAAACCTATATGCAAAGCTAAAATGTCATTTACAGACTGGGAAAGATAAATGAAATGCGCATAATGGACATGTATTAACATTCAGGAGCAAGTCAGGTGTGTTGGCTCATGTCTTTAATTCCAGAGCTGGGGAGGCAGAGGCAAGAGGATCTCCGTGATGGTCTACAGAGCGAGCTTGAACCCAGCCAAGAGAAACATAATAAAACCTTGTCTCAAATACTAATACTAATAAATAAACCACAGAACATTTCTACAAAATGTGCAAATACTATGAACACACAATTCACAGAAGAGGCATTCCAGATAGTATGGACAGTTTTTCCCTAGAAGTCAGGAAAAGTAAAATAAAAGTATGGTTAAAAATTATAGTATTGATAAATAGTCTACTATTTAAAGGAGTATGTGGGAAGGTGAGGTTTGATCCAGTGTTAAGAGTGTTAGCTGCTGGGTGAGGGGATGCAGCCTCCAACATGTGAGAGTCTGGGTTCAACCCCCAAGTACTGCTAAGCAAACAAACAAAACAGAATAAGTTACCTAAGAATATTCACTCAAACTAAATGTGGCTACCCTTTTATCAGGAGTTACACTGTAAGCGCTTTTCAGCCTCTTGGCTAAGATCAAGAATTACAATTTAAGTCATTCTCTCTACTTGCAGAAAAACAGAGACAGGGATGCTCTTTGTTATTATATTTCTAGTAGTGAAACATAAGCAGTCCAAATGTCCAAGACAGGGAAAGAATTAAATGTGTATGCAAATATATAAATGCATATGTAAATATGTGGTATGCATATGCAATAGAATATTATTTAGCAGTTAAAATGAGTTAGCTGCAGGGGAAATCACTTGAAATAACTTCAACTCCTATTTTTAAGTGACAAGCAAGCCACACATATCATACATACCATATTTTGCCATTTATTTTTTTTTAAAAAGCATCCCACATTTCTATTTGTGTTTATATGTAAAATGCATGTGCAGCTGTCTGGAAGGACCTGCACCATTCCCAGGGAACCAATAGGAAACGAGTAGCAAGGGGTATGAGGAGGCTGTTAGAATTTATTTATGCTGCAGGGATCTTTCATACATCTCCTGTGAGGTTTAAGGCAGTTTTAAGCCTCCAATTTACCCACTGTGCTTAGGTTGAGGGCATGGGGGACACACACTGTGGTTCACCTCCCCCTGCAGGAAAGGCAAATGCTAGCCTCTGGCCAGGGCTTCCCTGGAAACCTAGGCCATGCTGTGGATTTCTAGGAACCCCCAAACGACTAGCAGAGTCCGAGTTGCTCCTCTGCTAGTTCTGAGATATTGGTCAAATGGACATCCCTAAGCCCCGGCGTTCCTATCCATCAAGACCGCTCACTAACAGAACACTTATCTTGCCCAGTCCCTCTAAGCAAATGGACATTAAAATTCCTGGGGCTTGACCGGGCCGTGGTGGTGCACCCCTTTTTATTTTTACTTTCTAACTTTATATTGGTTCTTTGGGCATTTCACATCGTGAACCCCAGTCCCAGTCATCTCTCCATCCCTTTGTATCTGCCCTCAGTCTTTGCAGCGCAAATGTGCCACACTACCCTTTTGTCCCCATATTTTTATTTACAAATATTCGGATGAGTTATTGGTGTGGCCTCTGACTTCTGGTACACCATCAATACCGGGACTCCTCTCAGTTATCCTGCTGCTCTGTGTCATAGAGCTCCTGCAGCTTTGGCTCTTTTATGCACAGATGGGTAGATGTTGGGGTGGACCAACTCAAAGCCTTGGGTCTGGGCCTGGGTGGTGGCTGAGTTGGTCATCCTCCGGCTCTCCCATACATCCATACCACCAGGAGCAGCGCTCCAGGACTGCTCCAGTCAGCTCACCCAGTGCTGTAGCCAACAAGGGGGCAGTGCCAGCTCTCCAGCATGCTGCAGGGGGTGGCGGGAGTGGGGAGGTGCATCACAAGTGACACACGCCTTTAATCCCAGCAGAGGCAGAGACAGGCAGATCTCCTAGTTTGAGGCCATCCTAGCCTACTGAGTGAGTTCCAGGAAAGCCAGGGCTACACAGAGAAACCCTATCTTGAAAAGCCAAAACAAAACAAGTAAAATAATTTCTAGGCTTAGACTGGTATGATAGTTTGTGTATGCCTGGCCCAGGGCAAGGCACCATTAGGAGGTGTGGCCTTGTTAAAGTAGGTTTATCACTGTGGGTGTGGGCTCTAAGACCCTCATCCTAGCTGCCTGGGAGCCAGTCTTCTCCTAGCAGCCTTCAGATGAAGATGTAGGACTCTCAGCTCCTCCTGCACCATGCCTGCCTGGATGCTGCCATGCTCCTGTCTTGATGATAATGGACTGAACCTCTGAACCTGTAAGTCAGTCCCAATTAAATGTTGTCCTTATGAGAGTTGCCTTGGTCATGGTGTCTCTCCACAGCTGTAAAACCCTGACTAAGGCAGCTGGGGAGGTAGGTGGCTCAGTGGGTAGAGTCCTTGCCACATATTTATGATGACCTGAGTTTGAGTCCTTGGAGCCCGCATAACCCAAGGTACTATAGTGCACACCTGCAGTTTCAGTATATCTACTATGAGATGGGTGGAAGAGACAGGAGAATCCCTCTAAGCCAGCCTGGCTCCAGCAGGGGCGAACATTTGCCCCTGTGTGAAACAAGACAGAAGGCGAGGGCTCACAGCCAGTTCCCTGTTGACTCCCCTATCTGCAGGTTTATGGGTGTCTGCTCTTCTCAAGAAGCCTGAGGGCTCCCTGCAGAACCTGGAGAGCAGAGCAGTCCAATCCAGTTGTCCCTATCCGCCCCTCCCCTCGCCCTCCCCTCCTGTCCCTTACCCTCCCTGTCCTGGCCACCTCCCCACCCCAGCTTCCTCTCCTCAGTGTTTCCATCCTCCCACGGGTGTTTCTCACTAGCTGTAGAATAAACCCAGCTTCATCCCCTTAAGTCTTTGTCTTTCTGGTCCCATCTCACACCTGTTAGCAAACAGCACAGGCTGCCTCCGTCCCCAGGGGTGCATCCTGCCAAGGTTAGATTGACACTTCTCTGCCTCAGAAGGCAGCTAGGCACCGTCCTCTGAATCACACACTTAGGGATGCTTCATCCCTCTCCTCTTTACACAATCTCTAGGCAGAGCTAATTACTCAGACTCGCTTTCCCTTATCCCCACACCCCCATCCCTGACAGAAGGGATGGAGGGATGGAGAGGCAAACCTCCTCTGCCTGCTGCCTGTCTGCTGACCAGCAGGGCCATCATATCCAGTCTCGGGAGATGATGTCGTGATGGGAGACTGAGAAGCAATGTCCTGGCCAAGTGCTCCCCTGCCCTCTCTGCTCCGCTTATCAGCTCCCAGCCACGGAGAGCACATCCCCAGAATTCGCTGCCTCTCTGTTCCTCTGCTTGGGACTGAGGAAAGCAAGAAGCCCAGGAATACTAAACACAAGTTCCTCATGTCTTCTCTGTCCTTCTTTCCCTCCTTGCTCCCTAGGAGGCTTCAAAACCACAAGCCCAGCAGTGTGTGCAAACAGGCAGGCATCACCCTCCCGGAGCCTCCCGCGGCGGCTGAAGATTGCTCTGAGGTTCTGCTCTGCAGCCCCTGCCTGCCTGGGGCCCAAGACACCTGGATCTTCCCTGTCTTGTTTCTAAAGATATCCAAGAAAAGAAAAAAAGATTCAGTCACCTTCATTGGCCTTTAAGACCAGCTCCAGGACTCCTGGCTGTATCTCCTCACCCACACATGACTCCCTTACACTTCCACTGTCTCCAGGGAAAAGACTGCTAGCCATAGAACCACCTTCACAATCCTGGGGTGTTGTTGTTATTGTTGTTGTTGTTGTGTCTCTACTGCCCCTGCCACACTGTACCACCGGCACCTAAAATCTCTGCACTTGACACAGTATAGGCACCTATTAGATACGCATGGATGGAAACATAGATAGACAGACAGACAGAACACCTCCTTCATGGACCGAACGCTCATGACTCCTCAAAACTCCTACAGTGAAATAATAATCGTAGGGCTATGATATTTAGAGGTGGGGCCTTCTTAAGGTGATCAAAGTCATGGGAGGAGTGGTTTCATGAACCAGAGTCGCGCCTCCGAGAGACCCCCTCATGCCTTCTCTGTGCTGATGTAGTAAGAAGAGAGTGGTGTGTAACCAGAAGTAGACCTTCCCCAGACAAGCAATCTATTGGCACCTGGGCCATGGACTTCCCAGTCTGCAGAGTCTAGATGTATAAATCTTGGTGGTTTCTAGTTGACCCAGGCTCCATTGCTCTGGGCAGTGGCCCAGACAAACCAAGACATCTTCCTTGCTCATCCTGCCCAGGTCTAAGAAGTCAGAGCACAGAATCCCTCCTGTTTCCCAGTATTCAGCAGTCATAACCCTGCTGGCCACTGTGTTATTTATAGCCAGGTGTCTTCACAACCATCCATGCATTTGAAACGCTTGTCTTTTAGGGACACCCAAGCTTCTAAAAGCAGAGTGAAAAATTTGAACCTCGGAATAAAAATTTGAACCAATGTGCAATTTCGGTCTCTCTCTCCCTCCTCCACCTTTCCTAGCCTTGTGGACAAGGCAGGCACTTTCCTACAAGAGGAACACACCCAGTCCCACACATTTCTCAGTTGGCGGCTTGCAGAGATTACTGAGTGCAGCCTTGAGTCTATGAGCCTTGAGCCTCCACAGAACAAGGGTCATTTTATCACCATGCTAGTGTACGAAGACCTGTATGATGGTCTACATACGGAGGCCCATGTCCCCATGCACACTGAGACCCGTGTCCCCCTACCCCCACCACCCACTTAGTTCGATGGATATGGTAGGATATACAAGCTACATTGACTCTCAGGGGCTCAGACCATTTCCAAGAATCTCTTACAACATGTTTCTCCCAAGCATATACTCATTTCTCACAAAGCAAGCAAATGGGGATCCTGAAACCAACCTCTTGTGGGTTAGTTATTCCAACTCAAAAACCTGGTACTCACTCAGTGGATATGCTCAGGATTCTGTGAATAGTCACCTCCTCAGGAGTCCCTAGGCTGGTGGGACAGAATGTGGTTGGGGGTCATTGTGTGCCTACCAGAATGAGAACGGTTGGATAAGGAGTTCTGAGGCTGAGGGAATGTGCTGGTGATCCACAGTGGGGCAGAGGCAGCAGCCTGAGGACAGGAGCAGGGGAGACAGTGGGGCTCTGCCCTTCTCAGAGGCCAGAGGCAGTAGGACTGGATGTTATTTATCGATTGTAGCCTTCTCGGGGACTTTTACTAACATTCAGCTCTTACCTCTAAGCAAATCCTTTCTACCTTTCTCAGCCAACTTCACTGTCCTCAGTCATTCCAGCAAACACATTTCTCTTTCTGTGATTAGGCGGCCTGCTGTGAGCTGTGAGCCCCCCACCCCACCCCCACCCCGGCACACACACACCCTTGTCTTTCTCTTCTTAACCCTTAGCCTCTTCAACACAGAATGCTAAAGAAAAGAGTGGCCCGGAAGGAGTTAAACTCACCCAGGAAATAAATACTGTGAATTTTGTGCCCTATTCAAGGAATACGCTGTGATTAAATGACAGATAATTTATTTTGGCTTTTGAAGGAGTTGGGGGGTCTTCAAAATGCAAATGGAAAGGCAATCGCATGCGGAATTGTGAACACTGAAAATAAAAAATTTTAATGAAGATTCAAAGTAAAATAAATAATGAAAGAAAAAAAGTCCCAACTCAAAGACTAACCCTCCCAGGGTCCTTCCCTCTGCCTGATCCAGACCGTATCATGCTGGGAGGAGACCCCAGGCGAAGACCAGTAAAAAGGGAGCAGCCTAATAGCTGTGCCCTCTCTCCCTCTCAGCTCTCTCACATCTGACTTATCTACTAATGAGGGTGAAAATGTGCTGTGTCTTGATTAGAGAGAAATCAGAAGGCCCCTTCGCTGTCACACTGAACTGAGTTAGGACACACATGGGGGACTGTGGCACGAAGGCCACCTCCTCAGGAGTTGCCTCATTGCTGGGAGCCACGGGTAGCACACATACATAAGCAACCAGTGGGACTGTATGTCAGAGGGTACAAGCAGAAAGTAACTGTGGGAGTCACTCTTTCATTTATAAAGTAGAACTGGGGACCTAACCAAGCGGCAGAGCACATAGAAGACACAAAACCCTAGGGCCCCTTTCTAGGGTAAACAAACTAACAAACACTCTTGTGCTCATCCAATATCAACGCCTTTGACTCTTGTCCTCTGGAAGACTCCACGTGTGCTCAGGCTCTATCCCTGAGGAGGAACCTGGTGACAGGAACATGCCACTTGTCTTCTTCCTCTTCTTCTTCTTCTTCTTCTTCTTCTTCTTCTTCTTCTTCTTCTTCTTCTTCTTCTTCTTCTTCTTCTTCTTCTTCTTCCTCCTCCTCCTCCTCCTCCTCCTCCTCCTCCTCCTCCCTAATCCATTGGCTTTCGTTTGGGCCTCCTCTAAGGTCTGATATGATAAAGATGGGGAAACAAAACCTAGGGAAAGTCTTCCTGGGAGACCAGTGACACAGGCGTATGTGGAGTGACCTTGTTATGAGCAGTGACCTTGTTATGAGCAGTTAGTCATGACTGCGGACCCCGCTAGGCTCTCTGCAGAGGATGCCCTACTGTGGAGCCTTCGGCACTGCTGGCTTTCACTGAAGGTCTACATTGTCCGTGAATGAAATCAGCTCCCTCCTTGCCATCTAAGGCTGCCTGCCTTTCCTAGTCAGAGTCCCCAGCCTCCATCAAACTCTCTGAGAGGGTCTCCTGCTAGTCCTCTCCCTGTGTAATAGGGGCAGAAAGTAGTCCTTGGCTGTCGCAGGCACTTTAGAAGGTCTCTTGAGAGGCCTTCTCTATCTCTTGGTGCCTACGGATACCCTGGAGGAGGAAGATGAGCAGAGGGAAACAGGATCAGGGTTACACCTTCTCCTTAATCTACAAAATAATTGTAGGTTGTTACAGCCCAGTCCTGCAACATGGAAGGTTCTAGATGAGCCAAAGGATGGTGTTGCATATCCATAATCCCAACACTTGGGAGATAGAAACAGGAGGATCCTGAGTTCAAGCCAGTCTCAACTACAGAGCAACTGGAGCTTCACGGGAACTGGATTATAATTTTAAAGAGCTGGCAGTAATGACACAATAGTAGTTCCTGTGATAGGGAGGCAGAGACAAGTGGATCACTGGTGCTTCCCAGCCAAGCAGCCTAGCCTAATTGGCAAGCCCTCCCCAGTGAGAGATCTTGTCTCAGAAAACAAAAACGAAAGGCCAAGATGAGTAATGTGGTGGATGTCTCCTGTAGAACCACACCCAAGAGGGACTTCTGACCTCCACGTGCATGTACACCCACATGCACATGCACTCACACTCATGTATACACATGTACACACATGCATGTACACACACATGCACATGCACCCACGTGCATGTACACACACATGCACTCACATGCATGTACACACATGCATGTACACATGCATGTACATGCACATATGCACATGTATGCACATGAATGTACACACATGCATACACGCCCACATGCATGTGCACACACATGCACTCACACGCATGTGCACACGTGTATACACATGCACGTACACAAATGCATATACACCCATGTGTATGTACACATGCACTCACCCGCATGTACACACATGTACACATGCACACACCTACACACATGAACATACATGTACACATGTATGCACATGCACCCACATGTGTCTGTACACAAATGACATAGACAACCAGGACTCGGTACACAGAAAGGAAACCTCCTAAGTCCCAGAAGTGGCTTCATGTCTGTTTTAAGGGAGTCTCCAGCCTTTAATCCCTGACACCCAAACTGTTTCCACACCAACCTTTTTCCTCGAAATTCTGAAATACTGTGAAGGAAAGTTAGTCTAACTCCAGGCTCTTTGCAGCGTGTTTAGAGACAGATAAAAACACGCTCATTATCCCATCTGCGGCCGCTCACACGAGAGAAAAGTGCCTCTGTATTAGGCAAGGCAATCCACCCAAACCTTTCTGCTTCTATTTAAAAAGTGTGAAGGTAATTTACCAGGCTGCGCCTGTCAGCGTTTGAAAAGCAGAAAGCTGCCTTTTATCTTGTTTTATTTACAGGTAAAACCCCAGAAGAGGCAAGAAACTTCCAGTGCAAGCACTAGGAAGAGCCCTTGGAGACAAAGAAGCCACCAGACACTTGCTAGATTGCTAAATACAGGCAGGTCAGGGTCACCTGTCCCCGTTTGGGGCAGACAGTTCTGTGGTCCTGGGGTTGAGCTCACCCGTAGAGGTGACCCCGGCAGCCGTGCTCCCACCTCCCACAGGTTTACACTTCCCTACTTGAGTTCAGGTGGAGATCATGGAGCAACGAGGTAGGGAAGAGAGGGTGCTATTTGGATGGGACAGGCAAGTGGGAAGGATACCTAAATGACTTCCTGTTTTCAAGAAACAGGCTCAGGGCATTCTGACACTGTGATGGTTTGGATAAGTTCAACCCAGGGAGTAACACTATTAGAATGTGTACCTTGTTTGAGTAGGTGTGGCCTTTTTGTAGTAGGCATGGCACTGTGTGTGTGTGTGGGGGGGGGGTTAAGACCCTCATCCTAACTTCCTGGAAGTCAATATTCTGCTAGTAGCTTTCAGATGAAGATGTAGAACTCTCAGCTCTGCCTACACCATGCCTGCCTGGATGCTGCCATGCTTCCCGCTTGATAACAATGGACTGAACCTCTAAAACTGTAAGCCAGCCCCAATTAAATGCTGTCCTTACCAGAGTTGCCTTGGTCATGGTGTCTATTCACAGTAGAAAACCCTAACTAAGAGAGACCCTATTTCCTTTACTGAAAATCTTAATGACATGACTCTCACTTCTGAGGTGGCTTCTATGCTGTGTCCCCACTAATATGCTTTGAGTGTTCCGAAAACTCTCCCTGCCCCACAACAAGCTGCCCTGACCTCTGTCACCGTTATCATTGTTGACACTGAGAAGACATGAAGAGAGACAGGGAGACACTGGCTGGTGCAAATAGGAGACCAGGATCAAATTGGACATCAGCTCTGGCCATTGATTGCACTTGGTGCCTCCTGGATAAAGGGCACATACCCTGACTGTAGTGGCCGTCAGGTTCAGCCACAGAACAGGAGATATTTGTGCTGGGAAGTTATCTTACCAGGCTGGCAGAGGAGATAAGCAAAGAAAAACAATTTACCAACCAAGGACACCAAGCTATAAGCAGGAACCAATCCCCATTTGACGGCAGTGGCTGATCTCAGCAGGGACTCACAGAAGGCTGAGTCTCCTGGAGGGCAGTTACTGGGCATCTGCTCTCAAAGAGAATGTTGAGACCCAGCTCCATCTAGGCTGTGTCTTGTTTCTTCTCCACCACCATGAGGTGAGTCCTGTGTTCCTGCCATGACCAGTTGTGCCATCATAAGTCCAAGGTGACAATGCCAAGAGGCCAGAGACAGAAATCTTTGAAACTGTGGACCAAAATATCTCTGTCCTCCTTTAAAGATGTCTCGGGTCTTTGTCATAGCAACAGAAAGCTGACTGACACTGAGACAGAGTGTTTGAACAGAAGTTGAGATAAAGGACAGTCGGTGGCAGAGACGGTGGCACTGAGCTGCCACCCTGTGCTAGGAATTGGTCCCCACTCATTTGGAGGCTTCCATGCAGTTCAGCCTCCCTCTTCATCACCAGATGGCCCAGTCCGGACCCAGTGACACAGTCAGTCACTGTGAGCATCGTCCTAATAAGAACTTGGTCTCACCTCATATTCCAGGGACCTCCACAGGAAGGAAGCTGCCCCAAAGGCATCCTTCAGAAATCAGGCTGAAGGCTACAATTCCTAGAAGAGACCAGGGTAGAGTTGGTGGGGGTCCTGGCACTGAGATCCAGTCTCTTCTTTCTTTGTGAGTGAGTATCAACAGTGATTTTGGATTTGACCCCCACCCTTTTGCTTTTTTTCATTATGTATCCTAGCCCCGAACTCTGATTCTCCTGCCTATGTCTTCTAAGTGTGGGAAGCACAGTTTATATTGCTCAGCCTTTGGCCATCGGGGTACCTGCCTGCCTTTGCTGCTACGTCCAGCACTCCAAACTCACTACTCTTTTTTTCCAGACTCTAACCACAGGGGCCAGCCTCCACTTCCCTGAACATATTTTCTCTCTCCATCTCCACTTCTGTCTGTGCTGTCTGTTCATGGTGACTTCCCACACTCGATGGATACCTACTCCCAACTTGACACTTTGTCCTTTGGGAAACATTCTGTGTGTGTGTATTCATGCGTGCATGTGGGGTGGTGTGTGTGTGTGTGTGTGTGTGTGCATGTATATGTGTATGAGTGTGAGCATGTGTGTGTGCAAGTGTGTGGGGGATGTGTGTGTATGTGTGTATGTGCGAATGTGCACATGTGTATGTGTATATGAGAGTGTGTGTGAGTGCATGTTGTGTGTGTGCAAGTGTGCATGTGCATGTGTGTGCGTGGTGGTATGTATGTGTGTGATGTGAAGGTATGTGTCTGTGCACACATATAGGAGGACATTTGGTGTCTTGACTTATTACTGCCTACCTTATTTTCTTGAGACAACAAATCTGGAACTAAGCTGGTAGGCAGCAAGCCCCAGCCATCCTCCTGACTCTGCCCCTCACAACACTTGGGTGACAGTTGTACTCACTGGGCCACATTTAACTTCTAACATGGATGCTGGGGATTTGAACTCAGGTCCTTAGACTTGTGCAGCTAATGCTTTTGCCAGCTGAGCCACCTCCCCAGCCCCAAGAGAAAAACCTTTGCTACATGTGATCCTTGGGGAAGATATGGTGACTGTCACCTTCCAGGAGAGGCCTCTGGGACCCAGAGCCACCTGGTGGCTTGCTGCTCCTACAACCATGCTGCCTCTCTCATCCCCAATCCCTGGGGACTCCTATGATTTCATCCACAGCCAATCTTAGCTCCCAACTAGCATGAGATAACCACCGCTGGCACGCTGCTGAGTTGACACGATCCTAGCTTAAAAGCAGGGAAAGACAGTGCTTTAGTTCAGCGGTGTAGCCTGGGCGCAGATGACAGTACAATTTCCTCGGAGCTATTTCAGACATTGTCAGAAGCCCTCAGAGCCTTATTACTGCTTTCCCTAGGGGTCCAAACACCTGACACCGTTAGCTACTGTACTCTTTCTGCAGTGACCACAATTTTCAGGAGAAAACCAGGACCCATGGTGTGACAACTCTGAGTACATGTGGGGGAGGGGACAGGCTGGACAGTATCCATGCTGTTTCACAAACCTGGGGCGCATGAGGCTGTGGTCTGATCTGAAAAGTTCGCCTTCAGGGTCCCAGCATGGTACTCCTAAGCAGTGCCGGAGCTTTTTAGGGGCAGGGCCTAATGGGAAGCTTGAGGTCGTTAGGATGCGCTCTTCAGAGGGATTATGAGATATGGGTCTCTTCCCTTTCTCTTTTTTTTCAGATTCCCAGCTATGAAGTAAGATAGTCTCCACTTCCCTGTACCCCTGCTATGATGTGCCCTATACCCCTCAAGAACATAAGATATGTTCTATGACAATAGATCATGATGTGAGACTCCGAAATGGTGAACCCAAGTAAATATTTCGTCTTCCTGCAATGACCAACAGTAAAAACAATAGTCATTCATGAACTCACCTGGTCAGTAAGCCTGGTTCCTTCACAAACTAGCTACCTTAAGTCCTACCTTCCTACACTGTATAGAACAAGAGGAGGAGGGACAGTGTGGGGACAGCATGAAAATCCACCAGAGAAAGGAACATCTGAATTTAGTTTAGGGAAATAACCAAAAAAGTTCCCACAGGTAAGGACATAAGATAAAGGGGGAAGAGTATCAATAAAGTCTCAGAGCAGCAAATAATAA
The DNA here is from genome assembly GCA_036184795.1 of Tokudaia tokunoshimensis. NCBI lineage: Eukaryota > Metazoa > Chordata > Mammalia > Rodentia > Muridae > Tokudaia > Tokudaia tokunoshimensis. The sequence goes on from BTHU01000008.1 coordinate 44,774,925, forward strand.
ACTCGCCTAAGAGGCATAAGCAGAGAATAGAGGATGGAGGTGGAGAAGACGGGCTAGAGCCCGTAGAGTCTTGAGGGGACTGAGGGCTAGGAATCAGGTGTGAATGGTCACAAATGCCAAGAGTCCCCGTGAAACCTCCCTGGTCTTCACAGAAGCACAGCATCTCGACAGACACACAGAACCTAGTCCTTGTGTGTATGTTCAGGTGTGTGTAGGACACCTGTGTCTACATGTGTGTGGAGACCAGAAGACTTTAGGGACCATTTCCCAGAATCTAGCCACCTTGCTTGTTGACAGAGTGTCTCTCATTGGCCTGGAGCTTGTAGATTAGACCAGGCTGGCTGACCTACAGTAAGCCCCTAGGATCTACCCGTCTTTGCCTTCCCAGTCTGGAACCACAAGCATGTGCCACCACAACCGGATTGTTTATGTGGGTTCTGGGGATCAGAATAAGGTCCTGGTACTTTCAAGGGAAGCAGTTTACTGATTGGACCATCTCCCCAGGCTCCCCGCCGCCCCTGGGTGTGTTCAGATGTATGCAAATGCATGTGCACATATGTGCACATACAAAAACCCAGCATTGCACAAAAGTCCCAGGCACTCGTTCCTTCCCTCAACCTCTCTGTGCCTCAATCTCTCACTGTATGTCTGGGATTCCTAACACTCGTTTGTCCGTTCATTCCTCCCCCACAGCTAAGAAAAGGCAGAAGTAGCCCCTGCCCTTGTGTAGCATTTTAAGTCTAAACAAGGAGACAAGCGTTCATCTCGTAGTCAACTGTGTAAATCACAGCTTCCAAATGTGAAATATAAATTATAAGTACTAGAAAGGTGAGCTGTGCACCTGGTGGCTGTGACAGAGAAGACTTAACCTACTCAGAGAAGCGGGCAAGGCTTCTGGAAGAAAGGAAAACAAAGCTGGGAGCTGTTGGGCAAACAAAAGCGACCGTAGCATTGGCTACTCCTCCATTACTGTGGTAAAATGCCAGACAGAAGCAACTTCTGATAGAGGCGTGAGTGGCACGGCTTGGTCCTGGAAACCTGACAGCGGTAACCAGGAAATAAAGGACAGACACAGACATGGATACAGAGAAGGTGTGTGGCCTATGTTCACACTAGCCAGTTTGACATGTAAGGTACAGGAAGGAAGAGTTTGCTAGGTCTTGGTAGGCAGTCTCTGAGGGAAGCGGTATTGGGCAGCAGTTATCCAGGAGTTATACAGTTGCTAGTTTTCGCTTGCTCTGCCAATATCTGCACATGTAGCCAAGGACCACTTTGTCAGTTCTCTTGGGTATTGGTCCTTGTCAATAATACACGTTCACTCCGGACCTCACCAGCTCCTTACCCCATTCATTCAGGGCTTCCTTAGCTCCCCATGTGGGAGCAAAGATTTACTTTGGTCCATAGTTTGAGAGGGTCTCAGTCCAGCACAGCAGGAGAGGCATGGTGGAGTTCATAGTGGGCAGAGCCTGTGGTGGAGACCCTTTACATTATGGAGAAGGGATAGAGAGTGATGCAGAGCCAGGAGCTGGGCTAGAATCTGTCAAGGCCACGGGAGTGTTCCAGATGCGGCTCCCACACTCGCTTTGGGCACCTTTGACCCCATCCTTTGGTTTTAGCCTTTGCTTCCCTCAAGGTTCCAGGTCTTCCTTAAGCCAGACTTTCCAATTTCCCTAGCCTAGATTAAAACAGTCCTTTCTCCTAAGCCACCATCCTACCTTCTACTCCTCCGGGATAGAGTGAGCCTGGGGTAAAAGGGACTGGAGGGCTTTTAGCAAGGCTACAGTGTCCAGACCTAGGCCCTTCCTACACTCCTTACTGAATCTCCAGGTACATTCTGGTGAGGTTTGTTCTCACTCCTAATGGGCCATAATCAAACTTCGTGGTCCAGGCCTGTTCCCTGATGACCTTTCATCAATGCCACCCAAATTCTTGCTCAGCCAGTGGTTCTCAACCTTCCTAAAACTGCGACCCTTTAATACAGTTCCTCATATGGTGATGACCTCCAACCATAAAATTATTTTGTTATTACTTCATAACTGTAATTTTGCTACTGTTAGGAATTGCAATGTAAATCTCTGATATGCAGAATGGTCTTAGGTGACCCCTGTGAAAGGGTTGCTTGAGAACCACTGCCCAGAGGTAGATGCACTTGGGGCTGGTGAGTTGAGGCTCTGGCTCAAAATCCAAGGAGCTAGGAAAACCTCTGACCTAGAAACAGGAGGCTGGGTCAAGTAGGTTTGGAGGTGAGACAGTTCAGGAATGCCTTGAGAATCAGAAGCAAGATAACATGTCAAGGTCATCTTGGGCTAAGTGAGACCCTGTTGCAAAGCTGAGGGGGAAAGGAAAAGAATGTAATGACAGTGGATATCTGGGAGGAGGCAGCCTCAAAGCAACTGAACAAATAGGCCTGGGTCTCAGCCACAAGCTGGAAGTAGGATTCTGAGTAATCAGCACAACATTGCCATTTCATGCAATCATACAACTGGCACATATTCAATTGTCTAGGAAGACAGCTGGATCCAACCCGCAGCAGCTGGACAAAGCAGTGGTGTTGAAGGAGACAGAGGAGAGTCTGACACTGACTCAGTGAGGGGAGCCTTTCTGGAGGGAATTTAGAAGAATGTTGACAAATGCAGAGCTCTAGAAAGGACCTTTGAGTTCAGAAAACTGGTATCTAGAGCCTTAGAGAGACGTGTGTGTGTGTGTGTGTGTGTGTGTGTGTGTGTGTGTGTGTGTGTGAAGGGAGCCATTCTTAAGGAAAGACTCTCAGGTACAAAAAGAATAGCCAGTGCAGATATAAGAATATGAGCTATGAAGGAAAGATGCCAAGTTTGCAGCTGGCAGAGTTGCCAAGCAGATGTATGAATTGGGCAAGGGAGTTTTAGTGTCTCGATGCCCCTGTTTCCTCTTTTATAAAACACAGATGATGGTAACAGGGCAAATGACTGGCAGTTGCCACATGACTCCTAAGTCAGTGAAGGTGGTCTCATGAGCCAGTCTATGTCCCAACAGACTGATAGACAGACAGACAGACAGACAGACAGACAGACAGACAGCTAAAGTTAGGTATGCAAGCAATATTTATCACCTGTAACTTTTCCATTTCAGTAGGAAACACAACATGGTCACTTTTGCCTCTGAAGAAAGAAACTAGTGTAGTTGCTCATTTCTGAAGTCTCCATTCTCAAATGTAGAGCATCCAGGTGGCTGATTAGCCTGTGGGAATGGAGGGACTGATGAGAAGTTCCAAGTGTTATGTATCTCAACTGTCACCTTCTCTGCAAGTCTTTGGCTCAAAGAAATACAGTAATGGAGGGCTTGGAGATCTAACAAAGAGATGTGGGGATCTTGGCCAACCTCTTCTCCTTCCCCAGCTCTTTTCTCTTCCACAGACGATGCTGGTTTTCCTCTTAGTGTTTATTCTCCTCTCTTTCCAAAGTCATAGAACTGTCATAAGCATGTATGAGCACCTAACCTACCCGCATCCCTTGCAGCTAGGTGTGCCCATGGAACCAAGTTCTGACCAATGGTATGCAAACAGATATGTGTAACAGGCTTCATGTATGGTATAAGCTTGGCCCTTTCTTACTTGCCCCTTTTTTCCAGAAGCCATGTGGAACAATGATACCCCAAACTTCAGGTCAGAGATTTCAGAAATGAATCAGTAATATTACTAGTTTCCTATCTTAGAGGCAAAAGTGGCCAAACAATGTTTCCTGATGACGGCAGACATCTTGAACACTGAGGACAGAAGGGTAGCATGGAGAGTCCAGAGGAGTCAATAGGCAGAACTATGGATCCCTAAAGAGTGTGTGGGCCATCACTTCTCTTCTCAACATTCCCTGCTGCTTCCAGATGTTCGTATGAGAGCAATGTAAACTCCCATCTATAGAAACCACTGCTATTTTGAGTACTTCAGCTGAATCCATTCCCAAATTCAGCCCCCCAGGCAGCCCACGTTCCCAGTTACTTTGTAGAACTATCTCAATTGCTACTAATTTAAACCAAGTGAATGAGAGAGGTTCTACTTCTTCTGACCCCAGTCTCCATCTGGCCAGAAACTCCACCAGAATCATAATGACAACCTGTGTTTATGAAGCACTTTCTTCAAGAGTGAGCTCATCAGAATCTCACAGAGGCTCTGTGATGCAGCCAGGGCTGCTAGTTCCATGTACTCCATTTCAAAGATAAGGAAACTCGGGGGAAGGGGTATAGTCATTTTGCAAACATTGCACAGGTGCAGAGACAAGAGAGCTACAGCTCAGGGCTCTTAACAGAAAACAGGGCTGCCAGCCTGCAGATGGTCCCGGGGCAAGGAAGATACAAGGTAGGGTGGGGTTGAGGGTCTGGGTTTTTAAAAACAGACAGATGTTTTACATGTTACAATGTGTTTATTATGACAGAAACCCCTACCTAACATTATTTTAGTATACAGTGCACTACCAATGTGTAAGGAAGCAGAATGCTGTATAAGTGGGTCTCTAGAACTTGAACCTTGTCTGACAAAAATCTTTTAAAATCCACTGAACAGCGACTTCACTTTCCCTCCTCCCTGAGCCCTGGGAAACCACCATTCTGTCCTTTTCTGGCTCCTGTGAGTTTGATCACTATAGATGGCTCACAAAGTGGGACCACACTGTGCTTATCCTTCAGTGACTGGCTTATTTCAAATAGCATAGTGTTCTCAAAGTTAATCCATGTCATCACATAGGACAGGACTTCTTTCTCTCATGAAGGCTGAAATACAATCCATTTCAGCATCGTTCCCTAAACCCAGGGTGTGGATGCTACCCACACACCCATCAGTGCAAGAACACACAGAAAGCTTGCGGTGTATGTGTGTCTTGAGGGGCTTCTGAACCCTGCCCAGGAGGCGTGTCCCACCTTGTAGTCCCCCTGTGGGTTCCCCTTGGTTGACAGACTCTGAAGGTGGCTGAAGACTTCATCCACAATCATCTGAGTGTTTGGCATTTACAGCAGGTTCCCCGTGAGATGTTGCTGGGAAACAACATTCTGAGCAGGCTGCAGGGTGAGCATGTGAGAGTATCATTTATAACACAAGATGGAAAGCAGCATATGACATTGAAGAGGAAATGATGATGTTGAAAGCAATTCAGCTTAGCCAGTATCTTTTGTCCAGTCTGTGCCAGACTTGGTGTAAGGATTTGAGAACACCAGGACAGTATGGCCCTTGCCTCCTGGATCTCACTCAATTCTATTGCCTTCCCAAGAGTCAACATGTCCCAGAGGAGTAGCTTCAGTGCCTGAGACACGTGAAAACGGGCCCAGAGTAGGAATTACAATGCGAACCATGCATCAAAAGAGGAAGAAGGGAAGAAGAAAGCTCCCGAGTCCTTCATGAACCTGGCAACATGCAAGCTGGGTTGCAAGTATCTGGGGATAGTTCAGCTGTCATACATGTGACCAGAGCCCTAGAAATAGGGACTGTATTGGAGTGGTCGACGAGGGCTCCATGGAGGAGAGAGTAGTTCAACTGGGACCCACAGAGAGGAGCAAGTTTTGAATAGATGGAGAAGAGAGGTTCATAGTAACGTAAACAAAAGCTGAAATACAGATGGCAGAGAGCAGGGAGAAGACCCAGACAACCTGAACTAGGCTGGAGAGTCGATATCCTGACGGGTCATCTGGGTTTGAACACCAGGCCAGGAACCTCGGGTTTCATTCTCTGTGCCATAGGGAGTCACTTGGAAATGGACTTGTTCCCAAAAGAATGTAATCAGGGTGGTGTCTGCGCTTCAAACAGGCCTCTGGCCGGATGTGTAGGCAGGACTGAGGCAGGACAGCGAGTGGCAGTCTGGGAGGATGGGTGTGTGTGGGGGGGAGGGGGGTCCTCAAGTGGCTGGCAGCAGGGTTGGGTATGGGAGACGGCAGGAAGAATAAACCCACAGGCCTCAGGATATTTCTTTCCATCAAAGGGGCATCAGTGCTGACCAGACAGCTTCCAGGGGAGAATTCTATGGGACAGCCTACTCCAAAGCTTGGTTTCAGCAGCTGGCAGCTCCTACCCAGCAGGAACCACAGGAGCCGGCATCATTGGGTTCTCCGTGGGACTCGGCTTGCATCTGTGCCAGCTGGATCAAGCATATCCCTCCAGGGCTCCTGAAGCAGAGTTGCCTCAATGACCCAGAGAAGTCGGAAAGAAGTAGTCTTTTAAGCATCTCCAAGAGAGACACTAGCCTCCTCCCTCAAAGTGACACTGACTTCATGGCTCCAGCCCCACCCTCCTGCCTCCTCCTCCACCCTACGAGTGCTCAACTTGGTGAGGTCCAAGTTCAGGCTCAAGGAGGTGTGGTACAAACAGCCTGTAAGGCTCGGCCCAGAGTCGTGGCCCATCCATTCATCTCTGCCAGGAGTCGACACCGGGAGCCCTAAGGAAGGGTCCCCTGTGATGGATGATGTTTCCAAAGCTTGTTAACTGAGCTGGACTGGGCCTCTGCTGGCTGATCTATGATCCGGGGACAGTTTTAAAGTATGTGGCTTTCCAGATCGGCATTATCGAAAAGAGTTAAAATTGAAGTCGTCACTCAAGCCACTGCCATCTGTCACAGGCTGCCACCTATGCCAACTCAGGGCAGGATGGGAAGGTCGGGAATGAACTTTACTTCCATGTCACATATTGGAACATTAAGAATTTCTGTTGTCCTCTCTGCATCCTAGGGTATGTAAGTGGTTGGTTGACTCCTGGCAAAGATGGAGGCAGAGCCTGGCAAGGTGCAGGAGTGGGCACCTCAAGCCAGCTTTCTGTACAGCAGCTTCTCACCTGAGCGTGACTGAGGTGCTTTCTGGCAGAGCACATGGTATCCATGAGTCAGTCCTGATTAGCATTTACCAAACCTATTCTTCACATACACACACACACACACACACACACACACACACACACACACACACACAATGCTTTTCCTAAACCTTGGTAACCCTGTCATGGGAGCACTATAACTAATATCTTATGAAGAAGGAACCCAAGGCGTGGAGATGGGGTCAAAGGATACATGTAAGCCATACTGAAAGGAGACAGCCAGGGCTTGAAGAAGAGGGTCTAGTTCTTAGAGTCTGGATTCTGGACCACACTGATGACTGGCACAGGTTGGGGCCTGGAGTTTATATGCATACAAGTGCACATATATGCACACATATGAATGCACATGAACAAGCAAGTGCATGTGCACCTCTTATGCATGTATGCATGCACACATACACACCCAAGAGAGAAGAATTGAGAGGGGAAGGGAGGGGAAAGGAGAGGAGGGAGTTACTCCTCTCACTGGTCCTTTCCCTCAGTGCTCCAGAAGTCTCCCACCTCCCATGCCCAGCTCTGCAGTTCTCACACAGCCTCTGTCCCTCTCCCTCCCCATCTCCCTCTATCATACTTGATTCTTGGCCACAGCTTTAGTTATCTGTGTATTTGTCAATTCTCTGCTTTCCCTGTTGGACTGGACTTCAAAAGGTCAGCAGCAGCATACCCCTGGGGCTCACATCACAAAGGTAAAGCTAGACAGCCTTTGGGCCCAGCTGACAGAGGCCCCATTGCTAGATCTTGCTCCCTTGTGCCCAACACAGAGTACTGAGTCAGGAGCAGTAGGTGGGTGACAGGAACTGAAGGACCTGGATGCAGAGTGACATATGGACTACTCTGTAGTTCAGCAACATTAACAATAGTCTGCCTATCTTCTCCAGGCCTCAGGGGACAGACCCAAGCAAGCACAGGCCTCCGTGACACACACACAGATTACTCAAACACATACACACACACACACACACACACACACACACACACACACGCACACGCACACGCACATGCACATGCACAGGCATAGACACAGAAACACATAGGCACAGACAAAGACACACACAGACACAGAAACACACACACACACATGCACATATACACACACACAGACACACACAGAGACACACACACACACACATAAAAACACACATGCACACAGCAGAAGCAGAGAAATATTAACCAGGGGATTAGCGCAGCAGGCTGTGCCCTATAAGCCCTGTGATGAGGGAACAGAGATTCAGGGACCCACAGGGAACAAAGACCAGGCTGACAACTAGTCGCTGACAGTTTGCACAAGTCAAATGGGCTTCTGAGGCCATTATCATGATTTCTGACTCGAACTGTGCCCTGGGGTGGAGATTGGGCAGCTTTGAGTCCTGCATAAACCCCACAGGGGCCACCTCATGTTAATATGTGTTTCCTGACGCTGGAACTGACAGCCCTCAATCTTAAGAGAAATCTTGGGCCAATGAGAGCCTTTTTGTGTTTTTTCCCTAGATCTAGGTTGTCTATTTATGACAATCTGTTTTTACAGCAACTGCGTTACCTGGAATGCTGATGTAGCTTTGGGACAAGACAGAGTCCAGGCCTCCCTCCTCATCCCTAGCCACGCTACACATCCAAACTCTCTTCACCAATGCCCCCACTCCACTCCCTACCCCAATCCTCCACCTCAGACCTCCCTACCCACTCCAATCCCCCCCTCCCTGCCCATCTCTGCCTGACCAGAGAGAAGCTGCTCTGGTTTCCTCTCCCACTGTGTCTTCTGCTGGTGAAGAGCCACTCAGGACCCTCAGGTACTCACTCTTTGAGAGCAAGTATTTTAATCACCACTGACCCTGCCTGCCCTCAGCATCACAAGAGTCTCATTCCTTGTCCCCCTTTCCTCTAAGTCCATCATCTCCTCAGCTCCCTGTCTGCTTCTTCCCTATCCCTACATCCCTTCTGACCTCATGAGTGTGTGTGTGTGTGTGTGTGTGTGTGTGTGTGTGTGTCTGTGTGTGTGTCCTCAACCCCCCACCCCAAATTTCTGCTCGGTTTTGTTCAGGGGTGACTAGATAGTTAGAACAATGAATGCTTTTTTTGTTTGTTTGTTTCTTTTCTAAGCACAACCATAGCTGTTGATCAAAATCTTTCATCTGATTAGTTTCACGCTAATTTTCAAAGCACAAATTATAGAAAACGTTGCCAAAAAAGCCAAGTAGAACATGTTAGAATAAACTGTAAGTGTCTTAAAAGGAGGGAGTAGGACCCCATATTGAACGTTTTTCGTATCTTTATAGCTTTTTTCAAAGTTTTGTTTTATTTTTTTAATCTTGTAATTTTACTGTTTAAATAAACATTACAGAGAGTAGACAAGCAAAAAAATGAGGAACCTCCCAACTCACAGCCACTGAGATCCACCTTTCTAGATTCTTCTCTGTGTCTACGTGTGCACTTTCCCAGAGAAAGTTCCAGAACTTCAGTCCCTTGAGCTGTAAATCAAGAATGCTAACAGCAACAGCAACCTGGTCACATTTTTCAAATTATTATATAGTCTCCACCTTCCTGAGGCTTCAGATATCCATGGTAATGAATATTTATTATAATCTTCATTATAAATGAATTTACAGCCTTGGAGAGATCATCAGTTAAGAAACCTGATAACTTTGCTGTTCCTTCAGATCACTGATTCCAAAGCTCTATGCTCACCTGCCAGCTATTAATGTCCGTACTCATGTTTCTGAAAAAAACAATTTGCCAAATAGTGAGAGATAAATATCTCTGCCTGTACCTCCAGATTTAGTTTACAGAAATGGAATCATCTCAGTTGACTTGTGACTCTTATGTTTTCTCTAATCCCTAGTACTAGATATTTATATCTAAATATAAATTGTTGCATTTATAAAATGTCCCAATTTTTGTTACCATTTAGATTATCATAACTAACAAAAGTTAGAAATACAAGGTGGAAGGTGAACGAGAAATTTAAAAACATAAAACCATGTGGTAGTGGCATGGATCTTTGATCCCAGCCCTCGGGAAGCTGAGGCAGGAGGATTGAAAGTCTGAGGTTAGTCTGGTCTGAATTACAAGACCTTATTTCAAGAAAAAAAAGAAGGGAATAAGAAAGAGAGGGAGGGAGGAAGGAAGGGAGGGAGGGAGAGAGAATGAGAGGAAGCGAGGGGGAGGGAGACAAGGAAAGAGGGAGTTAGGAAGAGCAAGGGGAATGGGCATAAAAAGTTCTAAAAAATAAAAATGTCTAAAACCATATAAAGCTTGCAAAACCATCCTATAGTTCATAAAAATTTATGATCCAAGACAAAAAGAGCACCCATTTTGTTTAGCAAATACATGCCAAGTGCCGACAATACACCTAGCCCTACGTGACATTCCAGGCACACTAAGTATGAAAGAGAAATGCCGGTTCCCACAACCCTTATAGGAAGGGAGAAAGTTGTGGTAAAATGATTCAGTGTGGGAAAGGAGTACTGAGGGAGAAAGACTGGCTGGTGGGACAAGAGCTTCTCACTGACAGCATTTGGGGAAGAAGAGGGGTGTACCCCAGTATCCTGGAGGAGTGGTCCAGATAGGAAGGGCAAGAACATAGAGGCCAGCCAGGCTCCTGCCATTCTCAAAAACTTCTGAGATCTAGGGTCCCTAGAAGGAGGATGGAGAGGAGCTTGTTTGGATCTGATGCTGTCAGGGAGGACAGTTTAGGGTGGGGCCAAGCCTGAGCATCTACTGAGAGGGCGGGTGGGCACAAAGAAAGATAGCTATTGCATCCCATCTTGATAATGGAGTAAAAACAGTGATATTTGACAGATCATCGTTTCAACCACATTTTCCCTGCCATTATCTCACTTTGACTAAATTCCTTCCCATACCTCCCCAGCCCATCATTCCTTTCTTCCCTCCAAAGGCTAAAGATGCTGATTCGTGAAGATGTCACTCCATGAACACTAAATAGCTCTGTGGACATTGGCTCCACACTGGTGGATCACATTGGAAGTCCTTGGTCCCTAGAAGAAACAGCATAGAGACTGCAAAATAGAAGTGTGGGTGCCAAGAATAAACACAGACTGGCTGGGAAGCAAGAGGAGCCAGGATGAGGGGAGACAGATAAAGAAGGCTGAGGCTGGATGCTGGGTCCATGTGGTCCAGGAGGAGGAAGGACTGAGCCAAATGCAGGTGACAGAGAGCCTGAAAGAGCTGTGACTTCAGCAACCATGGAGTTGCTTCCTTTGGTCTTTCTTCTATCAACCCAGCCTCCAGCAACCTCCTTTCTGAGGATGAAGAGATGCTCAGGTAAGCAGAGTCCTGGAGCCTGGGGTTGGGGTAGGAGAGCCAGTGCAGGCAGCTGAGATCTGCAGACTCTGAGGAAGGATTCAGTAGCACCATAAAGCTGTCCTTAGCCATCTGAGGATGGAAAATCTGAAGAGCTCAGGGGTCTTCCTTGGTTAGAGACAATGTGATGAGGAGACTATCATGCCAGGCCAGGCTGCCTGGGTTCTTACCCTGGTGATATGTTCATACCCTGGTTCATATCCTTCAAGGCTGTATGAAGTTAGCCTAGTTTCATCAGCTCCCTGAGTCTGCCGTCTCCTCTCAGGACATAGTTGTTGCATGGCTCAAATACAACAAAGCAGTAAGTACTCATGAGGTACGCACTAAGTGCATCATGGGAGATGCATGGCTGTCCCCTACTGTGGACCCTCATTGCAGCAGGGAAGCCTGGATGTGCTCCTCTCTCAACTCCCTCATTCTCTACATTGGCACCGGGACCAAGAGTAGCTTCCCTGCACACATGCTGATCTTGAGATCCTGCCAACGGAGAGAGCCTTGTCCCTGATGCCAAAGTCCTCTGTCTCTAAGCTGCCTGTGCCCCTCCATCACACAGGATGACTGCCACTGCAGTTACAGAGGATGTCATCATAGGTTCAAGTCCACCTCCACTGTTTAGAGGACCAAGGCTACATCTACCCCTTGCTGATTTCTGATTCTTCCTTCTCCATGTTCAGATTGCAGTGGCAGGTTGGAGCCTGCTCAACTCTCAGCCCCATCTATGAAGACCTAAGTCTTTGGTTTGATATTTAGCCAGCGTTATTCTGTGCTGTCATCTTCCTTTTCTCTCATTTCCCACAGCCTTATGTCTGCCTCAGCTCTCCGGGAATAAGAAGTCAGTGTTCCTACACATGGGCAGGCACAAGAATCCCAGAGTGAAATAAATAAGACTTTAGCTTGTGTCTGTTAGTCCTCTTGATGCCTTGGTGCTTCTCAGAGCTTCACCCTTCCTCCTGAACTTCACATGTCCCCATCTCTGCCCCCCGCTGCCCTCAATACTCCCTCCAGCCCCAAGTTGCGGTTGTCAAGTATTTCCACCGTCAGCACTTGCTGAGTGGAACTGGAAGTTCTTCCACTTGCGCAGCGAGCCGCGTGGGCAGGTGGGTAATGTCTGTTTTACTCTCTGTAATGAATCCCATCTTCTTCTCTCGGCTGTGATAGTTATTGATTCTGTCTTGACACCTTGGTTTGTTTTCCACCAGCTCCTGCCTTCCCTTCATCTTGCTATGGCCATTTCTCCGCTCTTATCTGTAATTTCCTCTCTTGTTGCGCTGCCTCCCTCCTGGGCAGCAGCCGCTGCACCAAGATGGGGGTTGTGTATTAACTCCTCAGTGAGGTCCAGCAGCCCTGCTCAGATGGGGTGAGTTGGGCTGGTGATTGTTAATGGGCAAAAGAGGGTAGAAGGAAGAAGGGTAGAGACTAGAGAGCCAGGCTTACTCGTGCTGAAACAGAGTCTGGGCCACTCCCCACAAGCCCTCTTAATCCCCACACCCAGGAAGTGGTATTCAGTGGGTACATGAGGGGCTTACCGATCTTGTTCCACTCTACGTCATCCCTAGCCTCATTTCTCCAAATCAGGAACTTCACACTCCAAGGCTGTTCCCTTGTACATTCCAGGCTCACAATGTCCTCCCTGACAGCTGTGTCCTTTCCTGTCTCTCATTTTGCCTTTCACCTGGAAAACTCCTATGCATTCATCAAAACCCAGTTCTTATCTCTTCTTGCAGTCCATTCATGCCAAAGCTGCACTAGCCGGAAGCTGGCTTAAGTCTTCTCTTCATTGAGTTCCCTCCATTCTTCCTGCAGAATGGCCCTTGTTTATTTTACTGGCTCCATCAGAAACACGCTGGGTCTTGTTCACAAGGTAGGGCCTAAGAAAAATGAAGGACAGAATTGAACGGAGTCTCTGAGTCACCACAAATATTCTCCTAACATTGGTTCTGGCAGACATTAATGTGCTGAGTCATAGATGTGGACCAAGAGGGACAGAGATGAGACTTCAGTCAGGCCCCGGAACCCACCAGGGACTCTGCTCCAGGACACTTCCAGAAACTAACAGCTCATACAAAGGCTGGCATTGTTTGGGGCTGGATCCTGAAGCCAGAGGCAAGAGTGGCCAGTTCTGGGTCCTTTGTAGGTTCCAAGAACCTGTAGCAGAAACCATCAGATTGATTACTAAGGAAGAACTTGACTCCTCGTCTCTAAAGTCAAAATCCAGCAAGTCCCCCCAGCTCCTCTGCCTGAGGGCCTGAGGTCTGACCCCACTATTCCCAGTCTCCTTCTGTTGTCCTGACACCTCTTTAGTTCCCTACCCACAGCTTCTGCAACATCACTGGGCCTGTGCCCAGTGGAACCTTCCTGGAGGTGTGTTGCTGTTGCCCAGAGGCCTTGGTATTGCATGCATGGAGGTGGACCTGTACACTGTCCCTGCACCTACCCGCTGGGACCTCTGTGGGTGAGTACGGGAGCTAGTGAATCTCTTTCTCCTGGTGCATGGTACCTGAAGGTGGAAGACAAATTACAAGAGAGATGAGAGTTCCTCTAGGTACTGGGATGGGGGTGGGGTTCCACAGAAGGGGATAGTTGCTCTCACAACTGCAGGCAAGGCATCATGGGCATCCATCCCCTATAGCAGACAATGATGCTGATGCTAAAAGGAGTAGAATTCAATCCCAGGTCTCTGTACTACTAAAACCAGGAATGGGGTTCCACAGCAGGGATGACAAAATGCTTGGGAAGGTATTAGGAAGAAAGTTTCCAGTGAGACTGGAAAGAGTACCCATCCTGTAGGAAAAAGGAGGCTGGTATCCTAGTGTCTTCTCCAAGACTGCAACCCAATGACCTAACTTACTCCCATAAGCCTCTACCTCTGACAGGCCTTACCACTTCACGATTAGGTCCCAGTCTGGGGACCAAGCCATCAACACATAAGCGGCACTAATGTTTCCAGAGCCTCCCACGCAGAGTCAAGGCTGAGGAGTGGTTGGTCCCCAGGTTCTACTGGGGTTTCCTTGTCCAGTATAGTAAAGCTTCAGGCTAGACACTGAAGCCTGATGCCCTTTGCCTGGGAATGCTTTTGTCAATTCTCTTTCTCTTCATGAGGGACAAGGACTCAAATGTCCCCAGGGTCTCAGTCAAACACCTGCCCACTGCTGCAGCAATGGGGTGAGAGAGAGAGTGAAGGTGACATTGTCCCTCGGACAGACCTCATCTGGGGAAAGTCTCACTAAGTCTCTAATGAAGATAAATCCCATGTCGAAGGATGCCGATGGATACAGATGAGCTGTGTCGGTGCTGTCCGGTGGATGGATGCCCTTTTCCAGATCTACAGCCAACAGCATATGGATGTCTGCCTCTGCCAACACCAAGCTGCCCTGCCAGTACATGTTCTCCAAAGTCCAGTGGCTCTTCCTGGAGAACTCATCTTAAGGAGGCCCTACCCACTGATGCCTGGTCTAGGTGGAACCCTAAGGGATGTCTTGGTCCACTATGCCACCCACTGTGATAACAGACTTGAAGGCACACAATGGACTAGCCCTCAGTCTGCGCTCTGCATACCATTAAGTTTACATGGTTTCTACCCGCCAGAGAAGGCAAACTTTCCTATTTGGACTCCCTCGTTCTCTGAGGGCCAAAGGGAGACTATTGTAGACTGGCAAATCTGGTTTTATTTTCAAGGATACCTTAGAAAGAAACCATCCGGCAGACTCCTTGCTTCCTGGTGAGTTGGTCACTGTCCTGGTTTTCTTTCTATTGCTGTGAGAAACTCCACAACAAACAGCAACTTGGGAAGGAAAAGGTTTATGTGGATTCCATTGGTTGATCTTTGAGGGATGTAAGGGCAGGAACTTAAACAGGAGCAGAGGCCATGGAGAAAAGCTGCTCACTGGTTTGCTCTCAGACTTAAGTACAACTTTCTTAAATCTCCCAGGACCACCTACCCAGGTGGTGACCCCACACACAATGACCTGGGCCCTCCCACATCAATCAACAATCAGGAAATCAGACATGTGTGCAGGCCAATCAGATGAGGAACATTTTCTAAATTGGTTTCCCTCCTCCCAAGTGACTCTCATTGGTGTCAGGTTGGCAAAAGCTCACCAATACAGTCCCATTCTTTGTCCTCGGTCTTTAAGTAACGATATTTCTGTTTGTCTTATGACAGGGGAGGCTTGGGTGACAAAGATGCCACCTCAACTTCCAAGGAGAAGATGTGCTCCCCCATTCTGGGTCCTTTCAGAACAGAGAGCTATGGGGTGTCAAGCCTCAGAGACTGTACTCCCTTTGTCTCACAGTAAAAAAGAAAGCTCATTGTTTCTCTTCTACTTCTGACCCAGTCTCCCAAACACTGCCTTTCACAACAGCACGCACATAAGCCTCGGCAACCTCTCCCTGTGGGTCCTTCCTGGCACCCCGTTCAGCATCTGACTCCTTATGAACTCTCTCATTTCTTTGCTTTGCAGTTATACCGACCAATGCATTCTTTATCCCTGCTCAGGTTTATCCACATGGCTGTCCCAGCATCCAGCTTGTCACACTAGCCCTTTGCCCTTCTAGAGGGACAGTGGAGCTGCCAGGAAGCTTGTTCTTTGGCATTTCCCATTATAGTCCCCACCCCCAGTCTCTGCAAACACATGGAGCCTAGGCCAATGGTCACGTCTGGTCTTGTTTTCCAAGGTGTCTAGGGAAGGACTGTCCCTCAGTCTGGACTGTTTCTACCATTATCTGCAATCACTGTGGATCATTGATGCACAGTTCGTCCTCACCATGGGGACCCAGAGGAGGCAACGGTCATGCTTGCATTGTGGGATAGAGAATCCTGGTCCACTGCACAAAGCAGCTTGGCTAAGTATAGCAGAGTGTCTTTGAAACTAAGTGCAGCTGCTGTGATGGGGGTAGAGGGTTGCTGTTGGGCTGACCTCAGCCTGGCCTGCATTGAGAAGTGGAGACTGGAAGAAGCAGAGAATCCCACACACCACAGACACAGCTAAGAAAGCCACGCATAGGAGACAAACTTTGGTTTCCCAAGCCAGACAGAATCCAGAGACCTCTGCTTCTGGTTTGCCCACTTGATGATCAGACAGATTAGAGACCAGATTCCGTGGGGACAAGGACTGCTTTGAGGTCACACATCCAAGTGGAAGCCTATGTGACCACCAAGTCATAGGCTATATGCATCACCGTGAGTTCTGGCAGACACACCAAGGTCATCAAGACAAGGCTGTCACTGCCATCAGTGGAATGGGGGCTCTGTGATAATGCTCCCTAGGTTGGTCAGCCTCTCTAGGCCAAGTGCTGCAGCCACTGTTGACTGAGACACTATGGCTCCAAGATGAGGTCATTTGAAAAGAAAGCCGCTCCTAGGCCCTTGGCTTCCTGCCTGCCTAATGTAGTGCTGTGAGCCTATCCCTGATATAAAATCCACTTTCTGTCATAAAGAAAAAAGGGTCAGAGAAGTGACCTTGGGAGGAGAGGGACTGTCTCCACCCAGCTGCTTTGGGACACAGTGGCTAAGAAGCCTCAGCCTGCAGATCCTGGAGGATCTGATGGTACCCAAGGAAGGGTGGACCTCCTACCATTCCCTTCTCCCACCAGCAATACCAGCCCCTGCTACCTTTGCTTTAAAAGCACTGAGACATCCATCCCCAAATCACCCCCATAATGCCCTTTATCACACTCAGGCAATAGAATGTTCAATGGAGCTAGAGACTAGACAGAGGACATCAGACATATACTCCATGGGTCTTAGAACATCCCATGCCAATCCTCGGTTCTAGCCAGGATGGGGTTGGGCAAAGGCAGCTCGGGGTGGGGTTGGGCGGGCACAGATAGCAATCTTGGGATCAAGAACAAAGGAATGACCATCAGAAAGTGACCCTTGCCTTCCACACCCAGTCACACTCCTGAGGATTTGCCCAGTAAGGATCCAGCCTGGGAACAGAGCACTTTTCTCTGTCTTGTGATGTAGGTAGGGTCTTATTTTGCAAACAAAGAAACCAAAGTCTAAGCTGACTAAATAGCTAGCCCAAGGTCACCCAGATACTCTGTCTTTTCTACTGATTAGTTGCATTTCCCTCTGGTTTCATAAACAATTTGAGGAGGTCTGTTCTAAAATACACACTAGTAACAGGGTACTTTGAACATGTTCCTGCTGTAGATATTTGGTGTTCTCTCTGTGCCTGGCATCATCCTGGCCTCACAGGTGGATGCAGAGGGACTCCCATCTTCCACTGGGGCTTTGACCTGGCATTTCATAACTTCATTCTAAGTTCAGGGACTGGGACAACTGTGAGTGTCCAGAGTCGAGGTTCTACTTAAGAGCTAGCATTTAAGCAGGGTGAATCTTCAGGAGATATGAATTGGATGTGTTCACCCTGCAGGAGAGGGTGTCCCTCTCCTCCTGCACGAAGAAGCCTGAGAGAACCTGGCAAGCTGAGAGGGAGGAGGGACTCAGCCTGTAAACTCTCTAAGACAGGAAGGAGTAAGACTTCAGACCTAGCAGGAAGAGAAGCCACTAGGGACTCGGTGAGGGAAGACTGGCAAGATCCATGGACATTTCAGAATGACGTCACCTGCTGCAATAGAGAGAGCAGGCCACTGGGAAGCAAGAGTGGAGGGGGCTTTAAAAGTGAGGCTGATAAGCTGATGGATGTGGACCAGGTGGGTACTGGCTCTGGAAAAGAGAAACAAGATGGCAGTTCTATAAGTCTACAAAGGAAGTAAAGAGAGTGAGTGTGCGCGCGCGCGTGTGTGTGTGTGTGTGTGTGTGTGTGTGTGTGTGTGTGTGTGTGTGTGTGTAACTTTCTCAGCAGGCCCTGGACAGCCAGCCCATCAGGGTTAGAGACCCTGGGTGGGCATGAAACCCCACTGGAGATAAGACATCATTATATGGGACCAACTAACTAGAAGTACCATGGGGGCGCTTCTTCAGAGACCCAGGTCTGTTCCTGAAGACTGATGATTCCAGTTTGCACTTCAGGGAGAACCAGAGAACATGGTATAAGCCAAGGAGGACATGAACACATTGCTTCCACCAACCCATGCCCATGGCAGACATCAATAATCAATCCAGCTACTCTTTCTTCGAGAGCACAGATGCTTCCTCAATACAGCTCTTCAGGCAACTACTCCCAGTCCACTGGCAATGAGGAACTAACCCGCTTCTCATTTACAGTACAGAGAAATGAATACCAAGGGTGGTGCCCAAATGTTTCCAGTTTCAGCCCAGCCTCCCCAGTGTGGCTGCATTAGTGTATTGTGGCTGACTTCTTTAGCCTAAAATCTTGCTTTCCCATTTGTTGAAGTGAACTGTTCTCCCAATGCCACAGGTTCACTGCAAAGACTAAATGTGACAGTGTATGAAAGCAGCTAGCTAGCTTCTAATGACATCTAATTTCTAACATAAGTAGACGTCTATAAATTATAAAATAAATAAAATAGTCCTAGCCCCCCCCCTTTCCCCTACCCACAACTACACTCCCAGATGAACACATGCACTATGTAATCTTACAGGGTCTCAGCCACTGTGTGTGCAGATACACACTTACACAGCATACACTCACTCACACACATGCCTCAGAGGACAGAAAAAATGTATCCTAACAGCTGGCACCGGAATTATCTCAGAGAAGGAGCCGTCTTTTGTTCAAGAAATTACCTTGATAACTCTCTAAGGATATGGATTCAGAAGAAGTCAAGGAAACAAAAAGAGATAGCTGGCCTGCTCTGCATTAAAATGAGACAAAATGGGGGAGGGTACTGAACAAAGCAGAGAGGTCCAGGGGTGTGGCCACAGCACAGCGCAGGGGTGAGGGGTGGGGGCCACAGAAGACTTAGGTATGTGCTCTTTGAACACAAAGTTGCTGCACATTTTGCCATGAGAAACCTGTTTTTGAAGAGTCTATACTGCATGATTCATTTATAATAAAAATCCCAGACACCAGCGTATCCCAGTGATCACAGGTTGCTCAGGCTGGGGGAGGAGGAACCTTCCCAGGCCTGCGACTTGTCACCAGTTGACTGAGGTGATGGTCTCACAGGTGTGTGTGCCTGTGTCTCTATACAGTTATAAGTCTATATGTCAAAACTCATCAGTGGGAACACTTCAAACATGTCGCTTTTTGTATGTTAATTATACCTTTAAGAGCTGGTAGGGTGTTTTAAAAAGAGGTTTATATCAACTTGATCCAAATATTTTTATCTCTCCTGTTTCCAGATGTGCTTATTTCCCTACCTCTCTGCAGATGCTGACTGACCCCTTCCAATCACTGCTTTCTATCTTCCTGTGTTTTGGTCAGGTCTAGCACAGGACGCTTATGGTATTGGTGCCAAGGTGCTCCTGAAAGCTTAAACTCGATCCCTTCCCGGATGCTCCTAGAAACCTTAGGAGTCAGCACTGAAAAGTGATGTCAGGGGAGGGTTCAGACCAGAAGTCAGATCTTATTCCTTTCACAGACAGAAGCACCCACAGCTCACCCCTCTGTCTCTATCTCTGTCTCTATCTCTATCTCTATCTCCATCTCCATCTCTCTCCTCTCTTTTCTCTCTCCTCTCTTCTTTCTTCTCTCTCTCTCTCTCTCTCTCTCTCTCTCTCTCTCTCTCTCTCTCTCTCACACACACACACACACACACACATACACATGCTCAGTGCCTTAGTTATGTCTCCTTTGTCTTACACCTACCTTTTAGGACTGTAATCAACAGGTTTGAAGGAAGAGGTGACCCTTGACTGAAGCAAAATGGAAGGGAACTTAGAAGACCTGGCACGGGTCTAGATGTGCTCTCTCCCCTGCCCTTTTATGCATGTGTATGTGTTTCTGTGCACAGGTACATGTCTGGGTGCACAGATTTGTGAGTGTAGTGGATCAAGGACAATGTCAGCTATCGTTCCTCGGGTGCTGTCTATCTTGTATTTTCAACACAGAGTCTCTTATTGAGGTATGGCTCACGGATTAGATTAGGGTAGCTGACCAGTGAGCCTTCTTAAGGCTAGGATGACAACATGCACAACCACGTTCAGCTTTTCTTAAAATATGGACTCTGGGGATCAAATTAGTGTTAGTGTGGCAAGCACTTTATGGACTGAGCCATCAACTCAGCCTCTGCTTCCTCTAGGCCCACGGAGGCAGTGCATTCAAACCAGCTAGCAAGAGCCTCTCCAAGCAGGCACATAACTGTCCAAACCCGAGGTCAGTTTTCTCCTAAAAAAAAAAAAACCTGGCCCAGAGCTTTCTCGGCTCAGCCAGGTGTTCCTCTCCTGATAGGCAGAGCTTTCTGCAGCCCTTGGCCCCTTCGTGCTCCACCTCCCCTGCCTTCCAACAACTCTACCCGAAACGCCACTAACCAAAACAGCCGCTCCGCTCCTTCCAAGGGGATAATCAAAGTGCAGCGTCTCTGGAGAGGACCTGGCTCGCAGAACAAGTCTTTAATTTCAAGTTGACAAGGTTGGGAGCATGTGCAACGGGCACTTGGATAGGCAAGATGGATGGATGGCCAGGGAGTGCAGATGGTGAGCCGGAGGGTGGAGGGGAAGAGGGTGGAGGGCTGAGGGTGGAGGAAGCCTTAGGAAGCCTTCCAGCACCAGGTCGGGTACTTTACTGGTACCTGCAAGGTGGAGATGTGGATGTTTCTTGTCCACCCAGATCCCCACTCAACATAGGCACCCCTGCATGTCCCCTGCTGACTCGGGAACAGGTTCCAAGGAGAGGGAAAAAATCACACAGAGGATAGAGGTGAGACTTAAACATGGACTTGGACAGAGCTGCGGTTCCCCTGATGCCTCTTGAACCCATGCATTCAAAATGTAAAGCTGCTTTGAAATTCACCCCTGCTGAGAAAAACAAACAAACAACAAAAAACAAATCTAAGTCTAGGTGGAAAAAACTCCAGGTGCTTCGAAGCTGGTATCATCTTGTCCTCAAGAGAAAACTTGTCTCAGAGAGGGTGAGAGTCCTGCATATGGTCTCAAAGCGAGTCTGCAATAAGCCAAGAATGGGATGGGATGGGGTGGGAAGGGCTGGGGTGAGCAGGGTGGGTGGGGTGGGATAAGGTGAGGTGAGGTGGGGTGGGATACAAAAGACTCTCTGGCATTCGTAAGTGGTCCAACTCAGAGCCTCAGTATAGTCCGTGTTTCCCAAAAGCAACATGGAACTGGTTAGACAACACACCAGAGTCCCTTTTCACAGCAACAGAACGGCAGCAAGCTCTACAACCTGTTTGAAGACTTCTTGTACACATCACTCAATGGTTGGAATCTGTGCCTTGGTGGCAGGACAGATACTTTCTGGCTGGTCACTGTGGAGGAGCTGAAGGTATGGAAGCACTCAGAAAGGTGGCAGGCTCTTTCACAGTTCCCAGCTGTGAGCCCTGTGGCTGGCCCTGGCTGCCTTGGGCTCCGGCTCAGGGAATAAGGAGGCTTCTGTAGGCAAATGAACAAGAACAGAAAGATCAGCCTTCAGGGAAGACAGCTCCAGCTCCAGCACTGCCACCCAGACCCTTCCCTGCTCCATTTGCCAACACTGTCTGTGGGCATTGGGCACCAGGAAACAGGCACCTGGATGTCGGCCCCTTTTGAAGGGGTCCCCTTTTCCCAGCCCACAAGATACAACAGTCCCATTCCACAGCATCCTGGCTTCCTGAAACCTGTATGACCTGAAAAATGCAGTATCCCAGTTCTCTGCGGGTACTTAGACATCTGTGTGAATCAAACTACCCACTTCCTGTTTCTTCTGTAGAGTTCTTGTCTGACATTCCCTACCTGCTAACATTCCTCAAACCCAAGAATCCAGTCTATCCACAGCATGTTCTGGCCTGAGCATTTCCCTGTCAATGGACTCTGTCTGTCTCTCCTAGGGCAGATTAAGGTTCATCTTTGTGTCTTTTTATTATTAAGCCATCTTGGCCCATCTGCTCTTGCTCTCTGACATGGGTAAGCTTAGATCCCGGTTAGAAGAGAGGCTAGCCGGGTGGGCAGTGGTGGCACACACCTGTAATCCCAGCACTTGGGAAGCAAGGACAAGCAGATCTCTGTGAGTTCAAGGTCAGCCTGGTCTACACAGTGAGTTCCAGGACAACCAGGGCTACGCAGAGAAGCCCTGTCTCAAAAAACAAGGGGAGGGTAGTATAGGAACCCCCTTTTTGCTTGCCCTGGCATTTGGCACTTTCTGGGTGGCAAGGACAAGAGAGGAGATTCAGAAGTGGGTCTTCAGTGGCCTGCTCCAGGCTGGCCCTTCTGCTGCTGCCTGTACCCTTAGGCCAACTGGCCCCTCTGCACTAGCAACACTGTGAAGCAGGATGGTGACCAACTGATTAAGAACAGTGACTTTCAGTGACATGGGACTGTTGGGGCTGCAATGGATCCCCCACCCAGGGACCCCAGATGCCCTCAGCCTGTGCCCACGTGCCTAGTTTCCAGGGAATCAAGCAGGGTATGAGCTGGCCTGCTCCTGTCTCTTGCCTCTATCCTTGGCCTTTAATATTCATGAGCCCTCCCTGCAGGGGAGCTAAAAATGTTCCGCTCCTAAATCTAACTGCTTCGTGGAAGCCTAATTAAATTCTTTGGTGGAAAGGGGGGAAAATGACCTTCAAAACTGCCAAAACTAGTCAGAGTGGTGTGTCCCGCAATCCCTTCCACTCTCCTGCCTTCCCACTGCAGGGGTACGCCCTCTGTGATAAGGTTCTCCACTCCTCCCTAGGGCTAAGTGTCCGAGGTGCTCTAGAGGGATACCACAATGGCCAGACTTCCTCCAGTGACAGAAACAGGGATGACTAGGTGGTTGCATGCATTTGACTGACAACCTGGATTTGATCCCTGGGACCCACACAATGGAAGGAGAGAATTAACAACAGTAAGTTGTCCTTTGACATCCACATGCAAACCGTGGCATGCTCACGATGTCTGGTGTGTTGGGGCATGCATGTGGCCACACACATGCACACACAACATACATGTAATAGATAAAAGCGATGGTTTTGAGGCCTCGAGATTCTGGAAGACCTTAGTGTTCACTAAAAATATCCATCTTAGTGAAAGGTCAGGATTAAAAAGAAGAGGAATGGCCGGAGGAAGGGTTGGCACTGGTGGAAAGAAAAGCAGCCATCCTTCTCCATAGAACCTTGTGTTGCTGAGTGTTCTGGGAACCTCATTAATGTATCCTGGAAACCCCACATAGGGTATAGAAGAGCCCTGGGCACACTTGCACTCAAGAGCCTGGGGTTGGAGCTCACTCTTTCATTTACAAGGGGCAGTAGGCAATCCTCCAAGAGCAGTGGTTCTCAACCAGTGGGTCTCGACCCCTTTGGTGGGTCAAATAACCTTTTCACTGGGGTCACATAGCAGATACGCTGCATATCAGATATCTGCATTATGATTCATAACAGCAGCCAAAGGACAGTTGTGAAATAGCAACAAAAATAATTTTATGGTTGGAGGTCACTACATGAGGAACTGTATTAAAGGGGCACAACGTTAGGAAGGTCGAGAACCACTGGCCTAGAAGCTGACAGGGGGTGCCTCCTTTTGAAGGTTGCTGAGCCAAAAGGTCTGACCATCCTGTCTTCCCTGTGACCTGTCCTCCAAAGAAGGCAGAAGAGGAGATACAGGTATAAAGTCCCTTGCTTGAGCAGGATCAGGGCTTACACCCTGGAGAAAGGCTTCCTAGACCCTGAGAAGTCACTGTGACAAACCTGAGAGAAATGATTCGAGTTCAGCTGATCCATTGCTTTGGCCTGAAGTGAGGGAGAACTTCCTGATGGAAAGAGCATGTGACAGAGACTACACATCTCATGGCACCCAGAAGCAGAGGAATAACAGGAAGGGGCTAGGACTAGATAAATCTTCAAATGTGTACCCCTAATAAACCACTTTCTCTTGGTAGGCCACCTCCGCCTGAGCCTCCAATGACTCCTGATGTCATCAGGTGATGACTCCATTGATGGGTTGGTTAGTCTAAGGATGACATCAGAGCTCTTACCGTCTCACCGTTTCTCAGCGATTAGATTCACCACCTGGTGACCACCGAGTCTTCAACACATAAGACCACCAGAGAACATAGCACATCCAAACCAAAACAGAACCCACAAGCCCCTCTGCATGAGAAAGAAGAGGCTGACTAGAACTCCCAAGGCAGAAAGCTGAAAAAGATGTGAGGCCTGGCAGTGCTGGGCCCTGGCTCCCCTCACCTTCTTTGAGACATGCTGCTGCTATAAAAGTTCCTCTTGTCTGATAGAGAAGGGGAGTCAGAGTCTGAGGGGCCCACTGTTCTCTCCTCCTTTCCAGGAGGAGGTCATTGCTATCTGGTCCAGACTAGGAAGGACCTAAGGAATCATTTGCAAACAGTGTCACGGCCCACAGTGAAGTTAGTCTGCAATACCTGGCTCCCACCTGATCAATTCACTCCCAAAGTAAAGTCCTCACACTCAGTTTCTGGGTCATTCTGAGTCTACCGCACAGTCTCTACTCTATGTCTGCATTCTCAGGGGGTGACCAAATACTTCCAGGAGGCAGGGTCACTACACTAGGCAGGCAACAGAGGTTAAAAGTTTGCTCCAAGCAACCAGAGAATTCACTGCACTCTCCACTCCTGGCCTCACTCAATCTGTCCCCTGATCCCCGGCTGACCCTTTTACTTATTGTTCTTGACCTGAGGGCCTCCATCTGGCACCTTCCCCCCACCCCCACTCTTCTCTCATGGCTTCAGTCAAGGACAATTGCCAGACCAGTTCATAGTATCTTCCCTAGACCTGGTTTTCAGACAGACTGGACCCCTCATTCTATCTCTGAACCCCACAGTCTGGAGCCCATTTTAAACATCTCTATGCATTGCAATCTTAATCCTGAAGCTAACTTTGAATCCCCAAGAGACCAGTGTTCCTGGTTTTGATGCCTTTGGGACCTCCAGTGTACCTTGGGGAGGAATCTTGGATGTTTCCTGAAGAGTAAACAAGAGTTACCAAGCTGGATAGACAGGAATTGGCTGGATAAAGGAGGAAACGCACTGATGGTACTCATGCTGGGCCAGGATGGGTGATGGGAATGTCAGGTGACCAAGATGACCTGATCCCACCTTCACACTCCTCGGTCTGGGTGGGGACTCTGGTGAAAGAGCAGTAAACGGTGAAGATGAGGGTGGTTGGGCATACATATGTGCTCAGACAGGCCACGGCGATCCCAACGGTGCTCCCCTGAACAAAGAGCTCCTCACCTGCCCATGGCACCCTTAGGTCCAATTCTTTCTGCAAGGGCTTCCTCCCAGATGGTTCTGCCAGAGGAGCATTGTACTCCCTCCCCCGAGCTTTGCCTCCGCCAGCTCTGTGTATATGGTAGTATCCCAGCACAGAGGCTAAGGGCACCCACCACCGCTCACACTTGATTCTCCTCCTGTGCCATTTTTGAAACCCTTAAATCAAAGGTGAATACGTAGCGCCACCCCAAACCCCCATCTCAGAATGAGACCCAGCCATCTCTGGCCAGCCCACAGAGAAAGACCAGGGTGACAACATGTCCTCACCCTTGGAAAACAAAGACACTTTGATGACAATCCTGTTGGTTGGTCCATCTGGCCTCATGCCAGGGTGCACAGAGGTGTCCTAGAACAAATGAGGTCATCCAGGACCCCTCATCAGATGGAAATAGGGTCACCATCCTCTGCAGAAGCCCCTTCAGATGCCCTTAGACATGTGACCTAACAGCTGGCCAGATGTTACTCTGAAGAATAAAAATAAACTGTGTTTCCGACATGTGGATTAAGACAAAAGGATACATACTTCCTGCTCTATTACAACAAATTTAATACTGGAACAAAACTTCCATTTGGGAGACAGGTCTTGGTATATAGCCCAGGCAGTTCTCAAACTTGTGGTCTTCCAGCCTCTGCTTCCCAAGTGCTGGGATTTCAGAGACGGATCACCAGCTTAGTGTATCTTGATATTGCTGCCATGGCCCATCCAATCTCTCTAGACAGTTGCTTCTGTAAATCTGGGCTTGGATCTCCTGTCTTCCTTTTCTGCAGTTACTGTGGTGGGCATCCTAGAACCCTCCAGAAATCAGACCACACCTCCAGCTGCCTGGACACTTAGAGCTTCTGCTACCCAGCTGGGTCTTTCTGCATAAATGCCCTCGGGAGCAAAAATCCACCCTTCCTTATGTCAGGTGTCCCCCATCAACATAGATGCCATCTTCCAGGGCAGCCTGGGGCTGGTCTGACCCAAGGGGAAGGGAGGGCAGACTCTTCACTGCTCCGCCTCTGTCAGCCACCTGGGGTGGGGTGCTGTTAGAGATCTCCCTTGCCCAAACTTGCTTTCCTGTCTCCCTTACAGGTGTTCTCTGAATGCCATCCACAGATCTCCGTCTTGAAGTCTGCTTTCTTAGGACCCCAAACTGAGACAGCCGCCAAGGTGTAGTCAGCAAACCATCATAAGATGTCATAAGACACAGTGCCCTAATGCATAGAACTCAATTAGGGAGATCTGCTGCGAGTCTCCTTGGAGGTCATTATTTCCCAGCTCTGGCTGAACATCAAAATCAGATGTAGGATTTAAAAAACAAAAAAAGGTCCTGAAGCCAAAGCCACTTCCCCCTGTTCTGATTCAGTACGGATTTCTGCAGTTTACAAACTCCGTGTTTCCGATAGACAGTCCAGGCTGTGGACCAATGACCAGGGAAGGCATCTTTCTTCCCGACCACCATCCCTGAAATCTACAATTTCAGAACCATGAACCCTTGAAGGGTAAAGTGATCGTCCAAGGGCAGGTGGTAGCTTAGTTACCCAAAGGGCTTTCAACTCTGCCATCTCGACTTGACTGGCAGGGTCACTGCTTCAGAGTGGCCTGAAGACCTTGGTTGCTACTCTCTCTAGCATAGGCACAGGGTCATCGCATTTACTAAGCAGATGCAGGGACATCAGGGAGATGTGAGCCGGTTCTTCATATATGGTACAGCTGTACCTGGGACAGTCCACAGTTCACTGTGGCAATCTGAGAGGACTTCCAGGAGGTGATAGGCTCTGAACTAGATGGTGAAGAACAGCAAGTCTTCAGATAGGAAGCCCTTGATAAGGCTGCCAGACCCCAGGATGGTTGTCCCAATCAGTGTTCAGTCTGTTTCTAAGGAAACCAGTCCTGATCTGTATTCTCATCCTCTTTCTGGCATGACTGGGCATTTCAGGGGCTCTCAGACTCATGGACCAGCAGGCAGTGATTGCCTGGTTTTTATAAGAGCACATTTTGTTCTAAAGATTAAAACGTAGGCAAGGGTTGGTTGGAAATTTGTTTAATCTGCACTTCATTAGTACTGCTTTTTCTCTAAGGACAGGAGCCTCACAGCCATGTGGCTTTGCTCCTTACAAACTATGCAGCTTTAGCCAAGTTACTTGACCACTCCGAGCCTCTATTTGCTTGACCTTAAAATGGGCACAAGAATTCTTATCTTCCCGGCCTCCCCACCCCGCACCCGGCTCTGGATTTTTCCCAAGGATGGAGTGGGGTCGCAGTCTCAGTCAGGTTCTCCGTAAAGAGCAAAGCTCATTCCCAGCACAGGCTGCTACGGATTTCTCTCATTTCCCTTTTGAAAACCTCAGATGCCAAAGTCAGCAAGGTTATAGCCACTGCCCAGAGCACAAGCTTCAAGCTCCCCACACCACCCTAGGAGCGAAGACAAGGCCATAGTCCTCACATTCCACTCAAAGGCTTTCTCCAAAATGGTAGCCCCTCTTCTCCGGTGTCTCCACTCTCTCATCTCTCAGGCTCTGAGAGGAATCAAGCATTTTCTCCCAAATATGCGCTCCTCCTCGATGTACTGTCACCCTCGGTTCCCTCTGCAGCAGCCTGCCAGCCTGTGCCCTCCCCACCTCCGTGACCTCCCCGAGGCTTTTCTCTGTGCTCTTACCCCTCTGGACCTCCTAACTCAACTTGAGGTCAGTCCTCCCGGGCTATCACCTGCTACCTAGGAAAGGTGCCATTTTCCTTCTCAGACCCCTGGAGGAGAATTCCTTTCTGATCCATTTGGAGTGAGGCATCTAGTCAAGTACACACTGCAAAAGAATTCTTGACCACAACCACTGTGCCGGTCAGTCATGATGGAGGGGTGGGGCCACTCATGGAAACTGGGGGTGGGAGCTAACTCTAGATTCTCAGCCCCTGCTCCTTCCCTCTAGCCTCATATCTCCATCTATATACTGAATCTCCTGCCTGTAGAATCCTCCTGCTGGGCTGTTAGTCACTACGTCCCCAGTGTCAAGCCCTAGGAGGCCCTGATACTGCCCCCCCCCCCCCCCGTCCCCATCTCTAGCCCATTCCCAAGCACTCTTTCCCCAGGTCCAAAAGCCCAGCTTAGGCTATGGATTCTGGGAGACAGGTCAGTCAACCACCCCCGAGGTGCAGTGCGAGCCAAACTAATCAATGGCAGAGCGGTAGATTAAGGGGCCTTGCTTAAAGCCATCCATCACTGTCGTTTACCCGGGCCTGTCAGGCTGCAAATGGAAAAGGAGATGATGTGAAACAACCCATCTGCAGGTTCTTAACGCTCTTTACAAATTGCCGTAGTGAATAACTTGTTGCCTGTATTTATCCCTTTTCAAATTGTCTCTTAGCTACAGTCATCCGTCTTCATTCTACACCCTGATGGCATGCGCACTGCCAGTTGGGCAACCTCATTATTTTGCTGATGTCGCTACCTGGAGGAGGAAGGGGAGGAAGAGAAGGAAAGGGAGAAAGAGGGAGAGGGGAGAGAGAGAGAGAGAGAGAAAGAGAGAGAGAGAGAGAGGAGAGAGGAGGAAAGAAATGAGGGGAGACAGAAGAAGGAAGAGGAGAAGGGAGGAAAGGAGGCAGTGGGGTGTGAGTTGTGGGGAAAGGGTATCAACTGTAGAGGGGCCTGGGCAGGAGCCAGGTCAGTTCAGGCCCCACCTCCCTAGGCTCAGCGTCAGAGAAGAACTGCTTCTTCCTCCAGGGAGTCTGTGGACAGGAAGGGTCTTCCTCCAGCACCCCAGTAGCTCCATCATTAGTTACAGTCAAAGATCAAAGTCACAGAGTGTGACCATTCATTGTCCTGCTCTCACACAGGAGAGCCCTCTGCAGTATGACAGTAAGCCATTTCCATCTTGTTATTTTTCTGTTGTCTGTCTGTCTGTCTGAATGCCTTGACACGGTCTCAGTCTGTACCTCTGGCTGGTCTAGAATTCTCTGTGTAGTCCGGGTTGGCCTCACCCATGATGAGTCTCCCTGTGCTGTTGGTTTCCAAGCTCTAAGACTGCAGGTAAACCACCCACTCCTCTGGTGGTAAGCTTTATGCATTATGTCATCTTTAACACTTCACGTTGAGACTCAATAGTTTGGGCTTTCCAGTGAGACCCTTCAGCAGGCTTTGATTCCTATGCCTTTGGTCTGGCTGCCATCATTCTTTCTCCTCCAGCTCCAAGATACAGCGTTCAGATCTGTAAAGAATGTTTGTATTCCCTTGCTTCTACATTGGATCCCACCCTCAGGTGATAGTATTAGGACACAGAGCCTTTGGCAGGTTCTTAGGTTGTGAGGATGGAGCCCTTACAAACAGGATTAGCACCTTCACCAAAGGTCCCCTCTGAAGTCACAGCAAGAAGCCATTGTCTCCGAACCCCAAACCCCATCAAGCACAGCATCTGGTAGCACCTTGATCTTTGACTTCCCAGCCTCCAGAACACCAAGAAATAAATTCTATATGCCCTTCAGCTTTAACCGAGTAAGATACCTACTCACTAGCCAGGCTCCACCCCTCTCATCGCCATAGTAAATTGAACTGTCTGTGAAAGGCCTCACTCAGTATTGCTTCCCTCAGTTAGGATCCATCAGTGATCCCTAGATCAGAGTCACTCTGCCACCTTGCCCAGGGCGCTGTAAAGGTCAAGGGTGGTGCTGTAGAGATTCCTATTGAGCTGTGCTCATCTGGTAAGAGTACTTTTCTAGCATTCATGGGGCCCTGGGTTCCATTGCTAGCACCACATGAGTCAGCTGCAGTGGCTCACACCTGGAACCCCAGCTCTTATGAAACAGGGACAGGATGATCGAGGTCATTCTCAGCCCCACAACAAGTTTGAGGGCAACCTGATTTACAAAAGACTTTATCCAAAACTAACTAATCGACCCTTGGCGACACAGGGGCCTGTGGGGCACAGAAACCAGCCATCATTCACCCTGTGTCACACAACTCCTTCGCGCCATCCCATGCTGTTCCTCTTAGGCAGTAAAAAGCCCTGCATGTGTTCATGGGTCCAACTCTCTGACTCAGAGAAGAGTGCCTCGAGGCTAGGGTCCTGGATCGTAACCCTGTATTCTCCTCCAGGCTCAGGATATGACTGGGCTCATTGATAAAGAGAAGATCCTTGCAGTCAGTTCTTCTAGGGGAGAAACATCTCACAGGCAGGAGACAGCAGCTGGCTCCACGGGGCTCCCGACGAGCCCTTCTTTATACTGGTTGCTATAGCTCACATAGACTCACATAGTACCAAGCTGTCAGGCATTGCATTTCTAACACTGGAGCCAGTATTTCCACCCGGCCTTCAACAGCTGTCAGGATTCACTTAGTGGTTCTGTCTCCCAGGTTTAGGTTCCCTGGCACTCTCAACCACTCCCCACACGGCGTGGTCTAGTGACCTTGGGCCATCCCATTTCCCTCTCCCAACTGCCACACCATTTGTCAACATCCTCACTCAGCCATTGCTCCTGGAATGAAATACAAGGCTCCAGATGTGAACCAGCCACTGCCAAGCTCAGAGGAAGCTACTACCTCACTTTGATTAATTTAGCCGGAGACTGCACCCCCACCACCCCGCCTTGGCAGCTCCCCACTTGGCTGACTCACATGGCACTTTGTCTGCTAATCCATCTAACCCCATTACTGTCTACCCCACAAGTCTCCATCTTGTCCCAGAGGATAATGCCATAGTCTTTACAAAACACCTGCCGAAACCCAGATTTGCCACATTCCTGGTGCACTGCCTGTCTAGGAGCAAAGGAACCCATCAGCTGGAAGTGGGAATTTGTTTCAGTCGAACTTGCCCTTGGTGAACCCGGGATAATTCTTAGGGATCACCTTTTGTTTTTTCCTACAGGGCCCATGAACCATGTACTCAATAATCTTTTTCACTGCCCTCTACGGAGCTTCTTTCACCCAAGGCGCTTGCTCAGTGTCTGGACTGAGAAACGGTGACAGGCTACCTGATCGATCACTGTGCCCCGAGCTTTATGGTGGTGTACGGAGGTTGTCCAGGGAAAAGCGGAGAGGGGAGTGAGTCCAAGTGTCGAAGACTCAGGGATACCCAGGGAGGCTGTAAATAGCATGGCAGAGGGACTTTGAGTCCCTGGGTTGGGAAATTTATTAGGAGTGAGACTCTATTTCACTCCCTTGCACAATGTTTGATTCAAAGAAAATAGGAAAACGTCACCGGAATCCCAATTCTGTGGAAGCATTTCCTTTTCTCCTATAATTAGGCGCTCTGGATTTTTAGTATCATTTTTGTATGTGTTTGTTTCTTCTGATTTCCACAGGCTATTTTTAGGCCAATCATGACTCACTTTTTGAAAAGCTTACAAAAAATAGAAAAGGCTTCCCCCCCCCCAGCAATCAAATGTTCCTGTCCTCTGGGTGACATGCATTTAGGTAAGTCAGAGATGTGTGACAGTTGCCGGGGGGCAGGGTGGGGACCCAGAAGGCACACAGGAGGAAGGCTCTGCTGTGGGAGGAAGGACAATTAAGACAAGATCCATAAGGGGGACCTGCCAGCCCTTGCCAGTCCCACTGATGATCCCTACTCAGTCTTCCAAAGAAGGGTTGGATTGAGGTCCTAGACATGGTCACAGGAAGAGCCCAGAAGATTCTGGAAAGTTATTTCACCCCTGGGAGAACCATCAAGTTTGTATTCTGTGGACAGAGCCCAGGAAACAGTAATCACAAAATACCTACAATGGGCTCAAGACAGGAGAGAATTAACTCAGAGCTGCTTTTTTGTAGAAGAAGCCCAAACTAAGTAACAACTGTTTTATCCAAGGTCTCTTCCATGCTGACTGTGAAATCAGCAAAGAAAGCCACTGGAAGAATTCCAACTCCAAAAGAGAAACTGAGTCACAGTTTCCAAGGTCTCCTCCAACAGCAGGACTCTGGGAAAGGAGGAGACATCAAGAGCTACATCTTCACTTGTTCTCAAAGCAGACAACACAGAGGGACAGGGTCCTTCCAGGAAGGGCAGCATACATTTTCTCCCCATCTTTCACACCAGAGGACTCTGAGTGCCTTAGATGGCTAGATATGGAGACCTTGGTCCCTTCCCTTAAATATCCAGAGGTTTTCACAGGTCCAGTTCCTTCTTTCTGTGAGTTTAGATTCTAAGATAGACGTGTAGTCACTAACACATGTGTATAACATGTGCTGTCATGTAATAACCTACAGAGGGGAAAGGTGAGTGAGCACATGTGTGTCAGGAGGAGGAAGTTCTCAGATCTACTTTGAGCAACCTCTAAACTACATACGTAGGGCCCATGGACCATGCCACCAGATGGGCTTAAGAGCTGGTGAGGTGGGGCGTGCTCAAGCCCCAGGAATATCAGAGGTTTGTGGATGTTAAGAGTGGAACTGTTCCATCCCTCTCTGTGCCTGCTCTAGAACTTGTGCCAGACACCCAACTGAGAGGACTGAGGATAGTCAGCCACATAATGCAGCACCCAGAGTCCTTCTCCATGCAAACAGAGCATCACTAACATCTTAACCTCAGCCAATAGAAAGCATTTACCCCCACCCCAAATCCCATTCCACTCCCCAAGGTTTATATAGTCCCTGTCCACATGGAATAAAGCACACACATTATTTCACCAAGGACCTTCTGAGAGTGGCTGTCTTTACTGAGCTGTAACACTTGGGGAAGGGCTCTCTCCTGAAGTACTCATCATTGGATTTTGGACCCTCCTGCCTGCCTGGCCAGGCTCTCATTGCCTGCAGAGGCTCACATCAGAGTGCCACTGTAGCCATCATGGGACCCAGGACCCTGGCTAACTGCCTTGTGAAGGCTGCCCAAACTTTTTTGTTCCTCTTTTAAGAGCTGTAACACTCCCAGCTTCCCTAAGCTCTGTGGAACCTATCCATTCCTGACTCTTCACCCTCCTCGGTCTGGCAATCAGAGATATCTGATGTCCCAGAGGATGGGGTGGCAGACTGTAGACTTCCAGTCCCAGGCTTTGCCCAGAAACCCCCATTCCCACACCACGACCCTCCCGCTGAGCTGGGTTATTGGTGGCATCCTGACACTGCCAGCAGAAAGGCAGAACCGGGACCCACATACATATACCGGCCTAGACTATGTTACAGTCCGCCTCTCCATGTCACTATGACACTTCAGAACCAGTCCCCACACAGGAACCGCATGATGATAGAAGAGCCCTCCAGAAACTGTGACTGGGAAAATGTCACAGTTTGCCTGTCCTAGCCTCCTGCATTCATTCCCAGAGGTTCCTACAGAGTTTGGACACTAAGGGGACAAAAAGAACACAGAGCTGGTATGAGGCCTGACTTAATGCCTGACTCACAGGGAAAGCATAGCACTGGAGCACCCTTAGATGCTAGCAATCAGGGACGTGTGGGCCCACACTCCTCGGGTGGTTCACACAACACTTTGGGTGTGTGATTTCAGACCTGAGAACTCCTGTAAGAGTTGACATTTGGCCAGGAATCTGAGGGAAGAGGGTCCTGTAACTGGGTACGGGGTGGGGAGATGGGGAAGGTAAGTGGGCATCTAATATTATGAAGGACTGAATGGTGTACTCCTTGAACAAGGGGCATAGTTCATTAGACCAATGTGGAGCTGGTACCTATTGGATGATGCTCATCTCTGGAGACATGTGGTTCCCCAGCCAATCCTGCCTTCCTGTTCTAGAAAGGAAGGCAGAGAGCTTAAAACTTCACAAATAACTAGCTGATGACATTCAGGAACGCTCATATGAGGAAATTTCCAGTATTAGGGGAGATCAGAAGAGGGCCAATCTGGAGCATTCTTAGGAGTTGGAATTAATCAGACTTGGTGGCTGACTGAATGGTGGGACCGAGGTACCCTGGGAAAGTGAGAAGGGTTCTGACGTTGGGTACCAGATGTGTCAGGGAGCCATTCACAGACATGGGAAATGGGAAATGTTGAGCATTGTCCTTGAGCGTGACTTGGGAGTGTCAGCTGTCCAGCAGTCTCCCTTGGATAGAGTGTGAAGAGAATTAAGGAATCGTCCCAGGAGAACCCACTCCATAAGTGTGATCTTCAAGGGCAACCACCATGGGAGGGCGGGAGGAAGCAGGAGAGGCCACGAGTAAGCTCAGGCCTGAGGTACTGAGAGTGGCTGGCTTATGGGACTACAGTGAGCTGTGCTTGATAGAGTAGGGTGGTACCTAGGTGTGATTAGAAAGGGGGATGGAGAGGCAGGCAGAGGCAGGAGCACCAAGGGAATTCAATCTGTTAGAAGCACAAAAGGAGTAATTAAAGAAGTTGAGATAGAAAATTACACAGCTCGATTTGTTTTCTGTAAAAGAGGTTCGGTGGGTCCGTGGGACAGACAATGGCTCAGTAAGAGTGGAAGGGGGCCAGGGAAGGGGCTCGGAACTTGGGAACTTGAACTGATGGAACTTTAAACTCAGGGTGTGGCAAGGGGAAAGAGGAAAAGAGGATGAACTCGGGGTTGGTTTTCAGGTTGATGAATTCACTTTGGGGTCTTGTGAAACACACTTAACGACACCCAGGAGGTGATCAGATGGGTAAGCCTGGCGCTCAGGAGCACAGCAAGGAAGAGGGACAGGCTTGAGGCACTTCAAGCTTGGGGCGTTACAAAGGGAGGTTGGAGAACCCATGTGTACCTCTCCAAGGATAGCTCTGTGCTCTGCTCTGTGTGTCATCAGGACTGCCAAGTTCTGTTGCATGAGGAAGGTCCAGAAGTACCCCCAACCTTGCTTTCCCTTCATACCCCACTCCCCACGGCCAAGATACAGTTGGATCTGTCCACCAGGCTTCTGT
Organism: Tokudaia tokunoshimensis; assembly: GCA_036184795.1. Taxonomy (NCBI): domain Eukaryota; kingdom Metazoa; phylum Chordata; class Mammalia; order Rodentia; family Muridae; genus Tokudaia; species Tokudaia tokunoshimensis. The sequence continues at coordinate 44,810,067 of BTHU01000008.1, forward strand.
AGTTCTCTTATTGCAATGGCCTCTCTCGAGACCTGGTCCTATGTTCATCCACCCTGCATCTTCTGCCCATCTCTCCCATGACAGCTTCAGTGTATAGCCCATGTCTCCACAGAGTAGAACAGTTCCCAGAAGGGCCTAGGCACATCGAAACAAGAAGCCAGTTCCTGGCCCAGCTGGCTGACTCTGCACACACCTCCCTCATGTCCCATCGTCTTGCTTCTGTTCCTCTCCGTTCCCTCTACTTCCTCAGTCTTACAGCCCGGGGTTGTGCTAATCTCTGTGCCAAAAACTTTTGCCTCTTATGTCATGGGGCTCAGCATCTTGCACAGACTTCCCTAACCACCGTTGGGAGCACTCACTGTCCTTGCTGCTCAATGACACTGCTGTCCTGTAAATCTGCTTATTATGTGTTCATGTCTGTAGCTGTGATAGAAGACCTTGACCAAAAGCAACTCAGAGGAGAAAGGTTTTATTTTAGTTCACAATTCCAGCTTCTAGTCCATCGCTGCAGGGAAATCACAGGCAGGAGCTTGGGACAGTTGGTCACAGCACACCTAAAGTCAAGAACAGTGGCTCATGAGAGCAGCGCCTTGGATGGCCCGTGGGTCTGTGTCTTGCTTCAACAGTGTTTGGACGGAACAGACCTGGGGACTCCCACTTTATTAGCTTCCAGCCACCTTACAAGTCTCTCCAGTCACAGCCTCCGGGACCATGTCCTTGCCACCTTCGGCTCCTAGGACCAGCCAGCACTGTCTTCGCGATTAGCCCCATGTAGTGAATGAACCTCCCAAACCAGTAGGCAGCTTTGTAACTGCTCTGGAGTCTCAAGTCTTGGACCAAGTAAAAATAAAGCTTTTTGAGACAGAAAACAAAAAACAAAAAAACAACGGTGAAGCATACCTTTATCCCTTGGGAGGTAGAGACAGGTGGACCCTTGTGAGTTCAAAGCCAGCCTGGTTGACATAGAGACTCCCAGGCCAGCCAAAGGTACACAGTAAGACCCTTTCTGAGGGGGCAGGGCAAAGAGCACAAGTGTATTACGCTTAGTGACCAGCTAACTTTCTCCACCCTATACAGAACGAGGTTCCAACCCAGGGAATAGTGCCTCCCACTTTCAGGTTGAGTCTTTGCACGTTAATTCAGACAGTTAAGACAATCCCCCCAGAGGAATGCCCACAGGCTAACCTGATCAAGACAGTTCGTCCCTGAGACTCTCTTCTCAAGTGATTCCAGGTTGTGTTAAGTTGACAATTAAAACTAAGTGTCACAGAGGGATTTAAGCATCAAGTGCTGCCTGACAGAGACTGGGAAAGATATTCTAAAGTCGTCATTGCCCTCCAAAAGAAAGTGTTTGCTAAGGACCTTGCTATGGATAGAGAAACGGTGGCAGGTGGGTACCAAGGGCTTGTGGTACGCCCTTCCTGTAGGCCTACTCCTTCCTGTAAATCTAAGGATCCATTTCTCTCTGGCCTCTGCACAGTCTCCCTTTCTTAGATGCTTCACCCAGACCTCCCTTCCAGCCAGAAGCAGCTATAGGTGATGTTCAGAACAGCTATAAGTGATATGCAGAACAGCTATAGGTAATATGCATGCCTCGCTCCTGGGTTCTAAGTTTAGATCCAGTCCCTAAAGTGTGCCATACCCATCCTATATGATCCTCTGGCACAGAGGCTACCTAGGCCACCTAGGCGGCTGGGGGATCAGCCATTGCTGCTTAAACCTGGACCCCAGGCAGATGCTCACCATCCCCTTGAGCCACGCCCCCACCTACAAGAGGGACATGTGGTGCACATCTGCTGACTTTTAGTGGCAGCTTAGGTGGGCATCATAGCAGCTGCCTGTCTTACCTCAGATCCAGGGAGGCCCTTGACATAAGCCTGGCACTCTGTGAAACCCTTAGCATCCAGGGGACAGAGGGGTCAGTGAAGCTGGAACGGGAAGGAAAGAGAAAAGACACTAGTTCCCTAGTCCTGGAGGAGGGGAGGAGCTGGAGCTAAGGTCTCACTTAGTGCCTCTGATGTCACACTTCTCTGTGGAATTAGCTGCATCAGGATGCAAAGGAAACAAGTCTAAATCCTGGCACTGTCCTTCACCACCGCTGTGATTTTAAGTAGGTCATTCCCCACCTCTGGGTCAATAAAATGAGGGGGCAGAGGGACCTCACTCTTGATTCTCAGTCAAGACAGTTCCAACTTTCTCTGAGATATTCTGAATGCCTGGTCTGAGAAATCTTTATATCTCTCAAGTTCACCTGCCAGCTTCCGGGAACGTCTGATTGCTCAGATGTAGCTCGATTGGTAGAGTGCGCCTGCCTATCACACAGCAAGTTTGGCTTCAGTTCCCCCCACACCACATAAACCAAGCGCAATGGCAAAGTCCTGTAATGTCTGCGCTCAAGAGCATTAGATGTTCAAGGTCGTCCTTGAACACATAGGGTGCTAAGGCCAGCAAGGACTACATGAAATCCTGTTTTAAAATAAATTGGTAAGGGGACAAAGAAGTCTCCTTGAGAGGCTCTTGGGGCAGTGTGGACCTCTGAGGTGGCACACGCTGACAGACTGAAAGAGGCCTAAGGATACCTACTAAGAAACATTTGTTCTCAGATCAAGGACATGACTCACTGGAATCAAATATCCCTGAGAAAGAATTGCGTTTCCTTCAGTTTGGTTTAGATGGGTTATTTTGTTAGTGGTGTATGCTGCCTGCCCGACTAGAAATCATGTCTTGTGCACAGGAAGGAAGAGAGGGGGGTAATCTACACTCCAGAAGGAAGAAGACACAGAAATAATAAACAAAACAAACAAACAAAAAACTATCAACAATGGGGCGACAGGGGTGGTGGGAGGTGACAGCAGCCTCCACACCACACATAGCTGATACCAAAGAATTCTAAGAGGTCCACTTAGGACAGAGTTTAAGGCAACAGAGGCTATGAGTCAACCTCACGAGCAGCGACGTATCTGGATTGAATCAAGGAACAGTAGGCAGTAGCCAGAAAACCATCCCCAATAGTGGGCACTCGTATCCGGAGCAAGCCTGGTCTAGAACTGTATGGAATGCCTCTGGAGTTTTCTTTCACACAGTGTCGAGAGGATGCAACCTTCTCACATTGTTCATTTCAATGCGGACAGCCAGGGCCTTGGATCATGTGCCCGGCAGCACTGGGGAAGAAGCTGTATTTACACGTGTCTCTGTATTTACGTGTCTCTTGCCATTCACTGTGATGGTCAGCGAATTCTGGAGTCTGCTATTGCCCTATGCTCCAGCCAGCCCCCATCAGCCTAACCAGGACCCCCTCACACACTTGCCCCAGGCTCATTGGTCCGTTTTTGGGACTGTTCATTCCTTGTCTGGCTCACCAGAGCCATGGCCTAGGGTCATGAGGGTGACTTTGGGAAGTCACATAGGATTCTAGCTGATTCTGCTCAGGGCCTTCCTTATATCGTTATAATGTAGAAACTCCATCAGGCACACCACGTGACACTGCCCCCCCCCACAAAGTCCCCTAAGGTTTACGGTAAATCTCATGACCAGGGCCATCCAAGACTGGAGAGGCCGAGTCAGGCTTCAGCACTCTCTATCCACACCTGTGAGGCAGGCTTAAGCAGTCAGCTCTCCCCCTGCCTGTTGACTGAAGTTTATCTGCCTAACCCTGTAGGAGCCCAGAGGCATTCAATGAAAGAGAACTTCCACTCCTGTGGTTTTGAATCCACATATGGATCACTTACTTTCAAAGCAAGAATGAGGAGGAAGTGAATATCCATCTACCTTTTCCTTCACTTGCTTCCCAGGTCTCCTAAAATGCTGCTGGTCCCATACCCACCGCAGCTCTCTCCGGCCTCCACACCAGCCTTTGCAAGGACCCTAGCACACCAAAAGAGATGTGCCCCACCCTGCTGGACTGCAGCACTTCTTGCCCATGCTGCCCTTTGCTCTCGCTCCAACTAAGAGAGGTTGGTGCGCATATACAGCCACTAATGGGCTTCCTCTGTGTGTGCTCTCAGATGGAAGGTACGTGATTGCCTCCTTTCTGGGCCATTAAGTGAGTAGCCGGCATCATGCCCTCACTCCTGACTAAATAGCGGGGCACATGGACTAGCAGAGGTTTGGGGGCCATGAATCCCCATTCACCCCTGCTCAGATGATAAAGGTCTGGAAGCCTCCTTAAGGCCAGGGCTGTTGCCAGCTGAGACCAAAGGACCGCCTCCCGGGAAGAACAAACGGTCAAGATGCCTGGCCAGGAGATAGGACAGCCCAGTGTGAGGCCTTCATACAAAATTCATGGAGGGGTCTTCATATACGAAGGGGAAGCTTAGGTCACCCCCCCACCTCTGCATGAAACCTGTGCTCTCTCCCTGCATCCCACTAGCTTTTCTACCTATGTCTTGGATTTCACTTAAATATTACCTCCTCTGAGAAGCCTTCCTTGATCTCCCAAACCAGGTCAGATCTCCAAATACATATTCCCACAGCACCCTCAAGTTCTGTTCAGACCTCACCAAAGACATAAGTACCACAGAACAGGAACCTTTACACCCCACCCTTTCAACAGGCAAGAAAAAGTTCACTCTGTCATAGCTCACCACTACCATCTGGGTTCCCATGCCTGCTGAGCTCAACTGGGGTGGATGATTGCTGCACTGTCAGCAAACAGGAAGCCCTGTCTCCTGTCTTCCCTCAGAACAGCCATACCTATGCCCCAAGAACAGAGCTGTGGCTCCCTCCCTATAAAGGGACACCTCCTGCCTCCAACCAAAGTCCCTGTTGGAACTATTTCTTCCATCTTCCTTCCTTGGATGACCTTGGGAAGGTGTGAGCCTCCAAGCCTTTGTACAGCCCTCTGGGTACTTTGCTAGCCTCCAGGAAATAGTAACAAATCATCTGTCCCTGGGTGTCCAACCGGGCATCTTCCTGCCCTACCTGATTTTTCCTGGGGTCCTGATGGCATCAGCAGCAGTTCCTTCTGGTTCTTGAGCATCCCTGCCCAGGGGCCACAGGGGGACTTCCAGACCTCTTAGACTAGGGACCCTGATTTAGATCCCTCTGCACCTCCCCCAGCCAGGTCTGCACCAGGCCTAACTCTGGGCCACACCAGGCTGTACATGTTCTGGAGTCTTGCTCTAACCAAGGGCCACATTCAGAAAGCAGGTCTCAGACCCAGCATCCCCAGGTTTCAGCAGCCGCAAGTCGCATCAGTTCTCACTCTCTCCACTCTGAACTTGCCCCCATGGGGGTGACACTGAGGAACAAGGACACTGCTGTTCAGCAGGAAAAGCTCCCCTTCCGGGGCCAAGTGTTGACTTTTATGTCTCCTCACTGGCTCTGACCTGTGCTCAGACTCCCAGCTTTGCCCTGGTCGTTCACACTGTCGCCTCATCAATGTGGAAATGTATTTCATCTCTACAAATTACTCTGCTAAGACCATGATGCCACTACAGTCTTTAAAAAGTGGAACAATGACCTTCTGTTCCACAGCCATACACTTTCTTTTATGCTCTCCTGAATTTAAAAGAAAGGTGAAGGTGACAGTCTTCAGAGCCAGACTTTTTAACAACCCCACCAACACTCTGCTTTTGTGAATCTCAGAGGCTGCCCATCTTTCCAGCCCCATGCCTCTTTTGAGCCCAGCCCACCTCTCCAGTCCCGTCCATCTTCCTAGCCCCGCCCATCTCCGAGGCTTCTCCCATCTCTCTGGGCCCCCTATCAGCTCCAGTGGAAAGTGGTTCCCTGACCCAACCAGCAAGTCAGATTAATATATAAATAACTGCAGCTGAAGACACGATCTGGAGAGTGCCACGGAAGAGGTGCACGGTCCTCGAGAAGGTCACACAGGAAGCAAGGCTCATCAATTAGAGTGCAAGTTCTCCACGCGTCTTTTAGCCTTGGCCCCCACGCTGCTGTGTCTTACCATCCACTATATAATTTTACTAGTCAGGAACAGTTTGTTAACTTTGATCTTGGCAGTTTGATGTACAAAAAGGGCAGGCAGGTTATTGAGAACATTTAAGCTACACTTTCTCTGCCCATCTCTCCTACACTTCACCCCTGGCCACACCTCCCAGCACTGATTCCTGCAACTTCTGGTGAACCTTAGTGGAAGAAAGATGTTGGAAAATTAAATTTAAATTAAGGAGGTTTTATAGGTGTTACTGAGGCTGGGCTAGGAGCAAGGGACAGAATTGAGGAAACCCCAGGCAGGACAAGGTGGTACAGACCTGCAATCCCAATACTTGGGAATTAAAGGCAAGAGAATTGGTAGTTCAAGGTCAGGCGCAACCACGTAAAGAGTTCCAAGTGAGACTAGGCTACATGTGACCCTGTCTACAAATAGTAATAACAGTAGTAGTAACGGTGGGAAGACCCTGGGGTGTGCAGAGAGGAGTAGATGGGTGTGCTCAGAGAGGAGCCAAGGCTGTTGCCACTGCTGCAGTGGAGATAGACCTATAGGCCAGCCTGGGATACAGGTTGGGGGTGGGGTCAGCACTTGATGCTGAAAAGGGCTGAACAGGACAGTGCTTGCTTATCCAGAGGGACCATCCAGGATGTTGATTCTCTGGTCTTTGTTCTTCTCTCCTTCCCTCCTACCTCCCATCCCCATCCCCTGGGGACTGAACTGAGCTTCTAGGAGAACAGTCTTTCCACCTGGAATCTTGTCTAGCATGGCCTGTAGACACACTCTGAGAAAGCTTTCATGAGGCTTCTAATCAGAAGGACAGATATCAGATTTAAAGAATACCCCCCGGCTATATATAGAGGGAACAGAAAACAAACTCAAAATTCTTCAGCAACTTGGCTACCCACTACAGCTAGGAAGTAAGATCCCATTTCTAAAGATATCACATACTTGGGTTGCAGGATATAGATAAATCAAGCTGGAACTGACCTGGAAACTTCCTCCCTGCTGGCTAGCTTTCACAGTGCCAGGAGGTGTTCTGCGGGTTGCTCATGAAAAAAAAGCCATTACCCAGCTGGGAGCCCTGCGAGCTACAGCAACAACCTGCCAGGCAAGATATACCTGCTGGTACAATAGTGGTACGGCTATTAAAGAAGCAAGCAGTCACTTTCTAATTGGATTTGAGGCTTGCCCCATAGGGGAGAACTCATGCCTGGTCCATACTTGGTCCATACACTTGATCAAGAGCCTGTAGCTGGGGAGGTTATCAGAGACCCTAAGAAGGACTCAACCACTGTTGTTTTGCTAAAAAGATATGGTGTCAAACCACCTTCTAAATACTTAGTGCTGCGCTAAGCCTTGCTCAGAGAGGTTTGGTGTTTTTTTTTTTTTTTGCTTGTTTTTGCTTGGTTAGTTTTGCTTTGTGTGTTTGGCTTTTTTTTTTTTACAGTGGGGGTGGGGGGGGTAATGAAAATACTAACTTGTTGAAGTGCTGAGAATAAGTGACTGTTGAGTACCTGTCCCTAAACAGAGCATCTAAGAAGATAGAGAAGAATGCTGTGAAGTGCTGTCCTCTGGACACTGGGTGGCCACGGCATATGTGAACACATAGCAGCTGTGGTTACATATATAAGACTTATAAAAGATTGGCCACATCAGCATGTCATCATAGATAGGGGAGGGTCTTATGAGATCCCACCCCTCTCCTTAAAAACTACTAACAGTTAATGGTTCTAGGGAAAAGTGGGTTATCTTGGTTAGGGTTTCCACTGCTGTGAACAGACACCGTGACCAAAGCAACTCTTATAAGGACAATATTTAATTGGGGCTGGCTCACAGGTTCAGAGGGTCAATCCATTATCAAGGCAGGAGCATGGCAGCATCCAGGCAGGCATGGTGCAGATGGAGCTGAGGGTTCTACATCTTCATCTGAAGGACTCTAGAGAAGGCTGGCTTCCATGTGGTTAGGAGGAGAAGGGTCTCATTGCCCACTCCCACAATGACACACTTCCTCCAATTAAGCCACACCTACTCCAACAAGGCCACACCTCCTAATGGTGCCACTCCCTGGGCCAAACTTATTCAAAGCACCACAGGGATGCTTTTCGTCACTGCTGAGATGCCCATATTCCTCTTAATCTCTCCCAACCCATGTTCTTGTAAATAACCCTGATTAAACTCAGGGTCACATGGGCGCACACACACAGAGACATGAAAGTACAAGGGGACTATTGGGAAGAAGGGGAGAAAGAGCATGGAGGGACTGTGAGAGGACAACGGTGTGTGTGTGTGTGTGTGTGTGTGTGTGAAAGAGAGAGAGAGAGAGAGAGAGAGAGAGAGAGAGAGAACAACCAAAACTCATTACATATGCCTACGAAACTGAAAAATATGAAAATTTAAAAATATTAAGCAACATGAACTATTGATCATGTAACTGGGAAGTTCAGAGGAAAAGTGAGTTTCAGGGAGAATTTAATCCAGAGGTTTCTGCTGCTATTGTTAAGACGCAACTCCATCTCTTGTGATACTCTCTGCTCTGCCCTCCTCATGGACCAGCCTCATTCCCGTGCAAGCAGCATCCCCACAAAGCTCCACACTTCCTTTTTCACAACCAGAGGGGTTTGCACAACTGTGAACAAAAATCCCTCTACTACTGAACCTCCCTAATCAGACCAGTTTCTATCCCAAGGTAGTTCTTGAACCAATGACCATGGACAATCCCAGGTACTGACTGGCTGGGTGTTACATGACTTATTATCCAGTCACTGGAGCTGGGACAAAGAAGGATAGGAAGGCTGGGATTGGTTCATACCAGCTGGGGACCAACCTAGGAGTTGTCCTTCTCAAAAAACATGCCTGTTAGACGCTGAGAGACAGGGATGTGGACACGTGTTCTCTAGCATGGGAGCCTATCTTGCTTCCTTCATAAAAGCTTGGGTGAGGAAAGAGAGGTATTAGTTGTTTTTCTCATTGCTATGACCAAATTCCTAAAGAGAAGCAATTTAAGGGAGAAGGGACTTATTTGGGCTCCCAATATAACGAGAGAGAGGTCATCATGGAGAAGATATGTTGGCTGGTGGCAGAGAAGCATCTGGAACTCCCTCACATCCTTCCCGCAGGACAGGAAGCCAAGAGAAAACAGAAACACTTAGAATCTGGCCCCAGTGACCCACTTTCTGAAGCAGGGCTCTGTCCCCTCACCCCCCCCCCCCCCAATAAGGATTCCACTACCTTCCAAAACAGCATTTCCCAGCTGGGAACCAAGTGTTTAAACACATGAGACTGTGGGGGACATTCCACATTCAAACCACAACAGAAGGTCGCCCACAGGCTTAACCCACACATAGTCCCAGGTAACGACGTGCTAGTGGCTGTACTACGGCCATTTGCCCGCCTTCCTCCTTCCTTCCTTCCTTCCTTCCTTCCTTCCTCCTTCCTTTTTTCCTTCCTCCCTCCTTCCTCCCTATATCATGCTTCTGTTTCCCTCTCTCCTCCCTTGCTGGCCTTCTTTCCCTTCCTTCTCTCCACCTCCCACTCTTTCATCTGGAGCCCATTCCCTCTCTCTGGCTCTCATCTCTAGCCACCCTCTCCCCATGCCTCTGAGTTCAATTTCATCTCATCCAAATTGCTTTATTGCTGCTGCAGAAAAACAAGAGCCATTATGGGTGTGTACAGTGTGCATTAGACTCAAAAAATATTTAAGGAAAATACTTCAGCAAATGGAATCAATAAAATCCAAACCAAACATTCACTGGGAAGAAATGTACCTTATAGTCCAGTGTGCCCGGAAATGACTTGCCTGTCTTTAGCACAGGCTGAAGCTGCCTCAACACCCCACCCACAGGGCACTCTGGTCAGAGCAATCCCTAGATATCACACACCTTCACCTCTCTCCATCCAGCTGCACGTGTCCTCATCCAGCTTCTCCTCTCAGTTGCTAAAGAGTCCAGCGACTTTTAGGCCTATCCTAGTGCAGTGATCTGATCTGAGATGCCAGTTAAGGACAGAGAGATGAGAGAGAGAGAGAGAGAGAGAGAGAGAGAGAGAGAGAGAGAGAGAGAGAGAGAGAGAGAGAGAGAGAGAGAGAGAGAGATCAGAAACAGTTGCACTGCGATATTTTTAGACCCAAAGATTAAATCTTTAATAATCATAATTTTTTTTCTTGAAAGAAAATGAGAGTTCGTTGTGTGGCGCCTGTGTCCCCGCCTCCTCTTTGTGCTCTCTCTGCAGCAGAGGGGGAAGGCAAGATGGGAGAGAAACACAGAAGGGAGAAGAAAAGGAGAGGAAAATCCCAGAGCTGAACCACTGTCATCAAATCCAGTCAGGTTCTATCTGGGCCCCTGAGCTTTGGCCTAGAGGATTCCTGGAAGAATGAGCCAGCCTGAGGCACCCTGGGAAGTCAGGACCCTCCCCAAGCTCTGGTTGCTCTGGAGACTTGAGCATGTGGAAGAGGAGGTAACATGGACCCAGCAACCTGCACCATTCTGAAGCATCATCCTGCCAGGTCAGGAGCCCTCACGATTTCCTACTGATTTGGTTGCTGATAACAGCTAGAATTGTTCTCTCAGGCCCCCAGGGCAGGGTCCCTTCCTTAGAAGAGTTTCCCTCTAAAGACTCTCTACTCACTGATGTCCTCCTAAAGACCCCAGGAGTCCCATTCTCCACCAAACTTCCTGGGGCTCTTTCCAACACAAGGCTCAATGTAAGGACTGTCTTCTTCACACAGAACTCGGTAGACCTTCTCCACCCTGAGAACCTCAGGGGATTAGTATGGTCTTGAGTATTCACAGAGAATGTTGTTGGTCAAGACACTTTCTTAGTAGAGATCTTCATCACATTCTCAAAGATGTCTGAGGGCTGCAAAACCTGAGCACCATAAGGGAAGCCAGCGGCCATGTTTGCTCGCAGCTCAGATGTCCCAAGCTTTCCTAACAACAGGGACAGTCCTAGCTCTGTCCTTCCTGGTGCTCACTGCCACCTCACATGTGGTCTCCAGAGGGGCCACTATGCTACCTTCTCTGAAGCTCATGCCATTACACAAAACCCTTTGTCTTTTCCTATAGTAAAGAGAGGCAGTCCCCACCAGCACATTCACTTTTACGGATGATGAAGTAAAATCTGAACGCTGAGTGGATCTGGTTCTTGGATACTCTGCGGAGCCTGTTTGGATTATCGAAGAGTTTGTTTGGATCCCAAATTTCCTTTTGTTGGCTCTCTTCACTTCACAAGCACTTGCTTGAGTCATTTCCCATCCTACTTCCTGTGTCCTTAAACCTACCATAGACGGGATCACCACATAACTCCAGGGACACAGAACCCTACACAGATTCATTCAAGGATGGATATATCCTTTACTACTAAGATTTCCCACTTTGTAACCATGTGGCATTACCGTGACTCAGCAAATAGGCAGTGAATCCTTGTAATAAGTTAATGAACATTTTGTCTCCATTCCTTTCAAGCCTTGCTCTCCTTATATGAGGATCACTGACTCCATTCAGGTCTAGTCCTAGGAATTCCCAGCCTGCTTTCTGAGCCTCTGAGCCAGTGACTGACTGATTCCTCCTGTGTCTCCATCAATCCCTTTTGGAGACTTCAGGAATTGTAGACTGATATGTTCCCTTCACAACAGGAAATTCAAGTATTCCTCCTACCCTGTCCTCTCTAACCTCTTTCCTCCTCTCCTCAGAGATATCAGTGAAATGCAAGCTAAGCATCTTTGTGTTCTGTCTTCTTACCCCTGTACTTCCTGTCATTTTCCTTCATTACAGCATTCTGAACACTTTCCTCCAACCGACATCCCACTTCAGTAATTTCCTCTGTGACTGTTTCTAATCTACTATTAAACCAGCTCAAGTTCTTTTTTTATTTTAAGACTTATTTATTATATATAAGTACACTGTTGCTCTCTTCAGACACACCAGAAGAGAGCATCAGATCTCATTACAAATGTTTCTGAGCCACCATGTGATTGCTGGGATTTGAACTCAGGACTCTGGAAGAGCAGTCAGTGCTCTTAACTGCTGAGCCATCTCTCCAGACCCTCATCAAGTTCTTAATTTCGACAAACATATATTTAATTCTGGAATCATTTCCCTAGGTTTTTTTTTTATTTTATGTGTATAAGTTTTGTTTGCATGTGGGTGTGATATGTGTGTGCCCAGTGCCCAAGGAGGTCAGAAGATGTTATTGGATCTCCTAGAACTAAAATTGGGATGGTTATAAACCACCATGTGGGAGCTGGGAACTGAACCCAGGTCCTATGCAAGAAGAACTAGCATTCTTAACTGCTGAGAGATCTCTTAGCCCCTTTGTAATCCCTTTTTAAAAGAGTTACTTTTATTTACATATGTATGTGTGTGCATGTGTGTATATGAATGTGTCTGTCTACCTGTCTCTCTCTTTCTCTCCTGTGTGTGTGTTGTAACTTTGTGTGTGTGTGTGTGTGTGTGTGTGTGCGTGCGTGTGTGCGAGTGTGCATGTATATCACATATGTGTAGGTGGCCTCAGAGTTCAGAAGATGACATGAGATGTCTGGGAGCTAGAGTTACAGATAGTTTTGAACTGTCTAATATGAGTTATGGGGACTGAACTGCCGTTCACTGGAAGAAAGCAAATATACTTAATCACTTGAGCCATCTCTCTGCCCCCCTCCGCCCTGCTTTATTAAATGTTTAAATTTTCATTCATGTATGTGTGTGCAGGTGCCCTTGGAGGTCAGAAGAGAAACATCAGATCCCTTAGAGGTGGAGTTACAGGCACTTATGAGCCTGATGTGGAGGCTGAGATCCAAACTCTGCTCATCTGATACGACAATAATGACTCTTAACTGCTGAGCTATCACTCCAGGTCCCTGGAATCTCTTCTTTAAAAGCTATTATGTATTTTTAGTTTCCATCTCCATGATGAACTTTTCAAGTCAAAATTTTGTTTGTTTACTTGATTCTTTGAGCATGGGAAACGCCTATTTTGTAGCCTTGTCTGATAACTCAGCAGGAGAAGTCACATGACTCTTGTCTATAGCTTCTACTACCTAGCTTGAGGCAATTGGTTCCTACTTGTTGCTCGTATTCAAACATGGTGAACACATACCTTGTCCAGCTACTAACTTGCCAATCTTCTTGGGGAAAAAAAAAGAGAGATAAAAAATAATATTCATGAGGGGCTTTAGTCCCTAATAGGGTGACATTCCATACTGCTGTCCAAAGGCCAGTTAGAAAACAACTCAGAGAATCTGGAGAGATGCCTCAGTGGTTAAGAGCACTGACCTTGGAAGTCACTCTTGGAAGCACTGACTGCTCTTCCAGAGGTCCTGAGTTCAAATCCCAGCAACCACATGGTGGCTCCCAACCATCTGTAATGAGATCTGATGCCCTCTTCTGGTGTCTGAAGACAGCTAGAGTGGACTCATTTACATAAAATAAATAAACCTAGTTTTAAAATAAAGAAAACAACTCAGAGATGTCTGAAATCGGAGCGCACTCTCACCTACACCCACCCCACTCTCGGCTACGCTGAAGTGTATTTGGGAGGTGGTGGGCTGTCAGGGGAGAGGAGAGGACCTCTGGAAAGTTTCCATCCCACTCCAGAAAACCATAGCATCACTGAGCAGCCAGCATCACATCCCAAGTATCACAGTACGGATGACTTTTACTGCAGTTTGCCTGGGCCTTGGCAGGGATGAGACCTGCCACAGTCTATTTATCCACATGCTGTTTCAAAGGACCACTGAGAACAAATAGGTTTGGACCGATGCTTTAGAAATCGAGAGATTTTAGCTTCTCTTGAAAGATCGGAGCCCCTGACCACACAGAGCCCCAAATCCAGAGGTGCCGACCAGCGGAGCCAAGAAGCAGCTGTTTTCCAGAGCACTCTGCATTCTGCTGCAGCAGCAGTTGCCACCATTCTGGCAGCAGATGTGTTTGCACTGGCTTGGCCACTTCCCACTCCACTTAATGACCATCCAGCCTTGTGGGGATTTAATACTTTAGTCCTTGACCCAGAGAAAAGACAGTGTGCCGTTCTGAACCTTGACAGGCTGAAAGAGCCACAGCCAAAGAGTTCAGAGAGGCCAGGGCACTTTCTGGAGGCTCCCGTGAGGGTGTGCTGCTGGGTCCCTGCTCCCACATCCTGGTAAGATCGATGCCAACAACTCCAAGGTCCCCATAGGACATCTTCAAGTGACTCATTCATGGCCCATAAACCTCTGTTTGTGAAGAGATCCAGTGGTAGTCACTGTGATTGTTGTGGAGATCATGACATAAGCATGGAAGCCCTGCAGACTGCAGCTTCTTGCCACACTGCCAGGGTTAACTGCTGCCTTGCCTGGCCTGCCTGTTCCCACATGTCCTGTGTACTCCAAGGGCCACAGTTACCCCTCAGCAGTTTTGACCTGCAGGTAAAGAAGCCAAGTCTCAAAGAGGACCACCCCAGCCAACCTGGCCTGATCACAGCCCAGAAGGAGGATGACAGAAAGGGCTTCTTGGGGAAAAGCAGGCTTCAAAGAGGATTTGGTAGAAAAATCACACACTGGTAGGGAAAGAGGTTTATCTCTTGTGCCGTTGCCCCACATATGAAAAATAAAAGTATTTTTTAGCATCTTTGAGCCCCAAACAATAGTCCTGACCCTATCCTTACCCAACTACCTTATTCACATGAATCATCTCAAAGCAGGACCCTAAGTTCCCTTGTCTGCCCCATCCCCAAAGCTGGAATCTCTCTCTCTCTCTCTCTCTCTCTCTCTCTCTCTCTCTCTCTCTCTCTCTCTCTCTCTCTCTCTCTCTCTCTCTCTCTCCTCCCCCTGTACCCCTGTGGAGCCCTTCCCTAATCAGCTCACCATCATCGGCTCCCTGTCAGGAAGGTGAAGATTCACAGACCACACAATGAATCAAACCCATTGCTCTTGAGACATTTGTCTTTGTTATTCTCATATGTTGACCCTAGGCTCCACCCTGCTGGGACATTAAGGAGACACCTCAGCTTCCTAAAGGTGTTCCTTCCTGCAGGGCCTTCAGGGACTCCCTTCAATCCAGAGCCCCTCCCCACCACTGATTTTCCAAACTTGAGCTCAGGTTTATCCAACCTGAGTCTCAACTGTCATCTCTGCTATATGTGCGTTCACACGTGCACATGCACACACACCTGCATGCACACACACAGTGTTGTGCCATCCACATTTATGGGTCTCTCTGCTTTTCCTGGACAGTCTGGCTTCTTTCCTATCACTCTCTGGAACCTGTGGCCAAAGCTTTGTTCAACTTTCCATCCTTAGATTAATTTCCCCTCTCAGAAGCCTTGACTACATCCCTGCTTGAAGCATTCCCCTTTCTGATCCTCCACAACCCCCATGGGGTTCTTTGTCCCCTCTCCAAGGACCCTTTGTCAGACTCCTGGTCATATGTCTCTCCTGAACCTTATCATCTGGAGCAACAAGAGGTGCCGAGGTTAATCGTCCACGGGAAGATTTCCTGAGGCTACGGTACAGAGTTGCCTTGGGAGTGACATGGTCTAATGTTCATGTCAAGAAGTCTCTTCTGCTGGGAAGAAGATGCCATGCTGAAGAGAGACAAAAGTTGAAACCATCGTAGCCATACCAACAAAACATGCTGGGACTCCGGGGTTTCCCATATGGGCAGGTATGAGAGTAGCCACTTTCATGGCTGAGACCTCTGAGTCAAGAAGAGCGTGCCTGAGCTCAGAGTCTAACCCGCGTGATCTAGCCATTACTCCTGGTCTTAGGAGCCACACCCAGGTCCTCTGCTGTGGAAGGGTGAGCCTTTAAAGATAAAGGAGAGAATGGGGTGAAGTGACAGAAAGTGATGGCATAGAGGGGGGACATCCACACACCTCAGTCCCCAGGAGCATCCCACAGGCCTATGCCTAATACCCAGGGGCCAGGGGTCCCCAAAATAATGTACTAGGAATGGAATCCTGACTGCAACAGCTTTAAGACCTTTAAAAAAATGTGCTATGCCACAAGGGCTCTGCCCTCATGAACAGATTAATGCTGCTCATAAAAAGGCCATAGCTCTGAGTTTGATCTTGTATTCCTTCATATCATGCCCCTCTTAGGACTCCCACCTTCCACCATGGGAAGAAGTTGAACATAGGCCCTGGCTGGAGGTGGGCTCCTCAACCTTGAACTTTTCAATTTTCAGCACAGGAGAAAAAAGTTTTGTTTTGTTTGGTTGGTTTTGCTTTTTAAATTTGTCCAGTCTGTGGTATTCTGTTGTGGCAGTATAACATAGACCACAGCCCTTGTTTTTGTTAATGTCTGTCACTGTGATGAGCCTGAGGAGAGTGAATTAATGAAGACTGGCTTTGGCTCACGGTCTCAGAGGTTTTGGAACAGTCAGCTGACGCCATCTCTTTTATGTTGTAGAAGGCAGAAGCATAATGACAGGAAAGCCACGCACCACGTATTCCCTTTTGCCCTCTTCCTACAGCCAGGCCCTGCCATTAACACTCCATTCAGCTCAGATCAGCAGTGGATGAACTCACACATGTGATCCAGTCACCGCTCGGCGGTGCCGGGCTGGGAGGCTAAGCCTGCACACTCGAGTCTTTCGGAAGGACGGTTCACATTCAGACTCCAACACAGAGGGTTAGGGACTTTCTTGTTAGGATAAAATCCCTGAGCAAAGCAACTAAAAAAGGAAGAAAGGATGATTGTGGCTTGAGGTTCAAAAGGACACAGCTCATTGTAATGGGGAAGAAAGGCAGGTGATGGGCAGCCTTGCAGCCGTGCCTGTGGAAGCTCTTCCACTTCTGGGCAGATCCGAAAGCACCGTGGGCAGGGAACAGCCCCAGGACCAGAATCGGAAAGAAACCTCGGAGCTTATTCAGGGCAACCAATTCCTCCAGCGAGGCTCTGCCTCCTATGGTCCCACAACCTGCATTGGAAGAGAACCAAGGGTTCGGACACTGAAGACTGTTGTGCACTCAACCCCTTATCCAAGCCTTATTATCAAGGCCCAGGGGAAACACGGCAAGGAGATTGACAAGAGAGAACTGAGCAAGCCTTAGGATGATGAACCTTGTGGGGCCAAATGGTCTCAGCTAAGAGGGGTCACCACTCTGGTCCACTGGCTAGAGAGGCACGTGTGAAGCTTGCTTCACCCCACTCTTCCCTTTCCTCCACCCGTGTCTCTCTCTCTCACTTGAATGCCTGCTTCTCCCCTCTTAAGAAAGATTTGCTTACTGTTTTTTTAAATGATGATTTTTGTTTTGTTTTGTTTTCTCTGTTGTAAAATGGTGTGCCTATTATAAGACATTTGGAAAAGGCTGAAATGCAGAGAAAAATTAAATGGCACATAGGTCACCTCAAGAGTTACCAGTGACATTTTGGTGTTTATTTTTGACAGAAAGAAAAACATTAGCTTTTTCTTCAAATGGCATGGTGAGGCTAAGAAGTTAGGTCTGTCAGTAAAGTGCTTGCCACGCAAACATGAAGGCCTGACAACCCTGGTGAAGGCACATGCTTACACATACACACGGGGGCACACACACAGACACAGAGACACACACACATACACAGACACACACACACACACACACACACACACACACACACGGTGACTTGAGACTGTAATCCCAGCACTGTAGAAACAGAGGCTGGCAGATCCCTGGAGCTGGCTGGCCAGCCAGCCTAGCCTAATGGGTGAGCCTCAGGTTCCAATTAGAGACTCTATCTCAAAACAATAGGCGGGGCTAGGGATAGAACTCAGTAGAGGGCTTGCTTAGGCTGGCATTGATTCCCAGGAATGAATAAGGGTGGTGTGGTGTTGTGTACCAGCAATCCCAGCAGTAGTGGGACAAGAACATGAGGATCACAAGTTTCAAGTCATGGCTAGATAGTGAGTTCTAGGTCAGCCTGAGTTACGTGAGACAAAACAAAACAAAAGCAAACACCAGAGTAGATTGTTGTCAAGGAGCTAGACCTGAGGTTAACCCCTGGCTTCCACACACATGCACATACACACATGTGCACACACACCAACGTCATAACATACATTCAGTTTCTACCCTGATTCTATCTCTTGATACAATATATATAAACCTTCCCCAACATCTCTTCAAAGCGGTCCTTTCCTGAGCTGTGTGGCTGTCGCCGTGGCTTACCTGGCCTTCTCACTGTCAGCATCTCTGTTGTTTGCAGCTTTTTGTCTCTGTAACTGAGCCCTACAGAGGTGTGTGTGTGCACAAGCTTCTGTGTGTGTTCCATCTCCTCCCAGAGCAATGTAGTTGGTCCAAGAGGTTTGTACCTGTGTAAGGTTTGGGGTCCACAGCTCCTTTCAAAACCCTAGACTTGCCGGACAATGGTGGCGCACGCCTTTAATCCCAGCACTTGGGAGGGAGAGGCAGGCAGATTTCTGAGTTCGAGGCCAGCCTGGTCTACAGAGTGAGTTTCGGGACAGCCAGGGCTACACAGAGGAAACCCTATCTTGAAAAATCTAAATAAATAAATAAATAAATAAAATATAAATACAAAAGCCCTAGACTCAGCCACTGCCATTTCTCATACTCCTTGTCCCTAATTGTCCTTCCCAATTCCTCTGTTATTTCCCCTAGCCCATTATCATAGCAGCCTCAGTGACCTCTGAAACAGTAGTGACCAACAGTGTATAGGAGGCGACAGTAACCCGGCAGGGCTCCCCTGACCCATGACCAATCAGGACCTGTGGAACATCTTCCACCTGAAAGCCTAGCCACCCTCCCACTCCTCCGGCTGCTGCCTACAGGGTCTCCTCATCTTCTGGGTCTCCTCATCTTCTGTATCCCCCTGGCCTCTGCTCTACAAATCTCTTGCCCCAGGACCTTTGCACATGCTCTTCCCCTTCCCCCTTGCTGGGGTTTGCTCCTTTGTACTTTCTCATGACTTTACTCAAGGCCAGCACCTAGAGAAAGCTTTCTCTGGCCACCATTTCCCATCAACTCCCATTTTCTCTGTTTTAAAGCTCTTCACATTTCATGAAGATTTAGCTGCTTCTTCATTTCCTTCTTTTCAGTTTCTTCTTCTAAATGGTGTGTTCTTCAAGGGCCAGGACTGGCTTGCTCCACAGTCTCCAATGTTGCCTCACTCCATACTTTCACCGTGTCTTCTGAAAAACACAAATTCAGAAAGCATCCTGGGTTCCACCATTCCCTCAGACAACTCGTCCTAATTTTAAAATGAATTTAAATATTAATTTAATATTTAAAAGTAAAATATTTCGAAAAGAAAAGTTGTCCTCTTCTGCATCCACACATGGCTTCAGGGACTTGAACAGAATACTCCACCTACCTCACACAGGTGCACTCAGAGAGGAAGAGGGGAAAGGGAGGGGAGGAAAAGACGGGGGAAAAAGAAAACACGCTGAAATCTGGTGGTCTAGAAAGTTCAGAAGCTCGGTGTGTTTAATATAGCGAGTTGAACAGGGAGGCGGGGTTTTTACACATAGCTGAAGGAGGAGGGGGGGTTATTTGAACACAGTTCAAGGAGGAGGCGGGGTTATTGCACACAGCTCAAGGAGGAGGCGGGGTTATTTAAACACCGCTCAAGGAGGAGGCGGGGTTATTGCACACAGCTGAAGGAGGAGGCGGGGTTATTGCACACAGCTCAAGGAGGAGGCGGGGTTATTACATACAGATAAACAAGGAGGTGGGGTTTGTGGTGTAGAACTGGATCTAGGAGACAGGTTTAACTGGTCTCCATAGATGTGGGGACGCAGTCTTCAACCTGTAGGGAGAAAGCTATGCTGGGCATGTTCTGCACTCACTGTCAACACTGCCAGGCAGTCCCCTGAGGAAGATTTTATCATGCCTCTGAACCTCACCCAAGGGGAAGGCTTTGCAATTCTTCCACAGACCAGAGGCTCTGGTGTCCTTGACATGGCTGTGCCCACATCAACAGCACAATCCACTCAGGATGTTACTCCTTCAGGGCTTTCTCTGCTGCGTACAGTTCTCACTTCTGTTTCCAGGGTAGGACAAGACAATCCTGTGTTCCACCATCCTGGGAACTATCCTGTCAGCCATGCCAGCCCTGGTTGTTGATGATCTTTAAAAAGACTGCTTGACAATCTGATGGCATTTTTAAAAATTGTTTAAACTTAAATTTGCATTATTTTGATTACTGACAAGGGAAAATATTGATTGATTGATGATAGATTGATTTGTATTTGTTTGTTCTTGCTTTGCCAAGGAATAAAGCCAAGATCTCTTGCATGCTAGACTAGCCACCTACCTCAGCCCAAGGGCAAACTTCTTTTGTTTGTTTTGTTCTGTTTGGTTTTTTGAGACAGGATCTCATGAAGTAGCCCTTGTTGGCCTGGAACACACTCTCTAGTCTAGACTGGCCTCAGATTTATGGAGATCTACCTGACTCTGCCTCTCTGGTGCTGGGATTAAGGGCGCACACCACTGTGCGTCAAGGACAGACATTTTTAATGCTTACTATTTTCTCTGAGCATCGACAATAACAAGGACCATTGATTGACTCTTGGTCTTTAGTTATCCCACCACAGAGGTTCTTAGTCCTCAGCTTCTGAACTCCTACAGTCGAGCATTATTTCCAAAGTTTAACTCCATCCTTTCTGCTGCTGTCACTGTCTGATGACACCTGATGTCACCTTCTCTGAGCTCTGCGTGCAGCTTCAGAGAAGGCAAGAAAGTGCCTCAGCCAGTTACCCCCTCTCCTGCCCACTGCCCAGCATGAAGGCTCAAAGCTCTCCTGTACCTCTCCCCCTCAGCCACCTCCTCACTCCCCCATCCCCACCCCCAACACACCCCGGTGCTGAGCGCAGATTAAATGATTCGACTCAGGAAGGAAGGCTGCTGTGGTGAGATGCAATCATCTCTGACTGAAATCTCTTTTTCAGATATATAATGGTCTAATCAATATTAATAGAGAGGCTTATCTGTTTTCCTCATCTCCCATGTCCTTAAGAGTAGATAAAACGCTTGTAAAATGGGATCCTATTCAGCATATACTGATTGCTTCCAAAACGCATTTGCTCGAGATCTGTCATCAAGAGCGAGTCATTACTGGGCACCCAGGCCCAGTACCACCGTTGACAAATTTGGGAAAGATTCTTTGATTATTTGGCCCAACATGTGATTTAAGGGCTCCAGCTTCTCTTGCTTCTAAATCTGCCCTTGCCCGTCCCTCAGGGGCATCTTGGAAACTAGAAGTGTTTTAAACAAATGAATGCTTCAGGCAGGCTGGGGAATTGACTCCTCCAAGGCAAAATGAGGGATTTCTGAGAAAGAAGCAGGTATCTTTGCCTTGGCAGTGAGGGAGGAGGCGGGGAGCAAAGCACTGGTTAGTGGTGGGGGAGGCAGGGCAGAAGGATTGGGCGGTATCAGGAAGTTGGTGGTCTGAGTGGCCAACTGTGACCTGGACAGGACAGAGGTCTAGGTTTGGCAACTCGGGACCTGGCTTGACCCTCCTCCTCTTGACCATTAACTAGCTATACCAGTCTTCATTAGCCAGCATCGTGGAGCCTTTGACCTCAGTCCAAGAAGAATCTAGAGCCTTCCAGACCCTACGTGGTCTTACAGTCATCTGTGCCTAAGGTGGTCCTCACAGAGGCTCTGTGTTGGAATGCCTCTATCAAAGGACAGCACAGGCCAGCAAGTGTGGAGCCCTGAAACCAGCCTGGTAGCAAAACAACAATCAAAACTGACGTGAAAACTAAACGAGCTGCGGTAGCATGTGTTCTAACTGCTTACCTCACGTGAGGTAGGTGACACAAGTCATCCATAATCCTCTAACTGTTTAAAAGAATGGAGAGCTGTGTGGCATCTGAGACACACTGTGAAGAAGAGAGCAAAGTGAGTCACACACTGTGGACAGATACGTCATAGTTCCAGGATATACTTGACTGTGTAAGAAAATGAAAGAGCACACGGTTGGCTAATGACACACTATTTTGGGGCTAGTCCCTTCAAGAGCATACACAAGGTCCCAGAGAGTATTTCAGCATCGGTTGGAGAGTTTCTGAATCTCTTCCGGGGTTTGTTTGGTTGGTTTTGTTTTCATGTTTACATGGTCATTTGAACATGAGCACTAGAGGCCAAAGATTAACATTTCAGTTGTTTTATACCTTCTTTTAAAATTTGTTTTACATTTATTTATTTATTAATTAATTTATTCATTTATTTGTGTGTGTGTGTGTGTGTGTGTGTGTGTGTGTGTGTGTGTGTGTGTGCAAGCATGTGCTACAGTGCACACATGGAAGTCAGAAGAACCTATGAGACCCACTTCTTCCCAGGCCTCTCCTTCTAACATATCCATCCTAGAAACCAAGCTTGAGCCAGGCCAGTGTACTGAGAAGGCAACAGCTGAGGCCTCTCACGGACCCGCCACATTATTTGTTGAGGCAAAAATCTCTCATTGAACCTGGACTCACAAGTTAGGCCAGAGTGACTGTCCAGTGAACACTAAGGATGTTCCTGTGTCTGCTTCCCCAGCTATGGGATTCCAGACCCATGTCATGGTGCCCAGATTTTTATGTGGGTTCTGGGAGATCAAACTCGGGTCCTCATGCTTGCTCAGCAAGCACTTAACCAAATGAGCCATGGTCTCACCCTCCTTTTTGCTTATTTGTTTTAAGTTTATTTTATTTGTGTGTGTGTGTGTGTGTGTGTGTGTGTGTGTGTGTGTGTGTGTGTACACATTCAGAATCCTGAAGAGTACATGGCTTGTTCTCATCTACTGCTCTCTACCTTTTCCCCTTGTGACAGGATCTCTCACTGAACCTGGTGCAAGGCTAGTAGCCAGAAAGCCTCACTGGTCCTGTCTCTGCCCTTTATAACATGGGAGTTACAGACACACAGAGCCACGCTGGTTTTTACTTGAGTTCTAGGATTTGAACCTATATTCTTCTGCTTGCACAGTGCTCTTACCTGCTGGGACAGCCCCCTGTTTCTGCTTTTGTCTGTTTAAGACAAGATCTCAGGCTGGCCTGGAGGTCACTATGTAGACTAGGCTGCCCTCGGACAAATAGAAATCCTCCTGTCTCAGCCTGCTGAGATTATTGATGTGAGCTATAAATGAGTGTAAGGACGTTTTAAAAGGGGAAGTATTCATGCATCTCCTGTATGCCTAGAATTATTGGGTGGATTGAATTTCTCCATAGAAAAAGGTTCATCTTGATGTTGTCTTGGTCTGTTTGTTATGCTAGGCTGCCAGAGGCTAAGTGAAATAAACGGCGGAGGTGCATTTGACTTAATGGTTGTGAGGCTGGAAGCCCAAGTGCATAGTACCCAGCAAGGACCTTAAAGTTAGGTCATCCTAATGTGAAGGTAGACAGGCAAGCAGACATCTGAAACAGAGTGGGAAGGGAGACAAACTCGCTTAATTTTTTTAACCAGAGATCCATTTCCAACACAACAAACCCATTCCCTCCATGGTTAACTCAGAGCCCCCAACACCCGCACATACATACCGTGATTTTATCATCTTCTCGAGGTCTCATCTATTTTTTGTTTTGGTTTTTCATTATGTGAGACAGGGTTTCTCTGTGTAGCCTTGGCTGTCCTGGAACTCACTCTGTAGACCAGGCTGGCTTCGAACTCACAGAGATCACCTGCCTCTGCCTTCTGAGTGCTAAGATTAAAGGTGTGTGCCACCACCACCTGGCTAAGGTTCCACCTCTTAATGCTTGTGTCTTAAAACCATGTTTCCAAATGGAGGACACATTCAATCCAAAGCAACCCCTGTCTCACCACACAGACTACAACATCCCAAATGGACCACAGACCCTCCTGCCAAAGGTCTAATACTAGAGCTTTTAGAAGAAAACATAAAGGAGTATTTTTCAAGAGGAACTTCTCACAAAACGTGTCATAAAGGGCAATATATCAAAAAGGGAAAAATATAAAGGAAAATTCTATCAAGTTAGATTATACTAAAATTCAGGTGTGTCCAGAGCTAAGTATGTTGGTTCACACTTGGGATCCCAGCCCCAGGGAAGTGTAGGCAAGAGGGTCAGGAGTTCTTGGCCAGTCAGGGATACAATAGAGAGACCCTGTCCCAAAAATCCATAGAGAGAAAGGTGACAGATATATGTATGAATAGACAGATGATAGCTAGATAGATAGATAGATAGATAGATAGATAGATAGATAGATAGATAGATAGACAGACAGACAGATAAATAGAACAGATTAAGCTACTTCTTCACAGGGAGGGTTCTGCTCATGGATATTGCTGACAGACTACAAGCAACCGTGGAGGGGGTGCTGGAGTTAGAGAATATCCAGCCTTCTGAAAATATTCTGATGACGATTGAGTCAAACAGGAAAGGCCAACAGATGCTAAGTTGGGAGATACTTCAGTGAGAAGCAAAATATTTGCATGGTCTCAGCCTGCAGAAACCTAGAGACTGTTTATTTCAAGGAGAGATAAAAAAAAAATCCCTATTCAAAGGAATGGACACCATCTTAGCCAGGTGACAAACTCGGTGTCACTTGCAAGGGGCATGGACCATTTCCAGGTATGTGACCCCAAGAAGGACACAAGCCTGTTTACATGCAATTCCAGACAGCAATACAGGATTTCCTCTAGTCATAATAAAATATCAAATGAATAATGAGGACTATTCTTTTTAAGAGGGAAGAAGGGGAGGAACTGTATGCTTCAAACTGTCAATGTCATAAGTGACAAAAAACGGCTACAGGAATGCTCTCAATTATAAGAGACTAAAGAGACATGTCAACTGAATACAATGCCTGATCCTAGACACTGGAGGGGAAAATGTCATAGACACATTATTAGATCGAGTGAGGAAATCAGCACACAGATAGTAGATTAGATTGGGGTATTGTTGGATGATAAGTTGACTGACTCTGATAACTCTAGTGTGCTTATGGAGACCACATCCTAAGAACAGACACTTGGGCACTGACCTGTTTGGGAGTAAGGACCATCATGCATGTAATTTACTCTGCAATGGTTCAGAAAATCTGTGTGTGTGTGTGTGTGTGTGTGTGTGTGTGTGGTATGTTTGTGTGTGTGGTGTGTTTGTGTGTGTTTGTATGTGTGTGTTTTATGTGTAACCATATGTTTGTGTATAGAGGGTTCACATGTGTAGAGGCCACATGTGAACAAAAGGTGTAGGCTTATATTAATTCTATTCTCTTACTTTTTCTAAAATGTGAAACTGCTTTAATATACTGCTAAGACAAAGGAAATATGATAAAGCTGTAAGCCGTAAAATGGAAGAGGGTATTTGAAAAACAGATGTCTGACACAGAACTCATAACCAGAATATAAAATAAAAAAATTCCTATAAACAAACAAGGAAAAGATAAATTATATGTTAGAAAGGATGGGCAAAGGACATGAAGGAATAAATGCTTCACAAACAGCGATGTATGAATGACTGATTAACACATGGTGTCCAACTGATCTGTCATCAGAGAAATGCAAATTAAATCCATAATGTAATGTTGCCACACACCCATCACCACAGCCAAAATTACGAAGATGGGCAATACCATGTGTTGGCAGGTACACAGAACAACTGGGACTTTTGACGTGTTTGGCAGAAATATAAATGAGTACAATTCTCCTAGACAAGGACTTGGCAGTGTATTAGCTCTCTATTACCATGTAACAGATTACCACAAACACAGTGACTTCAAACAGCACATGCTTATTACCAAACAGTCTCTATAGACAAGGAATCCAACCAAGCTAAGCATGGCGGCCGTGGCTCAAGACTGTCCACTGCAATGCTGTCAAGGATTTGGAGTGTGGGGGAGTTGGGGGGCTGTGATCTTACCTGAATTTGCACATTCACTCACCTGATTGTTGAAAGGATTGCATTCCCCCATGACATCTTTACTGTGGGGGTCCTTCTATGGGACAGTCCTCAGCATCTTAGAGGGCTTTCTGAGGCAGAGGCAGTGTACAAGGCAGAAGTTGTCATCTTCCCATAGCTATCCCAGAGGAGGTACTCTTTACTTCTTTTCTCTGTTTTTTAAAGGAGAGAAGGTAAGCCTCGCAAGTGCTCATGGGAAAGGTGAGCAAGAGGCAGATCACTAGAAGTCACCATAGAAGAAGCCTCTCCTCGGGCAGTATTCCTAGAGCTGACACGGGCAGACCTGTGAGCCCAGCATCGTGGTCTACAGCATGCACATCCGAGCTTACACATGTTGTACCACGTTATACACGGAGCCTCACAGCACCATTCCTAATGGCCCAACTGGAAGCAATCCAAATACCCATCAACAGAAGAATGGAAAAATAAGTTGTGTATAATCATACAAAGAAATATCACATATCAGCGAGAAGAAGGAGCTACACGCATGCAACACAAATAAAGCTTGGAAAGAGCACGGAGGGAAATGTTGTCAAACACAAATGAGTACGTACTGTACAGCTTCATTATATAAAGTTCCACAAGAGGAAGAAGGTAATTTACCGACTTCAGATTCACGAAGGTAGTTACCCCTCCGTGGGGAGAGGAGAGAGGCTGAGTGGTGGCAATGTCACCTCTGAGGACAGGGTGGCCGGCTCCAGATCAAAGGCAGGCTCTTAGGCGGACTAGTCTTGTGAGGATTCAGGTTTGCATGTCTGTGAGTCTGTGTTCTAGGGATGTATCTTGCAATGAAAAGTTTTCATTGAGGAGGGATATCTGTACACCTGTTAACATGTAACCTCTCTCAAAATCCATCAGTGGGTTGTCGAGATGGCTCAGTGGGTAAAGACATCTGCCACCAAGCCTGAATTCTAAGTTCCGTCTTTAGGATCCACATGGTGGAAGGAGAGGAACAACTCCAGCAAATTATCCTCTCTGTCTCTGTCTCTCTGTCTGTCTCTGTTTCTCTGTCTCTCTTTCCTTTTACACACACACACACACACACACACACACACACACACACACCAAAAAATAAGTGAATAAATTAAAATGCAATCAAAAGTTTGTTGTTTTTTTTTAAATTCCTAATCATTGAAGGTGAGTAGGGTCATCAGGACCCAGAAGCTACAGTGGTTCTCAACCTTCCTAACACTTCGAACCTTTTAATACAGTTCCTCACATTGAGGTGACCCCCAACCATAACGTTATTCACATTGCTATTTCATTGCTGCAGTTTTGTTATGACTATGAATCGTAACATAAATATCTGACATGCAGGATATCTGATATGTGACATCTGGGCCTTGAGAGCCACAAGTTGAGAACCATTGTTAGAACAAGCTACTGGGTTTGTGGCCTAGGTTCTGGGTCACACTGGAGTAACACTATCACATGTTTTCACTTTAAAACAACCCACTGCTTGCACATGCCTTGCCAGCATGGGAGGCTTAGGCAACCAAGGACAGCCATCTATTCAGACTGTCTCCCATCCCACCGCAGACTAGGGGCACCTAGGTAAGGTCTTCATTGAAAATCTTCAGGAGTCTATTTCCTAACAAAATGCAAACTCCATAGACAAAGATCCTGTCTGCCTAACTCACTACTAACATATCCAAGAGAGTGCCTAGCTCATGATAGGAAAAGAAATCAGTTGACACACTGCAATTGAACAATACAGTAACACACATGCACACACTCACACACATGTACACATATGTGCACACACTCATTCACACATATACACATATACACATGCACACATGCACACACCCACACATGTGCACGCATGCACACATGTGAACACACATGTACACACAGACACACACGCACTGCAAGCTCATGGCGAGTGATCGGATGCATAGGAAGGACAGGGAAGGAGGCTGGAGTCTCATTTCCATTGGGGGAATTTTTCTCCATTTCTCCCTGAGAAGTCCTCTTGTACCTAGTTTCATGCTATGAAATGTGAGCGCTGTGCTAAGCACCACTCCTCTGAGGTAGTATAGGTTTGGTACCCACACCACAGCCTTTGTCTCCTCCTTGTCACCACTGGATCCTCCTACAGTGGTGACCGCCTTGAGGACGCACTTCCCAGCCATCCTGACCTCTAGCCTGAGCCCCAGTCAGGACAAGCACGTCCTGGCAAAATCTCCGCTGTGGGTCACATCGTCGGCTGTGCCCCAGCCTAGCCTGGGACTATTTCCATCACAGTGTCAATGATCCCGTTTGAGGCTGGGGCTAGGCACAGTGC
This sequence comes from Tokudaia tokunoshimensis, assembly GCA_036184795.1. NCBI lineage: Eukaryota > Metazoa > Chordata > Mammalia > Rodentia > Muridae > Tokudaia > Tokudaia tokunoshimensis. The sequence goes on from BTHU01000008.1 coordinate 44,838,055, forward strand.
CTGGCATTTCTCGGGTGCTTTGTTAAACTGTCACAAAAGAGGAGACAGAAATGACAGCCTAGCCCTTGCCAGGGAAACCCTGTTTTCTAGTCTGTTTGGGGCTGTCTTTGCCTCAGCTGACAAGATCACCTCCCTTTCCTAGCAGGGACTCCGCACCACTGGGTCCTCTGAAATGTCCCTCTCCTTTCCTTCCCTTACTTCTGTGCATGTAGCCGGGTCGTTCTCTTGTTTAATTGTAGACTTCATTAACACTCGTAAGATCAGCTCCTGCTCACAGACTCAGTTCTGCCAACAAAGCATCTTCCCTGGTCCTTCCTCTGAACTCATATCTGCTTTCTCTTGCTCTGTCCATGGGAAATGATACTTGCTTCGTGTACTCCCTCCGTCAGGGTCTGAGAGTCCCCAGTTCCCCATCCCTCCACTAGATATAAAACCGCTGTAGAGAGAAGTGGGCAGAGGAATGACCAAGGGCATGGGATAACTTTGGAGATGGGTGGGTATATTCAGTGGTTTAATTACAGTCATGGTTCACAATGCGTACCTGCCAACCTTATCTGTGTGTGGTGGTACATGCCCACAATACTGGCACCTGGGAAGCTCAGGCAGGAAGATTGCTACAAGTTCAAGCCCAGCCTGAACTACATAGCAAATACAAGGCCAGTCAGGGCTATATACACAATAAGATCCAGTCTCAAACAACAAAGCAAGAAAAACAAATGATCACCTTGCCAAAATGTATCAAATGGAACATATTAAATATGCATTATCCACTCCGCAGACTTGTTTTTAAAACTTGAAAAATGTTTGAGACTATGCAGCCTGAGATTCCCAGACATGGCTCTACATCAGAGTCACCAGGAAGCATCAATAACATGGATTTATCCCATGAATGGAATCCAAGTCTTTAGGGAAGGAACCCAGGCATCTGCCTTCTTAACAAACTCTCCCAGGGCTCTGTGCAAACAGATCAGGACTTGGGAAGCAGCAGTTCTCAGAACAGCATCCTGACCACCACCCGCAGATCACCTGGGACCCTCCTGGAACTGCAGACTCACTGAATGACGAGCACTGTGCGATACCCAGGGACCATGTTCTCACAAGTACCCTGATGATGACTCTGAAGGTAGCTGAACCCTGAGACCTGTGATGCAGATCAAAGCATCAGTCAACTTAAGGAGTCATGGATCTTGGCAGTGGTCTTGACTTGGCTCAGTCACCGTGACAAATCCACCAATGACCTCATGCCTGGGTCATTCTGGCATATCAATTATCCAAAGAACTATTCCCATTCCCAATAGGGAACTCAGCCTTATAATCCAAGTGGTTGTGAGTGTCTGGGGGCTACCATATCAGGGAGTTGGAGGTCACCTCTTGAACTGAGGATTGGCCTGTGCTGGAGACACAGCAAGGGAATAAATACTTTGGTGTTAACCCCGGTGGTACATCCAACACAGGTTAGACAAAGCCCTCTCTCCTGGTAGGAGTAAGAGGGAGATGGCGGCCAAGAGGATCTATTAGGGTAGAATCTATTGGACCAATGTGCATAATGTCATGGATAAGGAGAAATAATGGCTTGAGCCAGGGACATGTGTCCAGACAACGTCAGGTGCAAGAGAGATTCGAGTTGCCCTGGGATGGTCAGGTCACAGCCAGAGAACCACTGGGTTGGGACCTCAACCCACATTAGAAGTTGTTTCCATTAAGAAGTTATGTCATCAGTATCTTCTGGCAAGAGCCTCATGACCCTCTCACTTTTTGCTTTTCCACCTCAAGACCAAAGAGCAGTGACCCAGACATTCCTCGGTTTTTCTGAGGAAATTGAATGTTAATGGTATTCTCAGTTTTCCCTTTCCCTGCTCATTGTCTTCTCTTTGCTCCCTTGCAGTCCATCTTGAAGCTATTAATATCCAACTCGAACTAAACGGCAACTGTATTTCAATTTTCCCATTTTATTTGCCACAGGCCAGGTTGTTTATCCATGAGCTACGGTAGGCGGGCTCTTGCTTATTCCAGCCCCACGCTCCCCGATGGCCCTTGATATGGAACAGTGCAGCCATTACTGGAAGGAAGAGGAAGCTGAGTGCTTCATTTTCCTGCATGCTTTATGATGCAGTTCCTGATGCTGTCAGGAATCTGCACACATACTTTACCAGGCCATCCTAATGGAGCATTGTGCCACCAGACCAATGGGACTCTGAGACTCAGCCCATCAGCCACATGCCATGGACTAGTGAGTGGTTCCCAGACTCTTACCAGGATGAGGCAAGGAAGGGAGAGTAATCAGGCATCCAGAGCAAGGTGGGTATCCAGGTAATGGGCTGGAGTCCTGCAGTGAATGGTGGAGAACTCATTTATCATTTAGAGAAAAGCTGCTCTCCCTATCTGTACACCAGGCATCCCTTTGAAAACCCTCAGGGGAATGTTGGGGCTCTCCCCAGTCCATGAGTGAGAAAACCAATGACCACACATCCTTGTCCTTGTATGTGATCTCTCTAGTGGATGAGTGAATGACCCCAGGCTCCATCTCCTGCTTCTAGATAAAAGTAAGCCTTGGCTTTTCTTCAAAATTCAAATTCAGCTTTCCTGAGCATCTCTTCCCTCCCAGACTAACACCACCTCCTGCTTCTGGCAAAACCTCCTATCCCAGGACCCAGAGACTCTGTTTCCACACTAGATGGCAGATGGGGACCCTGGCAGACTTGAAAGTCCCAAAGCTAAACATCACACAACACTCTTCCTGTCCAGGAAACTAGTCTCACCAGAATCCCAACCAATAATCCTAGGGACCTCTCTGTCCAAGAAATATGCTGACCTCACTCCCAACAAGAAATTACTCGGTGGCTGACTTGCCTAAAACACAAAACACCCCCAGACATCCCAGCTCTTGGTCAAGGCAGTCAGAGCAATCCACTAGAATAAGTGGCAGTGGCTGGCTCACCTGGCCATCTGATGACCAGAATCCTGCCACTGTCTCTCTCTCTCTCTCTCTCTCTCTCTCTCTCTCTCTCAATCTCTCTCTCTCTCTCTCTCTCTCTCTCTCTCTCTCTCTCTCTCTCTCTCTCTCTCTCTCTCACACACACACACACACACACACACACACACACACACACACACTGCCAGGGGCTTCACATAGGTCAGTTCATGAACTTGGTCATTGTCTCATGACAGGAGCAGGGCCAAATCTCTGCTTTACACTTATAAAAACAGCACCCACTTGGAAGACCCTTGCTATCAAGTGTGTCCTCTCAGGAAGCCCATACCCACCTGTCTTAGTTGTGTTTGTGCTGCTGTGAAACACCATGACCAAAAAGCAAGTTGGAGAGGAAAGGGTTTATTTGGCTTACACCTACATATTGCTATTCATCAGTGAAGGAAGCCAGGATAGAAACTCAGTGAGGGCTGGAACCTGGAGACAGACTCTAATGCAGAGGCCATGGAGGGATACTGCTTGCTGACTTGCCTTTTTTTATACAACCCAGGACCACCATCCCAAGGATGGCACCACCCACAATAGACTGAGACTTTCCCTGTCATTAAGAAGATGCCTTACATCTGGATCCTATGGAGGCATTTTCTCAATTGAGGTTCTCCCTTCTTAGATGACTCTAGACTGCATCAAGCTGACATAAAACTAGTATACCAGTGGAAGGTAAACTTCCTGCTGATAAAGAGGAGGGTAAGACTTAGAGATGATATACAACTTCCCAAACGTGAGCTCATGGCCAGAGCTGTTCATGTCATGACTCTCATAGAGGGTACCAAGAACAGGGAGAGAGGGTGTCTATGTCCAGGATAGAGCCCACATGATGGATATTGGCCAGAAGGGCTTGAGGTCTCCACCCATGACCATTACAGCCTCTGCAGATAAGCCAAGGAGGAGAGGCTGCCTACTCCCCTGAGTCTGCTCTGGGAATTTGTCGATTCCCGCAGTGAGCATCTCCAAACAGCTCTGGCCGATCAATAGTGGACTAGCCCTATGCTAGTCATCTGCTGAGCCTCAATGAATTCTCCTAGCTCTTCATACCCCACTGTGCATCCCCAGTTCCATACAACCCCAGATATATACACATTTGCATGTATATACACATGCACACAGTCTTGTCTGTACCCAAACTCTTATGAGCATGAGACTAAATACATAAGTGCATGAACATTTCTGTAGGTACCCAAGTGCACATATGTGCACATACAAGTTGCATAAACATGCTCACACATGCATATGCATACATTCCTCTGAGCCTATGCACATGAGCACGCAAGTGCATACACACACACACACACACACCCCTCACTAACTCCCTCAACTAGGTCAGCTGCTCCCATTAGAGTGATGCTGGGCAGAGCAGATGGTGGATAGTGGGCTTAGCAGGCAGAGTTCCAGAAAGGACTCAGAGGGGGACACTAGAGAGGGGCCCTGAGAGGGTGTTGTCTGCTCTGGGGAAGCAGCAGATGTTCTCTGCAGGGTACTCCCTAGTGAGACATTCAAAAGGGTGAGAATTGTCAGCCCAGCCCAGCCTAGGTGCACCTCAGGAAGAAAGGATGAGACAATCAACCTCTCCACAAAGTAGGGGGAGACAGCATGAGAGGAGATAAGGACCTACTTTGAGCTTCCTTCCTCTGTCTGAAGAGGGTGGACATCTCCCAGGATATTCATGGTGATTACACAAGATAGAGTCCAGAGTGTAACAAGGCTTCGGCAGTACAACTGGTTCATGGGGCCATTGTATTTGCCCACTTCCCAGTCCATGGGTCACAGCTAAGGGCTGAGTATAGAGTCAATATCTGGTCCCAGCAGCCTTCTACACTCAGCACATGAGTTATCTTGTTAATTTCACAGTGCCAGGATCAAGCTTGGGTCCCTGCACATGCTAGGCAAGAGCTCCATCATTGAGCTACCTGTCCAGCCATCTCATTGCTAATTCTCACGGCCACATCGGCAAGTTATATGTTGTAGTCATCAGCTACATTGCCAAGCAGGGTAAGAAACTGCAGAGCTTGACCAAGGTCAAGTCAGAACCTGGCTTAGCAGCCAGACATAGATTCTAGCCTGTGTGCCGCCCACAACCATGCCTGCTGTCTCTGCCATCTTGTCAGGACTCTGCAGGTAGCTGAACAAGCTTCAGAGCTCACAGTGTGGTGGAAGCAGCCCCAAATGGCCTCGTTGTCCAGGGGTGTCTCTTGCTGGCCTCTGGTTTTTTTAAGTTCAATTGTAGGAGGGTGTCTGTTCAACTACAAAGGGCTGTCCGGAAAAGCTCTCATCTCTCAGCAGAGAGGAGGTGTCAATGCTGGACAGTTCCGTGGCTGATTGACTGAAGAGAGGGGTACAGAGGGATCTAGAGGGACGCAGTCTGAAGAAGATCACAGACAACTCAGGGGCAGATGGGGACAACATGCAGGGAACAGTTGACAAGAGGAAAGGCTGATAGACATGGTCAGGGAACCAGGAAATGAAATTTGGTGGCAGCTTCGTAGTGTAGTAATGCACAGGGTGGGGACTTTAACACTATTTTTGCCATAGGATTCTGTTTTTTGCATTTTGCCCAGAAATTAAATTTGGGCCAAAGAGTAAGGGTTCAATTCTGCCTAACATGGAGAGAAGAGGCAAGCCCTGGTTTTCCACGGACCTTTTACTTTCCAGTCATGTGCCCCCTCTGACATCTAGGCCAGCCTTGGGGCCCCCAGAAACCAAGTTCATAGCTGTACCTGATGTGTAACATCTAATTGGCCACTCTCCCTGGCTGGACTTGTGTCTCTCCTGGATATGACACTCTAGTTTGAGAACAGGCATAAAGTGTGTGTGTGGACCAGGCACACCTTCACAGCTGTGTGAGGAGTCATGAGACCAATGGGAGCCGCAGGCGAACTGACATGTGTGGACAAGCATGCGGCCATACATCCCTCACATCACACATATCTATGGAAGAGTCGTCTTGGTGTGCAAAATTCGAACGAAAGAAGACAGGGAGTGAAGTGTGATTCTAGGGATTGGCTCAGAGAGCATCCTCTCTCTGGTGAGAGCATCACTTCTGGTGGTCTCTCCCCATGTCTGACTAGTCTTTTACTCCCAACTCTTTCAGGTTTTGTTTGCTTTAAGACAGGGTCTCATGTCTCTCCTGTCGGCTTCGAGCATGTTGTGTCATAATTCCAGTGTCATTTCCTCACTGAGATCCCGTTGAGCTGGGAGGACTGGCATCTAAGCTCTGGAGTTGGCATCTGCTCACACCCAGGCCTGCCAATGTCTGCCTGACCCTTCACGGGCCACTGGGTTTCTTGTCCCTTGGAATTCCCCAGGGCCAGAAAGGTAGAATGCACTCACTTTGTGCAGCTGGACAAAGAGAGAAGTGACATAAACCTTAGCAGAGTGTCACTAGGGCCAGCCCTTTCCCAGGTAGGACTGTTGGGCTCAGGGGCCTGGCCTCACATGGCCTCAGTACCAGAGAGCAGGAGAGGCATAGACCACCTTTCTGAAGCTGGTGGTATGTACCCAGGCTCCAGGCTGGTGAAGACAGCTGTCCAAAGAGGCAGCAAGGTAGGACAACCCAGTCCTTCAGCTTCTGCCCAGGCACAGCTCAGGTAGCCACCTAAGAAAAAGGTATTTGCCCCTAGTGAGCAGGCCAGAAACAAAAGTCTCCACTTCAGTGGGCAAAGCAAGACCCAGACCTATATAAGGTGGAGACTTACACTCAGCTCCCAGATGGGAAGGCACAAGGCCTAGAGTGGAGGGACAGAGATCCAGCACCCCATGGAGAAGGGGACAGTGTGAAGACACTGACTGATATGACACAGCAAAAGGATGGGGTATGCAGCAGGAATTTACTGTAGGCAAAAGGACCAGAAAGCAGGAGATGGTGATGTCCCCCAGGCCCTTGTCTAGCTAGCCATCTAGATGATGCTGGAGGTCCTTCTCCATCAAGGCAGGACCCACAAGTTCAAGAGACAGCTCGGCAAACTCTGGCTCTCCCCTGAGAGGATGCTTGGCATCTCCTACTGTTCCTCCTCCTCCCACCCATTCATCTATCCATGCAACGGGGCTCTCACCAGTGGAGTTAATAATCTCTCTCATCTTGGCAACTCCTAACACTCTCCCCCACCCACCCACCCCCAGTTTGGGGTAGGGAAGAAAGGCTGGCGACTCATGTGGTGTTGATTAGAGTATCGATCCCGCCTGCAGTCCTCACAGACGCCCCGCCTGAGCATCCATCAGTGACAGATGGGAGACTGGAGACTAGCTTCCTGTGGGGCCCAAGGGCTGGGCCAGGCATGAGCGTGGGCTCAGCTGCTCTCTAAGGCAGAAGGAGCAACAGGGTCCCAGTCAGCCCCAGGGGACCCTGGGTTGTTTGGCTTTCTAACTTCAAGTGCCTCAGTTCTCTTCACACTTCCCATTCCTCCATCTTTTCTCCTCTCTCGTCTCCAGTCGCTGCCGTAAGAGCTGAACATTCAATCCGGTCCCCTCCTCATTATTGTAAATAACACCAATAAACTAGGACACCACACAGCAACCAAAGGCGGCTTACATTAACAACTAAAATTCTAACACCCAGAAACTGAGGCTCCCCAAGGTCAGGCCAGGCCCGGCAGCTGACCAGAGCTGTGGCCACATTAGTGTGTTACTGTCCCACCAATCACCCAGCTCCCCGGAAGAGCAGTGACATGAATTGAGCCACTTGGTGTCGGAACACATTGTCTTGCTGACAATGTGTATTTGTCTGGTGGTGTAGAGGTTTGTTATTCTCATCTCGCAGATGACGGCACCTAAGTAATGTGTCTGCAAGTTGCACGGTTACCCAGCACCATGCCAGTGGCTCTAGACATCCTCTGTGGGACTCCAGACACAGTTTCTTGTGTTTGCTCCACAGCTCCCATTTCACACACGTGCTTGCTTTCTCCTCCTCTTATACAGCCCCACAAATCCCTCCAGAGAGAATTAGTATTGCTACTTCCCCCCCCCCCATTTTACAGATAGGGAAACTGAGGCATAAATGAGGATGTGGCTGAACATGATAGAATCAGCACATATCAGCCGACACCCTTCTGCCTCTCCTTGGGCTTGAACACCACGTCCCCTCAGCCTGACATCTGCTAATCAGTGAGTCCCTGAATCCTACCTTCTTCCCTTCCAGGAATCCTCCTTGGAAAGAGCATCCCAGAGTGGTGCTTCCCTCTGCCCTTCTGCTTCTCTCAGTGCCCAAGTCAAGGCTGGTATTGGGCCATATTTCCACGGTCTCACTTCCTCTCTAGAAGAGGAAGACAACTGTTTTGTTCTACTTTACAGAACTTCACTCCAAGCATCTTCCAACCTGGAACTCCCCTTTCCCTCTGCCACCCCTCCTCATTCCCTACCTTTCGGACCTGTTCCAGAACACTCCCCAGGAAGCAAACCCACCTGCCGTGCCAGCCAGAGAATGGTCCTGTCCCTCAGCTCAGTTTTTTTTTGTTTGTTTGCTTGTTTCTTTGTTTGTGGTTTTGTTTGCTTGTTTGTTTTGTTTGTGTTTTGGGGTATTTTTTTGTTTCCTTGTTTGGTTGGTTGGTTTTTGTGAGAGCCTCAGTTTCTCTTCCTGTCCTACCTGGCACTCACCCTCAGGCTCTGATCCAGCAGATATATGCTAGCTTCTTGGCATCTCCATAGCTTACAGTTATAACTCCTCCTGCCTTTACCCCTAGAAGGCAGGCAGGAAGGCCAGCCTGGATATCTAGACTTGAGTGCTTGAGTTAGCACCCAGGGTGGTGTTGGGCCCAGGAAGCAGCTTTGATTGCGAATTGATCTGTTGTTCACTGAGCTGGTTACCGAGAAGAGAGAAGCAACTTGTCAATACTGCATTACTCACCGGGATCCAGGGCCTCTTCCTTAGGCAACAGAAGGGAGACAGAGAAGGTGGGAAAGGAGGGAAATGAACTTTCCAGGATCCCTGGGAGGATGCCAGAAGTATGGGACTCACCTTAGCTTCTACTTTCTGGTTCTGGTCCCCAGACTCCTCCTCCTTTCATAGAACCAATCTGGAGCTGACTGAGCCAGGGATGCGGGAGCCATCAAACTTCAAACTTCTTGTAGGTGTATTTCCATTTGTCTAGGAGCTGCATGGTTTGGCATGGATAAAGGGTAGACACATTCCCTGCAACAGGCTGGCTTCAGGGCATGTGTGCAGGACTCCAGTGTTTACAGAGGCTGAGCAAAGAAAGATGTTGGTCCCTGAGGGTTGATGAAGGAGACCCTGCCTGACTTGCCTGTTTGGAAACCCCTTCAAGATATGTCTCTTCTGTGGCAGGACACTGAGTAGTGGAGTCTTGGCAGGTATACTGAGCCCAGTGCTCACAGGGTCTTTGAGGGTCTTCTCTTCCTATCCCAACACTGCACCAAGCTGGATGGAGAAAGTGTATCACTGCTGCCTGTGACCCAAGGCTCTAACCCAAACCTCACCTCTCTATGGCATCTCTCTCTAACACCCTTGGGCTTCAGATCAGGCTAGCTTCCCTCATGCCTGGCCACACAACCCTTAGAGACATGTGGCCCAGCAGTGTCCTCGCTTGCCAAATCACAAGTAGCCAGGTGACAGGACTCAGAAGGCACAGTGTCATTGTCAGAATGGACTCGGTAGAGTATCCCCGCTGACCCCCTGTTTCCTCCTCCTCGCCTTTAGGGCAACCTGGAGTCTGAAGTTGGCTTCCCTTAAGTGTGTGATCTCTGCCATCTCTGACAGAGACTTGGTTTCACAAAAAGTAACACACAGTCTAATCAACTATGAGAGCTGAAGCCCAAGCCTAGGGCTCGGGTCTCCAACAGTCAGCTCAGCACTGACCGACCGCTGTCCTGAAAATCCAGGCAGGTTCTCACCTGACCTGTGAGGAGGTGCTTTTCTGCTCCCCTGAACTCTTCCATGACCTTCCTCTTCTCTAGATGACGGCAATGTTCTCTTGCTTTTAATGTTACTTACCTTCCATATCCCCGTTGCCTTAACAGACCATTACCGTTGAGCCAAGTGTGAAGGCAAGAGCCACCACAGACCGTGTATCCCAAGACGCTTGTAATAGGCCACTGCCGCCTGTCTTATGACCACAGTGTGTCAGGCATGGTGCTGATATGAGAGGGCCCAGCCAAAGACTCTTCTAGTATTTATTATTTTATATATATTGGTGTGATAGATGGCCTGATAGAAGAGGAAAGATTTATTTTGGCTCATGGTTTCTGAGAGTTTTATCCTATTACAGCAGGAAGACCTGGCAGAGTAGCTCATGTCACAGCAGCAGGGAGCATGTGGCAGAGGCTACTTACATCACTTCCCACCAGGAAGCAGAGAGCCAGACAGAAACCAGGTGCCCGGCTGTGACTTCCAAAGGCCAGCCCCAAGGGACTTTCTTTCTGCAGCTAGGCCCCCACTTCCAAAGAGGCCCACAAAAAGTACTGCCCGCTCAGGACCAAGCCTTCAAGACATGAACTTATGGGGAACATTTCAAATTCAAAACTCTGTCCCTTGTCACCAGGGACAGAGTCAGGAAGAGGCTGCTGGAGGGCCTTCTGTGACCACCAGTGAAGAGTGACTTCCAGAGGAGGGGACACCCTGCCTTGAGTTGGGCCTTAGTGATGGAGGCCTGGGGAGGCAGGGGAACATCCTACAAGAGGGGAGGACACTCTGGACCAAAGCCACTGCTACTGTAAAGTCTCATAGGACCATGAATCACAGAAAGTCACTCTAAGTTCTATCACTGAACTTAACCAACAGCCACTAAGCATCTACCATATGCCTGCTGGGGGCATCAACCACGGGCCTGGGAGAACCAGATGGACTTATTTATAATCCCTGTGCTCCAGGGAACATCAGCCAATTCCCCACAGATAGGGCCGGAGACAAGCATGGGGGAGGGCAGATTTGATGGAATAAGGTAAGGGATCAGGAAAGCTGTGGAAACGGAGTGTGGCTCATTCAGATCTTGGAGGAACATAGGACTGAAAGGTGTCCCAGGACCATTAGGGAATACCAGCAAGTACAAAATCCCAGTCCATGTGACTGTATTCAAATAGCTGGATGTCATTGGGTACACAATGGCAGTCAGCCTCTGGGGACGACAGTGTCACACAAACAGGTATGTGAAGAAGCAGCTAAGAAAGGAATCACCTGTGCATGTTTTGCATGCTGAGCAGAGATGAAACCAGTCACAACCAGTATGAAGTCCAAAGAAAGGGAGTGGTTACACGAGCCCGAGAAGAAGCTGACTTCTAGCTAAAGGACGTGCAAACCTAAGGCCATCAGAGAGAGGGACACTTGGTTCAGACTTCAGCTTTTCCTCTAGTCTTTCCATCTCCCACTGGGCCTTGCACATTGACAGAACCTGGTGGGATCCCAGAGGGTGGAGTCTGGACATTTTATGCTCAGAGAGGAAAGGGGTGACTGATGCTGCTTATCCCCTGTCACCTCTGACTACGAGATCCTCCCCATAAAAGTGGGCCATCTAATCAGCCCAGAAGCTTCACGGGCTTCTTAAAAGATCAAGCGAGAGAGCAAAGGCTTTGTACAAAAATAATTGGTGCTCCTGGTCGCGGGCCTACTAGGCATCCTTCAGCACCAATGCTTTTAGAATTCATAACAGATCGTTTTGCACATGAGGAAACTCTAGCTCAGAGGGGTCAAGTAGTCAATATCTCGGCTAGTTAACTCCTTGTTTTCCAAGAGACAGAAGCCCAAGTCACACTGGCTTGAGCAAGAGAGCCACGGGCTGGCAGAGACGACAGTTCGATGCTTCGAGCACGGCTGTATCCAGGTGATTCAGGCAAGGCTGTATCCAGGTCCTTGCTCTCTGTCTTTGCATTGTGTTGGCTTTATTCTCAGGACGTCTTCTCCAAGGTGACAAGGCAGCTTTAATATACTTATGCCACCCTAGCTTGACCAAGAGAAAGAAAGCCCCTTCCTCAAATTCTCAACAAATATTCCTAAATCTGACTTCCTTGTCTCTAGACTAATCCTCATGGCAAGGTCATTGGTCTGGCCAGGGTCAAGTGTACCCTGCCTTGGAGCCAAGAGATAGGTCACTATGACTGAAAGAAGGCTAGGACAGGGTGACCAAGGGATGGCTGACAGCTGACTGCATGAAGTGGAGAGGGTGGATAGAAATGGAGAGGGAAGGAGTAGGCATGTGTCCACAAGTGGCAACTTGTTTAGTCTGAACATACGTGTGAGGTTTGTTTGTACCTCTCCGGGCCTCCTCCTTCCCCTGTTCCTCCTCCCTCCTCCTCTTCTTCCTCTTCTCCCCTCTTTTCTTTTCCCCTTCCTCTGTTTCCCTCTTCCCTCCTTTCTTCTTGCTCCACCTTCTCTGTTGGCAACATAAAGAAGAGCTTGGTGGCCCCACTAGGATGGCCTTGTTTCTGAGTCCCACTGCAGCAAGGGGCTGCAGACCTGCAACGGAGCCAGACTCAAGGCCTCTGTGTGCAAGAGGTGAGGACAAAATGAGCCACCAACAACACCTCAGGTCCTTCAACTCCACTTCCTCCCTCACCTGCCCACCCCTGATAAACGCCTAACGCATACAAAGAGCCAGCTTTCGATTCTTCTCTTGTGATAGCTTTCTCCTCTCCTCAGAAAGGGAGGATGCTGGACCACAGAAGAACATGTGTATAGTGTGTGTGTGTGTGCGTGCACGCATGTACACAATGTGATGTGTCACCAAGGACCTCAAGTCTCTAAAGTTCTGACAGTCTCATCGGGAGACTGTAGACAGCCCTCAAAGCTCTAGGCTCGAGGCCCTGCCTCTTCCTCCTTATTTACCACTCTTCTGAGCACAGCTATGCTCTAAAGAGAGAATGGGGAACAGAATTTAGTGTGAAGGCATGTCAGGCTCCAAGAGGAGAGATTTAGAAGAGAGGGAAAAGGGCAGCGTATGGGAAGTGGGAGAGGAGATGGGGTGGGCAGAGAGGGATGCAGGGAAAGAGATGGATGGACAGAGAGAGATGCAGGAGAGAAGATGGATGGACAGAGAGGGATGCAAAAGAGGAGATGGGATGGACAGAGAGGGATGCAGGAGAGAAGATGGATGGACAGAGAGGGATGCAAAAGAGGAGATGGATGAACAGAGAGAGATGCAGAAGAGGAGATGGGATGGACAGAGAGGGATGCAGGAGAGGAGATGGATGGAAAGAGAGGGATGCAGGAGAGGAGATGGATGGAAAGAGAGGGATGCAGAAGAGGAGATGGGATGAACAGAGAGGGATGCAGGAGAGAAGATGGATGGACAGAGAGAGAGATGCAGAAGAGGAGATGGGATGGACAGAGATGGATGCAGGTGGCTGCTGACGTGAGGAGAAGGTGAGAGGGAGACAGCCAGGTTCAGAAACAGGTGGGAGAGATCAAACCCAGTGCAAGTCATGCCAGGGTGGTAGCAGACACTTCCCGTGAAGCAAGATGGATGATAAGAACAGAGGCACTCTCAGGTCTGGGGACTCAGGAGGAACAGGGTCACAGGAGATGCTGATGATGGGCATGTCTTGCCCTGTGTTGTGGAGTTGACAATGGCCAGCCTTTCTGCTGTTCCACCTTCCCTAGAGGCCCAGGTTCTAGCACAGACATGTACATGGACACGACAGGGCACTGGCCTTTGGTGCTTCTCTCCCACTGCTGCCTGGCAGGCTGCATGGACACTGCAGGGCATTCCCTCAAAGCACCCAGCATACGAGAGTCACCTTGAGGTGCTTCAAGCCTCAAGTCAGATGCTGGACCAGAGACTGGGTACCAGTGTTAGAGCAAAAATACATTACAACACCTAGGGCACAGAGCCTCAAGTCCTTTCTGTTCCTCTAGACTCAGTAGCTCCTCACCTTTGTGCAGAAGTAGCAAGTGGAAGGCATACATGAACCTTCTGTGGAGGGTCCCCCCTGCAGTCTGATTACCCCAGAGCGAAGACGCTGCCCCCACACAGAGTCTTATCTAGGGTCACTGAGACTGCCTGATTCACAGATGCTACTGATTTGGCGCCCTATGCTCCCCCTACACACACAGACACACACAGAGACATATACACACACAGGTATACATACACATACACACACATACATACACAGGTATACATACACATACATACACAGGTATACGTACACATACACACACACAACAATTATTACCTCAAAGGCACCTTAGCATCTTATCATCCCATCCTCAGCCTGCTGGCTGATAAACACCCAAAGCCTTCAGGAATCAGAGCCTACAGGACCCCATTGCTTCAGACCCCCAGAGCCTGCATTCCTCTACCTCTGAGCCAGCTGTCAGCTGTGCAGTCATGAAGGCTGAGGGTGACTGGACCTTCACAGTCAGTCTCCTGCAGACGGAGGGAGTTAGATGGTCAGTATTAAATACCAAGGGATCCCCTAGAAGCTGGGAAGACAGAGATGGGCAGAGAGCCTCTGGGAGCTCCAGGAAGAAGAGTCTACAGTGTGCTCCAATCTGTGGCTCCCCAGTGAGGTAGGCTAGCAGCCTTGCTCGTCCGCTCTCTGTGCCCCTGGAACCCAGTGAATCTTGCAGCAGAAGCGTGGATATAAGATAACCCTGTAGGCATGCCAAACCTGTTTTCCTGGGCTAGATGCCTGCATCTACATGGAGGAGCACACTAACACATGCCTGCCCCCTAGATGCCCCGGCATACCACCCCACACCCTACTGAAGCAAACATGCTCCCACGCATTCCCGAGGCTCTGTCACAGTGCCCACTGAAGATTCAGGCACCAAACCCTCCCCGGCATGCCCTCTCTCTACATGACCAGCATGCGGTCACACACCTACACATACTCCCAGGCTCCTGCAGCAGCTAAGGCCCCTCTGCGGAGCATTCATGCCTCTCACTCAGGGCAAATCTCTACCTGAACTTCGGCAGTTACACACCCACACTGACTACCCCTCTAACCTGCTGCACACAGTTCCAGCTCCCAGCCTGTGACTCATTCCACCAAACACATCAAGCTCACACGTGAACTCGCTGTGCTTTCTGAAGACTCATTCACACACCCTTTGAAAAGCTATTCGTCAGGGGGCAGCTCAGCTGATAGAGAGCTTGCCTAGCATTCACAAAGCCCTGGGTTGAGTCTCCAGTACCACATAAACCCAGGCATGGTAAGTGTGCACCTATAATCCCAGCCACCACTTGGGAGGTGCAGACAGGAGGATCGAGAAGAGACATTAGCAAGTTCCAGGACAGTCTGGGCTACATGAGACCCTGGCTCAAAGGAAAAAGAAGCGGTTATTTATTTTTTTCTCACAACATTCCGGGAATGAGGCACTGTGGCTGTTAAGCGCTTGCTGTGGGGAGGGTAGTGTTCCGAAAGGCTGGCCCTTCTGTGGGTCGAATTGCTGAAGGTAACCAGCCTATGCGTCCATCTCTGACTATCTGATTCTAAATATTCGGCCTTTCATCACTGCTGGGCACTGCTGGTGCCATCTGGAAAGTGTGTTTCTCCAAGCAGAGGGTGCCTGCACTGGATGGAAGTCTGTCCTCACTCAGCTAAGCATCTGTATCAGCCAGGCCCTGAACCTACGCAACTCATGCTACCCTGCTCTCCCCAAACCTCCTAGCTCCCCACATCTGGACCCAGGATACTGAGGAAACATCTGCTGGGACCTTAAGGATGCTCACAGAAAAAAAAAATCTCTGGGTTGTTCAAAGACTGGGTGAGCCTCCTTGGGAAGTACCAGTCTCCCTTTTTTTTATTTTTTATTTTTTATTTATTTATTTTTTTTTTTAGTCTAGTTCTCTTGTTCCTCCTCAGCACACTGAGGCTGCCTGACCGTTGCAGAGGCCCCTTGACTTCCACCCTCTCCTTCCACTGAAAGCTTTCTGGGGTTCCGTGCGCTGTTTGGTAAATAAATCGAGGGCAGCAGGAATAATATACCTGTCAAACAGCAGCCAGCTTCCAATTTCCGCTGTCAGGCCTGCCTGGCTGTGCCACATCGAGTCTACTGACATGCTGCCACAGGCAATATGCTCCCAGGCCCCTGCAGATGGGAGGGGTGGGCCACTGCTGGGACGTTTCTCCTCCCACCCACCCCCCCTCGCTCCTGCATCCCACCATCTGGGTGTTGCAGGGTAGACATGAAGATGAACTTCCCAATGAACAGCCTGGAAGGAAAAGCCTGGATAGGACTTGGAGCTCCTGGTAAAGCAGAACAGCTACCGAGCTGCCTTGGTGGGCAAGGTGAGCAGTGGCCGAGGGTGGTACGGGGATGGGTGTTCAAGGGTGGACAGAAAAGGATCCTAGGGCTGTCATTTGAGCCCCTGGCTGATTGGGCTGTCCTTTCTTGTACAGGGTTAGCCAATCCCACTGACCTGGAGGTGCCACCACTCAGGCAGCAGAACTAAGATCCTCACTCTGGCTTAGCCCAGACTCTGCAACTCTGACCATCTGTCTACCCTCAGAACAGGGCTGGGGTGTCTTCCCTTTCAGGAGCCTCTTTTCCCCCTCCCCCTCTCCCTCCTCCTTCCCAGCCTCCACCCTTCCCATCCCTCAGGCACATACAGCTGCTCTCTCTTCACATTCTTCACAGCTTAAGGGGGGTTCACCTAGGAACCTCCCCAAGCCCTCAGGAAACACACTCCTCCAGCCCCCCCTCCCCCCGCACCCAACTGACATTCTCACGTCATCTGCTGACTTTTGCACACACATTCTGCGGGTGACAAGTATAACCCCCACCGCCGCCTCCACCCCCTACCAGCCAGATAAAAGGATGAAACACTACTGAACTTGGGCACAGGGATAAGGGTGAGGGACTGGGAAGGAAAGTGGAGGTCCCAAGCACACAGCTTTCAGAAGATGGCCCCTGTTCCTGGGCCTGGGATGCTAACAAAGGGTGAAGCTGAACCCTCTGTGCTACCCCGTGATAACGGGCGCTATGAGGAACGAATGTCAGGTCAGCCTTCTTCCACGGAGTTCTGTTGGCAATTGAAGGGGGAAAGAACCTGCTCCAAGCCACAGGGTTTGACTCTCCAATGAACAAGACCCCCAGCAGTGTTACAAAGCAGCCCTGCCCTCTCCTTAACGCCTCCTAAGCCATTCCTGCCCTTTCTTCCAGCGCTGCCCACCACGTCTGTCCTGTAGGAAGCTCTCCGTCCATGTTCCAGCTCCTGAGCTGTACACAGGTGGAAGGCGGCCTGAGCTCCTCCAATCTGACTTCCCACTGATACAGAGGCAGAAACTGAGGCCAACGTGGGCGCAAACCACAGCGAGGAGTCCTTAGCAGCACGTGGGTCCTTTTTGTACCTTGATTTCCTTAACTGCACAATGAGACCAGCATGCCTAGCTATGCCATGGGGTCTGTAGAAGGCGCCCTTGTGTGAGCACCGGGCTCTCTTCCTCTTGATCCTGCTGGAGCCAGGCATAACGATCCATACTTTTGATAGTATGTTTGAATGAAGGAATGCCAAGTGCTTTAATCACTGATCATTGAGCTCTGGCTTTTAAGATCACATCTGAGCTAACAGGAAACCCAGGTTTCCTGGGAGCCTGGCAGGAGATAATCTACACACACACACACACCCATGCCTTGTACACAGTACCCTTTGACCCTGTGCTGTAGAAGCCAGGGTCCTTCTCTTCGGGAAACTAGAAATGGGGCTGGAAAGAGAGACTGTCATGAGGGCCAGGCCTTACCCACCTTGGCATCATGTCCATCTGCTCAAGGACAGACAGAGCAGTGGGGATCAAGCATATGTGTTTCCGTGTCACATGGAAGCACCGACATAAACACAAACTTAGCACTAGGAGCCAGAGTACGGAGGGCCTCCTCGGACTCCTGCTACACTGCTGCAGTTCGTTCTGGATATGGGGCTGGGTAACTTCCTGCCCCCACACTAGGATGTATACCAGCCAAGCCCAGCATATTGCTGTCTGGGGTCCTGCAACCCCCTGAGGGACAGACCAGCCCTGGCTGTGGTATAGGGGATTTAGATGGACTCCAAAGGTAGACCTCCTGTCTTTGCCACTTTTTGCCCAAGCCAGGGAGGTCACGTGCTACCAGGTAGAAGACAGACATTTACATTCATATGTGGTGGCTCGTGGCCATCACACCAAGTGTTTGCAAACCGTTTCTTCTGCCCACCATCACACCCACATCCATATACAATCATCCTCCCTGACAGGAAGCCGGTCAAAAGTGCCCTGTAGTGAGTGGGGAAAGAACCTGCATTATTGGGGAATATACGCATTACACGGGGGGGTTCTATGCATCATTCCTTCCCATTTTGTTGGAGGCCTATGAAAACTGGCAGAGAGACTGGATCAGGCAGAAACCCTCAAGCATGGCTCCAACATGCACCCCTGAGTACCCCAAGGGAAGGAACCTCCCTGCGGCACCTGGAGGCCCACCCGAGGGCTTCTGTCACAGCTGCTCATGCGTACCCACATTGTGCCAGGCTGAAAATGAAGCCAGCAGGCTTTTAACAAAGATGACCTCTTAGTGGCCAGGTTGTAGCAGCACTCCTTGGCTACGCCTGAGGGCCACAGAACGTGCCACCTCCTCCCAGAAGCCTCCATGTGTTCTCTAGCCCCCCTCTCACTGAGGCAGCTGGAGCACTGCATGCGGTTGCAGGGCCCAATAGGAAGGAACGGTTTTCTCCAGTGTTCAAATGCATTTTGCACCTAAAATGGAGACACAAGTGTAGATATATATGTGTACTTACATACACACACACACACACACACACACGAAGACACGAGTGTAGATTTATAAGTGCACTTACACATACACACAAAGACACACACGAAGACACAAGTGTAGATTTATATGTGCAATTGCACACACACATAAAGACACAAGTGTAGATTTATACGTGCACTTACACACACACACGAAGACACAAGTGTAGATTTACATGTGCAATTATACACACACGAAGACACAAGTGTAGATTTACATGTGCACTTACACACACACACACACACACAAAGACACAAGTGTAGATTTATATGTACACTTACATACACACACACACACACGAAGACACAAGTGTAGATTTACATGTGCACTTACACACACACAAAGACACAAGTGTAGATGAATATGTGCACTTACACACACACATACACACACATGAAGACACAAGTGTAGATTTATATATGCACTTACACACATACACACAGACACACACAGACACAGATACACACACACACAAGGAAAGAGCCTATCTCTGCCTTCAGGTCTTGGCTTCACAACCATCCTCATTTTGTTGCTCCATCAGCATTACTGAGGGGTGGTGATAGCCTGAAGCTAGTGTGACCTCAGCCATCCCCTGGTGACCCGACAGCCCCAGGACTGTGTATAGTAAGTAGCACAGCAGAGGTAATTGATCTAGGTCAAACTTGCCCACATGAACCTGCCTGTGGGTGGGAGGGGTCCCCCTGACCCCTATGCTTCACTGCCTGTCTGTCTGCAGGCCACTAGCCAGATAGACCAGGACAATGGCCCAGGCAAGTATCCAGCAGCTATTTCCAAGGCTGTCCCTTCACACAGTATTTGGAAGTGACACACAGGATAGGGACAGATTCCAGCTGCAGAGTGCATGGGGTTTTGCAACATGTCCAGTCACCTCAGATAATGTCATCTAGAATTCAGGGCAAGGCAGGAGAAGCTCAGGCAGAGACATGCCCAGGAGGGTGACAGTCCAGATACCAGCTTGGGTTTTGCTTCCACAGAGGGCTCCTCATTCTGCACACTTTGTGTCCACAGTTCCAGAAGGACAACAGTTGCCCCCAACCCCATCAAGTAGCAGTGGAGTCACTAGGAGTGAGTTTGGGTGTGTCTCAAAAGAGACCTATGATGGCACAGGCAAAGCCCGGGCTACTGGATGTGAGCCACATGGATCCCTCAGCAAATCAGCGCTGTGCCCTGTCAGCCTGAGATGCCTTCCCAGGCTGTGAGGCAATATTGCTACATGTCTTCAATTCAAATATACAGTGCACACATGGGCATCCAGACCCAAAGCCGCTAGTCTAAGACTTCTCAACCTGAGCCTTTGGGTAGAGAGAGAGTCACATCTCAATGGCGTCTGGTCTATATTGTAGGTACATCTTGGGGTATGTAGACAGGCATTTCAGGGACTGTGCTGGACCTCGGCACTGGATTCAGAGAAATGCCTGAAAGTTCTGCCCAAGGGAACCACACACCATGTCTGTCTCTTTGCCTGGAGTGATGGAGTGTTTCTCCATCCATCTACCGCTCCTCTCTGAGGGTTGGGAGACCCCTCCTCAGTCATCCTGCCTAGTCTTTTGTGAGGGACAAAAGAGAGGAGAGAAGTTCCCCATTACACTTCCATGCCGTGGGCTCCAGACACCAGGTAGGGGACACGAAGTGGGCCTGTGCCCCTCCGCAAACCCACGCCTGGGCCTCCCTGCCTGCCTGCCTTTCAGAGTGATGAGTTTATCTGCACAGGACAGAGAGGTGCGTTTGACGGCTGCGATGACTGGAGCTGAACTCTGTAAGCAGGTTCCCGGGGGAAGGGATGGGAGAGATGCTATCAGCCCTGTCAGTCAGTCAGGAAATGAGTCTTCCTGTTCGCCCCTCCCCCACTTTACTCTCCACCTAAGCCCTGACCTCACCTGGCCACCCAGAAACCAATGCAGGGAGCAGTAAACATCCCACAGGCATTGGGCAGGCACCCAGGGGACACACAGGGGTGAGAAATAACTCACCCAACCAGTCCCCAAGGGGGAAAAAACTCCAACGAGCAAGCAAGCAATGCCCTGTTTCCCTATGCCAAGTTGAGCAGGGTCTCAAAAACCTGTGATATGTCAGCCATTTGAAGATGGAGAATACATCTAGGCTGGGAGGGATGCATCTGGGCCTTCTCTGAAGATGCCCCTGGGGATTTATCTCCAAGAGCCACACCACGCCCTCCCATATGGACTAGCACTATTAAGACTGCCGGCTCCTTCTTCGAGGCCTGCTTTCACCCCTGCTCAGGCAGGCAGGGCTAGGGTCACACTCAGTAGTTTGGGGTCCTTGGTTGCTCCTCTGAATAAAGAAAATAGGGCCTGGGTGCAAGGAGAGCTAGAGACTAAAGCCACAGACCGGAGCATCCAGTTTGTTTTCTGGTTATGTGCCTTGTACCAAGCCAGAGGCTCAGGCGACAGCAGCCTCTCCGGTTTGGAGGAAGGTATACTTGGATGGCGATCTAGGCAGCAAAACAGAAGCGCGACTGAGTGAGTGTCTGCACCACGTACATGGCGGCTGTTGTGGCAGTTGGGCCTTGGCAGAGGTGAATGTCACAGGATGCAAGGGCTGAGAAGCCTGCCACAACCAGCTGCAATGGTTCCCTGAGAATCATCAGGTGCCCTAACCCAGCTTCGACTCTGCCCTTTAGTCCTGTCTCCCACTTGTACCAGCGGGGACCCTGGTTCCTCTTCCTTCCCAGTCATCCCGAAGCCGTTTAGGAAGAGGATGAGGAGGAGCCTGAGAGCTCACTGCTTCTCGAGACACAGATAGCTCCCTCTCCACGGAGTCCTCACCTGGGGGGGGGTTCTCTTTAGGGTCCATCAGGCCATGAGTCTTAGCAAGGCTCCCCCCTTGTGAACCTATCACCTCCCCAAGTCTTGCCTCCAAGTACCTCACTCTTCTGGTTAGGATGTGGATGTTAATGGTAGTGGGGCACAGATGTTCACTCAGCCCACAGCAGAGTCTCAGAAGCCAGCCATATGTCACCACCCCAGAAAGTCTCTGGGTTTCCCCTTACCCAACCATGACTCATTTCGGACTGCTCTAGCAAGAATTGGTGCCAGAGAAACCAAGTCAGCCTTAGGGAGGCACCTGCCCCAGGAAGCCAGGCCTACAGCAAGAAGTGTGTTGGCAGTCCCAAGCAGGCCTCCCAACTTCCTTGAAGATGTTCTCCGTCTCTCCCTGCTATATGGGAAGGAACAAAGCCCCCAGCCTGCCCTGGAAGGGGCTGCTGAGGACATCAGGACAGAGACATGCCAGTAGCCAATCACTTGCTCAGTTTAAAAGCTTACAAGTTTTAGAACTGGTACTCTGTTTTAAGGAAGGTGATTGTATATTTCCTCTGGCCAAAGCAATGGCCACAAACTAGTTAGCAGTAACAAAATTTCATTCTGTATAGTTCTTGAGCCAAAAATCCCAAACCCAGGTGTCAGAAGGCTATCTCCAAGTCCTCCCTCTATATCCTCCTTCCTGAAATTCCAGACACTCCTATGTCTATACAGGCCAGAGTTCCAGCCCAGCACTATCAGGCCTTGACCAGTCTTCTGCATGCTCCCTCGAGACACTTGTAATTGAATTGAGATTCTTCCCTGGTAATCCAGGATGACTTCATCTCAAGATCCCTGTGTTAAACATGCCTACAAAGACTTTTTTTTCTTTTTCTTTTTCTTTTCTTTTTTTTTTTTTTAAAAAACTAGCCCTGGCTGACCTTGAATTCACAGAGATCTGCTTAACAATGTCTCCTCCCCCAACTGCTGGCATTAACGGAGCCTATCACACATCCAGCCTTTTTTTTCTACTAAATAAAAGTGTGTGTGTGAGAGTGAGTGTGTAAGTGTGTGTGAGTGAGTGTGTGTGTGAATGTGTGTGAGTATATGTGTGTATGTGTGTGTGTGTATGTGTGTGTGTGTAAGTCAGAGGACAACCTACAGGAGCCTCAGTTCTCTCCTTCTACCATGTTTGTCCTGGGACTTGAACTCATGTTGTCAGGGTTGGTGGTAAGTGCCTTTACCCACTGATCCATTTCTCCTGCCATGCAAAGACCCCCCCCCTTACAATTCAAGATATGCTCTTGTTTGTTTGTTTGTTTCAAGACAGATTCTCACTATGTAGCTCTGGACAGTCTGGAATTCACTTTGTAGAACAGGCTGGCCTGGAACTCTCAGAGATCCACCTGCTTCTGCCTTCTGGGTGGGTGGTGGGATTAAAGGTGTGTGCCACTGTGTCCTGCTCAGGACATACTCGTATGCCCCTATGTTCAGAATGTGGACTTAACTTGGGGAGACCAACTATTCAAGCCTACTGCAATGTATTTTTTTTCCAAACCCTACTACCATAATGTAGAATATGCTGAGGAGTATGAATTGAAAGTAGAAGTCAAAGGTCACACTCTTCCCCCAAACTCCATCCCCTCCCCTCTTTCCTCACCTCAAGGTTTCTCCAAGGAAGCACTAGACACGCAGGCATCCTCTGTCACCAACATTGCTCCCTCTCTCCTAGCTGGGAGGTGGCCTTGTTCTTCCCATGGACTCCCACGTGCTCCTGAGGAACCAGGTCAAGCTCTGCCACATATCACATCCCTACCCAGGGGCTCAGCTGGACAGTGCTGAGGAGTACCTCTCCCTGAACCCCATGGAGCTGGGGTGCTGTGCTCTCTGGCTTCTATTTCTTGGGCAGCAGAGATGTGGGGGCTATGGAGTAGGTGGCCTCTGACATAGGAAACCTGCAGGACCCGTGGCAGGAGCTTGGCTAGAAACACCAAGGGCCACTAGGAAGTGACCAGCAGCCCCGTGGGCATGGGAAATGAAGAGTCTTAGCCTGATAAGATATGTGCAAGATCTTGGGGTTCTTAAAAGGAAAGAAACCAAAGTCCCCTCCTCGGAGTTACAGATACACAACAGTCCAGCTCTTCGCCTCCAAGCCCAGGGTACGGGTGTGTTCTTGTGGTGACTCGTTTGCACCAGTCAGACCCCTACTTGATGAAGAGAGAAGCAGTACTGTACTCAAAGGAGTGTCTGGGGGCCTCGGTAAAATAAATGCTATAAAAATAAAATGTAGTTAAAAATAAGCCAAATGTATTGACACACACCGTTGATCCCAGCACTTGGAAGGTAAAGATTATTCTTCAGTTACAACCTAAGTTTGAAGCCAGTCTGAGCTATCTGAGACCCCGTCTCCAAAGATAAAACAAGCAAATGGGCATGTGGCAACAGTCTGGCCACAACAGACAGGCTACCTGTCCCTTGTCCCTTGCTTCCAGATACTCAGAAAGGGTAGTAGAGAAGAGACAAGCAGAGTCTGGGCACTCAGTGTGCTGGCGAAGAAGATGGATTCTCCAGACACTCCTTTGAGTACAGTACTGCTTCTCTCTTCATCAAGTAGGTGTCTGACTGGTGCAAACAAGTCACCACAAGAACACACCCGTACCCTGGGCTTGGAGGCGAAGAGCTGGACTGTTGTGTATCTGTAACTCCGAGGAGGGGACTTTGGTTTCTTTCCTTTTAAGAACCCCAAGAAGGTGGATTGAACCAGATGACGTGCAGGGCAGCAAGTGTCAGGGTCAGGAACAAGTGACAGGCAGTGTCAGATAACTGCCCCTCCAGAACATAGGTCAAGACATCTTCTTGCTGTCAGCTTGGGTCCCTACCCCCAGAAGCTAGTATATTAAGGCAGGGGCCCCCTTTTTCTCTGCTCTGTTCTTGTCTTGGTGACTAGCACTGGACCTGGCATACAGTAGAAGATTTGGGCAAAGCCCACCAGCAGGGGCCAGGCAGGAAGGGAGCTGAGGCACTCACCCAGAAGATGCTAATTGAGCCGATTAATTGAGCCAATTACTGAAGTTTCCCGGGAGGGATGGGAGCAGGCCTGGCTCCTGGGGACCAGGTGCAGAACTGTAAGAGTGACTGATAGAAAGAGCGAGGCTGAACTCTGTGTCGCAGCCCCTGCCAGTTTGCACAGGTTTGAGATGGAGGGCTGGACCCCTGCTGCCACAAGAACCTGGTGACTTTGGCCTCTAGAGCTGTCCAGATGGGCAGTAGGCTGGAGGAAGGGTGGATACCCAGGACAGGACAGCGCGGAAGAGATGCGTGGAGCAAGTGAATGACTAGGTGGAGGGATGAATTACCTTGCCTGACACGCCCTAGGTTAATTTTGGAGTGTGAATGGAAGTGAGAGTGAATTCAGTTCATGAATCACAGCGGAGTGCTGAGGGAGTACAGAAACAGAGCACAGAGAGCCTCCCGCTCCACCTCTCCAATGCTCTCCACAACCACGAGGCAGCCCCACTGCTACTGTGGCTTTGTCTCCTTGACAGGCTCCATGGGTTGACACATGAGCGAAGGAGTCAGCACTGAACTGGAATCCTCCAGGCTGCCCAAGCTCTGTGGAGCCCAGCAGAAGATTGTGCATGGGCCTGGAAGTCAGAGAACATGAACCTGAATGTGAGTTTGCAGGAGTGAATTAGGTGAAGGACACCTGAGACCTGCGTGCTTGGGAACTGTCTTGTCACACAACAGATGAGGGAGGAGCCCCAGGAGCATGCCTATTCACCGATGTGAGCCTCTGAGAACATGGGTCCTTCTCTGGTACCCTGCTTTGACTTGGAAACAGTCTCTGCCAGCATCATGCCCAGGTGAAGGCCAAGGTCAGGTCCCAGCTGAGAGCAGAGGCCCCTCTAAGACCTTCTCTCCACTCCTGCACCCCATAAGCCTGCCAGCACCCATCCTAGGGCTTCTCCCTCCTACCT
Source organism: Tokudaia tokunoshimensis (assembly GCA_036184795.1). Lineage (NCBI taxonomy): Eukaryota > Metazoa > Chordata > Mammalia > Rodentia > Muridae > Tokudaia > Tokudaia tokunoshimensis. Next base: position 44,863,471 of record BTHU01000008.1, read on the forward strand.
GTGCTGTCTCCACCCACAGGCCAGAGGGTCGGCTTTTAAAAGATGCAAATCTAATTGCCAGTCATTTCTGCATTGTTTTGTTTGTATGGATGGTTAAGTCTCTTTATTTGGACGAGAGAGGCTATACTCAAATTAAGGCTGAAAAGTGCTCTCTCCCAGAATCAGTTTTATCAACATATAATTTACATAAAACAAGATGCATTTATGTTAAATGTATAGATAACTATTTTTTTATTATTATTTTTGGTTTTGTTCTTGCTTGAGACAGGGTCTTACGGTGTAGCCCAAGCTGATTCTCCTGGGGATCTGACCTCAATCCTTCAAGCTTGCCTAGAAAGCAAGCACTTTATAGCTGAGCTAGTGGACCCCCAACTCCCACACCCACAACCCACACACCCACAGCCCACCCCCTGCCTACCACAGTTCTTGAGATAGGTCCTCATTCTAGCTTAGGCAGGCCTAGAACTCACTCCGTAACCCAGTCTGGTCTACAAAGTCATGTCAGTCCTTCTGCCCCAGCATCCCAAGTGTTGGGATTACACCTGTGAGCCTGGCTTTCCATCCCACTAACAGGCATTGACGCCTGGGCCTTCTGCAAGACAGGGTCTCACTAAGTTGCTGTGTCAGCTGTTCTGCTCATTTTCGTTGATGTGATCAAAGGCCTGACAAAGAAGCAGGTGAAGGGCAGAAAGATTCCTTTGACTCCGTTTGAGGGGACGCGGTCTAGTGTGGCAGGGTAGTCCTGGTGGAGGATGACTATGGAACAGTTGGAGTGTGTGCCAGATGGTCACATCTTAGAAGACCAGAAAGTGGAGGAAAGAGACGGCCAACACTCACCTGGCTTTCTCCTTATTCCCTTTTTATTCCGCAGAGGTGTTGGTCCCTCACCCCTGACACCCATATTCAGTGTGGCACTTCTTTTCTCAGTTAAACCTCTCTGGAGACATTTTCACAGACATGCCCAGAGTTATGTCTCCTAGGTGATTGTAAATCCTGTCACAGTGACAGGAAAGATCCAACATCACAACTGCTCAGGTTGGCCCTGAGATTTCTCAGTCTCTGCCAGGGCTACTGATTCCCCTGCCCCAGCCTCTCTCATAGCTGAGATTACAAGTCAGGCTACTTTCTTTCTTATAAGACATACTTGATGTTAATTGAATCCTGGCCTATATGGTTCCACGTGTCATGTTCCTCTCTCCCACTTGATCACAAGCTGTATACAGAAGTCATGCCACCATCTCCTGAGTACCTGGCACTGTTCCTGACAGAGGAGCTACTTGGTGGATGTTTCAGGAGACTACACAAAGATGTGGCTGAGACCCAGGGAAAAGCCCAAGGCTTAAACAGAGACCTGGGCAGCCAGAATCAGCAGTGATCCTACCCAGATCCAGAAAGGGAGGGAACAGGGCAGGCTAGAAAGACACTGACTCGTCTACAGAGACACACTGCAAAGAAGGAGGAAACTGCCATTCAGCAACTTCTCCATCTTCCCTAGTGTGGGGGTGAATATTCCAGCCCCGGTGAGCTGGGGTGGTGATGAATACTCAGAACTGCAGGGCACTTTAACATGCCTGGAGCAGTCACCAGGGAGCTCTCAACCCAGAGAGGCATTCAGAGCTCCCCCACCGCCTCTACCTTGTCCCCAAGTTCCCCCCCCCCCCCGCATCATCTGTCTCCACCCCCACTCCCTCCTCAGAGACTGTGTGAGTGATCTGCTCCAAGAGAGGATGGCAGCCACCCCGAAGGACTAGGAAAAGCAAGACAACCTTACTTCTCAAAGCAGAGGGACAGGATGACCCAGGTCATGGGACATATCCCACAGCACAGTGACAGGACCAGAGGCAGGAGCACCAAGACCTGAACTAAGCTTAACTGGAGGAAATTCTCAGAAACCCCTCTGAAGCATGAAGTCAGGGGCTGGGGATGGGGTGAGAGGTAGAATTCTTGCCTAGCATGCACGAAACACTGGGTTCTGTCTTCAGTGCTCCATAGACTGGGTATGCCAATCCCAGCACTCAGGAGGCAGAAACAGGAGGATCAGAAGTTCAAGGTTATCCTTAGCCATGTAGTGAATTTGAGGCTAGCCAGGGCTACATGCATGAACCCTTGTCTCAAAGTGGAGGAAAAAACTGAAGTCAAGTCAAGTCTACGAAGGCGAGCTCACACGTCCCCAACTGTGAGCAGTGACAGTGTTTACATAGAGGTATAGCCTGCTCAGCTCTACAGAGGGGTCTGAAGAAAGGTGTGGGAGTAGCCATGACCCCAGGAAGAGGGCTCTGGACAGCTCCCTGTACAGTCCCCAGAGCAAGTTCCTGGAACCCAGGCAAGCAACCAAGATGTGAGGGGCAGAATTTTAAACCAGCAGGAAAGGTCCAAAACCTTGCAAAACTACCATATTAAATAATGACTACAGACTTCCCTGGGACCATTTCCCACAGCTAAGCCATAGACTATCTGCCTTTAATGGCACACTGCCCAACTCTCCTTGACCAGCACAGAGCTGTGACTTACTGTTTCCAACAAGGTCCCAGTCAGCTACCACCTGGAGCCCTCACTCCCATCCCTGGAAAGATGAGGTGGGCTCGGGGCTGGGGCTGGCTTCCCTCCAGAAGCTCCAGGACCCTGCCACTTTGAGCTGCCCCAGACTCCAGTTGCAGGAGATGAGTAGAGAGAAAACTGGGGCCAGGGACCAGGACTTGTCCTGCCTGTCATCCTTTCTGTGAATCTTCAGGGATGAGTCACCACAGCCCAAACCCAGACTCAAAGGATGACAATGTAAGCAGGTGGGAGAAACAGGGCTCTGACTGAGCATGCCCCCCCTGCCCCCGTCTCCTAATCCTAAAGCGGGGAAACAGAACCACTTACATCTCCATAGTGCTTGCCAGGATTAAAGAAGATGACGGATGTAACATCCTGGCTTACAGTTAGTATTCAAAAGATGGCAGCTCCTGTCACTAAGAAACCTTCAATTTCTGAAGAGTGTGTGTTTAACCTTCCCACTAGTGGAGTGCTTGTGGTTTATGAAACACTTGCCTGTTTACTTCCTTATTTGCTCCTTACACAACTGTGTGTGTTATATGTATGTTTGCACATGTATGTGTCTATGTATGTATGTATGTGTGTTTGTGTGTATGGAGGCCAGAGTCATACCAAGTGCCTTCCTCAATTACATTCCACCTTATTTTTTCTATTATTTTTTTTAAATATTTTATGTTTATCTGTGTTTTGCCTTCAGTTCAAGAGTATTCAAAGGTTTTATGGAAGCCTCAAGAAGAGAGACCCGCTTCTCCCAATTGAACACAATGGTTTGGGATGAACATGGCCAAAGATCTTCAGCTGGTACATAAACCTGGGGCCGTAATGGCGCTGGGGCTCGGAAAAAGAATCTTCCTTGAAAGAAGGCAGGGAGATGGCTTCCAGGGCTAGAGGGTTGGAGACCTTTCGACAAGTAATCGGTAACATGGCTTCTCTAGCTTATCTAGTGTGAGGTTTGATTGAGAATGTCCCCCATAGACCCATAGATTAGAATACTTAGCAAGTGGCATTATTTGAAAGGATTAGAAAGCATGGCCTTGTTGGAATGGGTGTGACCTTGTTAGAGGATGTGTGTCACTGGAAGTGGGCTTTGAAGTTTCAAAAGATCATTCCAGGTCCAGGGTCTCACTCATCCTGCTGCCTGTGGGTCTAGATGCAGAACTCTGAGCTACTTTTCCAGCATCATGCTTGTCCACATTCTGCCATGACAATGATGGACTAAGCCTCTGAAACTGTAAGCAAACCCCAACTGAATGATTTTTTTTTAACCAAGAGTTGCTGTGGCCATGGTGTCTCTTCACAGCAATAGAGCACTGACTAAGACACTTAGGGAGAGGTCCTTTTAAAGCAGATGAATGGGAGTAGTCCAAAGAGTGCCGAGGGCATTGCCATGTAACAAACTACCCCAAAGTCACTGGGTTTGACATGGAGAAATACACCATCTCATGGTTTGTAGAAGTCACAAGGCTGGGAGAAGAAACGGGCTGAGTAATTCTGGTTCAAGTCCTCTCTTGAGGTTACAGTCAAGACGTTGCCAGGGCTACGGGCATCTAAAGGCTAGCCACAGTCAAGAAGACACTCCAAGTAATGCGCTCTCGAGGATGTGGACGGGAAGCCTCCATTTCTCAATGTATGACTGCTGATGTGATGTCATCTGCAGAGCCACGAGAGACCCACACTTCATGTAACCCGGCCTCATATGTCACATGCCACCACTCCTGCTTTATTTTCACGTGTTAAGAACAAATCTCTGGCTGGAGAGATGGCTCAGTGATTAAGAGCACTCACTGTTCCTGCAGAGGACCAGAGTTCTAGTCCCAGCAACCACATCAGGAAGCTCACAACTACCAGTTCCTGGCTTATCCACCACCTCTGGCCTCCATGGCACCTTCACTACCTTGTGCAAACTCACAATCAGACCACAAACATATGCACAGTTGAAAAAACTTTTGTAAAAAACAGTTTCTAAGTCCAACCTGAACTCAAAGGAAAACCACCCTCCACTAAAAAGATTAAGCACCATCAAAGGGGTGAGCAGGGCACAGAGCCAAGAGAGCGCCTACAGGCAAGGACCAACCCATTGGGCGCCTCCCAACCAGGAGGAGGGCCTATCGCACAAGGCAGAGTCCCTGACTCCTGCCCCCATCACAGAATAATTCAGGTACCCTAATCTGGGGACTCGGGACCTCCAGAAAGATAGTAAATAAGTTGGAAGGAAGAGAAAGTTGGTGCTGAGACAGGGTGGAGGGGCCCAGGATCAACCTGAGTATGGAGAAGGGAAGAGCCAGGCACTATATACCCTAGCCCAGGGTTACTCCCCCTGCCACTGAGGAAGTCAGGGGCTCCATGTCAACTCAGCATGGTTTCCAGGAGCTTGTCAATAATCGGGGTCTGGAAAGGGGCCGATGTTGTGCTCTGAATGTTTGTTTCCTAAGAACTCTATGCTGACATGGGATGAGTTTTGTAACAGGATTAACATTAATGGAGTGGGGCAGCTTAAGAAGTAATTAAGGAGCTAGGGATGTTGCACTGTTGGTAAACTGCTTGTCCTAGCATACAGGAAGCTCTAGGTTCAACCTTCCAACATCACATAAAACAGGGCAGGATGGATGGGGCTAGAGAGCTGGCTCAGTAGTTAAGAGCACTGACTGTTCTTCTGGAGGTCATGAGTTCAAATCCCAGCAACCACATGATGGCTCACAACCATGAAACAAACAAACATCTATGGGCCAGAGTGAGCAGGGGGCCGGAACAAGAGGGAGAAAAGGAAAGGGAAAAAAAGAGAGTATTGGCTACTCTTATAGAGGATCTGGGTTGAGTTCCCAGCACCCATGTGACAGCTCACAACAATCTGTGACTCCAGACCCAGGGGATCAGATGACCTCTTCTGACCTCAGGTGAGACCTGGCACACATGTGGTACACAGACACACATGCAGGCAAAACTCTAACACACACAACATAATAAAATAAATATTTCTAGAAAGATAGGGCAGGGTGGCCCGTGCCTGTAATCTCAGCACTAGGGAGAGAGATTGGAGGCAGGGGGAGCAGAAATTCAAGATTATCCTTGGCCTAGGACAATTGGATCTAAAGGGTATCCCTGTCCCAGCAGCAGAGAGTCGTCAGATACCCTCTTTTAGAAGTTTGCCATTCTGGGACCCAGACCCAGGGAGTCCTTGTGGTGCTGAGGGTGAGGCTGGGGCTGAGGTTGGTGCTGAGGTTGGGCAGTCAGGGTGACTGGGGCAGGCTGGAGATACTATTTTAGGAGCATGTGTTGATGAGCTAGCAAAAGAAGAGGATCTGTAAAGCAAGGCAGGAAAACAGAGCCAGAGAGCAGGGGAGGGAGGCCTGTATGACCCTAGCGGAGCAGACACGGGCAGGGGTATGTCCTGTGGCCCTCCCTTACCTGGAAGGCCTTCTCTTTATCCTGGGGCAGAACTGACAGGTCATGTCCTGGGCAGTCAAATGCTCCTTGCCTAAGACCTGGAGAAATGTAAAAGGATACAGCATGACCTGTTTGCAACCACACCTGGGACAGTCTTGGGGTAGGAGCATCACATTGGTGCCCATCCTGTTGTGCACAGGACACCTGGGGAAATGATGTGGCAAAATTAGTTCCTGGGCCAACCGCTAACCTGCATCTCTCCCCCTTACTTTCCCAGGGCTGTGACCCCAGGAAAGCAGCTGCTTCCATGCCCCTCAAGCAGAGGGGGAAAAGACAGAAAAGGAGTCCTTCCACCCAGGCTGGCGTGTGCAGTGACTTGTATAGTGAAGCCCAAGGGAGGAGGGAGGACAGAGGTGACTGTATCTCTGTGAGCCCACACAGCAGCCATGTGGGGGTGCAGATGAGAGTCCAGAGCAGACCTTGTATTATTCATTCCTCTACTCAGTGTCAAATGAGCTCTTTCTCTAACCCCAGCCCCCATTGGAAACCAACTCAGGCTGGTCCTTGAGAGCTCACAGGGATGTCCAGGTGCGTAGAGCATCACAAGCCTTCCTGAGGTTAAGGGACAGGGCCTCCTGGGAAGACCAAAAAAGGACCTCAGGACAGGTAGTGCTCTAAGGTACTCAATTGACTGTTTCTATCCCTCTAAAGGACAGGAAGGAAGGAAGAGGCTCTCACAGTCAACAGAGGACAGATACAGCAGGCAGGAGAAAAGGCAAGATACACCTTTTAGCAGTGTGATAGGACGTTGTCATCCACAAAGTTCAGTCAAGTACAATTGAGTTACTAAAAACACTGTGAAAAAAAATCACATAAAATTTCAAGTATGTTTACAATTTTGTGTTGGACTGTATTTATAACTGTCCTTGACCAGATGTGTCCACAGTCAGACTGCAGGTAGAACACACTAAACAAAAGAGATGGAGGGATGAAACACCAAGAACCCAGGAGACTTGAACTGCCGTTAACAGAAAATTTCCTTTTCTCCAGTCTTGCTCTCAGTTTCCCCCGTGTCAGAAAGGCTGACAACCTGACAGCTTGGGGAATGACTTAACAGCTGGGCATTCAAGCATCCGAAGCGAGCCATCCATGTGGCATTTATGAAATCCCAGCACTTGGTAAGTGGAGGCAGGGAAAATCAGAGGTTTGAGGTTAGCCTCAGTCAAGTCCCAAGTCACCTTGAACTACATGAGACCCTGTCTCAAGAGAAAAAAACAAAAAAAAAAAAAAAAACCAAAACAAAGCATAGAGCTTAGGATTGGGGTGATGGCTCAGTTGTAGAGTGACTGGTGCATAAGTGTGAGGACCTGAGTTTAGATCCACAGCACCACATAAAATGCTTGTGATCCCTGTACTGGGAAGGTAGAAGTAGGGAAGGCTGAAGCCTGGTGGCCAGCCATTCTAGCCAAATCAGTGAGCTCCAGGTTCAGTGAGAGAAATAATCTCAAAAAGCAAGGTAGATAGCAACAGAGAAAACCCATAATGTCAGTCTCTCCCATGTACACACACACACACACACACACTAGACAGTCAGACAGACAGATACATATATACATAGATAGATAGATAGATAGATAGATAGATAGATAGATAGATAGATAGATAGATAGATAGATACATACATACATACATACATACATACATACATATATACATACATACATATATACATACATGCATACATTTTTTTTAAGAAATAGAAGCCTTTAGAACATAGGGCCTTTAGAAAGACCCTTGTGCCATCAAATCCCCCAAATATGTGGACAGCCCTTCTGCTTTTGCCCTTGCGGCTTGCAAAGAGCATTGACATAATGGGTTTGTCTTCCCCCCAGCCTCCAGGGTCCCCCAACCCACTCTGCAGGGAGGCAGAAAAGAGCAGAGGGGCTGGGTGAAGGGGAGGCCGAGCCCTAGGCTCTCATCAGATGCCTTTCTAGTATTTTTAGCACCGCAATCAAAAGCTGGGTCCGCCTCTGGATCAGCGCAGGCATCCTAGGCTGAGCAGGGCTGTTAAAAATGGAATGAATGGTGCACGCTGCAATCAGTGGTGGCAGCCCCGGCAGGGCAGCAGCTGTGGCATTGGAAGCTCTTGGCCCTTGAGTCAGGCAAGGGAAGAGGAACAATCTCTTCAGAGTGCACTGGCCTCTGAGCTCGGCTGTCCCCACACCCATAGCGTGTCCAGGCACAGGACCTATGTTCCAACAGCACCTGCATCCTGCTCTCTCCCTGGAGACTGCTGTGGTGGTCATCTCTGGGCACTTGGCATAAGGTGATAGCAGAGGCTGGCACAGCCACAGCTGGGGCAAGTGGGTAGAATGGAACTTGTCTTGCCCATTCAAAAAAGGAACTGCCTCTCAGCCCCTCCACTGTCCCCATTTTCCTATTCTAGAAGGGAACAGTGTTCTATTGAGCACATCCTGAAGGACTGGGTAAGGAGGCACAAAGTACGCCAAGGGAGGCTTGCCATGTTGAGACCCAGGCGGCTCAGGGTAGAGCCATCTATGCCACTCTGTGACAGCTTTGGAGCCGCAGGCAAATCACTTCCCTACTCTGGCCTCCGTGGCTTTCTCTGCAAAATGACAAGGCCAGACTGGAGCACAGACATGACAGATTCTCTAAGTCAGCAGGAGGCTGAGGTTAGAGTGATGGATGCTTGTGGTTGGGGTGGGGGTGGGGAGCCGTCCCAGATCAGAACCCTGCCAGCAGATTGGGGGCAGAGCATGGCCCTGCAAGAGGAACGGCCCTTGGTGGCCACTCCCAAAGCAGGAGGCTCTGAACAAAGGGTGGTTCGGCAGCCAGGAGGTAAAAAGGCTTGGTAAGGGGTACAGTGAGGACAAGAAGATAGATAAGAGCACAGGCCGGTGGAGTCAGCTAAGCAGAAGATAGACCAAGGGCCCAGCTGACCCATAGCTTCATTTTAGAAATGTTGGAACAAAAAGTAATAGACACTGGGCACCAGGTGACCCAGCCAGACCTATGCCTGGACAGGACAAAGACAGGGTCCAGGCCTGTATCCTTGACTCTGTATTCTAGCTCATTCTAGAGATGGCCCTAGTTACCCAGATGGGCCCTCCATCTCACAGACGGTCTGCCAGACTCTGCAGCCACCCACCACACTGCCTGAAAGAGGCAGTCTCTAGTGGAATGTATAGAGCTCATGTGTGAGCATAAATCTGCATCACCCTGCCTCAGCACGAGGCTCAGCCTCCTGGCATGATGCCTTGAGAACCCTGCTTTGCTGTCTGTCCTAGAACTTTCGGTGCTTCCAGCAGGATAGCCGCAGGTCTGGCCAGATGGGCACCATACGTGGGAAGTCTTCTTAAAGGGTCATTCCTCTTGCCCAGCCTCCCTGAACCCACTGCACCCATGCCAACCCAGTGTCTTCCTAACTGCATTGTCTCAGACGAGGGTGCCCCGTGTCTGATCGGCCCTACAGATGTTCAGCAGCTGGTAGAGTACCAGCCAAGCTTGTGAAGTCCCTTCTGCCTTCCCTGTCGGGGAGGAGAGCACTCAGCTCACACTGACTGTCTAGCTACCCTGCAGGCACTACAGTCCTCCACCTAGAAGACTGGGGAAGAGCCACATTGGCGCCCGCACCCACACGTGCAAGGCTGGCATATGGCAGAGGCATGCACGTCACGACAGGTGGGTAGGTGATACAGCTAGAGTTTCCTCAACACCTCAGAAGGTGGGCTGCACACTGCTGTCAGACAGTGATGGACCTCACAGTCTGCTGCATGCAGGGCGCCATATCCAGTGCTGTAGAGGGCTGAGCTAAGTTGGCCAAGGAGGCAGCCACCATGGCTTCTCAGCCTGGGAAACCTGGCCATGCTTCTGGACATAACAGCAGAACACAGTTCTCTCATGCCAGAGCTGGTCTGTTAGTGCCACCTTGGCCATGGCTCACTCAGACTTTGGGTGGCTTTCTTTAAAGATGCAAAGCTTCCCAAAACACTGCTAGCTGGGGAAGACCCAGAGAGTCCGGTTGGGATGTCTAAGAGTGGAGAGAAGGGTGTATGAAAAAAGAGAGAGGGGCTGGTCCAGAAAGGAGGCAACACTTGACAGGAAGAAGTCTCCACCCCATACCAGGGAAGTACTTCAAAGCAAAAGGCAGGACATGGGCAGTCCCAGGGGGATAAAGGACAAGGGGCGGCAGGACAAGAGCACTAGCGGGAAAGAGGGGTACTGAGTATTCACTCTCACCTGCTAAGACCTAGGGGTGCCCCCAGATTCCTGTCAGAATCAAATCCCCAGTGGGATGGGATTAGGTAATGAGGCCTTTGGGAGATGGCTCAGCCATAAGAGTGGTGCCTTCATGGACAGGATTGCATCAGTGTCCTTATGACAACCACACTAGGGCTGGTGAGGTGGCTCAGTGGGCAAGGGCATTTGCTGCACAAACTTAGTGACCCAAGTTCGATCCCCAGACCCATGTAAAGGTAGAAGGATGTGGGACCTTAATGAGACTTGTGGCCACGCCCCAGGTTCTAGCCTGACTCCGCCTCAGCAGTCACCTGCCTGCAGCCACACTCTCCCTGCCTTTCGGGTTACCTGACCACCCAACTCACTATAAATAGCACCCCTCAGCGCGTTCTCTCTCTCTCTCTCTCTCTCTCTCTCCCCCCCCCTCTCTCTCTCCCCCCCCTCTCTCTCTCTCCCCCCACCCCTTATTCTCCCCCGGCCCTCTTCTTTGTCTTTCTGTCTCTCCATTTTCTCCCCTTTCCACGTGGTCATGGCTTTTCTTATCTATTTTTCTTCTTCCTTTGTCTTTCTATCTCTTTTCTCTCTCTATTTTCTTTTTTTTTTTCCAGAGCTGAGGACCGAACCCAGGGCCTTGCGCTTGCTAGGCAAGCGCTCTACCACTGAGCTAAATCCCCAACCCCTCTATTTTCTTAATAATAAAACATCAAAGCTATGGGCCGCCTCTTATTAAACTCGCCATACGGAGCTAGCTGGTACACACCATCAGAGATTCCACCACGCAGACAGTCAGTGAGCACAAGTAACAGGCAGAGAAATCCACATCAGAATGGCCCCGCTTTTTGCGTGACATTTCTCTGCACGCCCGTGCGCGCCCATGCGCAGAGACCGGCCAGCGGTGTGACCGCCCGCTCCCCATTAGGCCGAGGCACAAGTGCATCTTGCCTGCGTCCTCTGCATATGCACACTACCTTGGCCCGAGCGAGGCCCACGCGCCACCGGCCCGGCCTGGCGCGTGCCCCTCCCCCCACCCCACCCCCGCGTCCGTGCGCGCCAGGCCCCACGTTTTCCTTTTTTTTTCCCCACAGAAGGAGAGAGCTAAGTCCATAAAATTGTTCTCTAACCTCCATCTGCACTTGTGCCTTGACATGTACACACACACACACTCGCACACATGCACATGCACTCGAACACGCACATGCACACACATGCATGCACACATATGCACATGTACATACACCATCATAACCACCACCACTGCCACCATCAACAGCAGCAGCAGCACTAATAATAATAATAATTTAAATTAAAAAAAAAAACCACACAGAGCTGCCTACCTTTTGACCATGTGATCCCATAGCAAGATAATGGCTACCTGGAACCTCTGGAATGAGCCCTCATCAGATGTCAAACTTACTGGTACCTTGAACTTGTACTTGGCAGCCTCAAGGATTATAAGAAGTCAACCTCTGTTGTTGATAATAAGCTTCTTTGCCTCTGGCATTTTGCTATATCAGCCTGAGGGGGAGAGAACTGCCATCCCCCTTTCCGGATCAGACAACTGAGGCTCAGAGAAATTGAGTAACCTGTCTGGCTGTGCGGCCGGCAACCAGACACAGACAGAGACATCGTTCCTAACGTGGATGAGCAACCGTCAGTCTTGCACAGGAAGTCAGATTCCCATGTATCCACTAAGAGCAAACACAAAGACAGCCCCCTGAGACAGGCCAGGAGCACTGGCAGATAGTCACATGTGGTTCTATATGTTGACAGTTGTTCCACCTGGGTCACCCTTTTTGGATGTGAAATACCTGTAAAGTAGCCATGCCTTAGGCAACCAGCCCCTGGTGTAGAAGCATCTTTCAAATCTGTAATACTACAACTATAGTATCCTAGATGCTGAAGTTTATACAAGGTCCTAAATAAGCTTCACCCATGGATCATGCCAGTGGTCCATTCAGGATAATGCCAGCGGAAAATCCAGCCATGTGGGTGATGACCTCCCCAATGTCTAGTTTCATTTTGTTAACATTTATTTATTTTTATGTAGGTGACTGTTTGCCTGCATGTATACATGTGCAGCACATGCATGCAGTGCTCAAAGGGGCCAGAAGGGGGCATCAGATCCCCTAAAACTGGAGTTACGGGTGGTAGAGGGTACTGAAAACTGAATGTGGGTCTTCTTGAAGAACATTAAGAGCTCTTAATCCCCTGAGCGCTCTCTCTCTCTCTCTCTCTCTCCAACCCCAAGTCCCAGCTTCTTATCTACAAAGGGAAGAGATTGGGCTCAGTGGTTCCTCAATCTGCCCACCTCTGCTTCTAAGATTCCAAAAGGAATGAAAATCTGGTCAGCAGCAACACCTCTGACTTCAGCCTCAGCTGTTTTCATGGTCATCTTTGTCTCCCCCAGCGCTTCTAGCTGGCTGGTGTGTCTGTTCCTCCCTGCTGGTATCACTTTAACTGAGCTGCAGTATCAGGAGACATTTCACAGACCTAAGTCAGGTGGGAGAGGCCCGTGGCTCAGAGCACGAACATAGGTAGTCTCTAGATTAGTAGGGCTACTGTAGTTCTCAGAAGCAGGGGTGAGAGACTGCCTGCTTCTAGGGGAGCCTCACTGCAATGCTGGAAGCCACAGCCTCCCAGAGAGCAAGAAGGAAGAACACACTTGCAGTGAAGCCAGGAGTGAGTTCACATGGGCACCCATCATATAGACTCATAGGGGACAGAGACACAAATGACGACCCACAAGCACTGAAAGACCTTCTAGTCAAGGCAAAGGAAAGCTGCAAACCACTAAGGCCGGAAACAAAATACAAAAGCTGATCCAGCTCCTTCCCACGTCATCTGAGTCAAGAGACCATGGCCAGACCGGTGGAGTCTACACAGCAGCCCATGGCCACACCCTCAAATGCTACAGAGCAGAGAAATTATCCTCCACTAACATGAAGACCCAGAAACCCCAAAAGACCAGGGCAGTGGGACTCTCCCATGGTAGCAGACAGAGAGGAGGAGATAATGCCATTCAGAGTCCGATTTTAACTGCATTGGTGCAGAACAGAGCAGAACTCAGAGACATGTGGAAAACAGATTCAAGATGTTACTGAAAACCAACCTGACCTAAAGAGCTAATGAGGCCACTGGTGAGAGGCAGGAGTACCCAGGCCTGGGCGGTACCCACAGAGAGAGAGTCTCCCAGTGGAGGAGGTCAAAGCCTCAAGCTCTGAAGCTTTCTGCTTGGTCCTGGGTCTGCCATCATAAAATAGATAACGACAAGCAAGACTGGGGGCTGCTCAGGAAAACCATCGGAGCCTCTGGGGAGATGCTCAAGGTGCTACACGCAAGCTTTCACTACTGCAAACACATTTGCGGCTGCGTTCCCAGCCTCCAGCATGGCTACTCACACATGCCATCCTCTCGATGGTGCCGAGGGCCCGACAGGACACTGTCATCAGCCCCCTGAGATGTAGGTAGCAACGGGATTATCAAAATGCACGCGCTTAAAGGTCTTATTCAAGGTCACCCTACTAGCAAGCTGTTCAGTGGTGTTCATGTCCCCCTCCGTGGGGCTGTTTCCAGGGCTCTCTAGTCTCCCACTGTCCACATCCCTCCTCCATATCTTATTGCATTTGTGCTAATCCTTAATTCTTTTCAGAAATTTCCTCTGTGCCTATTTGTATGTCCCCCCATCAAACTATGTCTTCTACAGCAAGAGAGTGAGTGCCTTCTATGTGTCTTTAGACTCTGCCTGTCTACTTACCCTGTTGGTACTGGACTGAATTAAGGGATAAAACTGCATGATGGCAAAAGACATCCTTTTAAAAAAGAAGAAAAGAAAACAGGCTTCAGGGTCAAGGAGAGACCCTGTCGCAAAAGAAATAAGGTAGATATTGGTAGAAAAAGATACTCAAAACTCTCCTCGGGCCTCTGAACATGCAGGTACAGATGCATGTACCTGCACACACGCATGTATATACCATGTGTACATACACCACACACACAGGAACATATGAACCCTTGTTGCCCCCAACAATGGAGAACTCAGTAGTATTGCAAGTGCCTTTTCTATCTGTGAGTAGGCAGTTCTATTAGAATGAGAGCTTCCCAGTAGTGAAGGGCACACTGGGGGAGCAGGAAGGGGGAGGCGTGACACAAGGCAAGTGTGGGCCATATAGGCTGAGATCTGTTATGCAAAAGAAATATAGCACCTTCTATTTGTGGGAAAGCTGAGATAACAGGTTAGAGCCGCCTGTGTTATAGAGGAAGCAAAATAATCCCCACCTCCGTAGCGGAGCACGCAACAGAAGCACCGAGGACCAGTCCAGCTGATGGAATTGCTCCATCCCAGGGAAGACCAGGAGGGATGGAGCAAGAGTCTAGATGTTGGCTTCCTGGGCTCTCTTACCTATTGACACAGCACTGGGGCAAGCAGTGACACTTCTGCCACATGGATTCACCGGCTGCTGTACTCTGCCTTGTGTTAGTGGGACAGATGCCTTGCATGGCATGGAACTATCCTGATGGCAATGCTGATGACTGGGGCTCGGATTTGCTCAGTACTAAAGCTGTTTAAATGCACTGTGCAGCCCACACGGACCCCTGGGACACTATGAAAGAAAAGGTCCTGTCACGTGTGAATGATGACACATCAGGGTCCATTATGGGTTTGGCAAGAATGAAATGTCTTATTCATAGCTTTTAAATATTTAATATACATTGACTATTTTTAATATTTTGGGTTAAGTAAAATATACTATAAAAGTTTGTACAAAATCTTAAAGCATGGTATAGTCGGTCAGTGTTCTGCTATGATGTAATACCTGAGAGTAGCAAAGTTAAAGGAAGAAAAGCTGGCTTGAGCTCACAGTTTTGGAGGTCTTACTTGCTGGTTTCCTCAGTTACCCAGAACTCATTGCTTCTGGGCCTCGTGGTGAGACAGAACATCAGGTAGAGAGTGTGTGCTAGGGCATTCTGGTGGATATGAGAGAGAAGAAGAGAGAGAAAAAGAGAATAGAAGAGAATGGTTGAGAAAAAGGAAGGGAGGGAAGGGGAAGGAAAATGGAGAAGGGGAAAGATCCTTCAAGGGCACACCCCAAAGACCTACTTCCTCCCAGCATCCCTCATCACTTCCTACAATTCCCACTATCTCCCCATAGTCCGTTCAATTTGTGAACTATCAGTGTATTAATCTATTGATGATGTCTGAGACTTCAGATCTCATTGCTTCCCCAAAGTCCCACCTCTGGGCACTGCTGCACTGGGCACCAAGCCTTTGACAGGTGAGTCTCTGATGGACATTTCAGATCCATAGCAGAATACAAGGCCTCCAATATAGAACTGAGACACACATACACCCACCACACAATGCCCCTTGGTATGGGATCCTGAGAGTCAGCACCCTGGGAATTTAGGACAGTAGGAAACAAGGAAGTGGCCTTGGGAAAGCCTTGAAGGATGGACCAGGGGAAGTCAGGAAAGGAGCACATGTGATGTGGGGTAGGGTTGAGGTACATTATGGATGCAACCCTGGCTGGGGAAGGTGGTTCCTGTAAGAATAGGGTGGAAGGGGGAGAGGTATCACAGAGGTCCTGGCTTTGTCCCAACTAGTTCCTAATCCAAACTTTCCTCTCTGTGGCTGTCTGTTCAACCCTAATCAATAATTAGCTATTGGGAACATTCACCCTGGGCCAGCCATTGTCTTATTTGTTGAGGACACAGCAGTGAATTAGAATGCCCCGGTTCCTGTCCTCAAGAAACTCACAGCAGGGAAGACCAGACAGCAGAAACTCACAGCGGGCAGAAGATCAGAGAGGGACTCACAGACCTCTGGCAATCAGTGCTACTGCTGTCCAGGGGTCCTTCCTGAAGGACTCTCTGATCCCAGGATGCTTCCTGTTTA
This sequence comes from Tokudaia tokunoshimensis, assembly GCA_036184795.1. Classification (NCBI taxonomy): domain Eukaryota; kingdom Metazoa; phylum Chordata; class Mammalia; order Rodentia; family Muridae; genus Tokudaia; species Tokudaia tokunoshimensis. The sequence continues at coordinate 44,879,546 of BTHU01000008.1, forward strand.
CCAATTGGTCACAGGAAGTCAGGTCTTCTCCCTCAGCTAAATTCCAACCTACCCGGGAGCCTGGGGCACATCCCCTTAAACACCTCCCATCATACCTCAGAGTTTCTGGGCAGCTTTGCACCGGTGTGGGCCTGGTGGTGGCACCAAAGGGTACAATGGGCCTCCCTCCTTTCCTGGGCTCTGTCCTTGGTGCTGAAACCGCTGCTCTGCCTGCCTAGAAGAGCAGATTTCTTGTTCATACCCAGCTTTAAACTCGGACGTGGCCATGGTCTTTCCCTGCATTCTCAGACCTACCTGACATGGTTTCTAGGACGGTATCTTCTGCCCTAATGTCTCCCTCATCTAGACTCTCTGAAGGACCAAGTTGTAGAGGACAGAAAAATTGGAGCTGTGGCAGCCCCTTCTCAACCTTCCATCCTGGGCTGGAGTCAGTCATCAGAGGCAGAAAAATACCCCTGAGGCCCCTGATTCGGACTATCACCCACTTACATGACTCTTGGTTGACCCAGCAATATGAGAGCAGATGAAGAACCCAAGCTGTGTACCACAGGTCAGAAACTGGGCACCAGGCTCTGAATGGGCATGAGCATGACAGCCATTCTGAAGTCCTCCCCCACCCTACCCCCACACATGCATGACACAATGAAGTGAGTGTCCATTGTGCAGAGTTGTCTCAGTGTCTGAAGCTCTGCCGCACAGTGGCCCTGGCCACTCTAGTCACCGTGACTCAGCCTCTCTCGGTGGGAGGCTGGATAGAGCTGCTCAGAAGTGGATGATGGGAAAATCCATCCTTGTAGTTGAAGCTTCTTCTTCTTCTTCCCTAGAGAGCTGAGTTGCATCCAGTATAGCAGGGGACCGGCAGCTGGGTATGAGACTGGCCTCAAGGAAGAAGCTGGAGATGCTACCTCTGAGTGACCTTGAAGAAGTCATTTCCAGGGATGTCTTCACAATTCCAGTTAAGTGCAAGATGGTGAAGGACTCTGACACTCAGCTTTATGAGCTAAGCATGTAGACAGCACACACGTCGGAAGCACAGGAGCCACATATATGTCTGGCAACTGGAAACCAGCCTGGCACTGCCCTCTATGGGGACATGGGAAGAACACAGTCCAGTCCCCTGCATCCAGGCACACCCCACAGCCTCTCTATCTATGTGCTGGCAAATGAGAATAAATAAAAGAGCCTGGCACAGTGCCTGGTCCACAGCAGCTACCCCACAGGGCCCGATTCCTTCCCTCCCCCTTGCCCTTGAACGTTTATCTCTCTCCTTAGGGAACGGTGGAGACAAGCAAGCAAGCAGGAAGGGGAGGGGCAGAACAAGGTCAGGAAGGCTGAGAGAGTGTGAGGGACCACAGCTGCCATCATTAATCACCTTCCCTGGAAACTTGCCTCTTGTGAATCTGCATCTGTGATACTGATAAAGGATGCCGGAGGGATGGAGATGGCACAGTCCTGGGTAGGATGGATGGTGAGGGGAAGGAGTGGGCAAGGGTAAGTCCTGCAATCAGGACTAATGTCAGTTGTATACACACACTTGTACACATACACACTCACACGTGGGCAGACGCACCAACATTGCCATGGTGCAGATTGTGGAGCCCCCTCCTCCTGCTGTCACCCCATCTGTGTTCACACTGCATCCCCCTCTGTCTCATCCCCAGAGCCAACCAGGACAGGCAAGGCAACTGCTGATTAATAATTTACACATTAAGAGTGCAGTGAAGCCAGTCCCGTTAGAGGGGCAGGGACTCTGTAATGAGGCAAACTGGTATCGCAGAAAGTGCATGAAATGGGCTAGGTTACATCTGCCCCTCCCAGTCCTCACCCAAGACCTGCTTGCAGGCGGTGGGCTGGTTTCAGTAGACCTTGCTACCAACCAACTGTGTGACCTTGCACAGCTCCCATGCCCTCTCTGAGTCTCAGATCTGTCATCTGTGCAGTGCCTGGATTAGATTACAGTATCCCCAAAACCCCTTCTGGCTCCAAAAGTCTGTGGCTTTCCGATTCTATAAGCTATTTGCATGTCCCAGCAGATGGCTAACAACCACAGTCATTGGCTGAGCGGGTTCCCACCAATTCTCTGTAAGAAATGAGCACATACAGCAAATGCTCTTTTTGGTTCTGATCCATGCTACAGTCACTGTTTATAATGAAAACTCTGAGTTATCAACTGTTGCCATTAGAAGGAAGGAAGGGAGAGCACGACAGAACTGAATCGCAGGTGCTCTTCATAATCCTGGTTCCACTAATACACTAACAGGAAATAGGAGCTAGCACCCACCTCAAGCATCTCTCTCTCTCTCTCTCTCTCTCTCTGCATGAAGTTAAATATTGTGATATCAGAACTCTGAGTTCTCTGTTCTCTCATTTCTATAAATATATACAAATAATACTGGTATATGTCATATATAATATTATTATCTTCCTTGTGTAGAATGCAGCACAAGAATTATGAATATTATGGGGTCAAATTTGAGGTCTCAAATCAATTGACTTTGAGTTCCTTAAGGTCAATCGATTGATGTTTACCCTGGATGGGTCTGTTTAAACAGGCGATGACTTCTAAAACGGAAACGGAACCTTCTTGAGGGTGGAGGCAGGTTCTCCCAGCCACTGGGATGAAATGAGTCGCCACAGGAGAGTTCCCATGGTTGCTGAGGAGCAGGAAGTTGTCATCACCACTGGGACTGAGAGAGGCTCTGGGATGGTAGCCATCATGAGAAGAAGACATCCATCTTAGCAATAGGGCATGAATCCTGCCACCAGCTATATATGCACTTGGTAACACTCTGAACAGACATCCTCTCTGAATTAAGCTCAGACTCGTGAGTGGCTGCTTTGGAACGGTAACATACTTGTTGTTTTTAGCTGCTATATTCCTTTGTGGTCACTTGTGACTTAGTACTAGAAACACAAATATAGCTACCAACCAAATAAAATGGCACACAAAGAACATCTCCTAATAAAAATGTGTCTGTTTCCCCCTGTGACGCCACAAACAAGTAGCCTGCCCCCTCTACCATTTGGGACCTATCCAAGACCCCTCCCTTTAAGCCCATCATGGAGACCTTGGTACAAAACAAGGAGCGACTAAGAGGAATCTCCTCTTTCAACATGAGGGCAGTGACATCTGTCCAGCCCAGAACGAAAACAGGATGGCAGAGACCACCCCAGGGGACAAGTGCCCTTCCATTTGTCCTGGCCAATGTGGTAATGGCAGACAAATTGACTCTATCAGCTTCCAGGCCAACTGACAGTCAAGCCATGCAATATGTCACTGGGAAGGTGCCCCACCCCTAGCCCCACAGCAGCGGACGTTGGCACCTGGTTCAGAAAACCCATTCTCTCTCCTTCCATGCCCTTCTTCCTGCCCTCCCTCTCTGCCTGGGTACCAGTCCTCTCTTTCTGTGCTGCCACATCCTTTCCTTACTACAGCAGAAGCTTCATCCAGCGTGACAGTGTGGGCAGAGAGGGCAGCCACCAGCTGAGACTTTGGAACTCACAGTCCCAGTCCCCTGGGGATAAGAAAGAGCTGAGCTGTGTCTTTTACTCCAGTGCCTCTCCCTGCACACACTGCCTCATCCCAGGCATCCCAGCTCTTTCCTAGCTCCTTCCCTGATTTGCACAAGCTGTGAGTGAGCAGGGACTGCTATCGGAAAGGGGTATATCCAATGGCAATTTCCTGGGCCTCAAGACTCTCTGCCCTTATCCTCTGAATATGCTAAAAGGACTGTTATGCCCAATTCCTGAGAGACGCAGACATGCCTTTACCCTGGAAATAACCCAGCATCTCTCCTTTCCTGCTTCTTCTCTCCTACATCTGCCCCCCAGCTTCTCAAAGAACCAGACAGGAAAAAGGAATGGAGCTAGGAAGGATTCTAGGAGCTTCTCCAAGGAAATCCTCTGCAGTTTGTGTATCTTAAGAACTGAGGAACTCCACTAGCCACTTGGAAAAGCAGCACAAAAAGTAGAGGAGTGTTCATAAACCACTGACCTTATGCACAGCTTGCCCCAGGGATTCTTGGGTTTGTTTGTGCTTGCCTGCAAATGGCCCATCCTCGGGACTGGGACTCTGAAAGACTCAGGTCTCACCCCTCCCTCCAGAGTTTCTAGGTCCATTCATACCAGGTATCACCTTCCTATGTTCACATAGACTGAGTCAGGCATCTCCATAAACCTCATGAAGATGCATATCAAAAGCCCCCAAGGAGCTTGTGAAGGGTGAGGAGTGGTGACTTCTTTGGTAAGCTCTTCAAGTGTGTGTCATTCACAATCATTTTGAGCTCTGCCTCCTTCCTCTGCTGCATTAGGTTTTTTACTGTCCTATCAAGTAAACACTAACCCCAGAAAACATGTGTAAGGGGCTGGAGTAATGGTTCAGTGAGTAAAATGCTCTCTGAGCAAGCATGAGGTCCTGAGTCTTAATCCCTAAGCACCCCAGTCAAAGCTAGCACTACAGCATACGTTTGTAACCTCAGAGCCAGAGAGTGGAGGTAGGAGGAGCTCATCTGGCTGAATTGGTGAGCTTCAGTTTCAGTGAGAGACTCTGTCTCAACAGAGCAATAGAGGAAGACATCTGAAGTCAACATTTTACCTCCACATGCAGGAGCACACATGTGCACACATGAGTATGTTTATAAACTGTGGTGGTTTGAATAGGTTTGGCCCCCATAGATTCATGTGCATCAATGCTTGGCCATAGGAAATGGAGGTGTGGCCTTGGTGGAGTAGGTGTGGCCTTATTGGAGTAGGTGTGGCCTTGTTGGAATGGGTATGGCCTTGTTGGAGGAAGTATGTCACTATGGGGGTAGGCTTTGAGGTCTCATATATAAATTCAAGCTCTGCTCAGTGCAGAAGATAATCTCCTGGCTGCCTGCAAAAGACAGTCTGTCTGACTTCATATCAAGATATAGAGGTTTCTTTTTTTAATATTTATTTATTTATTATATGTAAGTACACTGCAACTGTCTTCAGACACACCAGAAGAGGGCATCAGATCTCATTACAGATGGTCGTGAGCCACCATATGGTTGCTGGGATTTGAACTCAGGACCTCCAGAAGAGGAGTTAGTCAGTGCTCTTAACCTCTGAGCCATCTCTCCAGCCCCTATGTAGAACATTCGACTCCTCCAGCACCATGTCTGCCTACACTCCGCTATGCTTCCTGTTATGATGATAATGGACTGAACCTCTGAAACTGTAAGCCAGCCTCAATTAAATGTTTGCCTTTATAAGAGTTGTCTTGGTCATAGTGTCTTTTCACAGCAGTAAAACCTGAACTAAAACACACACATACACACACAAAGAGAAACTTATGTAGGAATTACATCATGTTCTTGACCTACCTACTAGATTATGAAGTACTGAGAGGTTTGCTTCATCTCTCTAAGCCTCAGTTTTCATGGGTATAAAATGGGAACATCACAGTATTCTATATGGTTGGTTTTTTCTTTGTCTATTTGAGATAGCACCTTCTTATGTAGTCCAGTCTAGCCTCAAGAAACAATCCTCCTACCTCAGTCTCCTAGGTACTTGGATTGCAGTTATGCAACACCACACCCATCACGTTGTAATATTCTTGTAAAGATTAAGACAACATCCAGGGTCAAGGATTTAGCTCAGATGCAGTGCCATTATTAACAACATCATATTTAATGATGGAATTCTGACTGCTCTTCACCTACAATCAGAAATAAGGCAACAATCTCTGTTCTTGTCACCTCTGTCCGACGCTGTCCCTAGAAGTTTAAACCAATGCAAGAAAGCAAGAAAAAAGGAAAGAAAGGTAATTGAGAGTAGGAAACATGGAGTAAACTCATATTTATTCATACATGAGAGAATCATCTACACACAGAATCTAGTAGAATCTACAAAATGAATAAGCTACAAGCAAAGAATACGGAAATCAAATGCATTTTGTCATCAACCAGTTGGAAACTTAAACCTTAAAGAATAATATATTTTGCAATGTATGAAATATTAATTAGGGAAAAATCAGACATGATATAAAAGAAGGATGCAATGAGTGCTACACATATGGCTAAAAGAAATGGAAGAAAACATAAATAACTTGGAGATAGAATGTGTCAATGAACAAAAAGGCTCTTTATTACTAGGACATCGATTCCATCCACACTGATCAATCAATTCAATGCAATCCTGATTGAATACCAGCAGTCTTAAAAAAAAAATCATGATACATATTCTAAGATTTATTTGGGAATACAACAGCTTTAGACAAATCAAAAAGTTTGAAAATAAATAAAGCTGAAGGACTCTCATGATCTGATTTAAGGCTTATCATAAAGCCACAGGTGTTGTGATATTGTGGTTCCAGTACCAAGAAAAACAAATAGGTCACCAAACAGAATAAATAGAACAGAACGCCCACGTCTGGTCAGCTGCTATTTTTTATAGGTTTAAAAGAGGGGGGAGGACACCTGTCTGTGCTGCAAACTGTACACTCAAAATATAAAATGAAAAACAACACACCAGCTCGAAACACACAATAAGCTTTCAGTGTAAGATTATACAGTTCCAGGGGAAAAAATATTCACAATCAATGGATTAAGCAAAGATTTCTTAGATATAACGCCAGGGACATAATCACGAAAAAAGAAAGGGTTGAATTAGGCCTCAAGAAAATTTAGAATTTCCAGAGTTGGAAAGACACACTGTGAAGAGAGTAAAAAGGCGACCAGACACAGGAAGGAAGGAAACATTCTCGAATCACAAAGCTGATGAAGGACTTGTATTCAGAACATAAACAAGCACTCAATGGTAAGAAAATAACCCAATTAAAACGGAAGACACAAAATATTTGAACAGCTCACCCAAAAAGCTATATGGCAAAAAAAAAAAAAAAAAAAAGAACATGAAAAGATCCTTAGCATTATTAGTCACCAGGGGACTGCAAATTAAAATCATAATGAGGAACTGTGACACAGTTATTAGAATCACTAAAACTAAAAAGACTGACTATGTTGATTCTAATGGAGACTGTGGCGGAGCAGGAATTCTCATCCATACACAGTGCTGCAGGGAGCATTCAATAATACAGCTAGTAGGAAGAGAATCTGAGCTGTTTCTTTTTCTGTGTTGCTGGAGGTTTGGGGGAGGGGAGTGGGAAGTCTAACTATGTAGACCAGGCTGGTCTCAAAAATAACAAAGATTTGCCCCTCCCCCCACCTCCAGTGAGTGTGAGGGATTTTGTTTTTGTGTGTTTGCCTTTGTTTCTGAGCTGGGGATTGAATCCAGGGCCTCACATATGCTAGACAAGTGCTCAACTACCGGGTGCCCGAAGGGACAAAAGGTTCGAGAGAGACATGTTTTGTTTTGTTTGTTTCTTGTTTGTTTGTTTGGGGGGCAAGGGAAGTGTGTGTGCATGCTGGGATGGGACCTAAGACTGCAGGCTCTCTAGGCAAGTGCCCTACCACTGAGCTGATCCCTAGCTTCTTCATACACTGCCTTGATCTGATCGTGGTATGTTTCACAGAGTCAAAACATATCCAAACGAACAGATGACATGTGTGTGGTTTCTAATGTCCGTTACACCTTAATAAAGCTATATCTGCTCAGTATCATGATTGAATAAGTGTCTCGTGGCTACTCCATGATAGCCACCAGGGCAGGCCTCTCTGAGGAAGCAGAGTCACTTCTTTGATTCTTTAAGTGACACCACAGATACACACACACACACACACACACACACACACACACACACGCTATTGCTTGTGTTTTAAATGCTCTGTTCCTAGCTTGCAGAGCCATTTCGAAAGCTAGTGACCCTTTAAGAGGTGACGCCTACCGGGAAGAAGCAGGTTACTAGGGTCTAGCTTTGAAGATTACACTCACCCCTAGTTCCTACCTAGTCTTCTGTCTCCAGTCCACCAAGAGATGAGGCGCTACCACTGCATACTGTCTCCCCTATGGACCTACTCGGCCTGTGTATCCTCTGCCCTGATGGACTAAAATCCTCCTGAAACTGTGAGCCAAAACCACCGTTCCTTCCTTTCAGTTGCTTCTCTTAGGAATTTTGTCAGAGCAATCAGAAAAAAAAAATAGTTAATATCATGACATTAAACTGGATTTGTCTGGTTGACAGGAAGCACCTCGGGAAGAGTCTGGAACTAACCTCCCAAGCAGAAGCAACTGTAAATACAGGGCCTCACTGAGAGGCACGTTGTACTGGGAGGGCTGTTGTGGGTCACAGAGGCCACTGAGGCAGAGTGACTCCCGGTCAGGGAGAGATCTGCAGGCCCAGCAGGGAGTCTGGGCTTTACTCCAAGTAGGTGGGAATAGGTATCATCTAATGGAGAGGCACAATCTGATTCCCGTTGATTTGTTACTTCTAATCATTCAACTCTGTGCCAAGGGCATGCATTATCTGTTAGGAATAAAATGTATATTGAAAACAAGATTAGCTTCACTGTCATATGGAGACTGGGTTGCAAATGAGTACGAGTGGAAGCTTGAAGCCCCAAGGTAACTATAGCTGGTGCAGCACTCAGCAGGTTTAGGAAGGAGACCATCGGGTCAAGGCTAAACAGGGTTTCAGACTGGCCTAAGAAGACTGAGACGGGGAAGACCAGGAGGGGAGGGGAGGGAGGAACAGAGCAGAGATGATGATTAAACACTGGGCAGAACTCCTGCCTAGCAAGGCTAAGTGCCTGGGTCTGATCCCTAATGTGAAGTCAGGGGCTTGGTGATCACTAGGTATGACACTGGGACCACAAAGGCAGCAGTGAAGTAGAAGGGTGCCTTTAAGACTGATGTAGACGTGGGGTTCAGAGTACATGCTATAGATGGATGCTGGTGAGCAGAAATAGACTCCAAGGCTAACTGTTGAGTTTATACCAGCACCTGGCCCTTGGGACATGTAGTCCGCTGACCTCCATAGACTCTTGCCATTGCTCCCTCCTCGAGGTATGCCAGAGCATCCAGTCACTCTCTCGAGTCACTTTGGCTCGTGTTACTGTGGTTAGCTATGTCTCAGGCTCCATCTCCAGGTGAAGCTCTCTTCTTCCTACCCCAGTGCCTTGAAGGCAAGTAGCTGCTATGCCAGTTATGGGGGCACACACCTTTTATCCCAGCGCTGGGGAGGCAGAGGCAGGCACATCTCTGTAAGCTTGAGGGTAGCTGCTCATGTCGTGAGTTCCAGGACAGCCAAGTCTATGTAGAGAGACATTGTTTTATGAAAGCCTCTGCCACATAAGCATGAGGGCCTGAGTTCAGATCCCTAGAGCCCATGTAAAAGCCAGGCGTGGGAAGGAGCATCTGTAACCCTAGAAGATAGGTTGGGGGAGGCAGAGGAAGTATGACTGGAGCTCATTGATTAATTTATCCTGTCAAATCAGTGAGAGACCTTCTCAAAGAATAAGGTCTCAGAGAGTGATAAAGAAAGATATCCCTGGTCTCCACATGCATGCACACACACACATGTGCATGAGCACCAGCATGTCCATACACATACACACATACACACTCACACACACACACACACACACACACACGTGCATGAGCACCAGCATGTCCAAACACACACATACACACTCACACATACATACACACACACGTGCTTGAGCACTAGCATGTCCATACACATACACACATATACACACTCACATACACACACACACACACACACACACACACATGCATGAGCACCAGCATGTCCATATACAAACACACTCACACACACATACACACACATGCATGAGCACCAGCATGTCCATACACAAACACACTCACATACACACACACACATGCATGAGCACCAGCATGTCCATACACACACTCACATACACACATACACACACATGCATGAGCACCAGCATGTCCATACACACACACACACATACACACTCACACATACATACACACACATGTGCTTGAGCACTAGCATGTCCACACACATACACTCACACATACATACACACACATGTGCATGAGCACCGGCATGTCCATACATATACACATACATACACATACATATACACACACATGTTCATGAGTACCATCATGTCCATACACATACACACACAATACATATACACATAATGAATAGCTGAATACACAGCTCACAAGCACTGGACAAGAGAAGCCTCTTAGCCTGCCTTGGCCGTGGCACCAGGCCTTCTGCACCGCCCTCCCCTTCACTACTATGCCCCACTGTAGCAGGCTCCAGCTGTCACCACCAAAAACTGCAACTACGTGGCCAGCATGCTGGGCAGTCAGCACTAGCTGCCCCTGCCAGCAAGCCCTGACCTAGTTTGGTGCTGGCCGAGACTGATGATGTCATCATCAGTGAAGCTCCAGGCTGGGGCTTGCGGGTTGGACTTTGAGGCTGGCTTTAGTTCTGAATGCCAGCAACCTGGGCAGAGTGCTATCCAGGGATGTCACAGAGAGATGAGGACAGAGCCCAGCACTGGGAGTGGGGATAACAGCTCTCTGGATACCCCATTCTCCTGCTGGGAGGTCAGTATCAGTTTCCAAATACCTTTGGGGCATCTGGGCTATATCGTCTGAACCCCCAAATTCTGTATCACACAGGGGCTAGGGATAGGAACAGAGGACGGACAAGAAGGATTTCTGAAGCATGTCTCCAATGTCCCCAGTCTTTAATGAGTGTGTTAATTCAGCAGTTTCAGCCCTGCTGGCAGGGCACGGAGCTGCTGGTGAGGGTACAGGTGATTAAGATATTGTCTCAACACTCAGTGGCTCCCTGTCAGGAGTCTGAGAGAAACATCAAGCATCCAAAACACTATGAATAATTGTGAACATGGAAACACGGCTGTGACCAATTGTGTGGCGAGCTCACTGGGCTCAGAGAGCAGCGGAGGTTTCACAGAGGGGGAGTATCTTGAGAGATGAAGCACGAAGCGTGGTAGGACTTTCCAAGTGCAAGCAGGTTACCATCAGTGGTGACAGCTCAGGCCAAGACTGTGTCTGAGGCTGCTGGGTCCATAGCCCAGACATGAGGGTGTAGGGGAGAGGAAGGCAGGTGCAGAGAACAAGGCTGAACTTGACCCATATGGGCCATGGTGTTATGCTCACAGGTAAGATGACATCCTCTCAGTGGTGGGGACCCAGTGAGGAATTGGAAGCCAGGAAAGGTTTGTACAGTTTGGAGTTTAGGCACCCTGGTAGGTTCAATGGTGGGTGAGGAAGATTAGAGTGGAGACACACGGGCATTGGAAACATGCTGGTGACAGTGATGGCATCTGGGGTCCTTGCCGGGCAGGTAGGAAGGCCTCATGACGAGGTGGGTGTAGCTATCAGATGACAGCAAAGGCTATTTGCCCCCACTCCTCATGCCTCCCCTCCTATTGCTGGCCTCTCAAAGCTATGGCACAACCACCACCACCACCACCACCACCACCAATGGCTTTTATCCTTGTGTGTGGCTCTGTGTATCTGTCTATCTCTCACCTCACCCTGGCATTCCCACCTAACATTGCATAGGAGATAGGGAGATACAGATGGGGTGGAGGCGAATGAGGCAGAGGGCGTCATAAGGGACACAAGCAGTTTCCTCTTTAGCCAGGAGAGCCTAAAGCTTTCTTTCACCCACTCTGCAAACCCTTCCACTGGACAGCATCTGTGAGATGAACCCCATCAGGAGAAGGATCAAGTCCCTAAGCCCTGAGCTCTCCACCAAACCACAAAGTGATAGCCTGCTCCCTGAGAAGATAAGACTGACAAGGGATCAAGATGTCCCCGAGTTGGGCACTCAGCTGCTATTAAGTGGCCTTAACTGTCTCCCCAGGGTCAAGAGTGCCACCGAGCACCCTTGAACGGGATTGAACGGGACAAGGGAAGGGCTGACCAGCTGATCTCCTGGCTGGAGGGAGCAGGCCCTGAGTGCCATTTAATGCAGTGTGACACCAGAGCCCCCTGGCAGCACAGTATTCCATGTCATGGAAATCAAGTCTGACATCTCCTCCCTGCTGCCCTAGCATGTGTCTTCCCAACCATGTCTACTCCAGAACCCCAGGGGTCAGGGTCAAACAAAGGAGGTCCCCAAAGCCCCAACCTTGTCACCATGGGCTACATAGCAGGAGCCAGCTGTACTGCTGTGGCTCTGGTGGGCAAAAGGGCAGCCCTGGGGGACAAGAAGGAGACAGATTCATGGGGAAACCAAAAGCAAATAAAGAAAGACAGTTGGGTGTCTACAAAAAAAAAAAGAAAGAAAGAAAGAAAGAAAAGAAAAGAAAGAAGAAAAAAAAAACCCTAGTGGCAAAGAGATCAGAGCCTAACTAGAAGTGGTAGCTCACACTTACTGTCCTAACACTTCTGGAAGGCTAAGGAAGGAGGATTACCATGAATTTGAAGCTAGCCTAATCTACAGATTGAGACCTTTTGGGAGGGGGGTAGGTATGCTGGAACAGTCCCTTGAGTAAGTCCCTTCATCTCTCCAAAAGTCAATATCTACATCTAAAAAAACCTGGGGAAGGTGCTAGTATTCCTATCAGTATAGAGCTTGTTTAGTTTTTGTTGTTAGCTTTTGTCTTATGTTGTTTAAGAAAGAGGGCATTTATTGGGAAAAAAAATCCAAACAAAGACCAGGTTCCGGGAAGATGAAGCCAGATCTTACATCAGTACAAGCTACTAGGGAATGGGAGGGTAGTGGAGCTAAGCAGCAAAGCTAGGCTTCCCTTCCAGTGAGCAGAGGCAATAGTGATGGTGAAGGCTTCGCCTATTTTATCCTGGCTCCAGAGAGTATTTGGGGATCAGAACTCTGCCAGTGCACCCACCCAATCCTTATGAACTTGCCTTCTGCATCTTGTTCAGGTCTCTTAACCAAAGAAGACCGAAGATAGCCAGCGGTTTCCCTAGGGCCAAAAACACCTGGTGATCCCACCTACCACTTTGACCTTTATGGGAACCACCTTACAAGCTACATTGTATCAGTGGAACTAATAGTTAAAACAGAGCTCCCTGGTTTCCCACAGTAACAGCACCTGCAGGTCCCAGCATCACAAAGCTCCTCCCATTAATGATCTTTTTTGTTCTCCCCGGGACCCTGTGCTGGAGGTACCAAACCACTCTCCACGTGTCAGGTGCAGAAATAAAGAGTCCTAGCATTCAGTTACTTTTATAACTCATGCTGCCCTGTGGGAGCAGGGCTCTGAGCACTGCCGGTCCTCCACACCTTGAAGGTCCTTACAACCGTGCATATGCCTCACACATTATAGGCCAAAACACATGTAGGGGTGGAGCAGGAACAGGAGGGGTCTTCAGGACTTGGAATCAGCTGGCTGTCGTATGCTGGAATCAGAGATGACCACAGCCTGACATTGACAGTCAGCATCCCCTGAGTGTCTGCTGTATACATCTCCTGAGCACCTACTCTATACTCGGCCAGGGGTGCTGATGCTGGAGGAAGGGCACATCAGGACCCTCAAGGTGAAGATAGAATTGCACCTTTGTCACCATTGTGGTGTACCAAATTCAGGTACCATTTCTTAGGTGAGGAAGTTGAGCTGCAAAGAGGATTCTAGAGCAGAGGAGACAAAGTTTTTCTGTGATGTCTTAAGCCTCGCAGTCCATGTCTGTGTCTGAAGTATGTCACTAGTCTGTAGTTGGTTTTTTTTTTTAGGATTTCTTTTTTTTAACATTTTGTTTATTTGCGGGAGTCGGGGTTGAGGCATATGTCATGGAGTTCATGTGGAGAGAAGAGGACAACTTGCAAGAGTTGTTTCTCTCCTTCTACCATGTGGGTCCTGAGGATCAATCTAAGTCAACGGGGGGGGGGGGGGGGGAAGGGACACAGCAAGTACCTTCACCTGCTAAGGAATCTCGATGGTCCTGTTTCTTTCTTTCTTTCTTTTTTCACTGCAGTTCTTTAAAAAAAAAAAAGACACTCACAATGAATGCCTGAATCAAAACATCACGTTTTACCCTTGTATATGTACAATTATTACCTGTCAATTAAGAGCTTGTTTTAAATGAAGCTGGGGAGATAACTCAATAAGGAGCTCCATCTGAGTACTCTAAACATAAAAAAGTCACAGGAGAAAGCCAGGTGTGGCTGTGTGTTTATAATCCCAGTACTGGGGGCAGGGGAGGTGGTCATGGACAGGCAGACCCCGAGCCTTGCTGGACAGACACTCTCGCCTACTTAGTGAGTCCTATAATAAGGTGGATAACACCTAAGGAATGACAGCTAGGGTTGTCCTCGGGACTCCACATGGGCATGCATACATGTACACATGCGCCTGTGCACAGACACACAAATAACTTAAGTATTCTCAGTTTGAGGGTCACATAAAACAGGCTGGCAACAGGTGGAATTTGATCCACAGCTAGTTTGTCTGCCTCTGTTCTGGTGAGTCAAGCAACCAATCGCTTCCTGAGCTGGGGTTCATCCAACTAACCAACTGAGACTCCACTGACTTGTTAGGAGCCTGTGTTGAGACCTGGGGGTACTTACTATGCTTAGTGCATGCTGGGAAGTGAGTCACGACAGGGCACCAGAGGCAGAAAGGGGTTGTTGTTGTTGTTGTTGTTGTTTTGGTTTGGTTTGGTTGGTTAGCTGGTTGGCTGGTTTTGTTTTTGTTTTTTCTTTTGTGTGTCTCCTATGTGCCCCAGGGTAGGGATGCAGAAGGGCATTTGAATCTCTCCTTACTTGCTTACATCTGCCCCCTCCCACAATGAGTGTGGTTCATAAGGATAATGACCTATAACCCTTTTAGATCATTCCACACAAGTACCCACAATGCCTAGCAAGAACAAGTGCAATCACACTGGCAGTGGGACAGCTGGTGAGAGCTGCTGAAGGACCTGTGGTGCCCAAGCAATTGCCACCCAAACCCCTCACCCCCATCCTGGCCATGCTACTGATTCACCCAGTGCTCCATAATCACAGCCTAGTAGAGCACGCTTTATTAAGCCCCAGCTAGCCACTCTTCTGAGTGAGAGGAAAAGTTGGGACTCTAGTTGCGTGCAGAGCCAGAAAGAGCTGAGTGGCTTTCAGATCTGCAAGGAGAAGTACATGCCATGGGCACTAGCTGGGAACCTTCCAGAAAGAAGAAGAACAGGTTCTTAGACCTCACACTTGAGTACAGGCCCTGCTCGAAGCATTTTGCTTATCATCTTAAATCTCCTGGTACCAAACCTTCTGCTACCTCCCCTTTGCAGATGAGGAAACCAAGGTCACAGAGCTAAGGAGAGGAGTTGAAGAGTTTTCCTATTTCTATTTTGCATCACCATCAAGGAGTGCTCAGAGAAGGGAAGGGCGGTGTCCCCTGAGCTCCCTCCTGGCCCAGTAACCTGGGCTCATCTAAGTAGCAAGTCCCATCCTCTTTCACACCCAGAGGTACCACAGCATTGTCATGCTCATCTTCGTATTGTATTTCTATATGCCAGGCCCAGAAGACATGAGTTAGAGAGCTCCTCCCACAGGGAACTGACAGATCAGGTCACAAATGAGCAAATACTCTAGACTGTTAAGACACACTGGTACCCTGGAGAAGTAGAAGGTATGATGTATTTACATGTACCAGCTGCCAGGGGCTCCCTGCCTTGGGCTTCCCCTTCAGTCTATAATCCTATGCTTGTTGTATGGTTGTGACAGCTCAGCACACATTAGACTGTGTACTCAAGGGTGTCACTAAGCAGATATGGTGCCTGGTGTAAAGCTAGTGCCTAAGCAATAATCTGAAGTGAGTGAGTGAGTGAGTGAGTGAGTGAGTGAGTGAGTGAGTGGATGGATGGATGGATGGATGGATGGCTGGCTGAACCATAATTCCCATTCCCCAGGAGTCTGACATTTAGGAGGAAAGATGGAGATACGCATAAACTCTTACAATCTGTGTGTTGAATGCCACAAGAACAAAGAAGTAGATGGTGCATAGGGGAAGAGAAAGGAGCCGGGCGGTGGTGGCGCACGCCTTTAATCCCAGCACTTGGGAGGCAGAGGCAGGAGGATTTCTGAGTTCGAGGCCAGCCTGGTCTACAAAGTGAGTTCCAGGACAGCCAGGGCTACACAGAGAAACCCTGTCTCAGAAAAAAAAAAAAAAAAGAGAGAGAGAGAGAAAGGGACCCATCCCCACCCAGGGAAGCTGGGCCAGGCATCTTGGAGAGGGAGATGCTGTGGTCACACCTTAAGAGCATCCTATGGCCATGAGGAAGGGGGATCCATAAACTGAGAGGACAAGCCTCACAAAGACAAGGATACAAGACTCCACCTCTGAGCTCTGTCCAAGAGACTCCATATGGCTTTATGAGGCTGGATTACCGGCCAGGGCGTGAAGGGGAAGCAAGGAGCCACAGCTAGAGATGGTGGAAGGGAGGAGCTGGGATTGCTCACAGGTCTTCCTGCTATGACAGAGGACAGACCTCACTCCCAGACAACTGGAACTACTGGAGGGATTTAAGCAAAGAGATACATTTGATCTCTGTGTTAGAAAATGGCCCTGCAGGGGTAAGAAAGAAGGACTGTGAGAAGGGACGCTCTGGCAGGTGGACCATTACTAGACCCGGAGAACAGAGAGGTGTAGAAGTGGGGACTGTGAAGATCAGAGAGTACCAGGGGCTGGCCAAGCATGAGAGGAAAGAGGCAGAAGCAAGCGGCCATTGGCTGTGAATGAGGAAAGAGGTCACGCAAGCTCTCAGAGCCTCAGTCCGTTCTGTTAAAACAAGGATAAGATGAGCTACCCAGCAGTGTCATTGTGAGCATTAGTGGAGGGAGACTGAAAGGCCAGAACAGGATCTGGCAGGCAGAGACAGCTTTTCCTCCCTGTACCTTGCTGTGTCTTTGTGCCACATCTTAGACTATTGGGCTTTTAATTTATATATATATATATGTGTGTGTGTGTGTGTGTGTGTGTGTGTATATACATACATACATTTATATACATACACACACACACACACATACACATACACGCTATATCACAAGAATACACAGGGCATAGAACTTACCACCACTGAGTGCACAGCTCCACAAGATTCAATGCCTGAGGTTATGGAGACATTACCATTCATCTCCAAAATCATGTTCATGCTGCCAACAGAAAATCTGTACCTGGTGAATACTGACTCCCATTTCCCCTTCCCCCAGCCCTGACTCTGTAATTTTTAACTCCTGAAGTATTTCACATGAGTGGAATCGTACAGAATCTGTCTTTCCATGCCTGGCTTATTTTACTTAGCAAATCCTCCTGAGGCTTATTCCCATTGTAGCCTACACCATATTCCCATTCCTTGACAGGTATGGTGGCTCATATCTTAGGAGGCTGAGACTGGAGGATTGCCATAACTACCAGGCCAGCTTGGGCTTCAGAGTATCCTGTCTCAGATAGATAGATAGATAGATAGATAGATAGATAGATAGATAGATAGATAGATAGATGGATGGATGGATGGATGGATGGATGGATGGATGGATGGATGGATAGATAGATAGGTACTTTTTAAAGTGCGAATAGTATTCTTTTGGTTGTTCCCACATTCCACATTTTACGTGTCTATTTATCTCATAGTGATCAGGTGCAATATGGATTACTTCCATACTTTAGCTACCATTTCCACTAAGGACATGAGTGTACAGTAAGTTTTGATGACTCTGTTTTCTGTTTTTAAAAATATATACCCAGAAGTGGAATTGCAAGATCATGTGATGGTTCTATGTTTAATTTTTTGAGGCACCACCATAGTGCTTTCCAGCTGCACCATTTCCCATCCCCACCACCAGCTGCGTAAGGGCTTCATTAACACTTACCGTGGCCTGACTTTTTGCTAGGAAGTTATCCTAGGGGATGTGAGATGGCCCAGCTTGCAGTTTTTCAGCAGGGAGCAGGGCCAGGCTCACAGGGAATAAATGAGCTGTCCCAAGATGTCCTAAGATAGGAAGGCAGGGTCCAGAGGACTATGAGGGCTCCTACCAGGCACAGGCTGCCACATCAGAGGGGCTCCAGGTCCCCAGTAGATCCAGCCCACTCAAAGCTGAAAGTTCATGTACAGTATGTTTCTGAAGGGGCCACACAGTGTGTGTACTGACTCACTGCCCCCACCACACACTCCACTGAGAAATCAGAAACCACTCAAGGCATTTCAAACAAATAGATTTAATTGATGGGCTCAATTCTGTCTTATGACAGAAGAGGTAGGGAGCCCACATTAGCCCCATAGCAAGCTATTCCCTTCACTGGGCTGGAACTGGGGGATGTCCTAAGAAGAGCTCAACACAGAGACCACCAGACAGGACATGGAGCCACTGCAGTCAACCAGAGGGAACTGGGCTACAGGAGGAGGGGCTTGTTCACAGAAGCCAAGGAGGAGAGGCAGACCCTGTAGACATACAGCCCCACAGAGACAGAGAGAGATCTTGGCTTCTCTCTCCATCCACCTTCTTCCAGTGCCTTTAATTGGCTGGTTTTATCCAGAAGCCAGAAGGTAAGCGAGTCTGGGAAATGAAGCTTCCTTGGGACCTACAAACCAGAACTGGAAAGAACAGGATATGATCAGGAAGCAAATGATGGGCACATCCATTCATCCTTCCATCCATCCATCCTCGGATTTACTGAGCATCGACAAGCAGTGGGATTTAAATGGATTTAAATGCAGAAGAATGCTGGGTCCTGCCCTCAAAGGACTTAGGATCCAGCAGTAGTAGGCCTGTATCTTGCATCTTTCACTCACAGCTGGCCAGAGGCATCTGTTCACCCAGCCTGGAGAAGGAACCCTGTAGAGCTTTGGAGTAGGGGGTGGGGCAGGGGCTGGAAGCTTGCGGGGCACCAAGAGGCTGGGTCTGAGTTCCCCCTTGGCTGGGGATTGGGAAGGGCAAGTTGCTCAGCTGCTGAGCCTCCTCCCCAGATGCAAAGCTCAGCTGAGAATGAAATGACTCTAAAAAGGAAAGAAACCCCTTAAATCCCACTGTTTGTCTTTGGAACCTGGGAAGTGCTGGTGTAATGAACATGAAACGCACAGGCTGCTCAGAAGTTGCCTTTGAAACCTTGCAGGCTGGCTTTGTCAGGGAGCAGCCCTCCTTTTCAAAGCCTCCTGGCTCCAAGCTACCCTCTCCTCCCTCATCCCTAGCAGGCACGGGCTAATTAGCTAGAGATGTTAAATGTTTCCTGGCTCTATGAGAAAGAAGTCCGTGGTTTTCTGGGGACCTGGTAGCAGGGCCTCTACTACCACTGTACCCCAAGAATGCCTCCCCTCTTCACTGTGCTCAGAGGAAGTCCTTCTCCGTGCCCAGCTGGTCCCCAGTGTACCCTCTCACCAGCCATGCTGAAACATGCTTCTGTTCTCCTAAATGTGCCTCTTTCCAGAAGCCTTCCCAGACGGCTCTTGTGTATATCCCTCCTTGAATGACCAAGCCTGGAAGTATCTCTCAACCTAACTGAAGCAAAACGTCTCCAAACACAACCACCGCTAAATATTCTTACCAACTCAGAGAACAGAGAAGTGTGTGACCCCCAGCCTCACCTCTCAGGGGTGGGCAACCTGACATTGTAGCTTGTCCATGATGTCACATGATAACCTTGAGCAAGGCATGCCTTGCTCTCAAGGCTTCAGGTGTCATCTGTAAAGAGAATCGGGGGAACTGTACCATCCAAGCCCATTGGCTCTAAACGGACCCACCCCCACCATTCTGACTCAATAGGTCTGAAAGAAATCCCTTAAATCCCACTGTTTGTCTTTGGAACCTGGGAAGTGTGCTGTAATGAACATGAAATCTGCATTCTGTCTCTACTTCACTATATAGTCCTGGCTGGCCTTGAACTCCTGCCTGTCTTCCAAGTCCTGAGATCTCAGCTTTACATCTTTTATGCCTGACCTAAGAATCTGCATTTCTAGTATGTCTCCTGGTGCTGAGGTTCCTGCTAAGGCACTATGACGAAGAGCTGGTGAGAGGGAGGATGCTGAGGGTTAGTAGGTGGGTTTGAATACGGCTGCATTTACCGGAAGCACAAGCAGGAGCACGTGGCTAAGCAGCTGGGAGAGGCTGGGCAGGGCTCACCTTGCCATAAGCGGCATGGCTTTGGTGGTTTTGCTTGCCTTCGTGTCTAAGCAGGATTTAATCACTATTGAGTGTCCAAGCTGGAAGAAGTTTGGAAACCTATCAACTAAAAGAGAGGTCAGGGAAGTCCCTTACTGGTGACATTCCAGAATCCTGTGGTCCCTGCACACCCTTCCCAGGCTCCTTTGGTTTGCCTGTGCTCACAACCAAGGGGTACAGGAAGCAAGGACAGGTGTTGAAATGTAGGGGAGAGGACACAGGGAGGGCAGACGAAGCTGGCTCCAGACCACTGTCATCTTGGGGCATATTTCAACAAGGATGTACCGTAAAGTAGTGTGGGTTATAAATACACACACACACACACACACACACACACACACACACACACACACAGAGAGAGAGAAAGGGGGGGGGAGTGTCCCCTCTAGAAACAGCTTGGAGTCCAGCTGAGCTAGGCAGTTCCTGCAAAGCATGACCAGGTTAAGTGCCCTGTCTACATGCAAGGGAGTAAATGTGTACACGTGTGATGTCTGTAGGCACAAGAAAGTCACCAAGAGAGTTTTGATTGGAATGATCAAGGCACAGACAAATTTAAATGAAATCTCCATAAAGCTGAATACAGTGGACCACACCTTTAATCCCAGCACTCAGGAGGCAGAAGCAGGCAGATTTCTGTGAGTTCGAGGCCAGCTGGTTTACATGGTAAGTTCCATGACAGCCAGGGCTCCATAGTGAGACCCTGTCTAACAGAAGAAGAGGGGAAAGAGGAGTTGGAGGAGGAGGAGTTACAATAGAAGACAGAAGAGGAGGAGGAAGAGGAAAAGAGGAGGAGGAAGAGGAAAAAAGGAGGAAGAGAAGAAGCAGGAGGAAGAAGAAGAAGAAGGAGGAGGAGAAGGAGGAAGAGGAGGAGAAGAAGAAGGAGAAGGAGGAGAAGGAGGAGGAGGAGGAGGAGGGGAAGAAGAAGAAGAAGAGGAAGAAGAAGAAGAAGAAGAAGAAGAAGAAGAAGAAGAAGAAGAAGAAGAAGAAGAAGAAGAAGAAGAAGAAGAAGAAGAAGAAGAAGAAGTAGTAGTCATCTCCCCAACCCTCAAAGTTTCATAGTTCAGGACCCTCAGTTCCAAGACCCAAACTCTAGGGCCTAGAGGTCTCATAAAAAGGCAAGGATTCCTCTACTACTAGAACCAGGGTTTCCTGCTGTCTGGGTCAGGATCTGCCTCAGTTCTACACAGATGTCAAAGGCGCTCCCACACACCACAGTGACATCAGCTGAAATGAATGGAGCATCGTGGCAAAGAGACAAAAATTTCACAGAAAAGAATCCAAAGCAGACAAATCCCTTCCAGCCGTGCCGTCCCCACCCACGTCGCCATACCCTGTCCAGCTGCTCTTAGGGAGGCCACTGCCAGGAAGGAACCTGCCCTACTTGCAGCCAGGCTTGAGAGTGGCCCAAGAGTTACAGGGACTTCAAGGTCAACACCAGGCTTCACAAGCCTCCTCAGCAGTCTGAATCCACTGGGAAATCTGGAGGCAGGAGGCAATAGAGAGAGAAATGACAGAGAACACACCCAGGCCCTTAAGAGGAATAAGGTTCTCCAGAACCAAGACCTCTATGTGAACTGGATGGAAAGACCAGCAAGAAAGAAGTTGTGTGTGTGTGTGTGTGTGTGTGCGTGCGTGTGTGTGTGTGTGTGTGCTTATCAAATTATAAGAAAGTATTTGTGAGAACCCAAAAAAAGGCTAGCAGAGAATTCCACAGGCCAAGGAAAACACACACAGACTAGGCATGCACATACAGATATATGTGTTCACTCATGTATACATACACTACATACACACACATGGATATACAGATATACACACATACGCACTCATGCACACACATGCACATAAACACACACAGGCTGCATGTAGGTGGTACCAGGAACAGGAAAGGCAAGGTGAGAGCCAAGAGTTGAACTGCTGTCAGAGTGAGCCAAGAACAGACTTGTTTGTGTCTGTGACGGCAGGATGTGACAGAAGAGGACAGGGCATGCCTGTGCATGTGGGCCACATGGGTATGTGCCCCAAGAACCTCTGGCTGCCCCTGCAGCCAGTGGCCTACAGTGTACTCTTACACTTTTGAGGGGTCAGGCACTTCTAGCCAGAGTCCCCTTCCCTGGGGTCCTAGCTCACAACCCCTGTCAGTTACTACTCAGGACTTGTCCTGCTTTCAAACCCAGGATGCTCCTTGTCCCTCGACTTCTTCCTCCTTAGGTACTAATATGACAGTCCCCCAACTCTGGGACAAGCCCCTCTGTTCTGGGGACAGCCAGGCATCTCAGCCAGTACAATAGCCACTAAACCAAATGCCTGTCCTGATCCCATCCACCTCATGTGACTGAATTGAAATAATGGACCTAACAAACAAGGACACCAAGTCACAGCCTTGACATCAGAGTTTGCCTCTAAAACCCTGTGACCTTGTACAAGCTACTTAGGCCTTCCCAAGCCCCTCCTCCCCCTCTTCCTCTTCTTCTTCCTCCCCTCTCATCCTCTTCTCTCCTCCTCCTCCTCCTCTTCCTCTCCTCCTCTTCCTCTCCTTCTCTTCCCCCCCCCCTCCTTCTTTTAAAAGAATAGAATTCTTGTAGGAGATTAAATGATATAATGAGAAAAAGAATGTGAAACCCCTGGCATTGCACCAACTACAAAGCAAACACTTCCTTCTCTCGGCCTCTAATTCTCTCTCCCAGGAGTAAATTGGCTAAAACTCCCTGGGGCTTCCCAAGTCACACCACCTGCCTGAAACTGGAGGTGGCCTTAGAAGTCTTGTGTTCTAGGTCCCACCTCCCCAAGTTGTAAGTGAAGACTCTGGAGAGGCCCATGTATTGACACCGAGCTGAGATCGGCACACAGATTGCTGCCTCATCTTGGCGAGCAGTCTTAGCATTCAGCCTTCAGCCAGAGAAGGGTCAGAGCTTTCCGAGGTTGGCTCCCTTTGGCTTGGAGATGACACTGAACTCTGGAGATGGGAGTGAGGGGTCAGAGATCAGAAAAAATGGACTCTGTGGGATAGAGCCCTGCCCCTCTCAGGAGTCAGTCAGTTCTGCTCTGGCCCAGGTCAGATCCCCTCCATTTCCTGCCCCTACCTTGCTCCCAGTCTCAGCTGTGACCCACACAGTGCTAAGGATACAGGTCTGTGCTGGGACTTGTCCTTCCCTTGAGCAAGCGTCCTAGGAAAGAGAAGAAGGAATGCTGGGAGGGCAGCAGAGGTCATGTTTCTTCTTGAGTCTGTCACACCCTGCATGGGAGGTTTCTGAGAGAGGAATAGGTATATGAGCCAGGAGTGATGGGGCTGGCATCAAACTCATTATGTAGCCCAGGCTGGCGTCCTGTCTCACCCTCCCAAGTACAGGGATTATAGGCATAAACCGCCACATATTGTGGCATGAGGCTTAATTTGA
Organism: Tokudaia tokunoshimensis; assembly: GCA_036184795.1. Lineage (NCBI taxonomy): Eukaryota > Metazoa > Chordata > Mammalia > Rodentia > Muridae > Tokudaia > Tokudaia tokunoshimensis. The sequence continues at coordinate 44,902,952 of BTHU01000008.1, forward strand.
TAGAGACCTATGAAGTGCTTAGAGTAACAGATGGTCCATAACAAAAGTTAGGTAAGTACTAGCCATGATTGTTACTTATTCAGCTATTGAGCAAAAAAAAAAAAAAGGTGTTGGGTTCATCTGCCAAGTGTACTGCCATAGGAAGAATGCTGGAAAAGAAAGTCAGGGCCTCCAGCATGCCAAGGAAACACTCTACCACTGACCTCCATCCCAACTCAGTCTTTCAATAATCATGTAAAAACTACGCATTTAACAAATCTCCATGCAGATAAAGAATAGAGCACTCTCTCGGGACCTTTAAAAGGAAAGCAAATGCAAGGTCAGATCAGGCTCTCTGGAAGGGACGAGTTTCATGTATCTCCACTGAGTCTTCACATCTGTGTTCTCATCAACATCTGCAAGTGGTCAAACCCCAGCTATGCCCTGCTGGTCTAGCCAAGGCTCATGCGATCGATGGACGGAGACCTTCTCGCCTCAGCTGCTACTACTTCACTTTGGAATTCCCAGGGCTGCAGAGTTGGTGGTTTGGGGCCAGGGTAGAGGGGTGGGGTTGGGGGGCGGGAGATGTGAGGCAGAACCAGACTTCCTACTCCCAGCCTTCCCGTTGTCCAGTGGTAAACAGGTCCTCTTCCTGTGGACTTCCTGCACCAACTGACCTCCTTGTGGGTCACAGCTGTTTACTGCCCACTGTCCCAGGCCAACGCCCCATCAGGAGGAAAAAAAATCAGTGTGCCCTGCAAGGTGTGTTTCTGTTTCTCATTACGGTTACTGTCTCCACTTTGTCAATGAAAAAAAATGAGCTCAGAACAGTGTAATCACTTTGCCAAGGTCACAGCTGAGACAACAAACCCCTAGGTATACAACAAACCCTGCAATCTTCTTCCTTCTCAAAAAAAATGTTTAAAATACATTCTTTAACAATTTTATACATGGATATAATGTATTTTGATCATATTCTTTCCCATATCTCCTCCTCCAGACTTTACCACCATAAGCCAATATAATATGGTCTTCTCTTTTCTTTTTCAAATACAATTTGTGTGTGCATGAACCACAGCAGGTGTGTGAATATCAGAAGACAACTTTGGAGAGTCCGTGCTCTGCCTCCACTATGGGTTCCAAGGGTTGAACTCAAGTTGTCAGGCTTGTATAGCAAAGAGCCTTTACCCACTGAGCCATCTCCCTGGCCAATAATATGGTCTTTTAAATAGTATGAGTAATAATAATTATTATAGCTAATACTTACATAGCACTTCCCTTTCTACATGTTGTCCATTCTTAAATTATTTAATCTCCGTCATAACCCATGCCACCTACCCAAGGTCAACAGTCTTCCTGCTCAAAATCAGACTGGAAGACCTGGGAGCCTTAGTGACCCTAGACCTCAGACGGAAGAGAGATAAGTCCAGGAGTGGGTGGGGCATTGGTACCCAGGGCCATCCTGCTCTGCCATTATCTGCCTTGACCAGGTATCTCCAAGAATCCAGGGTTCTTGCTTCCTCTTGGACTTGGCCCTTTCTCTTACCCAGGCCGGTGATGGCTGGGTTACTTACTGCCTTGCTCAGCTCTGTCATCCACCAGCTTGGCCAGAATTACAGAGCTCTTCTGTCGTTGGTGATGAGGAAGAATCAGCTGACAATCTGCTCAGAGGCCTCGAAAAGATGGTAGCAAACACTGAAACTCCCTCTGACCAGTCAACTTGGGTTTATCTCTTCAGAAGGTAATCTCAATCCAGCACCAGGGGCTTGACCCAGAACCCAGAACCCAGAACCCAGGACAGAGATAACATGGTGCCCTCCACACAGAGAAGGTGATCAATACCCAGCTCGACTTTATCCCACAAGCTCTGCCCAATTTCCATCAATTCTGGTCCTTCAAGGGAGCTTTTTAGAGCCAGCCCTCTTCCTCCCCATTCCATAGGCCCAGCTCTGTTCCCCTCAACAGAGAACAGAGAGGGTCTCATGAAAGGCTAGGACAGAAGAGGACACAGGTGAGTGCTGTAGAGGACTTAGAAACCTGGAAGATTAACTTGGATTTTGTTTGTTGGCCTCTGGCACTGCCTTGCGATGGGTACATAAACGCAAAGGGTCTATACCCCTCCTTTTTCCTGGGAAAATAAAAGTAGACAACTGGTTTACCTCAGAGTCATCCCCACAGGGAAGCAAAAGGAGCTCTCTAGCTGGTGCAGGGATAAGTACACAGGGAGGCAGAAGCAGAGATAAACTGACTGAGCCACAGCCTCAAGGCGATGGACATGGGCCCCCACTTTCCTCCAGGTCCCCAGGCTCAACCCTCTAGAGGCCTGTGTGAAGGACAGAGCCAGTGTGGAGGGAAAGAAGCCTGTAGCAAGAGGCAAAGAAGAAGCTCTGTGGAATGAAGGCTGACGGCGACGTTCCTGTGGATGCTCAAGAGAGGCAGCAAGTGGAAACTGTGGGTCCTGTTGAACAGATACCCAGCCCTGTCTCACACAGAGCATCTGAATGTGGCCTTGTGCTGAGCTGGCATATTTCTGCCTCCCAGTTGGACCACAAAATGGGAGGGAGCATCCATAAAGTGCCAGAGTTGCCTCTGTGGCCCTAAGCTCCACCATGGATTGCCGCTTCCCCTCTTTAATTGGCCATAATTTCTGTGATTTGCAGGTCCCAAGCTTGCCCAAGACCCATTCTCTGTCGTGATAGATGGCCAGAAACAGTAAGCCATCCCCATTAGCCCAGAACTGACCCAACCTGGCCACTTGGAGCTGATATAGCAGGATCCCCCTGGGAAACAAGACACCCAGCTCTTGCCTCTTGATCTGAGCCTAACCTAGACCCGGGAGCCCAGAAACAGGTGCTACACTTAGGCTTTTATCCAAGAGAATCATGTGTCAGACTTTTAACCCTGGGCAGGATTGTAAAATAGGAAGTGGGTGTTGCTGTAAGCCCCTGAGTTTGAACCATTTGTTACAGCATCGGTAGGAAGCACATACACACGCTGAGCACTTTGAGAGTGTCTAGCACACAGCAAGAGCTCAACAGACATCATCTCATTGTCACTCTCATTATCTTTATGGTTGGACAGGATGGAAGCTGCAGAGTGGCTTCCTATGTGAACTGTGCAGAACCCGTGTCTGTCTCTTCTGGGGACCGGAAACTGAATGTAACACTGCCAGTGGGTAGGGAGAGCCTCGAAGAGAAATGTCACTTGGCACATTATACTTGGTAAATATACGACAGATAGATGATCAGCATCCCTGCCGTCCCTTTCTTTTAAAGAACAGGAGTAGTGGGCACCCGGGAGAGAGGGGTGGGCCCATCTAGCACAGACATAAAGATGTTCCTATCCTTGCCTCTGCAGAGATGACAGCTGAGAGCTTAATTGTACCTCATCCCACTCTTTACAGTGATACTGCCAGGGACACAGGGTGGCTGCGGAAGGCTTGGCCCTTGGCATCAAACCTTGCACCCACTGTGCAATGTGTGAAGGAATGAGACGTGCCTTAGGAAGGGCTTGGAGTGAGACAAAAGGAGGACTTCTCTGGTGCCCAGATAATGTAGGACTTACTCTGAAGACTGGAGTAAGTGAGAAGGTTAATTATTCTTCTGTCCTGCTGTGAGCTGAAGGCCAGGGAATGGGGAAGGAGATGAGATGGCCTCCTGAATCTCAGTCTGGCTAATCAGTTAGGGGGTCACTCCACCCACAGAATACACCTCCTCAGTACCCCCTCCTCAGTTACTACTCTCACCAGTGAAAGGGAGGCTTTCCCAGTACTCCCAGTCTGTTGCACTTTCTCCTGCAGAAGCTTTAGATCCCAGCTTTCTTTCTCCTCAGTAACTTCAACCTTCCTAGAGAAGGAAGAGTTGCAGACATCTGCCCCCTGTGGAGCTTCTACTTGGTATCCTTTCACAGACTGAGCACAGAGTAGATACCAGAATGGTCTGGCGCTCATTAGATGTCCCTGGGACAGGGACACTTCTTGTCAGAGCATAGCCTTGAGTGACATGAGCTTGCTGCTGGCAGGATCCGGGGCTGTTTATTTACCTCAGGATCCCCAGAGGGACTGAAGTTTTTTGTTTTGTTTGAGACAAACACTCTCACTCTGAAGCTCTGGCTATCCTGGAACTCACTATGTAGACCAAACTAGCCTTAAACTCACAGAACCTGCCTCTGCCTCCCAGGTACTGGATTTGAAGGCATTGGTGACTATGCCCAGCTTGGACTGAATTTGAAATAGTCTAGAAGACACATTTCTGGGCATGTCTATAAGAGTGTTTCCAGAGAAAATAACTGAGGAGACAGGACTTACCCGGAAAGAGGTGGGCAGCACTATCCCATAAGCTGGGTTCTGTACTGAATTTAAAAAATTACAAATGGAAAACACTGAGCATTCATCTCTCTCTGCTTCCTGACTGGAGATGTAACTTGACCAACTTCCTCAGCTCCTGCTGTCACAGCTTATGATAAAAGGGGGTCACAGAATACGCCTCAAGCTTGAAGTCGAATATGGCAGCAGCTTCCACACAGTGCTAGGTTTGCAGGCATGTAAAATACAAGGGTTAGAAGATCATGAGTGATTTGCACCAAGGTTCCAGAAAGCTGCTGAGACCATGTGCTATACAGCAGGGTTGGATTTCCAGGCAAGGAAGGCCCTTGGAAACAGCATGAGACTACAGAGAGGAACCTAAGGTTGCAGGAGGATCCCAAGTTTTGGGGAATTCCAAGGGTAGGCCATCTGCTGGGGGAAGCTATAGGAACTGGATGGAACCAAGCTGAGAGAGTAGCTATGTGTGTGTGATTCACCACGCAACAGAATTAAAGGAGCAGGGCTGCACACAGGGAGCCCAGCTGACGTCACCATAACCCTAGAAGCTGTGAATCTCTAGGTTCCGGTGTTTGCACTGCTGGATTGCAGTCTTGTTTTGGTCCTGGCTCTCCTCGGTGTACTTCTGTCTCTCTCTCTTTTTGAAACGGGAATGTTGATTCTGTGTCACTGTGTATTGGAAGTATATTAACTTTTTTTTTTATTTTACAGGAGCTCACAGTTAAGAGATTGCCTTAAGTCTCAGAGGATGCCTTGAACAATTTATTATGAGATTCCCATGAAGCTTTGAGGACCAGGGGTGGAATGTTATGATTTTTAAAATGATATATTTGAGTATCGAGTTGACAAGGGGTGGGTTTGCAATGGTTAATCTTCATTGTCAACTTGACTAGGTTTAGAATCACCTAGGAAACATCTGGGAGTAGCTGTAAGGGCATTTCCAGAGAGGTTTTACTGAGGAAAATGGGCCCACCCTGAATGTAGGTAGCAACATCCAATGTACTGAGGTCACAAACTGAATAAAAAAGAGCAAAAAGAGGAAACCAGCTGAGCACCAGCATCCATTTCTCACTGTCTACAGGCTGCGGACTCAATATGACCAACTCTGCCACCAGCACCCCCACGGGGGGGCTGCACCCTCAAATCGTGAGCCCAAACAAACACTTTCTTCCTTAAATTGCTTTCGTATGGTATTTTTTTTCCCATAGGAAAGAGAACAGGAATTAATACAGGCCCCAAATCCAGGGCCTAGAGAAGGAGATGCCCATGGAAGAGAAACCCCAGGAACCCCAGGGCTCCTCCAGCAGAGATCAGGGGGAGCCACGCTTGCCAATGCCTGTGAGAACAGAGCAGGAGTGAGCTAGACTGTACAGGCTGGAAAACCCCTGCTCCACGGGGTACACACGGATCCGTGAAAGGACCCATGCAGGAGTCCCTGGCAGCCTGGGTGGCCTCGCTATCCCAAGTTTCCTTACCTCTGAAGTTCAGTTCCAAGCTAACATATTCCCACTGTCCTTGCTCTGCCCCGCCCCCCCATCTCACCTGATAAGCCCTCCCTAGGGGGCTCCAGTTCCACCAGCAGGAGGCCAAGCTGAGAGAGGGTTCTGCAAGGTCACTACTTGCCCATATAGCATCTCTACATGAATTAGAAAAGGCGCTCCTTGTGCCAAGTGGATGCAGGCCCACTTGGGCAAATAGATTGGTGAGTTCACAGACTAGATTCAGCCGCTGTGTACTCCGTGGCCAGGTATCTTTGCACACTCTACAGCCTGCCTATCTGCCCACAGTGATTCTATTTGACAGACTTCAGGGAGCATACCCATTAAAAGAACCAGCTTACCCCTTTAGGTTGCAAATGAGGAAGTGAAGCTCCAAAGAGAGGATAATTTATCCAAGGTCATGAGGCTATCTGATGACAAAACCAAGGCTTAAAAAAAAAAAAGTACAGATCTTGACTACAGTTTCATTGCTCTTGCCCATCTCTCCCCAAGTCTTACTCTTGGGAACAGATGGGAAAGCCAGGACAGCAGGAGACACCCCGAAAGCAGCACCCAGGGAAGACTTCCTGCTCCAATTAGAGGAGAGGTGATAACCTCATCCCAAACTCTGTCTAGACATAAAATTGGACATAAAGCTCCCTGAACCGTGCACAGCCGAACTTGTGGCTGGCACGGAACATAAATACAGAGTCCCTATTTATTTCCTATCCACCAACCACATTCGGTCCACACCACCTCAGTGAGCACGCACGTAATGTCTGGGTAGGCCAGTGACTCTGGCTTGGCCTGGCAGCTCCCAGGCAGAGTTAGTTACTGGGATTAGGAAAAGCTCATGCTGAAAAGAAGACTTTCAATTTAGCTAGGCATGGTGGTGCATGCCTATGATCCCAGCAGAGGAAGAAAGATTGCTGTGAGTTTGAAGTCAGCCTGGGCCACATATTGAGTTCTAGGCTAGCTTATGCTACAGAGGGAGACCTTTTTTTTTTCTTTAGTGGTTTTGTTTTGTTTTTGTTTTTCAAAGATGAAGATGACAATGATGGAGGTAGATGGCGAGGGATACAGAAAAGGACAAAGAAGAGAGAAGTCTGGCTGGGGCATTCAGAGGCAGAGCATTGGCCTCCTATGTGTGAGGCCCTGGGTTCATTCCTGAACAAGGGTGAAGAAAACAGGAGGAGGAAAGGATAGGGAGGAAGAGAAGGCAATTCCTAATGCCTTAGTTTTTTTTTATGTGGGAGTCCTAGGAACCCGCTAAGCTCCGGCTTCTTACAAACAGTGTTGAATATAAACACACATGTGTGGGTGCCTGCCTACTCTTTCTCTGGATATCACTCATTCTCTGAACACTTAACACGAGTATCCTGTCTGCCCCTCAGTCCATAGCATTGATACATACATACACACTTACAACATAATTAATATATATATGTATATATAGGTATAGACATGTATGTATATATATAGACACAGACATGTATGCATATATACACATATATAAGTATGTATATGTATACATACACGCACACGCGCACACATATATATATATTTTTTTCTTTTTTTATTTTCTGGCTTTTACTTGAGGTGTAGCTACTTCCTGGCTATGAGACGTCAGGTAGGCATCTTCACTTTTCTGGGTCCCTCCACACTGCCTGTGGATAATAGGAAGACACATTATAAACTATGCCAGCCAGCACCCCGCCCCCCAGCCAACTCCTGTGTACACATGAGAGGCAGGTGGCCAGTAGGAGCTGAGGGAGGGACCAAGGAGCAAGTCCAGGAGCCTGTTTCCTGCCACTCCCACAGTTCTTCATACCCTTACCAGCTGCCTGTCCCCACCCCCACCCCCCCAGATGCCTAGTTGGAGGCCGTGGGGGCAGGGTCCAAGAACCAGGCCTGCTCTTTGGGTATGTAGATGGAACTATAGGGAACCAGGCAGTCCTCCAGCTCAGAATGTTGATGATTTGCTATCCCAGCGGGAGTCTTGAAGTCCTTTGTGGATGGGTCAGAAAGAAGCCCATACGGGCACAAATCCAATGCCATCCTTAGGTTCAGGCAGTTTTCCAATTAAAGAGGTAGACAAGACATCAAGGACGCCTGCCCCAGCTCTCCTCCTCCCTTCCCTTCCCCTCCCCCACCTCCTGTACGCAGCCTTCTGGGCTTCCCAGGGGAGGGCCAGGTGAGACGCGGCAGCTTTGCTGCAGCGTATTTGTCTTTGCAGCTGCTGCGTAGCAGTTCCTCTTTCCTAACAGTATGGGCTTTGCCTGGTATTAAAAACGGCCCCTAAGTGCCACTGAAGAACTTTGCAGGGAGTGGATAGACCGCGCGAGAGGGGTGGGATGGGGGTGCCTAGCTGGTCAGAGTGGAGGTTTGGCACTGAGGATGCATCCAAAGACGCTTGCAAAAATGAGTCTTGTGAGGGTGAGGGACTGGAAACCTGCAATCACGAGGCAGATCTCTTCCTCCACAAAGGTTTCCACTCTGCCCTGTCCTACCGCAGAGTGATGGGGCTTCAAAGAGACATTGTGTGTGTGTGCGTGTATGTACACACGTGTGTAGCACGTGATGTGTGTGTGCGTGTGTGTGTGTGTGTGTGTGTGTGTGTGTGTGTGTGTACGCGCGCGCAAGCACGCGTGCCTGTCTCTCGGCTTCCCTACCACAGCCTGGCTACTCTGACCAATCAATAGCCTCTTTGTGGCACAGAGAGGAGGGGAGCTAGGACATGCAGTGTTGGAGGAGGGGTACAGGCTGCCTCTGGGACACCCGGGCCTACTGCCCTCGAGGTGTCCCTCAACTCGGAAAGTGTTCTCTGCAGGAATGTCCTTACACTCTCTGATCGCAAAGAACAGGAGTCCAACACCGGCAATGGCCAAAGCCTCCCCGCACTGAGCACTGAGCAGTGACTATAGTGGTGGCGAGTCCGGGGTCCCATACACCGGGAAAGACCCGGACATGCAGTCCCCGTGCCTTGTATCCGCTAGATGGCGCTGGCCCCACTGTGCTCAGCCCACTTGGGGGCAAGCCCAGCAGCTCGAGGAGGCGGTTGAGCATCTGGAAATGGTGGCCACGGAAGAATAAGAGAGACATTGGAAGCCAGAGTCACCAAGTCACTCGTTCTAGTTTGCACAAGTCTACGTCGGACAGAGAGTCAGTTACACTCCCTTGAAGATCTAAAAGCCTTTGTCCTCAAGAAGGTCACAACTTCAGAGGATAGAGCTGCACACAGGAAACAATCACCCAAGGTTGTGTGGGAAAGCTAGGGATTGAGTCCCAGAGAGGAATGAGACATTCCTAAACTCCAGAGTTATCCTGTCCTTTCTACCCCGAGCCTTAAGCTCTGTGACCTGACAGTCTGCGCTCTGGAACTCAAGTGCACATCTCCAGGGACACTACCCACCATACTCAACCTAGGGTACATGTTGTAGTCCCAGCCATGGTTGGAAGGAGGGGAGTCTGTATTGGGAAGAATACTAGCCATGCCCCTCTTAGGTCAAGGCTGTGGCCAGAAAGGTTGCCAGACATCTAGACTGAGGTGGTTGTCCTCAGTAAGCTGGAACAAGAAGCGTAGATCCTGACTCCATGTGCAGGGCATAGTGACTAGCTTCTTCTTTAGCCTTTCCTCCACTCTAGTGTGAATGTTAAGACCATAACAGAGAAGTCTGAGGCTCAGGGAGGTTTAAGGCATGGGCCCAGAACACCACCAGACAAATCGTTGCAGAAGGAGAACTGGGATCTATGACAGACTGAGTCTGACCCCTCTCCTGCTGTAGGTGCTGTCTAATTCTGGGCCAAGACTAGATGGCTTGCTCCTGAGGACTGGAACATGGGAGGAGGGGAGAAATCAGGAGATCAGGGCCAGCGAGGCTAAGAATGCTCCAGATGGGGTACTTAGTATCTCCTACAGCTCTTCCAAGTCAGCCCTTTCTCCGCATCTCCTGACCATGCCACCATCCGCTTAACATTCTGCTCAGTTCCCTCTGCTCTGACTCCAAATGTTTATCAACACATGCTGTAATGTAATCAGCTCCTGGGAAAATACACACCAGGTAACGGATGCTGACAAGAGTGTCAAACAGATGTCTCCTCCCTGCCCCTCCTTCCTCCCTCCTTCCCACCCCCACCAGGCCAGGCACACCCAGAAGGCTGGTGATGTGCTTCTTGCCAGGCCGCCTCCCAGCCCTGTCAGTGAAGGCATTCACCAGAAAGCTGGCAACACAGAGGGCAGGGCCTGACTCAGTGTGGTTCAACAGCGTGCCAGGCGCCTTTCCAGGCCCTGTATGGTTCATGTCATGCAGCCCTCAAGGCTCCATTCTGCAGAAACTGAGGTCCACAGTGATGACCAGGCATGGTGAAGAACAGTGGTAGTCACTCTTCATGTCCCATCATTAGGCCACCTCTCTACTGCATGCCAGCTTTGAAAGGAGCTGTCCTCATGGCCTATTAATGGGTCTGAGAGACTGGCCTCAGAGAACATGACAAGCAGGTGTTTGGAGACTTGCAATCTCTTCTTCATTTAAGCCAAAGCAAGTATAACACACAAGAGGACTCTGCGGGAGAGGACATCCCTTCTTTGTCCTTTTATCCTCTCTTCCCCTGAACCAGAGTCTCCAGACTCACAGAGGGCCTGGAGGACAGAAGGGCGGGAAAGCATGCAGAGTGGGAGGGCAGACACACACACACATACACCACACACAGACACACCACACACACACACAGACACAGACATACACACCACACAGACACAGACTCACACACACCACACACAGACACACACACACGCACACCACACCACACACAGACACATACACACACACACACACACCACACACACACACACACACACACCACATACACACAGATACAGACACACACACACACACACACACCACGCACCACATACCACACACCCCCATGCCCTTCCGGGGCCTCTGGGATCAGCTGTGTGAAGTTGGGCGTCCTAAAGGAAATCGGTATTTGCTTTTCCCTCCAACACATTCAATTGCTCCTTTCATCTGACAGGGACTGTAAATGAGACTTTATGGGATTTCTAATGATGGCGGTTTCCCTTTATCAGCCTCCAATTCCCACTTCTCCGCTGGCCCCGGCTGACTCCAGGAAATATTTTGACCAGGAATCAAGACTCCAGCAGGCGCTGCCCATGGCCACTGCTTTTCATAATGAGGGATGGAAGCCATCAAACCAGCATCTAAGGACCATGGGAAGCTCACTACCAAGAAGTTCACCATTTGACTGCTGACTGCCTCCCAGATGAGGAACTTCACCTCCCTTGCTCTGGTTCATCAGCCATAAATATAGAGCGATGACGATCCCAACCACCCCAAGAGCCTTTGTGAGCCCCAGTGAGGTTCCATGCCTGGAAGGCTTTGGGAATATATAAAGCAGTCACCTATCCTAAGTTTACTATGACTATTGCTGCTGACAAGATTCTGTGTAGATGCAACAGGGAGAGGAAATGATGGCTGGGTGCGGGGTGAGGGTGTTTGTTGGTGTAAATAGAAGTGCACCCACCTGTTCTGGGAAGGGTGGAGTTCTCATATTTGCACCTGCCTTGAAAGGCAGTAGATGAGCAATACGCATGTGTCTACAAGTATGTGTGCACACACTAAAGTGTCTCCCTAGAATTGTAGATGATAGTATTGTATTAACATACAATACAAAACACCTACATGCCAAGCATTGACATGAATGTTCCTTTTAACCTCTGTGATGTGTCTTTAAGGACATGAGAAGACCCACAGGCCAACATATCACACAAGCATCCGCTGAGGCTGTATAATAGTGTTTTCAACTTAAGTATGTCTGTGTTGGAAGAGAAATGCCGTAGATGAATCTAATGTAATTTAGAGTATTCATCTCACCCAAAGTAGCGAGAGCCTCCATGTGCTTGTCTGGGTGTCAGCGCACATGTGAGCATAAATATCCAGACTAAATGTACATGCATGTGTGTGTGTGTGTGTGTGTGTGTGTGTGTGTGTGTGTGTGTGTGTGTGTGTGCTAATGCACACGTATGTGGGTGAACACCCACCTGCCCCACGCCTGGGCTGATTAGTATAATTTTTCCTTGTCTATCAGCTGCCTGGTCTGAGTGAGTGCCTGGCAGGCTCTGAGCACTATTGCTGAGAGCCACCCCAGCCCACAGAGACACAATGAGGTGGCAGCAGTATGGGAGGGGGGGAGGGTAGAACTCAGGCGTTTCGGAGTCACCAGCTGCGAAGGTGGCAGGACCCCCCCCCCTGCCCCCCGCCCAGGGAAGGCATAGATTGACCACACCACGTTAGGAGCTACAGCGGTGTGCAGCAGGTGGGTAAGGCTCAAAAGCCTCCAGAACAAGACAGACAGAACCAGCACTACCATGTTCAAAGGATCTGGAGATGACAGGATAAAGCGATGTCTGAGCAGTCGTGGGGTGAGGGGCTGCTGAGTGGACAGGCCTTACCACAGCTCCTGGCTGCCCTGAGAGACTCACTCTAGACTTCAGGAGGTAGCACACAAAGCCCCGCCCCCTCCAGTGAGGCCTGTATCTCCTCAGCCCCTCCCTCATACTCTCCTCTGGCTCTGAACTCTCAAGCCCCAACCCCACATACCACACCCCACCCCTGCCAGGCACCCAGCTGGTAGGTTTCCTGACTTCCCTCAGACCACTTTGGTTCACAGGTTCATATGCCTAACTGAACCATCCTCAACCTCAGAGGGTTTGGCACACTTTGCAGGACACTTCTCAGCCTTTCCCAATCTCCCGGACTAGCAACATGTCCCTACACATATGACACTCCCACAGAGTCCTAATTTCCCTAGGCTCCCACTTCCTTTCTGACCCCTGCCTACCCTATTAGACTTTGCTCCCAGGAAGGAAAGGGGCATAGCACCTGACTGTAACTCTTTCTTTTCTGGATTCTAGGAGTTAAACCTCATATGCTGGGCAGGTCTCTGCCACTGAGCTGCCTCCTAGGTTCCCATAAATATAAACTCCCCACGTATAGATTGTGGGGTTAATCCAGACAAGCTTTTGAGCTATGAAGTCTTAAAGCCATGGAGAACCACCCTCCCCCATTCCCTTCTCCAGAATCCACCCCCAATGAGTCGGAAGAAATGGAGTTTGCAGCACACTCACAGAGATTCTCAGAGCCATCCGCACCATCTCAGATGTGAGGATACTGAGTGATCCAGTAGCTCAGTAAGAGCTGAACGACTGACTTGTCCTCATTTGTCTGTGACCTTCCTAGTTTTATCAAAGGGAAGACTCGTGTCCTGGGAGCCCCTCAATCTCACACAATCCAATACAGCAGGTCATTCTTGCTGTCCCAGGCTTCATGGTTAACAAATGGCTGGTCCAGGACCCTATTCCAGGTCTCTGGACTCCATAGCACACCCTCACTCCTTGGCAAGGCCGCCTCCCAAGCAACAGACCTACACATAATCTCTGTTCCTTTAAAACTCAATTACCTCCATGGGCACTGTCGACCCTTTGGCTATCACCCAAGCCACTTGCCACCTGCCTAAAGCACCTCTTCTCGGAGGCTCAAGGAGTACAGGGCATTGATATTAACCTAAATCAAATATAATTCAGAGCTCATTTCTGCAGGAAAAGCACTTTTCATAATACAGGAAAAATTTTAAATTATTATTAAAGTAACTTCATAACGATATTAAAGTAAAAATTTAAATAAAATTAAAATAAAAAAAATCCTCAGCCACAAATTATTTTCATTTCTCCACACTGCCTTCCTAATAGCTGCCTAGTTTTGAGGACTATAAAACGGTACATGAACCCTGCTTGGTTATTCCTGTTTCACACCATAAAAATATGATATGAATTTTCTTCTTGCCAGAGTCTCTGGGTCACTAACATTAGGTAGGATGACAGGCAGCCTGGACACAGGACAGCAGCTCTGCAAAGGACTCCTCCCCAAGCAGGACTATCTCGCCACATAGACACTCTCCTTGCACAGATGTGTGGGCTCCCAGGCAGAGAGTCATAGCTTTTCTTCATCCTTCCTGGGAAAGGTTGCAGCCAACAAGTCTGAAAGGCCTAACTCTTGGGTCAGCATTAGTTTGGTATGCCCAGGACGAGTGTCCACAGTGTGCCCTCCACTGTTGGATAGGAACTGAGCTGGACACACTTCTCAACACTTAAGAGTTCTGTTGCTTGCATAAGGCTCTTGAAAAGCCTGCCTACCCCCAACTGAGAAGGCATCCTCTTATAATTTCCTTGATTCCTCTATGAAAGGGAGATGAAATGTCCATTTCTTTTCTGAAAATCTTTTGTTCCTTGGTCCCTGCCACCAAAGCTCCGCCCAGTCACATGCAGGATTCCCTGGGATTTAGAGTGGTGAATGGCAGGAACCTTAAGAGGAGCTCTTGACCACAAGTCAGGAGAGCTCTCACTTTATCCCAGACTTCTTTCTGGAGAATCAGATGGTTCAAGATGGTGCAGGATGGAGCGCAGTTGTTAGAGAGCTTGCCTTGCATGCATGAAGCCCTGGATTCAGTCCCCAGCAACAACGAGGCCAGGCATGGTGGCACACACCTATAATCTCAGCATTTGTGGGGTAGAGACAAGAGAAAAAGAAACTTAAAGTAACCCTTGGCTACAAAGTGAATTTGAGGCCAGTGTTGATGAGCTTGTCTCAAAAATAACAAGAAAACAGAACCATTGGACTTCAGTTCCACCAGCCATTAAGGTCTCTGGAACATCTCTTGAGGCTGTCCTTCAGTTAACCATCTTAGTTCCCTTAGGACATACTTGATCACCGGCGCTGGGTTGGGGTGCCGTTGCATTCAGCTGGTCCCAAGAGCAACAGCAACCTTGGCAATGGGGAAGCTCTGCAGTGATCTCTCTAGGAATAACAATAATTAAATGCTGCTAAGCACTGTGGGATACAGAAGTACCATCATAATCACCACAGCTACCATGGTGATGATAACAGTAATTAGAGGCTGTGGTTTCCAGCTCCCCCCAGGAGCACAGCCTAGGGTGATGTTGGCCTGTCAGGTGAGGAAAGGGGGTACCTATAAGCCGGTGGGGCATCTCTGGGATTGGCTGGAGATTTGGAAATGCTTTCTCCATAGGATCCCATCTTCTGACCCTGATTATGCTCCTCCTCCTCCTCTTCTTCCACCATCGTTTTCCTTTCCTCACATCTCAGCCTCAACTGACCTAACATTGAGGTTTGGGGGACCCTGAAATGGGTAACCTTTTATTCAGGGTAGCACTTCCAATGTATCTTCTCCTGCCAACAGGTTTCAGGGTTTGGGGGATTTCATAAAGTTCTTCTCACATCAAAGTAAGCTTTATTAGCTAATTACTGAATGACACGGAGGGGCCTGGGAGATGGCCGGGAAGGGAAGTCATTATTGTGTTGACTTTGGGCCTTTTCCAAACCCAACAGCTGCCTCTCTGAAAGGGCCTGTGGAAGCTGAGAGAGTGTCTCAGGGAGGATTTCCTAGGAGGGCGCTTTTCTTCTGGCTACTCGTTGGCAGATCAGTTGCCACTTTTTCTACGGTATCTCTGGACTAAGTAAGAAAAGAAAGACCAGCTGCCTGCTTTTGCAGTGGCCTGACACACTGAGGCACATCAGGTCCCAGAGCCAGAGAGGGGAATAGGACCCACAAGTGCCCAAGCTAAAACAAACTCCATGAGGAGCATTCCTTATGAGAGGACTGCCGCCTCAGTGGTAAAAACAAAAAACAAAACAAAAAAAACCAAAAAAACAACAACCCCGGAGTTCTTTCCCGCGCCCCTCAGCTAGAATCTCTAAATGGTCCTTGCCAGATTAAATTGGTTCTGACTCTGCTTAACCAGAAGCCCTGGGTCCTGACCCGCCGGGAAAGACACACCCATCACGTGTACTCTTTTCCCGTTGCGGCGCTGGGAGACTGCTAATCACACCTCCCTTCCGCTCCCCACCTTGTGAAATCTGAAGCCGCCTTCCGACCTCCCTCTGCAGGTAACTCCAGCCCTCACCTCCTTGCAGTGACCCTATTATTCATATTTCCTGTGTTCTGTCCCAAAAAATTCTCTTCACCTCTGCCCTCTTCACCTCCTCCTCCAGGTGGGCTCAGAATTCCTTGCCTTGTCTCTGTCCCACCTTGCCCCGCCCCCTTCCAGGGCTTGCTCTCATTTCTTCCACTTGCTCGCCCAGCCCCCCACTGCCCACCAGCTCTTCCTTCTGGGATGCTAAGAAGCTTGGTAGCCTTTGATTTCCCACCCAAAAGGAGGCATTAAGCCCCTTTACCTGTCTAACTCTCTAACCTTCTGATCATCTTGCTTACTCGTCACACCTACTACTCCCCCTCGCTGTTCCCCTGAACCCCACCTCCCACCCAGCAACCCCCGCTTGGATCTGAGTTTTGCTCCTACTTGGAGGTCAACAGCATTCTCTCAAAGGTCCCTGGTGTTTCAGCACTATCTCCAAGAGCCGTCTGATCCCAGCCGGCACCTGCTGAACAACTCACTATTTAGGTGGTGGCCTTCTTCCACCCCGGCCCTCTCTCCCCTTCCTCTTCTTCAGCTAAATCCCCTCCTCTTCTTACTGGCTTCCATGACAACCCACCCTCTCTGCTCCCCTCCTCCTCTTTCACTGACCAATCATCAACTATCTGTCCTACCCACACGATTGCCAGATTCATCTCCTGAAAGCCCAGCCCCCAATAAGCACTTCTCTGTTCGGAAATCTTCAATGGCTCACTATTGAAAAAAAAAAAGATTTAAACCAACCACCATGCAATTGTGAAACCATGCAGCACCTTTATGCAATCATAACATATAACGCAATAATCAGTCAGGGGTCTCAAACTTTTTTGAACAGCCAAAATTTCAAACTCTATTAAGAGAAATACTTTTCGGAATGGCCAGTGTTTATAGTGTATGAAAGCAACATGCTCTCTAAACATGGTTCTTGTTAAAACAGGAAGCCAGGACCCAAAGATGTTGTAGAGCTCTCAAAATACATTCTGAAAGCCAGTGGTGGGCACATTAGCCTCGTCGGTCTGCAGATGAGGAAAAAATGAGACCCAGAGGGAGCGAATGATCGTCAAGAAGAGACACAGGAAGCAAGTGAGAAGACAGAACATTTCCATTGAGTGTTTAGTGGGTAGGAGGTATGCTTTAGGTACCAGGGATATGAAAGAGAACAAAATATTGCTGTCCCTGTCCTCGAGTAGATCAAGCATTGTGACTAATCATCACTGAAGCTGCAGGAATGGAATGGGAACTGTGGGGAGACAGAAGAGACATGAGTAAACTGAGGCTGAAGGAGAAGGTGGCTGACCAAAAGAGTGCAAGAGAGTTACACAGGAAGTAAATGACCAGCACCCCAGGAACGTACAGTGTCTCACCCTCGAAGCCCTAGGTCAGAGGACTGTAAGGCTTCAGAAGCAGGCTAGATCCAATAGGCATTGCAGAGGCCTTGACAATAGCCTCAGTCTGGCAGGCCAGGGAAGGGCTCTCATGCATAGAGCCTACCATTTGTATTAGAAGGCCATGTGGTATTAAATGCCATGTGGTGTCCTGATTTGGATCCTAGAAGAGAAAATAAACACTAGTGAGAAATGTGGAAAAATCCAAATAAATTCTGTCGATCATATTATAGTGATATAAGAATGCTAATTTCTTAGTTTTGCTACAGGGAGCATATATAAGCCATTAACATCTGGGAAAGTAAGTGAAGGACAAATGAAAGCCACACTATCGTTTTTTTGATTTTAAAGTTTTTTTTTTTAAAAAAAATTATGCTTTTGTGTGTGCACATGTGTTTGTGCACGCAGAAGAGCAGAAAAGCATAACAGATCTCTTGGAGTTGGAGTTACAGGTGCTTGTAAACCACCTGATGTGGGCTCTGGGAACTGAGCTCAGGTCCTCTGGAAAAGCAGCAAATACTCTTATCCATGGAGCCATTTCTGTAGTCTTCTTTATACCTCTTTTGTAAATCCAAACCTATCTCAAAATAAAATATACTTTAAAAGCACAAAAGGGAATACAATGCCTGTATCAAGCTTTGTATATAGTGTATACTCCTCAGACAGGGAAGAACAAAATTGTATGTGGAAACACACAGATTACGGAATCTATGATGACGAACACAAACAGTTTTCTCTGTACACCAGGCATCATTCCAAGTGTGTCCCATGTCTAATCTTCACAATGCTAAGACAGGCATGCTATCTACTGTTATTTTAGAGGTAAAGAAACTGAGGACAAGAAATTAGAGTTAAGCTGACGGTTTATTGCAGTCCTGGAGGATAAATCAGATTGGAACCAAGGAAAGGGAAAGAGAGAATTATGGGGGAAAGAGCACTATGGGGGAATGGGACCAGTGTGTGAAAGTGTGTAGACTGAGCTTGTCCAAAGACACATGGTGACTGAATGCTACTGTCTAAAGATAAACAGTTACTGAAAAGAGCCATCATTTAAGAATTTGAATCCAGGGCTGAAGAGGTGATTCAGCGGTTAAGAGAGTGAAGATTATTCTCCCAGAAGACCTGAGTTCAGTTCCCAGCACCCACTTGTAACTCATCTCTAAGAGCCCTGATGTCTCTGGCCACTTTGGGCACTGCACTCCCAGGCACATACACACAGTTGAAAATAATGAGTATTTGTAAAGGAATTTGAATTGAGCTGGCCATGGTGATACATAGTTATTAGCCTAGCACTCAGGAGGTAGAGGCAGGAGACTAAAACGTCAACCTCAGTCACATAGCAAGTTTAAGGCTAGCCAAGGCCACTGGAGATCCTTTCTCAAAAAACGAAACCACAGTGAGGTCGGCCAGACCTTTAATCACACCACTCAGGAAGCAGAGGCAGGTAGATATCTGTCAGTTCAAGGCTTCCTGGTCTACAAAACAAGTTCAAGGTCAGTTAGGACTACTTAAAGAGACTTTATCTCAAACACAAAACAAACAAACAAGAATGGAATCTTTCAGATGGGAGATCAAAAGAAAAATCAAAAACAAATAAACAAAAAACCCAACCACCTCTTCAGCCAGGTGTAGTGGCCCAGACCTTTATACTGTAAGTTCAAGGCCAGCTTGGTCTACATAGTAAATTCCAGGAGAGTCAGGGCTTCAGGGCTACACAGAGAGACCCTGTTGAGAGAGAGGATTAGAGAGGAGAAGTAGGAGGAGGAGAGGAAGAAGGAGGAAGAATGGGAAGGAGGGAGGGAGGGAGGGGGAGAGAGAGAGAGAAATAGAGAGAGAGAGAGAGAAAGAGAGAGAGAGAAATAGAGAGAGAGAGAGAGGAGAGAGAGAGAAATAGAGAGAGAGAGATAGAGAGAGAGAAATAGAGAGAGAGAAATAGAGAGAGAGAGAGAGAAAGAGAGAGAGAGATAGAGAGAGAGAGAAATAGAGAGAGAGAAATAGAGAGAGATAGAGAAATAGAGAGAGATAGAGAGAGAGAGAGAAATAGAGAGAGAGAGAGAAATAGAGAGAGGAGAGAGAGAGAAATAGAGAGAGAGAGAGATAGAGAGAGAGAGAAATAGAGAGAGATAGAGAAATAGAGAGAGAGAGAGAGAAATAGAGAGAGGAGAGAGAGAGAAATAGAGAGAGAGAGAGAGAGAGAGAGAGAGAGAGAGAGAGAGAGAGAGGAGAGAGAGAGAGAGAGAGAGAGAGAGAGGAGAGAGAGAGAGAGAGAGATGAATCCAGGCATTCAAGTATCAAGGTTCCATGTGCCTGATGAATATCTCTTCCTCTTTGTCCGCAGTGTGAGGACCACACAGAAGTCTTGAGCGCAGGTTAAGGCGGACAAAAGCAGAAGTGAGGTAGTGTTATCAAGCACAGCAGAGCCATCAAGTTTGTTGTTGTTTTTATTTTGTTTTGGGTTTGTTTGTTTGGTAGGTTTGGGTTTGTTTGTTTGGTTGGTTGGTTGGTCTTTTTGAAACAGGGCTTCTCTGTATAGCCCTGACTGTTTGGAACTCGCTCTGTAGACCAGGCTATCCTCCAACTCAGAGATCAGTCTGCTTCTGCCTCCTGAGTGCTGGGACTAAAGGCGTGCACCACTGCCCAGCAGAACCATGAGGTTTGCTTTCAAGCTGGAACATGACAGCTAGGCCGGAAGAAGCAGACATGACACTGGGGCCCCTAGCTTAAGGACTGGGACCACAGGGAGTTGTCGGTGGTGGCACACACCTTTAATCCCAGCATTTATGAGGTAGAGGCAGGCGTTTTCTGAGGCCAGCCTGGTCTGTGGAGTGAGTTCCAGGTGAGTCAGGGCTACACAGAGAAACCATGGGGTGGGGGATGCCTGTGTTCTCCTGATGCTTGGTCCTACTTTCCTTCCTATTAGCAAAGGGAATCTTTCTGATCATTTGCAATCCTATTGCTCCTTCCTGCCCCTCTCTCACACTTCCTCGTCTTGGAAAACAAACCAAAGCACTTGCCTTTCCCAGAATGGCAGAACCATTACCCACATTCTGGTGCAAATAGTACCACCTTCCTGAAATCCTCTCTTCAACCACTGGGTTAAATCGGATCCCTCCTCAAGGGCCATAGCTACCGGTCAGCTCTTCAAGCCTCCTTCCTGCATGCTTACAGCTGACAGCAGTATAGCTGTACTGCCTCAGTCACTTGCCTGCATATTCTACACCCTCAGGCAGCCATGTCCCTCCAGAAGAGACACACCTTCTTTGGATGTCTTGTTTTTTGTTTTTCCTGAGACTGGGTTTTTCTCTGTATCCCTGGCTGTCCTGGAACTCACTTTGTAGACCAGAGTGGCCTTGAACTCAGAGATCTTCCTGCCTCTGCTTCAAAGGTATAAGCCGCTATCCCTGGCTTTGGATGCCCTTGTAATAACAGATCCAGGAATACTCAGCAAGTGTGGAGAAGGTAAGAGACCACAGCATTGACAGAACTTGGTGGATCTGGAATTACCTACTTGTACACAACTGTTCAGCTCTTATGACATGTTAGCCACAAGAAAAAACAAAAACAAATTCATTTGCCAGCCAGATGGGAGATTCCTGCTGCCAGCCACCAGCTTGCTGAATTTGACAGGGCATCCCCTGGATTAAGACCCTCCTGCAGCTACCTGGCATGAGTCTGATTTCAGGTTTGACTTTACCTCAAGCTCAGGCTGGGTTAGGACCAATTGTTTATTAGTCTATTTATGAGCCCATTCCCCTAGCTGTTGCTCACTTTCATGGCTTTTTTTTCCCCAAAGATTTATTTATTATTATATGTAAGTACATTGTAGCTGTCTTCAGACACACCAGAAGAGGGCGTCAGATCTCATTACGGGTGGTTGTGAGCCACCATGTGTGTTGCTGGGATTTGAACTCAGGACCTTCAGAAGAGCAGTTGGCGCTCTTAACCACTGAGCCATCTCTCCAGCCCGCTTTCGTGGTTTTTCCCTGTGCTGACCCCTACCTTAAATCCAGTTTCTTGAGGGACAGCCTGTGTCTGATAGACACCTCCAGTCAGCCCCTTTTGCTCCCTTACCACAGAAACCTTTCAGGTACCTCCCAGCCCAGGATAAGCTAGATGGGTTTGTTAGGAATGTGAAAACCCACACCATGCTGTGCTGTGGTAAATGATCCTTTAGAACTTCTGTTTCTGTCTCTCCCCTCCCCTCTCTAACCCCCCATTAGACCCAGCTCCTGTGGGGCAAGGACCGACTATGGAACCACACAATGCATTCCCAAGTCAGGCAGTAGTGTGGTAAAGTTTGTCCTGAGTTACACGTGTGAAGCATAAAAGGATACAGAGAGATTCATGAGCGTTCCCATCAGTGGAGTGACTTCTTTAGCAGGCTGAGTCCATGAGTCCAATAGTGGGAAACAGTCACTCTCCTCCATTGCCCTGCCCCTCCCACTCTCCGAAAGGAAAATTTACATTTTATCAGAATTTGGCTACTTCCCTAAGCCTCTGTGCCCTTAGGGCTGGGCTAAAGGCAAAGGGCAAAGGGGGTATAGTCCGCTCACCCTCTGAAGAGAGAGTTCAGCTCTCTTGACTGGGAAACCCTGTCTGTCTGCCTCATAGTCCGAGGATGGGGACAGAAGGTCCAGGCTTCAGACTGCTAAGGGCCCCTCGGGCTCAGTCAGCTTGGCAAGAAGCCACCCGGATGTGGTGGGTGGCGAACAGGATGGGGCGGAGAGTCCTGGCCGTTCTGGGACACCGACTGGATGGACCACTTTCGCGGGAATCCTGCAAACCACTCAGAAACGAGGTGTAGGCAATGGGAGCCGACCTGGTTTGTCTCTCTTTGGGGAAAGCAGACTGCTTCAGTTTCGGGACAAGGATCCCCTGAAGGCAATGAGGATTATAAAAGAAGTCCCACTAGTAACCTGAGGTCCCTGATCTCACCCACTAATGTCTTGCCTCCGCTCTTCACAGCTTTCGCGGTTAGTCCTCCGCAAAGCTGCTTCCGTCTGGTGTCCAGATCTTGGGGAGCAGAAGCTTGGGCAGCTGAGTTCTAGCCTGTGCTCTGCTTCTATCTGCCCAGGACCACTCTCCACGTCCTCCTCTGGGCCTTTGTTTTCTCACCTGCGAAATGGTCCCAGGGTTGAATCAGAGAGTTGGAAAAGCCCTCGGAGCTCGGACAATGCCAGACCCAGCGTTCACACGGATCCCTACGGCAGCCCCCCTCCTCATCTTAACTCCACCCCTACCGAGCAGCTTCTCCCCCTTGCCGGCCGCTAGGGGTCACTGCCTCCCTTTGTCAGCGACCGAGGAGGGCAGCCCGCCCTCCGGCCCTTTCCACGACCGAACGACGACCCAAGGGGCATCTCGCTAGCGAGGGGCCCTGAGCGGAACCCCAGGGCCACGCTCGCAGTCACAGCTGCTTAGGACTGGGAGGTGCGGCCGCGCGGGCGGAGGCCGGGCCAGGGCTGGGCCGGGCGCGTGGGAGCCAGGAGGGGGTTAATGCTAACCCCTCCCCCCGGGCTGACATCACGGGAGAGCGGGTGAGAGGCTGGATCGGCGAGTGAGAGAAAGAGAGGGAGAGGAGCGAGCGCGGCTCGCCTCGGCACCGGGGCAGCTCCACATTGTTGCGGATCGCCCGCACCGAGCGCAGCGGCGGCTCTGGGGACCCGTGGCGCACCCGGCTCGCTCCCCTCGCTCCTCCAAGACCGTGCAGCCCCGAGCCCCGCGGGCAGCTGGCCGCCGTAGCCGCACACCATCGCCTGGGCCCCGAGCCCTCCGCACCGCCCGGCCACCCTCGGAGAACAGCCGGCCATGGACGCCTGCAAGTTGGAGCCGAGCGGGAGGGTGTGAGCGCGCCCAGGGCCGGGAGCCTGCGCCGCGCTAGCCCGGTAGCCGGGCGCGCCGGGGGTGGGTCCCTCTCCCTAGCCCGGCTTTGCGTGGAAGAAGAGGGCGGGGACCGGGGCGAGGAGGAGAGCGGAGGAGGCGAAGGGGGCATGACTCGTGCAACTTACTGCGGGCATCTGCCGAGGCTCTGAGCCGGCGGCGGCAGCCGGGGCCCGGATTGCGGCCGCGCGGATCCCACCCAGCCCACCCCGCCCCGACCGACGGCTGCGGCTGACCTGGATCCTCCGAGCGCCCGCCGACCGCCAGCGATCCGCCCTCGTCTTCCAGGCTGGTTTCTGGAGCGCGAGGAGCGCCCTCCTGGCAGCCCATTTCGCCGGACCCCCGCCCCCCGATGGCTCGGATGGGGCTTGCGGGCGCCGCTGGACGCTGGTGGGGACTCGCTCTCGGCTTGATTGCCTTCTTCCTCCCAGGTAAGGCGATTGCCTTTGCCTCCCTCCATAACCCCCCACCCAACCAGAACCTCCCCGGGACTTGGAGCTTGATGATGGGCAAGACTACGGGTTATAGGGAGCGAACGGAGCCAGAAAAGTTGGGTCACGCTTGGATGGGGGGGGCAGGAGGTGGCACCGTGGAGAAAGGGGTTGAGAAGCCCAACAGCTTGCCCTGCAGGGAAGCAATCGGATGCACGTCTCTGTGTAGCAAGAAAGCACTTTCTCCGCTCAGTTCTTCACAAAAATAATAATATGTAATAGGGTTCTATTTATTTAATAACCAGTTCTCAGCTCGAGAAGCAGTTTGGAAACAGTGCGTGTTACATAAATGCAAAATAATCACCGTAATCACGGGCTTGGGGTATGAGACAACAGCCCCAGGGGGAGGGCGTCAGTCTCCTAGCTGGTGGGCTGTGGGCTTGGAGAGTGGCGGGGTGGGTGGGTGGGGGGACTTCATTTCTTTTGGCGGCCTCTCGTCAGATGGTTTCGGGCTCATGGGGACCCCCTCCTGCCCCACATCGCCCCACAGCGGGCGATCGGAACCTGCTCCTGCGGCACCAGCAGCTTCTTACTCACCTGCGGTTCCTTTTCTGGAGGGTGAGGTCGGGCCGCCTGGGGATCGCAAACTCCCGGCCTTGCCCAGGGCTGGGCTCCGTCTTGGAACTCCACTTCTAAAGCGGAGGGCTCTCCCAGGAGGAAGCTCCGTGGGCTTCATGCCAGCCAGGTGGCCGCATGACCCACTTTCCCGAGAGGCCCCGAGGATGTCCCGCGTGTCTTTCCTCGAGGTGTGAGCTGCCGGCAGAAGAGGGGTTAACTCCGCGCCCGACCCTGGGGTAGCCCATATTGGCCTATTCTGACGGATGGGGTGGGGGCGGGCGGAGGCTAGGACGGCCCAGGCATATTGTGCTGGGGAATGAACTGGAAAATGCGTTTAGGAGGCAAATCCTACCGAGTCCCCTCGCCTGGATTTAACCCCTTGTGTCCCTGGGGAAGTAACTAGGCTGCCAGCAGGACACTAATTTGGGTCAAAGTGGGGAAAGTATCTCTCTAGCCAACTCCTCCCCCCTCCCCTGTAAAGAAACCTGAGATGAGTACTGAGATAAGATGGGGTCTTGGAAGGCTAGCAGAAGCTTGAAGGTAATTCGTGGTCGTCAACTCGGGGTGGCAAAATAGGGGGCTGGAATACAGACAGAGCCTCCTGGATTAAGAATATTGGATTCCCAGTCACTGTGATTCTGCCCGCTTGCCAGGCAGTTTGTTAGGGAGAGGTAGGCCTGACTGGCCGGCCAGGTGTAGCTTGGACTCACTCCTGGAAGGCAAGAGCCTGGCCTCTGCTTCCCTTACTGCCTCCTCCTGCCAGCCATCCCCGTGCTGGGGCGCTGCACCTCTCCCGTCAGTGGTGGATGTCAGGAAAGCAATTTGGGAAAGCGGGTACATAGGCCAGTGTGGAGGGGACATCCCACATCCCTTTCCAATTCACGGGGGGGGGGGGTATGCTGAACCCTCCGCCGCTGTGGTCTGGGTGAGAGGGAGAGCCGTTCATCCACTTTCTGTGCTGATAGTGTTAAGCACAGTGCTCACAGAAACTCAGCCTCTGAATTTACGTGGTCAGCATAGGCTGAACTTCAGAACGCCTTTTAAATCCCTAACTCTTCCTGCAATCCAGAGTAAGCCACTTGCCAAGAGCCCTAAGGGTTCCTAGCACACTAGGGGTTAACCTAGTCCAGGAACGGACAAAGGGCCAGAGGGTTTGAGGAAGGATAAGCTCAGCACATTCTATCTGGTACTGGCTCCCCAGTTCTGGGTTGGAGCAGGTTAATTCCATGGGGGTGGGTGGGTAGAGACCCATGTACTCCACCCACACCAGAGGTGGAGACAGAAAGGTGACACTCACCTGGCTCAAAGCAGATACTCCCCACCAAAATATCCAACCGAGAGGCTAGGATGCCCAGAATGGAATCACAGCCAAGAGATATTTAATAAGTGCTCTGCTGCTGACCATGACCGGTGGACGGGTACCGCTGAGGGAGCCAAAGTTCCTGGACTCTGAGCTCTCAGAGGGAACCTGCTTCTGCGCACCTACCTGCCTCCTCTACTTGCTTTCTGAGGTCCACGGTGGCCAAAAGCAGGTGGATGTGGCTACACTCAGGCTGATCCTCGGACTGTGCCCCTCCCTCTCCCTTCCCCAGCTTCTTCCTGTTCCTGCCTTTCTCTGGGGGATTTGCCAGTTGGCTGCTCTCTCCTGGGTTCTTCGGGAGTGGGGGGAGGAGGGGACTGTGACAGGGAGCACTGGGGAAGTGGGGCAGCAGGAGCCCCCAGTGTGTGTGATGACTCCTGACCCGAACCGGTACTCGAAGTACATTTCTATGTGACAGGCAGTACAGGCAGGGTAGGAAGGGCCCAGGAGCTTTGCCTTTGTTTCCTGGGATGACAGATGACTCTTTCCAGGGTGCTCACTTAGAGGAGAGGGTCAGTGTTACCCACAGAGGGATGGAAGCCAGAAGAGGAAAGGGGTGGAGAAGCTGTCTGGGAAGTAAGTGACCCACCTTTGCCACACCCTCTCTAATTGGCTTCCCCACACCTTTGGTCTAGAAAGAAACCCCACACCCTAGGTGTCATGCTCACCATGCAAAGGCCTGTCAGGCCACAGCTTTCATCCCTCTCGAGCTGCCTGTGCACAGCACCGATTCCTAGTGCTTTCCTTTGAAGCCCCCAGAGCTATTGGGTTCTTTTCCTCTTCCCTGTTTCTCACAAACATGGTGGGCTTAGGCTTACTGGGCCAGGCATTGTAGCCGAACCCATTCTTCTGGCCTGGGGCTTGTACCACGATCTCTAGGCCTATTAGTCAGGAAACCTTGTGGAAGGAAAGGTAGACACTCCAGAGCTTGAGCCCAGCAGGCCTGGCCGAGTGGCCCAGAGGGTGGCTTCTGAACCTAGCCAAGTGTGCCTGTGGGACATGTAGTCACTGGTTCCCTAATGCAAGCTGGGACCATTTGTAGGTTGCCAGTTCCTTCCTTGGCCACTTGGCTCTGCACAATGAGTCCTCCTGGGAGATGGCCTGGGCTGCCTGGCCTGTAGACCCAGTTGTAGGCCGCCAGCATGGCTGTGACCACAGCTGAGCCGTGGACCAGGATGGAGGGCCAGAGGGTCGGCTCCCATTGCTGCATCTATGATGCTGCCATTGTTTAGCAGCTGACTAATGTTCATTGTTCAATACAAATAGAAAACACCCAAGGGAGGTGTGACTCTTCCGATTGTATCTTTCCTGGTTAACTTGGCAAATTGAACACCTCCCAACTGAAGAAGGGGCAGAGAGGTATTTATGAAGTCACCTGTTGGGCTTTCTTTTCTTTTAACTTTGAACCTTAGCCAGCACTCCAGGTGAGAATGGGCAGTAGGCAGTTGTGGAACTTAGCCTCGAACACTTCTGACGGGCTCACCTTTGGTCTAGCGTGGGTGTATTACGCATGTGCACAGGGCTTTGTGTGATGGTGTTGGTCATCTACAATTTCACTGTTACAAGTACAGATCTGCAGGAACTAGAATTAGGGAGTGTATATACTCATATTTGCAGGTTACCATGGACCTGGAGCTGTAAGTACCAAATGCTTGTTCACACATAACTGATTTTTTACAGCATTCAGAAGGGTTGCATGGGTGGTTTTGAGCTGTGAGGATGCCTGTGAGGATGTCAGTGACTTGAGGGTGATTTGGGGAAGAGACCCAGGATTTGCTTAAGAGCTAGCAAGGCCGGTCCACTCCAGTGAAAGCTGCTGGATCCTAGTCCTTTGGGGCATAGGAAACCTTGAGTCTGCTCCCTGCTTCTCTGTCCTTGGCTTTCCACTAAATCCTTGCTGGAAGGAACACAAGACCTTGACAACACCTGAAAAGGCTTCCCTCTCTGTCCATCTTCTGTTGTCTCCTTGGCCAATGGAGCAATGCTGGCGCCTACTCCATAGGCTCTCAAGATCCTGAAAAGTTTGGTAGGGGCCAAGGGACACAGGCTTTCAGTTCCTCCTCAGGTGCCTTTGCTTCCTGCTTGGGCATGTAGGAAAAGGAGTTTTGGAAGTTAAGTTAGGTACCACACTGTCCTTTTTAAATAAAAGCAGGAGCAAGAGCTTTGGCCCCCATAAGAAGGCTGCAGAACCAAGTGGGTGACCAGGTTAGCAATGTGAATGCACCTGATAGAATCCTAGGCTTGGGTGGGCAGCAGGAGAGAGCCCACTTGTTAGAAAGGGAGGTGGCAGCAAGGGACAAAGAATAGGGAAGCATCAGTCTCAGGAGCTTAGACTCCTCACCTAAGCCTAGCAGGCGTGTATCCCCCTGTGCTGCCAATCCCACTCCATAGAGAGCAGGCCTGCAGAGCCAACAGCAGATGTGCTGCCTGGCGCAGGAGGTAACTTAAGATCCGAGCGGATCACCTTGCAGAGGGAATGCCCTGAGCTGGAGATAACACCCCTGCATCCAGTTAACCCTCTAAACTCCATGCACCCAGTGGAGCTGGACAAAACGGAGAAGAAATGTGAAGCTGTCAGACACGCCGTCAGAATATTGACCCCCAAGTAGAGGTGAGCCCAGTATACCAGAAGAGAGCCAAGGCAGACACAAGAGATTTTGTGATAGCAGAGTATAGGGTCTTGAGGGCAATGGTCTTCATCCTGGGAAGTGCAGAAGGAGGTGTTAGAGGTTTTATTCTTCAGGGGTAGGAACATGTGTCTTTCTCAGTCTCTAAGTATAGGGCAGAGAAGCAGGTCACTTAGCTGTCCTTCTCCTGTAACCAGCTGCTCACCTCATCTTGGTGGCCCAGCCTAGTAAAACTGGCTAAGCTAGGTTGGAATCCCAGCTCTACCGATGACTAGTTGAGAAACCTTAGCAGAATTGCGGCATGAGCCTCAGTTTTCCTCTCTGCAAAATGGAACTCTGTTGATGCACTATCCCAGATTTCGAGATTAGAGATGGAGAATAATGAATGAAAAGTTCTTAACGCAAGGCTAGCACGCGATAACACGGAATGAAGGAAGGGCCTGGGCTCTCGCCCCGAGTCTTTCCTCTGGATGACCCTGCCCCTCTGTGTCTGCTCGTTGGGTAGTACCATCTTTACGCTCTTTTGAGAAAGCCACGTAGCTGCCTGATCATTACCAGCTTCACTTCCTTTTTCTCCAACCTGGTACTATGAGAGTGAGTCCCTGCCCCTATTTGGACACGATGCCACAGCCACCTGGGAGCCGCTGGCATGGTGGGAGGACTCGGGTGGCCTGACCGGCTGAAGATACCTGCCCAGGCCAGTCCTGTGGAGGCTGAGAGCCGCACAGGCAGCAGGTGCTGGGCAGCCTTTGTTCTGCAGCTTCTCGCTCAGGCCTCTCCGGGCACAGCGTTGCTCCCTGGATGCAGCCCAGCTGGGGCGCCCGCCATTACCCATCTGGACTGTTTGCAGAGGCGGCCACCAGGCACCAGGGGCTGGCAGGGAGAGCCTGGGACTCTCTGCCTTGCTTTTCTTCAGACTTCTACCTACATCTGGGGGTGGGGGGCAGCAGCTTCTGGTGAGGTGGTAGAGGCCAGGTAAAGAGAGTCCTTCCTGGGGTTGCCTACTTCTCTTTCTGGTCTCCTGTTGCCCGTTGAACACTTCCACTAAATTGTCGTGAAAATAATACAAATGGAACCCAAGGCCAGCACCACTCTCTGCTCAGAGTTTCAACAGGAACTCAACGTGAGTTGTGTTAGGATTAATATCGTTCCCCTTTTACAGATGAGGAAAACGAATCTTAGTTTGATGATTGTTGCCTATCTCATGTGGCCAAACTAGACACCAGGGCTTCTGAGGGCAAATCCTTTAGACCAGAAAGGAGAAACATGCCAGGATGGGCGCACACGGAAGGGTTGAGCCAGGCCATCCATGTGTGAGCAATACCGACATTGGCTTTGTCAGCCCCTACCAGATTCCACTCTCCCTGTCTTGCAGCTCCTGGGGGAGATAAGGGATGAGTGGAAAATACAGAGTGCTGCTGGAGATGCCCACAGAGCCCAGACTGGCACAGGGTATGCCCGACAGTGGAGCAGTGAGGGAACAGAGGGAGAATGCTCCCCTGGGAATGTGGGCTGAGACGAGGGCAGCGCCCTGAGGTGTGAGCGTGGAGACCCAGGGCATGGGCACGCCAGGACAGGGTGTGGGCTTGGCTCAGGCAGAAAGCAGGAGCCCAGAAAGCATCATGGGGTGAATGGAGCACCCAAGAGGGGTTTGGAGATACAATTTGGCACCTTGAGTCAGCTCCCTTGCCCAGGAACCTCTGCCACCTCGAGTCTGCACAGACCCCAAATCACTCCTAGTTTATGAGGAGTCTCATTACCCAGCCACACACAATAAAACCCGCCTGACCACTCTGGCCCGAATCTCATTAGAGGACATTAGTTCCGCTGGCTCGTGGCTCCTTTGGGACCCAGCTGCAGGCGTGGTCCAGGAAGCAAAATGGGCCATTGGCCATGAGCACAAGACTGTCCCATTGAGAGACTGAGGTCAACTGATGGACTTAAATGGAGGCCATCAGTCCAGAGTTCTGGAATGCATGGATCTCAAAGCTGGAAACCAACTGGACTCTCAGTTCTGCCCCTGCCTACAGGGGAGTAGACCCCACGCCTTTCCAAGCTGCTTTCTGAAAGGAGTTGACTATAGGCTCCAGCCATCATCATTGCATGGAGGAGGGCCCTTAGGAACAGGAACATACAAAGGGAGTTAGAACTAGGAGTCCTCAGTGGCGTCGGCCTAAATCTTGGCATGTCTTCCATCCAAAAAGCAGAGGATAGAGATTTAGAGATCCTGTGGGTAAAGCATTTCCCCATCTCTCACTGGAGTTTCATCCAGGGCTGAAAGAAAGAGCTAGCTGCTACCAAGAACCACCTAGTAGCCTTGGCAGGGTTCATGTGGCAACTCCTCCCTAGAGTTGGATATCGTGACCATAGTAACTGGTGGGGACCCATAGTCTACCTTTGGAGTTCTTGACCCCAAAGATGGGGTTTTTTCACAGCAGGCTCTAGCGCCCGGCCCAGCTTTTGTTCTGCCTGTAGACTCTGCTGCTGTGTTAGACTTCTTGCCTGAAACCCAACATACCAGAACACCAGCATGGCTCCCTGGATGTCACAATGAAAAACAAAGATGCTTCTTAATGCCTCGGGCTTATTGGGAAAATGCAGGCCAGACTTAAATAACTGGTGTAAGCATACTCAGGCTTCCTGATCTGCCCTGCACCAATAAGGGGGCCGTGCAGGGGCGGGGGGGGGGCCACGCTGTGGCAGGTGAACTGGTATGGCCGCCCCAGTGAGTCGGTGGAGACGGGAGCTTGGTCTGTTTGGGCACTCACAGTCAACTCTGCACTGAGGAAAGTGGGGTTCCAGGGCATTCCTTGTGAGTCCCTTCAAGTCACCTCTGGTATATAAATGATGCTGGGATAGGGAGGTGGTCTCCTTCTCTGTCTCTGAGCTACAACTCAGGTGTCGCCCCCTCCCAATCATTTGCTTAGATAAGAGTGTTCCAGAGGGTGCCTCAGGGCCAGCGGGCCCTACAGACAGTGCTGTAGGCTCTGATGACAGTATCTCCTTGGTGAGGTGCTACTGTAGCTCCTGGCTTGCATCCGGGCCTGACTCCCGGCTCCGGCGTGCCCCAGGATACATCAGAGAAGGACTCAAGCCCTGGAGCATATGCTAGCTGCTCCCTCCACGCCATCTCTCACTGCCCTCACCCGCACACTGCACACTCCTCAGTTTGCACCAAGTGTCTTTTCCACTCCAGTGCCTTTGCACACGCTGTTCCTGCACACTGTCCACTATTTCCTTTAGATACTGATTCTGAACACTCCTAGATCTGAGCCAACAGCATCATGAAGCCTTCGTAGTCTGCTCTCTGGCTGAAGATAACTTCTCTCATCTTGAAGCCTTCCTGTAGCTCCTCGGTAGTTCTTTGAGCCTGGGATGTATCTTCTTCAAAAGGCTGAGAGTGCCATTCCTGATAGGGCTTCTTTACCCCATGGCCTAGCCCAGAGCCAGCCCCAAACGTGCTCCATGGGTGCACAGAAACATGAATAGTGATGATGGTGAAAGCAAACTTGCATTCAGAGATCCTGGGTGCCAGACTGTTGACAGCGTCATTTAATAACTTAATGACCACTGCAGACCACGTGGAGTGTTCCTGATAGATGTGGTTTGCCTGTTTTTATATTATGGAAAGACGAGGCCCAGACAGGTTAGGTGACTTGCCTGTGGCCACTCGGGCTGATGAGTGGAAGAGCCAGAGTTCAGGTCTAGGAAGTTAGACCCAATGTTTCCACTTGGCTAAGCTTCTCTTCCAGGGTGTTGTGGGCAAAGGATGGAGAAGCCTGTTTGCTAAGCCTGGGAGTACTCACAAGACAACAGTATGTTAAGATCAGTTCCACCCCTTGGCATAGCGCTATACTGCTTACATCTGTATCCATTCGAGGATCCCCACATAGCCTGGTTCTGTGGTTGTATGGCCTGGGTGCATCGCATCTTCGACAGTCCTGGTGCTATTCCTGTGATGTCCTTTAGCTTCATTAGAAGTTTTAGAAGTGTAGTGAATGCATTCCTGCCCCTGCTCATGTCCCTACCCCTCCTGGGCCTCAGGAGTGTTCATTGGCTGAGCTGGAATGGAATAGATATGATGTAATCATTCTTCATCTTTGAGTCTACACATCACCCATGCCATCACGGGGGGCCTCCTGCCTTGCTCCATGCAGACCCAAGAAGCAAGTCAGTGGCTTCTCTAGAGAACTTGCCGAGAGCTACGCCTCCCAGCAGGTATCAAGGTTCCTGGGTTGGGTGCTGATCATGGGCCAGTCCAGAGCTCATCCCAGACTTCTGGAAGGTTATGATCTCTCTTGCTGTCTCCTAGAGATCCCAGAAGATGGAAAGGGAGGGGCCTCTGCTGGGGTGGATTTAGGGTGTTCACCTGTGTAGGAAGCTTTGATCCCTTGGGATGAAAGGACCAGTGCTTCCTCTGCCCCAGGGAGACTGGGGACCAGAAGCTAGAGTGGAGGCAGTGTGCTCCTGGGACCTGGGATCCTCAGCCCTGGGGCAGTGTGCACGTAGTAGGACAGAGAATGAGCCCAGCAGAGACCATCTTAGGCACTGAAAAATCAGACCTTTCTCTGTATTATGGCTAGGGACTATCCATGGTCTCTGCACAGAGTATGAATGTATTACCCTCTCAGGTTCACCCAGAGCTAGAGCTTTTCCAGGCACCCATGACCCTACAGGTCACACAGTGGACTCTGGCCTCATAGCTCCACTGGCTTAATTAGGAAGTTAGCTGGGCTGAAACAGAGTCATCTGATCAGCTTCGAAGCCAAAGAGAAATTCCTCCCAGACCCTCTGATTGTCCATGCTCCATTAGCTTGAATCACGATGTGGCCCCTGTGGCCCAGACACCAGCCAGAGCTATGCTCTGGATTCCCTAGACTGGGATCTACTTGAAAGCCCCTAGAAGAAGCAAGCTTAGGACCTGCTTGGAACCTCCCCAAACCCAGGGGTTACCCAGTGATCACAAAGGGACCCCCCCTACCCAGAGCTTGCTAAGGGTTTGCGTGGCTGTATTCTGCAGCATCTCTGAGATCTCAGTTGGAGCACAGGCAGGGACAGGCATCTCCCAAGTGTAAATAAGATACTGACGGAGGAGCCACACCATGCACGAGATGATTTTATTATTACTGCCCGCCACCCCCGCCCCGAAGCATCGCCATCTCATTGGCCTAGATTGCCGCATCTCTCAGAATGATGGATGGGTTTTCTCTCCCTTCCCAGGCAGGGCAGCAGCCCTGCTACCCAGATACCTCCTACACAGCCCCTTCCTAAATTTATTCCTTGTGTCTGTGGTGCCCAGAGAGCCATCAGTGTCCTGAACCAGCTGAGCACTGATTATTTCCGATGGCTTGATGGATGGGCCTTTAGGGGAACTTAGGCGACAGGCGCTACCCCCTGCTCCCTCCTCTGTCCCTGCTCTAGCACCCTTTCCAGCCCTCCCAGGAGGCAGATAATGGGCCTGCGTCTGTGCTGAAGAGAAGCAGGGGTGATAAAGGAGGGGAGGAAGTAACAGTCCTTGGCGCCCACCTCACAGTGCTACTGCCGCAAGGATAGCTGGGAAGTCTCCATACCCACCCCGCCCCAAGCTCTGCATGGACACATCATTCCAGGCAGTGTCTCCTATTACCCTGTCCTCCCTGCATCACTCCGTTATCCTATCCCCCTCAGCACCGCGGACGCAGTTTGCACCATGGTAATAATCTGTGTGGTTGATGTGTGTTCTTCACAAGTGTTTTTATGTCCTCCGAGTGTGTACTGGGGAGGTTTATGGCTGTGTGTGCGTGTGCGTATGTGTGCGTGTATGCATGCGTGCTCCTGACTAGATGCTCGCCCTCCTCATGGAGCAGGGCCTCTCACCCAGCTCCTGCTGCTGGTGCAGAGACTGGCTACTGAAGGCGAGGTGGCCAGAGATGCTGACTCCCAGCCGGGATCTTCTCCCCCTGCAGTGTCACAGACACACAGAGGTCACTCACATAATTGTTTTGTCTATAGGATCACAAACAACTTGTTTCACTGTTTCTCCTCTCAACACTGAACCCGCAGGTTATTTTGGTCTCAAGATTTTATGAGTGGCCTGTGTTGGCCTGTGGATCGATGCCAGAGGATCTCTAAACATGGGTTCCCTTAACTGTTAGAGTTTGAAAGGGGAAGCAATTGATAGCTGAGTCTGATATAGCATGGCCATTCACTATTAGCTCTTTACCTAACGACCCTTGGTCTAGAGAGGAAGGTTCAGTCTCCAAAGGAAGGCCCCCCCACCACCTCCTCCTAGCAGCAATAATACACCATCCTGTCAAGAGATTTCTCCTCCAAGCTGGGGTAGATGTGTGTCCTTAGAGGTTTTTCCACACCTTAGATGGTCACCTGGTAGCCCGTTGGAGGCATTTGGTCTCTTCTTAAGAGGGAGTTGGAAACCAGCATTAAATGATTCTGGCTCCCCCCACATACTTCTGACGGCCTTTGTATAAGAGTGGTGGTCAGGTTCATCCCTACATTCAATTGGAGGTGGCCGCCAAGGGCATAGCAGCAAACATAATGTCCTGGCCAGCAGTGGATGGCATCTGCCCTCTGCCATCTGCCCTCTTGTACAGCATGTGACACCTTTGGGTGCTGGCTCCTTTAAGAGAGAATGTCCACAGCACAGATGCCTGGAAGGCAGTGTAGACAGAGGGTTGCAGCCTGGTGAGTCGTGTCCGTGCTGACCTCCTCGAATCTTCCCTGTATAGAAATTAAGGAGAGCCGGGTTAGCCAAGATACTGTGTTTTCCTTCACCTTCAAGGAGAGTCCCTGCTTCCCCACCAGACCCAGGTCTAGAGAGAGCCTCCCGCTAGAGTCACAACTTAAGGAGTTTCCCTGCCCTGCAACAGAGAACACAGCAGATTGGTCAAAATCCTGGAGTCTCAGCATTGGAGGCAAAAATTAAATAAAGTACTGCCACATTCACATCCTGAAGGGCTTTCCCAAACTCCTATCAGCTGGCACAGCTTCCAGCCTCAGTGTGAACCCCTCTAGTGACCTCCCTCCTTGGAAACCCCACATTCCCCATGCAACTATCCCAAGATCTGTGTCCTGACAGCCCCCAACCCCAGCTCTGTTTCTGCCCCCTTGGAATTGCCTGAGGCACATTGGATGCCCTTGTGATAATCTATCTGCTTCAGAAAGCCCTGAAGCCTGGCTCTTCCACCGTCGCCGGTGCTCTTTAGGGGAGTGAACCGTCCAGCTTTCTAGTAGCAGAAGTAACCGCCCCAGACTGAACCCGCTGCACCTGAAGCGGACTGAGCAGTCTGGGATTTTGGCCTCACTTCCCAACCGACTGTGAGAGAGATCTAAGGGGAGGTGGAGTGGAGTGGGGCAGGCTGGCTTCACACCTCCCGCCACCCTCACCCCTTCCTCTCCCAGCCCTCACCCCCTTCCCACCCCTGTTTTCTTTTGGATTAACTATAAATTGCAGTGGAAGATCGGCTTATCTCCAGTGGGAATTAAGGAATTAAGTTAGTGGTGGGAGAGAGGGATGGTAGAGGGAGCATATTGTGGAGGATCAGGGGGAGGGGGCAGCCAGAGTGATGGGACAGGACCCTGTCTGCCTGCATCTGTTACCTGAAGTGTGGGGGAGTTGGGGTGAGTAACCTGGGCTCTGAGCTGCCTGTGCCCTCCTGGGGACCAGACTCCTGACTGCTTTGGAGAGTGTGGTGACTAGCAGGCATATGGGGTACCACAGGTGGAATGATCTCCTACTAGCCTCTTCTGTACAGCAGCTCTGTGGTGTGTCACAGCGTAGGAAGGGCCAGCCCCGGCATGTGGCAGGGTGGGCCACTCCACTTTTTGGCGCTAGGATGCCCAAGCAGATTCTGCAGTCGGAAGTTCAGGGGCAGGGGTGGGTCAGACAGAACCGGCCTGTCTTTGAAGTGAGTCCAAGTGAGCCTGCCTCGGGGGTCCTTACCAGACGATGTTCGATGTTCGGGAGTTACGCTGAAACCCACACTCCCACCAGCCTCTCAGCTTCTTCTGCTTGCAGAGCTACTCAGATGCCTTTTTGAATGCCAAGTGAGAGGTGAGGGGTCGCACAGGATCGGCTCTACCTGCCTCCACCTTACCCTGCCCCTGCTCCCCTGAGGCAGCCCTGTATAGAGCCCATACATACCCCAGGCTACTCACTGTAGCCTGCCACCCTGCCTGGCATCAATATGTCTATAGCAAAGATGGTGTTGTATAGTGTGTCTCTCCTCTCCTTCATTCAGACTCCTAGCCTGGGCCAAGCCAGTCACAGGAGAGGCTGGAAATTAAGAAGAGACAAGGCTGAGGGCCTCCCTGTTGACTCAGACAAGCTGGGGACCTGTCCCAAACAACTGTCAATCCTGGTTGTAGGGGGTCACTGAATAGAAGCAGCCATCAGGGCGCCAGAAGACAAGATCCAGACCAGAAGTGGCTGGAGAGGGGGGCTATTTAACTCTGATGACCGAGGAAACCAACCAGCCTAAAGGTCCAGGCATTTGGTGGGTTAATCATTGGTGACTCGGTTAATAAATCGTTGGCAGTTTTGTCCCTAAATTTCAGCCCCTGCCAACCCTAAAGGTCTTTCTGATTATGTCCAGGTCCCAGAAAAGGAGCCCCATCTGCCCTGTCCTGGGACCCCCACCTCCCAGGCAAGAGCCCTCCATCATGCCCCACCCCACCCCCGACCCCGACCCCCAGCTGGTCTCTGGCATCCAAAATCAGCCTGCTGTGTAATCTCCAAGAGAGATTAGTGGCCTGCCTTCCCTGCCCTCCCCCCACAGGCTGTGATGCCCCTAGATACTTCCTGCTGGGTGGGTAGGCCACCCACAGAGGGTCTCCAAGCTCCCTAGTGAGCAGGGCCTCCTTATATGTGAGCCCTTTCTGAAGCCCTATGGTGCGGTGAGAGGAATAAGCCAACAGATTCTCTTTAGGTAGCTCCTTTTTTGTGCCAGGTACCTCTACCCCCCCACCCTCAGGGCACAAATGCTTTAAGCAACCTGAGACAAGCTTAGAGACTTTATTCAGCTGGTGCATGTTGGGGGCACCTCAGACCACCACTATCACCAGGCTCTGTCTTTAGGATAAAATGAGGCGGGAGTCACATGCTCTGAGATTTTAGCATTTTCTTCGTCTGCCTGGCTGGGGCACTTGCTGTTTGGAGGTTGGCCAGGTTTCCCGTCTCTGACTTATGATCTTGGGCAATAATCCTGTCCTGGTGGCCATTAGAACAGTTTTCCTAGCTAGTTTTACAAGCCCGTTGTCAAGGGACAGAGTGGCAGAAAGGGAAGCAAGAGAAAGGCCGTAGGTGAAGCCGGGGTACCAGGGTGGGCTCTTCTAGTCTCCCTCATCCTTCACGTCCCCTGGAGCCAAGTATTCAGTGTTGGGCTGTCCTCAACCGATGGGTTGCTGGCTGCCGGGAATGGTGCGCCGGGAATGGTGCAGAGTGTCCTAGATGCTTGCTTGAGCCGTTGAAGGATGCAGAGGTTGGGGTGGAGATGCAGGAGCTGGCCATTGCCAGGGTGGGTTCCAGAGGCTGGAGACAACAGGGCCACCCCAAGTGGAAGAGCCATGTCTTCAGGGGGTCTGTGGATGGAGGTGGGCATGGAGCCTTGGGGAGCCCTGGAAGAGGGGGAGGGCTGACGAGAAACAAACCCACTGCCTGTTTCAGCCTAGTCTGTGTGCAGTTTGCATCCCAAGATTCTCATTCACACCCCCCTTCTCAAGCTACAGCTCACCCTGGACTCTTTCCATTGGTGCCGTTAGAACCCCCTGGTTCTGTCCTGTGTCCTTCATTCTTACCCTCTTTGCTGCTGTAAGACCTGGGTGTCCTGGGGACACCTCTGAGCTTCCTCAGGGTCTTTCCCCATTCCTGAGCAATCACTCATCACTGCAGAATAAAGAGAAGCTTAAGTGTATCACTGTCCTACTCTGAAGCCCTCATGCACTAGTTCCCCACCGCTGCTGATCTCTACTCATGCTCATGACCTAGGCCAGGCCCTTCAGTCTTAGCAATGCCCTCTTGGAGACAGACGAGCCTTGGAGTATGCCACCCTACACACTGTAGCATGTTTAGCAATGTTCCTAGCTTCTACTCGATAAAGGCTAGTAGCATCCACTTCTACCCACCATGTACTGTGACAATGGATGTCTTCAAGTCAGACGTGGCTGTAAATGCCTGTAATCCCAGAACTCGGGATGTAGAGGCAGGCAGATCACTGTGGGTTTGAGGCCAGTCTGGGCTACAGGGTGAGAAGACGTTGTCTCAGACAAACAAACAAAACCAAAATGGAGTAAACCACCAAACACATTGCTGCAGCTCCCCACCTCCCACCCCCAGGCCACATATTGAGCATCTCTGGTCTAGCCTGCTGCAGCCAGACCTCTTTTTCCAAAGCTACCTCCCATGCTAATCCCTGAGCATAAAGTCAGCCACTCCAGCTTCTGTTCCGAGGCCTTGCCTCCTGCTGGTGCTGAGCCCTAGCACGTCTGTCTGTGAAACGCCCTGTTTGCTCTGTATGACTTTCTTCCTCCAGATCCTTGGCTTCTTAGGGAGGGTAGATCGCAGCCCGACTCAGTGCCTTGTAAGCAGCAGGTGCCTCCTGAATGTATGATAACGTGACGGAAGCCAGCTGGCCCTGGAGCACCCCCTCTCTTCGCCATTCTTGGCACCCTTTCTCACCCCGTAGCTAAGAGAGAACTTCGGATGCTCCGTTTTTCCTGACACCTCTATATCCACTTCGCTTTTTTTTTCCCACACACAGCAAACAGAATCATCTTTTTCCATTTGCTGAGTACAGGGGCGCCGTGGTTGCGTGTGCAAAGCTGTGTGTGGCTGGGTGGCTTTGCAGGCGGAAACCGAGTGGTGGCATGTTTCTGTGTGTGGGGTATGGGTGTTTGCGTCAGAAATGATGCCATCTGTGCCAGGCCTTGTCTAGGGGTCTTCTTGCCCGCTAATTCCACAGTGCTATGGGAACAGTCTGACCCAAGCAATGCTCACGTTATGAGGTCATTTGACCAGTGTCTTTGAGGCCAGGGACTATGTCCAATCACAGGTATATGTTTTTATCCCTATTTGCAGGCTCTCGATAAGAGTCTTCCAAGATGTTAAATGGATGGGAATAAATTGCTTGTTTTGTTTCCAAAGCAATTTTTTTTCTTTTGTACTGTGTTAAAAGTGTGTCTGTGTAATGACTTTGTTTAACCTTTCTGCACTGTTACTTTTTGCTTCTGGCCATGTGGGTGTGTTTCAGTACATGATTGTGCTTGGGTATGTGCGTGTGTGTGTGCGTGCGTGTGTGTGCTTCCATTTTGATTCTCTGAATTTAGAGGTGAATCCCCCAGTGCTGTTCCCCACAGCTGACATTTCCTCAACCTCTCTTTACCCCACATCTTTAAGAACTGAGGGCACAAGGTCAGGGGTGTCTGGCGGTGAGACTCTCCTCCCAAGCCTTCTGTCCATTGTAGGGGAGCCCTGGGTATGTGTGGGGTGAAGTGGGGGGCAGAGCCTTTCATGGCCCCATCAGATCACACCCCTTTCCCTATCTATCTCTGCCCTGTTTAATTGGAATTTGGCTAGTGGAGACCATCTGTTCTATTCCATCCTGTTTCCATGACAACCAAGTGGCTTGAGACTGAGGTTTGTGGTGAGAGAAGTGGCCTGGGGGATGCTGGGAAAAAATATAGCTAGGTCCTCCTCCTCAACCTTCTCTGTCTCCTCCTCTTGTCTTTGCCATGCCTTCACCTCCGACCTGGGAGCGACATAAAAGCCACCCCTGCCCCAGAGCTGGAGCTCCCTGACACTCTGTCATCTCCCCAGCCCTTTCCTAGGCAGGCGCCTTTTGGCCTCCCACACACACTGCTCCCCCTCCCTCCACTTCCATTCATAAGTGCTTTCCATGTGTGCACACTGGGGTACGCAGAATCGCCTTCATCCTGTGCCCCAGCAAATCCAGGGACTGAGTCTTCTGCTGCTTTCTTTCTGGTACCTTTCTGTCTCCCCGCCCATCCCACTTCAAAGCATCTAAAGTTTCCCCGAGGTGTCCCCCATGCTGCTGCAGCTAGTATGAGGGGATCCCCAACTCCGACAGATGAACCAGCTAAGGAGCAGGGCCTTCTCTATCCACCACGGGGAAGTGAGTGTCTTCAGAACCTGGAGCCTGTGACTTGGTGTCCTATAGCAAGGACCACCTTTAGAAGGGGTCCTGGCTTCTTCTGAATCCTTTTCCCTCCTGCTGCAGAGAACACATTAGGTCCCTGCAGGTACAGTAGCAGAGAGAGCTCTGACTCCAGGGAGACTGTGGCAGTCTGAAATCAAGTGACCTTTGGTCTCCCAGGAGCTCCGACAGGTCTGGTACACTGGAATGTGAGAGGGTGGGGTCTCTCTCATATCCAACAGCTAGTTCTACTTTCATCATGTTATTTTCTGCCCTAATTTCCTCATCTCTAGCAAAGCCTTTCTGTGCCTGCTCTATTACCAGGGGAGCTGCCTGTCTTCAAAAATAAGTGGGGTGTCCTGTCAGGTGA
The DNA here is from genome assembly GCA_036184795.1 of Tokudaia tokunoshimensis. NCBI lineage: Eukaryota > Metazoa > Chordata > Mammalia > Rodentia > Muridae > Tokudaia > Tokudaia tokunoshimensis. Next base: position 44,943,553 of record BTHU01000008.1, read on the forward strand.
CCTGTTTGTTATGCTGGTCCCAGACATCATGTGTGGGACATGCATAAAACATTACTATATCGCAGGGGGCTGTTGGTATGCCTGGTGGGGTCCTAGAGCCTTTGCAGTGCCCACCCCACCCCCCAGCAGAATCAGCCCTGGGGAGGGAAGACAGTATTTCAGACCTTTGCAGAGACACCCCCTCACGGCTGGCTTTCTTTGAATGGAGCACCCCACCATCTAACTTCCATGTACATTTTTTTTATTACAATATAATTGACATACCATAAAAGTCACCCATCTAAAGTATGCAACCCAATGGCTTTTTATTACATTCACCAAGCAGGGAAGCCATCACCACCCTAGCATTCAAAATATCTGCGCCACCCCAGAGAAAAACCCTAGACCTGTCACTCTCTTCCCGTCTCCTGCCCACGTGTCCACTCATCCACTCTGCTTCCTATATAGCACATCCCATAAGTGAGCCCACAAGTGAGACTATTTAGTATCCGACCTCGTTCATTTAGCACTCCACAAGTCTCCTCAAGTGACCATGTCACAACTCTGCCCAGAACATACTAATGGCACCCGAATGGCTCATAGGTGAGGTTTGCAACCTTGTCTAATACAAGGACTATTTATTTATTTACTTGTTTGTTTTGGTTTTGCGACACAGTCTCATGTAGACCAGGCTGCCCTCCAGTACACTATATAGCAGAGGTTGTCCGTGGACTCCTTATCTCCCTGTCGCCACCTCCCAACGTGACAGTTGAGCGAACAGGGTCATTTGGTGCTGGGGATTGAACCTGGGGATTCAAGCCTACTGGCTACCCAAGACTCTTAAATTTAGCTCTTATCTCCCCTCCTCCTTACCACCACTCACTTCTCTGCCACAGATCCTGACATCCTTCCTTCCTCCCCCCCACACATACATGCTTTCAAAGGAACGATTTCCCTCCTGTCCCCTCTCATCTTCCTCTCTGAGGAACTCCCATGAGACCCAACTAAAAGCCTCTTCTTGCTTGTACCTCCGTCACTCTCTGGTAACATTCTCCCTCATTGAAAACTCCCTCAGTTTTGTTCTTACTTCACAAAACAAATAAAAACCAGCGCTGGGCATGCCATAATTGTTTGCGTTCATGTCCTGGGCTGCTGTTAGCCTGAGTGTCTAAAGAAAAAGAAACTACCTCTGCCTCCCTCCGTCTTCTGTCTTCTTGCTTTTGTCATTTCCACCTATGACAAGCAGGCCTAGTATTTGGCACACAGTGTGTAGTCAGTAGTGTCTTATGAGAAACGGGGGGTGGGGGGGGGTAAAAGATGAGGGTGGAGGGAGTGTCACATCCTAAGTGAGGTGACTTCTGTGATATGGCCAGGTGGTCAGTAGAGGCGTGGGAGATGGGTTTGGAGAATTTGGCAGAGGTGGGAGCAGAATGGGGTTTGAAGACAAAAGATGGTGCAAGGTGACTTTCAGCCAGAAAGTGGGAGTGGTGGGTGAAGGGGAAGGCACTTCCTGCAGACGGGGAAGCTGTGCAGGGGCCCAGGGGGAGGAGAGAGCCAGGGCCTACAGTATGCTGGCATAGAGCCCAGCAGAGGAGAGGAAAAGAATAGTGGTGAATTTAGGCAGGTAGAGTGGCTGCCCTTTGCACCTGCACCTGATGGGAACCGCCCTGTGTGACTTCTCTGTTACACAGAATACTGGGCTGACACGATTCAAGGGAAGAAGAGCTTATTTTGACTCACAGTTTTTGGGGATACAGTCCATCACAGAAGGAAAGGCATAACTGCAGGAGTAGATGGTGGTGGAGTACATTATAGCCTCAGCTGCCTTCAGGAAGGAGACAGACAGACAGACAGACAGACAGACAGACAAGAGACTGTCTGGAACTCCGCAAGACTGACTTGCCTCCTCCTTTTTATTCAATCTTGGGCCCCAGTCCATAATTTAAGTGGGTTTTCTCACGTCAATTAACCTAATTTAGAAATTCCACCACAGACATGCCTAGAGGTTTATCTCCTAGGTGATTTTAAATCCTGTCAGATTGACAATCAATATTACCCATCATGCCCTTCATCCTTCAAGGTCATTTAAAGATGGATTGCTGGACGGAGCCTGCTAGAATGCAAATGGCAGATGCTTTCCCTATCTGACCTAACCCTCATAGCCCTATTGGAAGAGTTAGGGGTTAGGGCTGGAGAGATGGCTTAGCAGCTAAGGGCATGTGCGCTGACTTACTGTTCTTGCAGTTTGGTTCCCAGCACCCATGTCAGGTGATTCACAACTCCCTGTAACTCCAGCTCCAGAGGATTCAGAGGATCCAATGATCTCTTCTGACCTCCATGCCGTGTGTACTCAGATGCACATAACCATACACATACACATAATTAAAGATAAATCTTAAAAAATAATCAAGAGACAAGGGAAGACCTGTGGGTCCCTGGCATCTGCTAGCCTATGCCCTTGAACTAACTACCCATAGTGATGCATGCCTGTCATCCTAGCACTGAGGCAAGAATATCAGTTGTTCAGGGCTACCCTGAGCTACATCACAAGATCCTCTCTCTCATCTCACCCACAAATAAATAAAAATAAGCAACAATGCCACCAACTAACTCAAAGGGTTTTTGTGAAGGCTGAGAGAGATGACAGCTATCAATGAACTGGAAGGGTGTGCCAGTGTTTGCCACCCTCAGGTGTGCCGTGGACACCATTAACCGAATGGATAAAGGCCACACCTAAACCTCTGATTCCCTCTATGCCATCTCCAAGGGTTTAAAAGCCCCAATGGTGACAGTTCTAGACCATGTATTTGAAAAAGACTAGAAAGCAGCTCACACTGTGATTTCTGGGTATGGAAGGGAATGAATGGGTATTTCTGCTACCTCTGCTCCGAAGGTATAGATGAACAGAGAGAGGTGCAGGGCCCTGGTTTGTGGGATCTTCCTGAGCTCTGCAGAGGCCTAGAGGCAGGAGATCTCAAAGCAGAGGGAAACCTGCCTTTCCCTGTTCCTTGAAGCTGAGGTAGGGGGTTGGCCCAAGGCCCAGGTCACTGCTTTACAGAGGGATTCAGTTCCCAAGAAAGGCATCAAACAGACCTCCTGCCCTAACAGAAGCCAAGCCACTAAATTGCCTTTTAATCTGGGTGGGGACCGGTTCACTCAATGCTGAGTAAAAAGGAGAACGTCCCCTTGAGTGAAAGTTATTTGATCGCTGAGTGTCTGGGGAAAGTGTGAGGAGAAAGGAGGAGTGGGGCCAGACTCTAGACCCTGGGGAGGCCACCCCAGAAGGCTCTATTCTCTGTGTGACAGCTGACCCAAGGCCATTGTTATGCAGTGTGTCCCCACCCCTACCCTGTACCTCCTCCCTCAGGCCAGGATGAGTAAGACAGCTTGTCTGCGGGGAGAGGGAGTGGGCTGCCAGCTGTCACCTGCACAGGTGGGAGAGGTGGACTGTGGAGAGCTAGAGGTCTCCCTCATGCCTTGTTCCAGCGACAGGCTGGGGTGCTTGCATGAAGCTCTGTAAGCCACAGCAGTGTCCTAGTTGGTACCGTCGTCGTCTAGCATGTAGTCTAGCGTAGCTCTCTGCTTCCATTCCCTATAGGCTTAGTCCCAGCAGTTATCCGTGATCTCATGAAAACAAACCAGATCAGGTGCCTCCCATCTCACTTGGAGGAACTGTCTTGGCCCTGGGTCACATGACTGCTGGTCACGTGGCTGCTGTGTTTCTCACTTCGGCAACCCGGGCCGGAAATTCCAGACCTCTCGCCTCAGGGCCCTTGCACCTTCTGCTCTCTCTACTGGAATGCTACTCTTTCCCGTCCACTTGTGTGTGTCGAGTTTTGCTCAGAGGTCTTTTCTCAGTCAGCCCAGCTCCCCGCCCCTCCACCCCGATAGCCTATACACACTTCCTCTCATTTCTTTTCTTTTCTTTTCCATCATTAGGATCCAGACTTTCCTGGAACAGAAGATTTTTGTATTTTATCTAGTGTTAGATCCCTGGACCTGATAGGAGCCCCAGGATACCAGTAATATTTTAATGAGTGGACGGCCGGTACCCTTGCATACACTGACCTTACTGTGCAGGCTCCTGTTGTACGTGCAGACACATACCTCTTGCTTACCTGAGCTGGCTCCAGAACACTGCCCCTGGCATCCATGTGGCCACAGTGAGCTGCTCTGCCTTTTCTGAATCTTCCATCTGCCCCAGAGTCTCTCGAGGTACTTTGTGGGTATAAAGGAGTCTCTATTCCTCCAAGATCTGAGGCCTTCTCCAAGGAGGAAAGAACTCACTCTGAGCCCTCCTGACACTTAGCCAACCAAGTTACAGATGGACACAGGACCTGGAAGTGTCTAGGGAATCTCTCCCTATGTTTGTGCCAAGGAATTTAGTTCAGTCTCTCACCCCATCAGCCTCTCTCCTGAAGTCCCCCTCTCTGGCTATTGCTTATATGTCTTAGGGAACACCGAGGGTGTCCCAGAAGGCCAGAGGAAGGAGGAAGACAGTCCCAAATTTCAGATGAAAGTACAGGAAAATAGTATAGTGGTCTTAGTGAGCTATCTTTCAGAGGTGGCTCCTTCCAGCCTGGAGAACCATTTCCCTTGTCTGCTTGAGCAGGAACTTTAAGAAGAGGTTCCTGCATGGAGAACTAGAAGCACAGTGTGTGTATAATTTGAGCCTGTTTGAAAAGACAGGTCTGATGAAGGTGGATTGTCTCTTTGCGATGTGATGAGCACATTCCACTCACCTGGCAGGAAGCTGCCTTGCAGCTCCCATGATCCATCATCCTTTCAGAGTCTTAGTGTTTGAGGACAAGGGTCCTTTAAGGATAACCAGGTGATGGGCATACATTGCAGGGTGGGACTCATACAGGAAATAGTTTGCTAACTTAGGCTTAGCGTGCTCGCATGGGAAGAGCATCAGTTTAGAGCTGAGAAGCCCACCTCAGTCACCAAGTGCCTCATGACCCTGGCCGTTCTCTGGTCTCAAGGCTTCTAAGAAGCCCTTGGGATCTTCTGTCCTGTGCTCTGTGCTCAGTAGGTCCGTGTTAGCCTATCACCCTTTCCTACCTCTTGTCAAAGTCAAAGCATTGAAATCCAGGTGAGCACGTTACACGAGAGCGAGGAGCTGAGACTCCTGCAACCTCTGGAGATAGATGCCTTCCGTCTCTGTGGAAGTCCTTTACTTGCTGTCCCTTTGGTGTGCTCAGGAGTCCTTCATGACAGCTGGGGCCTTCAGAATGTGGGCTGCAGAGGGTGAGACAAGAAAAACCTGAAGTCAAAACTCTTCTCAAACTAAGCCCCAGGCCTTTGCACTGGGACTGGAGAAGCATTAGGAGGCCCTGGCCTCCTGGTCACACTGTTCATGTCAGCTCCTCACTGTTGATCTCCCATGTGAACATCCTGGCAGCCTCCAAGCACCCACTCTTAGCAAGGCAAGGCCATGTGTTTTCATGAAACCCATGGGCATTATTTACCACTTGCTTTAAGCCAGGGTCAGTTTCTTGGACTCAGCCTATAGAAAGTCATTGATTTGGAGCCAGGAAGATGGCTAACTGTTCTCTGACCTCCATCTGTGCCATGGCATGTACCTACCCACACAGACATGTACTCAAAATAAATAAAAATGTACTTAAAAGATCTTTGGTTTGGTTGTTTGACCTTTCCAACAGCTAATCAATGAATAAGGAAGGAACAATCTTCTCTCCTCCTCCCCATCGTTCTCCTCTTTTCTTCTTCTTCTTCTTCTTCTTCTTCTTCTCTTCCTCCTCCTCCTTCCTCCTCCTCCTCTTCCTTTTCTTCCTCCTCCTCCTTCCCCTTCCTTCTCCTTTCTTTCTCCCTCCCTCTCTCCCTTTTGTGATACAGAATTTTGCTAGTTAGCACAGACTAGCTTAAAGGTATGGTCCTGCTTCAGCATCTCCAGTAGTGGGATTCCAGGCATGTGCTACCATACTGCAGTTTCTTTTCATTATCATAAATGAGGACACAGGTGTCAAAAGTGTAAAGTCACACAAGCTAGCAAATTAGAGAGGTGGGCTTTGGATTACGTAAGTGAAAATAGAGGGCCCTCTGCTACACAATGAGACAGAGTCCCTGGTTTGGTGGAACAAGAAGGCAACGTGAGGCAGGGATCTGGCCCTATCACCAGACGAGGCTGGACAGTGTATGGACAGTATCCATCTCTAGTCTTAGCCTGGGTGGTGTCTGGCAGTAATAGATCCATCCACTCCTGGGCTCAGTATCAAAAAGCATGGGGAAACGGACTTTCCCTTCAGCAAAAAGGATGGAGATTAAACAGCAGGAAGAACTTCCCAGCTGTCAGGACCATACGCTTTTAAAACAGGCATTCCAGGAAGGTGGAGGCCCTTGCAGAGAAGGTTAATGCTACTGTTGCTCAAAGCTGTTGGAGAGGTGATGTGAGGGAGGGTATGCAGCTGACCCCTCCAGGGTCAGACCAAAGATGCTGTCCCACAGGAAAGGAGACTATTGGCTATCCCTACACTGGTACCACCCTCTTCCTAGGACCCCATCTGCCCCAGCTCTGCCATTGGACTTCATTAAATTGCTTTTTCCCAGAACAGGGCAGGCTGGTGACAGAATGAGCCAACACCAGCTTGCTACAACTGTCGCCCCTGGAGCCTGCCGGCATAGAGGGAGATAATTGGGAGCAGTTTGACAGCTTAATGTCTGGGGCTGGCTTCCTGGAGCAGTGCAGGGTGGGGTGGGGGTGGGGCAGGAGCCAGAAATGGGGTGGGGGGTAGATTGGATTGTCTTCAGACCACCATCACCACCGCCGCTGCCTCCACCTTTCCCCTCAGTTTCCCCAGCACCAGCTTGTTGGGCAGGAAAATAAAACACAGAAAAGGAAATTAGATATGGAAAATAAATTAGGGTTTCTTTATTAATTTGTCAGAACTAATTAACATCTCCCTGAGATTTGTCTCCTCTCCAGATACCCTCAGAGCAGGAAGGAGGAAAGTCTGCCAGAGGTCAGGCTTGGGCTTCAGGGTCCCTGTCCCAGCCTCTCCTAACAGCACCTACCCCTCAAGGAGAGGGCAGAAAAGGGGTCACTCAAGGGGAAGCCCCCAGGTGCAGCTAAGAGAGACCCTAGACCCTTGTCTACTTCTCTGGTCTGCTGAGCCCCCAGAACCCTCCTGTCACCCTGCTGTGGTTGCTCTCCTGTGTTCGTTCACATCATGTTCCTCCCTGAAGCAGTTGCTGCCTTACTGGATTGAGTCTGTGGGGACAGCGTCTAGTGTCAAGTGCCACACTGGGTATAGTCAGGACTCAGTGTTACTTGGGAGACAGAGATTAGGAGAAATACTGAAACCTCTTCAGAATTCTTTCGTGGTAATGTTCACCTATAATCCCAGCACTCAGGAGGTTGAGACAGGAGGATTGTTGGTAGTTCAATGCCACCTGGGCTATATAGAAAGACCTTGTCTTTTCTTCTTTTTTTTTTCTTTAAAGGTATCTATCTACCCTCAAAGTCTTTGGGGTTTCCCATTTGCAGTAGTCTCCAGAATACAGATTAAGTGGCTAAATGTGCCTTAGAGGCTGGAGAGAGACAGAGCCCCGCAAGAACTCGCTGGCTCTGCCTTCTGAGCCCTGTCTGCTCATCTCGCCCACCACAGGGCCTGACTTACTTCCAGGAGTCTCCCTAACAGTTATCTTACTTCCTGGTTGTGAATGCAAGTTCTCCCAGGCTGGGAAGCCACCCCAGGTGCCACCCCAGCTGCCCCTGGATTTGGGTGAGAGTCTGGCTTTGTTTCCCAGAGTCAGGCCCTGCCTTGCTTTGTCAGAGTGATTCTCTAAGAAACCTCTCCACAGCCACACCTTGTAGTAGACACTGCCTTGGAGGGTTGCAAAATCCAGTCTGTTCTGTGAGTCCCAGTGTACTGACAGCGTCTGGAGATGTTCCACTGACACCAGCCAAAAAGATCCCAGTAGAGATGAAACCCTCTCTCCTCCCTAGGCCTGTCACCCCCGGGGTTGGCTGAGGGTCTCACAGAACTGAGACCCCCCCCCAACTGTTCAGCCAAAAGAGGCTAAAGGGAGAGGGCTAAGTAGCCAGCCTCCTGTAGCTCAGATGAGGACCCTAAGGCCTGGAAAGAGAGCCACAGCTCGCTGGGGCAAGGCAGCTCCAGATTTAGACTCTAGAGAGTCCGCTGACTCCCTGGCCATGCCTCTCATGAGCAGGTGTCAGGGCTTTACAAATTACATCGGAAGTAAATTAGTTTGTCACATCAGACACTCTCAGAACCAAGAAAACCTCTGGGGAATGTGGGCACAGGCTCAATGGGATCAGACTGCAAAGTTATTGTCCAGGGGTCAGGCCACAGTCCCATGTGCTATGGACATATGCTCTTGATGTATGCCCTCTGACTTTGGGGACATTTAGGACCCTGCCACATCTCTGCATTAGCAGTATCAAGTATCTAAAATCAGCAGACCTGGGTTTGCATCCTGGCTTTGCTATAACTGTGACCTTGGCTGTCCTTGAGTGCAGCTGAGCCTCAGTTTTCCAGCTGTCTTAAGAATACCTGCTTTGAGCCAGGCAGTGGTGGTGCACACCTTTAATCCCAGCACTTGGGAGGCAGAGGCAGGTGGATTTCTGAGTTCAAGGCCAGCCTGGTCTACAGAGTGAGTTCCAGGACATCCAGGGCTACACAGAGAAACCCTGTCTGGAAAAACCAAAAAAAAAAAAAAAAAAAAAGAATACCTGCTTTGAAATGTAAGGACTCCATGAGTCGTGGGGGTGATACTTTAGGGGTAGGTCTAGTGCCCAGTGATCTCCAGAGTGTCTTGCAAAAGGCTCCTTCCTGCCTCCTGATACTCCCTCCATGCTGGGCAGAGATGGAATGGAGCCCTTTCTGCCACCCTGTGATTCTAACCTGGGCTGCCCAGCTGCCTTGCTGCACACCTGCCCAGAATAGGTGCTGGAGAGCAGATGCAGGACAGGCAGTTGGGATGGGGGCCTCTGTTCTCCTGGTCTCAAAGTTAGGCATGAGGACTTTGGGTGACCACTGGAGATGGGGCTGGGGATAGAGAGGGCCTAGTAAGGTTGGTGTCTGTGTCTGTGGGCTGAACATGGAAGGAAGTCTCAGAGGCCACTTGGAACTATCTTGGACTTGGGGAACTTGGAGAAGGGACTGAGAGGCCTCCTTAGCCCTGTGAAGTCACACCATACTCCTTACCACACACCCTTGCACCTTGGCCAGGAAAAACACAGGGTCGCTTGCACTTAATCTGTGCAGGAAGGATACCCAGTGCCTTGAGGGGCTCTCCTGGGTTCCTGTCCCATTGGCCATGGAACCTCAAGACCTGGCCCAGCTTCTGTAGTCAAAATGGGGGTGACGGGGGGGCAGTTGATCTGCCCAACTGTAGGACTTCTACAAGACAGCTTAGAGAATCCAGACAGATGAGCCTAGACGCCACCTTGGGGGGCTGGAAAAGACCAAGGCTGGTGTCAGGTTGTGACTCTAGCCTTGACCCACAGAGGCTCTATCAAGCTCCCCATCCTGAACAATTCGTTGGCCAGGCAACTACATGTTGCTTTATCTCAGCCATTTTAGCATAAGATGTCAAGTCCACTTGCTTGGTAAGGAAACTGAGGCTGCTGGGTCTGAGTCAACTTGCCAGTGAATGGAAGAGCCCAGCCCGAGCTCTGCCCCCAAGCTCTCTCCTTACACCCGGAGTCCTCTCCTTAGGAGGACGAGGTTACTGAACCCCAGGTTTGCTGGCTGATCAAACAAGTCTAAGCACAGGGTACGCTACCACTGCAGCAGGAAGAGTTGCGGACGGACATCCTCAGGAGGGAGAGGGTGTAGAGCAGCTTGCTTGCCGGTCTCCCGGGGCAATGATAAGGTACCCCACTCTGGAGACACGGAAAGGAGAAGGAACATTATTGGGTGGGAGGGTGGGAGGTCAGGCTTGTCAGACACAGCGGATGGCATATGACAACCTCTCTCTGAACCCTTCCCTTGGGAAGTTTCTGAGAGCAAGAAAGGCTTGACTTCTATCTGCTGCTACCTGGCCAAGAGAGTCAAGTCCTAGTGTCATTTTCCCAGCTACCTGTCTGGGTACTAGCTGACCCCAGCCAAGCCCTACTGCCCCTCCAAACCCTACTTGCTTCCTTTCCTTCCCTGTCCCTGAAAAGGGGCCAAAGGGATCCCAGGATGGGTCTGTCACGGAGGGCTTTAGCCAACGATGCTCATGGTCTCTTAGGAAAGAGACTTACAGACTCCAGCAAAGACATTGCTGTGTAAGATAGGGTGTAGGTAGGACTCCAGGCTCTGACCCAGGACACAGCTCAGACGGAAGATTCGGTTCTGCTTCCACTGCCCCAGCTGTGCAGCTTGGTGGATTTCTCACCCAACCCCAGGCCACAGTTTCCTCCACTGTAAAACGGGTGTGTCTCGAGCCTTGATCCAGAACATGACAGTGAAAGTGGAAGATTCCAGAGGCACTTTTGAGTGGCCTGTACATTCAAAGAAGTTCAGAGTAGAGCAATCAGTTCTCCAGTTCCGAGGTCCAGAACACAAACTCTGCCCACCAGCATTTATTTTTAGGGTTCAGAGAGCCTCCAATGATGGGGGGGGGGGACAAGCTTACTCAATCTGTGTCTCAGAAAGAAAAAGTTGCTGAGAACCGTTGGCCGTTGTGATGGGACCAGAGCTGGGGCAAAGGCGAGGGTCGAAATTCAGATGTGTGTGTCTTTAATTGCTTGAGTTCACATCTCATAAAAGAGAGAGAAATAACAACAATAATAATAATGAGGCAGGAGCCCTGCCATTCCCCACCCCCTTTCTCTGCCATGAGTCAAGAACCAGTTCCCACCAGTCTTTCTGGGGTTCAAAGCCTCTCCCCGCCCTAATCCTCACTTGGACCTCCCCACCCCCACCACTACTGTGGGCAAGAGGCTTTTCTCTGCGGGGGAGGGGGGAGTGGGAGTTGCAGGCTCTGCCACTCCTAAGGCCAGACTGTGCCACCATGGTGGCCAATGCCTGAGGTGCTGCAAAGAGGGGACACTGCCAGGCTTCCTGTATATTGAAGCACTCTGTGCCAGTACGGGGCTCGACTTTAGCTTTTGTCTAGCTCAGGCCTGATTTCTCCCTGCTCAATGGAGGCAAGAAGGTGTCCCCTCCTAGCCCCGATCTACCAGAGGCAGCCTTGCTCCACAACTGGAGTCATACTAGGGAGGCAGAGGTCTGGGATGAGGCCCTGAACCTATAGGCAACCCTTCCCACCTGGGGAAGCCACCTGGCCTGCTGCCTGCCTGCCTGCAGCTTGATTCTTTAAGGTGGACAGACCTCTGCCCCCCTCCATCCCCCTCCACCCCACCTCCAAGCCCTGACTCACTCCCTCTCTTTCCTCTCAAGCTGTGTCTCCAGGACATGTCAAGACAACGTTCTGGGTTCTGGTCCTACAGGCTTGACTGTGCTGCTCTCACTGGGGGTGGGGCAAGTGGGGAGAGTTAGCTATGACCTGCTTCTTCAGGCCTCTTTCCCCCCCTCTTACCCTTGGTGGAGGTGGGGGAGTGCAGGCAGGATGAACTCTAGAGCACTTCCTGTTTGCACTCACAAGAGGCTCTGCCTGGGGCAGCCGCAGCTTAGGGGTGGTGGGGATGGGACACCCCACCTCACGCTAATCCTGGGTCTCTCAACTGTGTGCTTGCAATGCCACTGGGCCTCCCAGAGACCCTTACCCAAAAGCCTTCACTCTCAGAAGGCTTTTTGTCAGCCAGTGACTCACACCACTTCCCCATTATTCTGCAGTGAGTGGAAAAGGTCTTGGGTTCTCTTTGGTTTTTCCATTTATTGTATAATTGTAAGTCACTTCACTCTGCTAGGTAGTCTTCAATCCTCCTCAAAACGGTCAGCACTGTCCCCTTGATTGCTTTAGGATTCTGGATGCCCAAAGTCAAAGAGACTGGAGGAAGGTGTGCTAGGATTGCCACCCCCCCCCCACACACACACACCCTGACAGTCAGCCTAGCCAGCAGAGGATGAGAGAGGTGCGTCCTTTGTCTCACTGAGATCATTAAGAGTGATTGGTCCCGCACCCCTGTGTCTCTCAGCCCTCCTCTCATAGAGAATGTTCTCTTTGGAGAAGTAAGCGTAGCCTTTGCCAGGGAGCCAGGTCTTCCTTTGATCTGGTAGCTTCCTAAGAAGTCTTAATTAAAAGCTCTCAGTGACCTGGGAAGTCAGTGGGGACCCATGTCGCAAAGCCTATGTCCTGGGGTTCATTATGGAGATCAGATGGAGTGTGTTCCCAGTACAGGCATTAGGTACCAAGCCGGCTGGGGATACGAATTCGGCTTCTGGCCCAGCCAATCGTGGAGGGCCCAAGGATTGCTATTTGAGCAAGGCGGAGGTAGAGGCTGTGGGGATGTGAGAACAGAGCAGGTGATTCTGTGGGACCTGAGTGTTGAAGTAGGAGTTTTCCACTTCAGGGAGGTGTGGCGGGTGGGGACATGGGAGGAGGAGGAGGAGAGGAAGCTGGGAATTCAAGCAGGGGTAGATGAAAGGTCTGATACTGGTTTAGATCTGCCCCAAGGCAGTGGAGAGGGCAGGAGGCTGTGTCATAAGATCTGATTTATATTCAGATCCACCTGTTCGCAGAGCGATTTGAATAAATCACTGTACCAGCCTGAGCCTCAGTTTCCCAGTACAAGAGTGGCATCTGCCTTAACAGGGTGTTTGTGAGATTTGTTGCCTAATCTCATGCCATGAGACATGCGTGCCTGTCAGGAAAGGTTCACTGTCGTCAGAATGCCCACAATTTTGTAAAGAAAAGGAAGCTCAAGACCTTGTTTAGAAATTCCCCAAAAGGGTTAAACCGCTATCCAGTTGTGACTAAGGAGTGAGTTTTGTAGATGGTGAGGAAGTGGTTGGCAGGTGACATGCACCATGGTATTTATTTTTTATTTTATGTACATTAGACTTGGTCAGAGAGAGAGAGAATGTGTGTGCATCATGTGCATGATGGTGCCCTTGAAGGCCAAAAGAGGGCACATTGGATCCCCTGGAACTGGAGTTGCAGGCCTTTGAGAACCACCATGTGGGTGCTGGGAGGTGACCTTAAACCCTCCGTAAGGGCAGCCTGTGCTCACTCTTCTTCAGCTCCTGTTTGGATTTGTTTGTTTTGTTGCTTTAGCTTTTGAGACAAGGTCTTGCTAAATTGCCCAGGCTGGTCTTCAACTCACCCGTCCTACCTCAGTCTCTCTGAGCCGACCCAGGTACTTACTGTCTAGCTACCCAGCCCTCTCTCATTCGTCTCGGATTCCTTCCCCGTCTGCTTCCTCCCAGTGTAGCAGGAAGTCCTCTCATCACTGTAAAGGTCCAAGAGCAGATGCTTTCTTTGCACCCCGCTCCCCCTGCCACTCGAGTTCTCTTGAACTCCTGTAACTTCATGCTGCAGCAGGGCAGAGTCAGCCAAGCATGAAAGAAATGGGCAGTCAGAAACATTTGAACCTGGAGCAAGAGGCCAAAGTGGGAGAGATGTATGGCTGCAGGTTGTGGCCTTTTAGCCACAACACCCACTGCTCTCTCTTTTGCTGCGCCTGGCTTCTTAGGTGAGCTATCTTGTGACCCAGAGGCAAGGCCTCTGTAGCCACAACAAGAGAAACAAGCATACTACATTCTAAGGCCTTGTGGCTGGCTGATAAGTCTTCCCCAGGGGCTCTCATGGCCACTGTCACTGAATTGAGCCATCTCAGGCCAAGTCATAACTTCCTACCCCTCTTCTTCATCCAGCTGCTCAGTTCCAAGCCCTACCAACTTCTTTACAACAGTTGGACCAGTTCATTCCTCCATGATTTTTCTTTTTTCCTCATGGACAAATGGGGAGTCAGTAGCAGCTGGTCCCCAACTAAGGAGCCTTCTGAAGGATCCACAGCCTGCTTCTCCCCCACCCTAGACGGTCCTTGGATCCCAGTCCTCGTCCACTGTCCCTTTGACTTTTCTATTTATGTACCAGAACTCACCCACCACATTTCAGTTTCCCAATCAAATCATTAATTACCCCAGTAATTAAGTCCAATTAGCCGTTGTAGGGGCCTTTCTGAGTGAGGAGCCATTAGCCAGGGCGAAAATGCCTGGGAGAGGGAGAGAGCGAAAACCCACCCCTTCTCAGCTTTCAAAGTGAAAACAGGAGTCAGCAGTGCAAGGCCCCGGCCCCCAATTAAAGTTGGGGCCTCACTCATTAAGCTAATTTGGCATGCTATCCCAGCAGCCTCTGGTGGGAAGGCCAGCAATGGAACCGGCCAACATTTGGTGGTGGTAGTGGAGGTGGAGGTGGGATGAGCCCTGCTCACCTTGAGGGCTGCACTGGAGATCCAGGCTCACTCAGGGAAGGGCTGGGGTGTCATGAGTACCACTTGCTTCTGACTTCCTTGGCTTTGGGGATGATGAGGGTAGGGTGGGCTGAGGTGAGATGAGACAGGAAATACCAGCCTTCTGCTTCCTGTCTTGGGAAGAGACAGCTTGGCAGTCACTTGTCTTTCTAGGTTTAGAGCTGAGGGGAACACCTGTCCTGGGATGGTTGTGAAGAATAAATATACATACACACACATTCATACTCACTCTCGTCTGAGGCTCCTTGATGCCTGGTAGCCACCCTTGCCCTCCACTCCATGATTCCTGAAAATACTCTGGCATTTTATCTCTGGTCCCCTACAGCTTGAACCATACAGTTCCCAGGTTGAGAAGATGAGAGCCAGAAAGATAACGATCTAAGCCAGAGTCAGGCTTGGAAGAATGAAGATGAGGTATGTTCCGAGTCCTCAGTCAGGTCTCCTTGGGCCTCAGCTGGCCTGCAGCCCTGACTGGAGCAGAGGTGGGGGCCTGGGTGACAGACTCAGCCTTGTCCCAGAGTCAGGGAAGACAGTGAGCGGGGACGATGCCCACACTCCTCATAGAGTAGGGACTTCTCACCCATCCTGCTTCAGACACGCGTCTGTCATGAAGGTGTAGACTACTGCCTAACCTCCGTAAGAGGCAGATGCATTCCACCAGGCTCAGTAAGAGAAGACACAGCCTCTGGAGGGAGACAGGCTGTTCTTGTGTGTCACACTGGCTTTGGAATTTGGCCTCTCTGAATTCCTCATTTCTAAGACGGTAATAACACCCAGCACCCAGGAGTTTTGAGAATTAAATAAATTAGTATTCATGAGCAGTCAGTCAGACCTGCGCCTGCCACAAGTGACTGACACGCACATGCTAACTGTACTTGCCATCTCCAGGAGAGGCCCAGCAGGAAACACGTCTCTCTTGTGTCCTCTCAGGGACCCACAGGCTTCTGTTACTCAGGGTGTTGCCCAACATTGGGGTGGTCAGAGAGGACAGGTGATACTCCTCACACTTGAAAGACATGGGGTGCTTACACACACACCGTATCACCGCCATAGGCGGCCCCTGGGCTCTCAGGCCACTCTAGGTGGGGTCAGAAGGACAAGGGCAGGGGAAGGAGGGGAAGTCAAGGGAAGCAGGTGGCCGCAGAGGCCGGCTACATCTCCACAGCCGGGCGCCATGCCCTGTGCCTACGTGCTGGCTCCCTCTGTGAGGCAGGATGAAGAACAGGCCCTGGCATGCCAGCCCCTACCAGTGACTCCTGAAACCTTGACAAGTCTGAGCTAGAAGCAGGCCTGGGCGAGGCTCCTGATAGACTCATGTTGGGCCGAGGGATGGTCGGTGTGGGAGAGACCCCACACTTGAAACTGTGACGATGCAGGAGAACCGGAAGGAAACTTGGAAGGATGCTGGGTGGTGGCTGGGCTCAGAGCCCTTTCTGACTCTCTGGTCTCCTCACTCCCATTTGTCCCTGCCAAGCAAGACAGGAAAAGGACAGGCTACAGAGACAGCAGGGAGGGGTTCCCTCAGCATTTTGCCAAGTGTAAGGTGATGGTTTGAGTGCTGTGGAGAGAGAAGGAGGGAATGGTGACAACCATGTGCCAGGAACAGAGGAAGCTGCCCAGTCCTGGGGAGGTGACCTCACTCCAGCTGAGTGAGCTGAATGTGCTGGGACTCATTGTATAGGCCGAAAGGCTGGGTTTGGGGATGGGCGTGAGACTTGGCCATGGGCACTGACACCGGGAGTCACTGAAGCTGTCCAGGGCAGCTAAGAAAACCTGTACCGACTTCCACTTTCAGTCTTTTGGGTACTAGGGGGAAAGGCCACCCAGGGACAGTTGTGCAGCATCTGGGCATGGCTATAGGCCTGCTGAAGGTAGGTGGGAGTAGGGTGTCCCAGTGAGCACCCTCCCTCTCCTCCACCCACCATGTCAGGACCCGCTGCAGAGCCTGCCTTCTTCTCCACACCACTCAGAGGCTGCTAGGTTAACAACAACATAAAACGAACCCTAAGTGTCCTGCTACCCTGTGACAGTAAGCTTGGCTGAATTTAGACCTGAAGTTCCACAAAAGTTGAAAGGCAGCCAGCAAGGGGGTACCCACCTGTAGTCCCAGCTCCACTTTTCAGAAGGCTGAGGTAAGAGAATCCCTGAAGCCCCCCATTCCAGACCCAGCCTTAGGAAACCTGTATCTAGAAAGGAGAGAGATTGGGGCTGTCATCGCAGGGCTGGAATGCTCTCCGCCTCGCTCGAGGTGTTCTGTGGCTGCAACCCAGAAGAGGTTAGCGCTCAGGTTGGAGTCATGACCCTGGTTTGTTGTGGTCTGAGTTGCCACGAATCTGGGCTAGAACTGCCACTGTGAGGGTTTGTGTTGGGTAGGCGGGAGGGAGTGGTTTGGATGTTACAGTGTGTGTGTATATAGGGGACTGGGCTTTGACCCCTAAAGCTAATATTGATGCTGTATACAAGAGGCTGGGGTCACTGCAGTTCTAGGCTACAAAGTATCACTCAAGTTATATACTTCAGCCTTTGGAACTGTTAGGACCATCGGCTGGATCCCAAGCAAAGCCTGTCCCATCCCAGCATCCCTCAGTGGCCCTGGCCCTGGTCTCTCTCAATCCCACTGCCCACTTGGATCGTGAGAACTCAGCCTCCTGTGCCGTTGTGTTTTCCACATTGCATGGCCCCTGTCCCTCCATTTGAGGGGCAGGCACACACTCAAGTCTGGAACACTCCTCTGACCCTTAGCATTGCCTGTAAGGTAGATCCAAAGGTGGGGCAGGGCCAACGGAGAGCTGCCAGCCACATTCAGGTAACTGCGGGTATGGACAAAGGGCCAGGAGGGACAAATGCCAGTCCTAGGTGGGACAGGCACCAGGAATGGGGCAATGGAATCTGCATGTCGCAGAGTGTGCACACGCATGCTTGTGTGCATGTGTGTGTGACTGTGAATGCTAGACTGACTCTCTCCTTAGCCCACCAGACTGGAGAGACCTGGGTATCTCTATTCAGGCCTTCCCACATTAAAGCAAAGGCAGGAGAGCCAGGCCCAGGGTGAGGAGAGCAAACAGCAAAACTTAATGACTTTAATATGAAAGAATTTGCCACTAATTAAGCACAAACACTCCACTAATGCAGAGAACACATGTTGTGGATTTCACTTAAGCAGGAACCAAATGAGATGAAAATCCTTCCAAAATGATAGCAGTTCACCCTCAGAGGAAGATGCTGCCTCTCCTCGGTTCTATTGAGCATTGCCCTGAGCATATCCCGGCCTTCTACCAGCACAGCCTCCTACCCTCCCCGACGAGAGGTTCTGGCCATGCTCCCTCGGCCTGTCTCTCTGCTGGCATCCCTTCCCCTGGCTGTCCTTCCCCCAAGTTCTTCCATCCTCTGGGGACACGAAAGACTCTCCATGGCCTGTGTCTGTCAAACAGCATCTTCTGAGCACAGTGTTCTTACTACCTGTCTCCCTAAGCATAGCTCAGCTCTGTCCTTTGGACATGAAGGCCCGCCTCTCTTCTTACCCAGGACATACAAGGAAGGTTTCCCCATTGGAGTGTCCCACACTGGCACTTCTCACTCCCTCTATACCCAGCTTGCCATGACTGGCCCTACACACCCATCATGCATTTCATCTCCCCTGCCCGAGCTCATTGTCCTCTCTCTAGTCCCTTGGTCTTCGCTAACGCAATTTTATTCCTTTGGGGCACATGAAGGTGGCATTCCTAACATCTACTGTGTAGAAGCCAGGGGTGTTGCTAAGTGTCTTACAGGGTACAAGACCAACCCCACCTGAAGGAATTGTCTGCCCCAAAATGTCAGCAGTTGTCTAGGTGCCCTTGCTTGGGAAACCAGCTCACCTGCTTCGAGGCAGGTCTTTCCCCATATGTTACCAATACCAGCACTTAGGTAGCTTCTCCATGTGCCCGCCATGCTAGGAACACGTAGGAACGGGCTCTAGCGATCCCTGCGTTAGATGTGAGGAAATTGATGTCCAGAGAGATCCACGCAACTTGAAGTTATCCAGTTCGTGAGCAGTAGTGCTCACAGACTAATTACTTCATGGACCCCAATGCTCTCTATAGACCTCACTCTCTATTTCTCTCAACCCCTCCCACCCAAACCCCTTCTTAGAATGAGCCTTCCCTGTAGGCAGGCAAGCAGGCTACCTGCCCCATAGACCCCCACAGCCATCTGGAAAGAGCCTTTGCAGAGCTGTGTGCTGGAGTGGCCCACCTTGCCCTTCCTGAGACTAGGCAGACCTGAGAGCCCTGCACGTCAAGCAGGTGTTGAGCCTCGCTGTAGTTTGGAACCATGATCACTGAGGCGAGGAAGGCACGCGTAGATCCTGAGCCTTGTAAAGCTTCCCCTGGGGAAGCCTAGGGAATTCTTCCTCTGCCTTCTCAGCAGCCCCCAGCCTCTCCCTCCTCAGCGCCAGTCTTCCAAAAAGGCTGCTGCCTACACTTCCCCCAGTGTGTCAGTGGCAGTACATGCAGGCTCACGGGGAAGCCCCGGCTGTGTCTGCTGTGAGACAGTAGCATTCACTGCAGCGGCAGCTACCCTCATGTCACCGCACCTTTCTGAATCTTGGCCTTAGAGCCAGAGGCTTCTGTGCCTCCAAGTCAAGAAAGGCCAGGTCAGGCGGGGGGGGGGGCGGCGGGGGGGCGGGGGGGCAGGACTGTGGAGGGAGGAGGGTGAAGCTGGAGAACACAGAGATGGAAACAGGCTTAGGTGGCGGGCAGGGAGCAAGGCCTCTCTGCAGCAGCTCTCTTAGGTGAGAAAACTATTTTTCACCTTATGCTCTGGTGTGAGGAAGGAAGGGAGATGGGGTACTAGGAACTGGGACAGAAGAGAGAGAAAGGGAACCATGCCTGTCAGCTGGGAAGCAAGCAGGAAGATACGGGGTTGAAAAGGTGGGCAAGGGATCAAACCAACGACCCACACAGGTGTGGGGATTCCCATTTTCGGGCAAGGAAGAGTCAGACCTTAAGCTGTGTCCCCTTAAGACAGGGGAGGTCCCAGCTTCCATTTCTGCCCCTTGGCTAATGCACTTCCTAGGAGCTTCCACTGGACCTGGAACAATGAATGGTTAGCCTTGGCTCGGGACTACAAATGGCTCAAAGACTTCTCCACCAACCAGTGGGGGTGCCCTGTGAGGTCTGAGTACCAGGCTTTGGATTGACATGCTTTATTTAACAAGTACATGCCTATGTGTGCACCCTGAGCCCACAGTACCACCTGACCCCTGACATGGGCAAGAAGAGAGGGGCTCCAGGAAGCTGCCTCCCCAGAGGGGATTCAGGAAGAACAGAAGTGACAGTATATGTTTCACAGAAGGGATAGTAAGCCAAATCTCTAGCAGTCTTTCATAGCCCCATTTTCTCACTGTTCTTAGTCTGGCACTCCTTGTTCAATGCCTTCCCTTGGGGCGTGGTGGCTCACACTTATAATCCCAGCACATGGGAGGCTGAGGCGGGAAGATTGCCACGAGTTCGAAACCCACTTAGGAGACCTTGGACTTGATCTTGAGGAGTTCAGGAAGCTTACTCTACCACATGGGAGAGTAGTCTGGGCTATGCAGGGTCAAGGCTTGAGCAGATAGAAGGCATGAGGCATGGGTGTTGGAGTTACAAAGGAAGGGATTGTGCATGGGGGCCCAGCCCAGGAGTGTTGAGAATATAAAGTGAGAGATCACTGTTGATGAGGTACTTATGGGAGGAGCTTAGGGGGTGTTTAGATTTGGACCAGTGCCGCCTAGGGAATAAAGTTGTTTAGGAGCTACTGTGGGCTGGACTGGGTGACTGGCTATGGAAGAATCTCCTGTACCCCAGCTTTTCTGTGGTACAGCGTTGATTTGATCTGGGAGGACTTCCAGGAGAAGTTGGCCAGCATACAAAGACAGAGAACCAACTGGTCAGCTCACAGTGAATCCAGGGGAGGGGCAAAGTTGTGGCAGAGTGAGCTGAACAGGTTAGGGCCACAGAACCCTTCTGGGATCCTCGGGCCCTACCACTCCCTACTCAAGCCCAGGAGACAAGAGTGACCAAGTGGTAGGGACCAGAGCCTGCCTGTCACAGTTGCCTGTGTGTAGCCGTCCTCTCACCACTGCCCAGAGGAAAGGTGTCAAGTCTACCAGAGAAAGTAAAGTGGGCTGAGTCGTAACACCTTGAAGACTAGAGATGGAGACAGGTAGAGCCAGGAGTGAGGCACTGTGTTCCTGCTGTGCCAAAGTAGAGTCCCTGCTTGCCAGAGCCTCAGGGGCTCCGGTGACAACAGGGAATGGGGCCTGCAAGACAGCCGTCCATAACCCCCAACCCTTTCCTTGTTCCTTGATGGGAAAACCAAAGCCCAGCTTCCTGACTCATCTCGGTCCCCCAACCTGCCCTGCCAAGTTTCAGGGAGAGATAGAGCTTGTCAGGGCACCCCCATGGCTGCTGCCACCCTCGGGGCTTCTGTACTGCCAGGGGAGTGGGGCTGGCCCAGTCTGTCTGGAAGATCCTGCGCCCTGGCTCCTTCTAGGTCCTTTCCCAGGCTGCCGCGCCCCCTCTTCTCCCACGCACTATGTTCCCCCACCCAAGGCGACCGGGCGCCAGCCCCACAGCCCATCATTAACCAACTCCATGTGGGGAGTTGGGGGAGCATTCAGCCAAGAGAAAAACATGGGCAGTTTCTGTGACCCCAGAGCTGGGGGTGGAGGCGCCTGGGCTCAGACAGTAGCAATTAGCCCCTGACTGTGGGATCAGAGGACATTATCACGACTGCGAGTGGCTGGTAGTGAGTGGAAGGATACAGAGCCCCTGGAGCCATCCCAAACTCTATCCCCAAGAGAATTCCCCAAGGCCTTCTCACCAGCAGAGGTCCCTAAACTGCAGGCGGTAGGAAATGGAGCCGCTAACCACTGTGCCTGGCCGGGACATGCGCTATGCCTTCTTGATGTGCCTCCCCAGAGAGGGCTGGTTGGACACTGGGACAAGGAGTGGGACAGTCATGGCCTCTGTCTGCTCCTGGTGCCTCTAATTCCGGGTCACTGTGGTCCCATCCCGGGTGTGAAGGGGAGTTTGGAGGCAGGTGATGCAGCCTGGGAGCCAAGGAGCTCCTGAATTAATGGGGAGCCATGCCTGGGGCATAGATACGAGAAAGGACAAGTTCAAAGGGCCTCAGCAGGCGCCCTGCCCTTATGGGTTCTCCCTGGCGGAATGATCAGGTCCAGATGACAAGTTGGCAGAGCCTTCCAAGAGGAGGGTGACCCCAGAAAGGGAGTTCCCTCCTCATCCCAGCCTAAATGCTTCCTGCTCGAACTTCCAACTAGTGTTGACATTTGAGAAAGAAGCTGGGCTGAGGGGAGGGTCCTAAAGCTTTAGGTCACCTTACTGACTCAGCAGGTTTCAGGGACCCTTCTCCCCTCCCCACAGTGAGTCATTCTCAATTGCATTTACCTGTTTCTCACCTACACCGGAAGGAAGTCCTGTCCTGTCTGCCAGTTCCTGGAGGGGAGGGAGGGAGCATGCCTAGAAAGCCCTAGAAGCAAAGGATATTGGTTTCAACTGGAATTGTACTTTGTTGGTAGGGCACTTACTTAGCGAGCATGTGCAAAGCCCTGGGTTGGATTTCCAGTGCAGTCCCGCACGCACACACACACACACACACGCACACGCACACGTACACGCACACATACACACGCGTGTGCTCGTGGATGGATGGACAGAATTGGGGGGTTGATTTTCTTCTAGTCAGATGTCAGATGTAACTAATGTAGCTCTCGCATTGTAATGAATCCCATTGATTAAGGGAAGCTTAGTCAAGCAATTAAGGCAGGAGACCTGCCATGAGTTTGAGGCCAGCCTAGGCTGCATAGTCTTGTTCTAGGGCAGCTTGGGCTACAGTGTGCGATGTTTGTCTCACAACAAAATAAAACGAAAGAAAAAGGGGACGTTGCTATGACATAGGTTCTTGTCAGAGCCCAGCACCCACACCTATGCACACAGACGTCTCTCCTGGGCGGGCGCTAACACTCTGCTCAAGCAACTGCTGGAGACGCTGAGGCAAAGTTTCAGGAAGTGAAGGTCTGGAGAAGATCATCACAGCCTGGCCAGGGCATAGTGGTCCTCGCAGAAATACCCCTTTACTTACCCACCTCCCGAGCCCAGACCCAGCATGCCCAGCCAGGACAGGAGTTCTAAAGTCGAAAGGGGCAGGAAGAGAAACCGCTGGTGTGACCACGCCCGATGCGTGGGAACTCTTGCCATCTCGCTGCAGATTAGCTCTATGGCAAGCAGGGCAGGGCCTTGGGGAGCAGGTTCGTCTGCCACAACTGAAGAGCCTTTGTATTTTCTTGCTGAGCTTGGGCTTTCGCAGGCCTGTGACGTTGTGGGGGGGTGGGGGGGCTGGTCTGAAGCTTGCCTTGCTGGGTCAGCACTTCTGAGAAGCCAGGTCGCCCCAACTGCCTAGCCTGTGTTCTGTTAAGGAAACTGAGGCACCAGAGCACAAGTCCCAGGGACCAGTGTCTTGGACTTTGACTGTATAGGGTGGTCAGGGAAAGACTCATTGCTTGTACCTTCTGATGTAAGAACCCCTCCTGCACACACAGGGCTCGTGATCTCTGTCCCTTTATCATCCAGCTCTACACATAGCAGCCTTCTGTAGGTGCTCCAGTCTGAGTTCCCCAGACTCTATGTCTGACCCACAGTGACCGGACCCCAGCACAAGGTACCTATGAGTACTGTGACTGAGTACTGTGATTGACATTTGTATCATTTTCGAAGCTCTGTGGGGTTTCTGAAGAATACCACCCAGAACAAAGCCCTAGAGAGACAGACTGAGCAAGACACAGGGTTAGGGTGGGAATTGCAGTAGGCCAGGGGCTACTCACTCTTCTGTGTCCCTGGGCAGATGACCCAATCCTTCCTGGTCTGGCTAGTGGGAGGTTGCCTGGTCCATTGAACTCTCATGTGCTACCATGTCACAAAGCTCCAGGTCATGGTTTGCAGAGAGAGGACTTTCCTATTGCTTGGGTAACCAGAGAGTCGGCATGTTCTCCATGCGTGGGTCTACACTGTCAGGCAAAATGCAGTCAATACAGCTCAAAGTCAAGCATGCTTTCCCCATGGTAGCTAGACAGCTGTTGAGTGACAGGATACAGACTCCACACAAGGGCAGGAAGTAGTAATGGGTACAGTTGCCCATTGTATGCCATTGGGGTCCTAGTGGAAGCGCCCACAGAGAATCAGGAGCAAGAACCTCATGGTGTCCCAGAAGAGAGGGTGCTGTACAGTGCCTACTTCCAGGTAGATGATCAATCAGTAAACATTTGTTGAATGAAGTTCTAGAGAGGGAAACCTAGTGAGAATGATGGTGATGCTGCTGATGCTAATGGTGGTGGTGATGATGACAATGCAGCAGCCATCACCGACTGAGCATTTGTTTTGTGCTAATGCTGCCTTCTGAATTTCCCATGTGCTCCTTCGCTTCATCCTCACAACAGTTTTATAGGGTAGGCATTAGCTATTGGAATCTCTACTTTGCACATGTGCACCCTCAGTGTAAACTGAGTCATAGAAAGGCTAAATCATGGGCCGCTGGATGGCACCGATGCAGAATGCAGATTCTTCCCAGCCTTGTGTGCCTCAATAGTGGATGCTAGAAAGGTCCTACAGAGCTTGGGAGCCACCCCTGCCATTTCCCACATTAGGAAGCTAGAGCAGAAACGAAGAGGGATGAGCGGACACTAAGGCCCTGCTTCCTTGAAAAAAAAAGAAAAGAAAAAGAAAAAAAATGTTTAAGCCACCCAGTCTAAGAGCTGGATACTTAGACCTGACTTGACATGTTTGGTTCAAGCCAGGGGCCCCCCCACAGAAGTTTGGGAATCAGATCCCTCAGGCTGGCATGTTGAAGAGGGACCCGATGTTGCTAATCTTTTGTCCCCTCTTTCTGGCACTCGCTTTACTCGAAATACTCCAGGAGCCCCACATGCCACCCATGGGCTACCTCCCAGCTCTGTTAACAGCTGGCTATGGCAAAGGCCAAGAATAAAAGG
This sequence comes from Tokudaia tokunoshimensis, assembly GCA_036184795.1. Taxonomy (NCBI): domain Eukaryota; kingdom Metazoa; phylum Chordata; class Mammalia; order Rodentia; family Muridae; genus Tokudaia; species Tokudaia tokunoshimensis. The sequence goes on from BTHU01000008.1 coordinate 44,967,912, forward strand.
GAAACGCCCGCTACTGAGAAGTCCTCCGTGTCCTGACCCAGCCCAGCACAGGGCCAGAAAGTGCCAGAAATGCCTTTGTATACAATGAGGGGATGCCAGAAATGTTTCTCCCTGCACCACCATGAAGCTGCTTCTGGGAGATGCCAGTGGAGAGACAAATGGCCTCTACCCAGCATACTTAGCTAGGGAGGACACACACACACACGCACACACATAAACACACACACACACACACAATTTGGCACAGGAACCTCCTCAACCTCCATGGAGCATTATCAACAACCTCCCATCTTGGCACTGTCTTACTCTTGAAAGGGTGAAGTCACTGCTTGGGAAGTAGCATAGGAAAGTCAGCCTGTGTACCAGCCCCCTGCTGCCCCCGCCAGCCACACACCTGCAGAGGGATGAGAGGAGATGGGGTACTGGGGTCAGGGGCCATGTGCCCCTCTAGACCAACCACACCTAGCACCAAGATGGTTCCTGATGCCCATGCCCCTTCCTCCAACTCTCACCTGTGGCCCAAGCCCGCCCTCCCAACTGGCTTTTCCAGTTCTCAGCTTTGTGTGGCGCAAGTTCCCCAATTATGCTCACATTATCACAGCTGCTGGGCAGCCTCCAACAGGCCTGGGGAGCGGAGGCTAGAGGAGCAAGCATCAGGGAGCACCCATTTATCCTGTCAAGGAGAATGGAGGAATTAGTTGCTTGCCAGCTGACCAGTCAGCAAGCGTACTAGACCATCTGACCCACTGACCTCCTCTCAGGACTGCTTCTGGGTGGGGCAAGGGCTGGACTGCTGTCAGACAGAGCCAGAAGGAAACAGGAGACTCAGGGCACCCAGCCTGCTCCTTTGAAGAGGCAAGGGAAATGGCTGCCAGGGTCCCACGGGTAGGAGGAAATTCAACCCCTAGCTTGTGTCACACTTCCCTTCTCCCACCTCCAGTGCTTCCCCCACCCCCTAACAACTCAGCTTGGGGTACCTGGTGCTTCCAAGGGCCAGCTGGGGGGATGGGAAAAGCACTTGATGTGCTTGGTAAGGCTGTGTGAATGGCAAAAGGGATGGGGGTATAGATGGAGTTCTCAGTGTCAAGGGCTTAGGAAAGCCAAAACCAGATATTAGAAGGAATTCAGTAATTTCCCAACCTGTCTCTTTCTCTCTCTCTCTCTCTCTCTCTCTCTCTCTCTCTCTCTCTCTCTCTCTCTCTCTCTCCTTCCTTCCTTCCTTTTCCCTCCCTCCCTCCCCATATCTCTTCTTTTCTCCCTTCCTCCACACACCCCCTACACCTCAAGTCTTTCTGTGTAGTCCAGGCTGGCCTTGAACTTATCATCCTTCCATCTCTGACTCTTGAATGCTAATATTACAAGCATGCCCCACCATGCCTGGCTTAGTGTGCATTTCTTGAGAGCCTACTGTATACTAAGCCCCTGAGATCCCACCATCACTGTGGTCTCTAGAGGAGTGGAATGGAGAGCAGTGTGTTAAAGGGGCTTTAGGACCTTCCCAGGAGCCCCCACCTCTCCATCACACAGAGGGAGCAAGGATTCCAGGCCTCTTGGAGCCATCCTCCTGCCTCTGGGTTAGTGGAGGGTTACTGTTATTGATGGTCAGTAAACTGGAGATGCAGGATAGGAAGTCCACAAGTGTGGTCAGTGACAGGAACAATGCAGTCATGTGACAAGGATGCTGCCTCGAGAACTTGACCGACTCCCAGATGGAGAGAAGTGGAGGGCAGAGCCTGGTCTGGGATGGTTGCCCCAGACTAGCACCAAGGTTGGGCTAAGGGGGCTCAAAGGGAAAGACGAGGAGGGGGAACTTACGTCTCGTCCAGCTGCCCGCTTCTTTCTGAGAATCCCCATCTCTGCCACTGCAGTTTGCCCAGTGATGAAGATTTGCTCCACTAGAGAAAAGGAAACATGGAAGCCTGCTGTGTAAGCCAGATGCTGAGTTGTGCTGGGCTTTGGGAGCTCAGGAAGGGAAAGAGTTCCCTGTAGGAGTCCACGGTCCAGGGTAGAAGTTAGAGGTATAAGCAGCCATGTTCTGAGCCAGGGAGGAACCTGGAGGACCAGACTGGGCAGCTTCCTAACGGAAGGGCTTGAGTCAGCCTGATGGGAGCTGAAAGGGAAGGGCCTCTTGCTGGGTATCTCCAGAACCTGCCTCCTACCCCGTGTCCTTTCTTACCTGTATTGCCACCTGGTTACCCAGCAATGGGTAAGGTAAAGGACACTGGATTATCTGACTTATTTGTCTGATGAGGGAACTAAGACCCAGGAAAACTAGCTAGACTCTTGGGAAGTAGAGCTTTCGACCCTCATACAAAATGGTGGTGTGCTAGGTAGGTATGGCTGCGCCGCCTGCAACCCCAGCATTCGGGAGGCTGAGGCAGGGAGATGCTTAGTTCAAGGTCAGACTTGACTATATACATCCAAATGCATCGTGGGAGGGCATGGGGAGGCAGAGCTTGCCTGAACCTCAGTGGTGGAAAACTTGACAAGCTCTGCCCACAGAACCAGACAAAAGGGAGAAGAGAGTGGGATGTGGTATAGGCCGGTGTTCCACGAACACGGAACTAACACAGAACACTGGCCTGTGCCACTCTCTGAAAACAGCATTTGGAACAATCTCTGCCATGATTCTGATTTTGTTTGGTTGGGTGGGGGGGTGACTTTTTCTTTCTTTTTTGTTTGGTTTGGTTTGTTTCTTTGGGTGTCCTGCGTTTTGTTTTTGTTTTTTGTTTTGTTAATAATATAGAGAGCTAGGGAGATGGCTCATCGGTAAAGAGCTTGCCACGAAAGTGTGAGGACCATATTTAGGGTCCCCAGTACCCACACAAATGCCAGATGGACATAGTAGCCTGCCCAGGAGACAAGGATGGGATCCCTGGAGTAAGCTGACTAGACAGACTAACCTCATCTAGGTCCAACCGAGAGACCTTGCCTAAAAATAGAAGACTAAGAAACTCAAGCCTTCAACTCCAGGGCTGAGAAGGCAAATGTGAAGCCAGTCTGCTTTGTACAAATTCTAAGGCAGCCAGGACTACACAGTAAGACCCTGTCATGAATAATTAAACAAGTAAGAAAAGGAAAGAATATGTTGGAATTCAATTGAGGAAGATCTTTAACTTCAACCCCAGACCCCCCCCCAATGTGGATGCATAACACATATGCATGCAAATATAGAGAGAGAGTGATTGTAACCAGGCATGGTAGTGGTATTCGTGAAAAAGGCCAGGGCTCAGGAAACTGAGACATGGGGATAATGAACTCAAGGCCATTCTGAGCTACAAGTGAATGATGTCATTGTCTTGTCAGCATTTTTCAGAATTATCTAGAGTGGGATTTTATTATTAAATTCATTTATTTATGTGTGTGTGTGTGTGTGTGTGTGTGTGCGTGCGCGTGCATAAGCCATTGTGGGTGTGTGAAGGTCAGAGAATCCTGTGGGTTTTGGGTATCAAATCAAATGCAGGTCATCAATGCTTGAAAGCCAGTGTCTTTACTCACTGAGCCATCTTAACAGCCTTTAAGTGGTTTTTATATCAAGTTAATAATTTATTTATTTAGGGGTAGAGGGGAGTTGTTGAAATGAGTTTCACTTGTATCTCAGGCTGTTGTTCTAGAACTTACTATGCAACCCAGGCTGGCCCCAAAGTTGCATTGCAAACTTCCTGCTTAGCCTCCCAAGTGCGGGATGGGGGGTTGGGGTGGGGGGGGATGTTGAGCCACAGGCCACCAAACCCAGTGATTATATCCGTAAGAAGAATTATAAACGTAATGACTGCCGTAAAGGTCAAGGGCAGAGAACAGAGAATGAGGGCCAGGGAGTAGTGCCCGGTGCTGACCATTTCCCATCATCCCCTCCGCCAGGCACTCACACGCAGGTGGTGCAGGTGAACGATTCCATGTATGGCTTCATCGGTACAGATGTGGTACTACACTGTAGCTTTGCCAACCCACTGCCCAGTGTGAAGATCACCCAGGTCACATGGCAGAAGGCCTCCAATGGCTCCAAGCAGAACATGGCCATCTACAACCCAACTATGGGTGTTTCCGTGCTGCCTCCCTATGAGAAACGAGTGGAGTTCCTGCGACCCTCCTTCATCGACGGCACCATCCGCCTCTCCGGCCTGGAGCTGGAGGACGAGGGCATGTACATCTGTGAATTTGCCACCTTCCCTACAGGCAACCGTGAGAGCCAGCTCAACCTCACTGTGATGGGTAAGCTGCCCTGGGCCTCTTCTTCTTGCCTGTCTAGATGGCTTGGGCATCCTTAACATGTGCCTCGGTGGCCACAGACAACCCTGTTGGCTTGGTACGCTCCCAGAAGTCCAGGCATAGAGCCTCTCATTCGACAAGCCAGACTATCCACAATTCCCCAAGGATTGGGGTGGGGCCTTAGCTTTGGACAGGGACATGCACTGTATTAATGTTGGGGCTCCCACCAAGTGACATGTGTTAGAGACTAGGAAGCAGGCAGATGCTTTTTCTCAAGAGAAATTCTAGGAAGGGCTTTAGCCCAGCACAGCTGGGAGGCAGAGGTGGCAGGGTGGGTACCTAGCAGATGCCCAGGCAATTTCAACTAATGCCATGGTGTTGCCCCCCACAGCCAAACCCACCAACTGGATCGAGGGCACCAAGGCAGTGCTTCGAGCCAGGAAGGGACAGGATGACAAGGTCCTAGTGGCCACCTGCACCTCAGCCAACGGGAAGCCTCCCAGTGTGGTGTCCTGGGAAACACGGCTAAAGGGCGAGGCTGAGTACCAGGAAATTCGGAACCCCAACGGCACGGTGACAGTCATCAGCCGTTACCGCTTGGTGCCCAGCAGGGAAGCCCACCGGCAGTCCCTGGCCTGCATCGTCAACTATCACCTGGACCGCTTCAGGGAGAGCCTTACACTCAACGTGCAGTGTGAGCCAGGGCCAGGGGCCCTTCCCACTCATTGCCACCTGCCTTCCTCTTCTGTCCCCTAATCTGTCCCCACTACTTTCTCTTCCAAGACGCTGCACTCTCCCTGTCCCCTCCCTCTGTCACTTCTCCCTGTCCTAACCTTTCCCCTTGCAGCTTCCACTGAGGTCCTGTGATACCCACTTGTTCTCCTAGCTGCTCCCATGTCCTCGCCATCCTCCTTCCTTACTCTTCCTTCTGTCCCTCTCCTGGCTGTCCCACTGACCTCACTCTCTTCCCACTTCCTCCCTTGCCTCACAGATGAACCCGAGGTGACAATTGAGGGCTTTGATGGCAACTGGTACCTGCAGCGGACAGATGTGAAGCTTACGTGCAAAGCAGATGCTAACCCACCAGCTACTGAGTACCACTGGACCACGTGAGTGCTGTAGGCTGGCCTGTCCCCTGAAAATACCCCACAGAGGCCCAACCACCCACCTCTGGGGCGTAAGGAGGATAAGAATCTAAGCCCGGATTTTTCCGTAGGGGTTGGTTTAAGAGACCCCCACATGCGCACACATACTATGTACACACACCTCAGCATTTGAGTGCTTTGGTTTGGAACTAATAATCCTGCCAGCAGGGGCTTCTCTCACAACCTGCTGCCCTTCTCTCACTAATAAAGAGTTTTGTCCGCCGGGCGGTGGTGGCGCACGCCTTTAATCCCAGCACTTGGGAGGCAGAGGCAGGAGGATTTCTGAGTTCAAGGCCAGCCTGGTCTACAAAGTGAGTTCCAGGACAGCCAGGGCTACACAGAGAAACCCTGTCTCGAAAAACCAAAAAAAAAAAAAAAAAAAAAGAGTTTTGTCATTTTCGTTTAGTGATTCAGCCTGAGTCATCCAACCCCAGTCAGTCCCCACTACTTATTTTCGTCAAGGTGTCCCCTGGGAAGCTGGTGTTCTGGAACACCCCAGTCTCTCTTTGTTCCTAGACCTTCAGCAACCCCAGGTTCTCTGAGTACCCCTGTGTCCCACTGTCCCGTGCTTGACTTTACAGTCTGGCTCTTGACCTTCAGAGAAAAAACAAACACAGCCCTCCTGGCCAACTTGAATATCTCGAGCGAGCGTTCTTTCCTCAGTGAGCTAGGTGGGACTCAGTCAGGGTGTGGTAGAAAGCTGAGAAAGTGGACATGGGTGACCAGAAGGCAACAGCTCAGAGTGAGTCTAGAGATTTTTCTAGGAAGTAGAGAACCCTGACCGGCCCTCCCTGTTAGCTTCCATTTCTGAGCACAAAACTGCTTCTGAAGATGAGGTGGGCAGGACCTGCTTTGCCAGGAAGCCCTGTAGCTGGAGTGGCTGCTGGCTTAGCTGAAGAACAACAAACAGGAATGAAGGTCTTCTGTACTCGACAGACTCCCAGAGTGGTCCCCACATGGAAATGTCTTAAGACATACCCAGCAATGGCTAGATCATCGATGAGAAGAACACCTGTTTGTCCATCTGACTAGCTTCTCCAAATGCACTTGGCCTCAGCGGCCCCGCTAGAGGAGAGCTAGCTAGGGTCAGGACCCAGGTATCTCTGTTGTCAACCCACTACCAAGGAGACAAAGGACCAACAAGAGGACCCAGGAGCAGCAGAACTCTCCTGCAGCCTGCAGACCCAGCTGGCTCTCACTGTGCTGCTTCCAAGCCGCGTGTCCTTGGCCTTGGGTCTCGGGTTTCATCTGTTATGTGGGAGTGGTACGCACCTGCCTTGAATACATTTCAGCGGTTTGATGATCAAACGTGAACCGCCAGGCATGGTGGCCCAAGTCCTATAATCTCAGCACCACAGGAGCCCAGGTCGGGGTTACTGCAAGTTCAGAACCAACCTGGGCTACATAACAAAGCCCTGTCTCAAAACAAAAAGAAACAAAAACAAAACAAAAAACATAAATTACTGAAAAATAGAAAACTGTGAGATGCAAGAGTTCTAAACAGACTCTACTATACACACTCAGCAAACAAGCTGGCAGATAGCACTTGAGCCGCGTAGATGCCCTAGGAGCTTCTTGGGTCTGAAGAGTCACAACCCTTCACTGTGTCTCCCAATGTCTACAGGTTGAATGGCTCTCTCCCCAAGGGTGTAGAGGCCCAGAACAGAACCCTCTTCTTCCGGGGACCTATCAACTACAGCCTGGCAGGAACTTACATCTGTGAGGCCACCAACCCTATTGGCACCCGGTCGGGCCAGGTGGAGGTCAATATCACAGGTAGGAATCTTCAGCCTCCCCGCAGCGCCCCATCCTCAAGTTCCTCCGTGGCTGCACCCACTCCGCTCATTACATCGCGTTGGGAAGTCTGCGTCTTTTTCTTCCTTGCTTCTCTGGGGCTCAGGCCACAATTCTTTCTTTGCGGTTTTCTCTTTGCTTTATGCAGGGTTAAAGCGTACAGTCAGAGTGACCCTCAGTGAGAGAGGACAGCAAATGTTGTTGTCAGCAAAGGCATTTAGGGGCTATAGTTGAGAGCTTGCACCAGGGAATCATGCTGACTTAGTGGGGCAGGTCTGCAGACGGAGCCCATGACCTTCAAGTTCTGCAGCTGGAGGCGAGAAAACTTGTAGGGCTGCAGGGTGAGGCTCGCCTCAAGCAGAACACAAGACAGTGTCATGGAGTCTGGAGTGAGCAAGCACCCTGACCTGACGGCATTGGACACATATGTCTCCAGACTGAATTGCTCTTTTCCCAGATCTTCCTGTTGTTGCATGAGGTGTGTGTCAGGCCAGGGGAAATGAGTGCTTTGATGTTCTACAGGGAGACTTCACCTGGGACATGACCTGAGCAGGCCTCATCTGTATAATGGGGACAGTGTGACCTGCCTTGAAGGAAAGGCTGCTGTCCAGTAACACAGAATGTAGGTCATATAACCTAGCACAATTCAGTCTGTCAGTAAGTGGCCAGGGCTCTGTGATTATTGTCCTGACCTCCAGCATTAACACTGTCATTAGTGGGAGCATCAAAACAAATGCACCAAGGAGTAAATTGCCACCAAACTTCACAAGGGGGAGTGACTTTACTCTCAAATCTAAGCTCCTTTGTCGCTGAGTGTCACAAAGAACCTCTGAAAACAGGAAGGGACATCCCGCTGCCACCAAAGGAGACAGGATGTAACATGTCCAGAGTGACCTTGGGCTTCAGGAAGCTAGGTAATGGTCAGAGTTATAGCTGTAGCTAGACACAGGTCTGGGGGAGCCTGGAGAATTGGCTGGCATTGAGCCTCTATCTCAAAAGTAAGCTATCAACCATGTGTGCTCTGCAAACACATCTGCACAAAACAGCTGGAGCTCTCCAGGGACTGCACTGACCTGTCCTTGGGGCTGTCTTGTCACCTAGGAACAAGAGGGTGTGGTCACTTACTATTTTCTTCAAATCCCCGCCCCTGACTCTGAGACTGTTTATAGAAGCAGAGGTGCCAGGGCTGGAGCCTGGTAACAGCCGAGGTAACAGATAAGGATTAGTGCTTGGGAGTTCCTGTAGAGACGCAGACATGCAGAAGAGGACTGCCACCCACTTCTCCCTTCTGCCTCAGTGTGGAGCCTCACAGAGGCCTGAGCTCATAGGGGCCTGGCCCCCGGACTATAGGGTTGGATGAGGAAAAGCACAGCCACCTTCTGTGAGGAGTCATCATAGTGTGTGTGACCAGTAGGTCACTTGAGGGCCAGGAATGTGTTCCTATAAGGACTCTTGTTGGCTGTGTGTCCCTGAATAAGTTCTTTGCCTCTCTGAGCCTGAGCTTCCCAATCTGAAGTGTGGAGATAGTCAAACTTATTTCCCATTCTCCATCATCCATATCTCCGTATGGATGTAACGGAGTGCTGGAATACTCCCTCCAACAAGATCACCAACATCGCCACAGCATCCCACTCTGACACCCAGGCACCCTGGGAAAATAGCTGATTGGAAATTTGGAGGAAGGAAGGAGCCCAAAAGCATCTTCTCATTGATGCTACTTCTCAGCATGAGAAGACTGACCAGAGACCCTGCTAGGGCAAGTATGCCCAGCCTCAGAGCCACAAATATCAGGAGAGTGGTACCCTCCTCTCTCTGAAAACCCAGGAACAAAGGCAATGGGCATCGGGAAGGGCTGCTCCTTGGGGCTTGGGTCCAGGAGCAGAAAGGAGGAAACTAGCCATGAGGAAGAAGCTGCCATGAGTACCCAGTGCGGGCTGTGGGACCTGTAGTCAGGTCTAGGTGGTGGGTGGTGTGTGCATATAGTTCCTGGAGTGTGCTCAAGGCTAGGTGGTCTAAAACTACCCAGAGCTACAGTTGGAAAAGGGTCATACCGGGGCTCTGATGTTGGAAGATCTAATGCCAGGAGCCAAGAGCCAAAAAAGCAAGGTAGACCTTGAGCTCCTGAAAGACTCAGGTCAGCGCTGCAGGGAGCAGTGTTCAGCCTTTCTGAGGGATTCAGCCAGATGTCCTAAGCTTTTCCAGGACTGTTCATTCTCCGAGTGGCAGACAACCTCATTGCCCTTTTCCCCACACCAGCAAGTGCCCTCTGAAATCTCTGGGGACCACCCCAAGGGGCACAGCTGGGCCCCCCACCCCAAGCTCCCAGCCCCACTGGTCTAAAGGCAATGCATGACTGAGATGGGTAAGTGGAAATTTAATATTTCATTCTGACCATCCTTTCAGGTAATAGCTTTGCCCTGGGCACATCTGGAGAGAGGAATAGTGAGTGGCTGGGGTGGGGTAGGCAGGGAGAACGTGTAAGGTGAGGAGCTCGAACAGCAATGGTGGGCACAGAAGAAGGGCCTTGAGAGCCTCTGGGAGACTCTCAGTGAAACAGCATAGCAGTGCTGGGGGTTGGACTGTGTCACATGGCTGCATGGTGGCACCAGGACACCAGCTAAGGGCCATCACGGTGAATGTCCCCTCGTGTGAGATAGGCTCATGCTAAGGCCATAGGGAGGAGGATGATGAGTGAACAACCCAGTGGAATTGGTGGATGCTGTTAACAGCATCTGGACCCTCAAAGATGCCCCTTTGCAAGGACCTTGTGCTGAGAAGCAATTTCAGAGTTTTGGGTCAGTGGTCCCACAGCATAGTAGATAGAGCCCTTCTTCCACAAGGGCTAACAGTCAGGGTGGGGAGGGATCCAGGGTACAGCCTTGACCAAATAGGAGTAGCTTCTGCCCTTAAGGGTGTTGGGAGGAAAGTAGCAGATTGGCCTCTTGCCACTCCCAAGAGCAGGGAGGGGAAGCCACTCAATTTCACAGTGTCTGTCCCAACTCTTACTTCTGGTGATGTCTGGGCTCATCCCACGGGCTTGCCAGTCAGGCCAGTTCTTTGGACCAAGGTTGGTAGGCCTTCATGGGGAGTGTCTCTGCAAGCGTGCGTGACCAGACATGACTGTGGGTGTGCTCTTCTGTGAGCCGGTGTGAGGAGGCAAACCACTGTCTGCATGCTGAGTGTGCAAATGGAAGCCTGGGGCTATGCTGAGGGCAAATGGGCCGTCTCCAAGGCAGCAAATGGCAGTGTGTTTGGGAGTCCGAGGATGCAGCTGCATCTGTACCTCTGGGAGTTCCTCCTCCAGCTTGCAGGAGCCCTGTCAGACACTGTAGGAAGTACACAGCTGCTTCAGCTACAAGACGAGGACAGCAGGACTTCTTAGGGTATGACCCCAGGCTTTCCCACTCTCCCTGTGGCTGGCCTCACTGCATGCTGGGAAATGTAGTTCTCACAACTTCCTGGCTTGATCTGATATAGGTCATTTCCTGCCTGCCAAAACATCCGGCATTGATTGTGGAAGCCAGCCCAGACATTCCCTTCGACCCTACTAGATCCTAATTCCAGACTATAAACCCTAACTCTGGTTCAACTCAGATCCATCCAAAGCCCCCTCACATTGGACCACCCATCTTCATCTGGGAACTGGGGACCCAGAATGAGAAGTTCCATTGCTCTGAGGTCCTGTCCATCCCAGGTTCCCAGAGGAAAGTCTGCAACCCTTCGGAAGCAGGGCCAAGAGGGCCACTTTGTAAAAGGATGTGAGAGGGACCAGCTGGGCCCCCAACAGCAAGAGCAAAGGACCTCATTGTGGCTCTTCCGTCTCCACTCACCTGTGGTACTTGTGGTCCTTCTGGTGAAGAAGCTGCTGGCTGACTGTGACAAATGGAGGGATAGAGGGGAGGGGCAGGGTGCCATCCCCCGGGCAGGGTGCCTTCCCCCACTCCCCGTCAGAACATGAATTAAGTTCCGTAACTATCCCTTCCCTCTGCCTCCCCCATTTGGCACTTTTATTTTGACATCTTAGCCATCCCTCTGCTCCACACAGACCTGACCTTAAAGTAGTTAAAATATCGAGGGTTCCCTTTGATCCCAAAAGATCCCCCAGGAACAGTAAACCTCATTAGAGCTTAGGAAAAACATTAAGTAGAGGACTTGGGCAGGGGAGGTCAGAGGTAGGGAAACAAGCATAATCTGCCCCTAAGCCGCTCCTCCTTCTACCACGATTCCTATAAATGAGGTCCCCAGTGTGTCCCAGGTCCACTTCATCTGTGGACTAAATGCTGGCTCCACTATGGCATGAGAGGCTGTGTACTTTTATTCAACAAGGATTTCTTTGCCGCATAGTCTAGGCATTTGGGATAAATCTGTAAGCAAAGCGGATCGAACTCCATCCTTGGGAAGCCCATGGGGCTCTGAAGGAGACATAGGAAAAGGCACAGTGGGAAAGGAAGCCACTGTACTGCTGACGTTGCAATTTTAAATACAGTGGATGAGGAGAGTGTCGGGGGGAGGTGGTGTTCAACCTAACCCCCGAAGGGGATGATGGCGTGAAGCTCCCCTCCATGACAACGAGCCCTCAGCCTGCAGAAAAGTAGGACGAGATGGCGTAGGAGCTTAGGGCAGGGTGCAGGTCATGGAGAACATTCTAGGCTCTGTGGCTTTGACTTTCTCTGAGAGTAAAACAGAGTCAATTAGGGACTCTGGGCAGGGTAGCAATGGGATGTGACTTACACTTTAGTGGGATTTTACTGGCTGCCGTATCAAATGCAGTCTACAGAAGCAAAGGGGAGAAAGCAGTTAGGTGTCGACCGCCATAAATAATCCAGGTGAGAGATGGCGGTGTCTTGGATGAGGGTGGTAGGGATGGAATAGTGAGAAACGCCTAGATCCTAGATTTATTTCGAAATATAATTTACAGAGTAGTTTGGGACACCAACCATTCTCGTCAGACAGATGATACAGCAAACCCTGTCATCCTGTGATTAGTGGGGTCAGAAAATCCAATCTAGCTGAGTTAAATGGAAGAGCACGGTATTTTTTCATTGGTCCTTTGCTGGGAAAGCAGGAAGGTAACCGTGGTGGAACTTACGTTATGCACAGCGGCCATGCTCCAGTGAGTCAGCACCAAAGGACGGGTGACCACCTCTCCCAGCTCTTTCCTTATTCCGACTGGAAGGAGAACCAGAACCCACCGTGGTTAGTCATCATGTTGCGCTTATTAGCAATGAGTTTGTAATTAATAGACTTGGATCTGACATTGTTTAAAATACAGCGAAGGATGCAAAGCCATCAGTCCGTATGAAGTCTACAGGGGAAAAGTTTAACGTGAACTACAGAATCGAAGCATGAGGGGGGCATTATTACAGCAGGGTGGGTGGTTGTAAGCAAAGGCTTGTTTGTGCTTAGGGACTCACTCAAGGCTAGTTCTGTATTCCCAGCCACTTGGGAAGCTGAAGATCACAGGTTCAAGGACAGCCTGAGAAACTTACCGAGGCCCTATCTCAAAATATGAAGTAAGGAATGGTTAAGAATATAGCCTGGTAGTAGAGTACTAGCTGGTGCCAGGCTCTTTGTTAAATCCTTAGTGCCACATACAAACCAGAACTCACTTAGATAGCAAGCATAATGTATTCATCATCTTTCTGGTACCTGTCATAAAATACCTGAGAGAATCGATTTAAAAAGAGGAAGGTTTACATGTTTTTAAATTCCAGCACTTGGGAGGCAGAGACAGGCAGATCTCTATGGGTTTAAGGCCGGCCAGCCTGGTCTACATAGTGAATTCCAGGACAGCCAGGGTTGTATTGTGAGATAGTTGTCAGGTGAAGGGGAGAAGGGAGGTGTGGGGGGGGAGAGTTCATTCTAGCTCACAGTTTCAAAAGTTGCAGTCCATGACTAGTTGACCTGTTGCCTTAGGGCCTATGATGAGACAGTGTATCATGGACAGAATGTGACTGTAGAATGACTCATTCCCCCTGTGGAAGCCAGCAAGTAGACAAGACACAGGGTCCCCAAAGCCCTTTCAAGAATACATCCCCAGTGACTGGACTTCCTACAGCTCTAACAGTTTCACCACCTTCGAATAGTGCCATGAACTAGCAATCAAGCTTTTAGCACCGGGGCCTTTGGTGGGGACAGTTATCCAAATCACAGCAGTGAGCGATGAAGGTGCATGATAGGAGCTTGGCAGGCTAAGTTCTAAGTCCCAGCAGGCAATGGGGACTTACTACTGGTCTTTGAGATAGAGTGGTCATGTCTTTCCAATGGCAATTAATCTGCTGACTGGGTGGGGCAGCCAAGAGGGTAGAGACTCAGTGAAGGTGAGGCCCACGATTGTCCTACCACAGCAAAACCCAGAGGGACTCAGTCAGAGTGGACAAACGGTGGTGGCAGTGGGAGCCCAAGGGGAAGCCTGGCGAATGGAGAGAATGGGAAAGGACAGACAGCCATGTTGGAATGGGTGGGAATTTGAGTTGGCGGTCCCAGAGGTTTCTTGGCTCTATAACCCAACTGTTAGTTCCCCGGGATGGTCCTGTCTTCTCGAAGCTCCTGTGTGTGTCTGTCGTACTTCCAGGGTATGGAGGGGGGGTGGGCGTGAAGGGCTCCAGTGTGTCATCTAAGCCAATGTTTCTCAAAGTGTTTGTCCAGCTGTTTTCGCTGACCTCTCTGAGTAACAGCTCAAGGTTCCAGGAGGTACAGTTTGGAAAACTATCCCGGAAACCTTCAGAGATACAGTTCTGCAACTGAGTGGGAGCTATCATGTACTTGAAGTGGCTTGAGAAGCCAGGAGGGTCACAGTTAAGTCACAGGATGGAGATGAGCTCTGTCCTGGGCAGAGACAGCAAGGCCCATAGGTCCAAAGATAAAGCCTCTGCAGGGACAGCTGGAGAAAGCCTGACAGTGCAGGTGTTACAGAACATTGAGAGGAAAAGCCAAGGACCCAGGGCTCCTCATCTCAGCAGGCGAGGAGAGCATAGCATTTCAGAAGCAACAGGCTGGTCCTTCCGTCTAGATGCCTTGATTACTATCTTAGCCTCTCTGAGCCCATACCTTCAAGGCTGGACCAAGTCCAGCCTCCAAGAAACCTTTGTGAAGTGCATGCCTCAATGTTCTTAATCTCCCAGATCCTGGACACTTCACTGTCAGCTCCCTCCATGTCTGCTTGCTGCAACGACCCCAGGCATGTCCTTTGGCCCCATAGCAAATGCTATGACTAGAGAGAAAAATAGTTGGGGGTATATTTGCTAACTGAATAAGGAAATAGACAGGAACCTCGACACTCAGAAGGCTGAGATAAGAAGGTCGCAAGTTTGAAGCTAACCTGGACTAATGAGACCTTGTTCAAACCAACCAAGCAAAGAAAGACATGGAGGCAGATGTAGAGGACTACTTCTGAGGACTGGAGTTGGGGAGGCAGGCTGAGAACACAGATAAGTAAAGTACTTCCTTCCTAAGGACAGTGAACAGAGAGGGCTGCAAGAGAGGCAGTCAAAACGGCTATCAGTAAACACTTATGGACTTTGCACTATGTGACCTGCACTGAGGACACAGTGGTGACAAGTAGGGACCCGAATCCTCCCGGGCTTGTGCTTCTCTCCACCAGCTCCAGGCTCAGGAGCTTCTGGGCAGCCACAGCTCAGCCATGTGACCTCAGGCAAGTGTCCCCAACCCGTCCCCTTTTGAGGCCCCTGTGTTTTCACTAGCCCTTCCAGTCTGGGCAACAGGAAAGCCTGTTCCCCGATCCAGAACCTCCGCCCTGCTCCTGCCTGCTTGCCAATAGCACCCCACACACTCGCATGGGGCCCATGGGAGGCGTGTGATTCCGATGGAGTGAGTGATGCTGAATCAGGAGTGAGCTGGCTGCAGCGGGCTCCCAGGAGCAGACACACGGACCCAGACAGACCCGGTACCCTGGCCTTGGCCCTCCCAGGCCAGACTGGAAAGAGAACTGGGCAGCAGCCTTCTGGGCTTGCCCTGGGTCTTCACCCCAGCTCCTTACTGAGGCCAGTCATGGTCTCCGGTGCCACCCTGTGGTGGTGCTGGGAACCGTTTCCCTGTGTCCTGCCCTGGGACCTCTTGGCCTCTGGCCTGGCCTGGCTCCACATTCACTCATCCACCTCCCAGGCCTAGCAGGGGAAGGAAAAAAAGAAACAACAGGGTTGGAAAAAAGGCCACCCACCTCCTCCTTCCATCTTCTTCTGGTCTTTTTGTCTTTTTCCACCTTTATTGCCTTTTAATTGCCACTCTGCATTATTGACTTTTCTTTTTTCCTTTCTTCTTCTTGTCTTTTTTTTTTGAGACAGTCTTGATCTTGAACTTATAGCAATCCCCCTGCCTTAGTCTCTCACATACTGAAGTTACAAGTACGAGCCATTATGCCTGGCTCAGACTGTCCTCATTATCTGCATATCCTTCCACATACATTTGTGCCTGGCAAAGCCTGTGCTTTGCAAACATGTTCTTGCATATGTATGCTCCTGATCTGTGGTACACATGTAGTCTTCTGTATGCCCTTTCTTTCTGCCTGTCCCTGCTCTGTGCCTACGGGTTGTCACTTTAGGTGTTTCAACCCTGTAGCCCAAGCTGGCAATCCCAACAGGTCTCTACCTTGCCCTACAGGGCCAGACCACAACCAGAAAGTCACAGCCCTCGTTTGTAACACATTGGCAGGCAATTTGGCACTCACAGGGTATCGACTGAGCCAAAACTTGGGGAGCTATTTTATATTTGTCCTGAAGGCAAAAGAAATTAGTCTGGAATACCTACTAGGCTCCTGGTGTTGGGATAGTCACTTCTACATGTCAGGCAAAGGGACAGTGGTGACATGTGCATAAGATTTATGTCTCCCCCCCCAAAAAAACAAAAGCAATATGATTTTCTTGGGTAAGTTAACCTCCCTAGTCTTCTCCTGCATTGAATAGAAATGAACAGCAGACCACCTTGGAGGGTGGTGACGGTCAGGGACACGCAGTTGGGTATGTGCAGATGTGCCTCTGTACCATGATGGGATAAGACAGAAGTAATGCCACCTCCAGGGATGGTCAAGATGGAAGGGCTGGGTGCTCTGGGTACATTAGCTGCCTCTCATCCTCTCGCCTGCCTTGCTCCCAATGCTGCAGCTGACCTCAGGAAGGTGAGGTGCTAAGGGGCCTCTGGAATCAGAACTGCTCAAACTTGGGGTGTGAACATCCTGTCCTGGGCTTTTCCCTCCCCTGCCTCCCTACACCCCTGCTGACTTCTCAAGATCAGACACTGACACTGACCCCTCCATTTCTTTTCCTTACCCAGAATTCCCCTACACCCCGACTCCTGAACATGGGCGGCGCGCGGGGCAGATGCCCACAGCCATCATTGGGGGCGTGGCAGGGAGTGTCCTGCTGGTGCTGATTGTGGTTGGAGGGATCATAGTGGCTCTGCGCAGGCGCCGGCACACCTTCAAGGGTGACTACAGCACCAAGAAGCACGTATACGGCAACGGCTACAGCAAGGCAGGAATCCCCCAGCATCACCCACCCATGGCGCAGAACCTGCAGTACCCGGATGACTCGGATGATGAAAAGAAGGCCGGCCCATTGGGCGGGAGCAGCTATGAGGAGGAAGAGGAGGAGGAGGGCGGTGGAGGAGGCGAACGCAAGGTGGGTGGCCCCCACCCCAAATATGACGAGGACGCCAAACGACCCTACTTCACTGTGGATGAGGCTGAGGCCCGTCAGGACGGCTACGGGGACCGGACTCTGGGCTACCAGTACGACCCTGAACAGCTGGACTTGGCTGAGAACATGGTTTCTCAGAACGACGGGTCTTTCATTTCCAAGAAAGAGTGGTATGTGTAGCCCCGCCTTCTGGAGCCTCTGTCTGTGCCCACTTCTCCCTGGTCCCTACCCGCACGCCCCCTGCCCACCCCCCACAGCCCACTGCCCCAGGAGCTCCACAGAGACTTGACCAGCTGCCCTAAACCAGCCCCAAACTCCTGGGGAGCCAGGGGAGCTCAGGGCAGACCTCACTGGGCTTCGTTTTTTTTTTTTTGTTTTTTTGTTTTTTTTTATTTCCTTCGTCACCCACCCTACCCCATGGTGTTGTGTTCGACCGTGGCTTTGGTGTTGCTGTATCTTTCCTTTAAGCACCCCTTCCACTGCCCTATGTGTAGGGAGCCCTGTTCTTGTCTTGTGTACTTGGGCATCCCTCTAGGGTTTGGGGAGCCAGTCCTCTCCCACCCACCCCCCCAACCCCCAACACTGGAATTTGTTTGTGTTCTCTTCGTTGGGAATGGAGGGCAAAGGGAGCTTCAAGATGAAGAGCACCCTCACCCCCAACCCATATGCTGCTCCTCTTCCCAGAGAGAAGTAACCCAATGTCCCCCTCTAAGCTGATGCAGCCAGTGCACCTAAGAGGTTTTAGAGGAGTTCTCCATGGTACCCAGGGGAATCTTGTGTGTGAAATGATGGAGCTGAGGGTCCTGCAGGGGTCCTGGGCAGTGTGTTTTCCTGGTGAGGATGGTTTTATATTTTATTTTTCCTTCTAGCCCCCACAATGGAATTGGCCTAGCTCTCATATACCCCTCTCTGTTACTCCCAGTCCGTTCTCTACACAGTGGGTGACCCCAGGTGGACTCTATCCACAGTTCCTATGCCTCTGCCAACACATGCACACATATCCATGCACATATCCCTGGGCCTATGCCAATCTCTCACGCCCCGCCCAGGCTGAGCACTGCCCGAGGCCCAACCCTCTGTTCCACCTCAGGAAGGGATCAGCCCACAGAAGCATCCAGAGTCAGCGGGCATGAACCCCTGCCCCAGCTGCTGCTGCTCTAAGATTTCAGTGTAGCTCCAGTCTTTCCTGACAACGTACACATTTCTCAGATTTCTCCTTATCTGTCAAGCGCTAGCAACACTTGACTCTTCTGGAAAGTCAGGGCTGGGATCCCAGGAAGGAATTCGAGGCACAGAAGTATTGATACAGAGAAGGCTGCTTTGTGGAAGTTCTGCAAGCACAATGTGGTAGACCGAAGGGGACTGCTAAAGTCTCATACGGGAAGGCTGGCACGGGTCTCAAAGAAAGTGCAGGGGCACCCGGGAACCCACTGCTTCTCCACAGTCTGATCCCTGCTCAGTTTCTCCTGGTGCCATGCAGTGTAGAAGGGCCTTTGCATGCAGACTCCCTCTTTGAATGGGATTCTGGCTTCGTCAGTCATTTGGGACTGGGCCTTCCCTTGAGTGCATGGAGTAAGGTTCCCCCCACCACCACTCGCACTCTGTCCCCAAGCTCAAAGTGCCTCAGTTTCTCCATCTGTGCCCCCAGATTACCCACATTCTAAATGGGCATGCCTAGGTCCTGCCTGTCAGAATCTCAGCTAACTCAGCCCAAGGTGACACTTGCTGAGGGATAGCAAACATTGGGGAGAGGGAGGCAGACCATCCTGTGCCCCAGGGGCACTGACCCACCCTGCCATAGGCTTCCTAAGGGAGCCCCAGCCCTCAACCCGTTCCTCCCTGGTGCTGCTATTGAGTTTCCCAGTCCAAGCGCCATCTCTGGCACCCCTCAGCCCACTAGCTGGGGCCCTTCTGCCAGGCCCTCACTTCTCTAGTCCCAGCCCAGGCCGCCCAGTAGCCACGTAGCAGAAGTCTGAAGCCATGCCAGCCCTGGGGCGGCTCTCCCCTCTTGGCATTGGGGACACTGGATGGGGTGAAGTTTGGGTATGAAAATTCTGGGGCCTTTCTAGCCACAGGGCGGAGGAAGATGGAAAAGCTGGGCTGCTTCTCCCAGAAGTATTAGTGTCCTTCCCATGTCACAGTTCGTCCTGCTCCTCATACCACTCTGTCCCTCTGCTTGGTTCCCTCCTACTCCCTCCCTCCCCCCTCCCCCCAGGGAGGAGATAGAACCCTGACTGCCCCATAGGGGCATTTCTGTCCCTATGAGGCCATAAAACTGAAAGACTCACCCTCCCGAGTCTCTCTCACCTTTCATGGTCATCCCCTATTCCTTGTCTTATGATGGACTGAGGAGGCCCTGGGCCCGGACAAAGCACCTGAGCTCCCTTTTCAGACCTGCACGTCTTTCCCCCAAGCAAAGCACAATTTATAGTGTCCATGCAGCAGGATCTAGGATCCCCAGCCGTGGCACCGAGCGCTTCCAGGCAGCCGCCACCTGGGCTAAGAGAGGACATGAGGCAGGCATCGGTAGCTGGGTCCAAGGAGGAGGGCCTTTGTATTTGTGGGACAGTGGACACAGCCAGCTAACAGTGTGACAGAGTGGAGGGCATCTGCTTTGTGCCCCCGACATAGCTGAGCTTCTGCCAGACTGCGGAGAGTAAACGTGGTGTGTTACCTGCCCAGACCCCTCCGGATGTCGTCCCTAGCTGCCCTTCCACTCCTGTCCCTCCACTGCCCCTGGACCCCTGTTTCCCTACAGATTTTGGTATTGTTCTTGTGTGCAACAACCCTCTGAGTCTCTTTTTACCAGAAGGACCTGAAAAACAGCAACACACAATAAGTGAACACATGCCCAGCACACCGACACACGCCTTCTACAGACCAAGCACAGGGGTGTGTGTGCACAAGTACACACATAAGGAACGAGAAACCCATACTATGCTCGGGCCCCAAGCCCTGGGAAGGCGCACCCTCTGCCAGCCACCCCAATGTGCCCCAGTCACTGGTGCAATAACCTTCCTACCAACCTCGAGGTGGGAGAATCAGGACGCATGTCAGGTGGGTGAAGCCACCCCTCTGAGCCCAGCAGACACTGCATTCCCTTTCCTGGGAGGAGGGGGGTGCTCCCAGGCCTCTGGGGGTCCAGGTAGAGACTTCCCCAAGCCTAACTGCCAACTGAAACCCTCTCCTGGTGAGGGCAGGTGGCTCAAGCTGACCTGGGCCGGAGATACCCAGAGGTGAGGAACCGGCCTCACTGATGCTGCTTTCTGACCCTGGCTGGGAGGAGTGGGCTGGGGGTGAGGGGGTGACACTTTTTTTTTTTAACAAATGGAAACAAAATCCAGGAGAAGCTGCCACCCTCACCTGAGCGTGACAAAGCTTCCTTTGCTTCAGTTTCTACGCCACTGTTTTCCTCTTTGGTCCTGGGGACAGCCCAGCAGATTCTCCTGGTCCTGACTTGGAGGGGGGAGGGGTTGCCCCGCCCCCTTTTACTTGTATTAAAAAAAAAAGATGGGTTGAAAATGTACTGAGGAAAAAAATGTACTTTTTTATAAATAAAGTGTTTAAAACAAGCCCAAGTGCCTCTTGTCTCTGCAGTGGGGTGTGAGCAAGAGAAGGAGATACAGCCAGACAGCGGGCAAGATAAATAACAGATAACCAGAGTATCTGATTCTATGATAGGGACTCATTGAGGGGCCACATGGCTACCTTGCGGGCATCATTGAGTTCTTGCAGGCTGCAATGTAGCCATTCGAGAAGATGTGAGCTGCGCAGGGCACAGGGGGACGGATGGCTGGCATCTGCTGGCCAGGGCCAAGGTGTGGGGGTGCGGGGCAAAAAATGGATGACAGAAATACACAGCTGGGGAAGGCCTGCTCTGGCTAGAGTCACAGGCAACCCCCTGCTCCAGAGCTCTTGTGTCAGTCACCACCCCTCCCCAGGTTGCTCTCCTCTTGCCCACTTCCTTAGAGTCCTGTTCCTCCCTGCCAGGTCCACTGTGGCTCTGAGGAGCCCCGCAGTGGAGCACCTGCTGTGTAAGATCCCTGGAGACAGAAGAGGGGCCTCCAGCCTTTCTCTTCTATTCTGAGGACACAGCCCTATCTCCCAGCATCTCTCCCTGGTCCTAGCCTTACCCCTTCACTCCCAGGAGGCTGGTTGGGAGGAGCTCTCCTGGACCCTCCATTCCCTCCTCCTCCTCCTCCTCCTCCTCCTCCTCCTCCTCCTCCCCATGCCAGCACCATCTGCTTTGCATCTCCTGGACTGGAATGCAGGACAAATCGACCGGGAGAGTTGGAGGGCAGGGGCTTCAGGGACTCCCCCCTCTTACTCACCCCTGGTGGCATCTCTTTGCACCAAGATCCACACCATAGAGCCTCCGGCTCCTGGGGGTCGGGGTGGAGTGAGGGGCAGGGACCACAGAGGCCAAGTGCTTCTGCTAAGCACTTTCTGCTTAGCAGAAAGATCTCAGGTCCACGTGGGAACAAGGCCACCTCCTCCACACCTAAGACTTGGACTGTACAGAAAAGCAGAATCCAGCGTGGAAAAGGCAGAGCCCACAGCTGTTGGCAGCTGGCTGAGCCCCTCACTGGAAGGCTAAACCAAGGAGCCCAGGACAGAGCTGTGTTTAGGCTGTTGATATTCGAATGGGATGCAAATTGGTTGTCTGAGCGTTTATTTCCTCAGTTTTTCAGGCTGTCTGTTTAAGTTAATTTTTAATTTGTGCGAGCAATAAATGCTTAATTACATTATTAATATATTGGAAGAGAGCAGTGGACAGAACATCCTAATTGGCATTTAACTAGAGCGTTCCGGCAAATTAGCCAAGACTTTCTCCAGCTTCGAAGAAGGAGGGCAAGCCAATTAGTCTCAGACACAGCCTCTGTGGGCGGAGCTTGGCCCTGGAGAAGCCAGACCACACCTTCCCCAGGCCTGGAGCCTGATGACTAACTGAAGTCACACTCAGCTTCCTAGCTGGATTAGGGCTTGGGAGAAACTTCATGCTAGTTAGTTAGAATGTGGGCCCTCCTTCTGTCTAAACCCAAAATCTTTGGCCAGTGCCCCAGACAGAGAGCAGGGAACCTAAGGCTGGATGGCCTGAGGCAGTCAGTCCCTGCCTGCATGCCACCAATGCCCATGCCAATGGCCATGGCAGACCATTCTCTGAGCAAATTTCCTGCTTCAGATGACTAAGGAAATAAGCTTGACCCTCAGGATTCCCACATTTGATCCTGCAGTCTTTCACATTTTGAGTCACTGGAGGCCAGGTCACTATGCTAGTCTAATTATTCCTGCTCCAAGAATTCAGAGTATCAAGGAAGGACCCTAGGTTCCAAATTAGTCATTGGCCTTCTGGCCAAGGGCTATAGCAGCACAAGGTTTGGGCTGCATAGAATGAGAATTACCAATTTTGTTTGAGAGGATGTGGCATGACCTTCTACCTTGACCTTGAATACATAGGGGTTGTGCAGATATTGGTGGGTCACAAGTACTCTGGGCAGATAGCAGACCTTAACATCATACATTATTTGTTCCAATGTGATCATGCTAGTCCAATCCCCTCACTCTGCGTCAAGAGCTGAAGTCTAGAGAGAAAACTAGGGACGAACCCAGACATAACCTGTAAGTGTATGCTGAGCTCACTCATGGGCAGGGCCACCTCTGAAAGTAGGGAATGCGAAGTGGGGTGTCAAGAAACTGGAGAAGGGAAAACAAGTTTCTGTTGACCAAAAAGAAATGCAAGCCCCTAGTGAAATATAAGGTAAGCATGTGGGAACTACACTGAGCAATGAGTAGAGGTGTCAGTCACATTAGACTCGTTGAGGAAGACTTCCTGGGAAAGATGTCAATGGATGGTTTAAAATAATGAGAAGGCCAGGTGATGGTGGCACACACCTTTAATCCCAGTGCTTGGGAGACAGAAGCATGTAGATCTCTGAGTTTAAGGCCAGCCTGGTCTACAAAGTGAGCTCCAGGACAGCCAGAGCTACACAGAGAAAACCATGCCATAAAATAATGCACACACACACACACACACACACACACACACACACATGAAATGAGAGGGGGACGTGGATGGTGAGAGGGTGGAGGAAGGCCTCTGGTAGCTGAGTAAGCACCAGCTGGATTCTGCTTCTGGAAACAACTTTGTACCTGCCTCCATGTCCAGCAGCTTCTAGGGAACAGTTCTCGGGTTTGACCTGGGTGCTAATTTCTATAGTTTTCAAGCCCTATTATATTCTCGTCCCCTCTCACCCCCGCCCCCGTGGAGAAGCTGGATGGCAGTCATGCCCAGGTCTTTAGAAGGCTGTTGTCTTACCCCTCATCTGTACCAACTCCTAGATGACAGCGTCATTGACCCCTCTTTTTCTCTCTCTGACAACCACTCCTTTCCCAATTCTCTCTCTCTCTCTCTCTCTCTCTCTCTCTCTCTCTCTCTCTCTCTCTCGTCTCTTTCTGTCTCTCTTTCTGTCTGTCTCTCTGTCTCTGTCTATCTCTGTGTCTGTGTCTGTGCCTGTCTTTGTCTGTCTCTGTCTCTACCTCTCTGTGTCTATGTCTGTCTCTCTCTGTCTCTGTCTGTCTCTGTCTCTCTGTCTCTGTCTCTCTGTGTCTCTCTCTCTGTCTCTCTCTCTGTGTCTCTTTCTCTCTGTCTCTCTCTCTCTCTCTCTCTCTCTCTCTCTCTCTCTCTCTCTCTCTCTCTCTCTCTCTCTCTCTCTCTCTCTCTCTCCACATATCCCCTACCCCACCCTACCTCTGTTCACCCTGAACTCCAGGCTAAGACCAGCACAGGGGTTATTATGTCTGCCTTGAGAACCAACACAATAGCACCGTCTATGTACATACACCACAAGCTCCACTGAGCACAGATTACTTAATCCAGAATCACTCAATGCATTAATCACTTGCCTTGTTGCTATGACAAAATAGCTGACCAAAGCAATTTAAGGAAGAGTTTATTCTGATTCACTGTCTGACAGTGTGGTCTATCTCTGTGAAGGAGTCATAGCGTCAGGAGCTTGAGGGCTGATGACATTGTAGCCACAGTCAGGAAAGGCTGATGACATTGTATCCACAGTCAGGAAGCAGACAGAATGAGTGTTCCTGTTCAGTTCTTTTCTTTTTAATTTAAGGTCTGCAACCCAGGCCTAGGGAATGGCGCTGCCCACATTTAGGATGGATCCTTCTAACTCAATTAACCTAATCTAGACAATCTCTCAGAGGTACTCCAAGAGATGTGTTCCATAGTGATTCTAAATCTTATCAAGTTGATAATTAAGATTAACCCTTACAGTTGAGGTTTTAAAACTCCAAGCCTTGCCCAAGGTAGATATAGGCAGAACCCTAGAGCTTGGGAGAGTTTAACATACAACCCTGGACAGTTTAAAAGACAGTGAGGTCCAAAGCCTCCAACATAAAGTTGTGAATGTTCTCGGGTGTGAAGAAGAGGAGGGTCCTGAGATAGGAGCATGACTAAGTAATGGCGATGCTTGTCTGTAAGTCTGTAATCCTAGAAATTAGGAAGCTGGGGTAGGGTTGTGAGTTCAAGGCAAGCCTTGGATAGAAAGCAATACCCTAATGAGAGAGAGAAAGAGAAAGGGAGGGAAGGAGGGAGAGAGAGAGAGAGACCCATTGGCTAATAATGTGTGTAGTATCTTGAACAGCAAAGTAGATGGGTAGTTGGGTGGCATGGGAAAATAGTGCATATAGGACTTAGGTACCAAATATGCCATTTATTATCATTATTAACCCCCTCCATTACCATCCTCCAAGACATAATGTCCTGCATGATGACACCTATCACAGATACCACCACCTGGAGGCAAGTAGAGGGCCAGGAGAAAGCTATAGCATAAGCAGGTATTCTGATGTTACACCACTCTTAGATGTGGGGCTCTGGGCACTTTCCAGAAGAGAAAGGGGATTCCGTAGGCCCTCTGTGAATGAAGATTCCAGGTACTTGGGGCTGGAGGAAGTTAATGTGCTTCCAGAAGGAAATTGGCAGTTCCCTTGGGACACGAGAAAGGGCCCTCATGATAGAAAAAGGAGAAGGCAGCAATGTTTATACCCTTTCTGCCCTTTTCTCTGCCTAAGGACCTGCTCAAAGGTCCTGAAAAGGCATGGATTCCACAATAAATGAGAACCTTTGAGAGGATGGCTGATTCAGACATCTGCAGGTCCCCTGACCTCCTCAACTGCCAACTTCCTCTCAACCAGAGGATCTAGCCTATCTTGGTTAGCTTTCTTTCTATTGCTGGGGTAAAACACCATGCCCAAATGCAACTTGGGGAGGAAAGGGTTTATTCATCCATATGTCCACTTCACAGTCCATCAGCTAAAGAAGTCAGGGCAAGAATGCAGGCAGGAACCTGGAGGCAGGAACTGAAGCAGAAGCCATGAAGGAGTGCTACTTTCTGACTTGTTCCCCAAGTCTTGCTCAGCCTGCTTTCTTAATATCCCAGGACCACCCACCCATGGGTGAACCACTCACAACAGGCCAACCCTCCCACATCAATCACTGATTAAGAAAATGCACCACAGTGTTGCCCACAGGCCAATCTGGTGGGTACATTTTCTTAAGTGAGGTTTCTTCTTCCCAAATAACTCTAGCTTGTGTCAAGTTGACATAAAACTAGCCAGCACATAAGTTCGTTTGCGTTTCACAACATCCTTAGGTCCCTCAGCCTCAGGAGAACCCCATAACCTGCAAGCAGAACAGTATGAAGTAATGGAGCCACACAAGGTGCCTTCCTCACTGGACTGTAGACACAGGAGACGGAGAGGTTGTCTACCCCATCTCCAGCGCCACACAAGGTGCCTTCCTCACTGGACTGTAGACACAGGAGACGGAGAGGTTGTCTACCCCATCTCCAGTGCCACACAAGGTGCCTTCCTCACTGGACTGTAGACACAGGAGACGGAGAGGTTGTCTACCTCATCTCCAGCGCTAAGCAAAGAGGGACTCAATAGGTGCTCAATAGAATTGAAGACAAATTGAATTTGTAAAAGTGACAGTCAAAAAAGACCTTTGGGTCATACAGGCCAAAGAAGGCAGGGCAAGGCTATCCCCAAGCATCCAATGGATACCTCTGTTAGCTCATGGGTAGCCCTGCCTTACCCAGGGCTGTTCTGACTTGCAGAAAAAATTCCCTCCCCAAGTCTCACTCGCTGATCTGGACACACAGAATAACAACTCAGCCTGCCTCCTAGGATAGCCCTTTGGATATTATGAAACTGTTTACCCAACTGCTTATGCCTGACCCAAACAGTAATCATCAGACCACTGAGCCCCACAGCAGAGAGGCACCTCCCCTTGGGAGTCAGGCACAGCTGAGCAATTGGTCATCAACTCTGGGAAAGCACAAACCCGACGCCGGGCCAGAGCCAGCACTCAAGCTGGCATCTCTCAGCCCTGGTGCCCTCTGGACTGCAGTGACAATGAGGTGTCAGTGTGGGTTCATCCACCATGGGACTGCTGAGTGTGGGAGGCTGTTTGTGTGTAAGGGCAGGGGTCTCTGAACTCGCTATGCCTTCCATTCAGTCTTACTGTGAACCTGAAATTACTCAATAATAATAATAATATAATAAAGTCAATTCTTGATAAGTCCCAGTTATTCCAGTGTTCCTGGGGGAACAAAACACCATCTCCCATTCATCCTCATGGGCACAGACGAAATACTGTTTGCCTGCAACTGTGTGACCAGAACAAGATGACGGTGGAGGGTGGGAAATTGTGTGCCCTCTCTGATGCTGACCTACCCACTCTTGTGTGGTGGGCACAGCCAAAGCAGTTGAGTTCATAGCGATGGCACAGGGCATAGAAAGAATCAATCCTGGTGGTTGGGTTTCTGAGTAGATGGAGAGACGGGGGGAATAAGATTGGGAGGAAGGGAAGAGGGAAGGGAGGGGGAGAGGGAAGGAAGGCAGGTTAGAAGGGTAGATGGATGGATATGTAGATGGATAGATGAGAGCAGAGGAAGATGGAACAGACAACAGGATGGTTAGAATGAGTGAGCAAATGTATGGGTAGGTGTAAAAGTCCGGGATTTTCTGTACCCACCCTTACTCTGAAACAATGACACTGAGACCTGGTATGTTTACTAATGAGCTTCTTGCACTGTGGCTAGGCAGGGTTCTCATCCACCCTAGCCCAACCACGCTGCCCCCCCCCCCAGCCATGGCCCCATTGCCTGCATCTTAGTCTCTCACCCTGGCTGCTCCTCTTTCATCTGTCCTCTCACAGTGACTCTCCCTGGGGACCTCATGGAGAATTGCCTCTTTCCCTGGCACCCGCCAAGAGACCCTCTCACTGGGATTGAAAGTCCTCCCTCCTCTCCTGCCCAGCTGTTGGCTGATCGGCTCTTTATTAACCAATCAGAAGTGATGAAAACTATTTTTACACGATACTGAGACAGGAGATGCTTGACAGAGTCAATGTGGGATGGCAACAAGATCTCTGGGCACGATAATCAGCATCTGAATGCATAGAGCACAAAACCCTCCCCCAACAAGTAAGGAGGAAAGGAGCAATGGATGGGTAACTGGATGGATTAGATGAGTGGGTGGGTGGATGAGTATAGGCAGGGAGAAAAACAATGATGGATGGATGGGTGGGGGGTAGATGGACAGACAGACAGCTTGCTCTAACGTGGTCTCCTTTGCTCTATACTAGGGTCTCCTATCTTCATCACCTGTGGTGGTTTTCATGTGGCTTGGCTACATTTTATCTCAATGATAAGGGTCACCACTTCAGCCTGTTGCCATCTTTTGGAAGGTGATTGACCATCGGTTCTGATCGCCACACATGCTCACTGTGAGCATGTGCGAAATGTATCGAAAAGAGGCAGACAGAATTCAATCCCTTTGTCCACCAAGTGTCAGCAGTCCCTTTGTCCACCAAGTGTCAGTGGTCCCTTTGTCCACCAAGTGTCAGCGGTATGGACCTATGCACATTGCTAGCTGTCCTTAAGTTTTGTCTCAATTTACGTCAACAAGCTGCTTTGAGGATTAAAGATCGTTTGTAGAGCTGTTTGGAGAGCTGATAACAAGTGGTACTCACCACAGGCGGCGGCCATGTAGACCAAATGAAAACAACCTCCTTTTCAAGCATTCAACAGCTATCCCTGGACAGATGGGGTGTTCAGTCAGGCTTAGCCAAGATAATATCATTTCTTACCATAACTTTTAGCTCTATTTGTCTCCCTAATTAGGACATCAGCTATCAGGACACTTCATCAAATCATGGGTGATGACTTGCACTGTACTCTGCACAGTACAAGCCATGGTGACCACCACCCTCTTGGTATCTTCATCCCAGCTTCCAGCTGTGTGCAGTAGCTGGCATATGTAGCCTTGAGTAGCTGGCATATGTAGCCTTGGTTAGGGTCTCCACACTGTTCCACCCTATTAGTGGGGGCTGGGATTGACTACAGAAACAAAAGACTATATTTACTTCAGAGCAAAGACTTCCGGGTGCCCTCCAAAGTTTCATCTGTAGAAGTGGGGGCCTGGGGCTGTAGCGCATGATGGAGCCCTTGCCTAGCATGCAGAAGGCCTTGGGTTTGATCCCCAGCACTGCAAAATAATTAATTAAAAAAGAAATAGGAATTCGGAATATCTCAGGAGAACAAGAGGATAGGTCTCAACTTCCATCTGTTTTACTTTATCAGAACACTTGCCTAAGAGTTCGTCAGTTGTAATTTTTAAACTTCCTCATTTGCCAAGGGTAAAGTAGAGTTGTCAGGGTCCAGCTGCATGTGCACACACACACTCCCCATCAAGACATTCATGGCTCATACACCACACCTCCAGGCAAGGCCCTCCTCTGGAGCCATGGGCCATACCTTTTTTTAATGTTTTCAAAGAATTATTATTATTATTATTATTATTATTATTGTGTGTGTGTGTACAGGCTACAATGTATTTATTCTGTGGACATGGGCACATGTCTGAGATGACCTACACCCAGTTGCTGTACACATTGTATATAACTGTGGAGCCCGGCACTGTTATATCTGCTGGCATCGACCTGAGAGCGCATTGGAGACAGATGAAGCTGGGTTTGTCTAAGGGGAAATCCTGACAGCCATTCCAGTGGCTCTACTGCCTTGCACACTTGCTATCATCTCTTTTCACTTTTAGTCATCTCAACAAGGACCTAGTGGTGTCTTATTGTGGCTTTAGTTTGCATTTTTCTGACGACTAGTTATGTTTTGAGTGTTTTTTTTTTCGTGACTATTAATGATTTGGGCTTTCAAAGGAGAGGCTGGTACCTGTATTCTGGAGTCTTCTTGGGGACATAGGAAGTACTGGGAGCCAGAGGAGGATGGAGAACGCAAGAAAGGGTTGGGGGAAGGGAGGGGACTAGTACCCTGGGGGAGGGGCTGTCCCAGAGAAGCAAGGAAACGCCAACAGTAAAGAACCTGATGGCTGGAGTGGCTGGCTGGCTTATGGGGTTAATGGTGCCATCTTGACCACAAAATGTGGAGTTTATTCAGAAACCTTCTTCTGCCCCCCTCCCCTGTGGTTGACTCCTAAGTAACTCAGAGTTCCTCGGGGGTAGCAAAAGGAAGGCAGTGGACAGGGCACACCTCACATTTCTTCTCCAAATGACTCTCAGGAGTTGCAGGGGAAGAGCATTGGTTAGAACGGGGCTCCAGGCAGGCAGCACAGAAAGCACTGGAGAGAGCTGGGCGGAGTCCAGGGCTGGTCTCTCCTCCCTACTCTGCCACGTCTCACCAAGTGCGCTCTGATTCCATGACAGAAAGGAACAGGGCACAGACCCTCTCCGTATGTGGAATGAAGAGCTGTGGACACGGGAGCATGGTGGCTTCCTCTGAGGGAAGACAAAGCTGGAGACAAAGCTGCAGGGGCAGGGCAGCAAGTTCCCAAGCTCCTCAAAGCTTCACAGTGATGAATCACCACACCCCGCTCCATGCCCTCTGCATCCACTGCAGTGGATGCAGAGACCAGGTGCCTGGGGTGACAGTGACAGAGGCTTGAGGAGAAATCTGGTCTGCAGCAGCAGTAGGGGAAGGGAAACCCAGTCACAACGTTCGACCCACCTTACCAGTGACACCCCCACCCCACACACCCCACCCCGTCTTCTCTGGCAGAGAAGTGAAGCATCTTCTCTGGTAATAAAATTTATCCAAGCCCCCTCCATGACAAGATGAGCAGAGAAGCCCTCCCTACAGGGAAAACTACAGCAGGCGTGGCTTCCTATGCCATAGTGGAGGCAGAGACAGACCCCCAAGAAGATTGTGACTTTACTCTGTCTCCAGAGGTTTCCTCTCTCTTTACTGGAGGATGAGGTCGGGTTTAAGTAATGAAAAGTGGATTCCCTTACATGAAATTCTTCTGGGAGACATCCCAAACCCTTGATATTAAGAGCACTCAGTTGATTGGTATTGGCTTTTCTGGAGGCTCTCGGATAAAGACAGCATCAGGACCCAACTAACTAGGAAGGCTCCTCCCCAAGCCCTTCTCGGAGATCAGAGGCTAGTCCCAAAGTCTAAGCTGCTGGTGTTCTGCCATGCGCCCTATTCCTTTGTCCTCGGAGCTCAACACATGACAATCCCCAGCAAAAGATCTATAGTCTAGTTTTTAGAAAACAGCCATCCCTTGATCTCACCAGAGGATTAAATCCAGGGCTTCCGTATGCCCAAGTCCACAGATGTCCCAACCCCCTATATAAAATGGTGCAGCATTCACACAGAACCCACACAATCCTCCTGCGTACTTCGAGACATCTTTAGAGTACTTGTAACACTGGTTATGGGTGGCAGGTAAAGAGTAGTCATGGTGTGTTGTCTCAAGGGGAATGACAAGGAAGAGTTTGCTGTGTTCAGTATAGAGGTCATCTTAGTTTTCCACCTCTGTGTTAAAATACCCGAGAGAAACGTGGTGGAAGGAAGGTTTCTATGGTTCTTGGTTTCAGACTTCACTTGCTCTGTCTCTAGGCTGTCAGAAGGACCAAATGCCACATGGTGGAGGAAGGCCATTTCCTTACAGTCAGGAAGCCAGCGTGGTCACAGTGTACCTTTCCAGGGTACGCTGACCCAGTGACCTACTTCCTCTAGCCAAGCCACAGCTCCTGACAGTCCACCAGCTGTGAACTTCTCAAAAGATCAATTTTTTGTGAGGTTGGTGTACAGTGGCCTCTCAATAGCACCAGGGACTAGATCATGGAGGACACGTCAGATCCAAACCATAACCAATGCCTTTTTTTCTGTTTTGAGGGAAAGTCTCACCACATAGCCCAGACTTCATAACCCTAACCCTTACCCAGCAAGAAATTTCCCTGACTGAGTTCCTCAAGTGTTGAGATTACAGTCACAAACAATCACACTCAGCTACAATTCTGAATATTTTCTTTATTGTTTACATTCACATCTGTATTGGTGTGAGGTGGGGCAGCACATGTGTAAAGGTCAGAGGACAGCGTGTAAGACTTGGTTGTCCCCTTCCACAATGTGGGGTCCAGACAACAGACTCAGGTCACTGGGTTACATGCATAAGTACTGTTGCTACTTTGTTTCCAACCCAATTAACCAGTAAAAGAAATTTCAACTCAATCAGTAACAATACAAGCTATAAGCCTAGATTGGGCAGATCTCCCACTACACTATTCTATTCCCATCTATATTATCCCATATAACTTGTGGTTTCTCCAGGCCACGAGCTTCTCTCCAGTCTCTCTGTAGATCCCCCATAACTCCTTCCCCTACCCGGCCATCCTCCATAGCTCCTCCCCTTTTCTGTTGATCCTTTTCTCCTCCCCCAAACCCTCAGCCCCTCCTCCTTCCTCCTGCCCAATCATTGGCTCAAGCCTTTATTTGAAAAGTTAAAGTGGGAAGAAGGTTCACAAGGCAACTCCTCATCTGTAGCCCTTCTCAGGAGTGGAATTAGCATCAAAATACAAGCCCAGGGCTATCCACAACAAAGCACCTCTACCCACTGAGCCATCTCACCAGCCTCCTGAGAATTCTCAGAAATGGACGATCACAGATACAGAGAGCTCTTGGTATAGAGCATTAGAACAAGTAAGACCTCAGCACAATCATTTCTCCTAGCCCCAAATGAGGAAATTGAGGCCCGGGCACCTAAATGCAGTAAGAACGCATTACACATGTATGCTGTTTGAAATCACAAAGTGACCAGATACTTCAATGACAGCTTAACCTACAGCATCACCAAGGACCGGAACCTGTTCAGAACACTTTACTGAACTAGCCCTCCACCCCAGCCCTGGGAGGCATTAGTAGGATTAGGGTTAGGGTTGGGGTTGGGGTTGGGGTTGGGGCTGGGGCTGGGGCTGGGGCTGGGGCTGTGGCTGTGGCTAGGGCTGGGGCTAGGGCTAGGGTTAAAATACTGGAAAATGAAGAACAAAGTCGTCCAAAGTCACAGCATCAGCTGGTTAGAAGTTGGTCTTCTAACGCAGGCCAGGCTGCCTCAAAGCCTATGTGCTCCTCTAACCTCTAGGCAGTCCTGCCCTTTGCTAGCCACTGCCACCACTAAAGACAGGTAGAGGTTCCTGTGCACATAACAGTTGGTAGAGTGATTGCCTAGCCACAAAGTCAATCCTCAGCACAGCATAAACCAGATATGATGCTACACAACTAATCCCAAAATTCTAGTTCTTGGGAAGCAGAGGCAGAAAAATCAGAAGTTCAAGGCCATCTTCAGCTCATATACATCATATATTTGAGGACAGCCTGGGCTACATGAGACATGAATGTGGAAAGGAGCTTGTAGGGAGGAGGGGAGGCTAACAGGATGAGAGAGGTGAGCAGTTACAATATTCAGAATGTAGTTTCTATGGGTATGAAATTATTGAAGAACAATGTCAATATAAGTCAGGGGAGAGGGGCAAAGAATAAAGGGAAGGTACAGTGAGTGACTCATGTCTATAATGCCAGGACTGAGGAGACTGACACAGAAGGATTGCCATGAGTTCAAGACCAGCCTCGGCTATATAGTGTGTTCAAAGCCAGACCACTACCTAGGGAGACTCTGGGGGGGAGAAGTGTGTGTGTGTGTGTGTGTGTGTGTGTGTGTGTGTGTGTGTGTGTGTGTGTGTATCTGTGTGTATATCTGTGTGTATGTGTATCTGTGTGTTTATCCCTGTGTGTGTATCTATATGTGTGTATTTGTGTGTGTATACACTAAGGATAGACATAGGGCATTCTGCTTGGGAGGGGAATGAGGACCCCATACATGTTTCTGTTACTGACAAAATGGTAAGTGCCTCAGGCAGGCAGATACAGTCTGAGCTTGTGAGAACTTTGTTTAATATCAAATTGAGTTATGAGAGGCAGGCAGGGATGATGAAGAAAGATTTCTTGGAAAAGATGATATCAGGTGATGTTGTGAAACAGAAGTGACCTGGGAAAATGGCAGAGCTCACGGAGCTAGGGCAGAGCAAAGCCTACCTGAGTGTGTCAGCAGCAGGCAGGGAATCGAATGACAAGGTGCCCTGGACTTCTGAAAAGAGACCTCGTGTCCCATAATCTCCATTGCCCCCTGGACAGGTAAGCAAGAGGCAGGTCTGCCCAGCCTGATTAACTGAAGATCGCCGTCCCAAGGGCGGGGATGTCTGACATCCTCCCCAAGGTTACATAGCGATGAGTAGCAGACACAGAACTGGGACCCAGGCCTGCTAACTCCAAGCCAAGTGCTCCCTGAGCTGCACCCACTGAGCACACAAGAAAGAACAGGCGTTCTAAGAACTAGGGGATTTCATGGGCAACACACAAGGCAGGGTCTCGAAACAACTGTGTTCATTTGTCCATTCACTCATCCTCTCTGTAAATTATCACACTCCCTCCCTCCTTCTATCCTTCCTTCTTCCTTAGAAACACTCAATAAAAATTTGAGGTAATCCAAGTATAAATGGCTTATGCCTGTAACCCAACATTCAGACTGAAATAGGAGAATTTCTGTAAGTACATGGCCAGCCTGAGTTTAAAAGAAAGAAAGGAAGAAAGAAAGAAAGGGAAGAAGGAATGAAGAAAGAAAAGAAAAGGAATAGAAAATAAAAACAAGCTAAAACTATGGCCCATGGGTTTCCATTGGCTCACAGTTAGAGAGTCTAAGGTGGTAGCCAAGAGTCTCAATGTACAGCCTAGACACATAGGCACAGAGGTGAGGCCAGGTCTACAGTCACATGGAGTCATCAAGACTGCCGGGAGACTTGGAGCCAACAGAGTAAAGAAAAGACACTGATGTCCACTTCCAGGGTTCCTGAGAGGTTACCTGAGACATGGAATAAGTGTCTTGTGACCAGAATGTCATCTTCACATGGCGTTCCATCCCAAGATCCTTCATGATGAAAGGAAAAATCAACTCCCCAAAATTGTCCTCTGACTCCCACTGACCAACACACTATGATGGACTGACCCTCAAGGACCTTTTGAAATTCTTCTCCACCAAGGATACCTCAAGACCTCATTAAGGTACCTCACTGGCAGGAAGCCCACAGAACTGCCTCAGAGGAACCCAGGGCTTCGTGCATGCTAAGCAAGCGCTCTAACTGAGCGGCATTGCGGCCAATCAAGGTTGACAATTTCAGTGATGCCTTCACTCAACATTCTTAGCCCCCACCTCAGCCCCCAGCCTCAGGAAGTTAGGTCTTGGGAATATAGATCCTTATCAGGCTGGATAAGAGAGGTGCTTTCCTGTATACAGCAAGGGTTTCCTGGAGCATGCGGAGTGCCTGCTCAGGCCCACAGCTGAGGTGGGAAGGTAGATAGAGATTCCAGGCAAAGATCCTAGACCTGATTCCAGTGATCTTAGCCAGGCCTGGGATAGGCCTTGGACCTGCTGTTTACATTGTTCCCAGGTGATTCCAAGCTGGTGAGGTTTAGTTTCTATGGGATCAGTCTTTGACCCTACCCAGCTTCCCTGACAGGTTCTGGACAGTGGCTCCAGAACCCAGAATCACTCCCCTGCCTTCCACCACCCTTTTGTCTTTTTTACTTTTTATTAGTCCTTTGTGAATTTCACATCATGAACCCCAGTCCTGCTTATCTTTCTGTCCCCTCATATCTGCCCTTCACCCTTGCAACCTCACCCAAAAGATAAAACCAAATAACAATACAAAAAAAAAGCATAGAAACATCTCATCACAGAAGGTTTAATGTGTCAGTATGTCCCACAGTATATCCCTCTGTCCACACATCTTCACTTGCAAATGGTCATTGCTATGAGTCATTGATCTAGTTTAAGATCTCTGGCTTCTGTGACCCCATCAATATTGGTTCCTCATTGGGACTCCTCCCAGTTATCCTACTGTTGCCCTGTGTCATGGAGATTCTGCAACTTTGGCTTAGCAGGACTGACCCTTTCATTCTCCCAGGCATTAACAGATGATACAGGCTTTGGGGTAGGCCAGCCCACGCCCTGGGTATAGCTGAGCTGGCTAACACACAGGCTTTCCCTTATCCACACCACCAGGGCGAGCCCTCCAGCACTGCTCTGGCTGAGCCACCCAATACCACCCTCAGCAGGAGGCAGGGGCAGCTCTCCTGCTCTCATACCCTTGAGGCTGGCTCACCTACACCCATTGTGCTGCCCAGTCAAGGTGGCTGCACAATTCTCCCAAGTGCTGTAGCCTGTGAGGAACTGGGGCCAGCTCAACCATTCTCAAACCCTCAGGGTTTGTTCACCCCACCCTTCCCTGCCTTTCCTATCAGGGCCAACTCCACTGTGTTGCCCAGGTGAGGTACAGGGCTACAGCCAGTGAGGCCCTGCCCACTACTCTTATCCAGCAAATGTGAGAACTAGGTTTTGGCCCTGTTACTACTCTGTCCCTGCTCCCTCTCCAGATTACAGCAGCATTCATGCCACTCATCTGTTCCTTCCAGAGAGGCACAAATAGGCTGTCTGAGCCCCGCAAAGGCCACACTGCTAATGGTGGAGACTCAGGCCTCTCTGATTCTTCTCACTGTCCTCTGCTTTTTCAGTTGGGTCCTTGTTCCTGTGTCAAGCTCTCTGAGACCAGCTGTGGAAGAAACAGGAGTTGATGGAGGAGGGGGACCAGGGTGTCCAGTAGGGTAAGGGATGGCCATATGACACAAATGGCTTCCCCTGTTCTCCTCACTTGGCCGGGGCATACCCTGCCCTCCAAGGGGCTGAGGGTCAGGTCCCTGCAGAGCAAGGTCCCATCAGGAAGATAGCTTCTCCTCCCCCAGGAATGTGCATGAAATCCCAGTAACTCTCTCCAGCTGGGCTTGACATAGGAAGGGCTCAGCTTAAGTTGCCTCTTCTCTCCTAATGACAACTCAAGGTGCAAAGGTTGGGTAGGAGGGGGTAGGGAGCCTGGGGAGACCCTTCTAGGCACCGTGGAAAGTGTCTGTCCTCAAAACACACACACACACACAGAGAGAGAGAGAGAGAGAGAGAGAGAGAGAGAGAGAGAGAGAGAGAGAGAGAGGACAATCCTTTATCCTGAGGCACTGATAATGGTGTCTTTATGAGTGGATCATAATGGTAATGAGACTAAGGAAAGCCAAGGGTACGAGAAAGACTAGCATGAATATTTCCTAGGAAGTCCTACAGGGAAAAAAATGCTTGTAAATAGTGTATCCAGGCACTCATGTTAATGCTTCAAACACATGTTACATGACTAACACCTCAAACGTATGTGCCAACTGTTCCCATCTTCCAGACAAGATGCTGGCATTTGGAGTTTTCAGTGACTTGCTAAGAAAGTGGATAACTTAAGGCTGATCTGCCTGTCTCCCTTGCAGAGAAACTGAGAGCTAGAGGCAGTTCCAAAGGGGACTCAGGCAGGATCCTCCTTCATGCTGCCCAGAGCACTGTACTGAGAATCAGAACTCCGAGGTCCCTCCTTATCTCCACCAGCAATGTGACCTTGGCTATGTCACCAACTTTCTCTGAACCTCGGTTACTGATTTCTCTGCAGAGGTGACCCAGTAGAGATGTCAAATAAGAACATTCAAGGAAATGTACACTCAAGATACAACTGTTGTGAGGCTTCAGTGGTGAGTGTGATTTAGCTGAGAGTGTCACTTCTGTCAAACTGTGTTTCCAAGCCAGGCATTGTGGTGCACACGGGTAATCAGCATCCCTGAGCAGGGCTTCAAGGACATTGTGAGTTCAAGACCAGCTTAGGTTTCAAAATACCCTGTCTCAAGACATCAGACAAGGAGGAGGAAGAGGAGGAGGAGGAGGAGGGAAGGAGGAGGGAGAGGAGGAACCATCTCCACCTAGCTTCCAAGGAAAGAAATGGTACTAACATATCCATTATCATCACCCCCATCACCACCACCCCAGCTGGCAACAGCAAGAGCCTCATCTCAACCATCAGCAACTTCAGCACCACCACCATCAATTTCTACTTATTGAGTGGCTAATAGCAAAAATAGTAACCATTTATTACATATCGACTATGTGCCGAGCACCCACCTCAGGCAAGCAAGACAGAAGCCAAGGGCAAGAGAGCAGAGAGATGGGAACTGCAGACGGTGACAGCAAAGTGACCTCCAACCAAATCCCAAGCCAAAGCAACATCTATGGTCAAGGAGAAAGGCTCTTTTCACTGGAAGGTCCAGCAGGACAGGCACAGGAATGACAGAGGATGCGGCTCTAGAATGCGATGGTCAGAGGCTCTCAGCTGCCCCAGCCCAGGACCACGTCAATGGGAGAATAGAGGGAAGACTGAAGAGAAGGACCAAGTAGAGATTGGCTGTGTCTGAGTCATCTAGCCACTGACTGCTCAGAACAAGTGAAGAAGGATATAGCCGCTCCTCCGCATGCCTCTAGGTGCATTCTACACCAGCCTGGGTCAGAAGGAAGAGCCTGAGTTGGCTCCTATAGGCAGAAGGGAGATGCATTCACCCCTAGGCAGAAGAGGGGAGATTCCTACAACCCCCAAGTATGCTGATACAGCAGTCGGCTACACTTGAGGACCTGGGAAGATAGTTAAAATGGGACAGAGAGTTGGAGAGAGCTGAAACAAGCGGCAAGCTGCAGAGCTGTGTGGGACATGACTGGGCTCGGGCTAGGAAGTTAGCCCATGGTCTTAGGTAACTGAGGCGCTCAGTCTAGATGCCAAGGCCGCAGGCCTGTAGGGGCAGCAGCTGATTGCTCTTTACTGATGGAGCGATGAGCCACACCAGAACTCCTGATGCCTTGGGATGTTGCATCACCCCAGCTTCACATCTGCTCTGACCTGTACCATGAGAACCTTCCTGTTCCCGTGGAACAGGTCATATAGCCTGGGCTTCCATAAGACAGTGACGTTAAAATGAGTCATGGGCTGGGTGTGCCTGATAGAGTCGGGAGGCTGAGTCAGGAGATTGTAGCAGTTAGTTCAAATCCAGTCTGGGCTGCATAGTAGAACCCTGTATCAAAAGACCAAGAAAAAAAAATAATCATGAAATGCCTGATCCACCTAGACCTGGAGGTGACCCAGTGGAAGGCTGACTTTTGCCCTCAGATCTTCTGGAGTTGGCCCAGAGCACCCTCCCTCTAAGCAAAAGGCAGAATCCACCTTTTACATCTGGGTTGGGGAAATGACCATGTCACCCACCAGACGGGCCCTGAGCAGAGAACTCAGCCAGCCCTTGCTCCGACCCTCCCTCCCCCATCTCCAACCAACCAGCCTACCAAATGGAAGTGCAATCTTCCTCCTTTCCCACCAGGACAGCTGCTTGCCTGTAGAACCCATAAACTAGCCCCCAAGACACACCCATTTGGTCTCCCTCACAGGAGGTGACCCACCCAGGACAGCCCTGAGTCTGAGGAGGCTACACTGGGAGAACCTGGCCAGTCCAGCTGCTCAGAAAAGCGGGGTCTCTGTCCCCATGCAGGGACAGCATGAGAGAGGTTGTAACCATTTAAACCTCTAAGCATGCTCTGGCCCCATCCCCATTACCAGCTTCCTGCCCCACCAGCGCTAACTAGAGCCCGTTTCCTAGCCATACTCAACAATGAGGCTTCTCATACAACCCACTTCATATGTGTGTCCCTATAGCACAATCACCCTGCCATCCTGCTGTCCCTTTCTGCTTCTGGAAACTCTTATTAGACTCTCAAAACCCTATAGCAAGGTCCATGCTCTGCGAAACCTAAAGTCTTAGGGTTAATCTCTCTCTTCACTATACTCATCCTGGGTTTTGTGAAGACACTCAAGGCAAATATCTTAAAGTGATATACTTGCTGTGTCTGTGTCTGACCCCACCTTACCCAAAGAAAAGCCCGTACCTCAGAGCCCTGCATCTAGAGCTGAAGGTATGCTTGAGAGAGGCAACAGGAATAGGCAAGCAAGCTGGGAAGCAGGCTATAGTCCCCAGTCAAGAGCACTGTCACTGGGACAGGCACATGCAGTGGGGGGACAAGATCCTCAGATCCCAGGGAGCCACCAGGCTGGTGCACGAAGGCGCTTAGAGCACTGTCTGTCTCTGTCCACAGCCTCCAGGCCTGAGCCCAAGCCTCTTTTGTAACTCACTTGATTTCATGTACTCAGTTTGCAGGATAGATAAAGTAGTTTGTTGACAGTAGGATCAGGAGTTTAAGGCCAGCCTAGGCTACATAGAAAGCCCAAGAACATCCCTTGTTATATGGAACCAGAAAAGGGACAGAGGAAAGGAGAGGAAAGAAGAGGAAAACAAACAAAAGAGAAAAGTCATGTTGAGCTAAAGTGTTGCTCTGGCTGGGGAACTCTGGTGTGTTGACTTAACCCCTCTGAGCATTCTCAGTAGAACAAGGGGCTCACAACCAGCCTCCCGAGACCAGCAAAGACTGGGCCCGGCACACCATAGGTTCTTTGTGGAAGTTCTTGCTTCTCTTCCATGTGTTTTCCCAGCTCCATCTGACCCCTTAGTGGTCCTTCTCCCAGCCATGTCCGGCTGGCTGCCTGCAGGTGACAGAGCCTGCTCTAAGCCCTGTGGAGCTGAGACTGGGGAACACATTTGTCACGGTGTAACCAGAGACTGTCTGGGGGCTTGATGCCAGTGCTCCAGCTGGGGCCAGCGCCAGGCCCCCTCCTCACAGCTGTCAAGACAAGGCTCAGCAGCAAAGCAACCAGGGGCCCTCACTGGGGTTGAAGGGGGGATGAACAGGGGCTAGGTGGGGCCCTGTCTGCAAACGGACAAGAAAGTCACAGCAGGTCCAGGCTACATGAGGATCTCTAAGAAACCCCTGTAGCCTAGGCTAGGGAAAGCCACACACCGCCAAGTTCCAGTCTACTCTTGACCACCTGGAGAACGTTGAAGAAATTACTTCACCTCTCTAATCTGGACTTTGCTCATCAAGAATAACATTATCTAATTCTGCAACTTTAGAGATCAAACAAAGCAGAAATCAGCCAAGGCACTGGGCAGAGTGCCTGGCAAGTCACAGACATAAGCCAGCTTATTCCCCTGGCCTTCTTTCTTGATCTTTCTCCCCTTCTACTTGTACCTATTCCACTAAGTTGGGGGAGGGGGATCCCCAGGTCGATGGGATGGGGCCAAGTGAAGGTAACTCTCAAGGGACACTTTGAGAGGGTAAACCTAGAAGAAACAAAGTCAGAGACCTTCACCCTGGCCCTAGAACGTGTTGTGAGACCTTGCTCAGAGCCCTACGCCCTCTTTGAACCTTGTTTTTCCTAATA
Source organism: Tokudaia tokunoshimensis (assembly GCA_036184795.1). Taxonomy (NCBI): domain Eukaryota; kingdom Metazoa; phylum Chordata; class Mammalia; order Rodentia; family Muridae; genus Tokudaia; species Tokudaia tokunoshimensis. The sequence continues at coordinate 45,008,327 of BTHU01000008.1, forward strand.
CCCCCAACCCTTGATGCATATGCAAACTCTTCCTGGATATTTTTGTTTTGCTGTGTATTACACACTTTGATACCAGGCCCCTTATTGAGATCAGCTGCCACCTTCCTTGCTAAAGTGGTCTAGAGGGTGATGGCTTAAGGCTCAGGAAACAGGACCTTAACCCATAAACAGAGAGTGCAAATGGGGCTGAGACCCTAGTCCTTGGCCCTAATGCTTTCTCTTGCTTATGCTCTGTAGGGATAGCCATTGCCCCACAGCTAAACTGGTAGAAGGGAAACCTGAACTCCGAGCCAAACAGGGATGTGTTCATTCCCCTGCCGCCCCACCCCCTCAGCACCTCCTGAATGCCAGCCTTCTTCAGCTGGGCCCAGGGTACCAGATATAGTTGGGTCCTGGCCAGGAAAAACGAAACAAAGGCGGCTCAGAGCGAGAGCGCCCCCTGGTGGAAGGTGAGATTCTAGTGCTTGGATCCACCCTCTCCCAGAACTGTCCCTGGGAACTGGCCAGCCAAGATCCACTAAGCTAACAGAGCCTGAGCTAGAAAGCCATGTCAAACTAGTTACCCAGTCACTCACAGTTCATAGACAATACCGCAAAAGAGTGCTGGGGGCATAGCCACTGGGGTGGAGGAAATAGGAGGGCAGCAGATGCCAGGTTGCCCTGGTAGAGAGAAGGGTGTATAGCCCCTCCAAAAAGTAGCTCCCACAACACCTGAGCAGGAGAGGAGGCGGGGATTCTGTAATGAGGATCCAGCATCGTCAGGACACAGAGACATCAGCATCGCTCCTTGAGGAACCTCAAAAATCTTTATCCGGAGACCCTGAGCACCTGAAGGATTGTAATTGGGGAGGGGCCTGATCAGATTTGCAGGAAGATCACTCGGGATGGAAAAGTAGCTCAGGTAGTAGAGCACTCACCTAATGTACACTAAGCCGTGGATTTGACCTCCGGCATCACATAAAGTGACTGTGACCATGCTTACCTGAAATCCCAGAACCCTAGAGTTAGAGACAGGAGAATCAGGAGTCCCAAGTCACCCTTGGGGTATATAGTAGGTTAGGGCTAGCCTGAGATACATGAGACTGTGTCTCAGAAAGGAAGGAAGGCAGGATGGAAAGGAGGAAGGAAATGATATAGCTCAGGGTGGAAGGTGGCAGGCAAACAGCTTCATGGGGACAGGCTAGGCTGTGATGACAGGGGTATCCTATGATGATGGGACTGGGGCTCTGGAGGTGGATAAGACTGGTGGAGCCCAGCGGTTGGGCCTCGTCCTCTCCTGACCCTCTGGCCAGGACTAATACATCTGTGGAACAGTCCAGATGCTCCTACCTGTGTGTATCCACTAACTCCAAGGAGGAAAGAGAGTAGAGAGGTGGGAAAAGGTGGGGTAAGAGCAGGAAGACTGAGGATACAGAAGAGAAGTACTCATGCAAATTTCCAGAGGTTAGAGGAACAGAGATCAACAAGGTTTGCTTATCTGGATGTAGTATCCCAATCCAAGATGTCTGTGAACAAAGGATACGATGCTGCAGCAGAGGGTCTTGAGGAGTCCGAGGCATGTGAGCCCCTATGGATAGATGCACACACCATACACACATATGTGCCACCCAGCCCCAAGAGCCCATAAGTGTCATGGGAGGTCTTCCTTCAGCAGACACGGCCATCCCAATGGAGCCCTAGGCCAGTGGCCGTGTATGGATGGAAGGATGCTGGGACTGCATGGGGCTGGGTGGAGCTGTTGTGGAGAGACTGTCCTCTGAATACCAGAAGCTAAAACCGAAGAGGGGCCACAGATTCTATGCCAGGCAGGATGTGCTGGGGTACCTGCCAGGCAGCCTCACTCCTCCTCTCCTTCCCAGGATTGGGACCGGGGGCGGGGCAGAACGCTCGTCAAATCCACTTTAGGAAAATTGGCTACATGATGTTTATCACAAACTGCAATTTAGCATCTCTATTCAGGTCCTCTCCATGTTTAATTACATATAATATGGTGGAGGGAAGGAAGCAGAGGAAGGACTCTGTATGACTTCTTCTTCAGTCTCTTCCTTCCAGAGTGTTAAGATCAGAGGTGAGACATGGAGCCCAGCAGAGGGAGGGACAAAGACTTGGCACCTTTGGCGGCTTCACATGCCAAATCTGCAAAGCCAGAAAGCTGCCTGTACTCCTGGCTGCAGCTCAGCTCAGACTGGGACATAGCTCCCCACGCCCCAATAAATCCCAAGACCTTTGCTTTCTAAGGCCCCGAGATACAGCGTACCCCACACAAAGCAAGTTGAGAGGGGTCACACACCCCAGCTCTGACAAGGCCCCTCACCTTAGACTACAGGCCGCTGTGATTTTTTTAGTCCCTCCTGACTGAAGAGACTAGGATACCCGCAGGAGCCTCCAGGCACCCTTTTCCATCTAATCTCTTTGCCTTCTTCCCCTCAGGATCCCAGTCCTCTCCAGAGCTGTGAGGGCAGGGCTCCAATTAGCTCATTTGCTTGGTTAATTGAGTGGGGAGGGGAAGGAATTAAACTCCTCATCAGGGATCTCCCCTGCAGGGCCAGAAATGGAATGAGGGGGTGGGGACCCCATCTCTGAGCACCCTCAGTCAACCCTGGATCCCCCCACACGTCTCTGTCCTAGATATGGATGGAAGCATGGACCAGAGAGATTCTGGCCCCCTCATCCATCCAGGCAACCACCATCCTAGATCAGAGTGCAGTGGGGACAGGGGGACCCTGCCTTGGGATCTGACATCTGACTCTTAATAGTTGAGTTTTGCCCGCCTTCTTGCTGACTTTCCTTGGCTCACGAGTCTCTCTCTCTCTCTCTCTCTCTCTCTCTCTCTCTCTCTCTCTCTCTCTCTCTCTCTCTCTCTCTCTCTCCCTCTCCTCTCTCCCTCTCCTCCCCCCGCCCCGTGGTCTCTTGGTTCCAGAAAAGCCCCTCCCCCAGGGGGGCCCAGGAAGTGCAACCAGGCTCCTTGGCGGTGCATTGGCCATGGTCCTCATCCTTGGCATGACTCTAGCTGTCTTCCTTCTGTACCGCTGGCAGCAGAAGAGCCAGTTAGGAGTTGACATCAGTGGGTGAGTGTGGATAAGCCTACCTCACTTGCTCACCCCTATGGCTTGTAAACTCCCAGCAAGCACTTGCCCTTGCAGGGGGTTCAGGCCGTCAGGTCCTCCTCAGTAGCCCAATTTGGAGACGTACAATTTGCAGTGAGGAAAACTGTGGCCCGATGCAGCCTCTATAGCTATTACAATTTTACCTTCCCCTAGCCAGTGATTCCCAACCTTCCTAAAGCTGAGACTCTTTAATACAGCTCCTCCCCAACCGTAAAATTATTCCATTGTTACTTCATAGCTGTGATATCATGGCTGTTACTAATTGCAATGCAAATATCTGATATGCAGGATATCTAATAGGCGACTCCACCCAAAAGGGGTCATGACCCACAGGGTGACAACCACAGGACCTAGTTACTGACTAACTGGGGGCCAGAGACCATGAAGACATAACGTTTATGGAAGAGCCCAAAAATCTAGTCATCACCATCAATGACATTTTAACTCATTTCTTTCATTCACTATGTTTGTTTAGCATTACTATTTTTACACGGTGTCTCACTATGTTGTTCAGGCTAGCCTCAAAGTTCTGAACCCAAACCATTCTCCTGCCTCAACCCTCATGCCAAGCTTAGATACAATATTTTTTTAAAAAATTAAAATCAGTGTAAAAAAACTAAGATGAACAAAATATCCATGTTTTCAATAGAGACAGACTTAGAATGACTGGTTCCCCATTTGCCTCGGGCTCCAATATGACTCAGCATGCTATTACTGATCCTCTCTTTACTTAAAATGTTATTTTGTTCATCATGGATTTCCGCATTAACTTTCATTTGAAAAATATCACATTAAATGTGATTTATTGTGATGGTTGAGATGGTCGGTGCCTCACATTTTGTCCTGCATTCTCCTTCCCCTGGCCCTGGGAGTTCTTGCTAAGACTCACAGGAGTCCTACACTGTCCAAGGTAGACTGGGATGGACTATAGCAAGGACTTTTGGGAAAGATGGACAGCTCACCCTTAGTCTCTACTCACTGTGCTGTGTACCCATATCTCAGACTCTGACCACCTGAGGCTGCCTGGGAGCAGAGCTCAGGGCTCTTGGGACAGTAGTGTTCAGATGTCCTGCCAGGGACCAAGGAACCCATTTGAATCTGTACTGAACTCATCTTCATTCTGTTCCTTCAGGATAGACCTGTCTCCTTCCCAGAAGTTGGAGCCAACTCCGGACATTCAGGTGGGCCTAGGGCAGCCCAGGACAAGATCCCTCATCTGGGGGAAAACGGAGTCTTTTCAAAATCAGAGTCTCACTAAGTAGACCTAACCTTAGTGAGAGCCAATCTCATGCTGAGGTTAACTTCCCTGAAGAGAGTATGTTACCTCCATGAACCAGTCAGTCCTTCCAGATTAGGACAAAACCTCTCCCTGCCCCACTCTGAGAAATGACAAACTTAGGCTGTCCTAGCCAGAGCCCTCAGAAGAACCTCTTTCCCTGCCTCCCAACCAGTCAAGGGGAGGTAGCTCAATTGGTAGAGGGTTTCCATAGCATGCAAGAAGCCCTAGGCTCAATGCCCAGTACCAAATAGATGGAGTAAGGTAGTATGCTCTGGACATAGAGGCAGAAGGATCAAGAGTTCAAGACCAAACAGGGCAAAGTGACATAACACATTTAGTCCCAGCATTCAGGAGGCAGAGGCAGGCAGATCTCTGTGAGTCCCAGGCCAGCCTTAATGAGTCCCAGCCTCTACTTAATGAGACTCTGTTTTTGAAAAGAGAGAGTGGAGAAGGGGGCAAAAATTAAACAGAGAGAGAGAGAGAGAGAGAGAGAGAGAGAGAGAGAGAGAGAGAGAGAGGGAGGGAAGGGAAGGAGGGAGAGGGAGGGAGGGAGGGAAGGAGGGAGAGGGAGGGAGAGAGAAAGAGAGAGAGAGAGAGAGAGAGAGAGAGAGAGAGAGAGAGAGAGAGAGAGAACATTCCATTCAAGACTAGCCTTGGTTACATAGCAGCGTAGAGGCCGCTCTGCCACATGAGACCGTCTCAGTACCAAAATAGAACATGTCTTCTTTAGGACTTGTAGGGTGCCTGGCCTGGGCTGACTCCTACCAGGGTACCATTATCACAACTAAACCAATTAGTTAGGGTGACTATGTGAGGAGCACCCCCACCAAGTTCCGGGGCAGAGTCATCTGGAGCAGGGCGTGGCATGGACTGTACAGCTCCCTCTTTCTTTTCCAGGGTCTCCACCTAGAGCTGGGGAGGCAGCAGGAAGAAGACCTTCCTCTACAACCCCCCTACTATGACCTGGGGGTCTCCCCCACCTACCGACCCTTGGTAAGAATGACTAAATCCTAGGACAGTAGGAGCCATAGCTGAGCTCCTCCACGGCCCAGTTGCCTTAGAGGGAAAAGGTAGACAAAAGAATGGGCTGAGGCCTGGGGATGATATAGCTCAATTGGTAGAGGGCTTGCACTGAGTGCTTAGCATTCACAAGGCCCTAGGTTCGAGCCCCAGCATGGTGTTGCACCCCTAGCACTGGGGAAGTAAAGGAGGGCAGGGTCAAGGTTATCCCTGACTACGCAGGGAATTCGAAACAAGCTTGGGATGCATGAGACCCTGTCTCATAAAAAGAAAGAAAAAAGAAAAGAAAAGGCCAATAAAATGCCTTGTAGGTAAAGGTACTTGGGATGGCAAGCCTGGTGACCTACATAAGGTGGAAGGAGAGAACAGACTCAAGACTCCACGTCATCCTCTGACCTCTGTGTTTGCCATAGCTCGTGTTTCATGTCACACACACACACACACACACACACACACACACACACACACACGAGAGGACACATACACGAGTGAAAGTGGGGGAGGGGGAGGGGAGAGGAGGGGACGGAGAGGGGGGAGAGGGAGAGGGAGAGAGAGAGAGATCCTTAGCCAGGAGGGATGGGGAGAAGGAAGCCCCCATTTCAGTGACCCTGGGCAAGCGACCCTGCATCCTACATGTACTAGAGGGGAGAGAGGACTTCCAAGAAAGCTAAGCCCAGCTTGATGCCCAGTTCTCAGTCCTCTAAGCGCCAGTCCCAGCTCTGTGCTTGGCACCCAAGTCTCCAGGCTCTAACAACCACCAGAAAGCTCCTTCACGGCCCCTGCGCCTGGCCCCACTCCCAGCTGCTCACAGGGCCAGCACCACTTGAATGGCCGCTACCTCTCCCCACGGTCGGCTCCTTTCAGAAGGCTTGGGAACTGGAGGTGGTACCTATATGGTGCCAGCCTGGAGACCCAGGCCAGAGCGGCTGGGCCCAAAGATAACACCCTCTCTCCTGGCATGGGTAGCCAAGTCAGGCCTTTGTCTCCTCAGCACAGCTAGCCTGCCTCATAGCTGGAAGTGCCAATGAAGGCCTAACTTAGATGCCAAATCCTGGCCCCAGGGCAGTCACGGCCCCTTCTTGGGGAACTGCACCCAGAAGAACAGCCCAGCCTCAACCCTTTTGTTACAACACGAGGTGCAAAAGACCACCAGCCAAGAAGCGACATGAAGCTGACTCTATAGAGAGTAACCCCTATACCACTCATCCCCACTGGAGATTGCACAGCACAGCCCCTCCTGCTCCCACAGAAGGAATCATAGTGGCAGTGTAGTGCTGGCTGGACCCCAGGCCTCTTGCCAATTGTTTTTACAAACACTATTTCATTTAATCTCACACCAATCTAAGCCACAAGCCCTGTTGATATTTACTGGATAAATTAGAAAACTGAGGCTTGATGAATCTGGGAGCCTTGGCCAAGACCACCCAGGGAGCAGTGGAGGACAGCATAGCTCACGCTCCAGATCACCAACATCCAGCGCAGCCAGACATGTAGGGAGAGAAAGGAAGAGACCGGATCCTAGAGTAGGTCCCACGCAGCTTCCAGCTCCCCACAGGCGCAGAAGGGCTCAGGTCTATCGTCTGCCTGTCCAGCCCAGCAAGGGAAAAAGAGTAGACAAGGTGGCTGGGAGTGGGTGAGGTAAAACAGAGTGGAGAGGCCCAGCATTCCCAGAGGAGAAAGCCACACCCCACCCAAGATCTGCAACATTATCCTTCCCCCTCAACCTCCAGACTGAAGTGTGAAGGGACAAAGGGAGGAGGGGCCGAGGCTGTGGCACGGGGAGGAAGGACCATGAAGGTTCGTGATTTGGAAAGCCGTGGGTACACTCCAGCGGGATCTCCCATAGGATGGGCCAAGGCACGCCGTAATAATTGCTGTGATGTAACGAGGCAGCTGCGCCTGGCCCTGATCCCCAACCACGACTTTCTCCATCCTGCTCAATGCCAGCTGCCCCTTCTGCCTAGCAGGCCCGGGCCTCCCTGGGGACTTAGGAGGAACCAGACTCACCACTGCAGCTCCTACCCAGCGACAGAGCCCATCCCTCAGGCCCTACTACACACCCCTCTCCCCTTCCCCACTAAGCGCCATACCCCATACTCAGGGCTGGAAGCCTCCCTCCTCCTGCCCTTCCATAGCCCAGCTTCACTTGAACTGACAGGATCCTCTAACACAGTGGCTCTCAACCTTCCTAATGCCACAACCCTTTAATATAGCTCCTCACGACCCCCAACCACCAAATTATCTCATTGCTACTTCGTAACTGCAGTTTTGCTACTGTTATGAATTGTAGTGTAAATATCTGATGTGCGACCCTGAAGGGGTCATGACCTACTGGCTGAGAACCACTGCTCTGTAACCTTCCCCACTCAAGAGTCTCTGAGGACCAAGAGCAGAGGGAGCCACCTCTGCCCACCAGTCACAGGCAGGAGATGGGACCAGATGTCTCCACCCTGTGTCCTGCATGAGCCAGAGACAGTGCAATCAGAAAGGCCAACTGGGTGACTAGAGGCTGGAGCAAATGACCTGTGAGGTGGGGTGTGCAGGTCTCCAGGCGAGTGTGGCACCACAGGAAGCTCCAATGTTGTTCCCAAGAAAAGTGTAATTCCTTTTTGCCTTACAGAGCAATTACTGGCCAAGAAAGGATTTATTCCTATACTCAGGTTTGTTGTCCCTGCAGCTTGTATACAAGTCACATTATTGATATTGTCATCAATTCTGCTTTCAACAAGTGGTGAGGGGAGGCCATGCAGGGAACAGTCACTGTTTACAGAGGCAGAGCTCCAGAGAGGCCAGGAAGACATCAGGGAGCCTGGGGACTAGCAACTGAAAGCATATCCAAGCTCAGTAGTCCTAACCTGAGTGGACCCAAGTTCTCTCTGCATGAACCAAGTCCATGATATGCGTTTACTCAAGAGGGCTAACCAAGGCTGTGACACCCCCCTACACATCTGTAGAAATGTCTGGGCTAGTAGTTTATCCAGGAAATATATACTGGAAAACTGCAGGAGATTTGTATTTGCCCAGGAGAGAAGGAGGAGAGGAGGGAGGGCCCTACCTTTAAGGAGAGATTCCCATCTTCTCATTCTTGTGAGCTAGAAACTGAAGATGCTACTTAGCAGCCTTGGGGATTCTGAAACCACTATGTCAATTCCAGTCCTCCAAGAAGCAGATGTCACAGTGAAATCAGACATGGAAGGGTCACTGGGAGGACAACTCTGAAAGATACAGAGCAGAGAATGATCTTTTAACCAGAAGACTGCCTTGTTGCCTACGAAAGGGGAGAAGGCCAGAGGAGAACTGCTTGGGAAACCTCCCTATACCAACACAGTTTGGCCAGGCAATGGAGAACACTCAGCCATGAGTAGATGGACTATCCTGGGTCATGGGTGGCCACAGCACAAACACTATTGGAAGATCCAGGGGGCAGTCAGTAGGACTACAGCCAACTACCACAACATCCGGTGACCACAGAGATGTCCAGGTCACCCACGTTCAGACAATCTGTGGGCCTCTATCTATCTCTATGAGAGACAGAGCCCTGTTGCTGTGGAGGACCTTAGGGTCATGACTGGTGTCTTCTTTATTCTTTTCTTTGTTCTTTTTGTTTGGTTTCGTTTTTGTATGCTCTTGAGAAGAGTCTCAATTTGCCCAGGCTAGTCTCATACTTGACATGTATGAGACTTCTGCCTCTGTCTTCCAAGCGCTGGGCTAACAGGCATGCGTCACCACCCTCAGCTCACTTTCTATTTCCTGTGTCCATTAGCTCCCTTCATCCATCCGTGTCCTTGGCAGGTCTTGATGGCTAAGTCAGCCAGTGATCGGACCTCCATTCCTGAGGGCTCAGCGTTCTCTTAAGCATGCCCTCATTACCCAGGCATTATGTCTGTTTTCGAAAACAGTCAGACCAGAAGATGTGCCAAGGAGATCAACATAGGTTGATCTTAGGTTCTAAACAGCCCTTGTCTTCATCAGAGAACTGCAGTTGGCCTCCTCCTGATGATCAATTACCATACCCACAAGACTCCTCACCTTGCTTGCTAGAATTCTAGTAGCCAGCAGCAAGCAGCTTTAGCTTCTGGATCAATGGTACCCTCCGCCTTGCAGAGCCCCAAGTACAGGGATAGAAACACAAAATTCCCCACCAGGTACTAGGGGCGACAGAATTCGCTCCTGCTGGCTTTTGTACTTTGCTCCACAGACTCAAGCATTCTTCCTGTAAAGGACACAGCACTGTTAACAGGCCTTTCAAAGTACTGCCAAAGGGTTGGAAAGATGGCTCTGCAGATAAAGGCACTTGCCTCCAAGTCTGATGACTTGAGTTTCATCCCTGGGACCCGCACAATGGAAGGATAAAAACCTGACTTCTGTAAGTTGTCTTCTGACCTCCACACAAGCGCTGCGGCCTGCTGCATGCCCCAGTGCACATACACACGTGAATAAATCTAATTCAAAAGCTGTTTTCAAGTGTATTGCTCCCAAGCTGGCTGGTCCTTTGGCTGGCATTTGAGAGACTGCTCCAGCAGCTGACCTGAGACTAGGAACTGATTAAACTTAAAGTAAGTAGTTGACTGTCCCAGGCTATCCAGGCTGCTGAAAAACAAAATAAAACAAAACAAAACACACCTTAAGTACCTCACAGTTCTGAAGCCTGGGAAACCCCCAATGAAATCATAGCAGAATTCAGTGTTCATTAGGCACCATATATTTCTTAGATGGTGCATTATCTTGCTACCCTTGCATAGTGGAAGGGTGGGTGAGTTCCCACTCATCTTCCAGAGACTCATTCCCAGCTCCTGCTATCTCACCTCAGGATTCCAACATGAGATCTAGAGGACACCAATGTTCAGGTCACATCAGTCACCACTTGGTAGAGCCTCCTGGTTTCTACAGAAACTAGACTTAAGATAGGGAGCACCTGCCTGTATCCTTCAGGTCTTTCAAGGGTGACACGTCACAACTTGCGATATACCCTCGTGCCTCATAGGTGGCAGCTGCCCTGATTTCCATTTCTCATTTTTCCCCCACAGACCAAGAAACCAATGTGTTGTTAGTGTGTCAATCCCAAAACTACACTCCTGTGTGGAGGACAGGTCACAGCCCTGGGGGCGAATTTGCCTGTCCTCTGGGGTTATGTTAGTTACTTTTCTTGTCTTGTTACAAAATGCCTGACTGAAGCAACTTAAAGGAAGAGGGTTCATCTTGTCTCACGGTTTAGGAAGGTACAGTCCATCATGGCAGGGATAAACATGAGAGCAGAGGAGCTCCTCCTTATAGTATGACCAACCAGGAAGCAGAAAGAAGAACCCAGAAGCAGGGATAACCTTCAAAGTTCACTCTCAGTGACACACTCCGAATACAACTTAAAAGACAAAAATCCTAACCAGGCGGTGGTGGCGCACTTATGTTTAATCCCGGCCCTTAGGAGGCAGAGGCAGAGGCAGGCAGATTTCTATGAGTTCAAAGTCAGCCTGGTCTACAGAGTAAGTTCCAGGACAGCCAGGACAACAGTGAAACCCTGTCTCAAAACAACAACAACAACAACAAATTCTTCAGCTAAAGACCAAGTGCTCAAATGTCAGTGAAGAACACTTCACACTCAAATCATAGCAAAGATCCAGAATGCTGAACCCCAGGTTCTGAGAAAATGCCTCCAAAGTCTATGTCTTGCTTATCTGGTCCCCTGGATCAGAATCCTCAACATCCATCCTAAAGTCGAATGTTGTAGTATACACCAGCAATCCCAGCTACTCAGATGGCTGAGACAGGAGGATGGAAAGTTGGAAGTCAACTGAGCTACAAAAGAGACTCCGTAAAAATAAAACCTGAGAGTATTTATCTGGCTTCTGCCATGCCAGCTGGCGAATTCCTTACTTCAGGATGTAAGTTCTCTTCCTCGGTTGGGCCCAGCGTGTTCCCTGTTGGGTCATGTGAGGCTCTAATCATTACCAGCCTGCAGCCAGAGTTGTTGGTTGGAGAAGACTCTGAGGTAGCCTCCAGCATGGACCAGTAGTAGCTCTTCATAGGGAGGAGGGGTCACCTCTGCCCTTTGGCGGGGGTGTGGGGGGGTGGGGGTGTGGGGGTGTGGGGGGTGGGGGGTTGGGGGGGTGGGGGGGTGGATCCAGCTTCTGGAACCTCTGCCAGTTCACTCTCAGCTAGGTTAGGGTTTTTCTGGAATAAGGACTTTACCGCCTTACAGCAAGTCCGTCCCTCAGCAGAGCCCTTTGGGTCTCTGTGAATTCTGCTTCCTGGTCCAGCCTCTCAGCTGATCCTCGTAGGAAGCTACCAAAAGATTGGCTCGCACACTGAGTTTTCCTGGTGTTGCCTCACTATTTGTGCATTAGTGTCCACATGACTTCATAGTAAGCCACCTCTGGTGTCCCCGAAGTCATTATCCCCTGGACCCCTGCATGTTTCAGGTGTCTCCCTGTGCCTCAGAGGGTCCCTCCACCAACACATTCTCCCAGGTAACCACTGGTGAAATAGCCAGTAACTTGGCTGCCACCTTGTGCTGGGGATTCTGTGCCTGCTTTGGTTTGACCGTCTTATTCTTGGCGTTGGTTGATTGTTGAGACAGGGTCCACTTTAGCTGAGGCTGACCTCAAACTCGCAGCGTAGCAAAGGCTGGCCTAGAGGTTCTGCTACTTGCCAAGCTCTGGGGGAGGAGAGAGTGTCTGCTGGTTTGTTTTAAATTTCTTTGTAATTGGTGGTGGTGTATGTGTGGAGGTAGGAGGACTACATTCAGGGATCAGTTCTCTCCTCTACCATGGTCCCAGGGATTGAAGTCAGGACACCGGCTTGCAGAAGAAAAAGCTTTTACTTACTCAGCCATTTTACCGGCCTGTTTATTTGTTTGTTTGTTTGTTTTTGTTTGTTTGGGGGAGGGGCTTAATTTGATTGTTTTGTTTTTGGAGACAAGGTGTCATTCTGTAGCCTGACTGGCCGGAAACTCCCTATATGGGCTAGGATGACCACCCGCCTCTGCTCCCCAAGTGCTAGGATTATAGGTTGGCATCACCACACCTATGCCCTACTTTCTGCTGGGGCTGGAGACCTTACTACCCAGCAGTGAGGAAACCAGAACCAAATCTCTATTCCACCCTCAGGGCCAATTTTCTTGGGTTACCCCTGGCATTACCCAGCAGGAACCACTGGTCACAGCTATCTGTCCCTCTCCGGGAGCATTTTTCTTAAAGCTTTTTTAGATAATGTGCTCAGGAGCGCAGGACTCACAGGACAGTCCCCCCATCCTTGACTGTAAAACGAACACTCCTTCCCCCATTCCACTTACCTAGACAGGGTATTCCTAAACTACCTTTGCCAGTACCCCATCCTCCAACTCCTGCATGCCTGGGGTCAGAGCCACAGTGACCCTATATGATAGCAGTCATTCGGAAGGACCTACAGAGAGGTTACCAAAACTCTGGTGGGCTCTCAACAAAAATCTTCATGGACTCTATGGAGCCTGGGTAGTCCCTCAGACACCTCTTGCCTCCCATTCACTGGAACCGCAGGCCCAGCCCCCCTGTGGCAAGAGGATGTGAAATGAGGATGCAAGCTTGCTACATGGCCAGTCCTCGCCTCCCTCGGCAGGATGGCTCCACGCCATGTCAGTATTCGGACACCCTCTGCCCAGCAATGCTCTCTGTACCTTCCATCACTACATGCTCTGTTTACCCTCATTTGTCTTCCCCACACTCAGCCACCCTCCAGGCCCTCGAGCTCATGGGTAGGACCCAGACTGCCTGTCAGTTGTCAGTTCAGCCCCCTCCCCTGTTTCTAGCCAATTTCCTCCAGGACCTCTTGCCTTCTGGAAAAGATACCACCTCCACCTCCGCCTCGCCTCCACCTCCGCCTCCACCCCCACACCCCCAACTCCAGCCAGGCTCTGGAAGGACAGAAGACTGCAAAAGGAGGTGCCAGGGTGTGACTTTCACTTGTGACAAATCAGAAGCTAATTGCACTAATTTTAGTTCTGCCACGTCCCGACCTCAGGCACTGATGGCCTCCACCTGGGCATTTCTAAAGGGCAACCAAAATAAGGACCCTGGGCCTCACCTGCTGCTCAGATGACCAAAGCAAGAATAGGCACAGCCTAGGGCCAACCTAGAAGGGGGTACCCTCCAATGGCACGGAAGCCTAATCCTATACCATGTGTCCTGCCCTCCTCTCGGGATCCGTGGACAGGGCAGTCTGTCTGTCTGTCTGTCTGTCTGCCCAAAGCCTGACACTGAGTCTTGGTGGAGTTGGAGCTGGGAAGAAAGAGCCAGAGGTAAGAGCTGGAGAGACCTCGGACGCCCAGGCGGCCCTCACGGTGCAAAGGAAACTGAGGCCTGGGGAGAAGGGTTTGGCAGGACTCCAGTGTTGAATTATCAGCCAAGACGGGGGAAGGTGTCTGCCTTTCAGCTGCTTCTGGTAATTTCCACATCAAGCCGAGAGCCCCCGTAAAGTGCCCAAGATAGGAGGGGAGCCTCGGGCACTAACAGAAGTGATAATGCTCATAAATTTCCTGTCTCCATGTCACGAATGAAAAACTGAGTCTGAGTGAACAATCCTCCTGGCAAGTCATAGCAAGCGGCTCAGGCGAGATCCAAAGGCAGGTGCTCTCCTCTGCTTCTGCAGCACCTTATTGAGAACTTCCATGACCCCAGGCACACAGAGCCCCTCTCCTCCCCCTGAGAAACGAGAGGGCAGATCTAAGTCCCCCTCAGAGCCCGGCACAATAGGCACAGGAGACCCATTGGCTCTTCCCACCCACACCCAAGGTCTAAATCAGTGGTTCTCAATCTCACTAATGCTGCGACCCTTTGAGACAGTTCCTCATGTTGTGGCGAACTGCCCTCCACAACCATAAAATTGTTTTCATTGCTTCATAACTGTAATTTTGCTACTGTTATGAATCGTGGTGTAAATATCTGATATGCAGCATATCTAATATGCGAGCCCTGTGAAAGGGTCATTCAACTGCCAGAGGGTTCATGACCCACAGGTTGAAAAACAGAGGTCTGAAGGGACACAAGTTTAGCCGAGTAAGTGCTCTCTGGTCTGTTTTCATACCTCTCCACATCTTATCTTTCTGTTGTTACTAATGAATTGCTTTTCTGACCCCCTCTTATCCTCACTCCTCCACTCCTCCCTCCACTCCCATCCCCCCACCACACACACACCCCTCCCATCTCACCTTGCAACCTGGGTCTGCCCCCCTCCACCCTCTGCCCAATACCCAGAGTTCTTACTTAATAGACAGTGATGTCCACTATGCAGAGCTGGACACCTCAGCCCTGGAACACATACCAGGACCACAGACCACTGTGCTGGGGCCTGGAGAAGCTGTGGAGTATGCCACCATTCAGCTGAGCCCACCTTAGCACTGACCCCTCGCCTCTCACCCAGCTCGGGACAACAGGTACACCTACCAGTACACTCTTCTCCCTTCCTGACAGCCTGTTGTCCTGCCCCATGGTGGGCTGGAGGGGACAGAGCTGGGTCCCCACCGCTGGGAAGGGGCAGAAGCTAGGTGAAGTAGAAGGAGACCAAGAACCCAGAGGTCTGGAATACAGCCCCATTCCTACCACCAACCTCCAAGACTTGCAGCATGTAGTCTGCCCTCTCCCCAAGCTTGTGAAGAGAGAAGAGTAGACCCGGTGATCTCCAGAGCTCCCTCCTACCCCGGTGGCCCTCATATCCATAGAAGGTGGCTCAAATAGCATCACAGATACAGATGGCCCCTGAGCCCTTACCAGACTCCCAGATGTTCCATCTTTCTTTCTTACCAAGAGGTTCCCAGCACCAGGGCTGGGTGCCCACGTTTCTCTTTGATACCACCCCCCCCCCCGCATCAGCCCAACTGAACAGTTAAATTCAATTAACTATCATTGAGCACTTGTTTATACCAGACATGGTGTTAAGAGCATCAAAATTGGGGTGTTCCCTAGCCCACGAGTAGTACCCATTAGAATAGACATGTCAGGACTTCTGAGCCCATAGGCTGAAGGGAGCTGATGGATATGGATAGATGGCCATCAGGGCCTCAGTACAGCTGAGCCCTGGAAGATACTACATGTCACAGGGAAGTCAAAGAGCAGAGATGCATTGAACACTGGCTGGGGGAGATGGGAAGGTCCAAGGAGCCTCCCTGAGGGACAAAGGACACCTTCTGACCACGGATGAATGTGCCTGGCATAGCATCCCTGGGCTTGAACTAGTTTGGACAGGATAGAGGAAGTAGAATGAGCCAGGAGTGACAGATAGTAAAAGGAGAGGTGCCAGGGGCTTGGCAGACAGTAGGTCCAGTGGGGGCTGGCAGCTGGAGATGCTCCCAAAAGGGACTTCTGGGGGGGGGGCCCTTTCACTCTTACCAGCCAGCTGGGTTCATAAGCCGCATATTGTCCCCCAACCCCTGGTGTTACATTTCATTAAGTCCCAGCAAGCCGCACCCCCATACAGGTGGGTAGGACTGGACCTCTAGCCTGGTAGCATAAACAACAGAGGCCAGCTAGGCTTCACATGGGCTCTGTACAAACCATTCTACCAGAGTCTGGGACGTGCTCGTCACCTGTTCTAGCTCCTCAGCACCCCACCAGAAAGGGGTGCTATGGGAAGAGGAAGGTGCCCGCCTGCCCTCCTTGTCTCCCAGGGGCGGCTGCAGCTTCTTGTGAGGTCTGGCTCTAGGCATGAGGCTCAGGTTGGGGGAGACAGGTTTTGGGGGTGGGGGGAAGATGTGCAGAAAAGCTGTTAATCCTATAAATCCTAATTTGGATGCCCTCCCAGGCTCTCTGAAGTCCTTGGGGCTGGGGCCAAATTAATCCTGGGTGCTCTTGGCAGGAACCCAGGAAAGGGACAGATTTTGCTGCCTCCTCTAGGGGTTTCTCTTGCCAAACATTCCCACGTGGAGGGGGAGGTGGCTGTCCCCGACCCAGAGAAGACCTTGCCCGGGAGGAGCTGAACTAGGATGTGCTGGGCAAAGGCAGCTGATGAACGCTCATACGGGATCTGAAGAGTAGGGGGTGGGGTGACATGAAGAATGAACTGTGGAGTGGTCTGGGGAAGAGGGGGCTGTGAAGCTGGGAATTAGCCCCTTCCTGCCACGTTCTCACGTGCATGCCTTGAGGCAGCCCCATAGCAAAAACTGGAATGTCAGACAGGAACAGGTGCATGGGCCCATCCCCCCTCCCTCCCTTGACTGGGCACAGGCCTGGGCCATAGGCCCCTAATAGAAGTCTCAAGGTGAGATCCTCCCTGCCTGCCTCCCCTCCCTCCTTGGGACCATTTGGTACCTTCCAGGAGGCCTCAGGCGGGAACAAGTACCATAACCAGCCCAGGCTGGGCCAGTTTGAGAACCTCTGCCTGGGAGACAAGAGAGAGACTTACGGCTTGGGGGCTTGTTCTCTAAGCCCAGAAGATATAGAAAATGAGGGCCCCAGAATCTCCATCTTAGTCCCTTCTTTCTTGCCCCTCCCCCCTGCCCGCCATTCAGCCTTCTCCTCCCCTTGGAGGATGATGTCCCTGCCTGCCTTCAGTATCATTCCCCCACCCAGCCACTTTCCCACAGCCTCTCTTCTCTCCCAGCTGCCAGACGGACTTCCCTCCTCTGGTTCACACATCTGTTTAGTCCTCCTGGCCCTCCCCTAAGCCCCTCCCTCTATGCCCTCCCCGCCCCAGCCCACCCTTTCATCTCCCCCCTCCCTACACACTCTCCCCACCAAAGTCACTGGTCCTAGTGCCAGAACTTCAAAAGGAGATCAAAGCCAACCCCCCGCCCCCCCCCCCCCATCAAAGATCTGTCAGAGCAGCCCTCCCTGTGACTGTAACTCTCCCTGACAGGCCAGAGTCCTACATGCTTCCCACCCTGGGAAGCACAGGGTCAGCCAGATTCTTGCTGCTACAGCCTGGGCCGAGTGTGCCTGGAAGATTCCCCCACTGGGGGTTCAGAAAATGAGCTGTAAAGTTAACTCAACCAGTTCCCTAGTAGGCTCTGCGGTCTTGGAGAAGGCATTGAACCTCTCTACACTAGAGTAATGGTACATTTTAAATAGGGCTAGTGTTGACCTCGTGGGGCTATTGGATGGGTTACAGGAGAGAATGCAGGCAGCAAGTGGACCATGCCTGTCTTACAATAGGTGCCCAATAAAGTACTGCTCTTAACTTCACTATTTAGGTCCTCAGCGTGGCGGTGTTAGATGGAAGTTAGAGTGCAGAGGGATAAGCCTGCTGCTGTCCCAAAAAGCCCCCAAATCCTCCTTCTGGCCCCCAAGCCATGTGAAGGTTCCAGTCATTCTCAAAGCCCTCCATCACCCCGGCTGGACACTTAGCCACATCCCCTCAATGCTGGATCACCCAAGCCTTTAGCTTGGCTCCTACACGTGAAACCAGTTCTTACCTTCCCACAAAGCCATCCCGTGTCCCCTAGGTACCTGATGGTGCCTGGATGGGTGGAACATGGTAGGGTCGAGTGGCCATTTGTGAAACTGTTCTTGATGTGAAACATCAGGAATCTCCAGGGAGGATATGACTCGGGTAAGTCCCTCAGCCTCAGGAAGCTTGTTCTCTCATTTGCAAAATGACAGGTTAGCTGCCTCAAACCCTCCTTAGGAAGGCGCACAGTATAATTTCCCAGAACTGCAAGACCTCAGAGGTCGGGCAGCTCAGCCAAATGTGGCCACTCACTGTTTCTTTCAAGGTGCTATGGCCCCATTTTACTAAGCAAGTGACCCGGCTTGGGAGGTGAAGGAATGTCCCAAAGTCATGTGTGGAGGCATGGAGAGCCATGAAGCTAGCCTATGCCCCTCCACATGACTGATCTCAGGTCGAAGATGGGACGTGGCTTAGCACCAAGCCACACTGTTCCACGCTGCCAGCCTACCAGCTGCCTGGGATTCATCCACCTTCCTCATCCCCTGTGCCCAGCACTGGCCCCAGATGGTCCCCTCCATCTTCCCTGGATTCTACCTCTCCTCCTCTGATATTACTCCCTGATGTCCTGGAGCAGAGGCTCCCCACAACAGGATCTCACGTGTATCTCTTCTTTTCTCAGCTTCCTGATTCTACAAACCCCAATTCCAAGTGCAGCACCGGGTGTCCAAGGACTAGACGAGTGCTGCCCACAGGAGTGCCTGCGAAGGCTGGTGCTCTAGTTAGCTGCTTTCCTGTTAGTAGCCTCCAGCCACTTGAGGTGATACAAGGCCAGAAATGGGGCCCAAGTCTGTAACACCGGGCCTTTGTTAGGCTGACGCGGGTGTCAATTAATCTCAACAAAGAAGTGGGGCTGCGAGCTGCCATACCAGCCACACAAACATAGCACCCCAATACCACCACCTCCACCACCCTTCCGCGAGGGCTTGGCCCCTCCCTCTGCCCTCTCTCACTCCCTTCCTACCTCCATCCTCCTCTTTCTCCCGCCCCCTTCTTTCATCCCACAGTCGTGGACAGCAGTAGCTGCTTCAGAAGCAAGATCGTGGACTACACTGAGGGATCTACCTTGAGAGAGAAAATGACCAGAAAAATCCCTGCCTCCCGACATCCCCAGCCAGCGCCAGTCTCCACTGAGCTTCCAAACATGCTGGCCATAGGAGGGCCCGGCGCAGGGCAAGTGGGCGGGAGGGGGAGGCGAAGCAGCGCTGTCCCCCCCCCCCAAGAGCAGCTCTCCGAGAAGGGTTGTGCAGAAACGTTGGTGAGGGCTTCCTTCCCTTCCTGGAGGTGCCCTTTGCTCCCAGGACTCCTGGAAAGCTTTAAATAAACGAATTTCTTTCTGGACCTGGTGAAAGGGTCCAGGCTCTCTTTTGGAGGAGACTTGGAATGGCCTAACTCTTATGTCCAGTTCCCAAGGAGGCCAGAAGTTATAAGCCTGGCAGAGGGGGCTGGAGGCCCTTCCCAGAGCAAGTCATGGGTCCAAGGCCCTTTCCATTGTTTTTAAAGGGCAATGCAAGGGACCTGCTATTCCCACTCTGAGATTTGTGGGACCTTGGAAAACAGTAGCTGGAGGCCAAGTGCCAGGGCTCCCCCTACTGGGAAGGCCAGGAAGGGCACCCAGCCTCCGCACCCACAGACCGAAAGCAGTCCCTCAGGATGAGCACCTCAGGGAAGCCACAAAGAGACTTCAGATGAGGCTGAGAGAAATCCGGAGATATCCTCTCCGGGACTCAGGGTGGTAAGGAGCTGAGTGAAGATCCCTTCAAGGTCTCTAAAGTTAACTGCCACCTATGTCTTTCCCTAGGGAAGGCGGCTCTTCTTTCTGCTCCCCTGACAAAGATACAGAGGAGCACATTCGCCTATGTGACCTTCCTTGAGCCTGTGGAGGGAGAGAGTGAGGACCACTTCTGGACATCTTGGAAAAGCACTATGAGCTGAAATGAGCTAAGGAATTGCCAGGTGTGGAAGGCACCTGCTGTCCCTAACCTCTTCTCTCTCTCTCCTTTGTGCTCCTATCTCTAGAGGTCTAGCATGAAAACCCAGAACCTCAAGACCGACACCCAGAAGACTTCTGCATTGGAATCAGCGGCCCTCCGTGCGTTGGGCCACGTCCTCCAGAATATCTGCCAGTCTCCTCTCACCAGCCTCCCTGGGCTCTGCTCGTTCCTTTAGCATCCAGAAGGCAGTGCTATCAATACACACACACACACACACACACACACACACACACACACTCACACACTCACACATACACACATACCCTTTACCTCCTGCTACAGTGCGCCAGGCCAAGAAGCAGCTTCTCCTACAATGGAGGATCCCCACCCAGACCTGGGGTCCTCTGAGACTCTTCTTCCCTCCAGTGCCCCACACAGGGCAAGCTTCGAAGTGGATATAAGCATGACGCCTGTGGGACTCATACAGAGGATGGATAGGGAGAATTCATAGGGATTTACCACCTCCACCACCATATGTAGGCTTTGCATTTTCTCACAGGCACTTCCGGATTCCCTTTTGGCCTCCCAGGCTTAACATCAGCCATGCTGAACCATCAAGTTACGGAAGAGGCATCAGAGTTGACCCTATGTGACATCTACCTCTGCTTTCCAGAACCCCCAACTTGCCTCCAGATTCAGCCCCAAGGCCTTTCTTCCTGCTCACCCCAGCTCCTACCTTAGGCATCATGGGCAGGTCCCCTGTAGATTCCAACAACTTGGTCCACACAGCAACTTCTGCTGACCCCCTCAGAGTCTGGGGCATCCTCGTCTAGCCAAGTCTCTATACACATATTTTAAGACCCAGAGTTCCCAGATTATAAACTTTTCCTCCTACTAAGGGCAATGAGGTGTCTAAGTCAGTCTAGTTCCAAGTGGCTGTCCCTTATGGCACTGGTGGATAGGATCCTGGGGACAGATGAGCGACGCCCCACACTGCCTGTCTTTAATTTCTCACATCTGCCCATAGCCTGGAGGGACTGGCCATCACAGTGATTGAATACTGGACTAGGAGTCCCATCAGTCTCTTCCTCAGGGACCACCAAGGGACCTAAGCTATGGCAGGAGAGGAGAGACAGGCTCGGGTGAACAGCACTAAGTAGAAAGCAGGAGAGTTTCATCTCAGGGAAGCACTGTCAGTGAGAGAGGCAAATCTCCTCTCTCCAAATTGTTAGTACCTCAAGACCCCAGTGAGTAAAGAGTTGCTCAATCCAAGCCAAAAAAAACAAAAACAGAAACAAACTCTCTCTCTCTCTCTCTCTCTCTCTCATGTTTGTGTGCACACTCGTGCACACACACACACAGGCCCGGCTACAAGAGTACACACACACACACACACACAGGTTACAACAGTACACACACACACAAACACACACACATACACACACACACACAGGTTACATCAATACACACACACACAAACACACACACATACACACACACAGGTTACAACAGTACACACACAAACACACACACAAACACACACAAAGCCCTGGGAACTCCCAGGTCTAGCACAGTTTGCCTACTATAACTTCTACCTTCATGCCTATGTCACAGTCACTGTGTCCTGACCTCAACAAGGCCTTACCCAGATGGGAACAGCACAGAGAAACGAGGGCTTCGAGACGTAGAGGGGTGACTCAGAACACCTGTTCCTTGGCACTGAGTACTACCCAGTGTGTGTGGCTGAGCACCAAGCTTGCTCTCTCACCTACGATTTTCCCAGGCCTCAAGCATCCTGAGCAAACCCTCTGCACTGAGCTCTTTGCCCACACCCTTCCCCTACACACACACACACACACACACACACACACACACACACACACACACATGCCTGGCTACAACAGTATACACACACACACACACACACGCCTGGCTACAACAGTATACACACACACACACACACACACACACACGCCTGACTACAACAGTATACACACACACACACACACACACGCCTGGCTACAACAGTATACACACACACACACGCCTGACTACAACAGTATACACACACACACACACACACACACGCCTGACTACAACAGTATACACACACACACACACACACACACACACACGCCTGGCTACAACAGTATACACACACACACAGACACACACACACACACGCCTGACTACAACAGTATACACACACACACACACACACACACGCCTGGCTACAACAGTATACACACACACACACACACTCACACACATTTAGTCTTCATTTTGAAATAGGGTCTCTAAGTTTGCCAGACTGGCCTGAGGTTCACTCTGCAGCCCACCCGGCCCCAGCAGTGGCTCGGACCAGAGTCCTGCACTGCTAGGACTCCGTTCATCCCTGAAAGAGGATGCTGAGCTGAACAGAACCTTTATGAATGAAAGAGGAACTAGGAATGTCTCATACACTGGCAACCGGCATACGTGTAAAAGATGCACAATTATGAAAACTGAAAACACAAAGGAGTAGAGATGAATGTAAAGGCTTTTATTTAAGAACACAGTCGCACACACTCAGGGTTAGAAGCTCCCAGCTTAGTACAATTATTGTAAAAAGTTTCCTTAATTACATGTTCAAAAAGAGTTTATTAGCTTTATTTCTGTTGATTAAAGACAGATGAATTACATTACTGTTGCCTTTCTCTCTCTCTCTCTCTCTCTCTCTCTCTCTCTCTCTCTCTCTCTCTGTGTGTGTGTGTGTGTGTGTGTGTGTGAATTTTGTTTCTGTTTTGCAGTTTTGCTCTCTCAGCCTCTCCCTGACCACGTTGCCTCTGTTAGCTACCCTCATGGTCACAAGGTAGCTGCCACAGTTCCAGGCATCACATCTGGACTCACGGAACTGGAGTCCTGGATGACTAATAAGATATGGAACCTGTGTTCCAGGAGCACCCCTCAATTTAACAGCGCCTGGCCTCCTCTCTATTACATGGGCAGCAAGACACCCCAAGATTCAGAAGTGAAGACATGAACAAAGGTGGAGTAGAGACTTCTGGATAATTCCAGCCAGCTTCTGCCTAGCTATAGGCCACCAGGACACACCAAGAATGGCGTTAGGCATGATGATACCTACCTTTAGCCCCAGCTTTGGGAAGCCCAGGTAATTCTGCCAACAGCTTACAGTTAGCCTCAACTAAAGAACAAGTACCAGAGCTGGAGAGATGGCTCAGTGGTTACGCACACTGGAAGCTCTCCCAGAGGACTGGGTTCAATTCCACATGGTGGCTCTCAACTGTGGTAAACTCCTGTTCCAGAAGATGTCTTCTTCTTACCTCTACTGACACCAGCACACACGTGGTACACACATACATGCAGGGAAAACACCATACATATAAGGTAAATAAATGTAAAAAAAAAAGTCTCCAGCCAACCTGGACCTCATAGAGAGATTCTGTCTAGACAAAAAAGATCAGCACCATGGGTTGCATATCTAGACTCCCAGCACTTGAGAGTTAGAGGAAGGAAGCTCAGGAGCTCAGAACCCAATGCCAGCTTGGGCTACATAGTAAGTTCAATACCAACCTGAACTACACGAGATAGCGTCTCAAAAAAAAATTTTTTTTAAAGATTAAAAGATGGTTTTGTAGAGGCCAAAGGAATACACCTCACGCTCTCTGGAAGCTCAAACCTTTGCTGAGAAAAGGCGAAAGCCTGCTCCATGAGGCGTCACAGGAGGGGGAAGATCAAGTGGGAAGACTTAAGAGTTTGTACACCCATCTCAAGAAAGAGGCAGGCTGGTGATTTAGAGAGCAAGAAGCATTTAGAGGAACTGAATGAATAAAAATAGCTAGTAGCCTGGGCCAAGCCCATCAAGGCTCTGGATCAAGGTCAACTCTGGTCCTGTCCTGTAAGGTCATCCTCTAGAGGACCTGGGCTTGGGCAGATACTGGACTTTAGAAATGATCCTTTCCTTGGGAGAAGGAGGAAGTGGGAAAGGGCTGGGGAGGCTTGGTTGCAAGATTGCTTTTTTTTTTTCTTGTTCAAAGTACTCAGCGTGTCTGAGGTCTGCACTTTGGAGTGCTGCTTTCTGAACACAACAGAATTAACACTCACAGCAGAGGCCAGCAGACACCTCCTGGAGCCACTGGTGTGTGTAAGACACAAGAAACCAAAGAGACACGTCCATTTGATTTCCCACTCAAAGGGCCGCTGCTAAAGTGGAAGGCAGAGACCAGGACACAACCAAAGAACAATAAATCTATTTCCGTCGTATGCATGTGAAAACCAGCCAGATTTCTTCCATCAAAATAGAAAAACACTAATCCGAGATTGGTACACAGAGACAGATGAGTGGAGACAGACAGGAGGCATTCTGGGAGTTCAAGCAGGCAGAGCAAGTTACTGAAAAAAAAAACGGTATGCCTGCAAGCATCACGTGCCTGGAAGCACAGGGCTTAGGGCTGAAGCAAGAAGAACACACAAGTTCAAAGACAGCCCTGTCTACACAGCAAGTTCTAGGCCAGTCAGAGCTACATAGCAAGACCCTATATCAAAATAAAACAAAACTCCCAATCCATCAAACATACAAAAAAAGAATATTAATGACTAGGCATGGTGGTACACACTTGTAATCTAGAGCTAAGGAGGCAGAGGCAGGAAGATTATAAATTAAAGGACAGCTTGGGCTACTGGCAAGAAAGATTTTATCTCTCAAATATGTACAAATAACTTTTTGTTTTGTTTTGGGTGGGTGTTTGGTTGCTTAGATAACATCTTACTACATAGACCAGGCTAGCCTCCGGTGTTCTCAATTTTTTAAGGCAAGCTCTCATTGGGTATGGTGGCACACGCCTGTAATCCCAGGACTTCAGAAGTAGAGCATGTGAATACAAGACCAGCCTCTGCTATTTAGTGAGCACAAGGCCAGCCTGGGCTGTAATGAAGAGACTTGTCTCAAAACAAACAAAACAAGAAGACCAGGTCCACGTTTCTGATGGGTGAGTGGTAGGCGGTGCTGGCTGGGATACTGGCCACGTCAGGCAGACAGGGAGGCTAACATTGAGAGGATATTCAAGTCTGAACATGTAGAGAGTAGGCACCCATGAGGCATCCAGGCAGAGGTGCTCTGAGGCTGCTCAGCCTCCTGCACTCAGGCAAGCCTGCACTGGAGAGCTGTCACCGCCTCTCCATGGTAATTAAAGCCACAAGGAGGATGAGTTAACATGGAGAATGGAGGAAGAGAGAGGCCTCTGCACATAGTTGGGGAGCACAGGGGTTGGGGGCAGAGAGGTTCTGGGTGGAGAGCAACTAGCAGATGAAGACCATTGGAACAGTTTGTCCCTGCCTCAGGAAACCCAAGAGTGTAGCAGCACAGAACAGAAGCCCTCATGGGCAAACGCTGCCTATGTCAGTATTAAAATAAAAATTTTAGGAGGCATTGTTTTAGGCTAAGCTTCTGCATAGGCCCCAGCAGTCTGAAAATCAAAATGGAGTCACTCACGCTAAACCACCATGTCACCAAGCTGAAACTAAGCTGTTTATCTCCTCTTCTGAGAAATCAGGATTAGAGAGATAACAGCCAAATTTCTCAAACAGGCTGGTTTCGACTGGCATGATAATAAAATTCCCTCTGGCTTAATCCTTAGACATACACAGGAAAAGGTAACCTGAAGTAACCCAATGTTAGCCAATCGGTTACACTTCTATTGTTTGTCTCCCATCTCCCACATACAAGGAGAAGAGCTGAAATTTCTGATTTGCTTTTGATTTTTGTTTTGGCTCTCCTTATGCCCTTCTCTGTAAGACCTACCATCTTACAGATGGAACAAGCTTTGCCTGATTCTAGAGTTGAAACTAAAGCTAAGTTGTTGCCCCTCTGCCTTTTGACAGTAGAAAGGCCCTGAGAATGGCGGCCAGGTTTTAAACGGATGAACTGGTAATGACCCTCAGAAGAAAACCACTGGGACTCCAATCCTGAATGGCTTGAAAAGTAACTGAGGAGAGAGCAGGAGAGACACAGTCTAGAAATTTGCACCGGGGAGAAAGATAAGATGTTATCTGAAGAGACAGGTGGGGCCCAGGGAGAGAGGGTTTTGTTTGTTTTGTTTTATGAGTTGAGCAATTTAAATGATAGCAGAAAGGAGCCAGCAGGGTGGGATGGTGTAGTTGGCTAGGACTCAGGTGGAGAGGGACTAGAAGCTTGAGTGACATGGGAGTAGTAGGACCCTCTGCCTCCCAGAAACCTGCACTTCTTCCGAACCATCGGAATCTGGAGAAATCCATGTGGTGATGTGCAACTGCAACCCCAACATCTGGGAGGCAGAGGCAAGAGCTGGTCCAGGCTGCACTACCCAACATAGCGAGACCCTGCTGAGAGCGAGAGAGAGAGAGAGAGAGAGAGAGAGAGAGAGAGAGAGAGCAACAGAGGGGGGAAGGGTGAGAGAAAGAGAGCAAATGAAAGCGAGAGAGAGAGAGAGAGAGAGAGAGAGAGTGAGAGAGAGAGAGAGCGAAGGAGAGCAAGAGAATGGAGAGAGAGAGAATGAAGGAGAGTGAGAGAATGAGAGAGAGAGAGAGCGAAGGAAAGCAAGAGAATGGAGAGAGAATGAAAGAGAGTGAGAGAATGAGAGAGAGAGAGCAACAGAGGGGGGAAGGGTGAGAGAAAGAGAGCAAAGGAAAGCGAGAGAGAGAGAGAGAGAGAGAGAGAGAGAGAGAGAGAGAGCAACAGAGGGGGGAAGGGTGAGAGAAAGAGAGCAAAGGAAAGCGAGAGAGAGAGAGAGAGAGAGAGAGCGAAGGAGAGCAAGAGAATGAAGGAGAGTGAGAGAATGAGAGAGAGAGAGAGAGAGAGAGAATGAACAAGGGGCAGAGATCAGCTCCGTGGTAGAGCATTTGTCCAGCATGTCCAAATCTTTGGATTCAATTACCAGTGTGGGAGAAGGAAGAAAAGAAAGGGAGGGAGGGGGAGGAGAGGGAAGGGGAGAGGAAGGGGGAGGGGAGGGAAGGGAAGGGAAGGGAACAAATGGGACAGAAGGGGAAAGTCCACTAGAAAATCCATCAGAACTGGAGTAAGGTCCTAGGAAGGTCCCAGAAGGAATGGAGATAAGGAAGGAGCATTCAGCACCTGGTATGGGAACTAGGAAGCAATCTGTTTTCAAGAAATATGATGGTAGTTGCCCCACCCCCAGTACAGGAACTCTCCCTGCCCACCCTCCTGGAGGCTTAGACCATGCAGGTGCTGCCCTATGGTTTGCACAGTTATGACTCCATTGCCCTCTGAGACTCACTCACCTTTGTGCTTCTAGCTGTGGCTTAGGTGCCAAATATCCTGGCTTCAAAGGAAAAGCTGTCCCAAGTCTTCATATAGGTTGTCAGGGCTGGAAGGATGGCACACTGGGTACCAAGCCTGATGACCTGAGTTTGATCCCAGGACCCACAGGGAGGAAAGAAAGAACAGATTCTTGCAAGTTGTCCTCTGACCTTCACATATGCACCATGGCATATAAGCATGCACACGTGAGTGCACGCACGAGTGAACACATGCGCACACACACACACACACACACACACACACGCACAAATAATGTAATAAAAATTTGTTTGTTTGTTTTGTGACAGGGTTTTTCTGTATAGTCCTGGCTATTATGGAACTCACTCTGTAGACCAGGCTAGCCTTAAACTCAGAGATCTGCCTGCCTCTTTCCCTTGAATATGGGAATTAAAGGCACGTGCTACCTTACTCTACCCCCTAACTGTAATCAAAAAATTAAAAAAGAAACTGAATTATTTTATTAGGCATTGGTATAGTTCGTAGAAGCTTGGCTCAGGGAGTGGCACTATTAGAAGGTGTGGCTCTGTTGGAGTAGGTGTGGACTTGTTGGGAGTAGGTGTGTCACTGTGGGTGTGGGCTTTAAGACCCTCATCCTACCTGCCTGAAAGTCAGTAGTATTCTGCTAGCAACCTTCAGATGAAGATGTAGGACTCTCAGCTCCTCCTGCACCATGCCTGCCTGGATGCTGCCATGCTCCTGCCTTGGTGATAATGGACTGAACCTCTGAACCTGTAAGCCAACCCCAACTGTTGTTTTTATAAGACTTGCCTTGGTCAATGTTTCTATCCACAGCAGTAAAACCCTAAGACAGGCCTGTCCTTCCCACAGTCTCCAGAAGATGTCCCCAGACCTGCCTGTGATCCCACTTCTGTAAGTCCCACAACGAGTTTGTCCCACCCCACAACTCTGAGGACTGAGCACAGACTACTCACTCTCCCCTTTAGTGAACACATAAGGATGCCTGTCTGGACCTGCCACTTTGTCCAGAGTTGATCTTATTCTATTGTTTTGATTGTCAGGTAGATTGACTTTGAGGCAGGGTCTCATATATCCCACACTGGCTCACTAAATAGCCAAGGCGATCTCTAACTACTGATCATCCTGACTCCAACCCTGCCCCCTCCCCCCTCCTCCCTCCCCCTTCTCCACAGTGCTGGGATTGCAGGCATACACTAGCATGCCCAGTTTATGCAATGCTAGGAAGTAAAAGTCAGACCTTCTTGCCTGCAACACAGGTACTTTACTAACTGAGCTGCTTAATTATCCCCAATTTTATAAGGGGAAACTGAGGCTCAATGTGGATAAAAGTCACACTGCCTGTTAACGGTAGAACTCTGGCCCACCTCCCCCCATAGGCTTTGCTCCCATCAACTAGACGGACTCAACTTTTGGCCTCCCCAAGTTCCCTCCTAGAATCACTGCTCTACCTACCACCCTTCCATTTCCTTCCTGCCTCCTCAGCAGCTGTGCGCTTTGGTTTCATTGGCTCTGCTAAAGGGACCAGGTTGGTGATTTCTCTGTTGGAAGCCCAGGTCCCTCCTCCATGGAATGAGGCCAGTCCTGACTCCTGCCCTCCCAAATAGGCGCTGCGGGGATTAAATGAGGCCAGAGATGCAAAGTGCTTTCCGAGGGCGCATGGGTGAGGGGGTATTCCTATTGAAGCCTCTCCAAGAAGAAACTCAACATCAGCAATTACACACTGGGGCTGCTGGCTCTGGGTTTCCTGTCCCAGGCTGTTTACACAGGAGCCCTTGGCTAGCTGGCCCTATAATGAAAGGGTTTCCCTCTCTGGAAGGTATTTTAGATTTCACTGAGCAGGAATGGGGGCGAGGGAGGGCATCAGGAGCCCTTCCTGCACTTGTGAAACCCCTGCCAGGAAGCATGAACAGACCAGCGTTTACTAAGTGCCTAGACCTAGCTCTGCACACAGCATCTTGTTTATTTCTCAAGCTTTTA
This sequence comes from Tokudaia tokunoshimensis, assembly GCA_036184795.1. Lineage (NCBI taxonomy): Eukaryota > Metazoa > Chordata > Mammalia > Rodentia > Muridae > Tokudaia > Tokudaia tokunoshimensis. The sequence goes on from BTHU01000008.1 coordinate 45,037,346, forward strand.
AGGCACAGATTTAAATTTTTTTTTAAATTAAAAAAAAAACACTAATTTATTTGTGGTTATAAAGCTGAAGCTGGTCTGGAACTCACTGTGTAGCCTAGGCTGGCTTGGAATTCATTGTATAGCCTAGGACGTCACTATTCTTGGCTAGAAGGATCCCCTTGTCTCAGCATGTCAGAATGCCTGCCAAAATCACGGAGCTTTGAAGGGGTAAACAAGAAATACCTGTCTGAGTCCCAAACTCATGCTACCCCCAGTTTTAAAAAAAAAAAAAAAGCCAAATCCTGTTCCAACTACAGCCTTAGCACCATCCACTGAGGAACCTCCTTGCTGCTTCTGTCTTGGACAATGGGCTTTTGAAAGGATGGACTGGATTCCCTTTATCCCAGCATCATGCTAGCCGGAGGTGACGGCTCATACCTATAACCCAACATGTAGGAGGCAGAGGCAAGAGGCCTGCCGGGAGTGAGAGACCAGCCTGGGCCACATAGCAAGTCGAAGTCTCAAAACTGAACTCCTCCCTTGGAGGAGCCCAGAAGATCATGAGTTGGATCCCAGACATTGGACGGTTGGAGTCTGATTTTGCTTTTGATTGTGGCTGTGCCCTGATATTTTTCCCTCTTGAAGGAAGAAAGTATTTTAGTGGAACCCACAGTTAAGAGACTTTGAATTTTTAAAAGACCTTGTATTTTAAAAGATATTGGACATTTTAAAGGGATCGAACTTTTAATATGTAAAGACTGTGGGACTTTTAAAGTTACTTAGATCTTGAGTTCAATTCCCAGCAACCACATGGTGGCTCACAACCATCGGATGCTCTCTTCTGGTGTGTCTGAAGACAGCTTCAGTGTATTCATATACATAAAATAAATAAATAAATAAATATTTTTTAAAAAAGAGGAAGGAAAGGAGATGCAGGCATGATAGCACTGCTTTAATCCAGCAGTCAGGGGGCAGCACTGTAAACAGCTCAAAGAGAAAGAAAGCCCTAGCAGAGGGGCCAGGACGGCGTGCGAGCAGGCATTCGACAATCTTGTCTGTCACAGTGTTGCTGGTTTTGGTTTTTTTTTTCGTTTGTTTGTTTCTTTTTCTTTTTCTTTTTCTTTTAGTATGGATCTATGAGCAGCTGTTTCAGATGCCACAGGAAAAGCATTCCCATACAGGATTTCCTTAACCAGGCAGTGGGTTGGTCCCACAGCCCGGCCCCCAAAGCACTTCAACTGCCAATCAATGTCCCTCTTCCCATCCCCACCACACACGCTGGTACTTCCGCATAAACTCATATCTGCTGTCACCTGTGGACTGTCTCCTCTATCTAGACTAGAAAAGGAAAACTGAGTCATGGCATCCTAAATGTAACAGGGGGGGCCAGTGGGCAATGGACCCAGAACTCTGCTGTGGATCAGTCAAGGCCAAGCCAAGCACCAATGGACCAGGGAAGATGGCCCTGCAGAGTGGATGTCTGAAAGCTCAGCCTCTGGCACTGAGATTGGTACACAGAGGCTCTCCCTAGCTCTGGAAAGAAGGTCATTACACAGTCCCCAGGAAGGAATGTCCACAGGCCAGAGGGCTCCTTCACTGCCTGGGCACTGTGGGATAGTCGCAGATCCAGCCTGACTGTAGTGAAGGAGCCAAGGCTGTAAAAGGAAGAATAGAGGAGACGACTCTCCCATGGAGGGCATTCCCACAGGAAACAATGGCCAGCCAGCCTCAGGGTGTGAAGCTCAGGGGAGCCCAGCTCCTCCAGAACCTCCAATGACCTTTGCATTTTTCTTTTTTAAAAGAAGGTCAGGCTCAACATACAAAGTGAGGCTTGTGTGATGGGTTTGTGGTGATTGTACCAGGAAAAAGTCAGGAGACACTGGTAGAGAGCCTTATCATCAGAGATTGCCTGGTAGTGCTAGCCTGAACTAGCCATGAGCTGGTCCTCAACTGCATCCCTGAATCCCTCTCACATGGAGGTCATCTTTAAGGCCCATTTTCCTAACAATGTTTCCTTGTCTGAAACTTTCTGATGGCTTCCATAATATCCAAGGGGCCCCAGAACTGTCCCCAACCCCTGTCTCCATCACTCTTTGGTCATCTTTCAGCTCTATATCACCAGGACCTGGGAGTTCTCTATGTACCCTAGGCTACTCTTCCATGCCGGAACACCTTTCCTTACCCAACTTCTGCTTCCAGAGAGGGTTCCCTACATCTTCCCCTTGTCCGTTCTCAGCTCCAGCATGTCCTCATCCATCTCTCTATCACTGTAATTGGTGAGTCTGTTCTACCTTCACTGAATCCTGGTCTCAGTAGAGAAATGCTTGTTTCATATACTACTGAATAATGTCTTCCCATCTCACCTCTCAACTCAAGCCCATAGTCCCTCAGAGAACACCACTGTGACTGTGTTTAGAAAGAGTCTTTGTATATGTAATCAAGTTAAAATGTGGTCACTGAATTCAAGTGACCCTGGATCCAAGATGATTGTTATTCTTTTAAGAAAGCAACACAAGAAAAAATAAAAATAAAACAAAGAAAAAAGATGTTGGGTCACACAGCAGAGAATGTCACAAGAAGTCAGAGATGGAATGCGTGATGCTCAACAAGCCAAAAAACTCCAATTTTGGAAAGAGAGAGAGAGAGAGAGAGAGAGAGAGACAGAGAGAAAGAGAGAGAGAGAATGAGAATCAGAGAATCAAGAAGCTTGGTAGCAATCACTCCTGCCCACCAAGCCATCCCACAGGCACAAGAAACTCCAAGACTTCTGGAAGCCACCAGAAGGAAGCTAAGAGCAAGGAATGGAACAGAGTCTTTAAAAGAAAGAAAGAAAGAAAGAAAGAAAGAAAGAAAGAAAGGAAGGAAGGAAGGAAGGAAGGAAGGAAGGAAGGAAGAAACAGACAAACATACATACAAAAAAGGAAAAAATGGGGGTCCCTATACACATCCCAAATGGATCTGGAACTTGAAATGTAGCCCAGGCTAGCCTTGAACTCATGATTCTCCTGCCTCAGCTTCCTTGGTACTGAGATAAGACATTATTTCCAGCCTATATTCTTCTTATCAATGTAGAAGCAACACCTTTGCCTCAAGGAGATAAAACATTTATGGTGAGCCAAGTAATGACTAACTGTGCCCTGACTGACATGCTCTGGGGCTGCAGAAGAACTTTCACAGTCACAGGGCAAAAAAAAAAAAAAAAAGAAGCCCAGAGTCAACACTCTCCTGGCCCCATAATTGGAGCCCAACAAGCTTCAGCAACAGCAGGAAATCTCTTTGACAGGACTCGGATATTATCTTAGGGGCAGGGATGTGTTACTTGCTGGGACCTAGCCTAGAGTGCTCAAGACCCTGGGTTCAATACCGTCACTACAAAACAAAGCAACAAACCCCAGATGTTATCTCCTGGCATCGTTAGCTTCAGGGTTGCTGAAGGCAGGATCTGAGCCGACTTAACACCACATTCCAGGAGCGTTATCTCAAAGTCTCGTGCAGGTTTGGTCAGATACTGAGGCTGATAGTAAACAGCTATTAAGATAACTTAATAAACGTTGATAAACATTCCATCTCTCCATAATCCTGATGCCCAAGTCAGCTACACATGGCCGAAGCCAAGTCCAGACTTGGCTTCTTCAGAGAATGTCAGACCATGTTCTCTCAGAGGAGACTTCTGTCACTTTCGTTTTGAAAATCCAGCTTGTGGAGGGTGTTAGGAGGGAATAAGGCAAGTTCCCTGTTCATGGTAATTTGTTACCAAAGCACTAGGAAACTAGCAGGGCTGTTTAGCTGTTTGTGTCAAGGTGTTGTATAGCCCAGGCTAGCCCCAAATTCCATCCTCCTGTCTTTGCTTCCCTAGTGCTGTAATGACAGGCTTGTGTCACCGTTCCTGGCTTTGAATGTGTTACTAGATCTACAAGGTTACAGCAGGGCTTGCTTCTCCACCAAGCAATTCAGGGATGAGAGAACTGATTGAAGACCTTACCCGGCTTCCTCACTCCCATGCCCCAGGCTGCAGCTGGGGAAGGAAGAAAAGACTCGGGATTAGAGCACTCAGTCAGACCAAGGGAGACAGGCTTAGTCAACGAGTATTTATTGGGCACTTACCAGATATAAATGCCTCCTCCAGATGTAGCAAGCCAGACACAGCCTGCATCCTGACAGAAAGACTGAGCCCCAGGGATCATCCTGCCTTTATGCACAGAATGCATTTACCTCGGGAAGCTGTTTAGAAGAGTATGAATCAGCAGGCAGGGGTAGGGAGTGTAGATACTGAGGTTATAGAGAGAACGAAGGGGCAGACCTGGAGCAGGGGCTGGGATAGGGGCCGTGTATCCATGTGGGAGGTCAGAGGACAACTTGGGACAGCCAGGTTCTCTCCTTCCACCATTCCCCGAGTAAATATTTTAATGCAATAGTTTTAGAAAATCAAAATTAATGCCTAAATCAGACCATGCTGTCAACATTTTGCAAAAGACAGAAGCTAGTGGATCTCTGTAAATTCAAGGTCAGCCTAGACTACAGGGCAGTTTCCAGACCAGTCAGGACTACAGAGTGAGACCTGGTCTCAAACGACAACAAAAATGTGCAGAGGCCAGATGCTGCCCTGTGTCTGGACAGCCCTCTCTCATGCCAGGAATTGACCTGGGCCTCATTCAGCATAGGCTGGCCTCAAACTCCTGGCCCAGAGTTCTTACTGCTTTTCTTCCTTTAGACTCCTAAGTGCTGGGATTACAAGTATGAATTAGGAGTTTGAGACTAGCCTGAGTGATATAGAAAGTCTGCTAAATAAATAAATAAATAAATAAGAATGAATGAATGAATGAATGAACGCAAGCCAGCAAGACGGCTCAGAGGAGAAAAGCACCTGCAGCCAGACCTGACAGGCTAAGTTTGAACCCTGAGACCTCCATGCAGGAAAGAGAGAAGTGCTTCCTTCAGGTTTCCCTCTGACTTCCACATATGTGTGCATGCACACACATATACAAAATAAACATGTAATAAAAATGTAAAAATAAAATGGTAACACACGCACACACTGCTGGACGTGCCGTTCAGTGGTAAGCACTTGCCTAACATATCCAGCTTTGGTCCAATTCCCAGAACAACAAAAAGAATAGATGCAAGAAATTTGCTTGTTTGTTTGAAGAAAGGTCTTGCTACATAGAACAAGTTGGCCTAAACCTTGGTCTTTTCTTGCCTCTACCTCCCAAGTGCTGACACTAGAGGTACTTGTCACCACACCAGCTAAAACTAAAATAGTGTTGACCTTCGGTTCTTGGGTTCCCTCTCTGCCAGCCTTGTTCTCATCTGTCTGATTGTGGGTCACTCTCTTTCCTCCTTACTAGTCATTGGCCAGGAACCAAGATGGCTACTGTGTGAGCTTGGGGCATATTGCAAGCTTTCTGATGACTCTCTGATGTCTGTGCCTGCTGTAACATTGGGAACTGGAGAGAAAAACAGAGGACATAAGTCTTGGGCTCCACAGACTCACCTGTGGTCTCCAAGTGAACAGTAATCGAGCCTAGCCAGGTGAGGTATAGCTACAATTCCCCCCTCCCCCACAATGAACACAATGAGGCAGAAGGGTTTCCTAGAGTTCAAGATCAGCTTGGTCTACATAGTGAATCCCAGGCCAAACAGGGCTACAGAGTGAAACTGTGTCTAATAATTAATTGACTAATTTAATTAATTGAAAGTGAAATGGAGGACTGAACAAACCCAATAACTCCTTCTGAAGCTCTGTCTTGGGTTCCCCAGGCTTCCTGAGAAGGAGTCCTTCGCAGACAGCAGAGCATCGCCCAGCTCAGCTCCAGGGCAAGCTTTTTCTCATTCACCCACTCTGTCAGACATTCACAGTTGTCAGTCCCAACCGTTTGCCAGATCCTACAGAAAACTGTTCTGGATACAAACATAAAAAGAAACACACACACGTGACTATCGTGACATTTTATATGTAAAGTGTAAAGATGCGGGCTGGGTATATAGTTCAATCAGTAGAGTGTTTGCCTTGCCAGCACAAATCTTGGGATTCAGTCTTCAGGCAAGGTGATGAATTACCATGCCTGTAATTCTCCAACTTGGGAGGTAGGGGCAGAAAGATCCAGAGTTCAAGGACATCCTCAGCTACATATTGAGTTCAAGGCCAGCCTGGACTAAGAAACCTGTCTTAAAAAAGCACAAAGATGAAAACCAGTGCTTCAGTTGGTAAAGTTGCTTGACATCAAGCCTACAGGTGGCCTGGGATGTCAAGCCTGCAGGTGACCTGGGTTCAGTCCCCAGAATTCACAGTGCAAAGAAAGAATCCATTCCCACAGGTTGTGTTCTGATCACTACATGGTACATGTATACCTCTCCTCTGCCCAAACAACAAACAAACAAACAAACTAGGGAGGGAATAGGGAGATGAAACCTTGTGGGAATGTAGTTGTGACTCAGAAGTGAAAGTAGTTACCTTCCCTGGTGCCCTCAGGACTGTGGGGACTGACTGACTTTCCTAAGCAGGCACAGCATCTGCAGAGACAACAGAGAGACAAGATCCTAGATGAGAGAGGGAGCCACAGAAACAGGGATGATGGCATTGATTGAAAGGCAAGACAGAAGCCCATTGTTCTTGCTGTGAGGAATTCAGCAAATTTGCATGAGCTCATGGGGGTAATCAGTTTATGAGTGTTAAATGAGATGCATCAAACCCTCGTAGCACCTAGCACAGAGTAAGCCCTCTGTGTACTCGGTGTTCTCAACCACTGGGTCTTCAATATTATTAGAAGCATGGCTAATATTAGACACACTTCATGAAGGGGAAAGTGTGGCTACATCCATGGTTTTTTTTTTTTTTGCACCTCCGAGCTGCGTCCATTCATTCAACCAACGCGGAAGCATCTCTTCCATCCCCAGACAGTTAATGGTTAACTTCAAAATCCCATTATCAGTCCTGAGTTTTAAACTAAGCCTTTTTGGAATTTAAAGCTAAACTGATTCTCTCTTAAGTTGGGCTCATAGTCTGTTGTATCTTCGGCTGCTTCCACTTTAAAAAAAAATCTATTCTACAACTCAATTGACTTCTTTGTTTTCAGACTGCAGCTGCCCTTCCCAGAGGCGTCCATGCCACTGACTGTGGGTGCAGAGGCAGTAGGAGCATATTATTGCTTTAATATTTCAAAACCATTATGCAGCCTCTTATGAAACAGGCAAGATTTAGGGATGAAGCCCAGGTGACCGGCACAAGGATGAAGGAACCCCCAGGTTTGGTTACAGAAAGGGCTGTTTTGTAGGGATCTTTGATCTGCCTGGGCAAAAATAATGTATGTGGCTAAACTGCTTCCTTTGGTAGGACATGGCATGTCACAGTTTTACTGAGCACCTGCTACGTGCTGGGTTCCATACAAGATTCCATCCAGAGTCCAGGACAGTTTTGCTTTTATGATTTCTGGCTAGACATCCTGACGGAATGGGGACAGAACTGTCCCAGCTCCTAGGAGGTCAAATGGAAATTAAGTATGTGAGCTGAGATTCCTTTTTAAAGATGTATTTTATTTTTAGTTATAGGTCTGTATGAGGATATGTGTGCCCTCAGAGGCCGGATGTATCGGGACTCTGTGAGCTCACTGACATGGGCACTGGGAACCAAACCTGGGTCCTCTGCAAGAGCAGCAAGTGCTCTTAACTTCTGAGCCATCTCTCCAGATCCACGATCTGGGATTTCTTTACAGGTTGACCAGGATTCTTAGCATTCAAAGAAGCTAGGTCCCAGGAGGGGATTGAACTCAGGCAGGGAGGTAAACCACCTTTAGCAGATAAGCCATCCTGTTCTATCTTTTAAAAAAAAATAACTAAATTTGAACATATCCTCCTTCCTAGAAACTTAGTGGAATTAAAATGCCTAAACTGTCCTGGCATGACGGTACACACCTGTAATCCCAACACTGGGTAGGTAGAAGTAGGCGGATCTCTGTAAATCTGAGCCCAGCCTAGTCTATATAGAGTGAGGTCTAGGCCAGCCTGGGCTCTATTGAGACACATATGCACAGCTTAAGCTGAAATAAGAAGAGAAAATTGCCTCTACCTCTGGAGGCCATGTCCCCTGGGGTGGCGGGTTTCCAAGGAGGCTCCTTTTGCCCCGATTTCCTATTCTACCCTTTTCTTTGTTTCCATTCTACCTTCTAAGTGACTTGTAATTTTTCCTGTCCTGCCCCTGAATGTCCCAAGAGCCTCTCCTTACCCAGCCACTTGAGCCGGTCTGAGAGCCTCTTCTTCTTCCTTGCAGGTTGCCATCTCTGGACTAGAAAAAATGGCTAAAGGATTCTAAGAATGAGAATCCAGCCAAAGAGAGGCTCCTTCCCCCCCTCGCCCCCTCCCCACTGACAGCCTGCCACTCACTCCTCTATTCATCCTACCTCTGGCTGCCACATGCCAGGGACAGCAGCTACAACACAAAGCCCAGGGCTCAGGGAGTACTCAGGGGCTGATGGGGAGGCAGCTGGGTAGACAAACACCAGGCAGGCACTCTAGGGGATGCCAGCAAAAGCCCCCATTCTGGAATTCCCTCCTCTATAGCACTAGCTAGGCTCTGTTAAAATTAACTCCACCAATTAAAAGCATGTTAGGAGACAATACTGCCTGTCTTCTGCTTTATTTTTAATTACAGGCCCTGGCCAACCATTTATAATTAGAGCAGAGCGCCTAAGCCGGAGTACCCAGGAATCGAGAAAGGGTGGAAGGGGTGGGGAAGGCACCGGCTCTCCTCCCACGTCCCCATCCTCATGGCCAGTCCAGGCCCCATCTACCCGTGGACAGCTGTGACAGGCCGCTGCCCCACTAATGGACTGGGTAGCTAGGGAAGCACTCTCCGCTCACTGTGCCTCCCTCGCCTCTCCGCACACATTCTGATTATAGTCATTAGGGAGTCACCCTGAGCGACAGGAAGACAGGAGGGTGGAGCCTGGCGGCTGCAGGGTGAGACAAACACGGCTCAGGCTGGAGAACAGAGCTGACAGGAGCAGGGGTTGGGCCACTCCGCTGCCCTGTTCCTACACGAGGTTTCCGTCTGCCAGAAGCCCATGCTGACCTGGTACATAGCAAGCCTAGGGCAGGGTCACCAGGAGGCTGTCACTGAGTCTCTAGACAATAGACAAGTGGGTGTGCCTTGCAGTCTTGTCCTCTGGTCCCCAGCCCAGCTTTGCTGTCCCGAGCAACCATCCTCATGTGACAAACAGATTTCAAAATGACACCCTCTACCTCCCATCCTACCCCCCACCCTCAGTCCCATCTTGCCAAGGCCAAAGACCCTCCAACACTCTTATTTGTCTCCTAGACATTTAGCAGAATCCCTGGTCAGGTTACACAAAATGCCAACTGGCCCAACCTGCCACATCTAGTTAGGTTTCTGTTCCTGGGATTTTGACCTACTCTCAGCTCAGACCAGCTTTAGAACTCAAATAGCCTTGTCCTTCCCCTCCAAGGAAAATCCTGTACCTTCCGGTCACCCGCTCACAGTCCTCACCCAACACACATTTGATTCTTTCTAGCCTTTTGTTATTGTTGTTGTTGTTGCTGCTGCTGTTGTGAGGCTAGCCTGTAGGCTAGCGAGCTGGCCTGGTGGTTGGCATTTGGTGATCTGGGTTCTGTCTGGTGGAGGCTTTGTTGTTTACTTTCTGTTTCTTTCCTTCAATCCACAGTCCAAAGGGACCCTTATGTCTGGACTTCCAATTGTCTTAAAACATACAATCCTCATTTAGGTCCCAATTTCATTGTCTGACCAGGAACACAGGTCCTCTCACAGTCAGTGCCCCTCAGAGAGCTCCAAAAGGTACCTTGCATACACACTCAGTTCTGCAGTTTCGGCTGAGGTGTAAACTGGGTGGAACTTCCTTTCTGCCCCTAAATCAGAGTGCCCCCATCAAATGCTATAAGTGGTCAGTCATAGAAACCATAACTAACCAATTCAGACACGTTTTTCTCAACCCTTCCAGGTATGGAAATTTACACTCAGAGACACATGTGGCAGGGGTGACACAGGTAAGGACCTGTGGATTCTGCTTATCAGTGTGGAACAGGGGGTGACGGCCTCATGGATACATTCCACAAGCTTTAAAATGCCATTGTTCCAGCTGGAGAGATAGCTCAGGCGGTGGAGTACCTATTGCTATTGCGCAATGAGGACATTTGGGTTCTAACCCCTGGAAGCCAGGGGCGTGCTCCTGTAACCCTAGCAGAAGATCATGTGGGAACTAGAGACGAACAAAGCCCTGCATCTCATTAGCCAGCAAACATAGCTGAATTGATGAATGGCAGTTCAGAGAGACCCTGTCTCAAAAAATAAAAGGGGGGAGGGATCAGTGAGCACATAGACCCCTGTGCACACACAAACAAGCACACACACACAACAATTATGGGAAAATGTCATCATTCTCTCCTGACCTCAGATTTCTCAGGGGCTAAACAAGATGACATCCATACAATCACTGAGGATACTGCCCGGGAGTGGCAGGTGATGTGTAAGAGCCGGCCTTTTGCAGGACTGTTGCCACATTGGTGTTTGTATGGCCAAAATTTCAGCAGTGTTGGGTCAAGCAATTCAGCCAAAGTCATAACTGAAATGTGTGTGCTTCTGACAGCTATAGGATCCTTGCCTGCGTTGGCTCATTCTTTCTTTATTAGCTCCATAAGACTATATGGATTGCAGTATCTACTGTGCAGTGATGTGTCTGAAATGCCCAGATGGATCTTGAATTATGAAGAAATAAATGAATTCCCAGGACTCATGAGGCTGAGGCAGGTATGTCTCTGGGAGTTTGAGGTCAGGCTGATCTATATAGAGTTTGAGATCTGCCAGGGATACATAATGGAATTCGAGACCAGTCATAGTTACAGAGTGAGACCCTGTCTCAAAAACAAGAGTCCAGAGATGTGGGCTTCTAAGCCCTCTCTGTAAAGCAGCTTTCGATTCTTGGAACTGTCTGCCTAAACCTCGACTGGAGGCAGCCGCTGGGGGTGAAGCTATTGTCTAGCTTGTGTGTCATGGGTTCAGTCTCTGGGGAAGAGAGGGAAGGAGGAAGGGAAAGGAAGGCAGGGTCTGGTGGCTCCTGTCTGCGATCCCAGCCATTTGGGAGGCTAATGCAGGAGACTTGAGAGAGCAAGAAGTCCTGCGCTACAGATGAATTCAAGGGCAGCTTAGATAACTTAATGAAATCCTGTCTCAAAATGAAAATTCGAAAAGAGGACTGGAGATACAGCTCAATGGTAGCCCCTTTGCTTAACATGCCCTAGGCCCTAGTCCTGGGTTCAAAAGACAATCGATTTAAACAATCCTAAAGGAGTAGGTGAAAAAAGACCGCCCATCCAGCCTTCCCTGAGCTAATTAACACTAGCCTCCTTAGACAGGAAACTTTCGAAACTTTCTCAGGACTCATCCGTTTTGAGGTGCCTCAAGAGTTTCTTTATCTCTCTTTTACAGAGAAAACCCCCCATGGGAAGGCCGACCTGCGCTCTGCAGCGCCCCCTCCCGGCACCCCCTCATGGTGCGGCGCAGCTCCCGCCCCCTCAGTCCTCGCAAAGTGTCTACGCTTCCCTTTCTGCTCCGCTAATTATCCTTTTAACTGGGGCTGGCGTATTTTTGCCACGCGATCTTCTGGTTTATTTTTATCCACCTCTCCAGAATGGTATCAGGGCCGTTACTCAGGGAGGCTCCGAGCACTGAGCTGCTCCCCAATTTACAATGGCAATTATGATCTCCGACAGAAACACATGCAGCTGGCGTCAATTTTAAGCAATATTTTGATCATAATAATTAAAAAAGTAACTTATGGTGTGCACGCATTAGATAAATTAATGTTATTCCAAGGCTCTGCTAAAAGACGTGCGAGGCAGAGAGAGTGAAAAGGGAACGGGCCCCGGATCTCTGGAGCTTCGAAAGTGTGTCTCCAGCCCTGCGCACTACCTGCGCTCTCAAATTAACTTTCACAACGAGTGTAATATCTGTGTGTCCTTCAAGTTGAATGCTTTCCGTCCCCGCCCCTCTCTGGACGCACACGTAAAATTGAGGGTTATCAAGGTATTTGGGTATAAACAAGCACATTTTCTTGTCACAGCTCTTAGAACCGGTGACAGGCAGCTGAAAGGATGCTCTTCTCTCTCCCAAACTTACCGCCCTGCTAGACAGGAATGGGAACAGGAGTCGAGGGTGTGGGGGCTGGGTCGGAGGGATGGATGCCTTTCCTCTCCAATGCGCGCGCGCGCGCACACACACACACACAGAGAGAGAGAGAGAGAGAGAGAGAGAGAGAGAGAGAGAGAGAGAGAGAGAGAGGACCTGCCTCAGGAATGGGATTCAGAACTACACATCTCACACCTCCATGTACACACACCAAGTAAGTTACATGTGATTAACATCAAACTCGGCTGGTAGATTGCTTGCCTAGCATATTGAAAGACCTGGGTTTAATCCTCAGCACCACATAAAACCCAATGCGACGGCACACATCTGTAATCCTCACACCCAGGAGGTAGAGAAGTTCCAAGTCATCTGGCTATGTAGTGAGTTTAAGGTTGTCCTGGGCTATATGAAACACATTCTCTCTCTCTCTCTCTCTCTCTCTCTCTCTCTCTCTCTCTCTCTCTCTCTCTTCCTCCCTCCCTTGTCCCTCTCTCCCTCTCTTTCTCTCTCTGTATGTGTACATACATACATATATACACATACATATATATATATATACATATATAATAGACTCATGTGTAGACATTCGTATGCAGACACCACAGGCACCCTCATGCCCAAATGTCCCCGTCTTCATAGACAGTACTCATCACCACACTCTCACACACACAGATTGATCCACAGGAAAGAGCACACATCTATTCACACATTGGTTACAGACACATATACAACTCTGGGTTCACAGATACATGATTCACAAGCAGAAAGCCACAGATGAAATTTGTTTTATTTTTTTATTGCATGTGGTTTGGGTATCTGTGGAGGCCAGAAGAGGGCATCAGATATCCTGGAACTGCATAACAGGTAGCTGTGAGCTAACCAATGCGTGTGCTAGGAACCAAACAGCTCCTTTGTAAGGATCACTGAGCCATCTCCCCAGTCCCACAAATTCACATGATGAAACTTAGCCGCGTGCACAAACGTACACACACACACATACACAATACACACATACATATATGCATACACACATGTGCGTGCGCACACACACACACACACCCCTCTTCACAGGCAGAGCAGTCCCCTGAGGCCAGGCCAGGCCACAGCTATCAGTCATGTTCCCACTTTGGCAGAACCCACCACCATACAGTTCCACACGCTGTCATGTCATTCCAAGGGCTTTTGTTCTTTCTCAAATTCGCTCAGGCTCCAAGTTTAAGTTCCTTCATGCACCCCCAGACAGTCCTGGGGACATGTACAGATCCCTGGGAGCAGAGAGACAGGAACAAATCTTCTTGCCTCAGTACTGGAGATTTTCTCTTGGTGGGAGCTTTACTGAGTTTTCTTGTTTTGTTTAATCATGAGCAGCACCATTTTAGTACATGATGAAGTATATATGTTTGATTGATTGGGGGAGGGTTACCGTTTGTTTGTTTGTTTGTTTTGAGACAGGGTCTCTCTATGTAGCTTTGGAAGTTCTGGAACTTGCTATGTACACCAAGTTGCCCTCGAACTCACTGAGATCCACCTGCCATTGCCTCCCGAATGCTGGGATAACAGGCGTACACCATTATGTCTGACAAACATATATATATATATATATATATATATATATATATATATATATTGTTGCTGTTGTTGTTGAAAGATGCTTTCTGGCCGGCAAGATTGCTCAGTGGGTAAAGACACTTGCTATCAAGCCTGTTCACCTGAGTTTAATCCCCAGAACCCACATGGTGGGAAGAAAGAACTGACTATTGAAATTTTTCTCCTTTCTCTACACACGTGCATGCTGCGGAACACTCATGCCTGAACTCCCCTGCACATTCATCATACAAGCACACACAAAACAATATCTAAACAAGCGTTTTAATAACTTTTTAAAGTTGGTTGTGCCTTTAGCCACTGAGCCTTCCTGCTGGCTGCACCAGCATGCTCTCTTCCTCTGCCTTTGAAACCTTCCTTTATCATTCGCTTCCTTCCTTCCAGCTCCACAGTCAGGGTCCTGGCTCTTGATGGCTTCCTGCAAAGCTACTGGCTGGTTCCCTGCCACCTTGGCCATGCTGGGTCATTTCCTCCAGACACTCTAGACCCCAAGTGAAGAAACCTATACCCCTTTGTTGGCCCAAGAGCCACTTTTCCTCCCCTATGAGAACAAAGTTCTGGTGGTCATTAGCCAATCTGAACAAAGCACACCTGTGTTGGATACTCTCTCAGAGGTTTCTGGCCAGTATTCACCTCTTCGAATGTCTCTCTTGAGCTCCTGACTAAGATCAATCATCCACAGAGGGTGCTCCCACTCCTGAAAGTGTCCCTGGCAGCTGGACCGTTTGTTTTCTTTAAAGAACCATTAGGAAAGGTAAAGATGCACAAATACATAAAATGTAACAGAGTATGCACCCAACATTTCTATGATTTTCCACTTTTGTTTAGCAATGTTACATATGGATATGACTTTAAGAGTTGTGCAAGTTTACTTCATTTGATACTACATAAAAAAGGAGGCAATCTTCTATGATTTCCACCCCCAACCCAGGGAGAGGCAACAGGTTCCTAGAAGACAAACCAGGCAACACTTCTAGAAGATGCTATGATATTCACATTCACATCTCTTTAAAATGTGCTTATATTGCTACATAATGGGTCTTCTATTGACTTTCAACCATGTAGAATAAGCACCTAGCTTTCTCTAACCTCCAGTTATCACACACACACACACACACACACACACACACACACACACACACCAACACTCTTCATACCTCCCCTTGATTGTATTGAGATTTTTATCAATATTTTCTATAAAGATTATAAAGGTGTCATTTTAATGTCTAGTCCTTTGTTAATGGTGCCCTACCCAATTTCTCTGGAAGGTTGCAGGTTCCTCTCTGTACCCAGCAGGGTGGAATTTAATAGTGTGTCTTGGTATGGACTGGCTTCTCAGTGTGTGGACATATTGTGGACCTTTTTGGGGTTTTGAGACACTATAGCTAAGTTTTGTCTAGAACTCACTATGTAGCCAAGGCTATCCTTGAACTCATGATCATCCTGGCCCCCCAAACCCCAAATACTAGAATTACAGAGGCCACAGGTCATTCCCAAATCTCATATTCTTAGGCCCAGGATTTGGTTGTTCATTTTGTTTGGAGATGGGGATGGATCCAGGACCCAGGCGTGCAAGACAAGCATTCTACCTGGAGCTGCACTCCAACCCAGACTTAGGACTGCCCTCTGCCTCCTCTTTTTAACCCTTTTACCCCTGATTGCTCCTCTAGAATCTTTTCTATTTCCCCTCTTGTCACCCGTGTTCAGATTTCTGGGAGATCTCCTAAACTTTACCCTCTAAGACTTCTGTTGAAAATCTCATTTTTCATTTCTCATCTCTCACACCTTTAACTTCCAAGGCTGCTTTGCTGCTGTTGTTCTTTTGACGGCATCCATTTCTTGTTTCATGTGATTATCTTCGCCTGTCTCGCTAAGGACATTAGGTATCGTTCCGAGGAATTCTTCTTCTTGTATAGCACTTAGTTCTGCTAAATTGCTTTTCCTGTTTGCTTTGTCCCTTTATGTCCCTGTCCTTCCTCATAGACGTGATAAACCTCAGTGCTTGGATCTTATTTTTAAGACTCGTGGACCAGGGCTGTGTGTGTTGGGGCATACTTATAATCACAGGACTATGAAAGCTGAGGCAGGTGGATAGCAAGCTTGAGGCTAGCCTGAGCTATAGAGCAAGATCTTATTTGTTTGTTTTTTAAAGAATTTGAGGGGTCAGAGAGAAATTCAGATGGCTCATCAGATAAAGGTGTTTACCATGCAAGCCTGGCATTTTGAGTTTGATCACTGGAGCCTGTGTAAACTGGGAAGAAAGAATAAACTCCACAAAGTTGCCTCTGACTTCTACAGGCATGCTGTGGCAGACGCATCCCACACACATATCATGCCTACAAGTAATAATAGCAATAATGTTTTTAAATGGAGACTTGGGTATCATACTCATAGCAATCTCTCAGTAGACAACAGACACTATTGTCTGAGAATGCTGTAGGGCAATGGGCTGCTGAGCTAAGTAGTCTCCACCATCTGCGTCTTGAAATTTTTTTACTACGGCTGGTTAGGAATCCCCAGAGAAAGCCTGCCTAGGTTCCAGTCTGGCTGTGAGCACCCAGGAAGAGGGAGGTTAGCATTCAGCACACATAAGTTCATTTGAAAGGAAATTACATCTCAATCACAGATGCAGATAGAAACAGAGTCTGTGTCTTAGTTTGGGTTTCTGTTGCTGTTAAAAGACATCATGACCACAGCAACTCTTTTTTTTTTTTTTCGTTTTTCGAGACAGGGTTTCTCTGTGTAGCCTTGGCTGTCCTGGAACTCACTTTGTAGACCAGGCTAGCCTCGAACTCAGAAATCCTCCTGTCTCTGCCTCCCAAGTGCTGGGATTAAAGGCGTGCGCCACCACCGCCCGGCCCCACAGCAACTCTTATATAGGAAAACATTTTGTTTGGGGCCAGCTTATAGTTTCAGAGGTTTAGTTCGTTATCAACATGGCGGAAAGCATGACAGCTTCCAGACAGACATGGTGCTAGAGAAGGAGCTAGAGTTTTACATCTTGATTTATCTGCAGTAAGGAAGAGACTGTCCTCCACACTGGGTGGAGCTTTAGCATAGGAGACCTCAAAGCCCACCCCAACTATGATGCACTTCCTCCAACAAGGCCACACCTCCTAATGGACCAAGCATTCAAACACATGAGCCTATATGGGGACCATACCTATTCAAACCTCCACAATCTGTGTTTCCTTTATTTGATTAAAGTAGTTTGATTAACATCAACTGTTCTGAACACCCATCTCCGGGAAGGTCCAGTGACCCTGGACACTGGGATCTTCTAAAAATGTCCTAGAAAACAATCTGATCAGAACTTCCCATCCTTTGCAGCCCGTCTCTGCTAGCTTGCTGTGTCTACCTGTGACTGTGACTGCTCTGTGAGTTCGCCCACTGAGGAGTACTCCTGACAGCTTGTCTCCTGCCCATGAATTGAGAAAGAGAGAGAGAGAGAGAGAATGAATATGCAGGTGTTCTTATGTCATGCTGCGTATGCCCAGTCAGGATTGTGCTTTCAGTCCACCCTCTCTTTACCTCAAGGTCTCCATCTGTGTATCACCTTTGAAGTGATGGGCTTGTGCTCTTTAACAGCCCTGTGTCTTCCTTTCCACAGGCTTCGGGGAGGGCATCAACTAATGGATAGATGCAGCCTGCAATATTTAGCTGAAATTGGTTCGGTCTGTGTTTTATTGATAAAGTGCTAAATGTCTGTCTCTCCATTAGCTGTGAGCTGCTTAAAAGAATATTGTTGTTATTATTAATAATATTATTAATATTAATAATAATATTATTATTATTTTGAAGTGAGTAGATAAGGCTAAAGCTTGTGATTTATGGCTGGTGTGGTGCCTTCGTGCTGTTTACTCTTAACTTCTCTTGGCTAGCCTTGTCAAACAGGCATACAATCAAATAAATATTTACCAAATATTTATTAAGGATCTGTTCTTTGCCAGGCAATACCCAGGCTCTAGGCATGAAGCAAAGATCCAAGTGACTGAGTCACTGCTCATGTGGAACTTGCATCTAGCACTGTGAAGGTAGCTCTGGGAGCCTCCAGGCGCCTGCCCGCTGTTGCTTAGCTCTGGAGGAAACTTCCTTTCATCCAAGGGTCCCACCTCCTCCCACAGAGCTTCCTGCTACAGGACAGGCCTCCAGCCAGCTAAAGGCTATCTGCAACCCTGCCTTCCTGGGGCACTCTTCCTTACCCCAATCCTATTGCTTTCTTCCAATGAACCAGATCTGTTCTTTCCCAGGAAAGCCAGGATTTGGACCCTTGCTGTGAGCAGGAGGGTCCAGTAAAATAAAAACACACATCTTTAAAAATTTTAATCCCTCGGCTCCTGATACACAGTTTCAACCTCTTTGGAATGTACTGGATAGCAGCGGTGTTATGAGGTGTTTGTAATGGACCCCTCCCAGCTACTTACGAGTTTGCGCTAAGGAGGTGAATCACAGTAGAAGACTGTAACAGAGCTGGGCTGATGCTCAGGAAAAGCAGCCAACTGATTTGCCAATGTGGGAACTTTCACTCTCAGCTCCAAGGAGAGTCCAGGGGCTGGAGCCTATGTTCAGTCATGTGGCCAATGATTTCATCAATCATGCCCATACAATGAAACCTCAATAAAAGCTCTCAATAATGAGGTTTGGACAGGTGCCTAGGCAGTGAGCCTACTGATATTCACATACCAGGAGGTGGGACACCCTCCCTGGTTCTGCAAGGACAGATGCTCTTAAACTTGGAACTCTTCCAGCTTCATGCAATATGTATCATCTGACTGTTCATTTGAATATAATGGTAATCAGGGCTAGGACTGTGGCTCAGTTAATAGAGTACTTGCCTACCATGCGCAAAGCCCAGGATTCAATCCCTGGCATCACATAAAACCAAGTGTGGTGCTGCCTGCCTGTAATTGCAGCACTGTGGAGATCTGGGAGGCCAGAAGGTCAGGGGTTCAACAGTCTTCAACTACCAAGAGAGTTTGGAGCCAGCATAGACTATGTGATACTCTGTTTCAAAACAAAGAAACAAAACCCAAACCAAACATAAAGGATTCAATGTATCCAGCAAATTTTGTAAATTGCTCTAGTAAATTATACAGTCTGAACTTGAGGCCAGATGTGGGGATTCCTCTTTGTAACTGGCTAGGAAGAAGTACAGAGGCTTAGAAACACACAAGACTTAGGGGTGGCATCTGATGGGGACTGTCTTGTGGGATTAATCCACTTAACCTACAGAATTTGTGCTGCTTCTGTGTACTTGGTATTAGAAGTGAACTGGACTGCAGGACGGCCATGTGGTGTCTGTGGGATGGCACTGTAAGGTGAATCTGCTGGTATGTCTGGCACTACCATCTCCCACTCGCCCAGCCCAGCTGAAGTGGGCTCCATTTCCCCTCAGAACATCGCTGTCTCCTGGGATGGAGTTTGAGGTAATTTTCCAGAACTTCGGTGCAACCTTGCAGAGAGAAAAGGTGGATTTGGTTTTGTGATTTGGGGGATTTTGGTCCATGGTTTGGGATCCTGCTGTCTTGGGTCTGTGTCAAGGTGGCACATCATGGCAGGGCGCGTGGTTAAAACTCAAAGCAGGGAGAAAGAGAAAGGGGCCAAGATTCCACAATGCTCTTCAAAGGTAAGAGCCAACACTTTCTATTACACCGACCTCTTAGAAGTTTCACCATCTATCAATAGTGTATGGATTCAACATCTGAGATTTTGGGGACGCTTCAGAACCAGAATAAGGCAGATAGACATTATACTCAGAGGAGAGCAGTCCTTTGGCCAACATGTGGAACATACACTCTATATTGCCTATTTGAAGGCTCGGAGGATGAAACCTTCAGGCATAGCACTTTGGTATGTTGGTGACTTTACATGGAAGGCAATGGAGTCCTTTTGTTCTGAGACAGGGTCTCACTATGTAGCCCTGGCTGGCTGGGAACTGCGAGATTCCTTTTGCCTGTGTCTCTCAGGTGCTGGATTGTAAGCAGGGACCGCCACCATGCCTGGCCTTTTTTATCTTTTTAAGAATAGATTCTTCAGAAGGAGTTTAGAAGGATTAGACTTCTTTCTCTGAGTATTTTCCTAACTCAAGAAAACGGGTCCATATCACAGGATATGTTAGTTACTCTTCCGATTGCTGTGGTCAAACATCCAATGAGGAGCATTCTATAAGAGAAAGGGTTTATTTAGGATTGCAGATGAAGAGATATAACCCATCACCAAGGAAAAGCTATAGGACTGGACTGTGAGGCAGTTGAACACTCGCACCCTTATATTGTCAAGAGTCAGAAAAGGGACAGGAAGTGAGGCCAGGCTATACACATCAAGATCCACCCCCCTCTCCCCAATAACCTACTTCCTCTAGTCAGGCTCCACCTCCTAAAGTTTCCATAATTGTAAAAGAAAACTAAACATGGCCCCAATACTAGGGTAACTGAGGCAAGTGTATCTCTGTGACTTCAAGGTCAGCCTGGTCTACATAACGAGTTCCAGTCCAGCTAAGGCTTCATAGCGAGATCCAGTCTCAAAACCAATCATAACAACAAACAATAAATAAAACAGTATGGCCGTTGGGAGTCAAGTGTTCAAACACTAAGGGGCACATTTCACATTCAGACTACAACAGAAGCAAAAGGCTAATACCTTCCCAAAGAGACTCAGGCTGAGCCTAGCGCTGCTCTCTGAGGGCCTGCTGTCTTAAAGGTTGTCTCTATGGAGAAAGACAGCTTTTGCTCCACTGTGTTGCGTACCTTTGCCCATGGCTATTACCCCCTCCTCCCAGAGGTATTAAGTCCCTGTTTCTTCTATAACTCTGAATACTATGTAGGTTTTGTCAACCACACAGTCCTTCTTCAGTTAAGTTTCAAATGTCCTGTGACTTCCCTGCATGTTCTTCACATAGTCCTTCTCCTGCTAATCTGTCTCTTGTCAGCTTATTCTGAATGCTAAAATTATGAAAAAAGTTAGAGAGGGGAACTTTCAAGCTTTTCTACCTTTTTAAAATGGTTTTTTGCTTTTCTACTTTGTTTTTTGTTTTGTTTTTGCATTTATTTATTTATTTATTTTTGGTTTTTCAAGACAGGGTTTCTCTGTGTAGCCCTGGCTATCCTGGAACTCACTCTGTAGACCAGGCTAGCCTCAAACTCAGAAATCTACGTGCCTCTGCCTGGGATTAAAGGCGTATGCCACCACTGGCTGGTGCTTTTCTACTTTCAAGGGAGGTCTAGCTGGTTCTTTCCATTGGATGGGAGAAAGAACTCTTTCCATCTGTCCTGAATCCTGTGAAATGGCCAGCTAGGCTTTATGTTCGGAGGCATGGGTTCGCTCGGTGTAGATTAACTTGCCTTTGCTGAGACCTCAGCCCTTCCCCAGCCCCTTCTCAGGCAAGCCCCGCTTGCAAACTCCCAGTGCTCAGGGTCCCTCACCTGGCAGGGCTCCTAGAGGCCCTACTCCAAGGCTAAGCCTCCAGTTAGACAAGGAGAAATGGACACGCTCAGAGCTTATGGTTGGCTTTTTTGGGTGGTGGTGGTGATGGGGGGTTATCTGGCCTTTACCAGGGAACATCACCTGTATAGGTGGGAGGCAGCAACCCTGAGTGACATACACTCCTGAGATAAAGTGGTCTGGCCAGGTGCCCTGCTTCCTGCTGGGCAGGAGTAAAAAATAACAAGAAGAGTTCACACCTGATACTACACTGCTACTGCCATTCCTGGGCTTCGGCTCCCCGGCTCCCCCAGTTTATAGATGGAGATGAAACAAAGCCAGACACAGCTGCAAAGTGATCTCTCTCTCTCTCTCTCTCTCTCTCTCTCTCTCTCTCTCTCTCTCTGACATGATCTTATATAGCCCAGGCTAACCTCAAACTCACCACGGTCTCATTGAACTCCTCATCCTACTGCCTTTACTTTCCAGTTGTGTCGCCCAGCTTCTGTTCTACAATTCTGTGCCTGTGTGGTTAGCAACTGAAATGTCACCCATTGAATGTTATATTTGTATATTGGGGGCTTGGTTACCAGGGAATAGGTGTTGGGGGAAGGGATTGGGTCCTGAGGGCTCTCTACCTTCTGTTTTTGTTTTTTGATGCTCTTCAACTATGGGGCAGTTACCATTGCTTTGATGCAGGGGAATGACACACAGTGAGGCGTCAGTGGAGACCATCCGTGTGCACTCAGATCCGAAGTGCACACACTTCATCTGTCTTCAGGAAAAGGGAACCTCGAGTTGTCTCAGAAAGACAACCTGAGAGGTCCCAGCTCTCAGAGGCCTGTAAGTCCTGCTGCCCTGGCTCTTGGAGACCCTGCAAGCTGACTTCAGGATGGAGGAGGCTTCCAAAATGCACCAGCGTCAGGAGCAGCTCCTTTGCAGCCTGTTTGGAGAGCTCAGGCCCAGAGCCTCATAACGATGAGTCCAGGGTCAGCTCTCCAGGGCCTCTTCATCCCAAATAGCCACCTCACTACTCCACCGAGTGGGTTTCAAGCAGCTACAGGGACTGTGAAGAACAGGGAAGCAATGCCAGTCTACTGGGGAGAAAATGTAGCCTCTGAGCCCTCCCTTAGCTCCTTCTCCCGTGTGACTTTCTGGAGGTCTGAGTAGGAGAGGACACATGATAGTTGAACCTTCAGGGTTCAAGACACTTGCCCAAATGCTTGTCAGAAAAGGAATTTAGAGTCCCACCCTCCTGTCCTCCTAGGGATCCTTTCTGAAGAGTGTTGTAGCATTCTTGGGAACTGATTCTTTCCCTCCCTCGAGGGCTTGGTGCATGTTGGGCAAGCACTTCATCACGGGGCTATATCCCCAGCGCCCATGGGAGCTGGTTCTTGAAAGTGGAGCCTGTTGGGCTGGGTGCCTGGGGACACTTCCCTAAGGAAGGGCCCTCATGTGAATTCTAGATCGGCCTGAGGATGGGAGCCATCACTCCTTCCTCTGCAGGCTAAGCAGGCTGAGCTCCCGCTGCGTCCTGGCATCTGTCAGCCACCGCCCAGAAAGCTGATTGCCATGTTTGCAGCTTCTTTTCTTGTTTGGAAAGATCTGGAGGCAGGTGAGGCTGCAGGGAGAACGGCAGTGATAGGTTGCGATATGTGAGTTTAGGCATCTTGCTAGATGGGCCAGGGAAGGCCTGCCTGGGAGCCAGGGCGTCATTGTGCTCTGGCCACCAGCTAGTCCCCCTCTTCCTGGCTCACAAGATCCCCTCCCCCAGAGACGCCAGACTCCAACAAGGGTCTCGCAGCCCTCCTCCACAGCAGTCCCTCCCGACATCTGGCTCAAATCTCTGGCTCTGGCACACGTCTTGTCTTTATGCAGGTCCATTCCCGCGCTCGTAGAGGCATCCACCTAGACATCAGTCACGTTGGGATTTTTCCTCTGTGCCTGACAAGGCAATTTGCGAGGCGCGAGGCTCTCTCTCCCTCCCGTACGATGCTAAGTGGGAATCGAGGGGGTGGGTGTGGGGGTGTTCTAAAGAGATACCCAAATTAAACATCCAATCTGCCATGTCCTGTGTCATTCAACACGATTCATCTTCTCCGAGCTCCCCGCTGGGACGGCTCCCAGAAGCCTGTGGACGTGGAGATGCGGTCTTTAGCTACGCTGTTTAGCGGCCTCCTCCGCTAAGCAGAACAAATGGACGCCTGCGGTGCCCCCGCCCCATTGTCATTCAAAGAGCCTCTGCGCAACAGCGCTCCGCAGCTTGCGAAACGGCCTCCCAGGCTGAAGAGGACTGAGGAGGGATTCCAGCCTACTACGACGGGAGGGACTTGGGGGACACTAGAGACCCGCTTTCAACTTCCACGGTCTGCTGCCATAACCCAGCAGGGAGAACCCTGAGCTGGGAGAACAGTGAAGAGTTTGTGGCTGTCCAAGTTTACATTTCCTGGAGCCCACAGGGGACTCCGCCACTGCCTTTCGGCCTTCTGTGACGCTTGATGGGAGTTGGTGTCTTCCTTCAGCTCTGCAGACCTGCCCTTCCTCTATTCACGACTAGGAGGCGGAGGTGGGTGGTGGTGGGGGAACACCTCTTAATCTTAAGAAAAGATTTTCTGATTGCCTAGTCTGTAGTTGCAAAGTTTCTCCCGAGCTCCCTAGGTCCCGGGACTCACTGGACAATATCTCATCTAGCCAGTAGGAGGCACTCTGCCTTGGTTTGGGAGGGCAGAGACGTTTGGTAAAACAAAAACCAACAAACACAAACAAATGGTGCCTATCTGGGAAGATCAGAAGAGAGGGATGGAAGGAAGGAAGGCAGAAGACCCTAGAGGTGCTGGCCTCCTGCCTCGGGGCTCAGGAGGCATCTACAGCTGCATCTAACCTCCTGGGCTACTGTCACCTAAGGCCTGCAGCCCGGGGTCTGCAGAACTCCCGCTGCTATCAGAAACATCTAGATCCACTTTCCCTAGACAAGCCTCCTCCAGCTGGACTGCAGGAGAGGATTAAAGAGGAGGGAAACAGATGGGCAGAGTTTCCTTTAAAATACTGTTTGTTTGTTTGTCTGTTTTTTTTTTCAAGTCTTGTGAAGCAGATAATTGGGAGTCTGAGACAGGAGGACCCAAAGTTCAAGACTTAGAAGGACTCTTTCTCAAAATAAAAAGTAAAAGAAGACCTAAGGTATATAGCTCAGTGGTAGAGCACTTGCCTGGTATATGCAAGGCCCACCCGGTACAATGTATATGTGGGGGCAGGGGCAGGATATGTCTGCACTGGTAAAGCACTTGTCACACAACCTTGAGGACTTTCCTCACACATGAGGACCCGAGTTCAATCCCTCAGAACCCATGTAAAAAACCTAGAAGTAGCAGTGTGTGCCTATAATCTCAATGCAGGGAAGGTGGATTCTGGTAGATCCTGGGGCTTACTGGTCAGCCAGTCTAGTTGAATCAGAGCACTTCAAGTTCAATGAGGAACCTTGTCTCAAAAAATAAGGTGGAGAGAAACTGAGGAAGAGACTCAATAGCAGCCTCTGGCCCCATACACAGGTCCAAAAGTGCATGTGCATGGGGTTCGTACAAAAGGCAGGGCAGAAAGAGAAAGAAAATAAGAGAGGGAGGGGGCAGGGGGCAGGGAGCAGGGAGCAGGGGGAGGGGGGAGGAGGAAGGGAAGGAAGGAAGGAGATAAATTCTAGTTGTACCATGATAAAGAATGATGTGCTTCTGATTAGATTCTGGCCCTTTACCCACAATACCAAAGCCTTCTCAACTCAGGCTCCCCAATCTCACACCAGCTTCTAGTCTCATTTCTATCACTGATCCTCTCTGTGAATTGTAAAACAACAAAATATGCCACCCCAGAATAAGACTGTAGCAGACCAGAATAACTCACCCCAAAATATGTCTCTTCAGCTGAAGGATTATTTTTGAGCTACAGCAGACACTGGGGATGAGGGGTGCCTCTGGGGACGTGCTGCCCTTTTGTGTGGAAATCCCCATTTGTGAGGGCATCTCTCTCTGAATGCTTATCAATGGGCAAGGCTCTGACTGAAGGGAACTTTCTCCTTGTGCACTGTGAGTACTGTGAATTCCCAGATACGCCTCATCTTTACTGAGATCCATGCACCATTATTCCCCTGTTTCAGCAGAAGATGGTGTGTTGGTCTGAATTCTAAGCCACTTTTTAAACATTTACTAATCTTTCCCTGGGTGTCTATTATAATATGGATTTTTGAGGAACTTTCTATTTGTGTGTGTGTGTGTGTGTGTGTGTGTGTGTGTGTGTGTGTGTGCTCACATGCGTGCTTGCATAGTGCTGTTGATGCCCAAGGAGGGTATCAAGTCACTCTGAGCTGGAGTTATTGACAATTGTGAACCTCTCCAAGTAGGTGCTGGGAGCTAAACTCTGGTTCTCTGCAAAAGCAGGAAGCATTCTTAACCACTGAACCATTTCTTCAGCTCCTAGATAATGAGCTTCAAATTCCCCCTAAGGCCAGTGTGTTACATAAAAGCTTGCATACACACAACACACACACACACACACATGTGACTATTGGGAGGCAGTGGAATATTTAAAACATGGGAAACTTATTGGGAAAGTTTTAGGCCATTGGGAGGCTGCCCCTGCAATCACCAACTTTCTCTCTCTCTCTCTCTCTCTCTCTCTTCCTAGTCATGGAGTGCTTTGCTCTGTCACTGTGTCTTTTCAACAGGCTCAGAACAACAGGGCCAGTCAAGCAATCATGAATTGGAACCTTTACATTATAAGTCAAGGCATGCTTTTTCTCTTTGTAAATTAATTATCCAAGGTATTTTGTTGTAGTGATAGAAAACCAAATAATGTAATCCTTCACATATGCAAGAGGAATACCTATTGCATTTATCTTTTGTCTCCTGGGTCCCAGACAATGAGCCTAGAAGGAAAAGACTGGTTTTCCTTATGTGCAGAACCTGGAGGCTGGCACCTCTCTCTTCCTCAGTTCCTAACCAGGCAGGGAGTATAGATTCTGATACTTGAGGGTCCTCCCAGATTCCTGGTTCTTTTCTTGGTCTATGACACTGGGGAACCTGGAAGAAGTCTGTGGCATCAGGGCAGCTCCAGTTGCAAGTGTAGAGAGTGGAGGGAATTATTCTTTCACACTATGAGTATTCAGTATTTGAATCTATGAATGGACAGTCAGGTGTTGTGGCATTGTTATAGAGTTCTTGACCCTTGGGGAAAGACTATAGACCCACTTCAGTTATAATTAAAGGATTTATTGAATACTGTTAGCAGGACAAACTTGAGATTGCTGTGTGAAGCAGGGTGAGGAAAGGATTTTTAAAGGCAAAAACCATGAGCAAGCCAAGGCTCTTCTGTTCTGCCAAGATTAGGTAGTCAGGGCGACGTCAAAATAGTCCTTTACTGACTGCACAAGCGGGTTACGGAAGCCAAAAAAGCAGTTAGTCATATCATAACAAGTAGATGGGCCATGGCTGTACATTTTGGGTGTGAATGAGGGAGTGTCACTGAATCAGGGTTACTGAGAACTTATCTTCCAGGGTGTGAAGTCGGACAAATGACTAGGGGATACCAAGCATGAAATGGAGTTTCTTTAGGCATTATAGCACACCCCTGTAATCCTAGCAGTTGGGAGGTAGAAGCAGGAGAATCAAGAGGTCAAGGTCATCCTCCACCACATAGTGACTTTGAGGTCAATTTGGGCAACCTGAGACCCTGTCACAAGGAGGGAAGAAAGGGAGGGAGGGAAAGGGGGAATGAACAAGAAGCAGAAGAGGCAAAAGCAAAGCATCATGGGAAGGCAGTAATCCAGTAAGATTTAGAAATGTTTTGCCCTCTCGTAGCAGACAGAAGGAGGAGGAAGAGTGAGCAAGTAAATACCTTTTAGGATGATGGACAGGCCTGCCAAGTAACCTACAGCTGCGGCAGTCTATCAGCGTTGGGTGTGGTGACAACTCTAGTCTTCCTGCGGTACATATCTATCGGGGTTCAGGAAACAACACCCCAAAGACCGATGCTTTGGTGCACTGAGAAGAAGCCTTAGAGCCAGCAGCAGAACCTAGCTGCCTCGCCCACCATTTCCTCCTTCTCAGTGCAGGGAGCAACTTTCCTGCAACATTCTCTCAGCTGTCAAAAGCCCTGACCGCCCAAAGCCCTAGTCTGTACGAAAACAAACAAAACCTAGTGCTTTCTGGTTCTCTCCTCAAGCTCTCACTACATTCCCATTGCAGGGGCCTCTGGGAGTGGTTCCATGGGTAAAGGTCCTTGCCACCAAACATGAGGATCAGCGTTCAGTCCCTGGGACTCACATGGTAGAAAGAAAGAAGGCCCTATAACTTGTCTTTTAACCTCCAGGGGCACTGTGGCACCCACATGAGCCTATGTTTAGCGCGCACGCACACACACACACACACACACACACACACACACACACTAAGTGGCTTTAAAAGAGAAAAGTTTCTATCACAAGGAGCAAGATGGGAAGTCTGTCAACAAAAACTGTACAATATTTGATATTTGTTTGTTGCAGGGTCTGATTATTCCAGGTTGGCTTCCAACCTATAGCTAAGTCTGGTCTTTGATCTCCTACCCTTGTCTCCCAGGTGCTCAGATTACAAGCCTATACCAGTATATTCAGCTAAAACCTGGCAGACTTCTATCATGCTATTGCCCTCTGTTTTAGTCCCATAGAGAGAGTGATTTTCTACCTATTGCCTGCTCTATGGGCCAGGCTTTGTTTCAGACCACTGTATAGTCTCCAACCCCATTAGATTCACCTAAAAATTAATTGCCACCCCACTCAACATTATCTACTGTTTCCCATTATTCTCCTCCTTTATGGAAAGGGAAGATGTAAGCCAGTGTGGCGATCCACATCTATAATCCCTGCAGCTATTCAGGAGGCCAGAAAAGAGGATTGCAAGTTCAAAGCCAGCCTGGGCAACTTTGTGAAACCCTATCTCATAAATAAAAAGGGTCTGGGAATGCAGCTCAGTGGGCGACCACTTGCCCAGTTTAATCACAGATACTGGGTGGGGGTGGGAAGAAGGAAGGGGAGGCAAGAGAAGTGAAGGGACATTGGTTAAATTCATTTGTTAACTTGTCCTTGGCATCTCATCCCAAGGAACCATCAAGGGCAGAGGGGACATTTCCCTTTACTTTTCCACAGCCATCTCTCCTGTCAGGTTAAGCATGTGGGGAAGGGAATTCCATCAGTTGAGGATCTAAGAATTTCACAGCTAGGTAGACAGACGAGCTTCACAGAAAGTCTTTCTCTGCACCTGTTCTTTTTTTTTTTTTAAGATTTTATTTTTAATTACTTGTATGTATGTGTGGACATCTGCATGCCAGTCCTGGTGTGTGCAGAGATGCTTAATCTCCACTCAACTGCCTGATGTGGATGCCAGAAACTGAACCCTGGTCTTCTGGAAGAGCTGCCAGGGCTGTCAACCATTGACACATCATTCTAGCCACCTTACCTACTCTTTCTAAGGCTTTTCAATTTGAAGTAACATTGTCTCAACACACCATCCTTCGGGATATCATGTTCCAAGCCTCAGGGCAAATAAGCCTTTCCCTTGGTCTTTTCGTTGTCCAGGTACTTACAACATGGAACAACTTGGCTTTTGCTTTGGAAAGTTGACTCTAAAATTCAGCACATTCCCTGTCATTTTCTTGGTGACAAAACCAGGACTTAGGGAGCATCCTGACCCTGAGGCAGGTGTGGGTTGGTGGTTGTTCATTTTTTTGTTGACTTCACATGCTTTGGAATCACCTAGAAGATGCACCTCCATATTTAATAGAGGAGGAAGAGCCGGCACTAAGTGTGGGCAGTATTTTCCCATACACTGGAGTCCTAAAATGAGGAAAAAAGAAAAAGGAAAGAAAGAAAGGGTGGAAAGAAAGAAAGAAAGAAAGGAAGAAAGAGAGAGAGAGAGAGAGAAAGGAGAAAGGATGGAAAGAAAGAGAGAAAGGGTGGAAAGAAAGAAAGAAAGAGAGAGAGAGAGAGAGGAAGGAAGGAAGGAAGGGAGGGAGGGAGGGTAGAAGAAAGAAAGAAAGAAAGAAAGAAAGAAAGAAAGAAAGAAAACCAGAAGAGATTCAGGAGTTCTTTCCCCTGATTCCTGGTCCACCCAGATGTGAACAAACAGTCCCACACTTTTACCACCATGACAGGAGCCATTCCTGACACCTTGCCTTTTCCTATCACAATGAATTGTGACCTTACACGTTGTGAGCCGGATTAAATATTTCCTGTCCTAAAATGCTTCCTGTCAAGTATTTGGTTACAGCAACGAGAAAAGAAACTAGTATAAACTCCTAAAGAGTTGGGAAGATACTTAAAGCTAGTGATAAAAAGTTGCCCAGAAACAACACCATGTTTCTCAGACAGGAACCTTCTCCTACAATGTCACAAAGTTACCTGTGGAAATGAATGAGTTCAACCCCAAGAATGGCCTCCATTGCCTGCACTTTGAGGACTGCCAGCGTGTTCAGTGACAATACCAGCCAGTTGCTAGTGAGTCGTGTTTGTAGGCTGTCTGCAGGAGTGATGACGAGGCCCACGTGGATGGAGAGGCGCGACCCTCGCTAATTCTTCACACGCTCTGTTTGCCGCCTTTTATATATCAACCGAACTACAATTATCTTTATGGCTGGCAGAGTAAATCACCAGTATGTGTCAGAGAGATTTGCTCCTGTGTTTTACTACACTATATATGAGCTCTGCAGTTTTAAGAGGTCATTACTCAGCTAATCACATGAAACGTTTTCATGGACAAACAGTGATGCTAGTGGGAGCTGAAGCCAAAAGAATCCCTGGCTAGGTCCTTCAGAGGGATTCTGGGCAGGGCCTTAGAGGATCATCTTGTCCAACTCCTTACTTCCAGGCTTAGAGCACTCTAGACAGATGGGATTCTGCATTTTATGAGGGGTTTCGACAGGGAGCAGCCATTGCTGGGAAAAAAAACTCTGGGTGACCACATTACTTGCCTCCTGCAAATCCACCCAACAGAAAAATATGCTACAGACACCAAAGGAGTTGCTCCAGAATGTTCATAGGAGCTGAGTTTTCCGCAACAGAGTGAAGCACAGTCTCTCTCTCTCCCTCTCTCTCTCTCTCTCCCTCGCACACGTGTGTGTGTGTGTGTGTGTGTGTGTGTGTGTGTGTGTGTACTTATGTGCACATGTGTAGAAACCAGAAGTGCTGAAGGTCTGGAATCAGGTCCTTCTGTTTGCACGTCAATCATTTTACCTACCGAGCCCTTTTTTCAGACCTGGAACTCACTAGGATCCTCCGGCCACAGCTTCCTGAGAGCTGGGATTACAGAAGAGCTGCAATTGTGGGATGTTATATAATGGAGCCAGATGCTGGGAAAGTGTGTTACCTCTGTAACTAAGACGTGGTAACCCTGACAAACCTGGGCTCCCCTCCCTCTTGGCATCACAGCTACCGCACTGCTCACGGCTTAGGCACCAATTTCACCTACATACAGCTCTCAGAAAGCCCCTGGAATGTGCTCCTCCTCCAGTCCCAGGTCCAGACTCGAGAGTCTCAGGATGACTCCTCCCCTACCCCTCTCCTCTGTGACTCTGTAAACAAAACGACTTTGTTGTTGCACCTGACATTGGTGTTCCTTCTGACGCTTCCTCCTCTGGCTGTAGGTTGGGTGGACAAAGGCAGTGTGGCAAAATAAACACAGATGAGGCTCTGCAGTCAAACACCTGGCCTTGTGTCCCAGCTCTCCCCCGTGTCCCAGCTCTCCCCCTTCCATTCTGTCACCTTAAAGAACAGATCAACAACTCGAGTCTCAATTGCACATCTGTTGTGCTGAACAAATCCTCTTTGAAGTGCCGGTTTGGGAAATGGCAAAAAGCCTTGAACCTTCATCTCTCACTGACTTCCCCGATGTCATCAGCCCTTCCTGAACTCCCACTCTGTACCAGGCATCGTGCAAGCAGGTAACATGGCCTGCAATGATCTCTGGGGTTTTTCCTTTTGGGTGTCTGGTACTCTGCTATGCTGATCTCTCTTTTGGCAATCGCTCCTCCCTCACCTGTCACTCAGGTGGTTCATCTATAGCCGACCCTTCATCCCATCTCCCAGTTCAGGACACTCCACCGTCAGAGTTACCAACATCTGTTCTGGGGTAGGCTCATAACAAAGTCTGCTTCTGTGGAAGTCAGCCCTGGAGCATCTGTGGCACTGTTGAACATAAACTGCTGCTTATTCACTAAGGTTGCCAGTCAAATGGAGCCCAGGATCTGCCAACGGACATCCTTGCTAAAAAGAAACCTGTGACAAGAGCTCACTAGGAAGCGATTTTTTTCAACAAAGATTGATTTATTTATTATGTACAGTGTTCTGACTGCATATATGCCCGCACCCCAGAAGAGGGCACCAGAGCTCATTATAGATGGTTGTGAGCCACCATGTGGTTGCTGGGAATTGAACTCAGGACCTCTGGAAGAGCTGTCAGTGCTCTTAACCTCTGAGCCATCTCTCCAGCCCAGGAAGTGATTCCTTACAGCCTCCCTTAAGCAACCAGGGTGAGAACACAGTGGGGGTTCTAACACTTGCTAGTGAAATAATTGTGATGATTTACTCTCCTCAAAATGACCAACATTAACTGGCATTCCCTGTACTCTGGAAATTGAGCCAAGCACCTTAAAAGAATCTCATTTAATTCTCCCACTGCTCTGCCGAGGCAGGCACAGTGAGTGAATAAGTATTCTCCAAAAATCTACATCAAACTAGAAGCTCAATTCCCTGTCTCAACTTTACAGATGTAATTATGATGAGCTCATGCTGGATTAGGGTAAACTCTACCCAGTGACTGATGTCTTTATAAGAAGAAAGGAAGAGACAGAGGCAGACAAACACGGAGAAGTAATGAATCATATAAACATGAAGGTGAAGACCAGAGTGCTGCTGCTACACCCTAGAGCCCCAAGGGATGCTGGGAGTTACCCATACTGGGAAGAACTGAGAAAACTGCACCCTGAGAGCCTTTCACTGAAGCGTGGCCTTGCTAGTGCCATGGTTCTGGACTTCTCGCCTCTAACAAGTGAGAGGATGCACATTTGTAAGGGCTCTTCTCTTCCCTCCCCTCCCCTCCCCTCCGCTCCTCACCCCTCCCCTCCCTTCCTGTCCCTTCCCTTCTCTCTTCTCTTCTCTTCTCTTCTCTTCTCTTCTCTTCTCTTCTCTTCTCTTCTCTTCTCTTCTCTTCTCTTCTCTTCTCTTCTCTTCTCTTCCCTTCCCTTCCCTTCCCTTCCCTTCCCTTCCCTTCCCTTCCCTTCCCTTCCCTGCCCTGCCCTGCCCTGCCCTGCCCTGCCCTGCCCTTCCCTTCCCTTTCCTTCCCTTCCCTTCCCCTCCCCTCCCTTCCTCTCCTCTTCTCTCCTTTAGTCTTCTCCCTTCTTCCTCCTCTTCCATTTCCTCCTCCTCTTCTCCCTTGTCTTAGTTACTGTTCTACTTCTGTAATAAGACACCATGACCAAGTCAACTTATTCAAGGAAGCATTTAGTTGGGGGCTTGCTTTTGACACGGGGTTTTATGTAGCCCAGGCTTAACCATAATTCTCTAGAGAACTGATAATGAGCTTGATGCACCAACTCCCAATTTTCTGTTAAAGTCGTAGAGTGGTGGTAAGAAGGCCAACAAGGTTAGACAGGAAGAGGAGGCTGAGGGCAGCAAGTCCTCCACCTAGGAGGTTCGTTTTCAGGCTATTGTGACTAATGGTAGGGATTCGTTAGATTCTCATTGTACACTAAATGCTTGGCCTCGTATGACCACCTGATGGCATCCAAACTTGGACAATGTGTTCACAGCTGCGTCGGTGGAGCCTGAGAGGCGGGGACACATCACCTTTACCGAGGGCTCAAAAGTCTTGACCAGAGAAGAGAGACACAGAAAGCCTTAATTTTCCTGCAGGCTTTGGCCCGTGAACAATGCCTACCCTCACACCTGACTCGAGCTCTGAAACAGTCACCCTACTATCACAGGCAAAAAAGAGCCTGTGAAGGATGGCTGTTCCCTCAGCTGCTATTCTTTTATGGCTCTCCTACCCCGCACCCGTCTATTGTCTCTAGATATTTTTTTTATAATGTAATTATGGACAATAAAATTATCTCCTCTCAAAAAGAAAGGAGAAAAGAGAAAGGGCCACAGATGTTACTCGGCACTAGAATGCTTGCTCAGTGTGTGTGAGACTCTAGGTTCAATCTTTGTATTGAAAAAGGATTCCCTTTGGGACAAAATTCCTTTTGTGTGACTATATCAGTCAGGATATGATGTTCAGGTTGCACCAGGAAGACCCTTCACAATCTTGGAGCTGTTAAATAACAATGGGATGTTTCTCTGCCCTTACCACAGCCTCTCTTGCAGACTAGCTGAGGCTTCTGTGAGGGCACTGTCGGGCTGTCAACTTAAAGGCATAGATGTCTTCTGGTGACTCTAGTTTCTGTACAAGACAGAGCGCATAAGCAAAGCAGGTTTTGGCCAAAGGGACGCGTGTGCTTCTGCTCACGTCTAAATGACAGGTGAATCTCACAGCTGCACCTGGTTCTACAAGACAGGACAATGCCTTCTCAAGGAGGTCCATAAACAGTCACACACAAAAGCAAAAGGCTTGACTCACAGGGAAAGGTTCACAACACTGACATTCCTATAATAGATGAAAAACTACCTTTGATTTAAAAAAAAGTACTCACAAATCATCAAGAGGACTGGGAAAGTGGTTCCAGTGGTAGAGAGCCTGCCTAGGACGAAGGAGGCCTTGGGTTCAATCCTTGGTACCACATAAACCAAGTGTGGCTGTGCACACCTGCAATCTTAGCACATGGAGATGGAAGCAGGAGAATCAGAAGTCAATGGTCATCCTTGGCTATGTAACAAGTTCCAGGCTAACCTGGGCTAACCTGATTAAAAACAACAAGGACCTAGGGAAATTGTTCAGTGGGTAAGAACACTTGCTGCACACGCGTGAGGACCTGAGTTCAAACCCCCTGCACTCTTGCACAAGTGCTGAGTGTGTGCCTTTACTCACTCTCGACCCTGGTGTTGGGGGAAGGGCAGGGAGCTGAGACAGGAAGACATCTTGGACTTGTTGGCCACCAGCCTAGCTCCAGATTCAGTGGAGACTATGTCGCAAGGCAGTAAGGGGGAGAGTGACAGAACAGGACTCAGTGTCTCCTGGTCTTTATGTGCACACAATGCACATGCACACACAAATGACATGCACATGTGCACATGCACACATGTATGCATGTACACATAGTTGGAAACAGCAACAACAACTGTCAGAAGAATAATAACTGCAAACAAGGAAGCAGTCATGGAGATGAACAGGGCTGGGGGTGGGTTGTAGCTTGGAGGAGGTAGAACACTTGCTAGGTAGGCACAAGTCTCTAGCTTCAGTACCCTGCACCACTCCCACCTCCCTTAAAAAGAAAAAAAAATATTACAAACATCTTGTACCAGATATAGTGTGTGTGTGTGTGTGTGTGTGTGTGTGTGTGTGTGTGTGTGGTGGGGGATCCTCTAAAACCCTAGCACTTGGGAAGTAGAAGCATGAGCATTGTAAGGTGAAGACTATGTTCAGCTATGTTAAGTCTGAGGTCAGCTTGGTCTATGCGAGAGCCTGTCTGGAAAAAAAAAACCCAAAAAGATATGAACAGACATTTACAGAAAAGGAAATGAAAGAAGCTCTTCACTCCGCCATCATAGGAATATTGCACATTCAAATTGTTCCAAGATACTGTTTTCAGCCGTGGACCTGGCAAGGGTGAGTGCAAGCAGGCATGTTTGAACACGACAGCCAGGCTGTAAACTGGCATAACTCTATGGCAGGCAGTTAGCGTATGTGTTAAGACTTAAAGTTCAAAGCCAGGTGTGGTGATATGATAGGTGCTTGCAATCCTAGTGCTTAAGAAGTGGAGGCAGGAAGATCAGGAGTTCAAAGTCATCCTCCACTGTTCGGTGAGTTCGAGGCTAGCCTGAGCTATGTAAGATAACTTAAAAATTTATTTTGACAGAATACCTTTGGATAAGCATATTCTGAGGAACATCTTATGATGCTCTTGGGCTCCTAGAAATGTATCTTATACGTGTGGGAAATAATATTTGCTCAAGGTTTTTCCCTTCCCATTATTATTTGTAATAACAAAGGATTAGAAACCACTTAATGTCTTTTAATTGAGGACTGTTTAAATTATTTAAATTATTTCCTTCTATTCCGGAGATTACCACACAGATATGAAAGGAACGCAATGTCTCCTTGAAATGAAGTGCAGCGATCTGTAAGATGTAACTCTAAATGAAGAAAGAAAGGAACAAGGAGGGGGTGAGAATTGTTTGTGCCCATCTGTCTAAAAGGAGGGGCCCAGCCACTGCTGTGTAGATATGCCAAAACATCTCCAAAAATACATCTGAAGTGGGAAATATTGGTTGGCATTGAGGAGAGAAGAATTCTCCCTTTGGTACCTTTTAAATTGTGAACTGGAGGGTTGGGGGAGCGGGGTAGGCTGGTCAATGATTGTGGAGCTAGCTCAGAACAAGCCTTGGTATTCTGCCGCACAGTGGGGTGGCGCTAAAGAATAATGTACAATGCATCTCCAGAGAGCAGGAAAAGGACTGTGGATGCCTCACTACAAAGAAACGATAAACAGTTTAAAATGAGAGGTATGTTAATTACCCTGCCTTGATTATACAATGTGTGTAAGGATGAAAACATTACGTTCTACCCCCATAAATGTGCACAGTTGATTCAAAATAAAATAAGAAAAACAAGACAGGAGGCGGCGGCGGCGGCTCAGTGGATGTAACGGATGCTTTGTAAGCACGGAGATCCAAGTTGAGCTCCTCAGCACCCACATAAAAGTCAGGCATGGTGGTACACCTATCAACCCTATGCTGGGGGAGTGAAGACAGGTGGGGTTCCAGGGATCCATTGGTCAGTCAGTCTACCCAAAACATTAAATTCCAGTGAGAAACCTTGTCTTAAATAAAAGGGATAAAGTGTAGAAATGATTGAGGAAAGTACCTAACCTCAACCTCTGGCCTCCATATGCACAGAAGAGTCAGACCATATAAATGCATGCATGCATACATACATACATAGATACATACATATATACATGTATACACATACTAGAATAGAATAGAAGTAATTTTTCTTAAAGATAAAAGGGGCTGGGGAGATGGTTCAACAGTTAACACTGCACACTCATGAATATACAGACATAGACATAAATAAATCCCTGAAGAATAATATGAGAGGGATCAGGGCATGGGGTGGGTGGAGAGAAAGAGTACTGGGAGACTGGGAGAAACTACTGGAATTGGGGGGGAATTTCAAGGGTAATGTGGAAACCTAGTACTACGGAAACTCCCTGGAATTTACGAGGGTGACCCTCGTAGTAATGGAGGGTACAGAGCCTGAACCAACCATCTTCTGTAAGCAGGCAAGGCTTCCAGCAGAGGGACTAGGACATTAACTAGCCACAAAACCTTCCACCTACAGGTTGTCCTGCCTGCAAGATCTGCTGGGGTAACGGTGGTACAAAGCTTGTGAGAGTGGCCAACCAATGACTGGTCCAACTTGAGGCCCACGTCATGAAGGAGAGCCCATGCCAGACACTGCTTGCATGACCAGGAACCAGAAGCTGGTCAGCCCAGAAACCCAGTGCAGAACCAAACGTGACTGGTTTTTAAAAAAAAAAAGTCATTGAAATGATTTCTAATGATATTCTGCTATACCAGAGCCTAGCATATTGTCACCAGAGAGGCTTCACCCAGCAACTGATAGGAGCATATAAAGAGACCACTGCCAAACACAAGGCAGAGCTCAGGGAACCCCCATGGAAGAGAGGGAGGAAGAATTTGTAGGAGCCAGAGGGGTGGAGAACACCACAAGAGCACAGTCCACAGAATCAGCTAAGCAGGACTCCTAGGAGCTCACGGAGACTAAAGAGACAATCAGGGAGATTGTACGGGTCTGAGTTGGGTTTCTGCACCTATGCTATGGTTTTGTAGCTTGGTGATCTTGTGGGATTCTTAACAGTGGGGGGTGGGGCTGTCTCTGACTCTGTTGCCTGTTTTGGGGATCCTTTTCCTCCTATTGGGTTGCCTCACACAGCCTTGATGTGAGGGTCTGTGCCTGCTCTTGTTGTAACTTGTTGGGCCCTGTTCAGTTGATATCCCTGGGAGGCCTGTTCTTTTCTGAAGGCAAACAGAGGAGGAGGGGATGTGGGTAAGTGGGGAGGAGATGGTGGTGGGAACTCTAGGATCGGAGAGAGGATTCAATATATGAGAGAATAAATAAATTTTAAAAATAGATAAAAATTAAAATGAAGTCAATGTGTGTGTGTGTGTGTGTGTGTGTGTGTGTGTGAGAGAGAGAGAGAGAGAGAGAGAGAGAGAGAGAGAGAGAGAGAGCACAAATCTGGTGGCTAATCATAGCTGTCAACGTGACTACATCTGCAGTCAACTAAAACCCCATGCAGCTGGGCACACCTGTGAAGGATTTTCTTGATTGGATCATTTGAGGCGGGAAGACCCCCTAAATCTGGGCCACATCTGGTGGCAGCCAATTAATAGAAAAGGCCATGGAGGAAGGAAGCTTTGGCTCTTTGTCTGCTTGCCCTTATCCACACTGCCATGTTGGGCTAGCCTGATGCTAGGCTACTCTTCCACTGGCATTAGAAGCTCCTTCTCCAGGGTTCCAGTGTAGACTGAAGACCAGCAGCTCTCTAGGAATGCTTGCTTGTCTGTCTTTTGTTTGTTTGTTTGTTTTGATGCAGGGCCTCACTATGTAGCTCTAGCTGGCCTGGAACCCTCTATGTAGACGAGGTTGTCCTTGAACCCATACAGATCCACCTGCCTCTACCTTTCAGGTGCTGAAATTTAAAAAATGGACCACAATGCTAGGCAAAGCTGTTGTGTCTTAAAAAATAAAGAGCAAAATTCCAATTCCGGGTCTTGTTTACCTAACTCTTCAACCATATACCCACCTATTTAAATACTCACATATGGGGCTGGAGAGATGGCTCAGCAGTTAAGAGCACTGGCTGCTCTACCAGAGGTCCTGAGTTCAATTCCCAGCAACCACATGGTGGCTCACAGCCATCTGTAATAGGATTCATTGCCCTCTTCTGGTGTATCTGAAGGCAGTGACAGTATATTCATATACATAAAATAAGTAAAATCTTAAAAAAAATAACTACTCACTTATAAATGGACACACATGCATGTGTGTTGTGTGTGTTTTGTGTGTGTGTGTGTGTATGATGCCCAGAGATGCTACAAGTACCCATGACCTAGTCTCCTAGTCTCCCAGCAGTCAGCTCCTTACTTCAGCTGCAAACTGCATTGAAATAGTCCTTGAGTTTATTTATAAGCTGGTAGAGAAATCCAACAGGGCAGCTGTCAGGGCCTAGGTTCTTCCAAATGCAACCCTCTCCTTCAGGAAGTGTACTTGGGGAAAAGAGCACAAGGAATGTCATTAGCGGGAGGGGATGAGAAGCATGGAACAAGGGAGGGAAAGTCTGTTTCCTAACTGGAGGGAGCTCCACTGAAGGCCTCTGAAGCTTGGTGCTGCCTTGGAATCACAGAGGAGCCATGCCAAACGAACACAGCCTGGCGTATTCAGAGAGCCTAAGTTAATTAAGGTAGGTGTGTGTGTGTGTGTGTGTGTGTGTGTGTACTAATTAATATGAATGTGTATATTTATTAAGGTGTGCGTGTACATGTGTGCATACTAATCAAGGTGTGCGTGTGTGAGTGTGTGCGTGCTCACAAGTGCTTGCTTGCTAAGGCCAGAAGAAGAGGGGTGTAAGATCCCCTGGAGTTACAGGTGGTTGTGAATCACTCATCATGGGTGCTGGGGCCCTGACTTAGGACCTCTGAAAGAGCAACTCCTCTCTCCAACCTCCAGTCACTTTCTTCTGATTTGGCTTCTAACCCCGAAGGAAGTTCCTCTCCCCAGCCAGCCCTTCCTGGGTGCAGCCAGGGTTCCCCAGGGATCTCTAGCAAATCACACGAGCACTACAGCTGACTCTGGCCTCCTCCAACCCATGTTTACACCATGACACGCTGCCTCAACACGGTCAAAGCAATGGGCCAAACCAGACCAAAGCTTCCAAAACTACAAAATCAGCCTGCTCTCTTGTTAGTGGATTTATCTCGGGCATATGTTGTTACCACAGCAGAAGGCTAACACAGGCTCACTTGAATACACCAGATGTGGGCTATTTTTTTCTTTCTTTCTTTCTTTAAATAGGAATCTTTCTGAGCCAATCTTGGCACTCCGGGATTTATCAGGCTGCAGGCTGCTGTTTTGGGTCAACAGTGAGGAGTGACTGGGAAGCAAGGCATCTGATTACTGTACAGTGACTGACAGCTAAATCCACAGGGAGTATGAGAGGTACTTGGGTCACGGCAGCCTTGCCAGTGTGAACTTGCAGAAGTAGAGTTTTTTTTGGGGGGGGAGGTAGAGGAGCAAAATGAAGAGGATGATGTAGCTAGAGTAGTCTTCACCCTATTCCCTGGATTGAAGCCTCCCCTCAGCCAGTTCCTCCTGGGTGAAACCAGGGTCCATGCTGTCCTCCAGCAAATTACAGTACATCAGTAGCTGACTCCAGCTCCCTCACTAGACTGGAAAGGCAGACAAGGAACAGAGGATGGGTTCCTAGAGCACTGTTTTTGAGGCAGAGTCTCTTATATCCCAAGTTGGTCTCAAATTTGATATGTAGCCAAGGATGACCTTGAATTCCTGGTCCTTCTGTATCCACTTCTCAAGCACTGGGATTACAGGCGGACACCACCACGCCCAGCTAGTGCGATACTGGAGATAGAACCCAGGGTTTTATGGATGCTGGATGAACAGTCTAGCAACTGAGCTACATGACTCAGCCTTTCAGCCTTTTCTTTTCCTCCATTTCTTGACACAGGGCTGGCTTTGAACTCACTGTGTATCTAAGGATACCCTCGAACTGGCTGGGCAAGACTCCTCTACATGCATGTACTGTGTTTCCCTTGTCTGATCATGGGCATGCAGATGACTCCATGCTTTAGCTATTGTGAGTAACATCACAGTAAACATAGCTGCACAGAGATCCCTTTAGCATGCTGGGTTCATTTCTCATTTCCTTCAGCTATATAACCTGAAGTGGGAGGCTGGATCAGATGACAGATCTATTTTTAGAATGTTGGGACATGTGGGTTTTGCTTCATTAGCTTTACTGACACTGTCCTTGTTGTTACAGTTAGCTCCTAGAGAGGACCCCAAAGTCTCAACCCTAAGCTGTGTGAATACCAGAACAACCACATTCAGGAAAGGGGAATGGCATGGGGGGAGGGGGGCTCCTCCCTGAGCTTCAGAGAGGGTGTGGCCCTGTGGACACTTGGATTGCAGACTCTGCACCCTGTGATTATGATAGAACTTGTTTCTAGCCCCCGGTGCAAGGTTTGGTTTGGTTTGGTTTTTGTTTTTAATTACACCAGTTCTAGGCAACTGTTGCTAGTAGTTTATGAAGATGTTCCCATAGAGCAAGTTCTACCTGGAGCATGGCAAGGCCAGGAGGAAGACATACAGGTGTGGCCCATGTTCTCAGACCAGGCTCACTGGTCCCGGTGTTCCGGTGAGCTCAGAAGATACAGAACTAGCTCAAAGATGCTAAGAAGGAAGGAAGACTTGGTACTGTCACCCATAAGTAACATACAAGGAAGAAGATAACGACTTTACTTTTTGTTTTCTCCTTAGACAAGAAAGCAAGTTCAAAGAAAAGCTGTGGCTGTTGGGGTAGTGCCCCCAGACACCCCAACACAGCTCTCTGACTTTGGAGTGCTCACCTTTACCTGGTTGGACGCAGGGTTCTAATAGGGAAATCCCCAATGTGGTAGGAGGTAGGATCAGGGAAGACTGAGGGAAGTACTGAGCCTCCCAGAATGCACTTTGGCAGGAGGCTCACAGATCGCCCTGAGGAGCAGGAACAGCATGGGAACTTGCGTCATTTCAGGTCTCGACCCTGGGCTTCCCAGACCCTTCAGCTTCTGGATTCTGGCTTCCTTGTTTGCAATGAGACCTCTGCCCCACCTCTCTGATTGACCCGAGGCTGTCTGAAGTGCCTACACAAACTTCCCTGTCAACCTTCACAGGTCCAGTTCCCAGCAAGAAGCCTAGGCCTGAGGGAAAACATCCTTGCTCAGAGGTGGGGCACCTCTGAGCTGGGAGAAGCAAGAGAAGCCCGGGCCCCAGCACAGGGTTCCCTAACTTTCTGTAGGGAGGATATGCCTTTGCTGGCTCTGAGCTCCCATGCTGCAGACAGCCTCACAGGACGGAAGGCTCGTCTGATGTGGTGCAGGGCTCCAGAGGTAATCAGTGTTGACTTCGGGAAAGTGGGAGCTGTCGGGTGTTTTACTGGTGTTAATGTGACACGGGCAGGATTAACGGCTCCCCATGTGACCACGGAATATAGCATGTGAAGGAGGAACCCCCTCTCCCTCCACCCATTATAGGGCTTGATTAAATCAGTGAGGGAGACAGAATTAAATTAGCAGCCTCCCTTCCCCGTGCCTCCTCGAGGTTTTCTGTAAGAGAGCCAAGGGAGACACCATGCCCTCTCGAGCCTGCCTCCCCGGACTCTGGTACCTGGGAATCCCATTTGCAAATGCTCTGACCACTTCCCCGCCCCATCCAAGCTGAGTTCCAGAAACTTCTTTAGAGAGAAAGGATCTCCAGAGTCCTAGTCAGCTTGAATTTCTCTGGCTCATCCATAACGCAAGAGCTTGGTGCCAGCTAGAGACAGACGGGGAAGTGGGGACCAGCAGAGATCTGTGGGCGGGGGCCAGCTAGCACATTGGGGGCTCAGGCCCCTTAGTTCCAGGCCTGTTGTTCATAGCTTTGGATTCTTTGCTTGTCATCAGCTTCCAGCCCCCTCCTTTCTTGTTGACAATGCTGCCTCGGCCCCTCGTTTACAACCATTTGGTGTCGCCCCCACCTTTAGTTGTATCTCCCCAGCTCCATCCTAGGCCCAACAGGTACATGAGCTTTTCCATGGTCCATGTGACTACACCTCTCCTCCTGCTGTCTCCTTGTTCACTTCTTCCCTGGGTATTCATGGAAAGACCATGCCTAGCCTCTTTTAGAGCCCAGATTCCCATCTGCCCAGCCAAACCATGAGCTCATGCTTGCATGCAATCATGCTGAGGTGTCTGTAACACGTAATCACAACTCAAGCATCTAGTTGCCAAATACTGTCCCCCATAAGAGGGTTCTAGAACCCAGTCATGATAGTGTTCAGCCCAGTCTGCCTCCAATGGTACTGGGAATGCAATAGTGCTTTAGAGATGTGTGTGTGTGTGTGTGTGTGTGTGTGTGTGTGTGTGTGTGTGAGAGAGAGAGAGAGAGAGAGAGAGAGAGATAAGTGCATGTGGTGTGTGCACATGAGTGTTTGGCTGCATGTAGAAGCCAGACAGGATGGTGGGTATCTTCCTCCATCTCTTTCCACCTTATTATCTTGGGGCAGAGCTAGGCTGACTGACCAGCAAGCTCTCAGGATCCTCCTGTGTCTGTCCCCTTCTTCTCCCAATGCTGGATTCAGGCACTCGCAGCCATGCCTTGCTTTCTATGTAAGTACTAGGGATGCAAATCTAGGTTCTCTTGCTTCCAGAGCTAGTGTCCTTACCCCCTTGGGCCAGCTCCCCAATCCCTACAGACAGTTTTACTTAATGCTTGCATCGACCCTGCAGAAAGCAACTGCAACAGTCCCATTTGACAGGTAAGAAGCTGAGGGTCAGCCTGAGGTAGTAGGAAGCAGTGGACCAACATATGGGTTACCCAGTTCCATCTGAGCCCCCAGTTCACAGTCTGTCTGGAGCAAGCTGAGCCCACACACGGCCTCATCAATTACTGACCCATCATCCTATGAAGTGTTCCAGAGCTACATTTGGTGACACCATGCCCCACAACATCAACAAACTAGAGAACTTTAAAAATATTCCTGTTTCACTTTTTAGCAGGAAAATCCAGGCACTGGTATCAGGAGGCCCATGTGCCCATCACCCAGCCTCAGAACACCAACAACGTTTTGCCAGTCTTGTTTCTTCTGTTCCCTCCCACGCGCTTCTTCTTTCCTGAAGATTTTAAAGCAAATCTCCGCCATCCTTTCACTCCACCTATAAATACTTCACGGTGCATCTCTGACAGATGAGGGCTTGTCTTCCTTGAACCTAATTACAATACCATTACCACCCAACAAAATGAGCACTGGCTCCCAAGGTTATGAAATTCTCAGAGCATCTTTAGATTCCCTCAGTCGAGTCAGCGGAGGCTTTTGACAGTTGGCATGTTCAGATAAAGACCCAAACAGGCTTGTCCATTGCACTTGGGTGGAATCTCCCGAGTCTTCCACCCCACTTCTTCCTGCCCCCACCACCTGCTACAAGCTCCGGGGGATGGTGTCTCTTGGGATGTACCACATTCCAACTTACAATATTACTTGTTTTTATTAATGTTGTAGAGTTATGTGTAAGTGGGTGGATTTTCACAGGCACATGGACATTGATAGATATGTACACCCTCATGTGTGTGTGTATGTGTGTATGTGCATGTATATGTGTGTATGTGCATGTATATGTGTGCATGTGTGTATGTGTGTATATGTATGTGTGTTTGTGTATATATATGTATGTGTATATATGTGTATATATATGTGTGTATATATCTGTGTATACATGTGTGTATGTATGTGTATGAGTGTGTGCATGTGCATGTATGTGTGTATGTGTGTATACATGTGTGTATGTATGTATATGTGTATACATACATGTGTACGTGTGTGTGTGTGTGTGTATGTTGCCTTCAGATGTCTCAGTCACTCTCTACGTTATTTTTTTAATATTTTATTTTTTGTTGTTTTGTTATTTTGATTCAAGGTCTCTCTGTGTAGCCTTGGCTGTTCTGAAACTTGCTACATAGATAAGACTGGCCTCTAACTCTGCCTCCCAAGAGCTGGGATTAATGGTGTGCACTGCTACCCCATTTTATCTTTAAATTACATGTGTATGTGTGTGAAGATGTGTATATGAGTGCAGGCGTCTGTGGAGGCAAGAAGAGGGCATTGGGTCCTCAGAAGTTGGAATTACAGCACCTGTGCACACCAGGCAATAACACACCTGGTGTGAGTGCTGGGAATGGAACTCAGGCCCTCTACAAGAGCAAGAAGTAGCTCGGGTGGTGGGGGCGTGCAGCTTTAATCTCAGTGCTCTGGAGACAAAGGCAGGCAGATCTCTGTGAGTTCGGGGCCAGCCTGGTCTACACAGTGAGTTCTAGGACAGCTGCACAGAGAGACCTTGTCTTGAAGAAACAAAAAGGGGGGGGGGCAGAAAGTAATCTTGTCTACTGAGCTATCTTTCCA
This sequence comes from Tokudaia tokunoshimensis, assembly GCA_036184795.1. Lineage (NCBI taxonomy): Eukaryota > Metazoa > Chordata > Mammalia > Rodentia > Muridae > Tokudaia > Tokudaia tokunoshimensis. Next base: position 45,081,906 of record BTHU01000008.1, read on the forward strand.
ATCCTTCACCTCACCTTATTTTATTGACTTTTTTTGAGGTAGGCTCTCTCACAGTATGGAACTTGCTAATTCGGCTAGACTGGCTGACCGGGGAACTACAGGAACCCGCTAGCCTCAGCTTCCCTAGTGCTCGAGTTACAAGTACATGCTGCCAGGTCCAACTCTGACACAGATGTGGGGATCGTAACCCTGGTCCCCACGCTTGCATGGCAAGCATTTGACTAGCTGAGCCACGTCCCCACACAGTGTTATTCAGTATCGTCTCAAACAGGCATTTCCACACGTGTAAAGTGGATCACTTCATTTCTCTGCTTAAAATCTTTTCAGTGCCTTTCCATTGTCTTTAAAATCCATACACTTACCCTGTGCCCTGTGTGATCTGTCACCGGATTCCCCTCTCATAATTTTGATTGTGAACCTACCCTTTAGTGGCTGTGCGGTCTCTCAAAGCCAGCCCTGGTTTCACTCTCAAATCCCCCACCTCTCCCCGCCCCTCCTGTGCCAATCCCCTTCCTCCTTCCCCTCCTCTCCTCCCCTCCCCTCCCCCTCCCCTCCCCTCCTCCTCCCCACCTCTCCCCCTCCCCTCCCCATCCTGTGCCCCTCTCCCTCCTCCTCCCGTCCCTCCTCCTCCCCTCCCCTCCTCCTCCCCCTCTCCCCCCACACTCTGTCCCCTTACCATCCTGACAGATAAGCAGGAAAATATTCTATTGAAACAAAGTACCCCAAGAAATTGGAATTTACCCCAGTTATCTCATGATAAGAGACAATGCAGGAGGAAGCCTGGTGCCAGGCAGAGAGAGAGCCTGTCTCTCTGTATTTAAAAAAAAAAATACCTGTCAGACCACCTTGTGGGAGATGCTGGAGCCGAGACAGTGCTGTGTCAGCGATGTTGGGATCGTAACCTACACTTCATGCCAGAACCCCAAAAAAAGACACAGGGGACTCGCTGGCTCTCTCTGTCCTTCCCTCTTCCCGATGTGAGCATATTGAATGAGTTCCTTTCTCTGTCCCTCACTATTATTTGTTTGTAAGTTGACCTGCAAAGGTGGTTCCGTGGTAAAGGGTGCTTGCTGTGCCATCATGACCAGGGTTTCTTCAGGAAGAAACTCTGTCTCAAAGGAGTAAACAGGGAGGAGCAGAGGATGCCTGGCCCCTCTTCTGGCCTCCACATGCCCAGGCTCACTCGTGCACGTCCACACTCAGTCACACACATACGCACGAGTAAATGAATACATGCTTTTTAAAGAATAGTTGGTCAAGCCTGGGCTATTAGCCTGGTTAGGACCAGGTTCTGACCATGAGGAAGTCTGAAAACAATCCCTCCTTTTTGTGTGTTGAAGCATCCAGCACTTTCTACCCCAAAGCCCCTGCAGACAGACATGAATCCTACCTCCATCCCCACACTCCTTGGCCTACAGGCAGCTCTGCCTCACCCAGAGATCTTATATTGATGTCCCCTCCCTAGAGATACCCACTGGGCCAGGCTAACTAGGGAGGGCTCCTTCAGTGATCCACAGCCTTTCCAATACCCATGGGGTGTGTCAAAATGAATGGTACTTTCTCCTGTCTGTTTCCCTGGAGCTAAGTCTCTCTCTCTCTCTCTCTCTCTCTCTGATGTCTCTCTCTGTCTTTCTGTCTCTCTCTGTCTCTTTCTCTCTCTCTGATGTCTCTCTCTGTCTTTCTGTCTCTCTCCGTCTCTGTCTCTTTCTCTCTCTCTCTCTCTCTGATGTCTCTCTCTGTCTTTCTGTCTCTCTCCGTCTCTGTCTCTGTCTCTGTCTCTCTCTCTCTCTCTCTCTCTCTCTCTCTCTCTCTCTCTCTGATGTCTCTCTCTGTCTTTCTGTCTCTCTCTGTCTCTCTCTCTCTGTCTCTTTCTCTCTCTCTCTCTCTCTCTCTCTCTCTCTCTCTCTCTCTCTCTCTCTCTCTCTCTCTCTCTCTCCCTTTTTCCTTCCCACCATACCCCCATCCAGATAGCAGGCTTTGGGAGGACAAGACTGTCTGGTGTTTCTGAAGTCTAAAATAGTCAAGTACATAGAACAAATGGGAGATCGAGAGGGAGAGAGCCATTTCTTCCAAAGAGCTTGCAGTATAGACTAGAGGAAGGAAAACAGAACACAAGACCTTTCCATCTGTCAATTAATCAATATTAGTTAATCACCGACCGATGACCTCCACACGCGGTGCCTGGAGCGGGGGTGTCTTGGCTGTTAAGGCTGTAGTTAAAGGATTAATTGATGCGTGATCTCTCTGTTATCCAGAGCCCTGCTGGGGACCTGGGGTGGGGAAAGATTCCTCAAAGCTCTCCTGGAACTTCCTAAAGGAAGTCCTGAGCTGAGAGCCTTGCTTAGCAGACATCCCTCACCTCTCCCCGGGGCCGTAGGACTCCAGGGAATTGGACCTTTGTTGGGAGACAAGGAAACAGCCACTCTGCCGTGTGCCCAGATCCTACAGTAGTGAGGAGATGACAGAACTGGGATGATCCCCAAAGATGAGAGTCCTCCCCATTCTGCCGAGGAAGCAGACACCGGAAGGAGGAAGATGGAAGGGTTACTGAGGCACCACTGGAGCAAAACCCAAGAGGAAGCAGAGTCCCGGGAGTGAAGGAACAGAGACTCCGCAGCCCCAGGTGGAAGAGTCTCCACTGGATATGATACATCAGCTGTGACCCCGGGGGTCCAGCCCAGGCTCCACCCTGCAGTTCCAGGGGGCCTCCCTCTGGTGTGAGCATCAGGCATCCAGAAGCTTCACACACTGTTTCTCAGGCTCCCCTGACTCATTACTTTAGTTATTTTTAATCTAGACAAAAGACTTTACTTAGCCCTTTCTGGTCTCATCCAAATGGACTTTCATCTTTTCACTAGAACTGTCTGTTTTTACAGGTTTGAGCTCAACTGTTTTATTAAGTAATCCTTTGGCTTTTAAGAAAATTCGGGGCCTTATTCTTATTTATTTCACCTTTTTTCTTTTTTTTTTTGTCTTTTGCTTTTAAATGCAGAGACAGCAGTGTTGCAGAGGGTGGCCAGCGGGGTCTCTAGACTGCCGAGGCTCATTCTAGAGGCTCGGCAAACAAGGGCAATAAACTCAGGGCCAAGACAGTCCTCCAACAAAGACTGATATTCCCATTAAAAATTACTCATTTCGGCCATATGGAGACTCAGGGTAAATGGCTCTCACATAGAAGATAAGATTAGCCCTCACAGCCCAGAGGACTTACCAGAACAGGGACTTTTAACTTATTTGTGGGTGGGTAAGTGACACTTTGCTGAAACTGCTTTGACAGGTGAATACCTGATATGGCCTCTGTGTTCTAAAAGCAGCCATTACACCCTCTGCTGGCTCTCTCTACCCAGTCACATGAGAAGCAGGATTTTCACCCCACCCCAAGCCCAAGGCACAGTTAGAAGCAGGAGTCCACAGAGAGAAAAAAAAAAACATTCTAGATAACAAGTAACCAGCCTATGCCATTTTGACATAGCTACATTTAATATGGCCTGTGTCACCCTGGAGGATGGAACTATCCTTCCATCCTGTCGCTTGGAGTTTGGCTGTTTAGACACATGGGTAATGTTTAGAAGCATGGTGTCCCCCCGCATCTTTGAAATGTATGTAAATGGTTTCTGTTCCACTCCATCTCTGACATTTCCTGCCTCTGGGTTGCTTGAGAGAGCGTCCCTATTGCTGGAGGAAGATGTAGTAATTGCTCAGTGCTTCTGTTTACAGGCCGGTATTCCATCACACAGGAGAGCCGTGTTTTGTTTAAAAACACAGGACGTATTATAGATCTGTGTGTCATCCGCGCACAGGGACTAGGCTAATTCTCTCCGGAGCATTCCAGCTTTTGCCACATGGGCTGTAGAAGCCAGGACTTGTTTTCTGTTCTCAGGGCCAGGTCTCAAGAAGCTCATGTCAGCCTCGAACTCCTTCGGTGGCTGATGACGACCTTGAACTTCTGACTCTCCAGCCTCCACCTTCTAAGTGTGGGGACTGTGCTCAAGGAGCACCCGCTCAGGGTTGGTATCAAACTCGCAGCTTGTTGCATGCCAGGCAAGTGTTCTGCCACATAGGCCACATCCCAGCCCCAGTCGCCATTTTTACCTTCCCATTTCTGGAGAAGGACATAAGTTGACTCACATCCTCATTACACTTGAGAGGACTTTGCTTTTTTAATTTTTAACAATCCCAGGGCTTAAAACCCCACCTTCTTATTTTAATTGTGTTAAAGAGATTGAGCAATAATGATATAATTATTATTTGTTCACATGTCTGCTTCCTCGAATGGCCTGTTTAAATCTTTCTTTCTCCCATTGGTTTTGTGTGTGTGTGTGTGTGTGAATTTTCGATTGACAGGTCTTAAAAATAAATGCTGGATATTAATCTTTGTCAGTCTTAAAGTTTGAAAACCCATCCCCCCCGCTCCATTCACCACCCTTGTTACTGTGGGTAGAGTGGGATTTCTGTTTGTTTGGTTTTGAGACTCACTATATGATTCTAGCTGCCCTATGTAAGTCAGGATGGCCTTGAACTCACAGAAATTCGCCTGTCTGTCTGCCACTGGGATTAAAGGCTGTACCACTATGCCTCCCACTAGTTGGTTTTGTTTGGGGTTTATGGTTTATGTCCTTTAACAGCATATATAATGTTGGAATGATCAAATTCATTTGCTTTGTGCCTTACATTTCATGTATTTTTTAAAATCTTTTCAAAGGAATACTCACTCTGAGGTTCAGAATTCTTTTCAATTCATTTTCCTATATTTGTATTTATAATTTTGCTTTTCACATTTAAGACTTTATTCATTTGGAGTTTAAAAAAAATAGAGTATGAACCCAATTTAGCTTCTTTCCAAAGAAGTGGGCTGTTTCCTTTGAGACCCTTCCCTATGGAACTCACCCTTCCTGCTACTTTGAATGCATCTCCTGTCGTCTGCCAAGTTCCTTCATGGTCTTGTTTATTCAGCCTTGTTTCTGTTTATTAGATGTGTTTATCTATGTATGTCGGCATCTGTTTCTGGTCTCCTACTCTGTTTCTCCAGCCTGTCTGTCTAGTCCTTTGACAATAATGCACTGCGTTTATTATTTTGACTTTGTAACCATCTTGAAGATGCAGAGCGCCAAGTGTTTGTTTCTTTGTTCTGTTGAAATTGGATTAGCTATTTGCAGCTCTCCATTCTCCTATGTAGAGTTTATAATCAATTTAATTCCCTAAAATTCCTGCTGGAGTTTAATTGAATGTAGAAATTAATTTCAGGTTAATAGGTATCTTTACAAGATGAAATCATCTCCAAGATAGATAAAGTGTTTCTTTTTACTTGAGGGTTTCTTTTTACTTTAATGACCTTTCCTGAATTTTGTTTTCCTCTGCTGTCTGGGGCCTTCTTTGTTAACTAATAATCCCTTGGACCTTTGTGGTTTTCATTGTTACTATGAGAAGTTGGCTTGCTCTGGTTTTTGGAACCCTGGTAGAGCCTAGTGTAATCATTGAAAAGTTGAAAGGCAGGGTGTTCTGGCCATCACCACTGAAGACTGCTCTCTTCCCATCCCATGTTCCCCTCCATTCCACCGGCCTGAATGTTGACTAGCCCTAAGAGCCCACAGGTACTAGGCTCCAGGAGACAGGAATTTGAGCTGGAGACATGTCTAGCTGGAGTCACAGATATAATGGGTGTGTGGCTTAACTGTGACTAGTTAAGGTCACTGCCTAGTGTCCTGGTGTATGAATGCCCTCTGGAAATTACAGGACTTCTCCCATGCTTCCGAACTGAAGACGTGGACACAGAGGTACACAGACAGAGGTAAATCAAGGGATGATTAGAAAGGGACTGAAGTGATGGCTCAGCAGTTAAGAGCACTTATTCTTGCAGAGAATATGGTTTAGAGTCTCTGTACCTACATGGTACCTCACAACCATCTGTAAGTCCAGTCGTAAGGGAACTGGACACACATGCAAGCAAAACACCCATACACATAAAATAAAATTTTTAAAAAACATTTAAAATTAGTAAGAAAAAAAAAGCACTTTTTGTTTGTTTATTTCTATTTACATGCATGTGTGCCTATCAGCCTTTATGTGTACAATTTGCATGCAGTGCCTGCGGAGACCAGAAGAGGGCATCGGAACCCCTGAAAATGGAGTCTCTTAACCAAAACACTTTTATGTTCATTAGATTTTGCAATTAAAAAAATAAAAAAAAATCATAGCTATTTTGAGTTCTCACCCTAAGTACGTGTATTTTATAATTTTTAAATTTTTATTTATTCTTTTTCTTTCTTTGAGTATAAGCATCTTGCCTCCATGTATATTGGTGTACCATGTGAGTGCCTATTGCTCTTGGAGGCCATAAGAGGGCATCGGATCACCTGGAACTGGAATTAAAACAGTTTTGAGCTGCCATGTGGGTGTTGGGAATTGAACCCAATTTCCCTGGCACATAAATAGCCATCCCTCAAAACCTGGTTGTTTTTTTTTTTTAAAGTCATTTATTTGTGTTGAAATTTCTTAGAAGTGTGTGTGTGTGTGTGTGTGTGTGTGTGTGTGTGTGTGTGTGTGTGTGCATGTGTGTATACTCTCTTAGTTTTGATTTTTTTTTTGTCAGAACATAGACTATAGGCTAAATCGATTTGTTTTTTGAGTTGTATAACTGGAAGGAGCTCTTGCATTCGTTCACATTAAATGTGTCACATCAGGACAGACACAGTCCACTGATCTGAAAAGATTTCCTATCTGCTCTTTGACAAGAAAAAGTTTGCTCATATCCACCTTTAGTTTATTTTGTTGTTTTTTGAGACAGGGTCTCTTGTGCATAAGGCTGGCCTCGAACTTGCTGTGAAGTTGCTATCCTCCTACTTCTACCTTCCAGGTCTAGGATTACAAGCACAGGACACCATGCCTGGCCTGCCAATTCTACTTTAAAGGGATCAATTACACCAATACACCTGATGGTAGAGAACTCTCACATGAATCCTCTGCATTTAGAATATGTTTTTCATCCTACACTAAAGTATATAAATCTTAGGTACACAGCCTAATGAAGTTTTACATCTACACACACTAAGCACTATTCTGACCAAGGTCATGGATTCTCCAGCACTACAGTGGGCCTTCCCAAGCCCCTATGGGTGAGTATCTCCGGTGCCCTTACTCCCAAGGTAGCAATTCAGAACTCTTGGCTCCTGCCACCTGTGCTAACAGTCTCAAAAACGGGATCATATAGTATGTAGTATTATGACTCTGACCTTTTCACTCCACAGTACAGGTCCAATTATATTGTGCACAGCAGTAGTTAAAATTTTAATGTTGCTCACCATTATATTACTTGGAAAACTATGTATTGTTCTTAGTATAGTATCAAATTCAACTGATACCCTGAAATGGTTTAGGCTTGTATCTATAAATAAAAGTAGCCTAAGTTTTGCTTTCATATTATTTCCATTCATCCATTCTTCCTTCTCTTTCTCCTCCTCCTTCAGAATATTTGCTACAACATGCAAAAAACATTATATCAAATTCATGAAATGACTTGGGTAGCTTTTCCTCTTTTTTATTTTTGGAACAATTTGTGTTAGATACCAGTTGGGAACTGAACCCAGGCCTTTACACATGTTAAACATATACTGTACCACTGAGCTTCACCCCAGCCCACGCTGGGTGGTTTGAATAGGAATGGCCCGCGTGAACTCAGAGATTTGAAAATTTGGCCCATAGGGAATGGCGCTATTGGGAGGGGGGGTGGCTTTGTTGGAGTAGGTGTGGCCTTGTTGGAGGAAGTGTGTCACTAGGGAGGCGGGCTTGGAGGTCTCCTATGTTCAAGCTATGCTCCGTGAGGCACAGTCTCCTTCTTCTGCCTGATGATCAAGATATACAACACTTGGCTCCAGCAGTATCATGTCTGCCTGCACACTGCCAGGCTTCCCATTATAATGATAATGGACTAAACCTCTAGAACTGTAAGCCAGGCCCAATTAAATGATTTCCTTTATAAGAGTTGCCTTGGTCATGGTGTCTCTTCTCAACAATGAACTGTGATACAGGAATTGTGTTAAGTTCTGTTGTTTTGGCCTTTTCTTGACATTTAGTAACTCGATTTTAAAAACCTATAAAATAGCCTGAGCATTGGAGAGTCGACATAACAGAAAGGTTTCTATAACAACTCGTACATTTCAATTGCTATTTTCCCATTGACTTCCATCCTAGTTTATTCTCTGTGGCTGTGATAAAATACTGACCCAAAAACAGCTTTGGGGGGAAGTGTTTGTTTCATCTCAAAACCCCCAGGTCACAGTCCATCCTGGAGGAGAGTCAGGCAGGAACTCGAGGCAAGAACCCAGAAACAGGAAGTGAAGCAGAGGTCTTAGAGAAACACTGCTTACCGACCTGCTCTCCATGGCTTGCTCAGCCTGCTTTCTTATACAGCCCAGAACCGCTTGCCCAGAAATGGCACCACCCACAGTGGGCTGGCCCCTCCTACGTCAATCACTAACCAAAGACATCTTCAGGCATGTCCACAGGCCAATCTGATGGGTACAATTCCCCAGTTGTGGTTACCTCCTACAAGGTAGTTTTAGTTTGTGTCAAGTTGACAAAAAAAAAAATCAAAAAACATGTGTTGTACAAGCACATGTTTGTCTTATACCTGTTCTACTACACAACCCACCACACACAAGACACAAAGCACACACACATGCAAGGGCACGCACATGCACACACGTGTGCACACACACACATGCACAAACATGCACATATATGCACACACACACATAAATAATAATAAGATAAAAATGCTTGTCTTTCCAGGGCAAGCAAGCTTGCCTCCACCTGTCATTCCTGTGTCTATAAACACTCTCTCCTTTGTTTTATTATTTCCATTACTCTTGTTCCCCGGGACTTTCTTTGATGCTTTTCCTGCCATCTAGATTTAAATACATAGCTCATTTGTTCTCCATTCTTATTTTCTGACAGAGGCTCTCCCCCTTGAACTGCTTTAACCATCACACAGCGTTTTTTGTTTTTTTTTACATAGAGAGCTCTCCTTAACATTCAGCATAAGTATTCAACACATTGCTTTAAGCTTTCTCTTGGCTCTAAGAGCCACTTCATAGCATGGCTTTGTTTTTTCCGACATGTAGAGTAGCTTGTGCGGCTCTTTAGCTGTTTCCTGGCTCCTGGCTCTCTGGGTGGCAATCGTGCAGGCACATCTGCATTTTGCTTGACCGACGATAATCCATTTAGTCAAATAAATATAAGCGGAGCTTGATAAACTTCTAATCTTGTCTTTTCTTATCGTATGTCTGTCTCTTAGATGTGTGTGTGTGTGTATGTGTGTGTGTATACATGTGCAACAACATGTGAGTGGAGGTAGGTCAGATAGCAGCTTCCTGGAGTGATTCTCTCCTTCCACCATGTGGGTTCCTGGGATTGAACTCAGGTTGTCAGGCTTAGGAGAAAAAGTTTCTACCCACTGAACCATCTCACTGGCCACTAGATTTACTTTAGTAATTGCTGAGAGTCATTTTTATATGTCCTTTGCAATTAGGGACATTTTTGTTTGCCTTTAGAGTTAAACAACATTTGGGGCTGAAATTTTTTCCCCAAGAGTTTCTAGATAGCACCTGCTAGTCGTTTCAGTGCCTCCTCGAGGTCCTTGTCTGAGGTGATCTGCTCTTTCTCTCGAGAAACTTTGCATCTTTGTTTTTGATCCTAACAGTGATGAACAAATTTAATTTGAAATTAAACTCAATACCATTTATGTTAGAACCCACTGAGAATGAAACACTTAAGGGATGGGGATGCAGCTCATTTGGTAGAGCACTTGCCTAGCGTACTCAAAGCCCTGGGTTGGCTCTGAAGCACAGCATAAACATGAGGTACACACCTATGGTTACAGCACTGAGGAGATGGAAGCAGAAGGTTCAGGAGTTCAAGGTTACCTTGAGCTATATAGCAAGGCCAAGGCCAGCCTGAACCACATGAGATCCTACCCTAAAAACATACTTAGATATAAATATATTTTATATAATTATATATAAATAATATGTAGTATCACATTATATGGTTGTAAATATACAAATATATAAAAATATACTTAGATATAAATCTATCAAATATGCATAATATGTATATGAGAACTATCAAAGTCTTATGAAAGAAATCAGGGAAATAAGAGATTAGAGAGATAGCCCATGATCATGGATATGAAGGCTGTCAATTCTTCCCAACCTGGTAAATCCTGGGCCGTGAGAAGGCCCAGGAGGTAGAGATGCCTGCTGCCTAGCCTGACGACCAGTATTTTATCCCCATAGTCAACCTCAATCAAAATCCAAGGGAATTATTTTGTGTTAATTGATAAACTGATCCTAAGATTTAAATAAAGGCAAAAAGCCAGCACAACTCTGAAGGAGAAACAGTCTGATGTCTGTAAACTTCAAGAACATCATCTTGACAGTGTGGTGTTGGAGGAAGAATAGACAACTAGATGCAATAGGGATCTCAAAAATAAGCGACGTGGGGTTGGGGATTTAGCTCAGTGGTAGAGCGCTTGCGTAGCAAGCGCAAGGCCCTGGGTTCGGTCCTCAGCTCTAGAAAAAAAAAAGACAAAATAAAAATAAATGATGCAACAGTAGTGATGGACAATCGGCCGTCAAGGAAGGAGCCAGGGATCCTGGAAAGCCTAGTCCTGTCCTCAACTGGGATCCGGTGCAAATAAAAAACAAACAACAACAACAAAAAACGAAGCTAGTCCCAGACTTCACGGATAGTAACTCAAAATATGCCAGAGTTTAAACGTAAAACACAAAACTGTAAAACCCTGAAAATCACCCACTTTAAGGCTGAGCATGGTGGCCCACACTGAAAACCCAGCTTGTGCCAGAAACACAAGGATTACTGTGAGTTCAATACCACCTTGGGTTATGTAGAATTAGTCCAACAAGGGCTACGTAGCTTCAAAAATAAAAACAGCATGTCACAGGGCTGGCGAGATGATTTAATGGTTAAGAGCACCCATGTGGTAGATCACAGCTGTCCATCCAGCAACCTCTTCTAGCCTCCGTAAGCACTGAGGCATATGGTGTATGCATAGACCTACTCACAGACAGAACACATAAAAAGGAATAAAAAGAAATAAGTTCCTTATAACACACATTCCTCTTTGTTTAATCATTTTATGCATAAATCATTAAAATAATAATAAGTCATTCACTCTACAGTATTATGTTGTAGGAAGAAAGTGAACTGAGATACTACATTTTATTAAAATTAAACTAAAGCATTAACTTTTATTAAAAATTTAAAACTTCTAACTGAACACGGTGGAACATGTCTACAACCCCAGCACTCAGGGCGCTGAGGCAGGGGAGTTGTAAATTTAAGATCAGCCTGAGCCACAAAGCAACATCTGCCAAAGAAAAAAGGACAAGAAGGAGGAAGAATGTCAGAAGAAAAGGAAAACCTTGGATTCTTCAAAGAACAATGTCAACAAATGATTTTTTTTACAAAGTGGGAAAAAATGTGCAAAAAATAGATTTCATAAAGACCTTGAATACTCTAAGAACTCTTAAATTTCAACAATAACAAGACAATCTAGATTTTAAAAAAAATAACAAAGCCAGATGGGTGATGGCACACACTTTTAATCCCAGTGGGAGGCATAAACAGGGGGATCTCTATGAGTTCAAGGCCAACCTGGTTACAGAGTAAGTTCTAGACAGCCAAGGCTGTTACACAGAGAAACCCTGACTTGAAAAGCAAACAAAAAAGCAATAAGACTTTAACAGATACATAGAAGGAAAGAAAATATATTAAAGCTATGCTAAATTGTATGTCAAGGGAATGACCAAATAGGAGACATTAGATACCTACTTATGAGAATGGTCAAAATCCAGAACTAACTTCACCAAAAACTGATGAGAGCACGAAGCCACAGGAACTCTGTCTGAAATCTCTACTTATCTACTGTTTATTGTTCTCATGTTTCTTGTAACAGATAATTTTGTCCATTGTTCCTGTGATCCTTACATGGTTCAGCCACCTCCAACACAGTTTGACAGTCATGAAACTAAATACGGAACCCAACAATCCCACTTCTTGGTATCTACCCATGTCTTATAAACTTAGTTTCTCATCAAAACCCCATGGGGATGTTCCTGTGATGGTTAACATGGACTATCAATTTGAACAGGATCTAGAATGACCAAGGAGACAGACCTCTGGGAATGCCCGTGGGTGTTACCTTGATTTGGTTAACTGAGATGGGAAACTCTACCTTAAATGTGTATGGTGCTGTTCCATGCACTGGAGTCCCGGAGTGAACAAAAAGTAAGAGAACTGAGCACCAGAGTTCACCTCTCGTCCTGATGGCACATGTGACCAGCTGTCTCACCTGCCACACTATGGCTTCCCTCCATGAACCAAGAGCCACAATCATCTTGTCCTTAAGTTTCTTTGATCAGATGTTTTGTCACAGCAGTGAAAAAAGTAACTAATACGGCATCTCTATTCATAATCACCAACACTCAGAGGAAATCGAGATTGTCCTTCAGTAGATGAATGGAGAAACCAGGCTACATACAGACAATGGAATATTATTTGTGCCCAAAAGTAGTGGGCATCTACCCATGAAAAGACGTGGAGGGACCTTCAAAGCATACTGCCCAGTGAGCAAAGCCCATCTGTAAGGCTACACACAAATGACTCCTGCTGTGACATTCTGGAAAAGACAAAAACGGTAGAAACAGTGGAAAGATCTATCTATTGGTGGCTGCCGGAAGGGAGGCGGGGATGATCAGACAGGATATGAAGGATTGTTAGGGCAGTGAAATTATCCTGTGTGGCATTATAATGGTGGACACTTACATTTCACATTTGCGACATAAAACAGCAGTACTGGAGCCAAGTGTAAACCATGATAACAACATGTCAGTGCATGCATGTCAATCTAGTGTGGCATGTTGACTCTGGGGAAGGGGGTGGGCAGAGGGCATGTACCTTCCTCTAGCTTCTGCTGTGAGCCTAGATTTATATAAAAAAATAACCACAGATTCATTTTTCTTACTTCTCTGTCTTATATGTTTAATTTTGTATTTTGTGTGTTGTGTGTATGGTGTATGCCCAGGTAAAGGTTTTTGTGTGTGTACAGGTGTGTGCATACATGTGCATGTGTGCTTATAGAGACCAAAGATCAATGTCAGGTGACGTCCTCCATTATCCTCTACCTTTTTGAGACAGAGCCTCTCAATGAATTTGGAGTTAGCCAATTTGACAAGACTAGCCAGCAAGTGAGCTACAGGGACTCCTCTTATGTCTGTCTCCATTGCGCTAGGATTTCCATACCTGGACTTTTATTAAAATGTGAATACTGGGTATTTGAACTCAGATTTTCATGTCTGTGCAGCAATCCATTTACCTACTAAGCCATCTTTCCAGTCTTATTTCTGTAAATAAAAGTCTCTCTCTCTCCCTCTCTCTCTCTCTCTCTCTCTCTCTCTCTCTCTCTCTCTCTCTTTCTCTCTCTCTCTCCCTCTGTGTGTGTGTGTGTGTGTGTGTGTTGTACATATGTACAAGTGTGACAGTCTCTGTGTGTATGTATAGAAACCGGTATTGAAGGTATCTTTCTCTATCAGTCTCCACATTATTTTTTGAGACATGGTCTCTCACTGAATCTGAGTTGACTATTTCAGCTAGACTGGCTAGTCAGAGTCCCAAGACCCCCTGTCTCTATCCCATCATGCACTGGGGTTACAAGTATATACCACTATGACCAGCTTTTTACGTGATGCTAGGGATCCAAACTCAAGTCCTCATGCTTGCATAGCAAAGATTTACCCACACTGAGTCCTCTCCGCAGCCCATATTTCTGTAAAATTTCAAGTCACTGCTCTTCATAGGGTATCTCTCACATGCAATCTCAGCACTTGGTAAATTGAAGCAGGAGGATCTTGTATTTGAGGCCATCCTGAGCTACACAGCAAGTTCCAGGCCAGCCTGTACAACATGGCAAGACCTTGAAAGTGCTGAATATACACTTCCTATCTTCCAGGTAAGGAAGAGGAAGAGGTAAGAGGATCAGAAATTCAAGGTCATCCTTGGCTACATATCAAGTTCAAGGCCAGCCTGGAATATGTGAACACGAGTTTTTAACCTCAACAAAATAAACGTTCCTTTTTCCACTCTGCGGGAGCTGTCCTGGGTCCTGGAGGCACTGGGTCCTCAGCTCTGCCTCCAGTCAGCTGATCACTCGCCTGCTCACTCAGCCCCAACCACGCTGCCTTCTTCCAGCATAGGAGATGCTGAGTGCCTCCCTCCTGGCTGTTCTCTGCCTTTCCACTCCAGTTCCCTCTCACAGCCATGAGCAGTGAGGGAAGCTGTCTAAAGGACCACCTTCTGTCAAGTATCCAGAGACTCTCAAGCCCCTCTCTGTCCATAGGAGCCTTGATGTTACTCAGTTACTCAGATCCAGTCTCCAATTCCACCAACTCGACACACAGGGGCAAAGAGAGGTCCCTTTCTCTACCATGGTCTCCTGGAGCCATGGCCCTCTAATCTTACATGTAAAGGGTACCTGGTTCCTGCACAAGGCAGGCTGTCAGGCCGTGCACATACAGAGCCACTCCCAATGCCTCTATCCTTGACGTGTCCTTGACTGCTCCCTTTGGGTAGGGAGATCTTGGTCCTCCCAACTGCCCCACCCTTATCCCCAAAGCCCTTCAGACAGAGAAGGCCAACACCCCATGCCTGAGAGAGCCACAGCTGTCATGGAGAGGCATCGGCTGTGACACTTTGGGTGCTAGACTAGATGGATGCAGAGCCAAGACCTGGAGCCCTGCATCCCTGGCCCTGGGCACTGACCTGGTGAGGAGGAATAGAGCAAAGGGAGTTCCCATTTTTCTTCTCTCCCCCAGCATTGAGCTGGGTTGTCTAAGTTACTTTACTGTTGTTGGGACCAAACACCATGGCCAGGACAGTGCGACTACAGAAGGGGGTTTGGTTATAGTTTAGAAGGTTAGAATTCATGGCTGTCATGGCGGGGAGCATGGCAACAGGCAAGCAAGCCTGGCTGAAGTATTTTATTTTTCCTCAGTCTCATAGGGTTGCTTGACCCTGTGTGCTTGGGCACACAAATGACAGCAAATAGCTGCCCAGGAGGACAGCTATTTAACAGATAGGAAGCAGAGAAAGCAACGACAGGAAGGGGCTAAAGAAGCTGCAACCCGGAGGACACGCCCACATTGATGCACTTCTTCTGGCTAAGCTTCACCTCCCTCCTGCCTTTTCTCACTTCCCAATAATGCCATCGAATTTTGAATCCATTAAGGGCTCAATCCATTGATTAGGTCAGGGCCCTCACAACCTAATCAATTCTGTCAAAAACACCCAAAGGTGTGCTTCACTATTGCCGAGAGGCTTCTTAATCCAATCACATTGACAACCAGAATTGCCATCACAGTGGGATCCTGGAGGTGGGGGAACCTATGTGGAGGGGGGGGGTCTTAGCCTGACCAAATCCAGACCGGGGCTCTCTTCCTGGTTTGCAAACAGCCTCTTCCTTGCAGTATCCTGACACAGCCTTTCCATGTGCATTTACAAGGAACTAGGGCAGGGACAGAGAGAGGAGAAGTTAGGCCTCTGGGGTCTCTTCTTATAAGGATACTAATCCTGTCATCAAGGTCTCAATCTCATGACCTCAGCTAACCTTTAAATTACCTCCCAAAGGTCCTGCCCCAAATACCACTCCATTATAGCCTGGGGCTTTAACCTAGAGTGTGTGTGTGTGTGTGTGTGTGTGTGTGTGTGTGTGTGTCCTTGTACCATCAACTTTACTACCACACTGCAAACTATCCCCTGGAAGCCCTGTCCTTCCTCGTGGTCCACTATCCATGCCCCAGTACACTGCCCACTCCTGCCCAGTGTCCCACTCTGGTAGCTATCCTTTCATGCTATGTGGACCTTCCGTGTGTGGCCCACCATTGCTGCCACAGCCGCCCTGTTTCCTGAACCTCTGCTCTCTGTTTCTTCGATGAAAGTGGCAGGAAGAGTACCCTGGGTGTCATCTGTCTCTGCTAGGAATGCAGTTTCCCATCTCTGTCTAAATGAAGTTAGGTGTCGCTCCTGGGTGTCCATTTCTTGCTAGTCCAGATGTCTTTCCCCTGGCACCAGGGGCAAGGAGCTCACTCCCCTATGCTTACAGGTCATGGGGATGGATGCTCCTTCCACTCTTTCCCTCCTTCTGCTGCACGTTGAGGGTAGCGGTCCAAGTGTCAGGTGTCAAACTGTTTCCTTAATCACTTCTGTACTTTATGTTTTGAGGCAGAGTCTCTTACTAAACCTGGAGCTCATTGCATCTCTAGACCACTCAGGGAGCCCCAGAGATCCTTGTGTCTCCGCCTTCCTCTCAGCACACCACCGCACTCAGCTTTTATCCGAATGCTGAAGTTCCAAACTTACCCACTGAACCATCTCTCCAGCCCCGCTCCTTCTGTTTTAATAGAGCTGTAAGCCACAGGCCCAGCAGTGAGAGAGGCGTGCTGGCCTCCTGCGCTGCTGTCAATTCTCCAGTGGGGCTTATCTGTACCTTCACACCATGTTCACTTGTCAAAGGAGCCGGGGGCTGCGTGTGACAGCCAGGTTAAATAAATGCTACCTCCTTCCACTCCCCCAATTCCTGTCCTGTTGCCGAGGACAGTGAGTGTCTTTCCCAGCTTCTGCAGATGCTGGTGTATTGTCACCTGTCCTTATTTGATTAGTGTCGCACTCAAAATGCCTGAGGCCATCTCTGCGCAGCAAGAGCACAGAATGGATACGTCCCCTTTTCCTTTGCTGCCTGAAGGAGGCAGGACAGTGTGGAAGAAGGAAGGAGGAAGGGGGATGGGGAACAGGGTAAGTCCAGGAGGTCAAAGAGAGGCACCAATAAGATCAGAGATCAGAGATTCAAAAGTTCCAAACCTGGGGTTCAACATATCTGCCCTCCCCTGTCCACTGTGGTCTCTCCAAGCTCCTGTGCTGAAGGATGTGTCAGGGGCTTTGTGGTTTCCCCCACTAAGAAGAACAGGCACCCTGAGTCCAGTGACACTGATGAGGGGACCCTAGGTTATGACAACCCACCTTAGGATCCCATATATAATACAGTGGGCCCAAGAATGAGCCCATGCATAGAAGATGCTGAAAGGGTGTGGCTCTTTTCCAGATGACAATGACTGAAAGAACAGCATGGAATATGCCACCTCAGGTTGGAGAGATGGCTCAGTGGTTAAGAGCACTGACTGCTCTTCTGGAGGTCCTGAGTTCAAATCCCAGCAACCACATGGTGGCTCACAACCATCTGTAATGAGATCTGATGCCCTCTTCTGGTGTGTCTGAAGACAGCTACAGGGTACTTACATATAATAAATAAATAAATCTTTAAAAAAAAAAAGAATGTGCTTCCTCCACACATGACCTCACTTGTTCCAAACCTTCTGCTTCTATTAATGTTCTCAGCAGTCTAATGACATTCTTGGTTATGAGGAAGGTGAGGCTTAGGAAGTCAGCAAGTGGCAAAGCCAAGTCCCTAAATTGGATGCCCTGAAGACTTCAGTACTGCTCCCTTGACTCGAACTGGTCCTGATGTTGCTAGAAGGGCTGATTGACTGTCCTGCGAGGAACTAACTTACAAAGTCTATGACGAACAAAGCTATAGGGCTGGGGTGATAGTCAGAGGGTAAACTGCTTGACTTGCAAGCATGAGGATGCAAGTTCAATACCCCCTAAACCCCAACCCCAAGTCCACATTTTAAAAGCCAGTCATGGGAGTAAACGTATTTGTTCCCAGCCCTGGGGAGATGGAGACAGTTGGATCCCTGAGGCTTACTGGTCAGCCAGCCTTGCTAAATGTGGTGGATTCAAGAAACCAAGAAGAGACGACTGAGGCACAACAGCCGGGTAGTCCCCATGCACACATGTGTGCTCACACATCTGTATACATGTGCGTCTGCAGACACATAAACATGTGACAGCTAAGCTGTCAGAGGTTATGGGTGTGGCTTGCTGGAAGAGCACCTGCTACCATTCATGAAGCTTTGTCCTTCCTCCCCACTGTTGCAGGGGAGGGGAGGGGAAGGGAGGGGAGGGGAAGAGAGCAAGAAATCTACTACAACCAGAATAGAACAACAGATCCAGCCCCTTGAACAGGTGTCTGTGTATTTGGCGGGTGAGGGCGAGCAGTGCCGGCTGATGTTAGACATGGTCCCCGGTGAGCATCAGCGACAGCATGCACAGCCTCGCATTCACAATAGACTGGCACAAGCACCCGTATGCCAGAGCATGCACGCGTTACCTTGCTCGTTCCCTCCCTTCCTGCATCCCCTGGGAATCCATTCAAATCTACCCAGCTGAACGGGAGGAGAGGAGGATAAACCCCACATCCAGCCGCATCCAGCCGCAGGTCTCTCCCTCTCCTTGTGAAAAAAAAAGAAAGAAAGAAAGAAAGAAAGAAAGAAAGAAAGAAAGAAAACAACAAACGCCTCATCCAGTATTCACCAGGAAGCATCCTGACACGATCCCAGGAAAATACATGTCTTTTCCGAGCCCATGATCCTGGAGCCTGGGAGCAGCCAGGATGGGCGAGGAGGAGGATCTGGGGCTGGTGGAGGCACTTTGTAGAAAAGCTTAATTATGATTCACAGAACTGCGGCATGGAGATGGTTTAAAGCCACTTAATTAGTGTAGGGATCTACAGCCACAATGATCCTGAAAAATGGCCTAATTAACCTATGGGAAAACCAGGGCCACCACTCAGCAACGCTGGAGACGTTAGTAGCCTCTTAATGTACCCCATTCACTCTTGGGTACAACTTTGTGTGGGGACACAGGCCTGGTGACAAACAGAGGGAAATGGGGCTGACTCTGGAGGGCATCCATGCTTAAAGAGCAAATATTAATAAGTAGCAGAGAAGGGGACCCCAGAATGATAGTTACTGAGCACTTCCAGAGGCCAGGCGGGATTCTGCTCCATTTCCCATGTACTTCTCAAGGTAATACTATAGCGCGGGTATTGAAGTTCAGAGAGGTTCGTCCATTAACACAACGTCAAGCAGTCAGAAGACAGTTACAGACCCTGCTTTTCCTATTATTCCACACTGTCTTTGCCGGGCCCAACAAGCTCAGGGAACCCACTTAACCTGGTAGAGGGTCTTTTTACTGCAAGGAGGCACCACCCCCTCTGACAGTGCCAGAAAACTGGAGTTCTTCAAGCTGAGGGGGGTCTCCTGGGAAGAGTGGACCCATTCACTAAGACTGCAGAGGGAGCCGCGTGCTGCCTGCACAGCCTTTCACAAAAACTCACGCTGCCACCTCTAACCTTGGTTCTGAGCCCAGATCTTGGCCAAAAGCCAGAGAAAACACATCCGGAAAGCCATATGAAGTTAAATTCATTTGGCTTCTTCCTCAGGGGCACACACGGGACAAAAGCTCGGAGTCCTCCAGGGGGCGCCCGAGAGCCAGCAGTGCGCTCCAGTTTATCTGGCCAGCAGGTCGAGGAATATTCCAACAACGTCCTCATTCTTCGCTGATCAAAGGAGCCGGGATTGAACCTGCTGTAATCATCCGCTGGGGAGTTTGCTTAAAATTCCCCTAATTACGGGAGAGCAGAAAATTGCTATGCCTCAGACTGAATAGAGAAATCGAAGGCGCCCTGCTCCAGCTGCCTAGGGGAGCCGAGCCAGTCTGGGAACAGAGAGGCGAGGAGGCCCGGGCTACAAACTGCAAGGAGGGGAGGGAAAACCAAGTTCCTGGCCTGTGCCAGGAGTGGGAGAGGGAGAGAAGGAGCCACTGCAATGAGGATGTGAACCCTAGCTCAGGGGTGGAACCCATCTACCCCTCTGTGAAAGCGCAGGAGCGAGGAAATGGGTGGGCGGCCCACACTTCAGACTTAGTGAAGAACGCAGTTCTGGACTCTCCTGTATGCCTGGAGGGGAATGGATAGTCATGGGTTTTAGAGAGCAATCGGGGAGTGGTTCCTCTGGGCTCACCCCTGCTCCAGGTATGTGAAAGGATCCAGAAGTTAAAAGAGGGGACAGGATACCGGGTCTCAGGATGTCTCCGTCTGACCAGGAGAATAAAAATGGAAAAAGAAAGAGAGAGAGAGAGAGAGAGAGAGAGAGAGAGAGAGAGAGAGAGAGAGAGAGAGGAAGAAGAAGAAGAAGAAGAAGAAGAAGAAGAAGAAGAAGAAGAAGAAGAAGAAGAAGGAAAGAAAGAAAGAAAGAAAGAAAGAAAGAAAGAAAGAAAGAAAGAAAGAAAGAAAGAAAAGGAAAGAAAAGAAAAAAAAGAAAAGTGAGATTCAAAGACCCCATCCACACCAGAGCCCTGTACACACTGTGGTCCTGAGCTATGTCAAGGGGCCCCAAGACTGGGAACCAGGCTGAAGTCTGATACACCCAAAGGGATTATGGGTGAGCATTGTCTAGACAAGGGCAGCAAGGCCTAGGTAGTTGAAGTCGCGTGTCTACGATCATACAGCTCTTCAGAGGTCAAGCTAGGCCTCAGACCCAGTCTTTAGACTTGTGGTGTGACATAGTTCTCAACTGGGCAGGATGAAGAGGTGTGGGATGGGCAGCTGGCCAGAGGTAGGTAGAAACTAGAAGACAGTAAGCCTCTGTCTGAAGGATCCCACTGCATCAGTAGTCGGTTTCCTGATGTAGTGACTGGTGAGGGCAGGATGAACATCATTCTAAAAGAGTACCTTTTCCTCCATGCCCCTGAGCTCCGAAGGGACTGGGTGGGGGCTTCACCTCAGGCTGTTCTACAAAGGAGAAATAAATGTGCCACAACTTGGTTTTCTCCTCACCTTTAAGGGATATTTCAGTTGCTCATGCAAATCCACGGTAAGTGCCCAGTGTGGTCCTCTTGGGACCCTTACGGTCCTATCTTGTTTGTCCTGGTCACACTATTGAAACTAAAGTGGAGAAACAGACCCACTCAAACTACCATTTCAGGGAAAAAAAAGGGGGGGGGACACTTTTCTTTTTAAAAACATAGGAACCTAGTGGGGAGGGCTGGCATCCCGCCCAGCAGGTATTCCTTCTACTGCTCCATGAACCCAGCCTTGTTTCATCCTGGGGGTGACCATGACAGTCCATGTGGCCATGTGAATGCACGTGACCCAAGACTGGATTTTGGTTAGCCTTGGCTTAGCTGCTAATTTCTAGTCCAATCAACCTCAGAGGGGAGAGGTTGAGTCCCCTTGAACAAATGGCTGCCATGAACCTGACACTTTATGAACAGGTCATTTAAAGGCCACGGGAAGTCACGCAGTCATTCCACCAGCATCCATCACAGCAGTGAAGACACATCGGGGCATGCAGGAACAAGGCCCTGGGGGTGGACATGGGTGTGTCATCTGACTACAGGTGCCAGCGAGGAGGTACAACATCAGCCTGCATCCAAGTGGCATGCTGCATTCCTCCGTGTGTCAGACAACATAGTGCAGATGGCCAACTGTGGCTGAGACACATCCTTCAAACAGAAAGCTAGAACTAAGGGGCAAGACTTTCATCTGGCTGCAGCCCTGGACACAGCCTTGCCTGAGCCGTGCCAGGTGACAGGCAGGCAGGTCTGGGAACCTGGCCTTGGCAGCCTTCTGGCTCCAGGGTGGTTGTGTGAGGCAGGGAGACCCACACTCAGGGAGTGTGACAATTTGCATGCTGTTTGTACTGCAGTAATTACCCTCCCTTTTGTTCTCCCTCAGTATTTATGGAAACCCTCTATGGAAATGCTGCAAATCTCAGCGGCGCAGAGTGGAAGTGAGAACATGATTTTATGTCTCTCCTGGGCTCACGAGAGAAGACCCAAGCCCTGCAGCCCAGGAGTGAAGGAGGCAAGAACATGACAGGGAGGTTGGGAGAATCTAGATTACAGATGTGGGGATATCCCCCAGGGCCTGTCTTTAAGTTATCTCCCCCTGACTCGGGCTCCATTGAACAAAACCTGTCATTCTGAACTCACGAAGTCTGTTCCTGTAACCTCCCCCATTGAGCAGTCAAAGCCACTGGTATCAAGCCAAGCTTCCTGTGCACGCCTTAGGAAGTTGGACGCTTTTATGTATAGAGGACAGGAATAGAAGCCAGGGGGTCCCACTATCTCAGTGGTTCTCAACCTTCCTGATGCTACAACCCTTTAATAAGTTCCTCATGTTGTCGTGACACCCCCCCACCCCCGACCATAGTTATTTTCGTGGCTACTCCATAACGGTAATTATATTACTGTTGTGAATCATAATGTGAATATCTGATATCCGACCCTTGTGAAAGGGTTGTTCAACTCCAAAAGGGCTCATGACCCACAGGTTAAGAACTGCTGTACTAGATACCCACAGAAAGAATCCTGGCCCCAAGGCCAAATTGTCAGAAGGTAGACACCTGAGACAATTCCTCTCTTGGTCCTAGTCTGTCTCCAAGTTCACCATCCAAACCCTCACTTGTCACTAGGTCCTACTTCAAAAATGAAGTCGCAGAGCCTAGCCAGCAGGGACTCAGCTGCTTATGGGTTCAGGGCCCTCCTCTGCAGGGAACACATTAACCAAAAGGTTCTGAGCTTGAGATGAGAGAGACCATGGAGGCTTGGGGAAGGTCCCTGTGGTAGAGTCACAGGGTCCTTAACTCTCTGATATTAATTTATCGTTAAACCAATTGCTACCCTCGCATCCCTAAAGGTCTTATCTTGCCACTGACTGTGGCAATTCCTGACCAGATGGAGCTGCCCTGGGTGGCTGAGCAGCGCCAAGGAGAGAGGTGTCTGCAGACAGAGAACCAGCAATGACACGGGACATTAGGTGCTGATGGCTTTGTGGAGCAAGAGACTTGCAATTAAAGACACAATGGGCCCCTCTGGGGGCTGTCAGACAAGATTCAGAACAAGGGTCAGGGAGCTTGGAGGATGGTATATTAGCAGCTGGCGGAGCCTACAGAGGGAGCAGGGTGGGGGCTCTGGGGCAGCAGCCTTTATCCTCTCAGAAAGTCTGTCACGTCAGCCCCCGCTGTCCATCCAAGCTAAGCATGCTCACTGGAGGTCGCAGGTAGTTGTCTGGGTCTCACTAATGAGTCAAGGGAATGGAGTTGGAGGTTAAATGACTTACTCAGCCTTCAAGATAGTGGAGGTAAAAGTCAGCCCAGCTCATTAGGTGCCCAGTTAGGACACACAGCCACCCACTGTGTGTTTTATTCTGAGGTATCCCCAGCTGGGTTCTCTACATTGCCAGAACTCCAGGCTAGACCACCGAGCTTGGGCTAGAAGATTCCAGTGAGAATATCCCAGGGACCAAGAGCTCACCTTGACTCCATGGCAACCATCTCCACGATCTCCCTTGTCCTGAGATTGGGACGACACACCCAGCAGATACTTGAGGATTTCCCAGAGGAGGGGCAGGCCCAAGAAGGTAAGAGGTGAGAACCCCATCTTGTTCAAGGCCCCCACTTTGGATGTATGCTCCAGTTCTCTCTCCGCAGGCTTTGTCAACATCATTAACTTGTCCTTATCTATCCAAACCACCACTTCTGGCCTCTGTCCCAGTCTTGCTAATTTACTTCTATCCACCAGGCCCCGGAGCCATCTTCAAAAGTTAGTAGGCCTTGGCCATGGCCACTCCAAAAGAGCCAATGGAGAGAGGAAGGTGCAGATGAGGTGGGATGTCACCCACTTGGGACCTAGATGGGGCGAGGTAGCTCCGTGCAATAGCAATGTTGGCACTGGCAGACAAGGGCTCTGAGGAAAAGGGAGGGTTTGTGGGGAAAGCAGAAATGACAAATGGAAATTAAGCCAGAGAATTCGAGAGGAAGAAGTTCTGTTCAGAATGCCTGTCTGGCTGGGCAGTGGTGGCGCACGCCTTTAATCCTAGCACTTGGGAGGCAGAGGCAGGCGGATTACTGAGTTCGAGGCCAGCCTGGTCTACAGAGCGAGTTCCAGGACAGCCAGGACTACAGAGAAACCCTGTCTCGAAAAAAACCAAAAAAAACAAACAAAAACAAAAAACAAAAACCAAAACCCAGAATGCCTGTCTGTGACATCCCCACAGCCCAGACCTGAGCTATCCTCAAACCTCAGCAGGAACACTGCCTCTCCCATGAAATCTTTGATGACCTCCAAATGGAGTTTTCCTTCTCCCTGTTGACTTTCTCCACACATGTAACACATTTTTGCCCTGTGTAAACCTGACTAGGTCTGGGGCTTCACGAGGAAGAGGCCAGGTCTTGCCCACCATCATGAGAGCTTTGTGACGGTTAATCTCCGTTTAGAATTAGATTAGGTTTAGAATCGACTTGGTGTGCCTGTAGGGGTGTTTCCAGAAAGGTTTAACTAAAGAGGGGAGATCCACCCCAAATGTGGGCAACACCATCCCATCGACTGGGGTTCCAGACTGAATAAAAAGGAGAAAGTCGGAGCTTGGAGACATGGCTCAGCATTGCTGCCCTTGCAGAAGACCCGGGTAATTGTGGGAGGAAGGCTGAAGAAGTAGGGTTGATGATGGGGTGGAAGAGGATGGCGGGCTCCCATCAGAGGTCACAGAGGGGCTCCGGAGACACCAGCCAACACGGGTCTCCAGAGAACACGGGAGACACCAGCCGACAGAGGTCTCCAGAAAGCGGGTCACTACCACCCGAAGTCCAGCTTGCATTTGGGTATGAAATAGAAAAGAAGTATTCTCAGAAAATCGAGAAATGGAGAAAAAGAATGTAGTCACCCAGGGAAGGGTCAGGGCCAGTGGTGGGCATCACTGGCCATGAGAGCTGTTGGAGCGCCCCCGTGTGGTTGTGCTGGCAGCAGCAGGGACAGAATGGTTTATTTTAACAACTTTTTTTTTTTCATTTCAGATATTCTGTTTTCGTTTTTATAAATCGTGTTTTTCTTAATATTCCACTTATCTCCTCATGTTCATGCTTCCGTCTGCATTTAGAGCATGTGGAGTGTATTTACAATCACTGTTTCAGTATCAGTCGCCTGCCAACGCCGTCCAACTTCTCTCTTTTGTTCTTTTTCTGTTGGCAGATTTTTCTTGTGGCAATGAGTAATACTTTTCTGCTTCTTTACATAACTATTAACTTTTATTAGACGACATATGTTGAAATTTTTACTTTGTCAAGCTCTGGATTGTGTTATATTCCTTTAAAGAGTGATGACATTTTTTATTTGCAAGATTTTTTTTATATATATAGTACAGTTTATTTTTTTAAAGGAGTGCTGGACTTCTGGCTCGAGGTTATTTGGAACAGCTTTGATTTATCATCGATCGTCATTGTCATCGTCATCATCGTTGTTCTGGGATAAGTGCTTGCTAGATAGCCCCAGGCTGACCTCCAATTCATGACTTCCTCCTCTGCCAGCGGAGTGCTGGATTACAGGACTGTACCACCATGCCTTTGTTCTTATTTCTTTTTAAGACTTACTTTTTCAGGGTGTGGGGTAATTATGCAAGTGTGGCTGGCTTGGGACTTACTCTGTAGACCAGGCTGTAGAAATGAACTCACAGAAATCCACCTGCCTCTTCCTCTCTGCCTCCACTTCTGCCTCTGCATCTGCCTCCTGAGTGCCAGGATTAAGTGCACTGCCCCAGCTGGCTTAAGACTTGCTTGTACGCTCTTTTATTATCTCCTCAAATATGCACCTATCTATATTCAGCAAGGTGCTATTGTTCTAATTTTATAAATATCAATGTTTTGCCTACATGTAAGTCTGTGCATGAGAAGAGGGTGTTGGATCCTCTGGGATTAGAGTTACAGACAGTTGTGAGGGGTTGTGTGAATGCTGGGAATCTAATGAGGGTCTTCTGGAAAAGCAGCCGGTGCTCTTAACCACTAAGTCACCTCTCCGGCCCCTAACAGGTTTTTCAAGGCTCCCACAGATCTTCAGAACTCTGTATGTGAGTCTCTTCTAATTCTCCCAAACCAGCGTATCCTCCCAAAACGCCACGGGCTCATCAACTCCACCATCAGATTGCCTCTGGGATCTGAGCTCTGGTACTTATGCCCAGCAGCTTCCTCCAGACAGTCAGGCCGTACTGCTCTATAGTCTCCTTCTCCTGGGAACCACCATCTAAAGGTAGTTCTTCCTGCATCCAGCCTCTGATTGTTTCTCCACGTGAGCATTTTCAAAAGCAAGTTCATCCATGGGCAGAGGGGCGGCTTGCCGCTCAATGCAGATGAACAATAGCAACAAGCAAGATAAGTAAGTGTGCTTTATGTTAGAAGGTGAAAGGAACTCTGGGAAAAACAAGAGTGGGAGACAGAACACACGGGAAAGGAACAGAGCTGATAGAATGGTATTAAAAAAGGATTTATTAGCGTGGTTTACAGGCTGTGGTCCAAGTAGTTCAACAATGACTGTCTCCTGACAGAAAAGCTAAAGGATCTGGTAGTTGTTCAGACCGTGAGACTGGGTGTCTCAGCAGACACACTCTGGTAGACTCGGGAGATCTCAGAGAGCTGCTAGTCTTCCATCTACATAGGAATCCTGAAAATGCAGGTACTAATACCAGTGAAGGGATGTCTCAGGGACAGGGTGGAAGAACTTGCCAGCAAGAGTGAGGGCAAGCAGGCAAAAAACCCACAAAAGCTTCCTTCTTCCAAGTCTTTTTCTTCAGGCTGCTACCAGAAGGTGTGGGCCAGACTTAGGGTATGTCTTCCTACCTCAGATGATCCAGTCAAGAAAATCCCTCACAGGTGTGCTCAGCTGCATGTGTTTTAGTTAATTCCATGTGTAGCCAATATTAGTTATCAGAGTGGTAACATTTATTTATTTATTTATTTATAGACAAGTTCTGGCTAAGTAGTCTAGGCTGGCCTCAGACTTGTAGCAGTTCTCCTGCCTCAGCAAGTGCTTAAGGGAAAACCATTGGACTCTTCCCTCACTGACTGGATACAACTCGCTGTGGTAAAGGCCTTCATTTGGTTTTTGTGTTCAGTGTACTAGGTTGTAGGAGGGCCAAGGGAGATGGCTAAGATGGGAGTACTAGACTGAGTGGTAGCATCTGAGGGGATAAGAAGGGCGGGATTCTGAGAAGGGGCGGGATTCTAAGAAAGGGGTGGGATTCTGAAAAGGGGGCGGGATTCTGAGAAAGGGGTGGGAATCTGAGAAAGGGGTGGGATTCTGAAATGGGCGGGATTCTGAGTGTTTTGCTGAAAGACCAATGGGGCCAGGGCCAAGGACATCACTGAACTGAGCGGCCTAGAAGAACAAAGTCACCGTTAATGTGACTGACATCCAGAGAGCTTTAGTGTGGTGAAGACAGGTTGACTGTACTCAGGCCCGAGATTTAAGAGGGACAACTAAGCTAGCAGTTGACAGATCAGTCAGAGCACAGAGGGAAGAACCTCTGTAAAGGGTGCCGTTTCTGTTGGTGGTGCCCAAGTGTCCCCAGAGAGCACGCTGAGCAACCATCTCCATGGTGGCGCCTCCACTGACCTCCACAGAGGCAGCAGGACCTGCAGACGACGACGCTGGGTATCACAGGGGCTAATACCTCCCCGTCGTTCCAAGGAAGTTGGTCCAAATCGCAGCAGGTGGGCCTTATTTAAACAGATGTGTCACCACCCAGGAACATCATCCAGGAGCTCCAAGCTGCATCAGCAATTGTCCCCAGGGGCCTGCGGCTTGCAAATCCCCTGGTTCTCCCTGGTGACCTAGATTTGCCGCTGTGGGGTAGCTCACCTTGACACTCTGCAGCTGACACCCCATCCATCTCCTCTGACTCTACCTTGCCCTCTCAGACCAGGACAACCACTCTCTCCTCACGTTTGGTCTACATCCAAAGAAGGCTTGAAAGCCCTAGAATCAGAAAGTCCTGCTGGATAGCTGGCCCCAATCCACACTGCTTTTGCCTTCTGTGGTTTCATGCTAATGGCTCTCCAACTGGACCAATCATTCTTTCCGTTGCTCCCCCCCACCCCGTGCTGCTTCTCCCTGTTTCTCCCCTCAGTCACTTCTCCTTCCCCTGCTCTCTTGTCATGGGTAATTAATTAGCTTTGGAGAGTTGAGATGAAACTCAGGCTGACTCTGGGAGGGTTCTTTCTCTTTTCCCCTGGGGGAGGTCCAGCCAAGTCCCTTCTACCTTCAGACATCTCCATTCCTTCCCCGACCCTTGCAGGCTCCCGGCTTTTCTCACACTGTCCCAAACCAGCAGGAGGGACCCTGGTCCCTCAGGAGATTAATGGTCACTCCCGAAGTCACTCCCCGCCCCACCCCACCGCGCTCCCCCGCCCGTGCTGGGTTGGTCAGAGCCACAGCCGGCCGCCGGGCCATCCATAGCTGCTTTTCCTTCCGCTGCTGCGGTAAAATATGGGCAGCGAGAACCATGGGAGAAATGAGGCATGAAAATTAATCTGCTTTACAGTCCTCATGAATATTTAAAGGCTGATGAATATGTAACTACATTTCTTTTCTCCTCCATTAGTGTCTGCTTTTGAGTTACTCTGTAGTTCTCTTTGGCTCCTTTGGGGGCTGGTTGGCTAGACTGATTTTTAAATTGGTTTTACAGGTGTTTGTGGCTCCTGGGCTCCCTCTACCCTCAGTCCTGCTGATGGAGCTGTCCCTTTAAAAAATTCTACAGCAAGGCCGGGCAGAAGGAGACAAGAGGGAGGGGAGGAGAGTGGGGTGACCCCTACAGTAAGAGACCCAGCAAAGGGGAGGTGTCTGAACAAAGAAATTAAGTAGTGTGCACAACCTACATGCTAGGCAGAATTAGCTGGGCACTGCAGTGCCTCTCTATCCCCAGCTACAGGGGAGGAAAGGAACCCAGGAATTCCAGGTCAGCAAAAATCATCAAAACACTGTCTCACAAAAGGAAGAGAGACGGGGAACCCTTCCTGGCTCTTCCTGAGCCTTGGTCTCCCATGGAAGATGGTAACATGCTCTGCTACCCAGCAAGTGAGGCTTCAGGGATTGCTTTGAAAACCAAGAAATTAGACAGCCAAATATCACCTTCCTGCTGAACGCAGGGATGCATGCCTGTATTCTCAGCACTCAGGAGGCTGGGGCAGGAGGACCACCAATTTGAAGCCAGTCTGGGTTGCACAATGAGTTCCAGGTCATCCAGCCTGGGCAACACTGACCCAGGCTTGCCAAAAGCTAAAAGCAAATTAAAAACGAAAAAGCTGGGAATGTAGCTTAGCATAACCCTTGCCGGAAAGGAAGGGAGGGAAGGAGGGAGAGAGGGAGGGAGGAGGGGATGGAGGAAGAAAAGGAGACACCCCACCCCCACCCCACTTAGGACCTCCCTTTGGAAAAAGCTGGTTCTCTATCCCAGCTTGTGTTCGTTTAGATCACAATGTTTGGATCAACTCCTGTGCAGATCCACCACTGATTGGATCAAGCCTGGATTAGGAGGACACATACTGGTCCTGCTCTTGATTAGGCTAGCCTCTGATTGGACAAGCAGCAGATTAGATTAGTCAGTGATGGATCGCCACAGAGGACATCAGCCCCTGATCGAATCAGCTACCAATTAGATTGGATTGGGTTTTGGTGAGATCAACCGCTGAGTAGATTAGCCACCAGTTGGGTCACGCCCTGATTGAATCGTCCTCTGATTGGCTCGTCGTCGTCGTCTGATGAGGTTATCTGGTATCTCCTCTATCCAAGGACAAAGGTCTCAGACAGTTAGGACCTCCCCTTCTCCGCACCTCCATGAACACACAGTGAGAACTGTATTCATCTTTCTGAGCTAGTTCCACAGAAATCTCCCCTGCAGGCTGCTCTTGGGGTCTCAGGGGTCGGGTACTCTTGAGTTTGAGGCAATCCTGGGCTATAACACAGTGAGACCGTATTTCAAACACTAATGATGAAGAAAAGGAGGAGGAGAACACTGATAATCAGGGCTATTGATATAACCCATCTTGTAAAAGTCTTGCTGTCCATCCTGATAATCAGACTTCTGTCCTCAGGGCTCAGATGATGGAAGATAAAAACCAACTCCCAGAGGCTGCCCTCGGACCTCCACATGTGTGCCATGATACACATGCATGCACACTCACACAAAATAATAAATAAATAAATGAAATAACAAATTAATTAAAATATTAAAACTTCACAGAAGGAAGAACTGTAGCCACAGTGGGAAGGAGGTGAGAAGGAAAAGATTTTATCACCAGAATCCAAGTGGGAGGCCTTAAAGAGGTCAAGAGTGTAGGCTGGAAGCATCATCTGGCAGAACAGCTACCGGTGCTAGGCGAAGGAAGGAAGGAGCCAAGGAGAGAGGGCAGCTGCCACAGTGTGCGTGGCAGGAAAGCAATGTCCTCAAGGGGACCAGTGTGGTCTGAATGGGGACATTCAACACACGAAGGAAGGTGTTCGTGTGTTCCAGGAGGTGAAACCAAACAAAGGCCTTAAGGAATCAGGACCCGGAGACCTTTCTGGAACTGATCAGAGAGGAGATTAGGAGAAAGCCCAAGATATTCATCTGCCTATCTCTACCTCCTGTGCTTAGATCGTAGGTGTGAACCATTAATCCCAGCTTTTTATGTAACGTGATGTAGGGACCTGGGCACAGGTCCTCATGCTTGCGATGCAACCACCTTACCAACCAAGCCGTCTCCTCAGTCCATGAGAGTTACTTTGGAAAGTACAAACTCCATTTGAGGACTAGGTATGGCAGCCCTTGTGACAGTGATAGCAAGGATTAGCACACGTGTGACATCCAGCTTCCCCTGCACCCCCTTTTAGAGGTCTTCTGGCCCAGCCACCCCATCTTACCTTCATTCCCAGGACCTGAGGAAGGACAGGTGTCCCTTGGTGTCATCTTCCTGATAGGTTTCCCCAGGCATCCCTGTCCCCTCCAGCCCTGGCCTCCCAGCTCAGCTCCCA
This sequence comes from Tokudaia tokunoshimensis, assembly GCA_036184795.1. Classification (NCBI taxonomy): domain Eukaryota; kingdom Metazoa; phylum Chordata; class Mammalia; order Rodentia; family Muridae; genus Tokudaia; species Tokudaia tokunoshimensis. Next base: position 45,112,713 of record BTHU01000008.1, read on the forward strand.
AGCTGCCTCTGTGGCAGGAACACGCACACATCTTGTCAGACAAGCCTGCACCTCATGGAACAGGCTGTGTGTATAATCACCCCTCTGGGTGACGTGCCAGTCCCACCCTCTTTTCAGAGATGCCACTGTGCTTCATGTCATGGCTGTGGCAGCCACTGAGAGCTGAGTGCCTCTGGACCAGACTAAGCAGGGCCAGGCTTCGCAGAGCAGACCCCTGGCCCAGGAAAATGGGAGGAGATGGGGACTCCACAGCCCAAATAGACTCCCAGTCCTGCTTCCCCGTCCCTTGGAGCTCACCATCTTGAGGCTCCCTCTGCACAGCAGTGCCCCACCCTGGGTTCCCCATCCCTTGCCTCTGACTCGTCCATCTTGACACCTACTTGGTTGGGTCCCTGGTAGCCCCCATGCAACTTCCTATGCCACTCTGTCCCCAGAGGCCAACAGAGGTGGCACTCGAGTCTCAGATGTGGCACAAGCAGCAACCTGGGTATGAGGTGGCACTTGGAAATGCACAGTGGCAAATAGATGGGCCCTTCCCTGAAGATAGGTGCAGATCAGGGTTCCCGTCCGACTCCCTCAGCCTTGCCACCTGCTCGCTCAGAAAAACCCTCCCAAATATCCCTCAGGGGGTGGACTTCCTGCCCCTCATCTCAATAGGCCACAGATACCAGGAACTCCGTACCACCAGTGGACGCCACTTCTCTCCTTCCTGGGTCTTTCTCACAGGGAACTGGCCAAACACCTTCATTCCACTACAGAGTTCCGTCTCTACACCTATCTGTCTCCAGACACCGACCCCTTTGGGAGACAGGAGGAGTGAGCTAGCCTTGGATCAGGCACCTGACTCCCATATCTTGTCATCTGGGGCCTTGTGAACCAGAGGCTTTGGGTGTTGGGAGTCCCTGGGGTGACAGGTCCAGCTGGCTGTCTGCAGCAGCAGACGCAGTCTGAGCTGCTCACCTGTTTGCCTTTCCAGGAGTCTCAGCCTTGTAAAGAGAGAGACAGGTTCTTCTTTCCCTCTCACTTCTTAGAGGGGAAACTGAGTCAAGTCCCTCCCTCTACAGGAAGCTTCCTACACTTTAAGCCCTGCCAGCCCAGGTCCCCCCCAAGGGGTCACACTGACTGGTGAGTAAGAATTGTCCCTTGCACATAGTCCCAAGCCTATTTTAGGACCACATCCTAGTCTCCAGCCCTTTCTCACATTTCGTGCCTTAGACTGAGACCTAAGCCAGACACAGCAGCCCAGGCTTGGGAGACATCTGTACCAAATCAGAATACCGAGCCCAGCCCCAGCTTTCCCCCGCGGAGCTCAGCTCTCAGAGACTGACAGCTAGAGTGGGCAGGCGGCATTGAGACAAACGGCACTGTGATTAGCCGGCCATCAATATCTCTTAAAGGCCCATTCTCTACAGAGCTGGTAGCTCCCTCTAGCTCCCCACCCTCAGAGCCAAGCAAAGACCCCCTTGGCAGCTCCAGGCTCTGTCTTTCTCTCTCCTTCCCGCCTTGCTTCGGTTGTATCAGCCAGATGGATTATGTCTTATTTCTCATGGATTTGGCTGCAGGAACCAAACAGCATTTAAGGCCATTGATTGTTCAAAAGGCCAAGTGTATAATGTACCAGAAAATTAGTTTGGAGTGCCCGGCAGGGGACCAGCGCTGCTCTGAGCTTAGATTTACTCTGCACTGATGGGTGGGGATGAGGAAAGGGGCGGGAGCCGCAGGTCCTTCCATGATGGGGTTCTAGGAGTCTTCCTCGCCGCCTGGCCAACTAGTGCATAGGCTATGAGCTGCCTTGTGTGCAGCGCCCTTCCTTCATGCCCTCCCACTCAGGCCTCCGCCATACACAGTGCGGGGAGGATAATCCCACTCACATACCGTCATCTATGAGGTGTGGCATATACTCTCATCTGTGTGCCCGGAGAGGCTCTGAGGCTCCAAGACTCCAGGTCAGAGCAGTCTGAGGAAGCTGGTGACCTGAATCCTATCTGACCCACAGTTATGGGATCAAGGGGTCCTCCTGGTGGTAGATGGATTTGGAACCATGGACAGCTCCCTCCAGTGCCCTTTTCTCCTTCACACAACCTAGAGTCACTCATTAACAAGCAGGTGATCACAACAATGACTATTTATAAAGCCGGGGATCAACCCCTGATCTTCTTTAGGAAGCTGAATGCTTTACTACTGAGCTATAACCTACCGAAGCTTTCATTTTATTCTGTTTCCTTCTTTTCTTCCCTCCTTCCTTCTTCCCTCCTTCCCTTCTTCCTTCCTTCTTTCCTTCCTTCTCTCCCTCCTTCCTTCCTTCCCTCTTTTCTTCCTTCCCTCCCTCCTTCCTTCTGTCCTTCCTTCCTTCTATGAGTTCAGGCACATATCCCACAGCTCACATGTGGAGGTCAGAGGACAGCTTTTCGGCAGTCAGTTCTCCCCTTCTGTGTTGTTTCCGAGGCCAGCTCTCTCTTGTATCAGCCATTGTGCTGTGTACCCCAGGCCTGCTGTGTACCCCAGGCCTGCTGTGTATCCCAGGCCACTGTCCCTTGAGATCTGGGTTATTATCCTGTTTTTGTCTCCCTTCCTTCCACGGGAGTGCTGGGACTGCAGATGCACACTATCACATCTGGCTTTTTATATGGTTCCAGGAATCCAGAATTATGTCATTGGGGTTTTGCATCAAGCACATTACCCCAGTGAGCCTTCCTTTCCAGCCCTGGCTCATTTTTGGATGCCTATATGCACCAGTCATGAGTCAAACTCTACCTCATTTCAGTACAGCCTCGCACTGCTCTCTCCAGGTGACAAGAACGATGATGTCAGAGCACAGCCTCACCCTGCTCTCTCCAGGTGACAAGAACGATGACGTCAGAGGCGATGCCTTTTTCCACCATTATCACTGAGTACACAGCTCCAAGAGCCACCACCACATGCATATGACTTCAGGAGACACTCCCCGACCACCCTAAAAAGCAGAGAAGTGTCCCCAGCGTTTCCTCCACATCCACATACTTCTTGCCTCCAGAGGCTGCAAACAGCAGACAGGTGAGGGAGCGCTGGGTCGGTTCCTCCAGAACAGAGTGTTTGTGATCCAGGTCCAGTACAGCCAGAGAAACGGGGATCTGCCAAGAGGAAACAACAGCATCAAGATGCGACACAGGAGAAACTTATCAAAGACAACACATGGCCATATTGTCACCAGCTCTAATGACAGGAGAGCCAGAAGCACTGTGTCCCACTTCCCTCCCTGGGACCCATAAAAATACAGAGAAAGGCAAGAGAGTTAGTGTTTGGTTTGTTTGTTTGTTTTTTATGCCGATAAAGACAACAAACCACAAGACTCTCACCCTTGTCACAGTGAACAAAAGAGAGTTTCCACTCACTGTGCCCTCCAGCTAAAGCCACGCTTCACAGTACCTTGGCAGGGCGAAGGTAATCCGAGGACCACCGATGCCCCCAGATACCCCAGGGCCAATCTCTGCCAGAGGAACTACAACTCCCTAGGCCCCAAAGCAGCTTAGAACATGAGCAAAGATGGTGTAAGTCCTTTGGTTCAGAGCACCGGAGCCCCCTTCCCGGGCAACTGCCAGTCAGGCTTTGTTTCCTTCATTTCCTATGTCAAGACCTCAAGCCCCGAGGAACGAGTCTATACTACACTGTACTGGATGGTTTTGTGTCAACTTGACACAGGCTGGAGTTATCACAGAGAAAGGAGCTTCAGGTGAGGAAATGCCTCCATGAGATCCAGCTGTAGGGCATTTTCTCAATTAGTGATCAAGGAGGGGAGGGCAAATTGTGGGTGGTGTCATCCCTGGGCTGGTAGCCTTGAGTTCTATAAGAAAGCAAGCTGAGCAAGCCAGGGGAAGCAAGCCAGTAAGGAACATCCCTTCATGGCCTCTGCATCAGCTCCTACTTCCTGACCTGTTTGGATTCCAGTCCTGACTTCCTTTGGTGATGAACAGAAGTGTAAGCTGAATAAACGCTTTCCTCCCCAATTTGCTTCTTGGCTATGATGTTTGTGCAGGAATAGAAACCCTAAGATACACACGGGGCCGAGATCAGCAGTGCAGAGGCTGTCTATAGCACACTTCACTGAGAAATGTTCTAGAGTCCTTTGGAGGGGAAAGGGGTTGAGACAAGGTCTCCCCAGATAGCTCGGGCTCATATCAAATTCTAATGATGTAGCTCAAGTTGGTCTTGAACTGGAACTCTTCCTGACACCACCAACAAGTTTAAAAGGGATTATTTTATTCCAAAGAGAGTCTCCTATTCTGATACCTCATCTTACTCTCCCAGTTTGAATCCAGATGCTTTAGGAGAATCTTCTGAAGACCCAGCACACCCAGAAAACATCAGCACACGCCACAGACTTGCAAAGGGAAGTTCCCAGCATGCCTTAACAATGTGACAGGCCTGGAATAGGTGCCAAGCTTCCCAATGGGCTACACGGAAGGAACACAATGACTTGGATGTGAATGTTCCAATGAGTGAGAAAAGCCCCACCTACCTATTTTCTGCCAGGTCTGTAGGTAACCAATAGCTGCAGGTCTCAACATGCCTTGTGATGTTAGCAACACAGTATTTGAAAGGAACAAGTGGATCAAGATGGCTTGGGGAAGTGCACTCTATTTGAAGCCAGGAGACTGAGTTTGAGTATGTCTTAGCCTTATACCACCTCTGTGACTAGTGTGGGCAAGCCTCTTCACACATCCCTTCCCATCCCAACTACAGCAACAATCTCAGCTCTTAGACTCCCCAAGGAGAAGACTTCCCATTGGAGTACAGGTAGAGCCAGCAAGTGACCAAGGTTTATTTTATTTTTTAAAATTGCATTACTCATTTTGAAGGGGCACATGGGTGTGTGCCAAGAATCACAACCATGGCAGCAAGATCCTTCACCCAGAGAGCCATCTCCCAGCCCCCAAGGTTTATTTTAGCAGGTGTAAAATCAAAACTAAGTACTTTTTCCAGGGTGGAGGGCTGGCTGAGTAGGGCCACAAGAGCAAAGTAGGTGCCTCTGCGACCTGGACCTCCCTAGTGTCCCATTTCACAGCCTCCCCCCCACACACACACCTTTGGTGCAATCTGGGGTGATCCTTTCCTAAAATAAGTGAAGGTTTTCTTTGAGGGGATTCTTACCCACAAATTAGTCTGTTACAAGTAGGTGTATTAGATACAAGAACATGTGTCTAAAGGTGTAAATACCCATAACGTCGAGAAGTTTACTAAGGAAAAGAGCAATGGTGTCCCATATGTGCCCCTTAGAGAGGGTTATGGGAGCAAGCCAGAGCCTTCTGAGATGGCCTTGGTTGTTTTTCTAGAGCCCTGCCCTTTCACTCCTCAGCATAGCCCATCCAGCTGTAAGCTCTCTCATTACCTTCTCCAGTGCTCCCAAACTCCTGTTTTAACCCTAACATTTGTCTTTTCTATGATAACATGACAAAGACCTGTACACCTTGGTGGATACTTTGTTTCATTTGTAAAACCACAGGACCTGAAATTCTTACCTGGGAGGACTGATGGTCTGGCTAAAAATGCCGTATAAGACCTTATGCAGAGGGCTGTTTGTTTGTTAAAGAGTTTTGTTCTCAGATCTTTGTCATAATGTTTTCTTTTTGCAGCACTGAGGACCAAACCTAGAACCTCCTGTTTGCTAAGAAGGTACGTGACCCCTGAGCTACATCCCTAGCTCTCTTTGACTCTTCAGTTTGAAACAGAATCTCACTACAGTGCCCAGGCTGCCTTGAACTTTTGTACTTCTTGCTTTGGTCTTGAAAGTATCTAGGATCACAGGTCAGCACCTCCAGGCCTGGCTTTTTCCTCTGGTGCTACAGAGCCTTTGAGAGCCAAGGAAAGGCGGGTTTGATGAGACAGGGAAGACTGCATGAGGAAGGACAGTATGGCCCTGAGGAACAAGCTGGCCCTAGGGGTGCATATCATGTAGACTTGCATCTTGCTACAGGGACACCTGGAGGAGGTAGACTTTCATCACCCTGGGGATAATGAAGGAGGCAGACTTTCCAGTCATCCAAACCATCTTAGGAGGGATATACAGATGACTTGTCAGATAAAGGGCTTGCCATGCCAATGTAAAGACCAGAGTTCAGATCCCCAGAGCCCACGAAAAGCCAAGTAGACTTGGTGGCCTGCCTATGAACAAGACTCAGAGATTGGGAATTCCTGGAGGAAGCCTGGCTACTAGTTATACTAATAAAATAGCTCCAGGTTCAGCAAGAGCCCCCCACCTCGATATACAAAGTGGAGAGCAATTGAAAAAGACACTCAGCATTAACCTCTGGTAGCTACACACACACACACACACACACACACACACACACACACACACGCACACCACATGCGCCTAAACAAGTACACCCACACACATGAACACTTACAAACATGCATGCATACCTCTCTCTCTCTCTCTCTCTCTTTCACACACACACACACACACACACACACACACACAATAAGTAAATAACTTAGGAGCTGAATTCGGCAAGAAAAAATAAGCACGATATTCTTAGAAAGATATTCTTCAGTCCCTTTGTGACAGGTCCAAATGACTCATGTTGCAGGGAGTGGAGAAGGTAGACAAGGGGAGGAACTTCCATGCAGGGTCCCCTAGATCCTTAAACAGCACAAAGCAAGGAGTCCTTGGCATCTGCAAAAGGAACAGGTAAGAACATAGAGATGGGAGAGTGGTGAGCTGAATGGGCGAGGTGAAGGCCCGGGTAACTACTTCCTTGGTTCCTGAGAAGCAGCACACAGGAGCTATCTTAAGCACTGGCCCCCAGCATCTGGAGGGGGCTCCGCAAAGCCCTGGGAAAATGCCAGTGTGGCAATTTAGTGGTGAGCAGCAACGCTAATGAGTGCCAAGAATAACAGTGGCTTCCTAATGGAGCCCTTAATGAAGACTCATTTTGGGTTTTATTAACGCAGAGAAAAAGCACACACTCTTTTTTTTTCTTTCCTCCCGCTCTTGGAAAGCAGGCAATAGAAAGCAGCCTCGACTGCAGGCCCGACCCATTTCTAGATCCTGCCTGAGATGCAATGTGGGCTCAGGGAAGAGAGTCAGGCTCTGAGATTCAAACTCACAACTCTTTCTCGGCTCTCTGGACCCTACACTTCGTAGAGAGACGGCTGGCGAGGCTTGTCTCTGAAAATTGTAGGCAAGCTACAGGTTTAAAAACACAAAACAAAGAAAACCCATCCCCAAGGTGATGGCAGCGATTCTAACAGACAGATACTTCCCATTAGATATTTAATTAGTAAGAAATCAGGTCAGAGCCCTCTCCCCTCAAGAGACTAACACTGTGTAGCCTTCTAGACTGAGGAAGGGGTGACTCACCTCACCCAGCGGTGCCCCCCATCACCAGGAATGTGGGTGGCTTCAAATGCAGCAAGAAAAATTCAGATCAGACCTACCAGCTGTCAGACCTACTAGCTGACCTCAAGCTCTAAAAAATCAAAACCTTGGGGCTTGTTGATGATTGGCCTTCTGTTGAAACCCCTTGCTTTATGAAAAGTTAGGAACATATTAAAACCCAAACAGCTGGTGTGGCTGTGCCATAGTCCTGGATTCCCCGGGTCTCACTCTGTGTGACTTCTCCCTTTGCATCGTGTTAGTCTCCCTCTCCCAGGCCTATAAAGTCTAGCTAATGAGCCAGATCGGAACTGGAGAAAAATGGCATCCAGAGGTCCTTCCAGGATAGAATCTAGAGGAACCCCTGAAGTGCCAATATAAGCCCAGAGCAAAGCATAGATGGTTCCCTTGACCATCACAGATGCCAATCAGCCTGTTACATAAAATTTGGTCTTACAGGTCGTTGACCATCTCATGTTGGAAACCTCAACAGAAGGATCATAATCGTCTTCCAAAAGCTCTCTGGATGACACCACGATCCAGGCACAAGCATAGCTCACATATATTTACCAGACTCATGGCGAATAATTCGGGAACCTGTGGAGGGGCTGTGGGGAAGTTTCTCACAGATCCCCCAAGGATGGTGGTTGTCTTTGCATGAAACATGAACAGACCTGGAAGAGAGAGGAGTTAGCGCCTGCCTTGGGGAACATGTATATATCCACAGCATTATGGGTGCAGGCTGGAGATGTGGCTCTGCTGACAGAGTGCCAATCTGGCACATGCAAAGCTCTGGGTTTAATCCATAGCACGACATGAACTAGACATGGTGGAGTGTGCCTATGATCCTACCCAGCACTCAGAATGTAGACGCAGTAAGACAGGAGTTCGAGGCCACCATTGTACACGAGTTCAAAAATAAGTATTGTAGGTGTTGGATGAGTTCGGTGCACCTCCACATTGTATAAGTATTATTTTGTCTCTTAACAATAGGGAGCAAGGCATAAATGGAGTGAGACACAGACATCTCAAGACAGTTACCCAAGGTCACACAGCAAGAAACTGGGAAAGCCAGGTAACAGAGCAGGTCTTCCCCATGAAGCTCACCAGTCACATCTGACATCTGTAAATAGCACACCTCTGTGCCCAAGGGACCACAAGCACTGGGAAGTCAGGATAGGGGCTTTCCCCGGGACCTTGGAGAAAGTCAGGGAAGTAGCTGGGAGGTTCTCGTTAAGAAATGACAGATCAGACAGGAAAGATGCTGGTGTTAGGTGACTGCCCGCTATGTGTCAAGCTCAATGGCAAACACCCTCTTGCTATGCAACCTCATTCAAGTTTCACAAGCTTCTGAGGTCAACATCACCATCCCAGAGAGACTTAGGTTCAGAAACAGCAAGCAGCTTTTCCATAGTCACACAGCTAGGAAATGGTGGACAGGAGATCTGAACCTGGCTCCGAGAAGAAAAGGCAAAGCCACTGACTTCATTGGAAGGCACAGTAGATGCTTGGGGACACTGAAGAAAAGGGAGAGAAGTTTCTTGGTCTGTAGACATTTCCCCCCTGCCAGACTGTTCCTCATTCCCCAGCAGGACCATAAAATGGCAAAGGAGTGTGTAGATAAGGGTCCTCCAGCATGTAAGTGGGCCGAAGAGGTTTTAGGCACCAGTCTTGCTAATCCATTTTCTCCAGAAAGGTTTCCACCTCATCTCCTCACATAGCTCCCAGCACAGGACTGCACACCAGTGACCACCGTTAGCCTCCTCAATGGCCGCACAGCTCAACTGCCAGAAGTATCAGGGCCAAGTGGGTCAGCTCAAGTCCTGGCTCCCCAGGCTTGGAGCCTCAGTTTCCACATCTGTTAAACAACACATAGACCTGCCCCCGCATAGCAGAGCTTGTCACCAGCCTCCCTGAGAGATTGTCCCCCACTGTTTTCGTCTTCAAACCAAGTCACCACACAGCTCACCCTCCATCCTGAAGCCTTAATTGGGGAGAGAGCAGCATCCCGTGGGACTGTCACCCTCACACACAGAGGACAGGGGCTCTGGGAAAGCCATGTCTGGGAGGGCATCCTGGGGAACCAGTGAGTGGTTCTCACACCTAGTCAGGTAGAAGGGACAGGGTATGCTACCCAAGAGATTCTAAAAGCAGAAGGACCCCCAGAGTTTGTGACTTAAATTGGCCAAGAGACAGGGTTCCCTCTGCATCCCCAGGGCCTGGAAAGACCCTCAGGCCCTATGAGACTGTTGGCGGGCAGGGAACCAGGGGCACTTAGTCACCAGGGAAGCTTCCACCCTAAAGAACCCAAAAGTGGTCAGTGACAAAGGGACAAGTGCCCACACTGTGCCTACACAAGCTCTGCCTCATGCTACTCTGAAAATAGCTCTGTGGCAATGTCACCAAGCTCAGGCTTCAGCTATGTTTCCTGCCCCCCACCCCCAGTTCTTCCAAGAGATAAATCCAGCCACCTGCCCTCTACAGGTCCCTGTACCTACCCAGTCTGTCACAAGTCCTTTAAAAGTCACCCTATCCCCCACTATTCTTAGGTTAAGAGGCTCCCTGCCTCAAGGTAGCCTTTCCTAATGCTTATGTGTCAGAACCTCCTGGGGTTGAGTGGCCATTTTAAAAGCTGTCACCTCTCTGAAGCCCAAGTGTGCCAGTGCATCCATGCATCTGTGCTGCATTGGTGCTCAGTGCATCTGTGCTGCATCCATGCTGCATCCATGTACCTGTGCTGCATCCATGCTGTATCCATGCTGCGCCCATGCACCCATGCATCCCTGCTGCATCGGTGCTACATCCACACATCCATGCATCTGTGCTGCACCCGTGCATCTGTGCACCTGTACATCTGTGCTGCATTTGTGCTGCATCCATGCACCTGTGCATCTGGCTGCATCCATGCTGCATTGGTGCATCTGTGCTGCATCTGTGAACCTGCACTGTATCTGTGCCACATCTATACTGTATCCATGCTGCATCCATGCATCCATGCATCCCTGTTGCATCTGTGCTGCATCCACACATCCATGCATCTGTGCTGAACCTGTGCACCTAAGCACCCGTGCATCCACATCCGTGTACCCATGCATTCGTATATCCGTGCTGCACCTGTGCATCCATGCTGCATCCATGCACCTGTGCATCCATGCTGCACATCCATTCATCTGTGCTGCATCTGTGCTGCATCCGTGCACCCATGCTGCTCTGCCGCCCTGTCCGTCTCACCTCTGCACAGCCCTGAAGACCTTGAAGCTCAGGATAGAGTGACACCTGGGTCCCCAGCATTCAGCCCAAAGCCTGGCAAGTAACTGGTTCTAGGAAAAGCCAGAAAGAAACTCAGATCTTCCTTCTTCACAGGGCACCAGAGAATGTGTCTGTGGGAGTTGTCAAGACACCTCAGATGTCCCAAAGCCAAACTTTGGGTGGTATCCTTGGCAAGAGTTTAGTTCCAGTATCATTGTTCCCGGGAAGAGGAAAATTTGGAGGTTTTTTTCCATCCTGTTTACTTTTTTTTTTTCATTTATTTTATATGGGAGGCGGGACAGTTGTGGAGGTCAGTGGACAGCTTGTGAGAGTCTGGTCTCCCCTTCTACCAAATGGATTGAATTCAGGTTGCCAGACTTGGCCACAGGACTTTTACCAGATGAGCCAAAATTACTGATCTTTCTGTGTATACACTCTTAAAGGGACCTCATTTTCATGTCCACCTCCATCCTACCAGCCCCAAGCCCCACATGTGCCTGCATAGGCAGCTCCTTCCTCAAATCTCTAGCCCCTGCCTCTCCCCATGCTGCCCCTCCCACGCCCGCCCTGTAGCGGGAATGTAATTAGGCCTTTCCCAGGATGGCAACCCCTCTGCACAGTTGGGCTGCCCGTCCAAAGGGGATAATTTATGGAAATGGGTAAAGGTGTTTTAAATTATTCAATTTAAATGTAAATAGGGGAGATGGTTTCTCTGAATAAATTGTCTTATTTATGTTCCTCCCGGCTCCCCTCCCAGGGAAACAGGGAGTAGTTTGGAGCCCTCTGGAACACAAGGCCCTCCCTCCTCTTTAAATACTGCGGGAGCAGGGAATGGTGTTCTGAGACACAGCAATGTCCTCAACACCCAGTGTCTCATTTGGAATCACAGACGTGCAAGATTTCACTGACACCAGCTTCAGGAAGGCTGTGGCCTGGCGGAACAAGAGAACTGGAAGCCCGTCTCACCCATCTGGGTGTCCTAGAAGACAGCGCCCTGGGGCCGCATGCCCTGTCATCCCCCTGGTCTACTCTGGGTCTCTTTCCAGCTGAGTTCCCAAGTATTGGTGGCCAGCTTCACACTTCCCTGAAAGTGGCTGTGCTCTGAGACAATAAAAAGCCAGGGGACACCTACTCTTAGAGAATCCTTATCCAGATGCTGGGGTCTGCTAGGAATAGAACTTACTTCAAAAGAAGGCGCCTTTGTGTCTGAGTGTGTGTGTGTGTGTGTTTGTGTGTGTGTGTGTGTATCTGTTTGTGTCTGAGTGTGTGTGTGTGTGTCTGTGTCTGAGTGTGTGTGTGTGTGTATTTGTGTGTATCTGTCTGTGTGTCTCGTGTGTGTGTGTGCATTTGTGTGTGTGTCTGTGTGTCTCATGTGTGTGTGTCTGAGTGTGTGTGCATTTGTGTGTGTGTGTCTGTTTTTGCCTGAGTGTATGTATATTTGTGTGTGTGTATTTGTGTGTGTGTCGTGTGTGTGTTTGTGTCTGAGTGTGTGTGTATGTACATGTATGTGTGTATGCGTGTGTGTGTGTGTATTTGCATGTGTATGTGTGTTTCCTCTATGGCTCTCTTATGTGCATATGACATCCTACTACTAGACCAGGAGACAACTGGGGATAAGTTAGGGCCTTGGATCCATCCATAACAATAAACATGGAAGATAACAACTCTGAGATCTGAGAGGAGCAGAAAAGTCTGTCTCCACCCCACCCATAAAACTGCTTACTTCACACTGGCTTCACACTTCACATCTTAACCAAATGCTGGTGAGGAGAGGGACCTGACTCAGTCCCACTGGTTTGTTCAGGTCCTGGGGATGGAGGCAGCTGTGTGCACACACCCTGCATCCTGAGGGGAGATCAGGACAAAGCTGGAGAATAGCGAATGGGGTGGGTGGGGTACCGGGTGAACAGTCCTTGCTGTCACCACAGTGGGGTGGGGTACGGGGTGAACAGTCCTTGCTGTCACCACAGCAGACTCAGCACTTAGGCTCTGCTGAAATCAATGCGTCTTTTAATCATTGACCATGTTGGTTTCAGCCTTCCCCTCTTGGGCCGGCACAGTTCCTTTCCACCCAATTTTAAGAGCCAGGCTATCGCCTGACCGCCAAAGAGCAGAGAATCATACTGATGGCTCAGATCACGGGCTGTGTGGCAAGACCGGCCCACACGTAACACAAAGAGCTGTCCAGAGGTCAGGAAGCTTCCAGGGAGATCCAAAAATAGAAAGACTGCATAGCCCAGCAGTGCGGTCTTCACCGACCTCACTATTACTGTACAGTACGGAATGGCTTTGTCCGAGGCATAGCTGAAGTTCACCGTTAGAAAGGGGTGGGACTTGTCTCTCTGAGGACTCAGCATCCTTGCAACGGACCATACCGCACTGCCTGGTTGAACTGCAAACATCTCTCCGAGGTTTGGGAGTAGAATCTCTCATGACTCACGCCTTCCCAAGATAGAAAGCGGAAGCTTGACTATCCAGCCTCCGTTTCAGCTGGAGTTCAGACGTGCGATTTAGACTCCACTGCTCAGATTGACTCATCAGAGGCCTGGCTCCAGAAAGAAGGAATGTGAGCGAGGAGACAATGCCCAGAATCCATCATGCTTGGCAGGGGAAGTAATGGAAGTTTCTGGCTGTTGAGGTAGATGTTATGTCAAGATTAAGCTCTTGGCCTGGGAGTTAGTCAGCTGGGGGCAGGGCGGGGGGTGGCTGACAGCAGGACAGAGGCTCCATGGGCGCCTGGAGGGACAGCAGTGGTCTTTGCAGGCTCCCTCTGGTCTGGCACTGTGCACAGTGGGCATAGTGCCTGCAAGCTTAACCTCCACACTGGTTCTCAGCCTCTCCAGCTTTCCCTGTAAGTGTATGAGACACCCAGAATTTGTCAAATAAAGTCCTTTTCTGCCTTGGCAGTTAGAATTGGCGCCTATCGCCACAGCTCCAAACCCTGAGTCCATTCAGGCTTCTGTGACAAAATACCATAGGCCTGGAGGCTTATACACATCAGAAATGTAAGTCTAATAGCTGTGGAGGTCGGGAAGTACAAAATGAAGAGCTTGGCAGATTTGATGACCAGTCCTCATGTCGTCTACCAGGAACAAAGGGTCTCTTCGAGCCTCCTTTATAAGGATATTGATCCCGTTCATGAGGGCATTAGAGTTTCACCATGCCGACTTGATGGGGGATGCATCCAGACCACAGCACTGACTGATGTAAACAGCTGCTCCATCCTGATGACCCAGGCTGGGCAGTCCTTGAGTTTAATGGATACCTCACTCTGGAGCCTGGGAACTTTGCTCATGCCTCCCTTTTGGCAGTTTTCACAAGAGCATGGACTTCTATTTAAGTCTCACATGTCCTATCCCCCAACACACATGCACAGGCACGCACACACATGCACACACACAGCACTCTGAGAGCCAGGAGACTTAGGCCACATCTTTTATATCCTGACACCTCAGGTCTCATAGAACCCCACCTTAACAGTAGCTCACACAGCATTTGCTGCTGATGATCTGACATCAGAAAGTCCAGGCTCAGGCCAGGCATGGTGGTGTGTCCCTTTAAGCCCAGCAATTGCAGATGGAAACAGGAGGGTAAGGAGTGCAAGATCATCTTAAGCTACTTATCAAGTTTGAGGCCAGTCTGGGCCACAGGAGACCACACACACACACACACACACACACACACACACACACACACACACACAGAGAGAGAGAGAGAGAGAGAGAGAGAGAGAGAGAGAGAGAGACAGAGAGAGACAGAGAGAGAGAGAGACTGAGACAGAGACAAACAGAGACAGAGAAACAGACAGAGACAGAGAGGGAGGAGAAACGAGGAAGGAAAGAAGAACGAGAGAGAGAGAGAGAGACAGAGACAGAGACAGAGACAGAGAGAAACAGAGAGAGACAGAGAGACAGACAGAGACAGACAGGAAGAAGAAACAAGGAAGGAAGGAAGAACAAGAGAGAGAGAGAGACAGACAGACAGACAGAGAGACAGACAGACAGACAGAGACAGAGAGGGAGGAGAAATGAGGAAGGAAGGAAGAACAAGAGAGAGAGAAAGAGACAGAGCGACAGAGAGAGACAGAGACAGAGAGAGACAGAGAGACAGACAGAGACAGAGAGGGAGGAGAAATGAGGAAAGAAGGAAGAACAAGAGAGAGAGAGAGAGAGAACTCAGACTTCTCCGTGCTATAGTTAGAGGAGCATATATATAGATATTGCCTACCTTTCCCACCACCAATCCCCAGGTTCTCATTTATGGTTCCAAGCACTGTAGCCCCCATTAAGAATGTCCCCTAAAATGCCACAGGTGTGCCCTCTGGCCCCTCACTGGTTCCCCACCTCTGCCTGGAAGAAAGCCCTGTAGCACCTCCTTCCGTGCTGGTCCCCTGTGGTCTGGAAATGTATGTCTCTTGTAGGCTCACATATCTGAATATGGATCCTCAGATGGTTTTGGGGGGATCTACGCAACCTGATGGGGCCTGGCTGGAGGAAGTGAGTCACTGGGGAATGGGGGACAGACCTTGGGTTTTATAGCTGGCCCTGCCTCCGGCCCTCTTTCTACCTCCTGATTCATTTTGATGTGAGCAAGCTGCTGTGACCACAGCTGCAACCCATTCCCTCTCCTGACTTCCCCGCCATGATGAACTACATCCTCCTAATCCCGAACCAGAATAAATCCTCTTCCCGTTAAGTCGCATCTTTCAAGCATTCTATCATAGCAATGAGAAGAGTAAGTAAGAGTGCTGGCAGCTCTGTCTGCTTCCCCACCCCAGCCCCAGGCACAGGATGTGCACCATGTGCGTCCTTGGACATGAGGATGGTGTTCTCGGGGTCTCTAGGGAGATATGCCCACATGTGGATAAGCCAGGCGTGTTCCTTATCCCGGCCAGCCCTTGTGCACAGTAAACCCCACTCTATCCCCTCTGCAGGAAGAGCAGGAGGAAATGGACAAGCTTTCTGGAATCAATTTCACGCCCTTGGGCATGATAAACAACCCAGCAGAAAGAAGCCCTGCGAGAGAGTTAATGGCTGTTGGGTAGCTAGATGATGCATCACTTCCTGGGAAGGGAGGCCCGACCCAGAAGCTCTCTGCTCATGCATCTCTCCTCCATACCATATTTGCCTCACAGCCTCATACATCCAACTACCCCTTCCCAGGAATATCCAGTGTCTTCCCATGAAGCACACTGCCTCACGCTTTCAGGGGCCGTAGACAAACACAGGGCAGACTGCAGCTGTCCACTTGGCCTAAGCAATGAAGGTCAGCCCTCCAGTGGAGTTAGACTATCTGGATCCAAACCGGTTGTCCTAAGTACAATCGACTTCATACAGATCAATCTGTTGTTTACGTGGGGTTTCAAATGGGACCTGACACATGGGAAGCCCTTAGTGACTTAGATGTGCCACCATGGTGACTGTGGCCGTGAGTGCCCCTAGCCCCTGGGCTCTCCTCCACCTCACAGCTGCTGGGGAAAGTTGGCCAGTCTCACCACAAGCAGGAGGGAAACACATTCAGGCATCCTGTTATCGGCAAGTCCTATAGGTCATATATGAACCAGGCCCCATCCCCTATCTAAAAAACTGTGGCCCTTGTCACAGAGCCTATCATGTGTGCCCCTCTGCCCACCTCTGTCAAGTACCTAGGTTATGGATTAACTTAGCCTAACTCTTCAACCTTGAAGGAGGTCCTCTCCCTCCCACAGAAAACTTTAGGAGGAAACATCTTGCTGTCTGGAGGGACTGAAGGCTCTCACTGAGACCCTCTTCCCACTGTGATGTCTACCGGCTCTGTCTAGAGTACAATTTGGCTCAGCACCTCATTTTCTTGACCAACTTCTCTTCTCCCTCTCCCAAACCCAACAATGATGATAATGGCAATGGTGATAGGAACAAGAACTTGTCTTTGTAAAAAACTCAAACAGGCCCATAGAATTCATCAGAGATGGCAGCAGGCCAGTTTCGAGGCCAGGTCGCTAGAGTCCTTGTAGCTTCCTATTCATTCCTAGAACCCCACAACACCAAGCAATCCATCAGACTGGCATGCCAGAGGAGGGACAAGCAGACAAGGCCCAGTTCTCTCAGATGAGATCTCCTTGCACTAGCCTCTAACCACCTGACCCCTGAAACTTAGATCCCCCAAAACTTAGACCAATACAAAACGTAGCCAGCCTCGGTTCAGCAAAGGACTTCAGCCAAGGACCAGAGAATGGCTCAGGTGGCCAGAGTCTCTGAAGTAATCGTGAACCATGGTTGAGATGATGATCTGTTTCCAAGTCCTAGGAAAAGTCCTTAAGAAGAGGCTTGAAATGCTGGATGGTCGTGGCACACGCCTTTAATCCCAGCAGAGGCAGGCAGATTTCTGAGATTGAGGCCAACCTGATCTACAGAGTGAGTTCCAGGACAGTCAGAGGAACCCTGTCTCAATAAGTAAGTAAGTAAGTAAGTAAATAAATAAATAACAAGGAAAGAAGAGAAGGCCTAGAGTCAGAGGAGTCATAGCAAGAAGGTTTAGTAGGTAAAGGTGTTTGCCACCAAGCCTGGAGACCTGAGTTCAATCCCTGAGATCCACAGGTCAGAAGGAAAGAACGAATTCCATTAAGTTGTCTTCTGATTTCTACATGGGTGACATGTAGGCTATGTGCTGCTCTGGGCCTGAGTTGCCCACAGTGGAGAAGAGGTCTCTTTGCAGACAAAACCTGGGATGGGATCTCTACAGTGGAGAAGCATCCAGGGCCAGACACCCCCCACCCAGAGCAAGCAATCAGCCCTGGGAATCGCAGCGAGGCCGCTTGACATTTGATGGGAGTCATTATCAGACACTTATTCCCAATCAGGCCTCGAGTGCCTCTGAGGGCCCCTCTACTGCAGCCTCGCCTGCCTCATTTCAGAGGACGGCTGGGAGCAGGGAGGTGTCCCCACGGGCTGGGCAGAGGTCCTTGGAACCCTCTCTTTGGACTCTAATGCCTCTTCCCCTGCGGAGGCTCTCAGGGCCAAGCCACCAGTGGCTCCACACACAGGCAGCAGGCTAGCCAGGTTCACCACAACCTGTGTTGGGTCAGATCCAGACCCCAGCTGGTCCTGGGAAGGGCTCTGCCTCTCAGACTCACAACTCCAGGGGACTGTGAGCCCCCGGGAAGCTGCTTCTTCCTGTTCTCCCAGACACAACCGGAAGTCCTTCCCTGCCACTGAGCGGCCCTGATAGGAGACTACAGTTTAGGAGGCTGAAGGCTTGAGTTCCCCTACTCCCCAGAGAGTGAGGGACAGGTTAGCTCACCTCTCTCCATGTTCCTCTGAAAAAAGACAGGGATGCCACTCGCCTCTGCTTCTCTCTGTTTGGGGCTACCGAAAAAAAAATCATACTCAAAAAAAAAATCATTTATGGGAAAGCACTTCATAAGTGTCTGCAAGCAGATAACAAGGCAGGCAAGCTTGGTCGAGCCAGTCATGGACCTGATTGTGTGTGTGCATGTGTGTGCGTATGTGTGTGTGTGTGTGTGTGTGTGTGCGTGCGTGCGTGTGTGTATGTGTGCATGTGTGTGCGTGTGTGCATGCATTTGTGTGTGTGTGTGTGTGTGTGTGTGTGTGTGTGTGTGTGTGTGTGTGAGCATGCACGCCCAGGTCCATACCAGCATCTCATTTCCTGCCGCAGCAACCTAAGAACCATATTTCTTGGTTTAGAATTATCTGCGATATTTCACCATCCCTGTCTCTATTCAGGCAGTGAATCAACTGTATTGATGGTTCCAGCATGAATGCAGAGGCAGTTTCTGCACTTATGAAAGAAAAAGTGTTTTAAAAGCAATGTCCAGAAGTGTGGCTCAGTGGTACAGTGCTTCCAGGCTGTGCAAGGTCCTGGGTTCAAGTCCCAATGTCACATGAAAGAAGAAAGGAATCGAGAGGGAAGGGGGGATGAAAAGAGGGAGAAACAGGCTTTGCCCTAGCCTGCAAGTCTTTTATAAAACACACACACACACACACACACACACACACACACACACACACACGCATGTATATATAGGCACACCCATGTACTCTGTCGATGAATTTAAACAACCAAATGTGAGATACAGAGAACAGAGCAGGTGAAAAGTCACCAACAATGTCTTGGAGAAAAGTCAATCCAGGCGGCTTTCTAGAGGAGGAGGCAAGGTCTGAGCTGAGTTTTAGAAGCCTGTGCATACAGGCAGTAGGAGAAAGGGCAGTGTATGGGACAGAAGGTATGGGAGAAAGGGGAATGTAGGGGACAGAGATAGGTCCATTTTAACTTCCCTTGGCCAACAATGGCAATTCTACTTTCTCCTTGTAGAGCAACCTAGGATTGGCAAGCCGTTCCCATGTGTATGTCTCACAGCCATCACTTACACTAGGCAGATCAGGGGCTTTCGTTTGTTTGTTTGTTTGTTTGTTAGGTTTGGTTTGGTTTGGTTTTTTGAGACAGTATTTCTCTGTGTAGCCCTGGCTGTCCTGGAAATGCACCTTCCTTTGCATTCCTCCCAAATGCTGGGATCAAAGGTGTGCTCCACCACTGCCTGGCAGGTTAGGTAATTTTTAAATGATTCCCATTTTACTTTTTTGTCATGTTTTTAATTCTCTCTCTCTCTCTCTCTCTCTCTCTCTCTCTG
The DNA here is from genome assembly GCA_036184795.1 of Tokudaia tokunoshimensis. NCBI lineage: Eukaryota > Metazoa > Chordata > Mammalia > Rodentia > Muridae > Tokudaia > Tokudaia tokunoshimensis. The sequence continues at coordinate 45,131,942 of BTHU01000008.1, forward strand.
GAGTACGAGATTGAGTAGGCATGAATGTGACCCAGGGGTCAAACCCAGGCCAGTAGATGACTTCTCAGCAAGTGTCTTTCCCTGATGAGACACCTCACCAGCGGTTTTATAGGTGAGGACACAGGGTTCCGTGTCCTTGGAGTGCCCGAAAGGCTCAGGGCTGCTCTCTGTCCCAACCCGAAGCCCTCTGCACAGAGTCCCACCCCCGCCCCACTCACCAGTGAATCTGAGCAAGAGCTGGGTGTGGGCAGTGGACGCTGGGTGTGGGCAGTGGACGCTGGGTGTGGGCAGTGGATGCTGGCTTCCTGAGGACCATTCGTCAGTAGAGGGCAGTGCTGGCTTTAGAGCGAGGCAGGCCTGAGTCCAGTCTCCAGCTCTGTTGGTTTCTTAGACTTTGGCGTCTGTATCCCTGCCTGAAGTTCTCAGTCCTGTGTTTGACAAACAGGGTTTGTTCAGTTTATGGTAACTCCTCTCTTTGACTCTCCTGCTCAACTTTTCACCGATTCCAAGAGGAGCAGGTTCTTCATTACCCAGTCTGTGACCTTCCTCTACCGCATGACAGCTGGCCCAGACCATCACAGGCCATGTGCTTCCTCTCCATCTATTTGGTCTCAGAAGCCCAGACTTTACATCCTGAGGGCCACCAAACTGGTGCCCAGTCTGACCCCTCAACCACTTGCTGAAATTCGTTCAGTTGCCAGAGCTCTCATTTCTATTAAAACTCCATTTGCCAAGAAAGTGGAAAGGTAATTACGAGCCCTAGCCTTAAATCACTCCGCCTCTGAATTATTAAAGGGGAGAATTAAAAATAATCAGGCTTTTTTCATTACACTTCATAGCAGGGAAATTAAAGGTGTAAGAATGTATTTTTTTTTTGGCCTCAAATTTAAGTATTCATTTTGGAGATTTATAGGGGAGTTGAAATGATTCCCTGCAATGCCTGCCTCATCTCTCTATAAAAGGGGAAGAGAGAAAAACCCTTGTAAAATTAAAAGGGAGATAGAGAGAAGAAGGGGTTTAACATAAAGAAGTACAATGGAGTGTTTTGCATTTTAATACATTTTTTTCTGCACAATTACACCACTGAGTGATATGGCAGAGAGAGATTAGGCCTCTAGTCTCAGGCGCTGAATAGTGAGGTGGTAAGGGGGGCTCTCACCATTATTGGGTAAGAAAGACACAAAGATGATCAGGGCTGACCCTGGATCCCAGAGCCCTGGGGAGCAAGCGCTATCTGGGCCGCCTGGCTACCTACACCCTCTTTTATTCGGGGAACCGCAGAATGAGTCACCAGGTCTCTCTATAGAAAAACAAAACCTCGAAGTCATCAGGGATGGGTTAAGAATGCTTACTGCTCTTCCAGAGGACCAGAGTTCAATTCCCACAACCCATGTAGAGTGGCTCATAACTGCCTGTAACTGCAGCCCCACGGGGTCTGACATGCTCTTCTTGCTTCTGAGGATACCTGTATGTGAGTGCCATCAATCCACACACATACAGACACATTGCGCGAACGCTCTTGTATCTGAGGCACCAACAGTATAAGGAGTCTGGAACCCATCAGGACAAGATCTGGAAGGGAGATGACACAGAGAAAAGCCTCGATGACCTTCTGTCAGCGACTCCTCCACCCAAGCATTCGCGCTACACACAGGAGTTAGGGGAGAAACGGAAAGATTCTGGAAGACCGCTCAGAACCAAAACAGCAAGATGGCCTAGAGGGTAAAGGCACTTGCCTCTGAGCCTGACCACCTGACTCTGATCCCTAGGACCGCATAGCAGAGGGAGAAAACCAACTCTTACGAGTTGTCCTCTGATCTCCACATGTGTGCACACCCTCACGCAAATGTGCATGCATATCAATGAAGGGAAACAGACGTAATAAAATAAAAGTTTAAAGATTTTTGGTTTGTTAGTGTGTTTAGGATTTCTCCGAACCAAATACAAAGACTCCCAGGTGAATGGGGAGATAAGAAAGAACTTGAGACAGGCCCAGACAAGGGAGAGGGTAAAATAAGTCCCGGGTTCAGGTCAGGTACTGGCACATGCGCCATCCCTGCGTGAAGAGATGCTCAGCTGGGGTCACCACAGGCATTTCTTCTCCCAGGGAGGAGCAGCAGAGAGACCACAGAGCCCACCCCCACCTCAACTCCTGTGCTGCACAACAGGGGGGTCCTTGTAGTGGAAGCAATTTAAGCTTATCCCTGACTAGCTAACAAATAAATGAGACTCAGATTATGGTTATTTTGTTTGACTTTGACAATTTCTATTAGACAGATCAGGTAACCCCTACTCTTCTAACTGCTGGCCTGGCTACCTCCCTGACTGTGTACGTCAGATATTTCTGACTCTCCTGGCCCTGTGCTCGCGGTCTATTTCCCCGATGGAGGCTTCCTCTCTCTCCCAATCTTAACATATACCTCAATTTTACTTATAATCTTTTGTAAAGTTTCTCCCGAGACGTCTCTCCAATTTTCATTATTTTCCTTTACTTATATCTTTATCATCTTAATCTCCCCCTCGATTTTGCTTATAAATTTCTCTAAAATTTCCTCTAATGTTTGTTTTTCTAGCCTTATTATATTAGCATCCTAGTGTGCAATGTGGGGCACGAACCCGTGACCCTGGGCCTTACCAATCCAAATAGGTTGGTCAGTCAACTACCTCAGTGGTAAGGCTGTTGGTGCTTTATCAGCAGTGGCTCGGTTGAAGAGTTAGTCTCTGTTGTATTCTATCGATAGCCTGGACAGTCTGCAGCTGTCTCTGATAACATCGCTTTATTCATTTGTTTTTTCATCAGAAACACCTCCTCCCTTATGACCCATCTCTGAAGTTGGAGGAATGCTTATCTGTGTCTGTGTCTCATTTATCTGTAAGCTAGTCGGGAATACACTTAAATTGGTTGTACTATAGATCCTGCGCTGTGTTTAACCTTCTGGGCAAAGTATGGGAACACAACAAGACTTGGATGTGCCATCCACACACTAGCATCATCATTGACAATAGCTCGTGAACTTGCAAGTTCCAAAGCAACCCCGTGGGAGGCTGCGTGGTTCTGGCTCATCCAGATGTGCCCCAACAGCTGGCCTCTTGCTACATGAGGACACCAGGCCAGAACACCTCTGTCCCACATTCCCCTACCCACAGAGCTACAGCAACACCCGATCAGGTTGAAGAGGTGAGAAAAGGCACAGCCCCTCCCCCAGGAGCTGAGCCCTGGGCCCCTCCCTTCCATAATGAATTGCAAGGGAACACCGCTGAGAGGTGTCAGAACAATTTCTATTAAACATAATTTCCTAATGAAAAGGTCACGAGGGAGCCCGGTGGAGCTAATCAGGATGGAATGTTCACTCCAACCACTCTGAGGGAGGGAACTCAACGCCTGGTCCTTGGTTCCACTCTTTTGGATTGGAGAGCAGAGGCCCTCGGGTGGAGGGAGGTCCTCCTGGTCAGCTTTTAGATCCGTCCTGTGGTCTTGAGTGTGCTGTTCTTGGTGCCAGACACTGGGCCTGGTGCCCCACAAAACTGCTATGATTATCCCCATCCTCAAGATGAACAAAATGAAAGCCCTGGTGACTTGCCCAAGGTCACACGTTTAGAAAGTAGGAAGTAGAAGCAGAACCAGGATCTGTTTTCCTGCCGCACCTCCTCTCTGCCTCCCAGTGCCCTCCGTACACTATGAGGTACAAAGTCCCTTGAAGGACATTCATAGCCCAGATCTTGGACAGGCCTGGGATCTCAGAGCCATCTGCTAGACTCCCACCCGGGAATCCCTTTTGTACAAAGCCCGCCACTCTTGCCAGGATCTGACGGAGAATTTAGGTGTCCATAAGAAAATCATAGTTAGTTCTGTGATACTTCAGAGGTCAGTGCTGGCCCCTGCTGAGCAGGGAAGGAAAATGCTTATAGCCACCTCTGTATGTCAATATTCTGTCGTCCATGACTGTCAACCATAAGCCTAGGCACTCCAGGTTCCAGAACGGGTCCTCAAGTTAATCTCTCTGTCTCTCTCTCTCTCTGTCTCTCTCTCTGTCTCTCTCTCTCTCTCTCTCTCTCTCTGTGTATGTGTGTGTGTGTGTGTGTGTGTATGTGTGTGTGTGTGTTTGTGTCTGTCTATGTCTGTCTGTCTTGTCTCTTTCTCTGTCTGTCTGTCTGTGTGTCTGTCTGTTTGTCTATGTCGGCCCCTCTCTGTACACACACCACCCTGGATTTCTTATTTTTTTAATTATTTACATTTCAAGTGTTATCCCTTTACCCAGTTTCCCCCTCTCCCAGCAGCCCCCTCTCCTCTTCCCCCTCCCCCGGCTTCTATGAGGGTGTTCCTCCACCCACCCACCCACTCCCACCTCCCTGCCCTTGATTCCCCTACACTGGGGCATCTATCAAACATTCATAGGACCAAGGACCTCTCCTCCAACTGATGTCTGACAAAGCTGTCCTCTGCTGCATATGCAGCTGGAGCCATGTGTACTCCTTGGTTGGTGGCTTAGTCCCTGGGAGCTCTGGGGGGTCTGATTGGTTGACATTGTTGTTCTTCCTATGGGGGTGCAAATTCCCTCAGCTCCTTCAATCCTTTCTCTAACTCCCCCATTGGGTACCCCACACTCAGTGCAATGGTTGGCTGAAAGCATCCGACTCTGTATTTGTAAGGCTCTGGCAGCCACCCTGGATTTCTTATGCTAAATTTGTACATGAGGGTGAAGTCCACATGCCTAAAACTAAGAGAGAAGCAGGAGCCTTGTTTAGACAGCTCACATCCCTTCCAAATTCTTATAGCTCTTTAAAAATTGCCTTGGCCTTTCCTAGAGGGAGGTGGGTATGGGACTCGAGCAAGAAGGGGCAAAGGGAGGAGATCTGAGGCTGAGTAGTAATGAGCTTCAATCACTTGTCACTCAGAGGCTCCTGATGCTACTAGGGTCCAGTTTAGGGCAACTTTGGGAAGCTTCTGCAGGTGTTAAGATGTCTCTGCGGACCAAAGCAGCCCCTTGGGGGCAGCACTGAACCCTCCAAGCATCTCACCATCACCCCTCCATGTTGGGGAGATAATCTAAGAGGGCCCACACTGCAGATCCTCCATCGCCCCAACATCCCCATCCTCTCCTCCCTGCCCCCACCACACTCCACCTATCTCTCCACACCTCCCAGGAGCCCCTCACTCTGCACCCCATCCCAGCTGGGTCTATCCCCCTAATCACTAGGGTGAAACTGTCTCATAGTGGCACACACCTGCCAACCAAGGACATTCAAAGCTGAGAATAGCATGTAATATGCAGCCGCCTTCCCAGCTCCCACCCCTCTCAGCTCTTCCCCGTAATTGCTCCACACAGACTCAATTAGGAGGTAGCAGTGACAGTTGTAGACATTGGGCTTTCCATGATGGGGGGTTCAGTTCCTGCTCACCAGCCCCAACCTCCCAGGATAAGGGTGTTCCAGTCAATGCCCAATCAAAAGAGCGAACAACGCTTCTGCTGAGACCAGCAGCGGCTCTGGAAGTATGATCTCCCCAGCCAGCAGCATCAGTACCACTTGAGAACTTGCTAGAAATGCAGGCTCTCGGGTCCCAGACCTTATTTACTGAGTCAGAAACCAGGCACGGGGGTGGATCTGTGCTAACATGGGGTTTTAATAAGTCCCGCAGGCCATTCTGGGACATGCTTCATTTGAATGACCACTGAACTGAAGATGGTCCTATCAAATGGCATCGATGTGATGGTAGTCCCATGGGTGCCCAGGGATATGCTGAAAGATGCCACCTCTGCTGCACGAGGTCCACTGGCTGCATGATTGACATGAGCTGGGGATGGGGATCTTCCCCGGGCTGCGAGCTCAGCCTGAGAATGCTGGAAGATCCAGGGAAGAGGGGCTGAGAAAGGCAGACAGACAAGGAAGCCTCCATGAAAACTGACAACTCGAAAATAATAGACACCAAAATACAAGCAGGAAATGGGTCACGACACCAGTGAGCCTCTAATGTGGAGGTCATATGCTCACCACATGCTCTCTGGGAGATGAGAAGAGCAGGCTTGATATTCCTACTTACAGGAAAGGGAGAGGCACCAGGACAGGGCCTCGGGGTAAGGGGCAGAAAGCTGGGTTGGGCTCCTTCCACTCCTGTTCCAGAACCAAGAAGCAGCGGGCACTGAGGAGCTGAAGGCGGTGAGGGGTAACCCTGAGGATCCATGGGAACCTTGACATGATACCTGATGCCCAGGCATAATCAATGTCAGCACTGGCTTCCTGGAGTTTTGGTGGCATCCCAGTGTAGCTAAGTCATCTGTCAACCCATTTCCAAAGAACCCACAGAGCCAATGAGGAGGGTCAGTGGGATTTAACCTGGAAAATGGAACATGGGGGAGGGGAGTTTCATAAGGACACCAAGAGGGACCCTCTGGTGGCAAGAAGAGGATGGAGGATGGAAGAGATTGGAATTGTGACCAAGGATCAGAGTCTGGTTGTGGGGAGATAGGAATGAGGCACAGCAGGAAGAAGTAGGTAGAAGGTGGGCTTCACTGCACCTTCCTAGCAATGCCAATGTGTTTTCTTCTGGCTGCTGTCCTCCCTGCCCCCTCTCTATCTCACAGGAGAACAGACTCCAAGCTTGAGTTCACCTGCTGGAAGGAAGAGCTGAAATTCCCCTTTGAAAGTTCTCTGCCCCTCTACAGTAGACCAAGGCCCAGCTCAGGCTAGCCTATAAAGATATCTCAGTTCCAGTCAAGTATCTCAATCAGCTGGTCTCTCTTCTATACCTTCTGCCTCTGTCTCAGCTTCCCCCAACACCAAAACCCAGTCCCCCATTCCAGCAGCCCTGAACTCATCTCCCGAAGGAAATCTTTTCTGAATCCCTTTCCCAGATTCTAGGACTTGCATCCAGAGGGGTTTATTTGACTTCTGGATCTTTTATTTTTGTGAGTCTGAGGCAAGTGACTTGTGATCTAACCTCTCTGGACCTTTAACTTTCTTAGCCCCACTCAGTGAGTGTCACGGAGATCAACGAGTATCTGACATGCCTGTGGACCAAGATACCCCAAGCATTTACACCCACATCATATAGACTGCTTTCCCCTTCTCTTCCTAGCCACACCAGCACTCGTGGTGAGACTCCAGGAGGAAAAGAGACATGCAGAAGGTGGGAAGCAGTGGACAGGATCCTGCTCCATGAATGAACCCCACAACCAAGCCCTTTCTCCAAGGCTTCTCCTCTGAGAGACGGCTGTTCCTACTGACAATGATACAGGAACAGACCTGCCTACCCTGAGTGCCTGCCACAAAAACCCAGCCATCCGGGACTCATCCAGAGGGCTCAGACAATGAGATGAAGAGAAGAAAATAAAAAGGTGAGGAGATGTCTAATTTCCCTATGGGAAGGGGGATCAGAGTGGGATGTCATGCTGGGCCAAGCAAACCTGGGGATTAAATGAAAATGGAAGTGCAGTGTTAGAAAAACAATCATCCAAACAGAGCTTCCTAACTGGTATCCAAGTGGAGAGCCCAAGGCCCTGAAAGATCTGTCATCATCTTGGTCTTCCTGGGGATCTGTGACTGTGATGTCATGGCTTGAGAGGAAGCAGGAGGGAAATGTCAGCAGCTTCCTTAGTGAAGTCGCAACCCTCAACCCCTCTTGGAGCTGTCCGTGGTGCTGGCCTCAGATCCTGCCTGCCACGGCAGGACTGGTCACTTCCTGCCATGTCGTTCATTGTCTGCCAGACTTTTTCCTTGCCGAGCTCCTGACCCAGCCCACAGCTGTGGCCCTTGCTGCAAACTCCATCACTGTCTGGCATAGCCAACGCTAAGGAGTACTCCAGCTCAGGTAGAACAGGTTGCTGACAGTAACCAAGTCCTTAGCTACCCTGGGTCTTAGAGCTTGCTTTATCCAGGACTCCACCCAGACCTCACATTTGTCTTCCTTTAACCATGCTCATTATCTCCAGCCTTAATCCTAGTACTGATATCAACTTGTATTCCACCCTAACCCCAGGCTGAACCTTAGCCCCAAAGCCTTGGGGTTGGGAAAAAAATCCCCTTCTCATCTCTCCCTCCTCCCAGACAGACTAAGAATTCTTCTTCAACCTTGATATTACCCGACACTCCCTTCACAAGAAGAGAAACTGGAGTCAGAACCAAACTTAAGGACACTGGCTTATGCACACATTTAGTTAGTGCAGTGTCTACAGGAGGCATCAGTCTCAGGCCACCAATTCATCCCCAAAGAATGGGGAGGTTACTGTTCTGCACTGAGCACATCTACCATAGTATATTGAGCACCTATACTACTGTGCTGAGTTCCTGCATTGTACACTGAGCACCTATACTACTGTGTGTTGAGCATCTACACTATTCTGTACTGAGTATCTACATTATATACTAAGCTCCTCTATCACCATGCACTTTCTATACCACCATACACTCAGCATCGACACCACCATAGACTGTCTATACCACCATGAACTGATTGTTTACACCTCCGTACACGGTGTATCACTGATACATCTACTGTCATGTACTGACTAGTCTAGGCTTAGGGTCAGACATGGGTTCAAAGCCCAGGTCTGCTGTTGACTAGTGAGGTGCCCTGGGTAGTCATCAACCTCTTGGAACCTCAGCCTTCTCAGGTGTAAACAGACAACCCATCTATAACCTAGGTGGGTTTGAAAACTTGATGATCTAATACCAACAAAATCTAGAACATCCCAGGGACTCAGTGCACACAAGTGTTTCATCTGCTTGGTGAAGGTATAGGTTCTCAGTGCACAGAGCTGTAGGTATAGGTGCTCAGAACATGGTCATATATTTCGCATTGGTACAGGCACTCAGTGCATGAACATAGTAGATATTTAGCAACAGGACAGAGTTCTCGGAACATGACAGTCCATCTGTCATTTTCCCACATACCATGAACTCTAGTTGTTAACAAGGCCCCTCTTTGGCATCAGGAGATGTGGGTAGCCACCAGTTCTGACCTGCATCTAAGTTTCTTGGGCACCCTCCAGGCTGGGCAGAGGAGATTTTTCATCTTTCTTGGGTGATGTCTCTTTTTAGGACTCAAATTTCAAGCGAGTTGCCTTTGAGTGGCCTACACAGTAACCAGGCAAGCAGTGTGGTGTCTTCTGTTCCCTTCCTCCCAAAGGGGCATCTCTGGATTACCCAACAGCATGCTCCGTGGTCTAACCTGAAATTACTCCTTGGGAGAGTCTTTGAATTGCGGCTCCAGAGACAGAGAATGTAACCCCTGGAGCTGCCCCACCCACTCCTCAGAAGTCACCTGCGCAGGGAACGGAGGAGATGTTGGGAAAGCAGAGTGGCACCAGCCTGGCAAAGGCTCTCCCTGGTCCCTCTGTAGTAATTAACAGTCCTTTGTTCCCGTCCCTGATCTCGTCTGGCAGAACCTTAATCATCCTCTTCCCTGCAATGAGCAGCCTTCTCATTAGGGCCTTAAGAACCTCTATTATAAACATGTAAATGGAACTCAACGAGGAGGGAGATATTTGACTGTTCCCATTTCCTTTGTGCGGCTGCCAGTTCTGGGCTGCGCACGCCCGTGATTTCATTGCTCAGCAGCCCGGCGCCAGTGCGGCCCCCACCGCCCGCCCGTCACCAGCCGCTCCATCTTCTCCTATTGGAATTTAATTACCGTCTATGGGAAATGTTTGAGGAACCTTTCTCCATCAATTGAGTCTGAAGTCGGGTTTTTATTCCAAGATACTTAATGGTGCTTGAGCCATCGATGGGAACCTAGGAGCAGGTAGGACTTGGGTCACTTTAGCAAGGTTAGGAAAGGTCATTACAGTTATGCCCCTGACTCTTCCCTGATCAACCTGCCATCCAGCACAGATGTGTGTGAATCTCTTCCTGACGGCCCACTCATGAACCACCTAATCTGGACTGGAAGTCCTTTCTGCTGTCTGCCTGATGTAGAGCAAACCTTAAAAAAGAAAAAAAAAAGTCAGTTTCTTCCAAGCAGCGAAAATATCCTGGACTCCCTCAACTCAGTCAGCCTTTCTCATTTGTGTCTTCCTGGTCCCTAGTCCTTCCTGACACCTGGGGTCTCAGAGGGGCTTCTTCCCTCCATTCTCTTCCTAAATCTTTACCCCCACTCCTTCCTTGGAGCTCTTTCATAGTCAGATCATAGTGCACCCCTCCTGGTCAACAGCAGAGCTTGCTGACGGCCTCTGTGGCGAGTCCTTGTTGACCACAGCTGGTTATAGGCTGAGCCCCCACTTGTTCATGGTGGTTGCTTTGGTTGGTTGGTTTGTTTGTTTGTTTTCTACACTTGAGCAGAGCCCGGGGCCTGTGCACACTGGGCCAACACTCCACCTCTAAACAACATCCCAGATCATGTCTAACTCTTTGGATAGGCTCCCAGGGGTCCCCTCTTCAAGATGGAATCCAAGTTTTTGCTGCTGGGTCCCCCACTGCTCAGAGCACAGAGACTGAAACAGATGTATGCTGGGAAAACTACCTTGCTGGAATGGTCCACAGGGGGGCGGGGGTTGGGGGGGAACCTAACTAACATATTGGGAGGAGGTTGCTGGGCAGATTGCAGAGACCTGTGAACATGTTTTTCCTTACCTCCTGGCTCAGCTGTGTGGGATGTGGGGCTGGAAGGACTCTGTTGAAGGAAAGGTTTTTCTACCGGTGCCCCGCAGCCAGGCTTCCACAGCAAACAGCTTCTGGTTCCTCCAGCAGCAACATGGGACCTCATCAAATTCCAGCCCTCCAGAGGGCTGGCTGTCCCTTCCCATACAAGGCTCAGATCTCTTCCCTGGGAGTGCCGGGATGGGAGGAGTTCCTCTGATTTAGTCTAATCCTTCAGGAATCTGCCTCAGCTCCAACCTTCCAGACACTAGGGAAGTGCTCTACCACTGGTCCAGGCCCACCCATTTCTGTGCTTTTGAGAGAAGACATACAATCCCTTATTATGGTAAACCACCTATAATTAATATTTCTTTGGAGGTTTTGGTGGTAATTTGACTTTTGATTTAGTTTTAAGATGGGGTCTCATGTATCTCAGGTTGACTTTGAACTTCTGATCATCCAGCCTCCAGATCTTGAGTAACAGGATTACAGGTTGCTTCTACTCCCAGTTTAGGAGGTGTCGAGAATCAAAACCCAGGCTCCAGCTTGCCTGACAGGCACTCTACCAACTGTTCTATCTCCAGCCTATAGGTCTTTACATTCAGTCTTCTCTGTTGCTGTTGTCATGTAGAGTCTGACTCCTGATTGGACAATGGGGAAATGATTGGTTGGTAAACTAGCTAGGGTGAAAGGATGAAGAATGGATAGACTGACTAGCAGGTCAACTGGTGGGTGGGTTTCCTATTTGATGAACAGTTTGCTCTATAGCCTAGAAAACTATGGGTTGGCAATGTGGAGGATATAGGGAAAGAGACTGGTCGGCAGCGTGGATGGGTAGCAAGGTGATGGTTTAAGTTGCTTGGAGGTGGTAACAGGTTCTGGGCTAGTTGGAGGATGGGTGATGGATTCAGGCTACATGGTCAGCATCGTGTCAAAGGAAAAGGAAGGTTCTGGAGCGGACCCTGGGTGTCTCGGTTGCCACTTCCTGCCTCTCCTGAGGAAGCCTGTGGCTCTCCAGGCTGGGCTCTCATAGTCATTTCCTGAGATCTATGAAACAACAGTACTGAAGAGTGACCCCAGTACACACAGCACACAGCAGGGAGGGTTCGGAGCTTGTCCAGGTGCCTCTGATACTCCATGCCTGGACCCTGGAGGTCTGACAATGCCCCCAGGATACTACCTGACTGCCCAGCACCCAGAAAACCTGCCAGTTAAGGAGGCTTGCAAAGTACTGGCCTACCGTGGGGGCTTGTTCTTCTGCCCACACAATCTCCCCAGTTACAGACTCCTGTGGGTGCTAGCCCCCATGCCATTCAAGCTTAGAACTCTCTCCAGCGCATCCCTGCTGTCTGCCAAGACCTTCCTCAAATCTCAGTATGGTCACCTCAACCCCTTCCCTAGGTCGTGTAAGTGAGCTGGTTCACACTCTGGCCAGAGCCACCAGGACATTTCCAAATTACATCTTCTGAGATTCAGAAAAAGAGATTTGGAGAGGAAATTGCTTCTCCCTGCACAATTCAGATGGGGCTATTTTTCACTCGTTTTTTCCCCCCTTCTTTCTTGCAATCTCAGTAAAAAATGAGAACGTGTCCAAAACTTAACCCCTAGTTTGGGCCAGGCTTTCTCTCTCCTGAGGTCTGCAGAAATCTAATGGCTTCCAAGAAACCTCTGCCAGAGGGGCCAGGGTGACACTATAGTGCTTTTCCTGCCGTGGCCACTGCCCAGAGCTCTTGGGCACAGATGTCGGGCCTGGGAGTTGCCCAGAGTGGACAGGTGAGAACAGCCTGCAGGTGGTGTGAACGAGGCAGGCTGGGGCAACCTGGCCCCAGGGGACTTCACTAAGGACCCTAATCATCCTCCCAAGAATGTCCCATTCCCACCAGGTGATCCAGCTCTCAGGGCAGGAGCTAGATGTCTAGCTACCACAGTCATGCAATAGTTATCAGTGCCAGACCTCTGAGACCTCCTACCGCAGAGACACCCTGCCCAGCTGAGTCCCAGGCCTGCTGAAGAGTCACTCTTCTTCCTTTCCAGTCTTCTCACACATGATAGCTCTGCGTCACCCCCCCCCCAGGTGAGACCAGGATCCATCACAATCCTGGGACGGACCTGGGGGAGGTTGGAGGTCCCCGATGCCGGTTTGCTGACTGAGCACATCAATGCTTCCGTTTGCACCTGAGTCCTTCAAACGTGTTGTTTTCTTTCCTCTCTGCAGAAGTCCTCTGTCGTTTCATCTAACAAAAAGAGGGATTAGACCAAGACCGATGGCTCACACCTGGGAAACTGAGTCAAGAAGATAGCCAAGAATCTATAGCCATCCTGGACTACAAATTGAGATACTATATAAGCAAACAAGGAAACGAGGGCCTGAGAATGTAGTCCAGTTGCTAGAGTACTAGGTTAGGGTACACAACACCTTGAGTTAGATCCCTAAGTCTACATAAATCATGGGGCAGAAGGAACAGAAATTCAAGGTCATTCTTAACTCAGAGAGGCTGAGGAGGGACCTTACATCACACAGCTGATAAAGCACATCTTTAGCCAGACTTAAATCCCCTGAGTATATTCACACTATATTCATGTCAGATGCTATTCTGTATATTTCAAAGGAGGTTTGTGGGGCGGCTATAGCCCCAAAAATAAGTGGAAGAAGGATTTCTCATTTATCCTTTTGGATTTTGAAATAGGTTCTCACTATGTAACCCCAGCTGGCCCCAAGCTCTCCATCCTCCTGCCTCAGCGTATTGAGTGTTAGGATGACAGAACTCCTGCGATGGCCAGCTGAAGGGGGGCTCTCTCTCAGGCTGTGCAGGCCAGGAGGAGTTTTTGGGGTGGTGGTGGCTTTTAGAATTCCTCAGATGATAATAGTGGCTGGACCTTCTGGAGTGGTACTCTAAGCAAATGGTCTGCAGAATTAATTCCTTATCATATCAATTAATTTAATCCTCACACCAACCCCCAGCCAAGGCACTGTTACTGTCTTCAGTGTGCATGGTGAAGAAGCCAAACAGAAACGTTTCTTAGCTTGTTCAAGGGCACGGGCCTATTAACCATGGTATCTTGGCCCTGGCACAGAGCAGCCACTACTGCTCCCTACAACCTTTCTTCCTAAGCCAGGATGTGTACCAGGGAACAGAGGAACAGGGTGCTGTATTAGCTACTTTTCTCAATGTTGTGACCAAAGCAACTCAAAGGAAGGAAGGGCTTGCTTTGACTCCTGGTTTCAGGATTCAGACTATCAAGGCGGGGGGGGGGGGGTCATGGCCCAGGAGCACGAGGTGGCAGGTCACACTTCACCCACAATTAGGGAACAGCATGCAGGAAATGCTGGTGATGGTGACCCGCACTCTCTCCCCCTTCTCTTTCACCATACACCCTCTCTGTCCTCCTCAGTTACACCTCTCTGGGAGCACCCCCCCGGCCACACCCAAAAGTGTGTCTGCTGGGTGATTCTCAATCCACTATGGCTAACCACGAAGATTAATCATCTCAGGAGCAAAAGGGGGCTGTGTGTCAGAGTAAATATCCTGAACCCAGTGCCACAAGAGGCCTGGACCCCTCTGACTCTCAAGAAAAGCTTTCTTCCATCTTATCACTCTCTTCTCCAAAGTTTAGTCTGGTGTTTAAGCCTGTGGTGCTGATGAGAGGGATATCTGTCCCCATAAGAAGAGCAAGGGGTGCCCACAATTACTGGGCACTCTCCTCTCCCCCACCAATCACTGCTGCCTCCCCATTCCCATGAATCACCCCTTGTGCTAACACCAAACTTCAGATGACAAAGGCCACCCTAGCCTCGATAGTGCAGGGATCCAAAGATGTGCCCTCTAAGCCGCTGCCAGGCCACACTGACTCAGCCAAGGAGCCTAACAGAAGAAATGGCAGCAGCAAGAGGCCGTCTCCTCTCATGCAAGACATCTGACTTCAGCTTATCTCTCTTAAGTCTTTCATCTGAACCTAGCTTCACTTTGCAGAACCATCCCTGCTACATACACACACACACACAACACACACAACACAAACATACTTACATATGCATACATGCACATACACGTACCACACTCACACATGCACACATATGTGTACTCACATGTGCATACACACACATGCACACACTTACAAACATACACTCACATACATGCATGTGAACACAGGTACATCTACACAGACACACATACATACACACAGACGTGCACACACACAGTCACATACACATACACCCACACACAAGCACACACATAGGCATACATGCACACAAGCTTGCATACATGCACACACGCTCACACACATATAACCACAGGCACACACACATGCACACACAGGTGCACATACACAGGCACTCACACACACTCACATACATATACACATGCACACACACAGACACACACACATGCAATCACACACAGACACACATAACTACAACAATAATCTACATACATTTTCTGCCAAAAGACTTGAAATTGTTGAAAAGAATATACATAATACATAATAGGTTAGAGAGATGGCTTAGTCAGTAAAGTCCTTGCTACACAAGCATGAAGGCCTAAGTTGGGTCCTCAGCACCCACATTAAAAAGTCAAGTATGGCAGTTTGTGTGCGTGATCTCAGCACTGTGGAGGGACCGATAGGAAGAGGGTCACTTGCTGGCTAGTCAGGCTAGCTAAACCAGCGAGCTCTGCCTAGAAAGAGACCCTGTCTCAAAAATTAAGGGGAAGATTCAGGAAGACACTCAGAAGTAACCTCTGGCTTCCATACATACAAGCATGCACACACACACACACACACACATGCAAATACACACACGTACACGCACATGCACACACATAAATAAACAAGCAAATAAATAAATAAGAAGAATGTGAATGTGTACCTTAAGATTGATTATCTGGGTGGTTAACTTTGTCATGGTGACAGTGATGGGACCTTGTCTGGGAAAGCAATTGAGCCAGTGAAAGAAGAAGGGAGCAGGTGACAGAAACCCGGAGACAAAGATGAGGTACAGAGATATGATCTCTGATCCAGAGAACTTGGAGAGAGACCATCCGAGCCCCCATGTTGCTGGTCACCGTGAGTCTTTTTAATGAATTCTTTCACCATTAAAATCCACCAGGACAGAGAAGAGGGAAACGAGGAGATGAGAAGAACTCAGAGGAGAGGTCTTCAGATGCAGAAATTCTCACTAAACTAACTCTTGGCATGGGGACGGCCAAAGCAGAAGAGAGAATAGGACAAGGCCTTGGACCCATCGGGACACACACTCACCATTAGAAAGCAGCCATGCCTACCTGCCTGGCATGATGGTTTCCACACCTAGGATGTAGTAGGGACTTAATAAGCATATCTGATAAATGAATGAATGACCAAACTAGAAAACAATGAACACACACAGGTCTTCAACACATACTAAGGATTTTCCAGCATTTGACCTTAGGGGGGAAAAAAAAACAGCAATTTGTTCATTCACACACTCACATTAATTCACTCACTCACTTGGTAATGCCTAGTCCACCCCTTTGCGGCCATCCCTACCACAGATGAATTGGTGAAAGTGATCTCTAAGTTCCTAGAGTGTTCGCTGTGCTGGCTGGAGACAAACTGCTGGGGGACGGTGCTGTGTGAGGAGTCTGTGCATGTTGTGAAAGGAAATCACAGAAACAGCACAGAGAACAGAGCTGGGCCTCCAACAGGAGGCAGCATTTCAGCAGAGACCTGTAGGAGGCCAGAAAGTGTTCCAGGCAACATCTGGAGGAGAAAGGGGCTTCATGGCCCCAGGTATGGGTGTCTGGCAGGGGTGTCTGGTGCACCTGAGGTAGGGAGACAGCTGGAGCAGTACCCAGGAGGGAGGTTAGCCAACAAGGCTTCGAGAGCTAGACTGTTTTTCCAAGCTGTTGTGTGGTGCTAGGCATGAACCTCAGGGTCACAGAGGGGCCAGAGATTATGCCGCACAGATGGGAGATGTGGCTGGGTTCTGAGAGTATTGCATGTTCAATGGCTTTCTTGAAAGGCTGAGTATAAGGTCTGAGAGAGGCGGCAAGTGGATGCCTCGTGGTACCCTCTTGAAGCCTGAAGGACTTGTGTCAGGGGGCAGTCCCCCGCCCTGCACCTCATCAAAGCCCAGGCCAGAGACTAAACACACACACACACACACATGCACACACACACGCACACGCACACATGCACTCACACATATGCACTAACACACACACATACACACATGCACAAACACACACACATATACACATGCACTCACACATATGCACTAACACACACACATACACACATGCACAAACACACACACATATATACATGCACTCACACATATGCACTCACATACACATACACACATGCACACACACACACACACACACACACACACACTGGCCACAGGCCCAGCACACAGACAGTGGGACCATGAGCCCAGAAAAGGCTGCTGAACATTGCCAGCAGGTCAATTGGGCGTCACTGCTTCCATGTGAGCCAAGGGGGGCCAGGTTCCAGCAGAGCCTCCAAGAAAGGACCACAATGACACCAGGCTCCTCAGTGTCCCCAGTGCCCTCAAAAGGCTATAATGCTCACACACTCCTGAAGACTGTGCACACTCACGCACCCATGCTGTCCATATTCACACTCACACTTCACACCAGTGGCACCTGGGTCTGCCCGCCCCAGTGATTCAGAGCCTAGAGCACCATGCTTTACAACCTTGGTAACTTTGTGGAGCATCAGCTGAAAGCTAGAGACGCCCCAGCCCCAGTAGAACCCTGTTCTTTCCCTCATATGCATCCGTACCCCAATACTCACACAGCCACCCACTCGGGTATATCACACTTGATTCTGCATACGGTAATGTGTTCCTTTCCAGAAGGTCTCCGTGGGCAGCTCTGAGCCCCAGCAGACGGGAAGTTCAGTCCCTGGAGTTTTGAGCACCCATTGGCAAGGCTGAGGGTCTAGAAGCTAATGAGATGAGATGGTCCCGGTGCTCCTGGACCAGTCCATGCTTGCACCTCATTCTTCCCACTTAGGCACAGGAGTCAGGGAAATTAGTAAGACTTCTGGCCTAAAGGGTCACTTACATCATGCCAGGATTAGCACTGGGCACTTAAAACAAACAAACAAACAAACATACAAAAAAATAGCCCTTATCTTGCAACCTAGCAACCTGGCAAAGACACACTTGTACCAGCCACACCTGGCCCAGAAATGCTCCAGCATCCCTCAAGACATCGCATCCCATCCCCTGTGCCCTGTAGCCCCACTTCCCACACCTCTACTTACGAAGGAAGGTATCCAGGCGGGGCCCTGCTCTGCCAGGGATGGTGTGGAGAACAGGTCAGAGGCCCAAGAAGGCAGCCTGGCATCTGATGATCTGGGCTGGCCAGCATACCCAGCCCTCCAGGTCCTAAAGCCAGTGGGAAGCAGAGTGGGGGTGGAGAGAAGCCAGGAGCTGGCAGGCTAAGCGAGATGAAATATTGATGCCCGTCCTAGTAAAGCAAAGAACGCTGCTTGTCCATGAATAAAAGATAAGCTGGAGGAGCGGGCCGGGCAGCAGATTAATTAATCCGAGTGAGCCTTGCTCTGTGCGGTGGGGGATGGGCATAGTGGAGCAGATAGGCTGTCCCAGCCCCACCGTCCCAAGGGACCAGCCAAGGCTCTATGTTCTAGGCAGACAGCTAGGCAGGGTAGCATCACTGAGCATGGGAGGACACGGGGAGGGGCAGGGCTAGCCAGATCTCTGGGACCAGAATCAGGCACTGTGACATGCCTGACAGGCTACCCAAGATGGCAGCTTCCGTGGCAGAGGAGGGCCACAGAGGTCAGCTGCTTTTGGAAGTTGGTGTTGTTGTTCTGAGCACCAGCCTCCAAAAGTCTTTCCTGCCACCTCAAGCCCTCCCTGGGGAGTCTTTGAGAGCCAAGATGAATGGGGACACGGGAGAAGGGTGCAGGTGGCAGACACAGGACTAATGTGGCCACCCTGGGCTCATCTTTGATGGAGTTCAGGTTTTAGTTCTAAAAAGAGAAAGGGGGAAAAGGAGCCACGTGGCCCTCCCTGTCCCTCATCCCACGACAGCCTCTGCTGTAAGACAATATGGAAATGCTGGCCGGGTGCAAGGCACAAGATTCCTGGACATGGTGACGGCAGGCTCAGCAGGACACAGCTCACAACCTAGTGTTCATCTGTCATCCGCTGGCTGTGGTGGCTTTCACGAGCTCTTGGCAGTTTTATGTTTCCCAAAGGTGACATTAGGACAGGGCGGTGACAGCCTTCATCATGCCTCCCATCCACAGGACCCCACTGGATCAGCCCCAGGCTCTGATGGACCCCTGGGGTCAACGCCCAGGCTGACAGTTCTAGCTCCTCCTACCAGTCATCCCCAGTGTGACATGGGGACCCTTTGCTCAGAGTGCCATCCTGTTCACCCCTCTATCCACACACAAACTGCTCTCTGGGAGAGGATCAGGTCAGATGCCAGGTGGCCACAGCTGATGCCAGCTACAACCCCACACAAGTGACAGGACACCTCCAGATGGTCTCCCCCCACACCCCAGCCAGTAGCTTTGATCATGATTAAGAGCAGCTCCTAGAATCCAGCCCAAGACCAACCGCATGTGCTGCTGGGGATGGGGCCGTGCAGCTGGCACCACCCCAGGCTGGTTCCCTCCACAGCCACAGCTACG
The DNA here is from genome assembly GCA_036184795.1 of Tokudaia tokunoshimensis. Classification (NCBI taxonomy): domain Eukaryota; kingdom Metazoa; phylum Chordata; class Mammalia; order Rodentia; family Muridae; genus Tokudaia; species Tokudaia tokunoshimensis. Next base: position 45,151,187 of record BTHU01000008.1, read on the forward strand.
ACCTCCACCTTCCTCTCCCATGTGTACCATGACTTCCCTGTTCCCACACCCCAGCCTCTCTGTCCAGCTCACGGCCTTTCCTATCTCTCCCAATGTCTGCTGACATCTCCTGTACTCTATCTCCTGTTTGTTATCTAACTCTGCTTCCTGTGGGTTTGAGCCCATCTCTTCCATTCATTCCTGACTCCGTGAATGCAGGAGCAAGGTCACTTTGGCCCCTCGAGTTCTCCCAAAGCACACAGCCGTGAGCACGTGGCGGAAGCTCTGCATTCGTGTCTGCTTAGCTGACTGTGAAGGGATGCTAGTCCTCATACCTCCTGTCTCTATAACAAGAGCTAGCCCTTCCAGCAGGTACCCGCTCTGTATGCTCCCGGGGACTATCTCACCTTCCTTACAACCTTCTGGACAGGCAAGTCTCTCCCAACAGCCAGATGGCAGAACCCAGGTGCACACTTCACCAAGGTCATGCATCTGGCAATCAACAAAGCTGGAAACAAGCCCTAATCTAGGCTGAGAGTTCTATCTGGTACATCCATCTGATGATTACAAGATGCATGAGGGTCCTTAGGATGCCTCACCTGCTGAGGAACAGGGATGTCGGAGAAGAAAGCTCTCCAAGGGCTGGTGATGAGCATAGATAGGGATTAACCCAGGGATTCCAGCAGCCCCGCTCTCCCTGCACCTGCCCCTATCCCAGGACAGAGATGTGACTGAAGTCCAGGGAGGCTGGCTAGGCTGCTATGAGATTCCTAAAGATATCCCACTATCGCCTGGATTCAAAGCCTGGTGGTAGGCAAGATATTGGTGGTCCCCACAAACCAGCAGTAATGGTAGGTTCTCTACGTCCAACTAGGAGAGAAAAAGGCAGAAGCTTGGCCCAAGAGGCACACATACTGTCACACGCCCATCCAAGAATGTTACCTCTGAACTAGGGATACAGAGGTGAACTTCTGCAAAAAGTAGCTGGGAGCCAAGAGTCTAGTATCGCTGTGGTTATCGTGCCACCTGCTGGCCATTTAGGGAATAGCACTACAATCGGATGTGGGCATGGAGTCATTCCTCCAACCTCTCTCCGTGGCAGGTAGCATTTGAAGGCTGGGTACACAGGAATAAACCGAAAGACCACAAGCCCAGCCTTGGTGGAGGTTACAGTTGAGTGGGAGAGAGTGTTAATGCGTGGAGCGGACATGTAAGGGCACAGGAGGCTTGAGCACTAAGGAGGAATCTAAAGCAGACGGGGAGCTCCTGGGATACTGTGATCTTATTCAAGAGGTCAGACATGGCCTCATAGAGCCAGGGACACTGAGGAATGCCCAGGAGGTGAGGAAAGAGTCATGTTGATTTCTGAGCTGGCTCATCCCGGACTTAAGTAGGAATGAGCTCCACCTGGTAGGTCTGGGGACCCAATTGGGAGGGGCTGGGTATGGCAGAACCTGAGAGGTGACTTCAAAAGCCTGGAACTTTATTGCTGGGCTCAGTGGAGAGAAACAGCATTATCTAGCCTTGTTACCCCAGCGCAGGTGGAGATAGGACCCAGGGACTTGGGCAAACTATATAGGGGTTACCACTAGGCCATACCATTGATCTTTAAGAGCTTGCCTTCTTAAAGTGCTATATTGTTCTATTTGAGAGCAGCCGGTAGGTCAAGGTCAAGAAGGGATGCAGGGAGATCAGTGGTAACCCCCTTTGGGATGTGTGGGGTCAAAGTTGATTGTCAGATGTCTGTGGGTGGCAGAACCTGGAATCAGGGGAGAGTACATGCCCAGAGCTGAACAACAGCACTTGGGGGACATTTAAATCCTGGCACTACAAAAGATCTCAGGCCTGAGGAACAATGGTCTGGATACCAGGACCCTGTGACATCTCAAGGTCAGAACATTGGAGAAACAGGGAACGAGAGGCCAGACAGTGGTGAGAAGCCAGACCAGAGCCCATGTCAGGAAGGAGAAGGGAGCGACTGATCCTTGTTAAGAGATGGCCACTGGGACAGGGTCACCCAAATAGTCCCAACTATAAATGCAAGAAATAAACAAGTGTCCACAAACACAGGGACACAGACCCCTCTGGACTTGAACTGTTGGGTGAGAATGTAAAAGAAGCAATCACTTTGGGGAAGAAGATGATAATCCCTCGGAATGTTAAACATAGGGTTAACCCACAGCTCAGCAATAACTCCAGGCTCAAAGATGAAAACACACATTGTTGCAAACACTGAAACAAAGAATCAACAGCTTGCTCTCTGCTTCAGACGCCACCTGCTCTCGATTTTCTGATTTTACTTAACTAGTGATAACACCTCTGTTTACCTTTACCCAAACCCTGTCCTCGGAGACAGGAATTTGAGACTCCGGCCTCCTATCTTCTCATCTTTGGTTGCTTTTTTTCTCTTTTTCAAAAATGTGTTTCTGAGGTTGCCGTGTTACACACGAGGCTGGGTTAGTAATGGAAACAACCCAAATGTCCATCACCAGTAAACAAAATGTAGTATATCCATACAGGGGAATGTTAGCCATAAAAAGGAATAAAGTACAACTGCTTCAAGTTACAATGGGGACAAGAGTCCGAGAGAAAGAAGCCAGTTACAAAAGACTACAGATTGTGTGAGTCCATTGATAAGAAGTATTGAGAAGACATGATTCTAAAGTACTAGACTTCTCTACAGACATCTCTCCATAGATGATGGCCAGGGCTGGAGGCAGAGTGCCTACTGGTGGGTTCAGGATTTCATATAGGGATGAGAAAAATATTCAGGAACTAGAGAGTGCTGAGTGCCGTGTAACTCCATGACTGTGCTCCACACTACTGGATTGTAGACTTTCAAATGCACACTTTATGGAGTATGCTATACCTCAATATTACATATCTTTTAAAGGCTTTGGTTGGAATGGAGGGGCAGCCTCAGCCCAGGAAGGAGGCAGAATATAGGGGACACAGAGGTCTCTGTGCTCACAGAGAAGCTCTGAGGAACCTGGACTGTTAAGCACACGGGGTTGTTCCTTCAAGGGAAGAAATGCAGCATCTGTAATCCTCCCAGAAGACTGGAGCAGACATGCTTACTAGCCTGGTGACCTTTGCTCTATCTATGTGGCTAGAGGCTTTTCCAGCACTGGATCCCGCCCCCCCCCCCCCAAGACCCTTAGTGTGAGCTTATTTTTCTCAATCTATAGAATCTATCTGTCTTAGCAAGGGTTTTATTGCTATGAAGAGACGCCATGACCACAGCAACTCATATAAAAGAGAACATTTCATTGAGGATGGCTTATAGCTTCAGAGGTTCAGTCCACTATCGTCATGACAGGAAGCATGGCAGCGTGCAGGCAGACATGGTATTGGGGAAGGATCTGAGAGTTCTACATCTGATTCCACAGGGAGCAAGAAGTCAACTGACCTGAGCTTCTGAGACCTCAAAGCTCGGCACCCTAGCAACACACTTCCCCCAACAAAGTCACACCTACTCCAACACCTCCTAATAGTGCCACACCCTAAAGGACTTTGGGACCATTTTTATTCAAACCACCACACTATCTTCATGGACTTCACAACTGTAGTGTATCTGATCTGTATTTAGCTTACTTTGTCCTCGGGGAGAGTCATGTATGTTTTGTTGTGCTTGCAGAATTGAGTTAATCACCACAGTAACTTTCATCAAACTGTGCTGTGCTTAAAAATAAAACACTCAGGTCAGACTCCTTGTCTTAGTTAGGGATTCATTGCTGTGAAGAAACACAATGACCACGGTAATTCTTATAAGGGAAAACATTTAATTGGGGCTGGCTTACAGTTTCAAAGGTTCAGTCCATTATCTTCATGGCAGGAAGGAAGGCAGCGTGCAGACAGCCTTGGTGCTGGAGAAAGAGCTGAGAATTCTACATCTTGATCTGCAGGCAGTTAAAAGGAGACTGGATTTTTTTCACACTGGGTGAAGCTTGAGTGTTTAAGACCTCAAAGCCCACCTCCACGGTGACAAACTTGCTCTGACAAGGCCTCATCTCCTACAATGAGGCCACACTTCCTAATAGTGCCACTCTCTATGGGTCAAGCATTCAAACACATGATCCTTTGATCAGGTGGAGACCCTAGTCCCAGGTGCTGTGCTCCAAATGCACACACCACCTGCCCCCTGAACATACAAGTGCACACATGGGCGTCTGGGTCAAGAAAGGACAACACTAAAACTATGGGCTGAAGAGATGGCTCAGTAGCTAAGAGCACTTGCTGCTCTCCCAAAAAAACGGAGTTCAGTTCCTGACACCCATGTGAAGTAGCTCATAACAGCCTAAAGCTCTAGCTTCATCTGGTGCCTTCTGACCTCCTCGAGCAGATACCTACATGACAGAAAGAAAGAAAGAAAGAAAGAAAGAAAGAAAGAAAGAAAGAAAGAAAGAAAGAAAGAAAGGCTGGCAGGCAGACAGACAGACAGATTCACTCACACACACACACACACACACACACACATACACACACTTTTAAAAGAAAAGAAACTGGACTGGAGAGATTTTTTGGTCAGTAAAGTGTCTGTCATACAAGCATAAAGACCTAAGTTTGACACATGCCTCCAAGACCTCATGTAATGTATGTCATGGTGGTAAATTGTCCTGTGCTGTCTGAACTCACTGGGAAGCAAGTTCTGGAGACAGGATTGCCCCCCACACACACACTTACAGCCCACGTTTAATCAAGTGTCCTCCGAGAACCTTTGTCTTCGGATGACCTGGATTGTCCTGGCTCCTCTAACTGTGACAGAATAGCAAGGGAACCCAAGTGTAAAAGTTCTGTGCCATGGAGAACTTCCAGCGGGCAGGCCATTCCCAAGACATGTTAGCAGTGTTTATCCCCGAGATAAGAATGCCTGAGCCTGAGCAGAAAAAGAAGCCTCAGAAGAGAAGACATTCAGAACTCTAGCTGGCTACCTTGACTTCCCCAGTCTGTTCCTGCTACATCTTGCCAGCACTTAATTGGATGATGTCATCTCTCTCTGTTGCTATTTCTTTTTATACTTTGAAGTCTCACTCGAGAGGACCCTCTGCTCTGCCCAGAACTCTATCAGGAGCTCCAGCCGACCAATTTGTTGATGTCTGTCTATCTATCTATCTATCTATCTATCTATCTATCTATCTATCTAGATAGTAATCTACCTCTATCTTTCTCCATTTATCTGCCTCTATATCTGTTTCTCTCTCATCTATCTATATCTATTTGCTTATCTATCATTTGCTATTTAACCTTTAACTTCCACTTGCTTTATAATTAATAGACTCATTCATTCACAACTAAAAGTGTGGTTGTTGTAGAAGATTCCCCAGACCATACACAGCAGCACATAAATGATCCAGACGTGGTCACATGCACACTGAGATGAAATGATCCCTGAGGGTTGATGACCAGACAGCCTGGCCCAATCAGTAAGCAAGCCCTGGGCCAATGAGAGACCATGGCTCAAAATCCAAGATGGAGAGTTCCTGCAAAACAAAACCAGGGTCGACCTCTGGCTTCCATCTCTGGCTTCCACATGCATTCATGCGCACGTGAAGCTTCAAGTTCAGTGAGAGACTTCCTGTCACAAAGAAAGTTCTGAGGATGACCGTTGAGGTTGCGTCTGGTCTCCATACAGGTTCGAGCACGCGTGTCCACACATGTGAACATGCTTCTCCCTCTCTGTCTCTCTCTGTCTCTGTCTATCTGTCTCTGTCTCTCTCTCTCTCTCTCTCTGTCTCTCTCTCTCTCTCTCTCTCTCACACACACACACACACACACACACACACACACACACACATACACACACACACGGGATGTTTAGCTGGTGGTTCATGTCTAAAATCTCAGTTCTCAGAAGGGAGAGGAGGTGGGTGTCATCTGCAATGACACACAGAGTGGGTAGCCAGCCTGATACACGTGACCCTGTCTCAAAAAAAAAGAAGATCTAGCTTTACTTTAGTGTTGACTGGGAAATTTTCCGCAATCCAAGGTTGAGAAAATGCAAAATGGCATATTATATAATTTTTCTTCATTTTTATACAAAAGCGACATATACGTGTGCAGTGTTTAACTTCAACTGTCACCATGAGTGGATTAAAGCCCACGGGGTATTCATGAGGTTGGTCTTTGCACAAGCCTATTAGGACTCTTCCAGAGAGCACTAACAGGGAGGGGAACCCCATCAGAAGCACAGGCCAGCACCAGCTCCTCCAGAGGGAGGGGGAAGCTGAGTACAAACCTTCTCTGCTCCCTGGTGTGCTGGGAAGCCCCCTGCAACCCTGGAGTCACCTGCCACCACGCCTTCTCAGCTATTCTTAAACTGTAAGCCAAACGCGCCTCTCCTTTCAAACCACTTTTATTGAATATTTGGTCACCACAACAAGAACAGTGAGGGAGACAATATTGAGTTATTAAACCCTGTATGCCAAAGTTCTAGACAGGATGCAGTTTCAATTATTAACAGTTTAACTCCAACAGAAGAGGTGGCGGTGGGCTAAGGGCATATGAGCTGTGTGTATCTGTGGAGTTGCCGTTCTTTTGAACGGGTAACACGGGGCAGATAACACAGAAGTCATAAGGAAGAACTTGTCGGACCCTCCTCAGCTCCAGCCTTCCCCGGGTCACAGAGACGAGCGTAACCAGCACCCTCCGCAGCCCTGATGATTCTCAACACGGCATTTGGAAGGCAGGTGGTACCCATGTGGCTGTGGTGTGGTTCTCTACGGTGTGACCAATCAGGAGAGATGGAGAAGGCTCTAGGCCATGGAGTCCGGATATCCAGGCCATCCGTAAGTCAGTCCTCCTTCAGTTCTTGATTGCTGAACCGGGAAAGTTCCAGGTCAGTCTGAAGACAAAAAAGAGTAGAAAGATGGAGAACAAAGAGAAGCCAAGGGGCGTCCCCTCTCCTCTCGTAAGACTGCCACGTGTCAAGCAGTCCTCCATACAGACTCACCCTGCCCTCAGAAGGGCCCACAAGGCATTGTGAAATCCATTCTTCACCAATGAGAAGTCTGAGGCCCACAGAGGTCAGCAGGCAGAACCCAGGACCTGACCTCACTCCCTAAGCCCACAGCCTGTGCCGTTCCACTTACCTCCGGCTGACGTACCAGGATCCTAAGTGGGGAACCCATGAGCCCCCAGCCTTTCCCTGCCCCACTTGCTAGAGTCTGTGACCTCAGGGTGCCTGGAATGACAGGTTCACCCTAAGTGTCCATCCCGAATGTCACTACCCACCCATGAAGCTCTCATACTCTGTATGTCCCCAGCAGTCTGTCACTCAGGTCACAGACCAGACTGCACAATCCATCTTGGAAGGAAGGAAGGAAGCACGTGACTCGGGCAGCACGTGACTCGGGCAGTGTAGAGGATGCGCCTTTCCCCTCTCTATGCTGTGGCTCCTGGTGCACTCCCGAGAGTACCAGGGCCCCATCAGAGAACTAGGGCATCGCATGGTCCCTAGAACAGCCAACAGACCCAGAGCCTGGAGGCTGCCCCTCCCCCAGCCCCAGGAGACACATTCCCTACCAACATCTCAAGAGGACCCAGGCTATGAGTGTCCCAGCTTGGCCCCTGTTTCTAGTTTTGGGTCGCCAGATGGGACAGACCAATGGCAAACAACCAGCCCTCCATCCTTTCTCCCCACACCTCCCAGGGCCTGTCTCTGGGATCTAGAAAACTTTCGGGAAGTTTGGGGGGGGGGTACTCCTGGCACGAAGATGCCGAGGAATCAAAGACAGAACGGAAAAGTCTGGGAGCGGCAGGACAGTGGCAGAAGACGCGGCCTGCCCGTGTCACCGGGTCCCCCACTGTCACTGAACATGACAACTCCCACTCACCAGCCTTCCGGAGCCACCCAGTTCTAAGACCTGGTTCCCTACTACCCTCTCCTCCCAGTTCCTGGGCTCATGGCAGGTGAGGGGCTTCTTATCTTCCCAGAACTGCCAAGCCCTGAAACCCACCGCAACCCATGGGCTCTTCACCCTGGTGTGGCTCACCTGAAGCTCAGGTCCCCACCCAATCCTGTCTCCTTGAGGCCACTTTCCAGCCATACCACAGGTTAGCCAAGGAGCCATTGGAGTTCTAGGAGGGAGATATGTGTGTCTGCACCTGTATGTGTGTGCATTCGTGAATGCATGTGAGAGTACGTGTACACATTTTCCTGTGAGTATCCAGGGGTGTGTTTGAGATGGAGTGGAGGTATGTGCGTCTGTATAAACACGTTCCTGAATAAATACATGTGGTGGACTCAGACAGATTTCCCCTCTCTCCATGCCAGCCAAAGCAGGATAACGTTGCCCAGGAGCCTTCTGGGACTGAGTGCAGAGTGGCCCTGGGAATGGGCAGAGCATTGATCAGTCCCCACCTCCTCTGTGTCAGGCTCAGGATGTCCAGACCTACTTGCTAGGAAGGCTTTGCTAGGGCTAGGGGCTCCCCTAGGCCTGCCTCAATCCCTTTCTTCCCTGACCTGGACTGGATTCTGGCCCAGAGGCTACCCCGTCCTTCTCCGGGTATCTCAGTGCCTCTCTTGGGTTCAGGTCTGTAGAGAAAGCTCCTCAGTTCCAGCCACCTTGGCTACTTCCATCCTGTGACACTGCTCGGCTTTTCTACCTGAAGCTTGGAGTCTCCACTGCAGCCCTGAAGTCATTAACCGCAGGGACCACGAAGGGCTTATACCCCCAAGTGCTGATAGCCACCCAGAGTCAAGCATTTCAAGCAAAGGCTGTGAATGGCCCTCTGCTCCTTGCAGAACCAGGAGCCTCGGCAGAGAGCAGAGGACGCTCGCCTGCCAGCTCGCAGGCTACTCAGCCTGCTTCTCTGCTGCTGGAAGACAAACAAACAAACAAAAAACACTAAGCAAAAGCAAGCTGCAGAGGGAAGGGGTTATTTCATCGTGTACCTCCAAATGATAGTCCATCACAGAGGGAAGGACGCTGAGACAGAGCCGGAGTAAAGCCTGGAGCACCAATGCCTATTGGGTGCCTTTCTTTCCTTCTTTCCTTCTTTCTTTTTCTTTTCTTCTTTCCTTCTCTCTTTTTCCTTTCCTTCTTTCTTTCTTTTTCCTTTTCTTTCTTTCTTTTTCTCTTTCTTTCTTTCTTTTTTGGTTTTTCCAGACAGGGTTTCTCTATGTAGCCCTGGCTGTCCTAGAACTCACTCTGTAGACCAGGCTGGTCTCGAACTCAGAAATCTGCCTGCCTCTGCCTCCCAAGTGCTGGGATTAAAGGCGTGCGCCACCACTGCCCGGTTTCTTTCTTCCTTCCTTCCTTACTTTCTTCCTTTCTTTCTTCTTTTCTTTCTTTTTCTTTGATTCTTTGTTTCTTTGATTCTTCATTTCTTTCTTCCTTCCTTTCTTTTTTAATCTTCCTCTATAGCTTATCAGTTCATTATTTTTTAACTTTTTATCGATTCTTTTTCACATCATGCACCCCCGTCCCACTCATCTTTCCATCCCCTTGTATCCGCCCTCTGCCCTTGCAACCTCCCCTCCCCCAGTAAAAAAAAAAAACACACCAACAGATAACCAAAAAATTAAACAAAGCACAGAAAATATCTCCTCCCGGAAACTGTAGCGTGTCAGTGAGTCCCACGGAGTGCCTCACAGCTTCACTTGCGAGTGTTCCCTGCAGTGAGTCATTGGTCTGGTTCGAGGTCTCTGGCTTCTGTGACAGTCAGTACTGGATCCTCACTGGACTCCTCCCAGGTGTCCTGGGTCATGGAGACGCTGCAGCTTTCGATCGATCGGCAGGACTGGCCCCTCCACGTGCCCCAGCAGTTCGCAGGTGAGGTAGATGTTGGGGTGAGCCAACTCAGAGCGCTGGATTTGGGCCTGGGAGGGGTCAGCTCTCCCTTATCTGCACCGCCCACCAGGGAAAGTTCCCCAGCACTGATCCGGCTGAGTCACACGGCCACCGGCAGGGGGCGGGCTCAGCTCTCCCACTCTCACCTCCTCGTCCTTCTAGCACCCACGCCTCTGGAGTCAGCACCCAGTGGAGAGGCTGGGCCCGCTCTCCCAAGTGCTGTTGCTGGCAAGGGGCGGGGCCCGCTCACCGCTCTCATCTCCAGACTGCCTCAGATGGCGAGGGTCTAGATGGGCGAGGGTCTAAAGGGTCTATACAGCCCATGCCCAGCAGTCTAGGGAAGAACCACTCACAGTGGGCTGGGCCCTCCTGTAACCATTAGAAATTAAGAAAATGCCTTACAGACATCCCACAGGCCAATCCAATGGAGGTAGTCCTCCGGGTGAGCTACCCTCTTCCCAGGTTACTCTAATTTGTGTACAAATGATAAATCTAACTAGCTCAGAAGCAACGCTGCTCCTCCCAACCCCCATCCCCACACGGGGGGTGCATATATCTGTACATTTATACATACATATGCACATATACACATACATATATACATACATACAACCATATATATATATACATATATATATGTATATATATATATATATCTCCATCCATATATACACACACACATACCATGCATCTAGCCATCCAGCAATGCATATTACCGGATGTCCTGGTCCCTCAGATCCTGAGATGGACACACGGAGATCTCTTCCTCCTTCTTGTCACAGTGGGAAAGAATCCAGGCATAGGATGCTTTCCAAAGCTTGTTCTTTGATAGTGGTGAATAATGGAACTTCCTGCGGTGATACCAGTGCTCTGTGTCTGTGCTGTCCCTGGGCCCGACCGTCTCTAGCCACACACGGATGTGGAGCATCTGAAGTGTGCCTATTGGGACTGAAGGACTGAATTTTCCCTCTTAATATGGTTGTAACGAGCTTAGACATGAGCCATATTAGATGATAGAAATGAGCAGCTCTTAGACCAGATGCCACAGCTGTAAGAGCACCACCCTTGTGTACATGTGTGTACACACACACACATACATACACATTAATGCATGTACAGATATACATATATGTGCAAATATATGTACATATATATGTATGTGTGTGTTTGTGTATATATATAGATATCTATATCTATATATATATATATATATAGAGAGAGAGAGAGAGAGAGGGAAGGGAGGAGTCAGGAAGGGGTAACCTCTGATAGAACCAGGAGAGACTCCAGGACATCCTCTTAGCAAGTATTTATTGAAGGCCAGGAAGGGACAGACCTTGATAATACAGCATTTGACACACAGTAGGAAAGACAGAGCTATAACCAGGTAACATTAGCCAGGTGGACAGCACTACCCATCTAAGACACTGTAAATCAGGGAAGGTTTCCCAGAAGAGGTGATTTCAAAAGTGAAACATCAGATAGAAACTGTCAGGAAGGGGTTTGTGCAAAGGCCCTGAGGCACAGATAACAATTAAGTAGGTAGAGACCAACCCAAGCAGCCATGATTAACTCCTCCCAGTGGGTAGCACACGCTGCCCCCTCCCAGGAGGGGGACAGGCACAGTACCAGGCAGGCCACATCTAGCTTGCTCATTCCTCTCCCCTGATGCCTGATGTCTCCACCCACCCCATAAACATGATTTGGAAAATCTTTTGTCACAGTCCCCAGCCGAGTCGGTTCCTCTGCCCTTGTGCACCCTCTCTGAGGTCACCAAGAGGTGGGAATTGAGCCCTCATCCCTCCAGGAACTCCTGACTCATTCTGGAGAGAGCAGCTAAGCCTGCGTTCTCAAGAACCAGCTCCAACCGGAGGGGAACAGACATGACCCCAGCGTAGGGACACAGACACTAGAGAGTAGGACAGGGAGAGCCAGAGACAGCAGGAAAGAATTTGACAGCCAGGCACAGGCTGATGGGAAGAGTTATTTGACAGACAGTCCACATCAGCAGGACAGACAGACATGCCAGGGACAAAGATGACGTAAACTAGGAGCAAGGACATGCTAAGGCAACCAAAGGCTGTACTAGGACATCCAAGGATAAAAAACAGACTGGACTGTCACTCTGGAAATGGTGGGGTAGACTTTCCCGCAGTGCTGAGCTGTCATATTCACTCTTTGCAATTGCAGAGATGACCACAAGAGGGAGACATTGCTCCAAGAAAGCTCTCAAGCCTGCTAGTTCGGGATGCTCAAACTAGACTCCCTGGTTTTGGCAAGTAGACATCAATTCCCTGAAGTCTGTAGGAGGCTAACGACCAAGAACATACACACTCTAAGCTAGAGAGTGTCCTTTTCTTGCCCCAGGACAGTCTCAAGCCAGCTCTTTGTCTCCACATTCCCCGTCCCCAGCCTTGATCATTATTACCATCCGGATACTAAGGCAGAAGCGGGGCATGCCCGCACGGCTCCTACCTTTGCCTGAAAGGGGGACAACACACAGGTCTGGGGTCTGATACGTGCACACAGCCCTCGAGCAGGCTTTGCCTTCTTCCTGATGAGTCCTTGGGTTCAAAGCATGCCCCACACAGATCCAGGGTCTTAACTGACTCCACGTTCAGCAGCAGCCTACAGGGCTAAAAACAATGCCACCCAGGGATGCATTCACAGAGCCAAGTGGCTGCAGGATGCAGGCAACAATGTGGCCACATGTTTGAAAGGGCTGTTAATAAACCGTGTAAAACAGAAGGAGAAGCCCGGTGGAACTGCCCTTGTTACATCAGTGACACGGCAATATTGTTAAATACATTTTGTCATCTCTAAGCCAAGCATCGTTTGTAACCGTACCCATTTTGCAGATGGAAAAAACTTGGACAGATTCCCTGCCATGACTCTTCTCCTCCCCCTGAGCCACAGTCATGCCTACGGCCTAGCCTTAATTCCCAAATGGCCTTGGGCTTCTTCCTGGGCTTTAGTCAATCCATCCACTGCCTTCTCCTGGTTCTAGTCCCCGAGTCCTAGGGATGCAACCAGGGTCTTGCACATCTAGATAGTTGCCCTACTACTGAGGCATATCCCTGTGGTGACTATTCTTGGTTGTCAACTTGACTACATCTGGAATTAACTAAAGCCCAAGTGGCTGGGTACATCTGTGAGGGATTTTTCTTGATTGAATCATTAGATCATTTGAGGTCGGAAGGCCCACCCTAAACCCAGATCATTTGAGGTCAGAAAACCCACCCTAAATCTGGGCTGCCCCTTCTGTTGGCAGCCTATATAAAAGAGATGGGAAAAGGAAGCTTTTGCTCCTTGCCGGCCTGTTCAAACGCTCAGTGGCAAGTGCACGCCTTCACTGGTATTAGAGTTCTTGAATTTCTGTTGGTAGATAGCCATTGTTGGACTAGCTGGACCACAGCCTTAAGGCATGCTAATAAATTCCATATAATTCCATATATGTATATACATACACATATACACATGAGAGAGAGAGAGACCTTCTGTTCCTCTAGAGAACCCTGAATACTACAGTCCCCAGCCTTCACTGAGTTCAGTGTCTTCAGGCACCTAAAGTTCTAGGCACCCAAGAGGATTTTGATCTTGTCACTAATATGTGTGCAATGTGTGACCATGGCATGACCCAGTGGCCTTCAACCAGATGCCTCATCCTGTCCCCTCTGTCTCCCTGACTAACCTTCCATCCCTGCCCTGAAGTCTATGTCTTACCCCAGGACCACAGTGTCCTCATCCTTCCCCTCCCCTGTGTAACTCCAAACTGCTCCTGGGGCCTGGGACACTGCAGTCAGAGTGGGGTGACTGAAGATCCTTTCTAAAGGGACATTCTTTGCTCCTCCCTCTGCCCATCTTACTAATGAAACAATGGTCCCCCCAACAAATTAGAATTATGACCCAGAAGCTTGTGCTGGAAGGAGGTAAAGACTGGGGCCCTGGGGCAAGTCAGAGGAGGATGTTGTCTGAGATGTCTTCTGGAGATGAGACGAGGAAGATGAGCGGGACCACACCTTGGCCAGGACTGCTCAGACCGTCGCTCCTTTTATTTAAACTTTAGTTTTATGTCAGGATCCCAAGATGAACTTGGGGGTTAGACATCATTAATACTGGATTAGGGCCTGTCCATCTATCCTCAGTTTGCCTCGATTTCCCCTTTCAAAGCCCCACCCCCAAGTACAGCCAAGTACTGGTTGGCATACCTGGGGTTGGTAGGAGCGTATGCTTCTGTGGGAAGAACACAATCCAGTCCACTAAGGACTCCGAGCAGACACTGCTGTTGCCCATGCTCAGCCTTGGGGAAGCAGGGAAAACTTTGCCCAACGTGTCCAAAGCACTTGCTTCCTAGCCACACAAAGCCAGCGCACGACGGCTGTGGCCACCCAAGGCCACCGTGGCTACTGCTGCCACCAAGGATGTAAACGGGATGAAAGCAATTTCTCTGGACCACTGGTCCAAGCTGAAGCATCACAGCCCTCTCTGACCAACAGGCTCTGCACCCCACGCACCCCTGCTATCCAGTGGGAGTATGTCCTATGCCCCTGATGGGGAGACTGTGCCTGAGTGTGGCCTCTGCTTCCTTGTTGCAGATTTACAGGGGAGGGAGGCTCACTGCTGACTTCTGACTGTGGGTGTGTATGTGTGAAAGGAAGAATGTAAAGTCAGAGAGTGAAGATGATGGGGTATAGAGTGTCAAGGGAGACTTTGAGGTGCCAGAGGTTCTAGACATTTCCCTGAAAACAGGGAGGGAACATGATGTGGGGTTTTCACAGTGTGAGTGTAAGCGGACAAGCCCCTGAGTAGAGTCAGGATAGGATGGGGAGCACCAAGGACAGGGAGGGGGCTGCCCAAGGAGCACTGGGAAAGGTCTGGTAAAGAGCTGGGGGTGAGAAAAGATGGGGGCAGTAGGGGAGACAGAGAGTCCCTAAGGAAGGAAATACACAGCACAGGGTGACTGAAGGCAGGGGAGAGGGAGGAAGACATACCCAGGGTGATTCCTCAGACAGGGAGGGAGAGAACCAGGAACCTTGGGTTGGATACCTGTGTTCAGAGCCCTGTGAGCCATCCGGGGGGGGGGGGGGCATGTCAGGCAGGCAGTGGACCCATGGACCTAAAGGCCTCAGGAGAGTCTGTACTGAGACTCTCACTCAACATAACCACAGTCCCGTGACAGGGAGGACACCTCGAGGTGGTAGGGTAGGCAGGTCCAAGGTCTGGACCACACTTCTTCACACAGCAGGCCCTATGGCCACCAGGGAGGCCAGAAGAATAGGGGAGAATCTACACAGGAAAGGGTGTGTTCTGCAGAGAGAACTGCTAGGCATGCCCAAGAGAGCTATAGGAAGGAGGACTAGAGAGGGGACAGGCGTGCAGCCACAGGCAAGAGTTCATGTTTACAGACAAGAGTGACTCCTGAAGCAAAGGAGGGGTGGAGTAGCGAGGGGGAAGGGGTGGGGCAGGTGTCAGGTTGTACACTCTATGGGGTGCAAAGTGAGAGAAGACCCAAGGTCTTCTAGACTGAAGAGGTCTGTGGGTGTGACAGAAAGTCCCGGAAGGGAAAGTTGGCCATGGACAACCCTTGCGTCTGAGCAGGGGTCTTGGGTGCCAAGCCAAAGAAACCCTGGGAAAGTATGTCATATGAAGAACTCAGGGGCCTGAGCTAAGGCAGAAGACTAAAGCTGGAAGTCCTTACAGAAGTGCCACAGGACCTCTTAGTAGGACTGCACACCCAGGCGAGGGCACAATTGCCCAGGGGCAGGTGAGTGGGTAGCCGAGTATACAAGGCTGCCTGACCTTCCAGCCCTCCCATACGTGGCAAATTCTCCTTCTGTTCCTGTGAGGCCCACCTTCACTAAGGGATAGGGTTCAGCCTTCCTACCTCTATCCCCACTCAAGTATTCAAGCACAAGCCCTCTAGAGTGTCCACAGGGAAGGTGTCTTAGGGTTTTACTGCTGTGAATAGCCACCATGACCAAGGTAACTCTTATAAGGACAACATTTAATTGGGGCTGGCTTACAGGTTCAGAGGTTCAGTTCATTATCAGCAAGGTGGGAGTATGACAGCATCCAGGAAGGTATAGTGAAGGAGGAGCTGAGAGTTCTACATCTTTATCTGAAGGCCACTAGGAGGAGACTGGCTTCTAGGGAGTTAGGATGAGGGTCTTAGAGCCCACACCCACAGTGACTCCATACCTACTCTAACAGGGCCATACTTCCTAATAGTGCCACTCCCTGGGTCAAACATATACAAACCATCACAGGAGGTCAAGGCACGGGAGGGACAGAATCTACACTGGAGTGCTTCTGAGTACCTTAGGTGCTAAGTACTACTGAATGGGCTAAGTAGGACTGAGTTCTATTGAGTACCCAGGGTACTGATGAACAGACTGAGTTCTTCCCACCAGTAGCATCTCTTCCTTACTCTCACCTCCCCACTTACCAGCCCTGGTCCTTCTGAAGAGTGCCATTGTCTTTTGGTCTGCACTGTGGTAGGGAGCAAACTCGGAGAACCAGGCTAGTGGCTGACAGGGAATTCCCCAAGGCCACCTAGGGCTGGGACTTCACTCCCGAGAGACCCAAAGACTAAGAGTCCAGGCTCCATGTCGTCAGTTCCAGAGGACTGACCCAACCCAGGAGACAGCCACTGCTTGAGGACTCAGGAAAGCTCACACCCACATTCTAGAACATGAACCTCTCTAGTCACTCCTTTCCCTGTCTTGGAACTCATGCCCAGGACAGCTAGGGGAACCCAGTTTCAGGAGTCCAGCCTCTTTACCATGATTTGTGGAGAAGGCGACACAAATGTTTCCAATCAGCAGAATGGGGTCTGTCTTAGTCAGGGTTTCTATTCCTACACAAACATCATGACCAAGAAGCAAGTTGGGGAGGAACAGGTTTATTCAGCTTACACTTCCACACTGCTGTTCATCACCTAAGGAAGTCAGGACTGGAACTCAAGCAGGTCAGGAAGCAGGAGCTGATTCAGAGGCCATGGAGGGATGTTTCTTATTGGCTTGCTTCCCCTGGCTTGCTCAGTCTGCTCTCTTATAGAACCCAAGACTACCAGCCCAGGGATGGCACCACCCACAAGGGGCCCTCCCCCTTGATCACTAATTGAGAAAATGCCTTATAGCTGGATCTCATGGAGGCACTTCCCCAACTGAAGCTCCTTTCTCTGCGATAACTCCAGCCTGTGTCAAGTTGACACAAAACCAGCCAGTACAATTGACCCCTTGTCAACTTGACACACAAACACATCACTATTAAGCCTCAACCCTTACTTTCTTATTCATCCCCAAGATCTAAATAACTTTAAAAGTCCCACAGTCTTTACATATTAAAAGTTAAAATGTCCAATATCTTTTAAAATTTAAAGTCTTTTAAAAATTCAAAGTCTCTTAACTGTGGGCTCCACTAAAATACTTTCTTCCTTCAAGAGGGAAAAATATCAAGGCACAGTCACAATCAAAAGCAAAACTCAAACTCCAATGGTTCAATGTCTGGGACCCAACTCACGATCTTCCGGGCTCCTCCAAGGGCTTGGGTCACTTCTCCAGCTCTGCTCTTTGTAGCACACGGCTTATCTTCTAGGATTCAGTTGCCTGTACTCCACTGCTGCTGCTGTTCTTGGTGGTCATCTCATGGCACTGGCAACTCCAAAACATTGTTGTCTTCCGCTTTAACTAGGTTTCACCAATAGCCTCTCATAGGCTCTTTTCATGATGCCAAGCCTCAGCTCCTATGAATGATCCCTTCAGTCCTGGGCCATCAATTGCAACTGACATTGCACCTTCACCAATGGCCTTCCATGACCTTTCACAGTGCCGAGCCTCAGCTGCTCTTCATGACCCCTTCATGCCTTCAAAACCAGTATCACCTGGGTGACTCTAACACAGTGCCAAGTCCAGCCACAGCACAAAGTACAACCGTGGCTATCTCTGGAACACAGGCTCTGTGCTCTCAGAAAACACCTCCCAGAAGATTTCACCTCAATGATGCTGGTCTCTTCTTAATCACTGCTAATTTCTTAGCTCCAGCTAACCAGCATCAATAGTCCCAGTAACACAAAGGTTCGATTTAGTGGTTCTGGTATCTTGTTAATCACAGCTGATTCTTCAGCCCCAGCTAACCAAAACCACAGAATCTTCACAATCAAAACCTGACCTTAATAAGAGTCTTTAATCTTCCATCTGAAATCTCACAAGCCAGGCCTCCATCTTCTGCACTGTTCTTAACATTGTCTTCCAAGCTCCTACAGAACATCCCACAGAGCTCTTAACATCCTAATGGCTCTTCTAGCTCAAAGTTCCAAAGTCCTTCCACAGTCCTCCCCAAAACACGGTCAGGTTGTCACAGGAATACCCCACTACGCTGGTATCAATTTGTCTTAGTGAAGGTTTCTATTCCTGCAAACATCATGACCAAGAAGCAAGTTGAGGCGGAAAGGGTTTATTGAGCTTACATTTCCACACTGCTGTTCATCACCAAAGGAAGTCAGGACTGAAACTCAAGCAGGTCAGGAAGCAGGAGCTGATGCAGAGACCATGGAGGGATGTTACTTACTGGCTTGCTTCCCCTGGCTTGCTCAGCTTGCTTTCTTATAGAACCCAAGACTACCAGCCCAGGGATGGCACCACCCACAAGGGGGCCACCCTGGTTGATCACTAATTGAGAAAATGCCCCACAGCTGGATCTCATGGAGGCCCTTCCCCAGCTAAAGCTCCTTTCTCTGTGATAACTCCAGCCTGTGTCAAGTTGACACACAAAACCAGCCAGTACAGGGTCTTTGGCTCTACCTGGACAGAAGCCACAGGTAGGCAAGGAGAAAGCCTTCAGGTGCAGGCCTGTGATAGCAGCAGCAGCAGGCCAGAGTGACAGGAGGTGGCCCTCTCTCCTGGTACAGCTTTTGTGCGAGCCGAAGGTAGGGGACCCTCAGCTCTACAAACATCGCTGCTTTTAGGTAGACGGAGGGCACTAGGACCCTTCACTCTACACAGCACGTCTCCCCCATCCTGGAAGCAGCTGCTGTCATACCTCCTGGCTTAGGTATTGGAGTTCCTCAGGCTTTGACAGCAGTCAGTGTTATGACCCCAGGTCTGGATGTCAGAGACCCCACTGCTCTAAAGACTTGACAACTCTCTGGACGTCTTCCAGTGATCAGAACCTGCATGGTGGCTTACAATCCCAAGGGAATCACAGGGTACACATACATACATGCAACATACATGCAGGAAAGCACTCGTGTATATAAAGTAGTAGTAGTCGTAGTAACTTAGTTTTTTAATTAACAAAATTAAATAAGAGTCAGGTAGTGGTGGTACATGCCTTGAATCCCAGCCCTTAGGAGGCAGAGGCAGGAGGATCTCTGAGTTTGAGGCCAGCTTGGTCCAGTGTGAGTTCCAGGGCAGCCAAGGATACACAGAGAAACTCTGTCTCAAAACCCCAAAATAATATAATATAATATAAGAACAAGGTAAAACAATGGGCCCAAGAGATGACTCAGGGGTTAAGAGAACTTATTGCTCTTCCAAAGAACCTGAATTCTGTTCCCAGAACCTATGTCAGGCAGCTCACAACTGCCTGTAACACCAGCTCCACATGCACATACTCTAACACAGACACATAACATACATATCATTAAAAACAAAATAAACCATGTGTGTGTATATGTATGTGTGTATATATATATATATATAGAGAGAGAGACAGACAGACAGATAGACAGACAGACAGACAGACAGACAGACAGACACAGACAGACAGACAGACAGAGACAGACAGACAGACAGAGACAGAGAGTTTTGTCCTAACAGGTTCTCAAAAATGTGTGTGTGTGTGTGTGTGTGTGTGTGTGTGTGTGTGTGTGTGTGTGTGTGAGAGAGAGAGAGAGAGAGAGAGAGAGAGAGAGAGAGAGAGAGAGAACGAGAGAGGAAGAGGGAGAGACAGAGAGAGCACATGAATTGGTCAGAGCAGACAACAGGACATGTAGTCTTGCTCTATCACTCTCAGCCTTGCTGCCCTAAGTCAGGCACATCCAGTAAGGAGTATGAGAGATTCAAACTCAAGTCTTCGTGTTTACAAAGCGAGTGCCCTTACCCACTGAGCCATTTCTCTAACCCGGGGCCTCAAACTCTGCAGTTGCTGCTGCTACTGGAGCCAGGGAATCGTGGGTGCCCCAAAGTCCAGGGAGGCAGTTACAGGAGGAGCCTGCGCCTCTCCCGTGTGTACATTTCTCACAGGGGCTGATGGGATGCTATCTGAGGAACTTGACCTTTAGAGACCTCACAGGAAAGCAGTAGCCCAGGGTCAGGAGAAGTAGAGAAAGATGGCTGATGTCCCAGAATGAAAGCCACAAGCTAGAGCTGGAGTCTGTTGGGGGAGGGCGGGGGGGGGCTTAGCTGTAGAAGAAGCCCAGTCCTCATCCCCAGCAAGTGGGTGGGTTTCAAGTTGTCTTCTGTGCCTGTTTCCCCTTTATCAACCCTGGATCTATTTTGTTAAATATTTCTTTTTTTGACACAGCTCTGTTCAGGGACACTGAGGCAATGATCCCATTCCAGCCACTAAAGCCGAAGGGAAGTGTCCACAGAACTCTTTCATAAGGAAGCTCAGGAGAGCAGAATGTAACCTGGAGTTCAGACGGCTCCCCACCCTGTCCTCCACCAGCACCCCACACTCCACCCCTGGCCCCAGAGTGGGAATCTGACTTGCTTCCTAGACAGCCATCTCCTGGGCACAGAGTGTCCCTGCTCCCTGACCTTCCCCACCCAGCTGGAGGGCTCTCACAGGCCATTGGCTCTAAGCCTTCTGCACACTCCAGGAGGAAAACCAGAGGCCTGCATCCCAACCTGCCAGGCTTTCCATGAAAATCCTCCCTCTTTCCTTCCAGCCTGACCACACTCACCCCAAGAACCAGCCTGCCTTCATTCCATCGTGATCACAAGAGTCTCTCTTCCTCTCCTCAAAGTTTTCCCACCACTTCTGGGATTGTACCAGCTGACTTATATGTGGAAAGGGAGCTGGATTCCATCAGGCAATCAGATCTGTGTCTCTCCAAGAAGGAGGGCAGGGGAGTCGGCTCTAGGACTGGGGAAAAAAGAAGAGAGGCCCCTTGGAGATCTCATTACCCCAGGATGTGGTTTGAATTCCATTCTCCTCTCCCAGTCACTCCCTATGCACCATTTATTAAGGGGACCAAATCAAAAACACAAGACGTAATTGCAACATGGACCCAGGCTCCAGAGACTGGGGGTGGGGGAGGAGGCAGATGGACCACACAGACGACAAGCCCAGGAAGAAAACTGGGTCAGCACCGGTGTTAACCAACCAGGTCCTGCTCCTGTGCGCTCAAGGAAGGCTATCTGATGAGTGGCACTTCAAGACACACACACACACACACACACACACACACACACACACACGCACGCACGCACGCACATGCACACGCACAGCCCCAGAGTGCAGGCCCTGTGGGAGGGACAGGAAATGCACCTCCCCCAACCTCCTTGGTGTCCCCCTTCATCGATGCAAGCATGTCTTCAACTGCCCAGTCATCTCTGTAACACCCTCCCTCTCTAAAGGTTTTCCTCACGGCCTTCTTCCTCCTTCCCCCTCCTTATCCCAATCTAGAGCTCTCCCCTCCACGTGGCATTTCCCCCCCACTCAGAGAGCATCAGAACCCTCCAGCTTCCCGCTTTGCACCCCTTGACCACATGAAACCTTTTGACCCCTGGCTGTTCCTGCCTCCTGACAGACGTTTCCCTCAGGCCAGAGCCCTCTCCCTTCCACACGGAACCAGCTCATAGCACTGTTCCTTGGCCTTGAATCCTCTCAGCGGCCTGCCCAGTGCCCCCTAAACCCTTCTGTTCCCTGCTGCAGTATGAAGGGCACTTTGGCCTTCTGCAGTCTGGCCCACTGGCCCTTCACCATCACCGTCAGCACCATGGCCACACCTCAGCCCATCCCTGCAGTGGCCGGTGTTCTCCTACTCCCCCATATCCCTCCCCTAACTTCTCTCCAGATTCTTTCCTCAGTCAGCCTCTTGAGCGTGATGTTTTCCAAAATCTTACCTGGAACCCCCTTTCTTCCAGATTACTAAGATCTCCATAGGGCAGCGTGGAATCTGCCACCCACGGAAGAAGGGTGCCCCAGATTTTCACTTGCTGACATTTGTCTAATACACCAGTCTTACCCACAGATACCCTAACCTTCCATACACCTTCCTCTTCCCAGACCCCTGCAATCCTCCAGATGTGAAAAGCAGCTCCACACCAGCTCCTGCCCCTCAGCGTCACCCACCAGCTGCCAACCACAAACTAGAAAAACAAAGGACATTATGTTATTGAGTCATTAGGCTCCCCGCACCGGGCGAAGAGCTTTCATGTGTGCGTTCTCGTTTCCAATAACCTCGTGTATTAGATACACCACTTGCCTATTTTACTCTTTGTTTGTGTCAGGTAGCCCAGGCTGACCTTGAACTCCCAATCCTGTCTCAGCCTCCTATGTGCTTCAGCTCTGGGTGCCCACCACCCTACTTGTTAAGAATCAGAGAAGGAGAGTGACCTGTTCCGGTCTGAAGGACACCGGGGGCAGTGCGTTTGGAGCTCAAATCAGACTCAGCCTCATTCATCTCTTATCTGTTCCTCCAGAATACAGACCTGACCACATACATCCCCCACCCCCACCCCCGGCAGCCTGGGCCCCCAAAGTGTGTCCCAAGCTATCCCAGTGCCTGCTCCCTCCCTAGCCAGAAGGAAGGGCTCAGATCACCCTCACCAGTGGAGACCTTTGCTACCTTTTAAGCACAAGCAGCCCCTTGGCTTGGAATGGCTTTGTCCTCTCTCTGGAGACCCACCAACAGTGCCTGTCCCTTTGGAGACCTCCACTCTCTGTGCTGCTCCCAGGAAGCACTGGACATGCTGGGGGTTGACATTCATCCTTCTGCCCTGCACTTGTTGGTTTGTTTCATTTTTTTATTTTTTAACCTTTTAGCTTTGGCGCCCAACACAGACCCCGAGTATATCAAACTGGCCCTCAATAAAAGCCAAACTTTGGAACAAGAACTTTGACCAGTCAGGTTCCAGACCAGCAGATGGTGGTTACACCCACGGCAGACTCAGAACCAGGTTTCCTGGGGCCAGGGTCTGGGGATCCAAGCTTGAAACAAGCTCTCCACCCACTTTTAGCAGAGTAACTTAGAGAAATTCTGACCTAGCCCAACAGTGGATCGTTGATCCTTACCCGGGCAGCCTGAAGGGATGCCACACTTACTTACTATCCAACCAATAGAGCAGGACTGACTTCTAGAGAACCCGGGGTTACTTGGAGCTGGAGGTAAAGGGCCTGGAAATTCATACTCCCCACAGGTACCATGGGCTATGGTGATCAATACCTCAGCACTTAGAAACCCATTCCAGACTTGCTTGCCTCTGAAAGATCTGCTTTCTAAGAGCTTCCAGCAAGTGCCCAATGCCAGGCCCAGCTGCCTGGCACTCACAAGCGTTCTGATGCTAACAGACTCTAATGAAGCCCCAGTGAGCTGTGGACTTTGAGACAGCCAAGGCCATACAGCAGTGTGGGTTTCTGTAGCTTGGAATCATACAAAGTGTAGTTCTCCATTCTCACTTCAGGACACTGGGCAGTGGTTCCCCCCCCCTCCCCTGTCTGCGAACCAAGCAAAGAGAAAAAAAGGGGCTATGGTCAGTATCCATGGCAACCCCTGGGGTCCATCCCTCAACACTAACCCTGCCCCTCCTCCATGGGGGCGGGATCAGTGCTTCTGTTCTTTTCTAGTGCTGCCATGAAACTCAGCACCTCATGTGTGCCAGGCAAGCGCACTACCTCAAAGCCACATCTCCAGCCCACTCCAATATTCCATTTATCATTGATGGTCTTTATTTGACTTACTGAAATCCAAAAGGTCTACTGAAACTTATGCTAGTCTCCATAATTGTACATGAATTTTAAAAAGCGACTTCCATATCTGTTCTCATATTGTCTATCTCTCTCGCTTTCTTCTCCTAAACTTTCATTGGATAGATGTATTAGTCTGTTTTCAGTTGTTTTAATAAAATACCCAAGGCTGAGATGGGAAAAAGCTTATCTTGGACCACCCTTCTGGAGGCTCGGAAGTCCAAGAACATGGTGTTGGCCAACTGCTTCAGTTCATGGCAGAACACAGAAGGGCAGGCAGCTGCTTGAGGAAGACAAGAGGAACAGTCTTGCTTTGTAACAACCCCAGTTCGCATCTGCTGACCCGGCCCAAGAAGAACTTCCTCCCTCAAGAGGCATGATCCTACTTCCTGGTCAGCTCACCTCTTAAAGCTCCTACCACCTTCAACACTGCTGAATTAGAAATGAAACCTCAGGAGGAGTCTTACTAGAAACAAACCATACCCAAGCCACAGACATGGCTATTGGCCTGTCTTTGTCTACATACTTTCATTTCTCCTATTTCAACCTCATTTCCCCTGCCCCCCAGGATTAAATTTCTCAGATATGTGTTCCCATGTACTAATCTTAACCTGCTTTTAATGAATTGAGTACTTTCTGACAGGAGGTCTTGCTATACTGCCCTGTCTCGCCAGAACTCGCCAGATAGCTCAGGTTAGTCCTGATCTAGCCTCCTCCATGAGCTCATGACCCTCCTTCCTCAGCCTGAAGTGCTGAGATTACAAGTTCCAATCACCATATTGAGCGCCACTGAATTCTAAATGGGAGAATTATATTTTTTTAATTGTGTATTTAATTTGGACTATTGCTTTTTTTTATTTGCATATGAAGTTTACATAGCATAATATTTATACCAAGCAATTTTAAAGTGACATTTAGTACATCTTACAGTGCAGTAAAACCATTTCATCTTTTTTTTTTCAAATCTCTCTTTTTCTGATGACCTCCTGGTGTCTGCATTTCTTTGTAATTGCATTTCTTTAGGTTTTATACTCTTATACATTAAGGTTTAATTTTTCCTTTGTAACTACTCTGTGGGTGACATATAGCAGTCTAGCATCTTCAGCCCTGCTGTTCTCGGTCATTCATTGGCTCAGCTGACAAGAGGTGTTCAGACCTGTGAGGGTCTTTTGAATTGAGGGAGCTTTCTCACAAAAGTTTGCTGACGGGACTCCCAATCAAGAGCACCCCAGCCCCGCCTGTTCTGAAAGCTGCTCTTAGAATGTGAAGCTGGGCTCAACATCTGCTTCTTAGCCCTGTTCTACTTGTCAATAACCCTATAACACTGCATCGGTCCAGCCTGCTCTCTCCCACTGCTGGTTCTAGCTAGCCCTTCCTGTTCTGGCTTCCCTCCATTCCACTCTAACTTCCTGCTCCCAGCCACCCAGGCAGCAAGGAGGCCTGGTTGGCTTCAAGATTTGCCAAGATCAAAGGAATCATGTTCCATCAGATCCCGTGCTTCTGTCTCTCAATAAACCATGGCTGCAGGCATGGAAAGAAATATCATTTATTGGGCCCCTCCATACTCCAAAAGACACAGCTGTAAATAACTGGGAACCAGCAAGGCTGACCCTGATGGGCCCTGACTGATTACTCCCAGGACTGTAGGATTAAGTCAGAACCAAAACCAAACTATTTGCAAGCCAGAAAAGAGTTGGATTTACAAGAATGTTGATGCTATTGTAGTTGTTATTATTAACATTAATCATGGTAACAACTGGAGATGCAGGGAAGATGGAGAGTCAGTACTTCAAAGGACCATGAGTTCCTGCTCATGTTGTGGTGTAGCTGGGACTGCTTCAGAGAGATGGTATTCCCGATAAAGTTCCCAGACCATGGTCTGGGGGATGGGAGAGGGAAGGCTAATGGGTTTGTTGTTTTTGTGCCTCAAGTGCCCTCCTCTTAGCCCCTCCCTTGGTTAACTGTTCCTATAACCATCTAGCAGGAGCAAAGACAGACTAAAGAGAGACCCCAGTGCCCCTCTCTTCAGTTATCAGGCCATTGTCACAACGTACCCTAAGGGATTGAAGTTTCCCCCAAAATAGTCTCACCCTGGAGGAACTAGAAAGCCTGAAGCCTGTTGCCAGCCAGAAGAGGGACTTGCCTCTCGGGACAGAGCACAGTGCTGTAAACTGCACAGCGAGGGAGCCAGGAGCTGAAGGTGTGCTGTGTCAGTAACAGGTCAGTGATGGGCAGCCATGCCTGATCAGTACTGCTTGGTCACAATTGAGCTTGATCTCCACTTAATACCAAGTCAGTATCCTGAGGGCAGACATGGAGAACTCACTGGACTCATTTGTGGGCACGATGGATAAGTCTTTCTCTGCTCCTCTCTATTACGGTCCTTTGTGTTTAGTGTATCAAGGACAGGTAGCCAAGCCTCACTTGTTTAGGGCAGCTAGGGCCCGGGCTTTGACCTACGGCAGCATAGAAAGACAGGGAACCTTAAGGACTGTGGGGGAGGGAAAGGAGCCCCCACCCTGCAGCCTGGTTGAAGCCTCTCGCTTGCTGAGAGTCAGGAATCCTAGCAGTTAGCTTTGCTGTGAAGGCTGCCGACACAGAGATAATAATCCTTTTATACAGAGTTGTTCCAAATAAGAATGTTGAAATATTAATAGCAACAAATCATGCTTTTGGCCTAAGCATATATAGCCTTTCTAGTTTCCCAGCTATAAGCCTGCAATTTCCTAGAGGTCTCAGAAGAAAGCAAAAAGCCCCATTAGCAGTAAAAGCACATCTTGCCTCTTTGTTCAACTCCAGAGACCCATACCCATAGTTGCTCTCTCTCTCTCTCTCTCTCTCTCTCTCTCTCTCTCTCTCTCTCTCGCTCTCTCGCTCTCTCGCTCTCTCACTCTCGCTCTCTTGCTCTTGCTCTCTCCAAGAATATCTTTTATTTAATATATTCCAGTTTTCTTAAAGGTTGAGTTTACGTCTTCGTTAGGGTTTCTACGGCTGTGATGACCCACCATGAACAAAAGCAACTCAGAAAGGAAAGGGTTAATCTCACTCACAATTCCATAGAAGTGGTCATCATTCTAAGCAGAGAGGGCAGGAACTCACACAGGGCAGGAACAGATGCAGAGGTCATGGAGGACCGCTGCTTACTGGCTTGTTCCCCATGGCTTGCTCAGCCTGCTCTCTCATAGAACCCAAGACTACCACAATTGGCGAGGCCCTCCCCCATTGACATAAAGCTGGCCAGTTCAGTTTATCACTTGTAATTATGTTTATTGGCAGGTGATATGAGTCCTGTTGCCCATGAAGGCCAGAAGGGGGTCACTGGATCCCCTAACACTGGAGTCACAGGAAGGTGTCCGCCATCCACCTGTAGGTGCTGGGAACTGAACTCAGGGTTTCTACAGAAGCAATAAGTCACTCTTTATTAATAGTGAGTCATCCTCCAGCCCAGAATATCTTTAGTTAATTCTTTGACAACATCATACACGTATACAGTATATTTGGTTCACATCCACTCCACACCTCTTAGCACATTCCCCAGTCCCCCAGCCCCCATATCCCCAACCCCCCAGTTCCCCAGACCCCCACACACTTTGTAACCCACTGGGTCCAGTTAGTACTGCCTGCCTGCTGGAATGTTGACTGCTCATGTTGGCATCCAAAGTTTTATTACAATCCTATCCAAGGCACCTCCAGGACCAAATTTTTCCTTGGCTACCGTTTGACATGTAACTTGGAAGTCAAGAAAACCACACACTTAGCTAACTGCTAAGGTAAGTTATCACCTCTCTTTTGAGAAGTCCACACCCAAGGTGGAGTATCTTTTCCCGAATGTCTCTCTCTCTATGAACCGCAGCTGTGTTTACATCTATATTAAATTTTCTTCATAATAAGCTCTAACTGTGCTTCAAACTGGCTCATCTTAAAATTCTTCTTTGCAACAAAGTCTCGAAGGCCATCGGGGGGCCTGCTGGTACCTCAGCGGTGCTTGCCTTGAAGCCTAACAGCCTGAGGTCTGGCTGGAACCTACGTGGTGGGAAGAACTGATTCCCATGCATTGTCCTCTGACCTCCACACACGCGCCGCGGCGCCTATGCCCAAACACACACTCACAAAATAAATAAATGAAAAAAAATAAGAATCTCATCTTCACCCGAGTAAAGATCACAGAAAATAACTGAGGTGCTGCGGTGTGAAGCTGTTTCCTGGCCACGCACACTGAGATTCTGTTACCCAGGACAGAACTAAAAATGCCAATAACACACCCGTTGAATGCATTCCTTTATGGAAGAGGCATGAGTTGACACTTCATCCTACTCAACGAGGAAAGTCAAGTTTTCCAAGTTTATTCTTTTAAAAAAAAATTATTATTCTTATTAAAAATAGAACTCCGGCCGGGCAGTAGTGGCACATGCCTTTAATCCCAGCATTTGGAAGGCAGAGGCAGGTGGATTGCTGAGTTCCAGGCCAGCCTGGTCTACAGAGTGAGTTCCAGGACAGCCAGGGCTACACAGGGAGACCCTGACTTGAAAACCAAAAAAAAAAAAAAAAAGACTCCTTGGCCTGGAGAGATGGCTCAGTGGTTAAGAGCACTGACTGTTCTTCCAGAGGTCCTGAGCTCAATTCCCAGCAACCACATGGTGGCTCACAACCATCTGTAATGGGATCTGATGCCCTCTTCTGGTGTGTCTGAAGACAGCTACAGTGTACCCATATACATAAAATAAATAAATCTTTTTTAAAAAATAGAATTTATTGCTGGGCATGATGGGGCAGACCTTTGATCCCAGCACTTAGGAGGCAGAGACAGGTGGACTCTGAGTTCAAGGCTAGCCCAGTCCACAGAATGAGTTCCAGGACAGCCAAAATGCCACAGAGAAACCCTGTCTCAAAAAAAAAAAAAATTTTGTTCACACAATATATTCTGTTGTGGTTACGGTTTCCTCTTCTCATAATTCCCTCATTTTCCCCCTCCCCCCTTTCCATCTGGATCAACATACTTTCGATTTCTCGATAGAAAAAAACCAAACCAAAACAAAACAAAAAACGGGCATCTGTAGAGAGAATATCTTGTCTGTCAATGACAAATCTGATGGCCTATGGCTTAGGCAGGAAATAGGAGGTGGGACGTCCAGGAGGCAGGAAGGATTCTGGGATAGAACCAGGCATGGTTGATTTGTTCAGGAAGATGTGATGAGCTAGAAGCATGGTATCTGAGCACAGGTAACCAGCCACGTGGTAGAATGTAGACCGGGATAAATGGATTATACTAGTCATGATCTAGTCAGTTAAGAGCCTAGCTATCTGGCCAAGGTATTTGTAAATAAATTCTGAGTCTTATTTCTGGGAGTACGGGGCTGGGAGGAAGAACCAGACCTAACTTCTATAATTGGCACTCAACTTACTGCAATCAGAACCCAATCTTACAGCCAGAAAAGGCCTGGGTGAAAGACAGGGAACAGTCAGCTAGCCAGACAAGAGGCCTGGCATATTGTAGAAAGAACAAAAGCAAACAGAAGCCTAAGAACACAACAGCTGCAACTTCTCCCAAGGGCCTCACAGTTAAAAGTGCGCTAGAGCTAGGCCTGAAGCCTGCAGACGCACTGCAGGTTGGAAAGGCCTGGCCAGGGCCAGCATAAGGCAGAACCAAGAGCCCTGAGCTATCTGAATGGCCAGGGCTGGGCTACAAGATACAAAATAAAAAGTCCCAAGAATCTAAACCAATAAACAATAAAAGGGAAGGAAAGTGAGGTATAAAAAAAAAACACGAAAAAATATTTAGTTTAAATGTAAGAAAATAAAGTCCTTAGGGAGAAGTTTTGATATTAAAAAATAAAAATGTTTTCTATATTTGGGATGGATAGAAGCACAGTGACACAATGTATCTGGATTC
The DNA here is from genome assembly GCA_036184795.1 of Tokudaia tokunoshimensis. Classification (NCBI taxonomy): domain Eukaryota; kingdom Metazoa; phylum Chordata; class Mammalia; order Rodentia; family Muridae; genus Tokudaia; species Tokudaia tokunoshimensis. The sequence continues at coordinate 45,180,758 of BTHU01000008.1, forward strand.
CATATGATCTTGCTTCGATTATCAGCATGCAAATGGCTGGTTTTTCAATGATTACAGTCCTCTTTAGGAGAGATCAGAATAAGACAGACTTGGAGAAAGAAAGAAGAGACTGAGAAATTAGATAATAGATTAGAGACCATGAAACAGGGGTTGAAAGAACCTTTAAATCAAAATAGGAAACATTTGGAGTAATCCAATCTGGAACTTAAAATAACATGAAAAAGCAGTCCCAGATGAGTCATTTCTCAGGGGCTTGAGAAATTAGGATGGAAGTCCATAGAGATACAATATATTGAACTAAGAATCCAGATTCTGCTTATTGATGCTAACTTAAAGCAACGCCACACAATGGACTGTGAGTTTCACTTTATAGAGTTTAGAGAATTTGTTGATACATCATCCAGTTGATACATGTTTGTAGTTCCAATGGGCTTCTGTCTGGAGTTCTGAGGGGAAAGATTCTGAGATCGCACATTTGTTAGAGACAATGACTGCCTTAAAATGACTTTGCAAATTAAAGCTGATGATGCTCAGGCATACACATCTATTAGAATACAACAATATTTTAGACATTACGACATAAAATCCATTACAGATATATCCCTTATAGTCCTACAGGCCAAGCTGTTATAAAAATTTCTAACAGGACTTGGAAGGAAATGCTCATAGAATAGAAAGGAGATATGGTATCTCCCAAAGATGGTTTAAAATGTGCTTTGTTGACTTTAAATTTTTTAAAAGTCAATGAGACAAATAGCACAACTGCTAAGATTTACCAGATTCTAGAAAGTGCTGCTGAATTAGATCAGTCTATAGGAGTCTAAGTTCCAAACGGGAAGAAAGGAGGTGCATTATGTTAGGGAGGAGATTTTGCATTTCTTTCAGCAGAAAAGAAAAACCTATAGATTCCATCCAAACTGATAAAAATCAGATTTGATAGAGGGAGACCCCCTGAAGATGTTGGCTACAGAGAAGAAGAAACAAATCATGATCAAACAAAACAGATAACTTGTATATGGTGACCCTGTACTTGGGAGCAACTCTAAGACTGGCTGAGAGAAAACTATCTCCAGTCAAAACTTCAGCTTGCATGGCCAATAAGTCTTGTTGGCTACAGAGTTTTCATAACTTATTATTGCATGCCATCCTTTTATATGGCATAAAGGAAGATTTTTATTGCAATTTGGTTATTGATCAAACTAACTTCTAAGGAAAACAGTTCTCTTTTACCCTCTCAAACAAGGAGCAGAAAATCATCTTTCCCTAGTTTGTGCACACTGCATATTGCTTACAAATGTCTTTATAGAACTGTATATTGCTTGTAAAAGTTTGTATGTTGCAGAATAGAAAGCCAAGAAAGCAGCCCTGACAAGATCCACCCCCGAGGATTCTGGGATGTCTGATCCTGCTTTAAACTGTTCCAATGCTGTTTCCTCACGAGACTTGCTTCCAGAACAGCTTCAGAAAGCTGTTGACCCCAGAGGATCTTAATTCATCTATCTGTACAGACTGATCTAGTCAGGACTTCCCTTAAGCCTGAACTTTCTCAGCATATAGAGACTGGACAACAAATGATGCCTGCTAGCTTTCTTTTGACTTAACCATTTTTCCCTTCCTTTGGGCCCTCAAAAAGGAATTCTTCATCCCAATTCAGCAAGAAGCAATTATCTGCCATCTTAGTCACTTGAGTTGGGTGGATAGTGTACTGGCTGGTTTTGTGTGTCAACTTGACACAAGCTGAAGTTATCACAGAGAAAGGAGCTTCAGTTGGGGAAGTGCCTCCATGAGATCCAACTGTGGGGCATTTTCTCAATTAGTGATCAAGCAGGCAGGGCCCACTGTGGGTGGTACCATCCTTGGACTGGTATTCTTGGGTTCTATAAGAGAGTAGGCTGAGCAAGCCAGGGAAGCAAGCCAGTAAGTAACATCCTCCCATGGCCTCTGCATCAGCTCCTGCTTCCTGCTTGAGTTCCAGTCCTGACTGCCTTTAGTGGTGAGCATCTGTGTGGAAGTGTAAGCTTAATAAACCCTTTCCTCCCCAACTTGCTTCTTGGTCATGATGTTTGTACAGGAATAGAAACCCTCACTAAGACAGATAGTTTTGGTCACTTCATGAATTAAATATGTGTTGCCATTTTAGGGGATGATTGCAAATAGTCATGACCTTAGATATGGAGGATACAAAATGGGGAGCTTAGACTCAGGGATTTCTTTCCTTTCCTTTCCTTTTCTCTGTCCTTCTTTCTTTCTTGAGAAAGAGAAGGGAATTGAGAAGGAAAAAATGGATAATATAGAATTATCATATAAAAGTAATAGAATAAAAGGGTAGATTACTGAATCTACTCTCCAATTTAGAACTTTTGCTATTCCCAAATAAGGTTATTTTTGTTTACACTGATGTGGATTATTGTATATTGATAAAGGTTTAAGGTTCTCATTGGTATAAATCTTTGTATATTGATACAAAATTTAAGGTTAATTTTGTTACACCACAATGTATGTATGTTTCAATACCATAGGTTTTGTGCCTCTGCAACTCATATAAAAATGCAAGGTTTAATCCCAGTTCTTTTAATAGCTGCTATTACAAACTGTTTAGAATAATTAAGTAATGTAAGTTAACAGTCAGTCAAAGTCACCGTCTTGTCAGATACTAGCCTGGGTTGAACAGATAATAAAAAGCTAAAAAAAAAAAAAAAAGCAATGTTTACTTGTTCAAATATCCTATAAATAGATGGTCTTCAAAAATCTCAGAGACTTACAGAATATGGCATTTAAATTTTTTTTTTTATTAAATTAAGACCTTTTTTGACATCGAGACATATCAGCTCCTGACAGCACCCTATTCAACTTGGAGGAAGATGATGAACATCAAAGGACCTCCATTCAGAGATAATTTCAATTGTATCAAGCCAGTCACTGGGCAAAGAAAATTCCCTAACTTCATCTGCAGACAGAATGCTGTCCATAAAGGACAAACAGATGCAGGGAAATTGGTTGCCAAGCTCTGCCAAGACAGGGTAAACCAGTCCTTCATAATTCCTGCTCCACAAAAGGTCTGTCAGATATTCTGGGCCAGAAGGTTGAAGATGATGCTAAAACATTTAGAGAATATTGGGGGCTGTCTTGGCAGTTAGCTGTCTCTGTCATTTCTATAATTTTTGGAAGCTATATCCTGTGCTTCCTGCATACTTAGGTAATGTTTATTCCTTCTCAGGTCTCTGATAAGGTTGAAGATTAGACAATCATAGTCTTACTATAAGCTTAAGTTGTTTAGGATTTATGCAGATGTTTTAGGTCTAAAATAATGTTTTTAGAAAGGTAACACAAGTTAGGATAGAAAATTATTTTGATATAGAATTCTGAACTCACCAAGATGGGACAGGTGATAGAATACTTTGTCTAAGTTGCCAAATATAAACGGACTGGACATTATGAATATAAATCTTACCTAATAGTTTTCATAATTGTCTCATAATTGTTATTATTTTATTCACTTTATATTTGAACTTTTATTGGACTAAAAAGGGAAACTATAGAAGGATTATCTAATGTCTGTATGGATGTGGCACCTGTCAATAATCAATCTGACAGCCTATGGCTTAGACAAGAAATAGGAGGTGGGACATCCAGGAGGCAGAAAGGATTTTGGGATAGAGCCAGGCATGGAAGATTCATTCAGGAAGACATTATAAGTCAGATGCCTGGTATCTGAGCACAGGCAACCAGCCATATGGTAGAATATAGATCAGCATAAATGAACTATATTAAGTTATGATCTAGTCAGATAAGAGCATTGCTATATGGCCAAGGTATTTGTAAATATATTTTGAGTCTGAGTCTTATTTCTGGGAGCATGGGGCTGGGAGGAAGAACCAGACTTAACTTCTACAGGCATCTAAGGAATAATGATAAAATAAAATAAAAAAGCAAAAACAACTCAGAATAGAACAAAAAAAAGCCAAAGAGAAAACACAAGAAACACATATAGCTGCAAAGACACAAATGCTCTCTCACACATGGGAATCCCATAAAAACCCAAAGCTGGAAGCCATCATATAGATTCAAAGGATCTATAGTTCAACATGAGACAAAGGATCTCCAAAGACACCGTTGAGTTCATTTTCTGTTGGCCATCTACTGCAGGCATGCTCCCTACCCTTAAGAATGGTTTGTTTCTCCAATGAGACTCCCTTGGGAAAAAAGACCAATATTTTCATTTGAAAGTGGTTATCAGTTAGAGATCATCTCTGAGAATGGTGTGTGTTGGTCCTGCTATGTTAGAGAGCCCTGTTTCCTTGGTGTCCTCCATCTCCTCTGGCTCTTACAATCTTTCTGCTCCCTCTTCTGAAGAGTTCCCTGAGCCCAGAGGGGAGAGATTTGATGGAGACATACCTTTTAGGACTATGTGTCCCAAGGTCAGTCTCTGCATATTGTCTGTCTGTGTCTGTATTTGTTCCCATCTGTTACAAGGGGAAGCTTCTCTGATGATGGTTGAGTGAGGCACAGATCTAGAAGTATACCACCATGTCTTTAGGAGCCATTTCATTTCTGTGTTCCTTTAGCAGAAAAAGAGTATTTGGCTTTCCCATAAGTCCCTGGCCTATCTAGTTTCAGGTTTTTGGCTACACAAGCAGTACCAAGTATGGGCTCCATCTCATGGAGTGAGACTTAGGTCAAATCAGATATTGGTTGGTTACTTCCACATGCCTTACGCCACTATTGCACTGGCATATCATACAGGCAGGTCACCATCATAAATCAAAAAGCTTGTAGCTGGGTTGGTGCTTACCTTTCTCCTTTGGTGATGTGCTGATTATCTTCCAATATAATTAACACTACTAGACCATAGAGGCGAAGGCTGTAGGCAGTCACCAACTCAATTCCTCTGTGTTCAGAGTTGTGTGGGTGTTGTCTTCAGCAACAGGGCCTTACTGTCAGTTTGTAGAGAACCACCAATAGCCTTACAATAGCCTGGGTTGTTTGGGGGTTCCCATGGGACCCCTTTGGTCAAGAACTCAATTAAATGTAACCCATTCCCAGTACTGGAAAGCTTTATTTGGTGACAAGAGATGTCCAGTTGAGGTTCTGTCTCCCTATTATTTGGTGATTTCAATTTTGATTGCCGTCACATATGTATATACTTTAGGAAGCTTCTACTGTATTAGGTTTCTAAGTGACCCTTAGGTTTAGCTGGCTCTCTGCATATTCTCTCCTTTGCCCCTCTTCCACGCCCTCCTGCCAGTCCCTTACTCTCTACTTGACCTCTGTGGTTATATAGTTATATGGTTATATATAGCTGGCTTGTCAATGACTTGATTATCAATAACAGCTAACTTCCTCATATAAGCAAATACATACCATACTTGTCTCTCTGAGTCTGAATTACCTCACTCGGGATGATTTTTTTCTAGTTTCATCCATTCACCTGCAAATTACATGATATCATTTCCTTTTAAACATCTGAGTAAATTGTGTAAATGTACCACATTTTCTTTATGCCCTGACAGACACCTAGGTTGTTTTCAATGTCTATCATGAATAGAACAGTGATGAACATAGCTGAACAGTTGTCTCTGTAGTAGAATGATGTATCCTTTGGATGTATGCCCAAGAATGGGGTAGCTGGATTTTGAGGTAGATCTATTCCCATCTTTCTGAGGAACCACTGTACTGATTTCCATGTTAACCAAGTTTTTTTGTTTTTTTGTTTGGTTGGTTGGTTGTTGTTGTTTTTAATCTATCGCTTATGTGTGTGTGAGTATGTGGAGGGCAGAGGACAACCTGCCGGAGTCAGTTCTCTCTTTGTGTAATGTGTGTTCTGGAGATCAAACTCAAGTCATCAGACTTGGCAGCAAGCCCTTTTACCAACCTAGCCGTCTCACCACCCTTCACTCCTTTTTTTTTTAAAAACTGTAAGTCATAGTGATATACACCACATACAACAACTCAATATGAACAAATGCAAAATAAAAATTGACAAAAGGACCCCAGCTCGCCACATGTGATGTGCTCTCATAGTGTGTTCAATTCCATTGCACCTGTTCTGTCAAATAGTCTTTGTCTAAATTTACAGTTGCAAGCTCTAAACTCATCTCCAACATGAAACAAACGGAGAAGTAGCCTGAGGAAGGCAGTCCCTTCCACCACACAGTGGTGTGCCCTTTTCTGGAGGGGGCCGGAGAGACTCTTAAGACTCAGGAAATAAAGGAAACAAGAAACATTATGCATAAGAGTAGGGTAGGAGACGCCTTGAAAGTTCTAAGATTCAGGGGACTACAGGGACAGTAGCTACTACCGGCCAAGCTACCTGCAAGTTGTACAGACTGCTCCAGACTTGTGGTTCCTGAGTCGTGACAGTGCTGGGGAGGCTCTTTGTGAGTCAGACACTCCAAGGAACTCACTGGTTCACCAAGGTAGATGTGGGTGACATTGTCTCTTTTATCTGTCACTGGTGCCCAGCCTGGAGGAAAAAGATGTCTCCGTCTTCCCAGGAAAAGGCTCACTAAACAACTGGCACCTGAACAGAGACCAAAAAAACCAGAGAGGAGTAGGAGAGGGGCAGCCATATGGCTCCTGCAGTTGGTTGCAGGACATACAGTTGAGGCTGATCCACATGAGTTTGGAGCATCTGGGAGTGGACAATACCAGCAGGGCTGCCTTTCTCTGTATGCTGTGGATGGCATGTCTCCTTGCCATGTTCTTTGCCATAAGCAATTAGACATGCAACCAAGTCTAAACCATCTGGGAGCAGTGTCATTGACCATCTACTTCTACTGGGTTTGAGGTCCCACGATGAATGATGGCACTATGAGATGCCCCCTAAACTACTGCTGAGCTGGAGACTGCATTGCCCTCTCTGAAAGTAGCACTCGCAGGATGGAGTGATGAGGCCGTGGTGTCGATTATACAGCCTTCCTTGTGGTCACCCACATGCAATTCGAATTCAGCTATCTTCCCAGAAAGAAATGACCCAAGGGAGATATGACAGAGCAATAAAAGACACTGGATGTTGTCTGCTGTGTTAGTCTCTCATTTGGCAGAAAATCCTTTTTAGAGGAGGCTTGTGGGAGATGGGATGGAAGTGTTGGCTTGCTGTTTCTTACAGTTGGCAAGATCCAAGGAAATGAGAATACAAATGAGATCTGTGCTAAATAGTCCTTCCTGATTCCAAAGACTTGCGTTAGCTTACAGGTGAGTCCACTAGGCTCCTCCCAGGGACATAGCAACAGCTAACAATGGCATCTGCCACTGTTACCTGCCACTGCAGGTGTTAGGTATAAAAGGACTGCTGTCACCTGGGTTCTGGTTCTGCTCTGGTCTGTCTGCTTTTTCCTTCTCTCCCTCCCCTTTCCCTCAAATAAATGTCCTTCATACCAGGTCTGTCACATGGAAAATAAATGTCCTTCATACCAGGTCTGTCACATGGAAAATAAATGCCCTTCATACCAGGTCTGTTGCATGGCGTGATTTCTCAGGGAGACACCTTGGCCTGGGTCCACCAGGCACACCCCACCCCCACGCTCACGTGCCATGCTGTATTTCATAACAACTTGAAATACATGGGAAGACCTGGACAGTGAAGAGGCAGGAAAGAGGATAAAAGAGACAGAAGTCACCCCTTGAATCCAACCTTTTAGCTGAAGAAGGGAATCTATGATTCAACATGCAGATGGGGGTGGGGGGGCCTTAATGATGGTCCAATACAAGACAGTGTGAAGATCAGGGGACACTTTGCCTCTGAACCAGTTGAGCAGGGAAAGACTTGAAGAAGCAAAGAGCAGCCTCTGACAACCTGAGAGTGAAGTTCTGGGAGGTGAGGGTGGACTAGATGGGGCTAAGTATTTTGAAAGCAGAGGAACTAATGTAATTTCCCATCCTTCCTTGAAACAAAGCTGCCCAGCCTAAGGCAATAGGAGGGATATCCGCCCTCCTCCTTACCTCCTCCATGGACTGGCTCATAGGAAGCACCCCTATAGACTGACTTGTAGGAGTCTTTAAGGACACTCAATGGTCCTTTGTTCAGATATCTAGGAATAGCAGAACTGAAAGACCGGAGAGCAGTGGCAAGTTTTACTGAAGGAACTGAAAGTGTCAGGGTCAGAGTGCGATGCTTGGTTCACAGGACCTGCCGGAGCTGTGCTCTGTGTCTGCGGGAGAGTTAAGAAAGAGCTTGGTTGATTTCGTAGGGCCTGCGGAACTGATATGGGGTTTCACTGGCTTTGACGAGCCTGTGTTGAGATAAGATCTTTATGAGGCAGAGGCTTATGCTGAGTAAACTCTGACCAGCTTGTCAGTTGCATTTGTCAGGTACTCAAGTAATCAAGAAGAGACAGAGGATGAGAAAGCAGACATCTTGGCAGCTTGAGGGCAAACGTGACAAACTGAAGTTCCTAAGGGGAAAAATTAACCGAAAAGCAAATGTTATGATGATAGTTTCTGGAAAGCTTTAAGCCTCAGGAACAACTTCTAGGTAGGAGGTTAAGCTTAGCCTAGGGGTGGGCAGTATGTTGTGAACATTTCTCTCCTAAGTAGACAGACATGCAAGGACCCGGGCAGGAAGGATAAGGGAGGAGGAATGGCTCACAGCAATGACTGTGGCTTGTCAAGAACCACCTGGAATAGTGTGCCCTCCGTCAGTGCTGCAGTACCAAACATTCCTCTTTGATAAAACAGTTGATACAAGAAATGAGACCATTTTGCACTGTGCGGACCCTTACTGCCTTTTTGTATCCCCTTAACTGCTCATGACCAACTGGCAGGCACTTAGAATGGACCATGATGAGCCTCAGATCCTACCCACCCTTTCAAAAAGGCTCCTTTGTATAATGTTAACACTCGAGTGTCTTGCAGGAAGAATGGCAAAGCTAACGATTATGGATTTTAAGTGAAAGCACCCTGTGTTAGCAAGAAGAGTATTGCCCAGAAGCCATACGTTTGTCTATTGAAAGTCCCAGTTACCTCACCAGGAGCTGTTGGCCAAAAAGACCCTTGGGTCTCTCACACCATACAAGCTATCACCACTGCTGTTGGTTGCATGGTAGAACTAGATGGTAAGTTCCCATCACCAAAGACACTGCACGTTTTGGATAGAAGATGTAAAGAAATTGGACTAGGTCTGAACCAGAATCTCCCTTCCTGCTGGCTAGCTTTGACAGTGTCATAAGACACTGTGTGGACTTCTGGGAAAGAACTGTCATAGACAACTATGGACACTGCATGCTATAGTACCAAGCTGTGCCTATTGTCACAAAGGTGGCACAATTGTTACTGCTGTGTTTCTGATTATATTTAAGGCCCACTCCATAGATGGGAATTCATATCTGGTACTGTAAGCCAGGGCAAAATCCCAGGGCTTAGAGAGGTCATAAGTCTCACTGGGGAGGTTACTGCTATCATTTGTTATGTAAATATTCAGTTCCAATCTGATTTCTTGTCAAACTGCCTTCTAAATGTCATGTGTCCACCCATAGATGCCTGCTATCGGCCTTGGTTGATTATGGAACATAAATCAATAATAAGATTTTTTTTTGTAATGGACAGTCTCTTAATGGATTCATAACTGGTGGAGCTCTGAAGAACAAATGACTCTTGCCATGGCATAGATTCAGTCACAAAAAACAGAACAGATATGCCATCAAAGCAATATATACATAAGGGCAGCTGGAACAGAAGAAATCTTATCTCTCACAGTTCTGGAAACTGTGATCCCAAAAACAAGGTCAGAGCACAGTTTTCTTCTGGGCGTGGCAAGACGACTCTAGGTAAAACCACAGGCCTGATGACCTGGTGTCAATGTCTAGACACCCTAGTGGAGAAGAGAGCTGACTTCTGAGAGTTGGAAGTCAGGAAGGAAAGCAGGAAGCTGGGCATCTCCGACCTCCACACATGCACCTTGGTATGTGTGTGCCTGCACTCACACAGCCAACATCATACACACAATAAGAATACATTTTTAATTTATTTATTTTTTAAAGAGTTTTTTTTTCCTCTAAGGTCTCTGTGCTTGGTTTGTAGAAGGCTATCGCCTGGTGTTTTCGCCTGGTCTTTCCTCTGTGTACACACACATCTGTGTTCTGCTCTCTTCCTCCTATTGCGACACCAGTTGTGTTGTATCAGTGCCCACCCCAAAGACCTCATTATGATTTCATTACCTCTTTAAAGACTGTATCTTCCATTATGAGATAATGAGAGAACTTCAACACACAAATTGGGGGTGGATGAAGACAATTCAACCACACCCTTAATGACATACTTTGTTTTAGAGCTGGTCCTGAGTGAATATACAAAGTATCTTTGAGGACGAAAGTAGCAGTAGAGCCCGAGAGGCAAGGAGGAGGTGTTGCCATGGGAACCATAGTTTGTCCCTGTATCCTGTAGCTCTCCAGTGGATTTGCCAGATCCATAGAGAAGTAGCCGCAGCACTGTCAGTCCTTCTGGGATTCTTCTGCCCCGAGTCTTAGCCCCAAAGAGCTGGTAGGGCAGAGCAGGCCTAAGGGGGCCTCTGCAGGAAAAAAAGGGGCAGCCTGGGCACAGCCTTGCTGTGGCCTGGAACTGCATTCATTGCCTTCAGTTGGACTGCCTCAAAAGCACAAAGATGTATTTCCCACTGTTATGGGTTTGATTTATTTTGTTCTTTCTTTGAGACAGGATCTCACACATCTCAGGCAGGACGAGAACTAACTATGCACCTAAAGATGACCTTGAACTTCTGTTTGCAGGATTTGGGCTGCAGAATTTGGAATCTCATAGATTCCTCTCTGCTGTGTCTGTGATGGTCTTTGCAGAAAACTTAACTAAGGAAAGGAAGACCACCTGAATGTGAGCGTCTCTGTTCCACGGGCTGGGGGCTGAGGCGGATAAAAAGGAAAGGCAGGAAGCTGGGCACCTGTGAGCATCTGCTCCATAGTTCTGCCCTTACACCTAGAGCCTTTCTTAACACCACACAGTCCCACCACAATGATAACCCCAAAGCATACACCTTTCTCTCTCTAACCTGTTTTCATCAGGCATTGTTACCTCACAATACTGGGAACTGGAGAACGTCCCTTATAAGACTGGTGTGGTACTGCTGGCCTTTCATCCTAGCACCTGGGAGGTAAGTGAATTTGAGGCCATCCTGGTCTACACAGAGAATTCCAGATCATCCAGATCTTCATAGAAAAACCCTCCCATCCTCCCCCTACACACACCACACACACACACACACACACACATATACATGTATATGTACATACATGTGTATATGTATATATATAGTTCATATTTAAATTGAGTTACCATTGTAAGAAGGTCAAAGATAGGACTTTCCAAAGGAGATAAGGTCACCAGGACCCTGTCCTCATGAATGGATCTATGTCATTGCCCAGTTGGGTTAGTTGCTGTGGTTTTGGGCCTGTTAACAGAAGGACATGCTACAGTCGGGTCTTCCTCTCTGATTCTCATATGCTCACTTACCTTCCACCATGTTGCTTCAGAAGGAAAGCCCTTGCTGGGTACCAGTGCCATGGTCCTCAGTATTTCTGGCCTCCAGAACCATGACCCCCCAAAATTGTAATTTATAAGTTAACCAAGCAGTGGTATTCTATTATAATAGCAGAAAATGGAAGAGGGAACCTGTGTTGGTTGCTGACATAAACAACTTAAACAGGACAAAAAGTGTTTATCTTGGCTCACAGCTTTAGAGGTGTCTACAGCCAGCTCCAAGGCAGAAACATCATTGCAGAAGGACATTTCAGGAGAGAACTGCTGGCCTTGTGGTCAGGAAGCAGAGAGTGATGGGCAGAAAGGGACATGAACAGATGCCCTTTAAAGGCTTTATGACTTCTTCCAACCAGGGACTCCTGTCAGTCACCCAGCAGGAACTCATCAGTGGGTAATGCCCTCATCTCCCCCTATTGCCAGCAACTGGGGACCAAGCCTTGAATACATCTGCCTTTTGTTGTAACACTATGATGGTTTAGATCTCAAATGGCCCCAGAAACCAGTGTGCTAATGGCTTGGTTTCTGTTCTGTGACACTATTAAGAGGTGTAGAACCTTTAGCTAGAAAAGCTTAGTTGGGGAGTTAGGTCACTGGAGAGGCATGCTCTTGGAGGGGATCCTGGGACCTTGGCAATTTCTCCTCTGCTTTCTGAATGCCATGATATGAACAGAAGCCACACCCAACCCCAACCCCATCCCCATCCCCATCCCCAACCCCACCATATACTTCCTGCCATGATGTACTTTGCTCCCAAAGACTTAGAGCAACAGAGCTGAGCAACCATGGACCAAACTGAAATTATGAATGAAGGATAACAGTTTTCTCTTCATAACTTAATTATATCAGGTATTTTTTTTCACAGTAATAGATAGTGGTTTAGCATAGACACTTATACCATCTATACAAGGTCACTTTAAAATAATAATTTAAGAAACAGGGCACAAGTACTCATTGGGCAGTGAAGGACTATATGACAATGTGTTTCTAGTAGTGCAAGTGGATGGGGGAGTAAGGGATCTGGATGGGGAGGTAGGGATGAGAACAGGAGGGGTCGGGTTGGGGAGGATGAACTGAGAGAGTACTGGGAGAGACAACTGGAATCAGAGGGGCATCTCTGGGAAGAGCTAGAAACCTAGTGCAATGGAAACTCCCAGGAATCTATAAGGGTAATCCTAGCTAAGACTCTTAGCAATGGGAGATATGGAGCCTGAATCCGTCCTGCCTACAGGACGTGCTAAGGCAAAGGTGACAGAGAAATTGTGGGATTGATCAACCAATGGCTGGTCCAGCTTGAGACCCAAGCCACAAGAGGAAGACCACCAGACACTGCCTGGAGAGCCAGAACACAGAGGCCAGATCGCCCAGTGACCTGGGATAGAACCAAACATGACTGGTCGGGGGGGGGGGGCGGTAAAATGATTCCTAATGATGCTCTGATATACTCATAGACCAGAACCTAGCCCAATTGTCATCAGAGAGGCTTCACCCAGCAACTGATGGAAACAGATGCAGAGACCACAGTCAAACATTAGGAGAAGCTTGGGGAATCCTGAGAAAGAGAGGGAGGGTTGTAGTAGACAGAGGGGTCAGAGACACAAGAAAACCCATAGAATCAACTAACCCGGGTTTATAGGGGCTCACAGAGACTGAACCACCATGAACCAGGGAGACTGCATGGGACTGACCTAAGTAAACCCTCTGTATATATGTTACAGTTGTGTAGCTTGGTCTTCCTGGGGGACTCCCAACAGTGGGAGCAGGGGCTGTCTCTGACTCTCGCTTACTCCTGGGACCCCTTTCCTCCTACTGGGCTGCCTTGTCTAGCCTTAATAGAAAAGGAGGTGCCTAACCTCACTGCAGCTTAATATGCCACAGCTGGTTGGCATCCATGGGAGACCCGACCTTTTCTGAAGGGAAATTAGAGTGGAGTAGATAGGGGTAGAAGAAGAAGGGCGGTGGGGGGCGGACTGAGAGGAGAAGGGGGGGCCTGCAGTGGGATATAAAAGAAAGAGGGAACAGAAGAGGAGGGAAGGCAGACAGACAGACAGACAGACAGACAGAGTGTCTAGGATGGTGTACTGGCTGGTTTTGTGTGTCAACTTGACACAAGCTGGAGTTCTCACAGAGAAAGGAACCTCCCTTGAGGAAATGCCTCCATGAGACCCAGCTATAAGGCATTTTCTCAATTAGTGATCAAGGGGGGAGGGCCCAGTCCATTGTGGGTGGTGCCATCCCTGGGCAGGTAGTCCTGGTTCTATAAGAAAGCAGGTTGAGCAAGCCAGAGGAAGCAAGCCAGTAGGTAACATCCCTCCATGGCCTCTGCTTCAGCCCCTGCCTCCAAGTTCCTGCCCTGTGTGAGTTCCAGTCCTGACTTCCTTTGGTGATGAACAGCAATGTGGAAGTGTAAGCTGAATAAATCCTTTCCTCCCCAACTTGTTTCTTGGTCATGGTGTTTTTGTACAGGAATAGAAACCCTGAGTAAGACTGATGGGGAGATAGCTCAGCAGGTGAAAGTGCTTGCTGTGAAAGCCCAGTGACCTGAGCTTAGTCCCTGGAATTCATGGTAGGAAAAGAAAACCAACTCCTAAAAGGTGTCTTCTTACATTCACGCATGCACGCACGTACACACGCACACACTTGAAAGAAAAAAGGGAAAGAAGAAAGAATTCTTATCAGGCTTTGAGAACCACACAGGCTTATCTGAGGTGGGGCTTGTTTCAAACAGGCTGGCATGGAACTTGCAGTGTAGCTGAGGATGGCCTTGAAGTCCCGATCCACCTGCCTCCACCTTCCAAGTCAGATTTTCACTACTGTTTCCAAACCCGTCCCACATAGCTTTAAAAACAATGGTAATCGGGACTGGATATAGTTCAACTAAAAGGTACTTGCTTGGCACGCACAAAGCCCTAGTTCAACCCCAAAACCATGTAAACCAGGCATGGTAGCACATGTCTGTTGCTATAAATATAATGTGGTGAGGGGTACCATGGTGGGCCCATGCCAAGGTATGCCCCTGAGAAATTACACCATGCAACAGATCTGGTGTAAAAGGGGTTTTCTGGGGGAAGGAAGGAAGGACCTGAGGAAGGGGTAGAGGCAGGCGAGTGGGGATGTAGATCGGCAGACAAATGGGAGCAGTCATGAGTGCAGAGAAAAGGGGAGCAGAGAGGGAGGGGGGAATGCTGAGGACAGAGAGAGAGCTGGGGGTGGGGGTGGGGACCTTTTACCCAACCGCATGCACCTGGCAGGTGGCAGATGATGACGTAAGCAATAACTAGGTCCCTTAGGGGCGGGCCGGAGGAATCGCCTGTACACTAACACCTGTAATCTCAGTATTTAAAAGGGAAGGTCAGAAATTCAAGGTCATTCTTGGCTACATAGTGAGTCCCAAGTAGGCCTGGAGTATATGACATGAGGCTTTGTGTGTGTGTGTGTGTGTGTGTGTGTGTGTGTGTGTGTGTGTGTGGCGGGGGGGGGGGGAGAGAGAGAGAGAGAGAGAGAGAGAGAGAGAGAGAGAGAGAGAGAGAGAGAGAGAATGAATCAAAGAGAATTAGCCCTTACATATATAAGCTTAGGAACTAAAAATGAGAACATTTCTGTGCTCTGGTTCCTGATATAGACACTAGTACCTGAGAGCCTGTTTGAGAAAGGCCAACAGAGAAGGAGAAGGGAACAGGAACAGAGAAGCAGCTTGGCAAAGCTCCCTCACCTCCTCAGCTGGCCTTGAGGTTTCTGCATCTGCTATAGCAGACACTGATCTTATCACAGGCACATACTTTCCTTCATAAGTGTGTTCCTGCCTTAAAGAGGATGAACAGCTCACAGTGAAGGGCTGGCTCTGCCCTGTTCATGCCCTGGGCCTCCAACCCACCCCAATCCAGGCAGGAACCCGACTGGTGTTCTTTAAAAACTGGCACCTGGTCACCATACATAGTTGCAAAAGAAACCTTGCTCAAAGGTGGAAGTAAATGGGGACAGTCTCCTGCAGCAGGGCTCCCTCTGCGGAGAGAGGGAAGCCTTGGTCTGGAGCTCAGTTTGGCCAGGCCGGGGGGGGGGGGGGGGGGGAGCAGCACAGAGCTTGCAACATCTCCAGCCCTCTCAGAAACCAGCTCCAGGCCTTCCAAGAAGCCAGGGGAACTGTTACCAGGCGGTCTCTTTCCTGTCATGATTTATTCAATTAAGCTGTGTCTGAAAATATCCTCGGCAGGTGGCTTATTTTCTGCAGGGCCAGGGTGTGGGAGGGCACAGAGTATAGCCTCCTAATAGAGCCCTGAGGCCTGGTTCAAAGAAGAGACACTGAGGCTGGGAAAGCAACAGACCTCATCAGGCGTCTGCAAGGCCAAGAGTTACTGGAGGAGAGAGGAGGAGGGCTGGACTCTTATCTAGAGAAAGAAAACACATTCTCTCAGCCAAGGGGACAGAGAGACCACGATGCCCTAAGCCTTGAGAACTCGAACCTATGCCTGCTAGCTCAGTTCTCTGAGGGAGAGGCAGGTGCTGAGTGAGGAGACCCAGGCACAAGATGAAAGAAAGCAGCCCGAAGGAGAAGAAATGGAGTCACACAAGCCAAGTTTCTTGAGTACCCGCCGACCTCAAACCCCCACTCCCACCCCACCCCTGCATGGTCAAGAGCCAAAAGTAAAGCCTGAACCCTCTGGGCCACCATGTCCTCAATTCAACATAGACTTAGTAATATGCCTGCTGCCCAAATCAACCTGACACAAATCCACCGTTTTAGACTCTGGGAGGCTGGGTTTCCTCATCTGTGAAATGGGGGTGTGAGAAAGAGCTGCTGAAGGGATTGGCGGGATGCTGTGTAAAACCCCAGAGTCTGCCTGGACTTCAGCGGTTGAGGAACTCACTCTTACCTCACCCACACCCCTCCCCCTGTTTTCCGGCCATTACCCTTTAAATGTAAGAACGACCATGCACTTATGAGAAAGCCATATGTCATAGATAATGAATGAGAATAGACTCTCTAGCCTCTTTCTTTCTACTCAAGAGGCCACCGCCTTAAAGAGCACAGATGAAAAAGCTTTGGGGACAAAGCTTTCCGAACGCCAGGAGCATCCATCATGGACTGCACGGAGCCTACCAATGTCTTCACAGGGAGAGGTGGATGGGACTGGCAGAGGCATGATGTAAGGAGGAACGTGGCAAAATGGCCAGTGTGTTCCAGGGTCCCACCTACAGGTTTCCTGATGTTATCTGAAAGTAAAATCCCTTATTGTAAAAATAAGCTTAATTTGCACAAACCAGCAAGTGAGGTCCCTGTCACGTAATGTTTCGAGAAGGCTCACGGGAGCTCTTTCCTCAGCTCACTAACCACACCACCCCTCCAGTTTTTGCCCTTCTCTTTCTAAAATAAGTTGTGTATGTGTGTGTCAAGCATCACTGGGCTGCAAGACTCTAGATCTGGGTATCCTTTCCACGAGGATGCTTGCTCAGCGTGGGTCTTCTGTCTGTCCCGCCTCTATATCTAGCTTAAGAGACGCATCTTCTCCATTTCCTCCCCTCCTGGCACCCACCAGATCTCCAGCTTTGACTGTCTTGTTTTTCCCACAAACTTTAACAAAATTATAAAATAACAAAAATTTAGACTTCATCTTATAGAATGGCTTTAGGTTCATGGCAAGGCTGAGCAGAAAGCAGCTTCCATAAGACCCCTATCCCTGCTACCAGAATCCCTCCTCCACTAGCATTCCCAATCCAGACCCACATTTTGAGGCAGTTGAGACGGCTTAGTGAATAAGAGTCCTTGCTACCAAGCCTGAGGACCCTAGTTCAATTCCCAGAACCCATATGGTAGAAAGAAAGACCCAACCCCTACAAGTTTTCCACTGGCCTCCCTAGACACATCCCCATATGTATACAAACAAGGAGAAAAGTCAATGTAAACTATTGTAATTTTAAAAGACACCCATTTCTTGTACCCTTCATCGGCACATCATTATCACCCAAAGACCATGGTTTATTTTACGGTTTGCTGTAAGCATTAATCACAGTGTAGGGTTTCACACATGGACAGTTAATCTCCCTGTCCCAACAGTCCTGAGTGCCCCCACCTCCTACCCCTCCACTCCGGACCACTGATCTTTTTGTTGTCTTCATTATTTTCTCTAGTTGGAATAAAATAGTATATAGCCTTCTTGAATTAACACACCCATGTGAGGTTCTTTTCATGACTTGACAACTCATTTCTTCTTAATTCTAAAATATTCCATTATCTGGATAAGAATTTTTAACTCCTTTACAATTGTATGCCTCTCTATACAGTGAATTTTGATCTTTTGATCATTCCAACCTCCGTTACCCTCTCTTGTCCCCCTCCCTCTCCTGATGAAACCCTTCTCTCTCTAACAAGCTGTCTTCCTATCTTCATGTCATGTGTAAGTTATTGAGTGTGTGTGTGTGTGTGTGTGTGTGTGTGTGTGTGTGTAAGAGAGGGGACTACTGAGTTTAATTATGAATTTTTCCCACTAGCATGGAGGAAGGGCTTATTTTTTTAGAGCATGACCAAGTATTAATGGCTACTCCACTGAAGAAAAATCATTCCCCCACTCTAAGAATCATTTTAGCTGGTACTTGGGAGCAAGAGATAGGAGAATCAAGATATCAAGGCCAAAGTCTGGGACACACTTCAGTGGTTAGATCTGCCGTGCTGCAATAGGAACTATTCAAAGATAGACCCCATCTGAAAAATTTAAGGATTTAGCTCAATGGTAAATACTCAGTTACCCAGCACTTGCAAGGTTCTAGATTTGACCCCAGAAACAACACACACACACACACACACACACACATCTAAAAATCTCCTCGATCTAACAATCACATGCATAAAATCCAGAGTTTGAAACTATGATGCCATCAAGCAATTATATGTATCGTTAACTTCAATGATCTCCACATAAACTATTCACATCTCAAATTTTAGATGCTAAATAAAGATTGAAATGACAGCGCCTGACAAATCTATGAATTCAGATTGTGACCCAGTGTTACAGATGCTGTAGGAACTGGGCAGCTAGCTAGGGCTGTTCAGCTGGGCACAGGACAACTCAGATTTGCATTTCAACAAGAACACTCTGGCTAGCTATAGCCTAGGATGGATGCCAGGATTCTCTCCCCACCTCCCTGGGACTGGACAATGCTTCTGACCATATGACAGCCAGGAACAGCTGTACCCAATTCAGAAGATCCACTAAAAATTGGTATTTGACAGTCAACCAAAAACCTTAAACCCAGCTTTGCTTTCAAACAGAAACTTGTTTTAGAGAGCATCTCAGGAAGGCCGGTGAGATGGCTCAGCAGGTAAAGGGCCTTGCTGCTAAGCCTGATGGCCTGAGTTGACCCTGGAACCCACAGGACAGACAGAGAGAACACACCCTCACTGGTAGTCTGTCCTCTGACCTCCATGGCATGTACACCACCAATCCCCACTGACAAATTTTTAGAAAGGAAGAGTCTAAAAGTCAAATATGGCTTCAGAATCAAAGAGCTTGGAGCTTACCCCCAAAGAAAACCAGAATATATGAAGGCTTTAAACCAAGTCAAGGCCATAGGCAAAATCAAGATAGAGAAGTCAGATGATGTCACAGGGTCTCACTTTCTCCCCAAGTACTCGTCCCCATAGAAACCATTTTTTTTAAGTTTTTATTTTTATGTGTATGAATGTTTTGCCTACAGATATGTGTGTACACACAGAAGAACACATTTTGCCTGACATCTGCCTTACTCCTTTTGGGGGGTGGGTTGGGAGGGAGACAGAGTCTCAACATATGACTTTAGCTGGCTAGCCTGGAGCTCATGAGATAGATTACACCAGTCTCATACCTGCTGGGACCCACCTGCCTCTACCTTCCTAGTTATACTAGGATAAAAGGCGTGTGCTACAACACCTGGGTGGTTAGATGTATTTTCTAAATAGTACTCAATTGGCTTACCATCTCTCCACCCCTGCATTTACTCTAGGCTTTTAAGAGTGCAGGGTGGTTGACCTGGGATTGCTTGGCAAGTCCTCACAATTATGTTCAGCATTTACTTTTGAGGCAGTAAATCCTGCAGAAGGTTTGTCCCTCTCCATCCATCCCATGGCTGGCACCCCATGTCAGTTTGTACTACTCCTGGTGAAGTAAATTCTGTATTTCATTGAAGTTGCATCTGCCAGGCTTGATAATTGCACACCTATCCACAATTTTTTTTGTAACCATTAAGGAATCTGGGAGAGTCTCTGAATAATGTCTGCTTGTTTCTAATCAAACATTCCCTTGTGTAAATTTTCATGTCCACATGAACTTTGGGCCACACTAGTGTAAGGGCTAAAGTTATGTTTTAAGTTTAAATCACTGTGCTTAAGAGATCTATAAAACGGGGGCGGGGGGGCGGCGATGGCAGCAGCACACACCTTTAGTTCAAGCACTCAGAAGGCAGAGGCAAACTCTGTGAATTCAAGGTCAGCCTGGTCTACAAATTGAGTTCCAGGACATCAGGGACTATAAAAATGAGAGAGAGAGAGAGAGAGAGAGAGAGAGAGAGAGAGAGAGAGAGAGAGAGAGAGAATCTATAAAACAAAATACTTCTAACATTGCCCATGGACAGGGACAGATAATTTCCTGCAATGCTAGGAGCTGTTGTTTATATAAGATAGCAAACCATGAGTTTTCACTTTTGTAAACAAAGTCCATTGTCCCAACTGCACAGGATGTGCTTGTGTGATTACATATAGACAGGAGGTATGTAGACAGAAAATACATCAGGACGTAAGTACACTTGGCCCAAATTGGATGAAGGCAAGAAGTGTGTAGCTTTGAGGGGTTTGCCTTTAGAAGCGTCTGACTAACATAATTCGAAGCCATTCTCTGGGAGTCCTGGGTATGGGCCTGGACTGGACTCCAGAATCAGGCTCACAAAGCCATGTGCTGCCCTCTTAAAGCCCACTCTGCCATTACCACAGGCTCAGCATATTGCTCTGGGCAATGGTGAAGACCCAGGAAGAGGCTGTCATTGTGTAGCCCACATGATCTGTGACTCACTATATACCCCAACTGGCCTGGAGCTCTGTTGGGCATCGTGAGCTTAGCTCAACGCCCCCAGCTGAGCTGTCTGTACAGGTTTCCTGAGAGCAGAACTTCCTGTGGCTTAGCTTGATTTCTGTCTTCCCACCCGGTGTGGTAGGGAGTTGCCAGGTGCCTGACCTATGGCTATGATTGTTTTTTCCTGTTGTTTTTCACCCGGCCTCAAGTATAAATTGCTGGTCCCTCAGTAAGGCTTCGGCATTCTCCTTACTGAATGACTCGAGTCTGTGTCTTCTGTCAATCCCCCAGGCCTACGCCCGATACTCGGTAGAGTGGCAGCGCGGGCGCTGTCAGAGCTCATTATATTGCTTAGCCTTGAATTCATGATCCTCCTGCCTCAGCCTCCAAGAGCCAAGGTCACAGGCTGTGCTACCATACCAGGCTTCTGAATTTTACTCTGAGATGTCAGCCCATCTTTTTCTGGGCTGGAATGTCAGGGTTCTGTCGAGAACCAGACCCAACAGAATGTATATAGCTATAAAGGGGGACTCACCAGACTGGTGTACAGGGTCAGAGGCTGAACAGCCCCACCATGGCCACCTGAAGGTTGAAGAACCAATCTAAGCTGCTGGAAGCCTTAAGACAAGGGAACCATAGGGGCTGGAAGATAGTTAATTGGTAAAGTACTTGCCTTAACAAACACAAGGACCTGGAGTTCAAACCACCCACCCAGGACAAATATAAAAGTCAGAGGGCTGTGGTTAAGAGTGCTAGTTTCTCTTGCAGAGGACCTGGGTTCTCTTACCAGCACCCACATGGTAGGTAGCTCACACTCTTTTTTAACTCCAGTTCCAGGGGATCCAATGCTCTATTCTGGCCTCTGTGGGCACTGTATGCATGTGGAGTACAGACATACTCACAGGCAACACATCAAAATAAACTTAAAATTAAGAGGGGAAAAAAAAGTCAACATTGTGCTGTGGTAGAGACAAGTGGATCTCTGGGGCTTGTTGGCCAGTCAGCCTAACCTACTTGGTGAGTTCCAGGCAAGTTTACTGGGATCTTTTAAGATCCTAACTCAAAAAGCAGGTGAGGGAGACCTGCAGAATGACATCAAAGTTGTGTACATATTGCCTCATGTATACACACACACACACACACACACACACACACACACACACACTGATGCAGCCTGTCAGGTCCAGAATCACCCTAGAGAGCTGTAGCTCTGAGTCCACATTCAAGGACTGAAGAATCTGGGAATGTAATATTAGCAGGCAATGGGTGCAGAGGAAGGACCTCTCAGCAGCAAGTGAGTTGCCCACATGTGCACAGTTCTGGTCGCAGCCTGTGGGATGACACTGTCCATGTTTAGGGTGGGTCTCCTTCTTCCTGACTGCCCACTCCCATGCTAATCATCTCTGGAAGTGCCCTCAAAGGACGCACAGAGCATGTTTTACCCATTTGCTAGGTGTCTTTCGATCCAGTCAAGATAAACCGTCACTGATCAGGATCTAGATCTTCAATCCAAACCCAAATCTAGACTGTTGGCTCTAAAAGTCTGCCATCACCAGAACAGGAAACAAGATGGCCACCAGTGAACTGTTTACACCTGAAATTTCTCTCCAGGAAGGCACGATGAAGTCAGTGGAGTCACTGCCGTTTTCCACTCATCACATTCATCCTTAAGCTCTGTGTGCTTCTTCTAAATCATGGAAATGCTTTATTTAATTAACTTAACTTGATCTGCTTCCCAACCGAACCATAAGGGAAAGAAGGCAGACACCTAGAGCGCAGGCTGCACAGATCCACCTGCAGAAACGGAAGGACATGGGATTAATGCACTGTAATCAACTCAGGCTGGGGAACTCAAGTGTCCTAATATAAAGCTTACTTCAGAGCTATAGTAACCAAGGCAGTATGGACATAAAGTTATATGGGTGAATAGACTAAAAGTAGGGACTCCGGAAACCATGTATCCATGGCGAGTTAACTCTCAGTGTTAGTGGTGATGGCATTCAACAGGGAGAAAATTCATGGCGGATGATGCCAGGAAGACCAGATAGCTACGTGTACAGAGGAAACTGTACCCTGTGTGCCAATGTTCACACACACCAACTCAAAATGGACCAACAGGCTAAAACAGCCAGAGGCACGAGAAAAGATAACCATGAATCTTCACAAGCTTGGATTAGAAAGGGAACTCTTAGATGTCACATAAAAGGCAGAGTAGACAACGAAGAAATAGACAAGTTGGATCTCACCAAAACTAAGTGCATCAGAAGCCACCAGGCATGAAACTAGGCGGAGCAGGAGGGACGGGGAGGCGATCTTGAAGGAAGGCAGAGCGGGGCGAGCTAGAGGAAGGAAAGGGACCATCCAGCAGTGGACAGGAGGCACAGGGGAGGTCCAGGTATGGGGGTAAGGACAGAGGAAAGGGCTGGCAGCATGGCCCAGCAGATGAGGGTGCTTGAAGTGTGATGTGTGAGCTCAATCCATGCAACCCATATGGTAGAAGAAAAGAACTAATTCCATAAGCTGTTCTCTGACCTCCGCAGTTGAGCTATGGTACACACGTGTCCATACACATGCACACATGAACACAGATAGATGATAGATAGATAGATAGATAGATAGATAGATAGATAGATAGATAGAATTAATAATAAATACGACAAAACATCTAAAGAATAATTTTGAAGAACAAAGCTATCCATGTACATGAAAGCGCCATAATGAAACCAATTGCTTAATCCTAAAAAGACAGACTGAAAAATTAAAAGTGAAAAATAAACTACTACATACTAAAAATTTATGCCTCCCCAAATGCACATGTTAAAGCCCTAACTCCCAGAGTAACAACATAAAGGAGTAACTAAAATTGGGCGATGTCATAAGATTGGGTAAGGGTGGGGGCCCTGATCTGGTAGAATTAAAGCCCTTTGTAATTAATTTGTTCATTTGAGTGTATATATGGCAGAGAGTGGAGGTCAGAAGACAGCCTGTGAGAGTCAGTTCTCTTTGTACCACATGGGTCCCAGGGATCGAACTTGGGTCATAAGGCTTGGAGGCAGTCATCTTTACCCACTGTATATCTTTCTGCCCCAGGATCCATATTCTAATAAGAGACAAAAGACTGGGGCTCTAATAGACAGAACTTTTAGAAGTCAAAAGCAAAAAGGCTAACAATATAGAGTTTTAAATGGGAAAAGACTTTTTTACTTCTTTTTGTTGTTGTTGTTGTTATTTTTATAGCTGGGGAAGGGAAGGGACAGGATTTTCCTATGTAGCCCTGGCTGGCCTGGAACTCACAGAGATCCACCTGCCTCTACCTCCTGAGAGCTGGGACTAAAGACATGAACCACCACACCTGGCTGGACACAATCTTGAATAGTCATTTCTCAAAAGATGATTCATAAATGGTCCACAAATGCATGAAAGGATACTTAGCATAATTAGCCATTTATAAAATGCCAATCAAAGCCATAAGGAGAGCACTGTGATATGGTTTAGTGGGTAAAAGTGTGTGTGTGTGTGTGTGTGTGTGTGTGTGTGTGTGTGTGTGTGTGTGTGTACAAGGCTGATGACCTGAGTTCAATCCCCAGAGCCAGCATGAGGGTGGAAAGAGAGAAATAACTTTATAAAGTCATCCACTGGCCTCAGAGCAAGCACCCACACTCATGCCTACACACATATAATAAATAAATCAAATTATTTTTAAAAGCATAAAAACTCAAAAAGAGATCTCACCTCACAGTCACTGCCACGGTTGTTTTTCAAGATAAGGCAGGGAGGTGCTGGGCAGATGGTTCAGAGAAAGCAAGGCGTGGGGAGATGGCTTGGTGGGTAACAGTGCTTTGCTATACAAGTATAAAGAACTGACCTCAAATTGTCAATTGTCATGACCCACATAAAACAATGAGGCATGGTTTCACACCTGCAACCCCAGTTCTGGGGGGAAGGTGGAGACAGGAAGATCTCTGGGGCTTGCTGGCACCATGCTAGCAACAGTTTGGGTGAGAGACCCTGTCTCAAGGGAACAAGGTAATAGAACAGGGCACATAACATCCTCTTCAGGCCTTTGCAAATACATTCACAGGCGCACAGACACACTACACACACCATGCACATACTAAAAATTTGTGCCTCCCCAAATGCACATGTTAAAGCCCTAACTCCCACGTTGGGGGCAGGGGAGGTAAGGGAGAGAGAAGGAGAGAGAAATAAAAAGAAAGTAGGGCTAGGGATGTAACTCAGTGGGAAGAGTGCTTGCCCAGTCTACACGCCACGCAAACCAGGTATGGATATGTATGCCTGTGATGTCAGGCTCTGGAAGATGGAGGCAGAAGGATCAGAAATCCAAGGCGATCCTCAGCTATAGCAAGTGTAAGCTCCCTGGGATGCAGAAGACCCTGTGTCAAAGGAATGTTTTGCATAAAAATGAAGTGCTTCCAACAATGTGGCTCCCCTGGGGGCTGTACATGCTCTATGTGGAGTATAAATGGCTATGTCCTCAGTGCCAAATATGGGCGTTTCCTCAAAAGAGAGGACTGTAAACCTTGGTTTTGTTTCTGATTTTATTTGTTCGTTTGTTTGAATTCTTTTGTTCTGTTTTGGTTGTTGAGACTGTTCTGTATCCCAGGCTAGCCTCAAAGACTACACCTTCCCACCTCAAGCTCTCAAGTGCTGGAATTCTGGGTGCGTACGACCACATTCTGTCACATTAACGTTTCAAATAGCACAATTCTCCATCTAGAAATACATGCAAGAAGAACTGAAAAGAAATAGCCAGGCAGGTGTTCTCCTGCGAACATCTATAACACATAAAAACCAAAAAGTAAAATCAGTAATGTCTAGCAACAGATGAATAAATAAATAGAATGAATGCAGGCTAGAGAGATGGCTCAGCGGTTAAGAGCACTGACTGCTCTTCTGAAGGTCCTGAGTTCAAATCCCAGCAACCAAATGGTGGCTCACAATCATGCATAATGAGATCTGATGCTCTCTTCCAGTATGTCTGAAGACAGTTACAGTATACTTAGATATGTTGATAAATAAATCTTTAAGCCGGAGCAGGGGGGCCAGCCAGAGCGAGCGGGGCCAGCCGGAGCGAGCAGAGGTCCTGAATTCAAATTCCCAGCAACCATGTGATGGCTCACAACCATCAGTACAGCTACATATACATTAAATAAATAAATAGAATTAATGCATACTATGGAATATTGTACATCTATTAAAACAGGGTATAATGCTGGTACATGCTGCTGAGTGATAAACTTGGAAACCTTATGCTAAACAAGAGTTGGATATAAAAGGTGCTTGCTGGAGTCTGGGGAGGGAAGAAGGAAGCGATCATTTCACAGGAACAGTCTCCTGTGGGGGGAAAATGGAGCTGTGGTTGAAATCTGATAGGAGTGGTTGGTTGCACAATGTCATGAGCATAAGAACACCCCAGAATTGTACACATTAGGCTGATTTTATGTGTAGCGAATTTCATCTCAATAAAAAAATAAGAGGAGAGGGCTGGCAAGATGGCCCAGCGAGTGGAGACACTTGCCTACGAAACCTGGTGAGCTGAGTGTGATTCCTGGGACCCACACTGTAGCAGGAGGACACTGGGAACACTGTCCTCTGCCTCCACATGTGCACCATGGCACAAGCAAACACACATGCAAATCGTTTTTAAAAATAAGTAAATATAATAACAGAAATAAGCACTGTTCATCTCAGCAAACAGAGGTGATTAGATCTCTGTGAGTTCAAGGTCTACCTAGTCTAGAGAATGAGTTCTGGGACGGGGCCTTTGTTAGGGTTTCACCGCTATGAAGAGACGCTACACCACAGCAACTCTTATAAAGGACATTTAATTGGACTGGCTTACATATTCAGAGGGTCAGTCCATTATCATCATGGCGGGAAGCAGGGCAGCATCCAGGCAGGCATGGTGCTGAAGGAGCTGAGAGCTCTACATCTTGTTCCAAAGGCAGAGAGTCCTAAATATTCACTGGGAAAGGCAATGCAATTGTAGTCAGAACAGCCGCAGTGAGGTGGGTACTCATTTTCCTCTCTTTGGCTCCACCCTCAGAGAAGATGAAGACATAGACACACACAGGTCCCTCCTTGTCAGAGGAAAGGCCTTCCTGAAATGGCTCCCTCAGCCTTGAGTGACATAAGACTCCAGCCCACCTCCTGATACTATACCATGAGATCTTCTAGACCCCTGAGGCAGGACTGTATCACTGAGCAGGCAAGGGCTCCAGGGCCCATACGACCCACTGTGGGGAGTGGATGGAATCCTAAGTGACTGTATTGTTGACAAGGGCACAACCACATCAAGGACCCCAATGACTTAGACCCAGGGGAGGCAAAGCTTTCCTCTGTGAGAATATTGACAGTGTATACAGAAAGCATCTACCACAGTATCCTTCCCATCATTTACAGCAGAGATTGTTCCCCTTTGGAAACCTCTCTCAGAGGTGAGGAGACCCCCCGCCCTCTTCCTGTGCTGTTCTCACATGATAAACTTGCTGAGGGTGGGGTTGTTGCAGTGGTAGGCATCAAAAGTGAAAAGCTAGGACTTAGAATGTTCTATGTTTACTCTGCGGTCTTTCACGACAATTTAATATTTGGAAGAGCACATATCTATGACTTTTGTTTTGAGATAGAATGTTACTATGTAGCCCAGGCTAGCCTCAAACTGGCAATCCACTTGCTTCTGCCTCCTGAGTGACAGTATTGCAGGAGCATGCCCTTGTGTTAGGATGTTTCTAAGGACATCATCCCTCTGTTTCCATGAAGTCCACTATGTTTGGAATGGAAACATTTGTAGAAAAAAATAATCTTACTAAATAGCATGAAGGTTTTCTCTTGTCATTTTGTAAACAATATGTTCCAAAACTGTTGGAGTGGTATTTCCATTGTTTTAAGTATAAGCAAAATATGCAGGAGATGTGCCTACTATGCAGAATGCCATGACTCAATAAAAAGGACTGCACCATCTATTTTAGTAATCACACAGGTCCTGAAACTTCGGACCCTCGGAGACAAGTGTATATACGCTTTTTGAGGTGGCTAACCTCACACTCCTAGAACCAAGCATTCCCTTGACTCTTCCTCCCAAGAAGCAAAGACTGTAGGCATGTACTACTACACAATTAGAGGAGAAAACCTGTGGTTTGGAAGAGTTGGAGCAACGGCAGAGCACTGGCTGCCTTCCAGGAGACCCGGATAGAATTCCCAGCTCCCAACGGTCTGTAACTCCAGTTCCAGAGGATCTGATGCCCTTTTCTGGCCTCCAAGGGCACCAGGCATACACGTAGTGCATGGGTACACATGCAGAGAAAGCACCCATACATACAAAATTAATTTTTTTAAGTTTTTTTAAATGTGGTTTGAAACAAAAAAGCATTCTTGTAACATTCCTGAGACCAAAGCTACAGATGGAATAGTAGCTAGCAGACGACTCCAACAGGTCAAGCTAGACCACCTCAGTTGTAGCGAACTTGCCTAATATGTGGAAAGCCCTGGGTTTGATCCTGGGTCTCCAGCAATGCAAAAAAAATAAGAAAGAGGAAATGGGAGAGGAGGAGGAGGAAGAAGAAGAGGAGGAGAAGGAGGAGCAGGAGGAGGAGCTGTACGACTAGATTAAAACTGTACCAGAGAGGATGGAGAGACTCCAGAAAGCATCTTATAAACAGGATCCAAACTTCTCAAACCTCCTGGAAAGCTCAAAGGATGTAGGTGAGCTACAGAGTGGGGTGCAGGGTTGGAGTTGTAGCTTAGGAGAACAGCACTTGCCTCATATGCACAGGACACTGAGTACATCCCCAGAACAAAGGGAGGAAAAAGAAGATATGAGACCATGGAGATAGCTCATCAGATAAAGACGCCTGCTCACAAACCTGATTACTTGAGGTCTAACTCAAAACCTGTGGGGTAGAATTCTTGACTCCCATAAGATGTACACACACACACACAAATGTAAAACAATTTTTTAAAGAAAGAAGAGGGAGCAAGAAGAGACAAAACAAGAAAAACTAAAGAAAAAGTATCTAGAGCTGAGAATAAACAAGGACCTCTGACCGCCGGTGTCACACAGCCACCACCCCCATCCCTGACACCACATGGCCTCTGGGGATGTGCTTTGTGCTGTCACCAAGAAAAGTAGGACTCCGTATGCCCTCTCTCCCCCTCCTCATTTTCTTTCAAAATAGTTTTACATTTGTGTGTGTGTGTCTGTCTGATTGTGTGTGTGTCTATGTGTGTGTGTGTGTGTGTGTGTACATGCCTGTGTATGCACCTTGTACAGAAGAAACACCTGTCAACCTTATCCTTCCTTTCTCCCTGCCAAGGAGCACAGAAGTGTCTCCACCATAGGAAAAAAAAAAATTTCCGGTTTCCTCCAGTTTGCCTGTCCAAGTGTTAAGTCCCCTCAATGTGGCCAAGCAGAGCAGAGTCCATTTGCATACTGCCACACTACTAGGAGAAGCCAGCTGGAAGGGGTCCTGGGTAAGAAATAGTCTCTCCCCAAGGAGTTAGGGGTATCATGCACCTATAAATCCAGGGGCAAGAGCTCGCTGACCAAGAATGATACCTTTGATGGAGTATGTCTGTGGGAGGTTCAGGTAGAGTTGACCTTCAAGAGTTATGGAATCTGTCTCCCACCTCCTCTCAAAAAAGCTATTTTACAACATTTTAAGTAGCCACCTGCATTCCTCAAAGATGAGTTTTGTTCATTCCTTAGCTCAGCTGACTGCCAGAAATCTGCTAATTCATTTTCCCTGTGCAGGAGAGTCCAGGACTTAGCTTTTCCCACCCTCACATGGCCCTTTCTGGCTTCTGTGGCTCGGTATAGACTGAGAAGAGCTGAGCTCAGCCAAACAAAAACCCAGCCTATATTCTCCAAGATCCCAGCCAGGATGCACTGCCCAACAAAGCTTGGGGAAGACCAGATAAGATCTATCCTGGCTTTCCCAGGTGACTTTATACATCTCTCAGCACCTGAGCTATGGTAACTACCAACCCACCTCAGCCATCCACCACCACACACACAAGGTTCCCTTTGTATTATAACCTCAACTCTGTCTACACACTACTCCTCAACCCATGGCCTATTGTATATATTTGCCTGTGTGTACACATGTGAGTGCAAGTGCCTGTGATGGCCAGAAGAGGGCAGTAGATCCTCTGGGACTCAAACACAGGTTCTCTGGGAGAATAACCAATGTTCTTAACCACTGAGCCATCTCTCCAGCCCACACACACACATACACACAAACACACAAACACACACACACACACACACGCATACATGCACACACGCACACTGATCTGGAACCCCACAAATTTAGCTAGTCAGCCCTAAAAATCTGCTTTGTGGCTTCTTCCCCATGCTAGGATTACGAAGCACATGCCTCACTTCTTTTAGGTGGATTCTAGGGATCAAACTCAGGTCCTCATGCCTACAAAGCAAGCACCTTACTGGCTAAGCCATCCCTCCAGCTCCCTCATCTGAATGAGAATGCTTAGATAGCAGGTAACTGCACCTTCAAAGTTTAGCTAAATCCTAGAGCTAGAAACAGCTCTCTACTACAAGCAATTCAGGGCCCACACCCCTCCCACCTCCTTTGTGGGGCCATCACACCCTGGGTTATAATTGCCAGACATAATCACCCCAGGACTCATTATCAGACACCTAGGAGCAGACCTACACCCCAGAGCAGAGGCTTCTGAGGTTCTTCATACCAGTCAAACCAAGAGCTGATCACCTAACCTCATCCTTCCTACTTCAGAAACAGTATGGCTCCAGCTTACAGTCTTCCCTAATTCTTCCCAGTGCCCCGCCCCCTGCACCCCAGTGTGATGTGCAAGCCTCTGCCTGGAGATGAAGCAGTCTCACAAACTTCCAAAGGTGCTTACTTAGGATTCCCTTGGCTTGCCGTACCTAAAGAGAAGTACTTTTTACATTTATGTATTCATTCATTCGTTCGTTCATTCATTGGTGTGTGTGCTCACATATATACCCACTTGTACATGTGGAGGTCAGAGGACAACTTATAGAAGTTCGTTCTCTCCTATTATGTGGATCCTGAGGATCAAACTTGGGTCCTCAGGTTTAACAGCAAGCACCTCTACCCACTGAGCCATCTTGCCAGCCTAATACTAACATATTTATTATAGGCACAATAATCTGTCATCTATTATGGTGCTATGGCATATTATTTATACTAGTTTATACTAAATAATGAACAATACCTTGACTATAATAAATTGTATCCATTTCGAAGCAACAGCTTTTCAGTTCCACCCCCTTCTGGAACCTCCCTTACCCTGTTTTCCGCTCTCCTTCTTGCCAAATTCTTACCACATACCACTCACCACTTCCTCATCAGAACATGCCATTTTTGCAGGTTACTCTGTCTGGATTTAGTGCCACTTGCCCCAGACTCCTCTGCTGTTGCCGCCCCCATAAGTGTAGGGCCTGGAGCTCTGACATTCCCAGAACTCCAATTGGTGGTGCCAATTGCCACCTATCTGCAATTCCCGCTAGACACCCTCACTGGGACTCTAACCTGCTCCTTGGTTCATGCACTCATCTCCAAGCACCTCCAGCTACATCCTGAACTCATAGCCTTTGCCCTAACACTGTCTTTTCTCTGTTATTTCTTCAGAGAAGCTCTCTAGAAACCTGGGAGTCCCTTGGCCCTCACCAAAAACCTCTCAGGAGTACCTAGGTAGTGTGTATCCTCTGGTCAGCTTCTTTGAGCCAGCAGTCATCACTCACCTCCATGACAGCCCCTCCCCCCTCAGCTGGATTCCAGCCCTTTGCTGAACCCCTTTGTCATTCCAGTGCCCTCCCCAAGCCCTTTTCCACTTATCCATCCCTGATGCTACATCAGGCTTCTCCCCTGATTTAGGACCTTTCATAGTTCCCTATCATTCACAAAGAAAGTCTTAAACCTTTTACCTAATGAATGCGGTCTTTTAGGAGTGGCTTAGCTTTCATGCACATCTCTAGCCTGCTCCTCCTCCCACCCCACGCCCCAGCAGCACTCACTCCAGAATGCAGTGCCCAGACACACTTCTGTTATATTACTCCTTCTCTTGCTTCTGACGCTCCCTTGAGAATGCCTGCCCATAAGCCCACTGCTCTCTCCCATGCCTTCTCCAAATGCTCTCTCACATGATCCTTGTAGTATCAGATTGCTCTTATTTCTATCCGTGTTTATTCAAAGATACATCTTCCCAGGCATGGTGATCTCAACACTCAGGATTGCCAGGATTTCAAGGTTAGCCCCATCTACATAGTAAATTCCAAGCCAGGCTAGACCCGGGGGCAGTGGAGAACCAGGACCTGGTGAGATAATTCAGTGGATAAAACACAAGCCTGATGATCTGAGTTCCAATCCCCACAACCCATCCTGGAAGGAGAGAACCAACTACTAAGACTTGGTGCATGTCTGCTATCATGCACACCACACACAATAATAAATTTTAAATGTCCTTTCAGAAATCAAAAACAACATTCTTGAAAACCAGTGTCTTAGATACTTTTCTAATTCTCTGATAAAACACCATGACCAAGGCAACTTATAGAAGACTTTATTGGCGGCACCTACAGTTTCAAAGGGTGAGTCCATGACCATCATGGCAAGGAACATGGCAGCAGGCAGGCAGGCATGGTGCTAGAGCAGTACCTGAGAGCTCACATCTTGGTCCATAAGCAACAAACTGGGCATAGTGGCGCTCGCCTTTAGTCTCAGCACTTGTGTGGCAGAGACAGGTGGATCTCTGTGAGTTCAAGGCCAGCCTGCTCTACATATGGAATTATGGGACAGCAAGGGCTACATAAAGAGACCCTGTCACAACAAACAAACAAAGCAGAAGACAGAGAGACAGTGGGAGGGGGGAGGTGTACTGTGAATGGTGTGGGCTTTTTAAACCTCAAAGCCCATTCCCCAGTAACACCCCTACCTCCTCATTCTTCCCAAATAGTTCCTCCAACCAAACATTCAAATACATGAGCCTATAGGAGCTGTTCTCATTTAAACCATCACATAGGCATCGTAGCGAATGCCTATAATGCCAGCAGTGAAAAGGCTGAAGCAGAGGGATTTCTATGAGTTTGAGGCCAACCTGGGCTTCCTAATGAGTTCCAGTTTGTGTGTGTGTGTGTGTGTGTGTGTGTGTGTGTGTGTGTGTGTGTGTGTGTGAAGATTGTGCCAGGACCTAGAGCCCTAAAAACACAGCAGTAAAGAAGACACACATGGACTGCAATGGACTGTGACCTCAAGGCACTGTCTATCACATATTCCTCCTCCCCAGATACCACTTCCTGCCTCCTACCTCAGTGCTGACAGACAACAAGCGTAAAGAGCCACCAGGGCCGTTCAGGGTCCATATGGGCATCCAGTCACCCAGTCCCCATGCTTCCCCAGGGGACTCTTACTAAAGAATACACCTATACCCCCAGCCCAACAAAGGTGGAAGCGAGAGAATGAAGAGTTCAAGGCTAGCCTGTGCTACAGAGTGAGGACCCTGTCTCAAAAACGAACAACCAAACATCTCGCTGACTGTTTCACAGACTCTCTCTAAACCTTCTGTGTCTCCCAGCTGACAAGTCCAGACAGACAAGGACCCCATTTCTCCAGCCTCGGTTCAGCATTCGCTACCGCTCCGCTTTGCTCGGCTCTGCTCGGCTCTGCTCGGCTCTGCTCGGCTCTGCTCCGCTCCGCTTTGATCCTAGGCCTTTTGCTCATGCTGCGGTCTCTGCCTTAACCACCTCTTCCCTCTTCTGCTTAGTTATTGCAGAGTAGGAACTGCTTCCGCTAGCAACCAAAGGCAGGAGTTTTGTGGGTGTACTGGCTGGTTTTGTGTGTCAACTTGACACAGCTGGAGTTATCACAGAGAAAGGAGCCTCCCTTGAGGAAATGCCTCCATGAGATCCAGCTGTAAGGCATTTTCTCAATTAGTGATCAAGCCGGGAGGGCCCCTTGTGGGTGGTGCCATCCCTGGGCTGGTAGTCTTGGGTTCTATAAGAAAGCAAGCTGAGCAAGGCAGAGGAAACAAGCCAGTAAGTAGCATCCCTCCATGGCCTCTGCATCAGCCCCTGCTTCCTGACCTGCTTGAGTTCCAGTCCTGACTTCCTTTGATAATGAACAGCAATGTGGAAAGTGTAAGCTGAATAAACCCTTTCCTCCCCAACTTGCTTCTTGGTCATGATGTTTGTGCAGGAATAGAAACCCTGACTAAGACAGTGGGTCAGCAGAGTAGCCCTGGACCAGCTGTGAAACTCATCTCAGCCCTCATCGAGTTGGCTGAGCTCATCACCAGCTGACATGTGGGCTGACCGGGTGACTGGACGGGTTCACTTCACGTCTGGCCATTATCAGGCAGGTGTGTCAAAAAGCAGCACGGCAGGTCTTCCTCACACGGCAGCCAGGTGACACACACTGTGTTTAAGGGAAACCATCAGCCAAAAAAGCATCCACGGTCAAACCCATAGTCAATGTGAAGAGAGCATGGATATGAAGTGTCTTCAGTGTAGGGATCAGCCATGGTCTGCCCCTACTAATGTGTCACAAGCCTTCACAAGTACAGTAGACCTGTCCTTCACAAATCACCCATAATACTGTCAGTCCAACAAGTCCCTAGCATAGCCTCTAATATGCATCTAACCTCCAGTAGGGTGGGGTTGCTCCAGAACACTCCTTAGAGGTGGCTCCTCTTGATTCAGAGAGGTCCGGGAACTAAAACCATAAGTAATCTACCCCCATATGAAGCAAGGATGGGATCTGCTCAATAGATGCTCCTAATAAAGGGGGAGAAATAAGCACAGAGAATTGTCCAAGACAGTTCTGAGCTCGAGCCAGGAACATGGAGTCAGAACCATCCTGCAGTATTGCAGCTAAAGAGATCCCCATGTTTCTTAGCTCTTAGCCACACCCTCAGACTCTTGGTCCTACCTTCTAAGCATTCCTTCTTCCTACTCCTCTTCTTCCCCTCTTCTTGTGTGGTATAGGTGAGTATGTACGGATACACTCCCCTGGGCATTCATTTACATGTAGAAGCCAAAGGCTGAGTCCAGATGTCTTCCTCAATTATTCTCAACCTTATTATTCTCAAAGACTTGTATTCATGTGTGTGCGTGTGGGCATTAGTTCTTCTGGAGCTGGGATTATGGGTGATTGTAAGCAGCCTGACATGGGTGCTGGGGACTAACTCTAGTCTTTTTTAAGAGTAGCCAGAGCCGGGCGGTGGTGGCGCACGCCTTTAATCCCAGCACTTGGGAGGCAGAGGCAGGCGGATTTCTGAGTTCGAGGCCAGCCTGGTCTACAAAGTGAGTTCCAGGACAGCCAAGACTACACAGAGAAACCCTGTCTCGAAAAAACAAAAAACAAAACGAAAAAAAAAAAAAAAAAAAAAAGAGTAGCCAGGAGCTCTTAACTGGTAAGCCACCTCTACCTTATGTTTTGAGACAGAGTCTCTCACCAAACTTTGAGCTCATCATTTAGGCTAGACTGAGCTCCCAAGATCTACCTGTTTCCATCCCCCACCACCACCACCCACCCCTTCAGTGTTGGAGTTATAGGCATATGCTGCCACACCCAATTTTTTTTAAGTGGATGCTATCAATCAAACTCAGGCCCTCCCTTTGCTCCCACAGTCATCTCCCTGACAGTTCCCTTCTTTTCCCTGAGAAAAAGCTCATATGTGCTTAGATCTGCTTCCTGTCCAAAGAAAGTTGGGATCCACTTTCGCCCTGAACTACTTCCAGTCCTTTGGCATCCAAATTTCTGCAGCTTTGTCTAATACAATATTCTTTAAAACCTTATGGGCTTTCTGTGACTGTAACTTGAACCCATGTGTGCACTAAATGCCACACCCATGATTAATTTCAGAAAGACTCTACTTAGGCTGCTGTACACATCTTTAATAGTCTCAGAAGCCCTTTTGTTGAACTCAAAGATTCCGAAAAACACCATGCAATACTTTCTGGGGTCTTAACAAAGGCTCTACAGCCACACTCTTGATTTAATCTTTTCTTTAGGCCGTTTTCTTACTTTAAGAATCCATTCCCTCACAGACTGAGAATGAGGACCGGCTTTATTTTCCAAAGCACAAACTGGGCAGGACCTACTTAGCTAGTGCCTCCCTCCCTTTTAATAATCACACAGCTAGAAGGATACAAATGACACTTTCAGCACTCTTTCTAGATCCCTTTAGAACTCACAACTTCATTAAACGACTGTCTTATCTTCATTAAGATGCACACCTTTAATCCCAGCACTTGGGATCAACTGCAGAGGCAGATGGATCTTTGAGTTTGAAACCAATCTGGTCTATAGAGTAAGTTCCAGGACATTCAGGGCTACACAGAGAGACCCTGTCTTGAAAAACAAAAAACAAAAAAGAAAAACAAGAGGAGGAGAAGAAGGAAGAGGAGGAGGAGGAGAAGGAGAAAGATAAGGAGGAGGAGAATATTGGGGGTGTAAGGAAGCATGGACTACAAAGTGAGTTCAAGGCCAGTGTGATAGTTTGAATAAAAATGGCCCCCACAGACCCATAGGGAGAGGCACTATTATGAGGTGTGGCCTTGTTAGAGGAATTGTGTTTCTGGGAATGGGCTTTTGGGGTTTCAGAAACTCAAGCCAGGCCTGGTGGCTCTCTCTCCCTGCTGCCTGTAGATCCAGATGCAGAACTCTCAGCCCCTTCGCCAGCACCATGTTCCTGCCCTGAAGATACTGGACTAAATCTCTGAA
Organism: Tokudaia tokunoshimensis; assembly: GCA_036184795.1. Classification (NCBI taxonomy): domain Eukaryota; kingdom Metazoa; phylum Chordata; class Mammalia; order Rodentia; family Muridae; genus Tokudaia; species Tokudaia tokunoshimensis. The sequence continues at coordinate 45,217,017 of BTHU01000008.1, forward strand.
ACTGCAAGCCGGTGGCAATTAATGTTTTACTTTATAGGCGTTGCCGTGGTCATTGAGCCTCTTCACAGCAATATTATTGCTGTTATGAGACACCTTGACCGAAAGCAATCTGAGGAGGAAAGGGTGTGGTGTGCTTTGTTTTCACTCACAGTTCCATGTATCTGTTCATCTTCAAAAGCAGTGAGGGTAGGAACTCAAGCAGAGTAGGAACCTGCAGGCAGGAGCTGATGCGGAAGTCATGGAGGAATGCTGCTACAGGCTTGCTCCCCATGGCTTGCTCAGCTTGCTTTCTTATAGAACCCAGGGCTACCAGCCTAGGGATGACCCCACCCATAATGGACTTTGCCCTTCCACATCAATCACTATTTAAGAAAATGTCCTACAGGCTTAGCTACAGCCTGCTTTTATAGAGGCACTTCTTTTGATGGAGTTTGTGTCTTCTCTGATGACTCTAGCTTGTGCCAAACTGACTTAAAACTAGCCAGGACAGTCAGCATGAGCTGCACAGTTCATAAAAGGAAAAGAGGGTTCTTGAGGTGGGCCTTTGGCTCAAGGAGCTTGCCACAAAGCTTGATGACCTGAGTTTAAGCCCTGGCTGCCACATGGTAGGAGAGAACCAACTCCTGCAAATTGTCCTCTGATCTCCACGCATGGACCATGGTATGCAAAAGGACATACACAAACACACAATAAAAAAATGAAAATGTAAAAAAAAAATTGTCTTAGTCTGTGTTCTATTGCTGTGAAGAGATATGATCAAAGCAACTCTTACAACAGAAAGCATTAAATTGGGGCTGGTTTGCTGTTTCAGAGGTTTAATCCATTATCATCAAGTCAGGGAACATGGCAGCACACAGGCAGATATGGTGCTGGAGAAGTGAGAGTTGAACATCTGAATCCACAGGCAGCAGGAAGAGAGAGACACTAGGCCTGACTTGGGCTTTCAAAACCTCAAAGACCATCCCCAGTGGCACACTTCCTCCAACAAGGCCACACCTCCTAGTCCTTCTCAAGTAGTACCTCTCTCTGATGACCAAGCATTTAAACATATGAATCTATGGAACCATTCCTATTCATACACACTTAAATACAAGGGTTTTTTTTGTTTGGTTGGTTGGTTTGGTTTTAGATTAGCAAAAAGGAAGAACTAGAAGAAAAGAGATGTGTTTATCTCATTGATTTGAAATATGAAGCTCAAGAATGTAGACCCATATTGCCAGCACCTGGTAGGACCCTTCCTTCCAGCAGCTTCTGGGGAGTTTCTAGAAGAATCACAAAGAAGAGATATCACACAGAGTAGAAGCAGAAAATAAGATGAGACTAGTCTAGTCCTTCATTAATCCACTCATGAATATGGAAACCCTGTGGCCTAATTACCTTCCACCAGGTCCCACCTCTTAAGGGTAGCACCAGATTCATACAGTTGTACTGCAGACCGAGCTTCTAGCAAGAGTGACTGGGGGACTCACACATATCTGAACCACAGGACTATCTCCTGCCCTCTAGGTCACCATATCCAATGTTTTTCCAACTGTGTTACCACGACATAGCACAAGCACTCTTGCTCCAGATGCCATGTAATTTCCTTAGTAAGAAAGCTTGGGACCATTCAGGGTAGCTACAGAACAGGCAGACTTTTTGCATGTTGGCACCAGAGGAGAATGTTCCGGCAAATGAGGGACAAAATATATGGCTCTCCAGTATTCACGTGCAGGAATCTCCTAGCATCACCTTTGCATCGCCTCTGCATGACCTGTTGACTGAAGTAACCCTCGCCAAAGAGCCCAGAAGAGGACCCAGGACTGTGGTGGGACACTGTATGCTTGGCACTTGGAAAGTACAAACAGGACAGTCAGAATTTCAAAGTCATCCTCAGCTATATAGGAAGTTGGAGACACAGAGATATTCTCTCCTCTTCTCTTCTCTTTTCTTCTTCTTCTTCTTCTTCTTCTTCTTCTTCTTCCTCCTCTCTCTCTCTCTCTCTCTCTCTCTCTCTCTCTCTCTCTCTCTCTCTCTCTCTCTCCCTATGTCCAGACTTTAGAGTACATCAGATCACTCTATAGAAGGTTTTGAGCCACCAAGTGGTTGCTGAGAATTGAACTCAGTACTTCTGCAAGAGCAGACAGTGCTCTGAACTGCTGAGCCATCCCTCCAGCCCCAAGACTTCATTTCTTTCTCTCTTTTTTAAGATTTATTTCATGTATATAAGTACACTGTAGCTGTCTTCAGACACACAAGAAGAGGTCATCTGACCCCATTACAGATGGTTGTGAGCCACCGTGGTTACTGGGAATTGAACTCAGGACCTCTGGAAATACAGTCAGTGTTCTTAACACTGGGCCATCTCTCTAGCCCCCGTCTTTATTTCTTAGTGAAGGAATATACAATAATTTTCATCTATGTTTTAGAATCAACATGGGCTGATCTGGGGTAGTTTGTTGTTTTGAGAAATTTATTTATTCATTTATTCATTCATTCAGTGTTTTGTTTTTTGGGACAAGGTCTCATATATACCAGGCTGGCCTCAAACTCTCTATGTAGACAAACATTGCCTTGAACTCCTGACCCTCCCTCCTCCAGTTCCTGGGTTCTGAGATTACAGACATGCAGCACCATACCTGGTTTAACCCCTGGGATTCATGCATCTGGGCAAGCATTCCACCCACTGGGCACCATCCCCAGCCTCCCTTCTATTGTATATTGGATCACAATTACACACACTTTTGTGGTCATGTGTACACAAAAAGCATGTCACCTGGGAGCTGTCTGAGCTAGGCAATCCCAAATGGTGACTCATAGTCAGTTCTGAGCTAGGCAATCCCAAATGGTGACTCATAGTCGGTTCTCCACATATGTAGCTCAGACTTCTTCACACAGGAACTAATTTCCAAGAAAGCAACTGCTAACAAAAAAAGCAGTGCTTAGGCATTTGTTTGCATCACACAAAGTTTGTCATATGGCCACACCCAGAACTGGTATAGATGCTGAAGGCTTAATTTACTGGGGGCTATCAATGTGACAACCTACCACCCATGAGCAACTCTGGTTCATCTTTAAAGACACCATACACAGGTAGGAAGAAGGGAATGAATGACTCTGCCAACACTCTGATAACATCTATAAAATGTGGTGGTCTGGATGAAAATGGCCCCCATAGACTCACAAGGAGTAACATTATTGGAGGCATGACCTTGTTGGAGTAGGTGTGGCCTTGTTGGAGGAAGTATGTCACTGGGCAGGTGAGGTTTCAGAAGCTCAAGCCAGGCCCAATAACTTACTCTTTCTTCCTGCTGCCTGTGGATCCAGATGTAGACTCTCAGCTACCTCTCCAGCACCGTGTCTGCCTGTGTGCCGCCATGCTTCCTGCCATGACAATGGCCTAGACCTCTGAGCTATAAGCCAGGTCCAATTAAATGTTTTCCTTTCTAAGAGTTGTTGTGGTCATGGTGTCTCAGCACAACAATAAAACCCTAAGGAAAAAAATTCTACATGGCTATATCTATATGACTATAAAGGGTGACTGCCTCTGGGTTGTTCTAAAGAAAAGTATTTTGCTGTTGTTTTAATCTTGAGGAGTTTGTTACCCATGTGTCCCAACCTGGAGCTACTGGAGACAAAGGAGAGGGGACCCAAGTGACCAACAAGAGGCCATCTTACCTTGATTCAGTTCCTTCCTGCTATTAGCTTCTGATTTGTCAATTAGGAAATGGGAGACTTTTAGTCTCCTCCCATCTCCATCCATCATCCCATTCCGAATCCTGGGTTGTCTTCTTTGAGCCTTTGATTCCATCCTACTGGAGAGGTTGCTCCAGCAGATACAAAGTTGCAAGCTCCCAACCGGCCATGCTCCCCTCCCCTTTCTGAAGGCAGAATGCCTGGGGACCCAGAAAGTAGGCCAGGGCCTGGAAACCTTGGCAAAGTAGCACAGCTAGGCCTTGGATGGGCGTGCAGAGTAGCATTGGGAGCCTCAGCCCGCCCGAGCCCTGACACACCTAACAGCCCTCTGAGTAGTCTACGGCCTGCCCCAAAATAAAAGAGCCAACCAGCTCCAGTCCGGAGCCGTGGGAGGAGAAAGTGTCAAACTAAAGCAATAGTTCTCCGATAAGAAAGATCCCTGAACCTGATTCAAAAGCCCCTAAACTGGAAGGAACACACTGCAGCTCAGGGACAGGAAAATACATCATGTGTGGAGTGAGAAAGACAAGAGGCCGAATGAATGAGGAAAAAATGGTGTTCGGGGTAAACAGCTGAGGTCAGGGACCGGGGTCCTTAGACATTCCCCTATGAATTTCTAAGAACCCACCCAGTAAAGCTGGGTGAGTTCATCTATGAAAGGGGGTGGTCTTCAGGGCCCCTGTTCCTTAGATCCCAACCCCCAGGGAACTTTACATAAAGACCCCAGGGGTTCAGTGGCTTACCAGAAAAATAGCCCTCACTCCTGTTAGAATGTGCCATTATCTCCAGCACTGGGGAACCACCTAGAACTCCAAGGGAGGGGACTGAAATTACATCTGCAGGCCCAGGGATGGCTTCCAACAGTGCCATTTACTGTATTGGAAGCTTCAGTGACTATGCCAGGACCAACTTCTATAAAGAAATAGGAGAATGGGCAGGCAGATGGCTGAGAGGCAGAGCCAGGCCACAAGACTCCCCGACCAGAGTTCAGAGACCAGGAACCAAACCAGCCTTAAAAAAAAAAAAAAAAAAAAAAAAACAAACACAAGGCCAGCAAGATGGCTCAGTGGGTAAAGGTGCTTGCCAACAAGCCTGACAGCCTGAGTTCAATCGCCATGAACTACATGGTAGAAGGAGGGAAGAACCAACCAACTCTGGAAATCTGTTCTCCAAATATGTGCACTCAGACACACACACACACATTAGTATAAACAATTTTAAATTTCATTAAAAAATAATTTGTAAACAGATCATTAGCACAGGTTTTAGAAAGACCCTCTTGGTGACATCAAGTAGATGGGGTATCCCTGAGGACCAGAAACTGGGTCTCAGCCTTTCTGGTTAGTCTTATAACCCCATTCTGAGAGTTCTCTCTTTTCTCTTCCACTAGCTGAGAAGTGGAGTGACTCAGCCCAGGGCACTTGAGCTCCAAAGTCCCACAATTGGTCAGCCTGACTGCTAACCAGACATGAAGTAACAAGGAGTGGATAAGTGGGGTTAGTAAGTGACCATGGATATGCTGGTCCCGGCGATGCTGGATAGAGGCATACCTCCTTTCCTTCTCTAAAGACCCAATAGGATCATCTTGTACTCATGGAAGTAAGAGCATTCTAGCTGGTTGAGCCAGAAAGTGCAAGTTCACCTGGAGGTAGTGATACATGCTTTTAACTCCAGTACTCAGGAGGCAGGGGCAGGTGGATCTCTGTGAGTTCAAGGCCAGCCTGCTCTATAGAGAGGATTTTGGGACAGCCAGGATTACACAGAAAAAAAAAAAAAAAAAACCCTTTCTGGAAAATCAGAAAGAAAGAAAAAAAAAAGAAAGAAAGGAAGGTGCAACTTCAAGATCTGGAGTCACAAGTAGAAAGCACTGCTTCCCCACAGAGCTAAGTGTTTTGAGTACTTGAAGGTGGGCATGCCTGGGGTGCAGAGACAGGCCAGGCGGGTGCACCCCTTGCCTTGCTTCCGAAGGGCTACTCTAGCATGGAAAACAACCAATCCACTCCCTTTGCTGGGGGGGGGGGGGGAGGTGGGGGGAGAGGAACAGGCTCCAAAGCCCAAACCTGTCCCTGGAGGCTCAAGAGTAGATCTCCAGCCTAGAAGCAAAGGAAGGGGGAAGCTGGAGGGCCTCCCTCAGGTTATCCAGGCTTCCGAAGGCTCTAGCAAAGAAAGGGTTACAACCTTAAAAGGAGAGCGTCCCGGGGTATGGGAAGGAGGCTGCCCCACCCGACCCGATCCCCAGGGTCCCTAACCACCTTTTCCCTGGGCTTGCCGGCCCAATCACAGGGCTGAGTGCCTCTTTAGCTGCAGCAAGCCACTTCGGACACCCAAATGGAACACCTCCAGTCAGCCCTCGCGGACCACCCCACCCCCTCCATCCTTTTCCCTCAGCCTCTGATTGGCTGAATCTAAAGCCCCTCCCTGCTCCCCCCTCTCTCCCCACCCTTGGTGAAAACTGCGGGCTTCGCGCTGGGTGCAGCAACTGGAGGCGTTGGCGCACCAGGAGGAGGCTTCAGCTAGGGGAGTCCAGGTGAGAGCAGGAGTCGGGAGGGACCCGCGCATACAAGGATAGGCTCAGGGCGAAGGTGCAAGCCTTCCCCAGCTACAGCTTTGGGAAAGGATACCTGGGCGCTCCTATATGGGGGCGCGGGAACTGGGGAAGGAACGTGTTCCCAAGGCCGGGGCGGGAGTGGACGGCTGTGCAGGGTCACGGGCTTTCTCCTGCTGACGGGCGCTTTCTAAGAGTGGGTGCCGGAGGAGAACCGTGAGGAAGGACATCAAGGACAGCCTTTGGTTCTGCCTTCCACCCAGAGGTCCCCAAGCTCAGATAGCCTTAGTGGTGCAAATAGAGAGGAGGTGGGTAGCAAGCTAGAGGGAGTCTCCGCCGGTGACCTCGTGGCTGGCTGGGTGCGGGGCACCGCAGGTAAGGAAACCGCAATGTTGCAGGAGGGGACTGGGAGCAGGCGCGGGGGAGGGGAAAGCTAGAAAGGAGGATGCGAGCGAGCTAGGCGGGGGTGCGGGAGGGAAGGAGAACCTCAACTGGTAAAGGAAGATTAAAATGCGGAAATAGCATCAGGGTGGGGTTAGCCAAGCCGGGCTTCGGGGAAAGGGCGCAAAGTTTGGCTGGGTGTAGGCTTAGGTGGACTGGGTATGAGATTCGGGGCGCCGGAAACAAACTGCTACCCCTCTGGCTAGTGCTGCCAGACTTCTCCAGCCCCAGCCCCATTTCTTTCCACTAGTGTTCCCTCTAACCTCCCCCTGAATCCCAAGCCCGCACTCCCTCCTCCAGTGTTATCAGATCCAAGTTCTATGCCACCCGGCAGCCCTCGGAAGGTGGAAGCAGACGGATGGAGTTTGAGATCAACTTGGGCTACACCAAGGCTTCTTAAGGAGACCTTGTCTCTAAAATAAATAAATTAGTCTCCTTTCTCTGCCACAGTACCTTGGGATCCGGCTCCTGGCCGTAGTTCCTCCCCAGGCTGACATTCACTGTCCGTAGCCTATTGTGTGTGTGGGGGGGGGGTGAGGAAGACCCTAGTCTCTTTCCCCATGGACCTTGAACTGAGAGAATGGCAGAGTGGCCCACCCTGTGCAAAGGATGTTTGTAGCCTAGGTGGAGCTCCCGAACTCGCAGACTGTGCCTCTGTTGGGCAAGTACAGGCTAGACTACCTGTCAAATGTGTTGAGCTGGGGTACTGCCGGGAAGGCAGAAAACCTGTGAAGGGCAGCTATGAACACAGGGCCAGAAAACTGCAGCCCTGGGGACACTCAAGAGCTGGCCATTCGCAAGCATCTCTGGCTTATATGTAATCAGAGTGCTGCGGCTTCTCATTCACATCCTGTGTCCTGTACAGGCCTCTGTGGCATCTCACTTGGGCTGATCTCATCCCTAACCATTGCGATTTCTGCATCACTTATCACTTGGGGCATAATGCTGCATACTTATCATTTTCTTAGATCCCATGACAATCCTATTTGAGTGTAAGGTTTGCAGAACCTCATGTATCCAATAAATATCTTTTATCCTGCTCTCAGGAAGCTGAGGCAGGACATCCTGAGATACATTGGGAGGGGAGATACAGCTTCAGGAACATAATAGGCCAGGTGGAGGTACATGCCTATAACGCCAGCACTCAGGAGACTGGGGCAGTTTAGTGAGTTTGAGGCCAGCCCAAGCTACATAGTGAAACCCTGTCAGCCAATAAATAAGCAAGTATTTGAGCATCTACTCTATGCTAGGGCTGACCTGGATGTTAGGGATCATCTTCTGAACAAGAACTGGTACTTGAGGGAGGTGTTTGGGTTTTTCGTTCTGTTTAACGGATATGAAAGTTTTCATTTGGAAGACTGATTGAGCTTATCACCCCTAAAGCATACAGTCAGACGAATTAGACAGTAAAAGGTATGTATAGCTTACCAAATTAAAAAAAATTTTTTGTTTTGTTTTTTGCTTTTTTGTTTTTCAAGAGAGTGCCTGTCTGTGTAGCCCTGGCTGTTCTCAAATCATTCTGTAGACCAGGCTGGCCTGGAAATCCATCCGCCTCTGCCTCTTGAGTGCTGGGATCAAAGGTGTGAGCCCTGTAGGTCTTAAGTTCCAGAGGAAAGCAATGAAGTCACCCAGCAGGGAGGTGCTCCGGAATAATACAGACACACACCCAGGACATGGGCTCCCACCTCCTTGGCTTTCTCTGAGTGGCAAAGGGCCTTAGGCAGTGTCACACACACACACACACACACACTCAAGAGAAGGGGATAAAGAGAGGAGCTGAGGTGTTCATCATGTGCTTTAGATCTCAAGCCTTCACAGTAAATGGGGCCCCACTTGTCCTATCACCTGGCTGACCCGTGGTTTTCCCCACAGCAGAATCCAGGGCGGAACACTCAGCACCATGAACCCAGCCATCAGCATCGCTCTTCTGCTTTCAGGTACTGGGCAAGGGTCGGGGCTGGCATTCTATGGCATCAGGCTTCCTCCTGTTCCGGGAAGTAGCCTCTTTGCCATAGTCTCAGAGGCACAGGTGGCTGGGGGTGCGGGGGAGGGGGAGAAAGCCTCGACCTCACTGGTCACCTGCCGGTGGTGGTCTTTGACATATTGGAAATTCCATACTGGATCTAGGAACTCCATCTTGCTGGGCGGGCAGCGGTGGTGGTGGTGCACACCTTTAATCCCAGCACTCAGGAGGCAGAGTCAGGTGGATCTGTGAGTTTGAGGCCAGCCTGGTCTACAGAGTGAGTTCCAGGACAGCCAGAGCTGTTCTCCAGACAGAGAACTCCTTTCTTGAAAAACCATAAACAAAAACACCACACTCCTCCTGATCTCTTGTTCTTGAAACACATTGTTGGGGCCCAGGCCTTCAGTAGATTAGATGGAAGTTGGAGTCTGCAGGTGGTAGAACATCCCACCAATACCCCAGGGGTAAGGGCAAACCCCACATCCTCCCAGGTCAAGTCTACTTTTCCTGCAGGTGGGAGGCCCTGGGTCTGTATCTCCCCCAATTCATAGAGGGCACTGCTGTGCCAGTCTTGCAGATGTCCCGAGGGCAGAAGGTGACCAGCCTGACAGCCTGCCTGGTGAACCAGAGCCTTCGCCTGGACTGCCGTCATGAGAATAACACCAACTCATTGCCCATCCAGCATGAGTTCAGCCTGACCCGAGAGAAGAAGAAGCACGTGCTGTCAGGCACCCTTGGGATACCGGAGCACGCGTACCGCTCCCGGATCACCCTCTCCAGTCAGCGCTATATCAAGGTCCTTACCCTAGCCAACTTCACCTCCAAGGATGAGGGCGACTACACTTGTGAGCTTCGAGTCTCGGGCCCGAATCCCATAAGCTCCAATAAAAGTATCAATGTGTATAGAGGTGAGACTGGTCCCCAGAAAGATGAAATGTCCAGGTTAGCCAGGCCGGGGTAGCCAACGGGTCTCCAAACAACAACAACAGGCACCTCTATTAGCTGGAGGGGAGAGGGGTGCTATAGCCTTCCTCTAACTGCTGGTCCCCTGGGGAAACTCTGCCATCTGTGTGAGTGGGGCAAGATCAGGGGCCAGATAGGGAGAGCCAGCAGTAAAAACACAGTTGAGGAAACTAAATGAGAGAAGCGGTGGAGTGGTGGTTTTTGTGGTGTGGCAGTTCTGTTCCGCTAAGATGTCAAAGCACCAGCTAGTTCCCTTGAACAGCTCACACCTGGCGTGGTCTTTGCCCGCCTCTGAGTCCTGATCTCTGCTCCCCCCGGCACCCCGTCTCTCTCCACAGACAAGCTGGTCAAGTGTGGCGGCATAAGCCTGCTGGTTCAGAACACTTCGTGGATGCTGCTGCTCCTGCTTTCCCTCTCCCTCCTCCAAGCCATGGATTTCATTTCTCTGTGACTGGTTGGGCCCAAGGAGAAACAGGAAACCTCAAGGTCCACTGCAGAGGTCTTGCTTCTCCCAGTCAGATGACTCCCTCCCCAAGTCCTTCAAATATCTCAAAACATGGGGAGAAACGGGACCCTGTCCCTCCTAAGGAACCCCAATGCTGCATGCCATCACCCCCCCACCCCCACCCCCACCCCCGCCACTTCACTCTCAATGTACACCATTAGCTGTCGTTTTGTACTCTCTATTCCAGGGCTGCTTCTGATTATTTAGTTTGTCTTTCCCTGGAGACCTGATAGAACATAAGGGCGCATGATGGGTAGGGGAGGCAGGATATCAGTCCCTGGGACGAGTTCCTCCTGGTCAACCAAGCCAGGTGCCTGAAAGAGATATGGCTGAGGAAGTTAGACTGTGTCTGTGCCCAGTACAGTCATAATCTTGAAAGAATCAGCCAAGGGGGCGGAGGGGGGGTGTGGGGGGGTGGGGCTCAAGATAGGAGAGCACTGCTCAGCCTTTGCAGACTGTCCAATTAGGATGAGAACTTAGATTCTACCAAGTCATTCTCAGTCACCACGTACAAGCCCCCTCCCATCACTGAAGAAGCCCCCCTAGGGCCCTTAGGCCAGGGCACACTCAGTAAAGATGCAGGTTCAGGCAGGGAATGTTGGGAAAGGGGTAGGAGGTGGGAGAGGGATCACCCCTCCTCTAAACATGAGCCTGCTGTCTCCAAAAGCCACTGCCTACAGTGAGAGTGGCAGAAGATGAGTCCCCTCCTCTGCTCCCAGGGAGGCAGAACTCTGACTCCAGAATCTAAGTCAGTGTAGAAAGGGGGTCCTAGAGCCATCCAGTTGGGCCCAGCTTGCTAAGGGAGATCCTTCGTTCTTCTTTCTCTTGCCCCTCTGTTCCAGTCCCTCTTGCTGTCCCTGATCCCCTCAGACAGCCAGAGTCTTGCAACCTGCCTCTTATAGGACCTCCTAATCTCAGGGGCAGATGGTGGAGTGGAATCCAGTGGGCACACTTTTTGGAAGATAGCTTTTCCAAGCATCCTCTTCCCCACTGGCAACTCTGCCTGTCCCATCATCATGTGTAATACCACCACAGCTTACAGCATCTCACCAAGGAAAAGAAAACTGCACAATAAAACCAAGCCTCTGGAGTCTGTCCTGGTGTCTGTCTCTCCTATGTTCTTCCAAGGTCCCCAACCTGGATGGCTTAGCTGAGCGCTCTGTGTGCAGAAGGTCTAACAGGACTCTGGGGTACCCCAACCCTCCCTATTCCCTTGCCTCCTATCTTCCACTTTTTATATCTCCCTATGCTGGGCTTCTCTGTAGAGTGACTCTGATATGAAATCTTTGCCCAAATCGATGTATGTTCTCTCTGCTGACTCATCTGGTGACAGCAGTTGAGTTCACCTGCCAACACATGGGCCCAGCCATGCAGCCAACCCTGACTCTGGAAGTGCCAGGGATTTTGTGCTGAAGTATGTGCCTTGCCTTCACAGCCCTAGCTCTGCAGAAATGCAGCCTTAGGACCTGACTGTCTGCTGAGAGGACACGCCCTGGAGCCCTGGAGCTCCAGTAGGGGACTGGGGGAGGAGGGAGGAGGAATGGAGAATGGCTGGCATCAGGCCTTCAATCCAAAAGCAACCACCTGAGAATGGGCTGGAGGAAACATGGGGTCCCATCCCTGGATCCCTCCTCAAAAAGTAATGAGTAAAATATGAACAGGTACCACAGGCCATCCTGGGTTTGGGTTGTAACGGGATCCATTTGCAGAGAACTATTGAGACAGGCAATGTGGGGGAGGAAGTTGAATCACTTGGTATTTAGCATGAATAGAATAAGTCTCTGAACATTTTTCTTAAACATCCATATCTAAATTAACACCACTTGCTCCCAGTCTTCTTGCCTTTGCACCAGCCTCCTGCCTGCAGCCAAGCCTGAGTTGTCCCAGAAAGGGACACTCTCAAGGCCCAGCCCCACCCCCCACCCCCACTCAGCACTGACTTGGAGCTACAAGTGTCATGCCAGAGAAGTCTGTAAGAAAACCTTTTCAGGGGAAAAGAGCTGACTCAACACCAGGCGAGTTTGGGAAGCCCCACCCTTCGAGCGACGGGAGGCCAGATAGGAAGCCTCGGAAGAGAGATCAGTGAGAGACACCAGCACCAGGTGTCTCTGTGGCCTTTGTCACACTTGGTACTCTTCCCTGGAGATCTTCGTGGCCACCCCCTCAGTTGTTAGGGAGCTGGGGTTGCTCTCTGAGGCTATCTCAGAGATGCAGAATCTGAGGCCTAGAGTGGATACAGTCAGCCTAAGAAGCCACAGAGGACTGTGGGTGGACCAGGAAGGCCAAAGAGGGTAAGGGAGGAAAAGCCATCAGGCAGGCCTTGCAATTGAAACCAACCCAAGACAATCATAATGCAGACAGGAATGTTAAAGGCTTTCAGCAGCTGACCATGACACCCATCAGTCCCTCTGGCCCAGTCAGCAAGTCTTATAGAGGCTATGAGATGTCACTTAGAAAGTCCTGGAACTCCTGCCAATATGTCCTAGCGCCCCCCCCCCCACTTGCTCACTGTCTTTAACCTCTACCTTCTGCCACTTAGTTTCCTACCTTAAGCCCTAGAATTCTTCCTCAAGAGCATCGAATGCCCCTGCCTGGGGCTGGTGGGATGGCTCAGTGGGTAAATCACTAGCTGCCAAGTCTAATAGCCTGAGTTCAATCCCTGGCATGTACATTGGTAGAAAGAGAGAACCAAGTACTAAAAGCTATCCTGAACGCTTCACTTGGACCATGACACACTTGTATGCATGCCTGTGAATGTGTGTGCGCGTGTACACACACACATACACACACACACGCACATGCATACAATTGTTTTTCAGAAACTATTTAAAATGTATTTTACTGCCCCTCTGTGTACCCTATATCCGAATGGGGTTACCCACTGAGACAGACTGCACAGGCCATCACTATAGCTGTCTCCCTGACATCCAGAGCTCTTTTGGGAAGGCCAAGGGGATTTCCATGAAATGTGGGGAGTTTCACTGGCCAACAGGGAATACATCACAGCCTCGGGGTCCTGTGACATGAATCTTCCTGACTCCTTGGCGCAAAATACAACACCTGCCTGAGCATATAGCTTTTGTGTTGTGGGGCAGGTACATCTTCCCATACACACTCCTGATAGAACACCGGGCTGAGCCCCTTCTGAGCGCTAGCATGATGGGCTAGAGTGTCTCTGGCCCCCTCCTGCTCAGTGCAAGAGTATTCAGGGTAACAATGGTACAGCTTTCCTCACCAAGGCCCACTGCTCTTGGTCTCAAGAGACTATGTAGCCCAAAATCTTTCCTCATCCTTGGACAGAAAGCATCTCTTGCCTGGCAAATGGAAGATCCAGGTCCAAGGGGAAACCAAGCAGTAGAAACTGACACCTGCCAGCCCAGTAACTGAGCGCTAAAGCAAGAGCAGTGCCGTAGTTTCAGGGCCAGAATGGGCTACACAGTGAGCCTAGCCTGGACTGAGGAGTCGGATACTGTCTTGGGGAGAGGGGAATTAGACATTGCAGTAATCCAAAGAGAGATCGATGCCTCGGACAGAAGCTGTAGAGGTGAAAGTAAAGGCAGGTGGGGACTTGGAGAGCTACTCAGAGTTCTAACAAAGGCTGGTGATGTTGGAAATATTAAAAATTGACCTGCCAACTCTCCAGCCCCTCCGGGCCATCTCTCCAGCGCCCCCCCCCCCAGTACCTCTTGCTTCTACCCAATGCCCCACACACCCCACGATCAGCCATCTCAACACCTAATTGCCCACTAGAATCGAGACTCTTAATGCTTAATTAACCAATCAGATTTATGTATCAATAATATAACAATTTACAAGATGTCAATACAATAATTTTAGAGCCAATTGATAGTGATAAAAGCCTTATCCCAACGTTTCTAACCTTGTGAAAACTTAGCAACTTGTGACTGGTAATTGCCACGCGGGTTCAGGTCTGCAGCCATGGTTCTACTCCCCTCTGGGAAGCTCCCTCTCTCTACAATTCTTAGTCCCACACCCTTTTCCCCTGTCCAATCATAGACCTTCTCTGCACTAATGTAATTGGACATGGAAAATCCTGCAACGTGGTGAAACCTGAAGGAAGTCTGTGAACTTTGCCAGAATCAGCCTCCCAACTTTGCTATTGGACTGGTTATACAAGCTGCTACCACTGGGGAAACCAAGTCACAAGTATATAAGACTTCTAACCTCCTACCTTGAGAGTACAACAGCCATTAGATCCCCTGGACCTGAAGTTACAGATGTTTGTGAACTGCCATCTGGTGCTGGGAATTGAACCCATGTCCTCTGGAAGAACGGCAGGTACTCTTAAGCACTGAGCCATCTCTACAGCCTCCCTTGTACTATCTTTATAATGTCACCCTCTCAGGGTCGGAATAATCTTTTCTTTTCCATTATATTCATCCTTTAAATTGCTTCAAAGATTTAATGAAGACACGTGCGCGCGCGCACACACACACACACACACACACACACACACACACACACACACCCTAGCATAGTGACTGGAGCATGTGAGGAATGAATTTCTGTCACTTGTTTGTAAGCCATCCTATCTATGGTATTTGTTACAGCAGATAGAATGGACTAAGATAACATTAAATATTGTCTTAACCAAAAGTCACAACAAAGCTGTATGGGAAAGATGGGAACGTGAATAAGGAGCAGATACAAGGGGTACAGCTTTAATCCCAGCATTCAGGAGACAGAGGCAAGCAGATCTCTGGGAGTTTGAGGCACCTTACTCTACTTAGTGAGTTCTAGGGCAGCAAGAGCTATAGAGGAAGACTCTGCCTCAAGAAAAATAAGGAATAAGAGAATAGGATGAAGGAGAAAGGGGAGGAAGGAGGAAGAGAGGTATCTCAGTAGGTTAGAGTGCTTGCCATGAAAGCAAGAGGTCTTAAATTCAAATTCCCAGCACCCATGTAAAAGCCAAGTATAGCTCCCATGCCTATCACCCCAGCACTTGCGAGCAAAGACAGGCAAATCCCAATACCCAGTATCTAGCCAGTCTAGCTGAAATGGGTAGAATCAGGTTTGATTTAAAAAAAAAAAAAAAAAACTTGTCTAAAAAAATAAAAGTGGAGAGCAATAGAAAAAGACACTGAACAACCTCCTCTGACTTCCGTGGGGGGGGGGGGGGCATGCTTGAGAGCACACATGATAGATAGATAGATAGATAGATAGATAGATAGATAGATAGATAGATAGATATAGAGGTAGAGATAGAGATAGATAAATTTTAGGGAGTAGGTAAATGAGCTAAATGTATTCTTAGTGATAAAATCAGGAGTTCAATGTCATCCTTAGGGAGCTGGAGAGATGGCTCAGCGGTTAAGAGCACCAACTGCTCTTCCAGAGGTCCTAAGTTCAAATCCCAGCAATCACATGGTGGCTCACAACCATCTGTAATGAGATCTGACACCCTCTTCTGGAGTGTCTGAAGATAGCTACAGTGTACTCATATATAATAAATAAATCTTTAAAAAAAAAGTCATCCTTAGCTATGTAGTGAGTTCAAGGCCTGACTGGGCTATATGAGACTCTGCGGGGGGAAAAAAAGGATCTGTATTTGGTTAGGAGGTTTGTATTTGCAAGCCTACAAAAGAGCTTAAAGCTGAGACCAACAGATAACTCAGTAGAAAAACGTGCCTGTCACACAGCATGACAATCTGAGTCCCATCTCCAGGGCACCCTCTCACACATATAACAAGCGTAAAGCAAGAGATAACACATCAATATTTTAATGTTTGTACATACTAGAAAAATTTAAATATACAAGCATCATGGTTGGTTTTAACGTCCACTTGCCACAAATTAATCATCTGAGTGGGGAGCCTCACCTGAAGAATGTCCTGATCCCCTTATTTGATGTGGGGAGAGCCACTGAGATTGTGGGTGGCACCTTCTGGTAGCAGCCCAGATAAAAGTTAGATTGCAGAAGCCTCACTCCTGCTGCAGAGTTGACTCGCCCTGCTGCTGCTGCTGATGGTGATAAGGAAGAGGAGGAAGAAGATAACGACGACGTTGTTGATTCCTCCCCTGAGAGTAGAGCCTGCACTCCCAAACTTTCATTGAGCAATCACTGCTTTCCAGGAAATTTCCAGATCCAACACCAAACAGGAACCACTGAGGCACCCTGCCTTGCAGACAGAGTAACTGCTAATTGTTATCCCCCTGCAGTGAGAAACAGCTATTCTAGCACTACTCTGACTATCAAGGCTCCAGCCTCAAGTAACTTCCAGGTACTCAGCCCTAAGGTGTGATCCCACTGTTATCTGAAATCTGACTTACTAAATTCTGATGTAAAGATTATATATAAAACAAGCAAACAGAACTGAGTAGTTCAGAGTGGCTACTTGGGGGAATAAGGCAATAGGATGGCGAAATGGACTGTTTTAAACTTAATAGCTTTTGTCTCTATAAAAAAATAAATTGCTTAAAGAATTCTATTAATGCCCTGACAGTTCTATTTGAGGGTTTGCCTATTAGCGGCCATTTTTGTGTTGGGGAGGGGTTGGGAGGAAGTGAGGAGGAATCTCAATTTTCAACAATAGAATCACATTTGTTAAGATAGAAAAAGTCAAGGAAGTGTTGAGGTAGAGAACCGGATACAGGCTTTGTTATATCATCAGGCATTCTTGTGCACGTATGGAGAGGAGAGGAGAGGAGAGCTGGATTTGGGTGTGGTTCTACAGACAAGAGTGCTTGCCTAGCAAGCACAAAGTCCTCGGTTTCATCCCTGGCATTACATAAATTGATCAGGCATGGTGACACATGCCTATAGTCCCAGTGCCAGGGAGGTGGAGGCAGGTGAATCAGTTTAAAGTCATCAACTACACAGCGAGGAGGCCTATTCGGGATACATGAAACCCCACCTTTTCAAAAAGGTCAACTAGGTTAACTGCTATTACGATTAAATTAGGAGTCGGGAGTGTTGGCTCACACTGTAACCCAGCACTTCGGGCTAGGACAGGAAGACGGCTGTGAGATCAAGGTCAGCCTTAGCTAAGTTGAAGAGAAAAGAGAGGTCAAAGACAAAGACAGAATCTATAAATATGACTTGTGGCCAGGCGTGGTGGCACATTTGGGAGGCCAAAGCAGGGTCCCAAGTTCAAGGACAGCCTGGGCTACATGGTAAGATCCTGTCATGGAAGGAAGGAAGGAAGGAGGGAGGGAAGGAAGGAAGGAGGGAAGGAAGGAAGGGCGGGCAGACAAATGAAGGCAGGAGGGAAGGAGGGAGGAAGGAAGGGCACACTGGTGTGCATGCCTTTAATTCCAATCCTAGGGAAGCAGAGACTGGTAGATTTCTGCTTCAGGCCAAACTAGGCTACATAGTGAGGCCTTAACTCAAAATACTACTACTAATAATGAAGCAATATGAGGACCAGGTTGTTTGTAGCTGGAGAAGCAATTCTCCATAGACAGCTCTAAATCACCTTGGCCTGTGTGTAAGCTTCAGTTGCACGTAGCATGGCCTGTTATCTCAACGACAGTCTCTAGGATCATGCGCTGTGCCTTCCGAAGCTGGATCATGAGATGCCTGCAACTGGTTCTCCTGGAGTGCCGGCTCCAGGAACACTCCCTCTTGGAACCCAGCCTCCATACAGAGAAGCCCGGTCACAGATGTGTAGGTACTCCACTCATGAGGACCAGCTAACTTATGATCCAGCCAGTAGCCACCATCACTTGCCAGCCATTCCAGGGAGCTGCCTGGACATCTGACTCTCCTGAGCCATGAGATACCCAAGGGCCCAGCTTCCAACAACCTTATGATTTGACAAGAGCCACCGTGAGAGCTGTAGTAGCAGCAGCCAGCCTGAAGTGCGTGAGCAAAAGTGTATTGGAGATCGTTCACTTGTTTTACAGGGAGTATTTGCTGCGACTGGAGTCAGAGGTGGAGTTTGGAGGTTTGGTGTGTTTTAAAGACAGACAATTATGGGACTGGAGAGATGGTTGAGTGAGTGATTAGGAGCACTTGTTGCTATTGCAGAGGAATCCACATGGTAGCTCACAATCATCTGTAACTCCAGCTCCTGGGGTCTAAAATGCCCTCTTCTGACCTCTGCAGAAACCAAGTACACACATTGGTACACATGCAAACCTCTAAAAATAGGCAGTACTGCCAAGTGGTGGTGGTACACGTCTTTAGTGCCAGCACTTTGGAGGCGGAGGCAGAGGCAGATGGATCTCTAAGTTTGAGATCAGCCTGATCCACAGAGTGAGTTCCAGGACAGCCAGAGCTACACAGGGAAAGTCTATCTGAAAGAAAGAAAGAAAGAAAGAAAGAAAGAAAGAAAGAAAGAAAGAAAGAAAGAAAGAAAGAAAGAAAGAAAGAAAAAGAAAGAAAGAAAGAAAGAAAGAAAGAAAGAAAGAAAGAAAGAAAGAAAGAGAAAGAGGATAAAAAATAAAAAAAATAAGGGTAATTGTCTTAGTCAGGGTTTCTATTCCTGCACAAACATCATGACCAAGAATCAAGTTGGGGAGGAACGGATTTATTCATCTTACACTTCCACACTGCTGTTCATCACCAAAGGAAGTCAGGACTGGAACTCAAGCAGGTCAGGAAGCAGGAGCTGATGCAGAGGCCATGGAGGGATGTTACTTACTGACTTGCTTCCCCTGGCTTGCTCGGCCTGCTTTCTTATAGAACACAAGACTACCAGCCCAGAAATGGCACCACCCACAAGGGTCCCTCCCCGCTTGATCACTAATTGAGAAAATGCCTTATAGCTGGATCTCATGGAGGCATTTCCTCACCTGAAGCTCCTTTCTCTGTGATAACTCCAGGCCATATCAAGTTAACACACAAAACCCACCAGTACAATTAACCCCTTGTCAACTTGACACATAAGCACATCACTATTAAGCCTCAACCCTTACTTTCTTATTCATCCCCAAAATCTAAATAACTTTAAAAGTCCTACAGTCTTTGCAAATTTATACATATTAAATTTTGAATCCCTTTAAAACATCCAATATCTTTTAAAATTCAAAGTCTATTTACAATTAAAAGTCTCTTAACTGTGGGCTCCACTAAAATACTTTCTTCAAAAGGGAAAAGTATCGGGGCACAGTCACAATCAAAAGCAAAATCAAACTCCAGCCGTCCAATGTCTGGGATCCACTCAAAATCCTCTGGGCTCCTCCAAGAGCTTGGGTCACTTCTCCAGCTCTGCCCTTTGTAGCACACACCTCGTCTTCTAGGCTCCAGTTGCCCATACTCCACTGCTGCTGCTGTTCATGGTGGTCATCTCATGGCACTGGCATCTCCAAAACACTGCTGTCTTCTGCTGTAACTAGACTTCACCAATAGCCTCTCATATGCTCTCTTCACGGTGCCAAGACTCAACTCCTTTGCATGATCCCTTCAGTCCTGGGCCATCAATTGCAGCTGAGGCTACACCTTCACCATTGGCCTTCTGCGGCCTCTCACAGTGCTGAGCCTCAGCTGTTCTTCATGACCTCTTCATGCCTTCAAAACCAGCACCATCTGGATGACTCTTACATATTACCAAGTCTAGCCACAGCACAAGGTATAACCTTAGCTATCTCTGGAACACAGCCTCTGTGCTCTCAGAAAACACTTCCCAAAAGATTTCACCTCAGTGATGCTGGTCTCCTCTTAATCACTGCTAATTTCTTAGGTCCAGCTAACCAGCATCAATAGTCCCAGTAATGCAAAGTTTTCGATTTAGTAGTTCTGGTATCTTGTTAATCACAGCTGATTCTTCAGCCCCAGCTAACCAAAACCATAGATTTTCACAATCAAATAGCAATGGCCCTGATAAGAGTCTTTAATCTTCCCTCTGAAATTTCACAAGCCAGACCTCCATCTTCTGCACTGTTCTCAAGATTATCTTCCAAGCTCCTATACAACATCCCACAGGCCGGGCGATGGTGGCGCACGCCTTTAATCCCAGCACTTGGGAGGCAGAGGCAGGAGGATTTCTGAGTTCGAGGCCAGCCTGGTCTACAGAGTGAGTTCCAGGCCAGCCAGGGCTACACAGAGAAACCCTGTCTCGAAAAAAAAAAAAAAATCCCACAGAGCTCTTAACACTGAATGGATCTTCTAGCCCAAAGTTCCAAAGTCCTTCCACAGTTCTCCCCAAAATATGGTCAGGTTGTCACAGGAATACCCCACTATGCTGGTACCAAACATCACATACACAAACATCATGACCAAGAAGCAAGTTGGGGAGGAAAGGGTTTATTCAGCTTACATTTCCACACTGCTGTTCATTACCAAAGAAGTCAGGACTGGAACTCAAGCAGGTCAGGAAGCAGGAGCTGATGCAGGAGCCATGGAGGGATGTTCCTTACTGGCTTGCTTCCCCTGGCTTGCTCAGCCTGCTCTCTTATAGAACCCAAGACTACCAGTCCAGGGATGGCACCACCCCACAAGAGACCCTCCCCGCTTGATCACTAATTGAGAAAATGCCTTATAGCTGGATCTCATGGAGGCATTTCCTCACCTGAAGCTCCTTTCTCTGTGATAACTCCAACCCGTGCCAAGTTGATACACAAAACCAACCAGTACAGTCATGGTTGTCTATTGATGTTTTGGTTACTAAAGATCCTAAAGCCAGGGAAGACTAAAGAGAATAAAGTAAAGAATATGAAGTCTTTGGAAAGGTAACAGGAGAGAGACCTGGAAAGACAAGGAAGATAGGTGTGGACTAGGCGTGATCTACATAAAATCCCAACACTTGGTATGTGTAGTCAGGTAGACCAAGGGTTCAAAGATTTCATGTAGACATAGCTAGCTTAGCGTCAGCCTGGGCTACATGAGACCCAAGTACACCCACAAAAAAGATGGTGCATAAGCATTGGTTTATGAATTTGAAGGTTCAAGGTACCTGCCATAAGGTAATGATTTGAATGTGTCCTCTAAAAGTTCGTATAGCTGAAACTTAATCTCCAAATTCATAAAATAATGGTATTTGGAGACCAGGCCTGTCATGATTAGTTTTCATTATCAGCTTGACATAATCTAGAATCACCTAGGAAGGAAGTCTCAGTGAAGGACTGTCTAAATTAGGTTGGCCTGTAAGTTTGTCCATGCAGGATTATCTTGATTACATTAATTGAGATGGGACGACACATCCACTACGGGCAACACCATTCCCTGGGCTTGGGGTCCTGTATAAAAAGCAGAAAGGCAGCTGGGCACAAAGCATGCATACATTCACTCTTCCTCTGCTGTTGACTGTGGATGTGACCAGCTTCTTCAAGTTCTTCCCCAAATGATGGGCTATGATCTGGAATTGTTCCCCTTAGCTGCTTTTGTCAAGGTATTTTGTTGCTAAAACTATAACAAAACTAATAAGACAGGATCTCTATGAGTTAATTTAAGATTAAGAAGGCTGTGAGGATGGGGTTCCCATGATGGTATTAATGCCTTTATATAAGAAGCTTGGGTGTGGATCAGTGGTACAGCAACAGCCCTCGACTCTATCCCTAACATCATAAAAAAAATTTAAATAAGAAGAAAGAGATTTAGGTGGCAGATTTGCTCTGTCCTGCCATTAGAACCTCCTGCCCCATTATGGTACAACAAGAAAGTCCTAGATAAGCATGGTAACTCATGCTTTTAATCCCAGCAGTCAGAAGGCAGCATCAGGCAGATCTCTATGAATTTGAAGCCATCCTTGTCTACATAGTGAGCTCCAGGACAACCAGAGCTACATGAGAACTTGTCTTTAAAAAAAATAGACAAATGTCCTGAGCAAATGCTAAGTAAATGCCAATAGCATACTCTTGGACCACTCAGGCCTTAGAACCTTGAGCTAAGTAAATTTTCTTTATAAATTACCCAGCCTCTGAGATTCAGCTATAGCAACAGTAAAGGGACTACAGCAGGGTTTTTCATGCAAGAGGTCTCTGCTTCTCAAATACAAAGTATGATCAAGGTGAGGAGTGGGAGTTTTGAGAGGTGGAAGGGAAATGGAGAAGTTTGAAAATGAAAAAAAAAATCAGTGTGGCAGAGAGCTTACATGATGGGCTGGGGACACTGCTTAATTGGTAACACACTCACTTGACAAACACAAAGCCTACGTCCAGTCCTGGTGCACATAAACTGAATATTGTGGTGTGCACCTATAATCCAAATAGCTGTGATGTGGAGACAAGAGGACCAGAAGTTCAAGGAGGGGCTGGAGAGATGGCTCAGCGGTTAAGAGCACTGATTGCTTTTCCAGAGGTCCTGAGTTCAATTCCCAGCAACCACATGGTGGTTTACGACCATCTGTAATAGTATCTAATGCTCTCTTCTGGTGTGTCTGAAGACAGCTACAGTGTATTCATATACAGAAAATAAATAAATAAATCATTTTTAAAAAACTCAAGGTGATCCTCAGCTACATATCAAGTTCAAGGTCAACCTGGGATACATGAAACTTTGCCTCAAAAAGGGAGGAAAGAAAAGAAGCCTAAATGCTGTCCCCAGAAGTTAGAGAGACCTAGCTTTACCTTTTTTTTTTTTTTTGACCATGTTACCTTAACCTCTTAATGCTCAATGCTGCCACAACTGTGTTGGGAAGAAACAAAGGAAATGATAAAACCACAGTCATCAGAAAGTGGGAGCAGGAGCAAAAATCTGAAGGTAGCGCTTCCTGAAGTCACACATGCCCTCAATCCTTGGAACTCATGAATGAGTTTCAGTCACCTCCTGCCTGGGCTTAAAAGACAGAGAAATTTCTCTGGTTAGTGGTCTACTGGGAAAACACAAATGGAAGGACCAAAGGGTTGCCATGGCTACATCTGGTCCCAGCAAAAAGGAAGATGGACAGTGTCTAAGAACAGAGGGAAGACCCAAAAAGGAACTAAGGACCTCACACCAGCATCTGAGGAGCTAAATTCTGCCAACAACCTGGCCAAGCACGAAGGTGGGTTCTGCCCCTGGGCGTCCTGGCAGGGATTTGGACCTTAGGAGACCCTGGCCTTGTAAAAACCCAGCCTATATATCAGGACTTCTGACCTTTAGCCAGCGACAGTGAATAGTGGTGTTTTATGTGTGGGCGCGTGTTATGCAGCAGTTGAAAATCAATTCAGTAGAAAAGGCATCAAAGCCCAGAAACATGGTGGAAATGCTGGACAGCACAGAGATGTGTGCTCCTGACCTTGGAGTGGCCCTATTCAGTTCATCTTCTTCTGTCTCTTTATTCTTCTGGAAGAGTATTGAAGAGGTGGGCAAGACAGCTCATGGAGGGTAAGGTGCCTCCAGACATGAGTGACAGAGGAGAGGGCAGAAGAATCAAGGAAGCTGGCAAGAAACGTATATAGCAAGACGTCAGAGACTAAACTGGGCACGGATGTGAAGAAGCCTGTGGGTGGGCAGATGACGCACAGTGAGACAATGGGGGTCAAGAGGCCCACAGGCTCCCAGGGAGGCGAATATCAGCGAGAATGTTGAAGGGGAGTGCAGCGGGAGCCAATGGCCAGGAGCTAGCTGTGGATAAGACACCCAGGGCCCTGGAGGCAGAGCATCACCAGAGGCCAGAGGTTCACAGCCTGGGAATCATGGGGGTCTTATAGAAGAGAAGGCAGAAGGACTTA
The DNA here is from genome assembly GCA_036184795.1 of Tokudaia tokunoshimensis. Lineage (NCBI taxonomy): Eukaryota > Metazoa > Chordata > Mammalia > Rodentia > Muridae > Tokudaia > Tokudaia tokunoshimensis. The sequence continues at coordinate 45,240,663 of BTHU01000008.1, forward strand.
CCCTGTCTGGAGTGGGTTAAATTGTGTCCCCTGAAAAGATGCACTCAAGTCCTGATCCTCACTCCCTCTCAGCGTGGCCATCTTTGGATATATGCTCTTAGCAACTTCAGCCAAGTCAAGACAAGGTCATTTAGCATAGGATGACCCCCCACTAGCCTCATAAAACCAGAGGAACGGGGACAAAGAGAAATGGGAAAACCAGCAATGGGAAAATGGGCAGAGAGACTGAACAGTAATGTCATCTGGGACCACCAGAAGCTGGGAAGGGTGAGGAAGGCCCCTCCTCTCGAGCTTTGGAGACAGTACACTGATGCTCTCACTTTGATTAGGACTTTTGTACTCCAGAGAATACACATCTGTCACCTTAAGCCCCTCCTCTTAGTCATGGTTGCTTTAAAGGTGGCCCTAACAAACTAACAGCCACCCTTTCTTCAAGGGTGCACAGTGAGGGTAAGAGGGAGGGCAGGCTCAGTGGCTCCAAACACACCACCATGAGACCTCGATTAGTATCTCAACACCGATATAACAACCCAGACATGGTGTTGAGAAAGCCTGTAACCTCAGCACTGTGGGAACAGGAACAGGGAGATAGCTTGGGGTTTGATGGCTTCCAGCCTAGCAGAAAAGGTGATGAGTTCAGGGTTCAGGGACTGACCCTGTCTCAAAGGAATAAGGCAGAGGGTAAGAGAGAAGGAGAAGGACATTTGATAACCACTTCTGGTTTCCACACATGTGTATCTGTACACATATGTACCTGCTCCCCTCCTCTCTCTCTCTCTCTACACACACACACACACACACACACACACACACACACACACACACCTGATAGAAGAAAAGAACTGGCTCTACGAAGCTGCCCCCTGATTTCTAAATGCATGCTGTACCAATGCTTCCCCATATACATACATAATACTCACACACAAGAAAAAGTGTTTGCACAGCTATAGGACTCCAAATCTACATAAGAAGGAAGGACACAGAACAGGGACACCTTGGGGTCACAACCTTGACACTGCCTGCCACTCACAAAGCTTTTTCATAGCCTGCTCCCTATGCCTCCAGCAGCCCAAATTTCTCAGACAGTTGTTCTCAGGCCAGCAGGTGCTAGAATGGCCACAAAATCATAGAAAATGTAAATGTGCAAAGCCATCTTAGACCTCCTGAGTCAGAGAAAGGGTTCTATCCACCTTTCTAGAGGGTTCTGGTTCAAGTTGAATAATCACTGATATGGGTAACTACTTTTTTCTTTTTTTACAACTGGGGTTTGAACCCAGGGCCTCAAGCAAGCACTGTACCACTGAGATGTGCCACTAGCATTCATGATAGGTACTTCATATTGTTAAGGCACTATCTCTCTAGGTTACCCATTCTGATCTTGACCTCACTCTGTAGCCTAGGAAAGTCTCGAACTTGCAAGACTCTAGCCTCAACCCTGAATAGCTGAAACTACAAGTCTGCATCGCCCACTTCCAACTTAATAATTATTTTCTTCTAACTTCCCTTAGTCAGCAAATCTGGAGCCTTTCCTCAGCCAGCTTTACTAGCTGGCCTCGCTTTCAGATTCACTAAAAGAAGAGGACATCCTGTATCTCCACATTCATCCACCTCCTGTGCCTGGCCCAAATTCTATGCCTCTCTCCCCTTATTTTAGGTGAGCCATTCACTCCCCTAATCAAGGTCAGCCCCTCTGCTACCAAACTCAACCCCGTCCCTTCATCTAATCGGGATACTGCTCTGGACACTCTACATAGTGAGAGTTTGTCTCAAATTTAATTAATTAATTAATTGTGGCACAAGCCTGACACCCTGAGTCCCCATCTCTGGAACCAAGTTAAAAGTGAAGGCTGCAGTACTCTCTTGTTATCTCACTGTTTCAACAGCAAGTTGGGAATCAAAAACTGGGCCAGTTAGCCCGGAGTATTCAGAAATAAGAGAGATTCTGCTTCAAAACAAGGTGGAAAGGAAGAATTAATTCTCAAAAGTTGTCCTCTGATCTCTGCATATGCACCACAGCACAGTGGGCCCTCATTCTTGTTCACCTAGCACACACACATACACACACACACATACACACACACACACACACACGCACGCACGCACGCACGCACGCATGCACGCACACACCCTGAAGGGGAATATTTCCATCCATCTCTTCCCGTTCTTTCTTGAGCTCATAAAACTCAGGTTTTCACCTGATCGCTACCAAACTCCATCAAATATATTCTTGTGAAATAGAAAGAAAGAAAGAAAGAAAGAAAGAAAGAAAGAAAGAAAGAAAGAAAGAGAAAGAGAGAGAAAAAAAGAGGAAAAGAAGGAAGAAGAGGGAGGAGAAGAAAGGAGGAAGGAGGAGAGGAAGAGGAGGAAGAAGAAAGAGAAGAGAAGAAGAAGAAGAAGAAGAAGAAGAAGAAGAAGAAGAAGAAGAAGAAGAAGAAACAACAAGGTACCTAGATCAATGCTTCTCCAACTTGAATCAGAATTTTATCAACCTTCTAAATCAATCTGAAACTCATCTCACTTAACCTATTGACATTTGACACATTGCTCTCTCCCTCCTCCTCAGTAGGTTTTCTGAGCATCCAACATACTCGCTGCTGTCTCCTGAGATTCTCTCCCAGGACACTGGCCATTCTTCAGTCTCTCAGATGGTTCCAACCATCTTTGAAGCTACTTAATGTAAGAGAACCCCAGAATTCAGGCCTCACACCTTTCTCTGTCTATAATTGCCAATCTCTTTTCATATCATGATTTTAAATAACCTGAGGGCTCTCAAATTTATAACCCCCGGCCCAGATCACACCAGACCTCAACATCTGCTTTGCTGATAACTCATTAGGATTCCTAAAAGTTATCTTAAATGTATGACCTAATAAACCAGACTATGTAAGGTTTGTTTTTTAAAATTTAACTACTATTTGTACCAGATAAAGACATGTGAGTCAGGCGCCCTGGTTGACAAAAACAAAAACCTGCTAGGTCAGCAAGGTAACTTTATTTTCTTAACTATATACAAAGTATCTATTTACAAGCCTGATCCTGCAACTCAGCTGCTAGCTCTCTAGAAATCTCTTTCTGTGTCATTCCCGCGAACTAGTCTAGCTTTCTCTTGAGTTCCTCCAAACCCAAGAAGGCTCCTTGGCTCTCTTTTCGAGAATACTGTTTCACCTGCCAGCTGCCTTCTCTGTGGATCCTACAAGCCAGAGAGAGAATCCTTATCTCTTACCAGGAGCTTCTTCCATGAAGCCCTTCCAAGCCAAAAAGAGCACCCAAATCGAGAGCCAGCCCTAAAGATCTGGCCTCAAAGAGAGCCAACTGATAAAAAACAAAACAACAACAACAAAAATCTCCTGCTTCTCCCCTGCACCTGAGCCACATCACTTCATGGTAGAGGGCTCCAGGCCAAGTCCGTGGGGTCAGAACCATTTTACCTTAACAGTGGGGCAGCTCAAGGCCATCCAGCTGTCTTTGCCTAGGATCATAGAGCAAAGACCACAAGACCTCTCCCAAGCAATTTGCCTTAACATAGGGAGGAACTTTCCATTCTTTAGCATTCTTATCTATCCTGGCTTTTAGAGGCACACCCAAACTTCATCTCTTCTGAAGGCATCTAACTGCATCTGAGGAATGCATTGTCTAACTAGGCTTTCATGTCTTGCTAATAATTAGGTTTTTTATGTACCATAATCAACTATCCTGCAACAAGGATAATCTATCTGCTCCTTTCCAACCCTCTCCCCTCCTGCAGTTTCCCTCTCCTTAACTCTTGCCTTTCCCTCTTACTACCTAACCCATCACAAAACCGTTTACTCTAACATCAAAGTATGCCCAGGATACAGCCACCTCTCATCAATTCTCTTGCTTCCACAACCCCAGTGAGTGCTCCTGTCATTTCTCCTCAGGTGAATTCGCCAAGCTAACCTTGTTGTGCTCTGGCTTTCTTTGGATCCATTCTCCATTCAGAAATCAGATCCAGGTCTCCCATTTCCATGTACAGAAGGTGGTCCTGGGAAGCAGCAAGGTCAGGTGATTCACAATTTGAGTCAAAAGAGAAGCATATTAATGGGCTAGGACACTGGCTAGAATATCCCCGATTTACCTAAGGGTCATACCATAGGGAGGTGCATCCCTGGCTGGAGGCAGGGCCTGGCTATAAAGCCCCATGCATGACTCTAATGGTTTTATCTTTTTTTATGGTTTTCTGGGTGTCCTACTTAGGATTAATATTGCTGTGATGAAACACCAGGACCAAAAGTAACCTGGGGAGGAGGAGGGTTATTTGGTTTCTACTTCCACATCATTGAGGGAAGTCAGGCAGGAACTGAAGCAGGGCCGGAGGCTGGAGGTGGAAGCTGGTGCAGAGGCCACAGAGGCATGTTGTTTATTGGCCCTCATCATAGACTGCTCAGCCTGCTCTCTTATAGAACCCTAGAACACCCAGTCCAGGGGTGGCCTCACCCACCATGGGCTGGGCCCTCCCCACCATGTCAATTACTAGTTAAGAAAATGTCCTAAAGCTGGAGCTTAGCGAGGTATTTTCTCTACTGCGGTCCCCTCCTTTCAGATGACTCCAGCTTGTGTCAAGTTGATAGAATCGGCCACCACATGGAGATAGCATGTAGGACAAATCAGCAAGACAACTCAGGAAACCTTGGTGGTTGTGATTTATTGATACGGCATGGTAAGCTGTACCAATACACTACTCCAGCCACATCCACCTAGTTCTCCTCAAAATTAACATTTGGCCTCCACCTCAGGTCCTTCTCGTTTACTGTCTGTCTGTCTGTCTGTCTGTCCCTTCTGCCTAGAATATTCTTTCTCTAAATATGTACTCAGTTCACTTCTTAACACCTGCAGATCGCCTGTGTTACTTCCTCATGGGGCTATCTCAGACCACAACCATCACACTCCTTGCCACCCCTAACTAGCTGTCTAACTGGCTTCTGCCATCTAGCACCACCCCACACACTGTATTCTGTACTTTTTATTTTCCTTCTGTTCCTACTAAAATGTGAGCCCCTTAAAGAGAGACTGTACCTGCTATATCGCCGATATTTAGAGTATAATTAGAACAGAGTCTGGTATGTTCCATACCTACTACTTCAATGAAGAGGAGGAGGGAGGGTTGGTAAGAATTTAAGTATGGCCTTCTGGTTGTGTCTAAATTCTTTGGGAAATATGAGAAGAAACTTGAGAGTAAAGGACAGATCATAACACTGGTGGAAAAAATTTGGGGGAGGAGCTAAGGGCCTAGGAGAATTAATGATCCAGGCAAAACTGAAGTCTTGAGACTTATCTTGGCACCAGCCTACTTGGTTGGGCAGCTTTCCTCATCAGTAAGGAAGAAGGGTGTGGTGTAAGAATCAAGCGGGAACAGGCTGGAGAGACCACTCAGTGGTTAAGAGCACTGGCTACTTCTCCAGAGGTCCTGAGTTCAGTTCTCAGCAACCACATCTGTAATGGGGTCTGATACCCTCTTCTGGCATGTAGGTGTATATGCAGATAGAGTACTCATATACATAAAAACTAAATCTTTTTTATTTTTTTTATTTTTGCCTTGGCCCTTTTATTAAAAAAAAAAAAAGAGGAAACCTAACAGGGTTAGCATTTCATTTTTGTTGTATTTTGTTTTTATGATTTTTATGTGTTTGTGTGCACATGAACATTGGAGCTCAGATCATGTGAGTTTGTGCAGAGGCAGGTGGATCTCTGTGAGTTCAAGGATAGCCTGGTCTATGGAGTGAGTTCCAGGACTACACAGAAAAACTTTGTCTGGGGGGAAAAATGAAGAGGGTCTAAAGAGATGGATGGCTTAATGATTAAGAAAACTGACTACTCTTCCAAAGGACCTGGGTTCAATTCCCAGCAACCACAAGGCAGCTCACAACTGTTTGTAACTCCAATGTCTGACACCTTCACACAGACATACATGCAGGCCAAACACCAATGCACATAAAATAAAAATAAATTTTGTTTTTTAAAAAAAAAAGAATGACTCTGATTTCCATTAGGGGTATTATCTAACTAAACAATAAATAACCCTTAGAAGTCAAATTTGCAGACTGGAGAGATGGCTCAGCAGTTAAGAGCACTGTCAGCTCTTCCTAAAGGACTGAGGTTCAATTCCCAACATCTAAATGGCAGCTTACAACTGTCTGTAACTCTACCTCCAGGGGATCTAACATCTTCACACAGACATACATGCAAGCACAGCACCATTGCACTCAATAATTAAAAATAAAGTCATTTGCTTAACATGAAAATACAAATTGCCTCTTTTTTTATTCTAAACCTGATAGCTTAGATGAAATTCTATCCTTTCTTGGGGCAAGACCTCCCAGCAGTCACCTAAATGACTGCATGAACTAAATGACTAAATGAACTGCATTGATAGAAATGTAAAAGACACTTCCCATTTACTACCTGAACATGGTCTCTCCAGGCTTCAGTTACATTGTGCAATAGATGACTATAATTTACAGGACCGTTAAAAAGATTAAATGAGAAAACTAATATATGCAAAGTACTTATCACCGTGTCTAGTAACGTACTTAATAAATAGCCCATAGAATGGGTCACTTGAATCGTAATGTAAGTTGATAGTATCATGTCGAATGGACATAATCTTCTTTACTTGATTGATTGATTGATTGATTGATGGGGCTTTACAAATATTGCTATGAGATATACTTGGTCGTTCGTTTAAATAAATGTATTTTTAAATATAAATAAATAAAATAAAAAGATAGGCAGTAAAAGAGCCTATGAAATAGAACATTTCCAGACCGGTAGGAAAGCCTTCCCTAAAATCTTAAAGTTGGTATGCTGCTTTTCCCGTGATGTGACCCTCCGTCTCAGGCTCTCCAGCGCCTGTACCTATCAGATTCCAGTCCACTTCTTTCCTTGCGCCACCGGCTCCAAACAGGCGTGCTTTTTCTCCACGTGGTTCTCTGTATATACCCGGTTACCTGGGAGACCCTCGCCAGGCGGGGCTCTACTGACGCAACAATAGGAACAAGCCAATAGCCGTGACGTATATCAGTAACGCAAACGCGGGGTGTGGCTTGGCCGGCCCGGGCGCAATGAGGCTGCTGCCCGCTGGGTGGCGCCGATTTCCCGGGGAGGTCCTTTCTGGGCCCCCGGCGGAGGTGGGGGAGAGGCGGGCAGGCACCGAGCGAGGCCAGGGAGCCCTCTGCGTCAGCCACTGCTCGCTGCGCCGCGCCAGTACCAGCCAGGACTCATCCGCAGCTCCATGCTTGTGCCCGGTTCGACTCGTCCATCCTCCGAGAAGAGGCAGGTACGTGCCACCTGTCGCAAGTCGGGGAAGGGAAAAGCCAGGGTCAGTACCAGCTTTGAGACTCGGAAAGTAGGGTGTCAAAGACAGCTTGGGCTGTCTGGACGTGAGAAATGTAGGGCGAGGGCCAGCTGTGCGGAGGGGGGAACTCCAGCTGTGGGTGCCAGTGTGTGAGAGGGGCTGCCAGCTGACAGCTCGGGGTGCCAGGAAGAGCCATCTGTGTGCTGATCAATGTGTTCTGAGGAAACACTGTGACCGCGAGTACTGGTCTCCCCGCCCTATGTGTTGTGTGGCCTGAGAATAATGCCGGGACCCTGACACCCCCTCTCCCCACGTGTGTGCGTGCGTCTACCACCCTCCCTGTTGTTAAACATCCTGGGGCTGTCTCTTGGTCAGTTTTCCAAAGCGGGGGAAGGGGCTTAGGGGGAAGCTAGCAGTTAAGCGGAAGGGAAAATTTTTCCACCAATCCCAAATCAGAAAGAGGCAACTTTGAAATTCTCACCAATCCCAGAGCAAAAGCAGCCATGCAATGTTCTCTGACATGCAACTTGCCAAGGGGAATCCCTTGGCACTTTTAGCTCTTCTAAGAAAAAGAGAACTCCTGATCTCTCCAAACACAGGCATAGAAGCTTGCACACACACACACACACCAATCAAACCACAAAACAAGAGGCATGGAGAACTGGTGGATGGGCTGGGGTGGAGGTGTCCCCTACTCTTTGATGCTGTAGATGCATGCCGCTCTGGAATGAGGATTGGAATGAGGGCGTCCTCAAAAGTGCATCACCAGGACCTAGTCTGAGTCAGTACCTTGTGCTGAGACAGGGTGGAGGCACCAGCCGGAGGGCCTTCCAGTCTCCAGGGAGAGCCATCAAGAAACAGAAGAATCATCTTGGGAGCAGACAGGTGCACCGAGGCCAGAGAGGTCCTCCTCTCATGACCCTGTCCAGCCTGCCTTTGACACCCTGGAACCCTGAGCCCTCCAACAGGTAGACTGGACCTGCCCCTCTGGAACCAAGCATTCTCCCGGCAACCAGGGGAAGCCACACTTGATAATTATTTTTCTGAGCAGAGGGGGAAATGAGCCCAAGTAGGCTTGGCCTGTTGCCTTGGGAAAGTGGTAAAATCTGTCTGACCTTTCCATTTGGGGAATGTGGACTGGTTCAGAAAACCACAGAGCTAGTGTGTGGCACCAGCAACCCCCCGAGGGGTGGCTCAAGGCCTTTTTCTTCTAAGAAGGGTTGTCTGCTACAACTAGCCTTAGTGAATAGATGAGTGAACATGGTCCAATAAGCTTGTTGTTTATTGAACTCTTGCTATGTTCGAGGAAGCTTAAAACTATTATTTTATCCTCACCGTTGTGAGACATAATCACAACTGTTATTATTCATGGTTCTTGTTTGTTTGTTCCTTGGGGTTTTTTGTTTGTTCGTGTTTGTGTTTGTTTTCTTGAGACAGAGTTTCTTTGTGTAGCCCTGGCTATCTGCTTTGTAGACCAGGCTGTCCTTGAACTCAGAGTTCTGCCTGCTTCTGTCTCCCAAGTGCTGGGATAAAAGGCGTGTGCCACCATGCTAGCTCTGCTATTCATGTTTTACAAACTACATAGCTAAGATTCAGAGACTTAAGTATCCTCACAAGTTATCTTAGATCCAATAAGGGGAAGAGTAAGAAATCAGGCCTAGACCTGAAGTTCACCATAAAAACAGTAGTGGACTGACACCCAAGTGTCTCTGTCCATGTCCATGGGGAGGAGCTAGATCCTCCCTATCCTAAAATTCTAGCAACTGGGTTAGCAGTTTGGCTTCTTCCTATTCACTCAACCTGTGACTGAGGGCACTAGAGAATCCACCATCTCCATGTTTGGGACTCAAATTCATCTCCAGGCCTCTGCTCTGCCCCCCCCCCCCCGATCCTTCCTGTTATTTCCAAATATCCCCTCCCAGGATTCTAGCTCATTCTCCGCTTTCACCTGCCACTACGCATCGGGTGGAAGGTGGGCTTGTCACTGCCCCTTTAATTCTCCTGGGGCTTGGAATGCAAGTGAGTTGCCATCTCCGAGAGGTCAGATAAGATACTATATATATCTAGCTAGCGTAACCTGAGCTCCGGATTACCCGGCCCCAGTCAGACTCCAGCTTCTGGACTCTACACGGCAGTCTTTTCCCTGTGGGGAAAGAAGCCCCCGGGTTCCATCCAGTGCCCCCGAACACAGGTCAGTAGCTCTGTCTTTGATGTCTGAGCTTCAGGGACAGCTAAGTAAGCCCTCAGTGAGGGGGAGCGCATTTGAGAGGCCACCCACTGGACCTAGTGAGTGCTGTAACCAAATGCTCCTCAAGAGATGGGGACAGAAGACAACTGAAGCTCTAAAGGAGGGGAGCGAGGATTCTCCCAAACAGGGAGCACTAGAAGGGGTATTTGGGCATAGGGGGTGGGAAAGAAAATTGCAAGATACCTTCTACTTCTAGGAAGCCTGTTTCTTTGCCTTTTCTTGGACTTATAGAGATATCAATCCTTCCTAACCCCAAATCTAAAAACACCTTGTAGTGCGCCCTCCTGGGCCCACCCACTTCTCCACAAGCCAGGATGCTTGTCCTAATCTCTTTCATCTCTGATCTCTTCACCTTACTGCTTCATCTCCCATCCCCTCCCAAGTTCTGGGTACCTCTTAAACACAAGAGAAGTGGAGACCTGTACAAATTCCTTTACAGGACAGCCCCGCCCCCACCCGAAGTCAAGAGGATTCTGTGATAAAAGTGGGAGGGTTGCTGTCAACCAGCCTCTGATAGAGAGGGGAGCTAGCACCAGGTCGGAGGGTCAGGCTTGGGGCTCGAGAGGCTGGAGAGGAGCTGATGGTATAACACGGAAATGTATACCTCTTGCCATTTTCTCCACATCAGCCAGGGTGGACACTTGCGGCCAGAGAGTGTAGCAAGGGATCCAAGCAGCCAAGAGGAAGGGTCATAGGTGTGACAGGGTGTCCCCTCTCACCTCCCTTACTCCTCAGGTCAGCACATTCTAATACAGTTAGCAAGCAGCTTTGGGAAGCTCTGAGGTCACCATTGTGGAGGTTCCCAAGCACCTAGTGAGACTGACTGGGACTCCCCCTGACCTGCCCTGGACATCTGGGTAGGAGGAAAGGTAGTGCTGTTTGGGGTGTGTCCATGAAGTGTCTTGTGGGGTAGAAGAGGTAAGTGTGGGCAGTGACAAAGCCACAGAGGTGGATAGGCCTAGGCCTCAGAAAGATGAGCACATCCAGACAGAAAGGAGCATGGAATCTGCTAAGATGTGGTGCATCACCGGTCCTCTGCCTCCAGGGCCAGGAGTGCCTGGGATTCTTGAGGCTTAAGTCCCTCCTCTCGCTGGGCAGGTTAGGGAGCCCTTCACGTGAGCTACAGGAAATGACAGTGACTGATGACAGTGACTTGATGATGCCAGGTGGTTGGCTGCCTCAAGGGACCAGAGTTCGACTCAACCCCTGACTCACCTAATGTGGGTACTTTGGGGAGTGGGCTGAACAGCAACTAGGGGAAGGAGGCCCAGGGATATGTCCACCACTAGGTTGGGGCCCAGGAGCCTGTGCTGGGGTAGATGCCAATACCAGGGGACACACAGAGCTTGGCAGAGCAGATGAAATAGAGGCCTCTCTCACCATCTCCCAGTCGATCAGTATTGTGCTGCAGCTCGGGTTACATCAGGCTTCCCTTTCATTCACCGACAGTGGAAAATCCAGGGGCTGCTCCTGCAAGGAGTCTTCTCTCCTAGCTGGATAAAGGACATCTGCTTCCTGGAGGGTTCCTCCCTTGACTCCACAGGCTGCTTTCGGGACAGGGGATGGATGGCTTCAGAGTAGCTGTAGTAGACAGAGCTCGGTCCCATCCAGTACCAGGCCTACCGCAGCCTGACTGAAGGGTATGATCCACATTACTTGCAGAAAGAATTGTTTCCTTATCTGCAGGTAGATGTATTGATAACGTGACTGCTTGAAGCTGCCAGGAGGACTGAGTTAGTGTGCTATAGCCCAAGTTGGTGCAGTTTTAAATGTTCAGACCTGTTAAGATCTGAAATATGAACAGTAAAACTTTACTTGAAAGTTTCACTGTTAGGCAGGGGCTCATCCTTCACAATCTCAGCACTTAGGACATGAGACAAGAAAGAAACTTTGATGTCAGCCTAGGCTATAAAGTAGGACTGGTCAAAAAAAAATCACTAATTAAATTTCTTGTACATTTAGAAATATGGATACCTTTTCATTTTCATTTAATGCAAACAATATAGCCTTCACAATTATGTTTGTAAACCTGAGAATTTATGTGGCTGAAAAAGTTCAAGCTTGCATCAGCCCTGAGATTCTCAGGAATCGACATTTGAGGACACTGTTAGGAAGGATAGGGAGGACCAAGTTGCACCCAGGATGAGACTGTCTGGCAGACAGAGTCAAAAGCTGCAGTCGAGGTCCTCAGTGAGTTTTATGCCTGGTCTGTAGGTGTGCGGGACCAGTTAGCTGAGAGCCACAGTTGCATGGCTCCCGTGTCCCCACAGGAAGCCAAGTGCATCTGTGCAAAGCTATGCCACCATGCCAGTTTCTGAGGGAAACTTTGCAAAATGATGGAGAGTCTCAGTGAGAAGAGAGACATCAACATCTCTGAAAAAAAAGAAAAAAGAAAAGAAAAATAAAAAAACGGCGTGAAGAAAGATCATGAGTAGGAACTACCGCCGTTGTCCAAGGTGGCAGGCACCCGGGGAGGCTCAGCCAGCAGCCACATGCCTGAACTTGCCAGTTCTGGAAAAACAATGAGAGAAGCCAGGCAGCAGGGGCCCCACACTGGACAGGGAGGAGTGTGGGGGATCCCAGCCAATAGGCTGGCCTCCCACTGCCCCATGAAAGGGCCATTCAGTCCCAGCCGTTCCTGTGGCAACAGGGAGACTCAAAGCCATGTGAGTGCTGCCCTTCCTGTCCCTGTCTTGCGCAGCAAGGCCACAGGCAGATTCCCCAACAGAAGCTCCCGCCCATGGTGCATTCAGTAGCCTCCAGGGACAGCAGGACCAGGTAATGCCAAGAGATACTAACGTAAACTGTCTCCTCACCTATGAGGTGCTGAAACTTTTCTCCAACGAAAGTAGGGCTTACTGGAGGGGAGAGATGTATGCAAAGTTTCAGCTCCAAAGAGAAACCCTCTCCTACCCTGAGACCTGTGAGGCAGACATCAGAGCTGGCAGTTCCCAGGGGCTGTGATAGAGCAACTGGTGGAACTATCAGGACTGGAGAGACTTGGCAGCTGCCTTCCAGATTGGAGCAGACAAATCCTCCTCAACGTTCTATGAGCTAGAAGAGGGGGCTCCAGGTTCAGGCCTTAAAAGCACCGGCGCTGTCTGTCCCTGTTGCTGTATCTTGTTTGGCCAGGGCACTTGTGCGTCATCCTCGGGGCTAAGAGAGGTCACAGGCTTGAGGCAGTGCCCACAGAATACCAATTCCCTAGGAGCCTCGTGAGGTCTGGGAGAGCTGTTGGGGAGGAGCTATGAGCTCATACGCCGAGGGCGGGGGCCAATCTGATTGGCTGCCGGGTGTCCCAGAACCCAGCTTCCAAGGCCTGGAGTTTCTTTGACTTTGCATTATTGATGGCGTTCTCCAAAGTGAAACAGAACAGGACAGGTCCCCTGCCCCCACCCCTAGGCCTCTGCCCCTCGCACCCTCCCCACCCCATGATTTCCCCCTATCTTTACTTCAGACCCTCCCTCACCCAGTTACCACCTCCCAGAGCAGAGCAGACTGGAAATTCCATTGGGAGGAAGGAGCATAGTGGACAAGAAACACACAGGGTGTTGGGGTCCCCCGAGCCAGGCAAGGAAGACAGTCAGATGGGCAGCCTTTCTGGTGCCAGCCAGGACTGAAAATTATCAGAGGTCTCTGGCACAGTTAAGGAACTCTGGTCAGTGGCCACCTCCGCACCTTCCACCTCTGCCTCTCTCCCGAGCCTTCAGTGGCTTGAGTTTCTATGACCTTCTGCCAAGCTCTCAGTATTTGGGGCTTGGCACAAACTCCTCCCTGCCCTAGTGAGCTGGGCTGCTGGCCGAGGCAAGCTGTGAGCTCCGTGAGCCAGTGTCTGCTGAATGGCTAGATGTCTACCCACTACCCACTTAACTCACTGGGGGTGGCAGAGGGAAGCCTGGCGCCTGGGCTGAGGTCTAGGCGGCCAGGCCAGGGGATGGCCAGCCCTGCCATTATTATAGATTACAAAGGGAGGAGCCGGGCGGCCTGGCTGGGCTAGCTAGGAGAGATGATAATAGCCGGTCATTGTTAAACGCTTTCCCGTGTTATTATCTCTCAGTCCTCACAACAGCCCTCAGAGATAGGAATCCTGATCGTTATTATGCTCGTGTACACGGGAGGAAATCGGGGCTCAAAGAGGTTCAATGACTAGTATAACTGCTCAACGAGTCTGTCTCGGAGGGAGTCAAAACTAGCCCTGGGGCCAGTGAGGTAGCTGGGCAAGTCAAAGCACTTGCCACCAAATCTAACAGGCAAACCCCCAAACATGCATGGTGGAAAGATAGAGCGGACTCCTACCAGTTATCCTCTGACTTTCCTATGTGTGTGTTGTGTGTGTGTGTGCGTGCGCGCATGTGTGTGTGGTGTTCACACACACATGCACATGCACACATGGAGTGGGGAGAGAAAGGGAGGAGAGATTTTTAAAATTGTATGCTACTCTAGAGATTCTGGGGGGGGGGGGGTTCTAGGAGTCTCCAGAACTGCCTAACTCTGATGAGGAATGGTAAAACCAAGGCTGGTGGGAAAGGTTGCTGGGCCACGACCTGGGTTCCAATCCTGACTCCCCATAGCATGTGAATCTGGGTAAGCAAGCATCACTGCCCATATCTGTACAATAGGTTAAAAAAAAGTACATGGCCTTTAGGGGCTGTCCAGTCTCCATATTCAGGGATTAATCTATAAAAACCTGAAGTCTGGTAATGCCTCAGTCTGCAGTACAGGATCTTGACTCTAGGGGGGGCCTCTTGCACAAGTCAAGTAACTCCAGGATCAGTTTGGCACCTGCATGGATCCTGAAACCTCCTAGGAGGTTCCTAAGCTCCACTTAGATGACAAGGCCAAACTCCGGTAAGAGGATAGATAGGTTCTACCCCACCAGCATCCTCAGTGTGGTCCCCTGTTTGACCAAGCAGCGGGTACCTATATCCAAGGAAGAGTACTCAGGGAGGTCTGGAGACCAGGGCCCAGCCCCTCTGCTAGACATTCCCTCCCATCACTTCCTTACCTGAGACCCCCTTTTCCTCACAGTCTTCCGGAAATTTCCAGAGGGAGTCTTTTATACCTGAAGGTAGTACTGCTTGCCAAAGATAGGGAAGCATTTATAACTCAAAATGTTCATTGTCCCCAAGTCTGTGCATTGAGGGTGGTAGGATCCCCCAACCCCCAGCCCTTGCCAACTCTAAAGTTCCTGCCAAGACTTACAAGACCTACATGAGATTCAGCTGGAGTCTCTGACATAGAGGGCTGGGGAACTGGAGAGGCTGGGCTTTTTGCTGATTTTTCTTGTGGATACATGGGTACACCCAAGCCCGTGTACATACCTGTCTGCATGTGTGTTTCTCTGAAGCTAGCCAGCCTATTATAGACAGGCCCCAAGTGGCCCCTGTTGAGTCCTAAGGTAGTGGCCCACCTGGCATAAAGAACAAGCCCAGAGTGGGCCTAGTGCTTTTCAGGGCCCTTGACAATT
This sequence comes from Tokudaia tokunoshimensis, assembly GCA_036184795.1. Classification (NCBI taxonomy): domain Eukaryota; kingdom Metazoa; phylum Chordata; class Mammalia; order Rodentia; family Muridae; genus Tokudaia; species Tokudaia tokunoshimensis. The sequence goes on from BTHU01000008.1 coordinate 45,255,690, forward strand.
GCTTTTCTTGTCTTTCAGCCCATGAGGCTCCCAGTACCCACTGAGTACCACCCTGAAGGATGTCCCAGCTCTCCTCCACCCTGAAGCGCTATACAGAATCGTCCCGATACACAGATGCCCCTTATGCCAAATCGGGCTATGGCACCTACACCCCTTCTTCCTATGGGGCCAACCTGGCCGCCTCCTTCCTGGAGAAGGAAAAACTTGGTTTCAAGCCAGTCTCGCCCACCAGCTTCCTCCCACGGCCCCGCACCTATGGCCCCTCCTCCATCCTGGACTGTGACAGGGGCCGCCCCCTGCTGAGACCTGACTTCATTGGGGGTAGTAAGCGGTCTGAGAGCCAGACCCGTGGCAATGAAAGGCCCTCGGGCAATGGACTCAACGGAGGCAGTGGATTTTCTTATGGAGTGACCAGCAACTCCCTCAGCTACCTGCCCATGAATGCCAGGGACCAGGGGGTGACCCTGACCCAGAAGAAATCGAACAGCCAATCAGACCTGGCCCGAGATTTCTCCAGCCTCCGGACCTCAGATAGCTACCGGACTTCAGATGGCTACCGGACCTCAGACGGCTTTAGGATAGACCCCGGAAACCTGGGTCGCAGCCCCATGCTGGCCCGCACACGTAAGGAGCTCTGTGCCCTGCAGGGCCTCTACCAAGCAGCCAGCCGCTCTGAGTACCTAACAGACTATCTGGAGAACTATGGTCGCAAGGGCAGTGCACCACAGGTGCTCACGCAAGCCCCTCCCTCCCGAGTCCCTGAAGTCCTCAGTCCCACCTACCGACCAAGTGGCCGATACACACTGTGGGAGAAGAGCAAGGGCCAGGCCTCTGGGCCCAGCCGCTCCAGTTCTCCAGGGCGAGACACCATGGTGAGTTTACTCTTGGGGATCCGGTGAGGGACTGGGGAGACAGTGTTATAAAGAGCCAGGCTAGGAACAGAACTCCCAACCTGACTGATGACTGGTGGTAGACAAGCAGCAGAGGTCATCCTCCATGATGATCAAGCATGACTTGGTGGCCCTATGGCTCTGAGCCATGGGGAAGGGCTGTCCCGTGCTTCAAAGACCTACACACTTGGGATTGGTCCAAAGATGCTCTAGAATGTTCAGACACCCCTGTCTGCGTTCTTCTCACTCTGTGTTCTCCCATCCAAAATGTCGGGGTCCTCCCCTGTGGACCCTGGTCCTTCCAGGGCTGGATGTCACAGTAGAAGTGATCACCATGTTACCTGTGTGGAGAGAGCCCCCCCCCCGCCCCACCCCTGCTTTGGATGGTTCTCTTCCTGTCCAGGCATGAGATATGAGGAGTAGCAGGACTCTTCCCCTGGTGCCGGCAGGCTTAGATTCAGAGTATCTGGATAGTAGGGTTGTATCTTTGGAGAATCTAGTGTAGAGTCTTTTGTCTGGAGATAGAGATGATCTAATACCTCAGTGCTCCAGCTTGCCTGGGCTGGAATGAGGGGAGAGGCTCTGTTGGAGATTAACCAAGGGCTGGCATGGCCTCCCTCACATCTAATCCTGGAACACGCCTCCCTGGGGCCACGACTACTTTCCTCCTCTCCTGTAGTTATCGGTGTGTCCAATAGGTGGCGAGCTCTCAGAGATTTAAAGTGATCGTATCTCTACCTCCTTCCCATGTGCCTCTGGCAACTGGGAGCTCAGCTGACCTGCTGATTGCATGGATGGATGGATGGGTGAATAGACTGGGGTGGGGGTGGGGTGGTGGATTGATGGGCAGAAGAACACATAGGTAGGCAAGTGTGTGGTCAGAGGATTGGGTGCTGTGTTTTGTTTCCTGTGTACCCCTCCTTATAGAGTATATGTCCTTTGTAAAGGAGAGCTATGCCACAGCAAGAAATAGTGCTTTAGAGAGCTTGTTCGGGACTAGGGACCATAGCTGGGTCATAGGCTAAAGTGTGTCATGATGGAGGGCCTTGAGACAACTTTGATAGTATCACTTAAAGTGTTTTGGTCTTGCTGGGCCACCTGGGAAGTACCATGGAAGATACCAAAACCATGTCTCACAGGACACTCAGACTCTAGCCGTCAGGGTTGGCCACAGGCACAGGACGCTGTAGGGTCCATTCGGACCATGTCCAGCGTTGTTCACAGAGGTGATGGGCAATGAAAAGGCTCCTCTCGGTGGAGGGAGCCTCCGCTGGCTGTTCCTTTGCTCAGAAGAAAGGAACTCTTCTCATACGTGCATGCCTCTCTGTGGGGCCCGCAGGCATTCAGCAGTAGAATCACCCATGGGCTTAACAGTTCGCCAGGCCCTCTGAAGCAAACGCTGTCAGGACGGTGCCTTAAAATCTGCCCTGTTACAGGCTTTTCAGGTTGTCTAAGCCTTCGGGGCCAAAGGCTTCAAACACTCCAGACTCCCAACAGCTGCTGTTATCTGTCATCTTCCTCACAGCCTGCTACGTATGACTCTTCCTGGAGTCTGCTGTCCCCTTTCCTTTCATTTCTGCTGGGAACACCTGACCCTACCCCAGCCCAGGGCCAGAGAGAGTTGTTTTCAGAAAGGACCTCAAAGAGGTACCCAAGACCCTGAGCAAACTCAGTCACCGGAACCTGCATCCCTCCCACCTAGAAGCAAGGCACGGCACTGTTAGAGTGCCCTAATGCCAAGCTGGCATTTCATCCTGAGAGCTCTGCTCAGTACAATACCACCCACCCGGGGAGACCTCTGTGGTCTCACTGAAGACCGTCGCTTAACCTCAGCCCTCTTGTGCTCACTTCCGAGAGTTGATTGTATCCTAAGGAAATGAGAGCAACTTTTTTGGTGCCTTGAAATCTGCCCCATCACAAGCTTCTCAGTGAGCTCTGTTCTCCCTGGATAGCTTCTCTCACGGTGCTGTTTTCTAGCCCTGTACTCGGCACCGCCTACACGGCTGTGCACTGAGAACCCTGCGCCACACACCTGGCTTTCTCTGGCGGTTTCCTTAACTCCTGAGTCTGTTTGCTCTTCTATAAAATGAAAGTGCTCATAGTGTCTACTTCATAAATTACTGTGAAAGAGCCTGACACACAGTAGGTGCTCAGTAAAGGTCAGTCATCTTTGCTCCTGGCTTTAGGAGACAAGAGAAGTGCAAGCCAGTCCCTGCCTTCAGCTGACTTCAGGAAATCCATGCTTACATGATGACAATAGGAGGCAGGCCTGGGTGTTTGTGTCTTCAGCGGTAGGGAAGGAAGAGGTCATCTGAGGCTGAGACAGGCTGCCCTTGACCTCTGAGAGGCGCGGTCTGACCCTTTAACTTGGGATACCTCTCAGCTCGGATGGATTTCCCCCTCTATAAAAGTGAGCGATGGCACCTGCCCTGGCCACCTCACAGGGTTGCCCCAAGGCTCAAACCAAGCAATGAAGGCGGAGGCCTCTCTAGTCAATAAAACAGTAACGGCTAACCTGAGCTTGGAGCTTCCCAAGGCTCCACTGAGCATGAGCAATGGAGGCTCCGCCGACAGCCAGTGGGTGAAGGTGCAACAGCCCTGGGGCTCTAAGGGTCTCCCCTCCCCAACCCCCCCCCCCGAGGCCCTACTGTCACTGAAAATGCAGAATGATGAGCCAGGCGCCACCAAGGTGTTTCGCTCACCCCCTGAGGATTGCAAGCCAGCCCAGGTGGCTCAGCCCTGCAGAGCGCCTAGAGCCAGAGAGCACCAAGCCAGTCCGCTCCCCCTCGCCCCACCTCTTCTGTCCCTGGGGCCTATGGAAGGACAAGCTGTTCCCACTGAGCACTGCCAGGCCTGTGCTTTAACCCTACAATCCCTCCTAATCCTCCTGTGATCCACCCCCAGCTGCTCCCTGGCCAGCCCTGGCACGCTGCCTGCTGGCCTCGGGCCTGGCACTCGCCCCTCCCCGGCCTCACCTCCTCTCCCCAAGAAGAGCCACGGGTTGGCCCAGGGCCCTTCCGAGCATAGTCAGCAGGCTAGGAACCTGCCTCTTCCACACAGAGGCGGGGACTGAGGCCCCAGGTCCGGCCTAGGCTGTTCTCTGGCGCGCGCACACAATCTTCTGCGCCCTTCCTCTCTGCTCGGGGGAACTGTTTCTAGGAGTGATGGAATCTGAGTCTCTGGGTCCTGTCTGCCACTGGGGTTGCTGACTCATGCTCTGAAGCCCTGGGTTCCAGCTGTTCAGTGACAGGGAGATTATATAAGTCAGGGTCATGTGATCCTCCTCTAGGGTGGGACTCTGGACTTGAACAAGCGGAGGATGGCAGAGACTGCCCGAGAACTCCAGGACAAAAAAAGTGAACCTTCCTCTCCTGTCCCCAGCCTTCTCATCCTGTTGACTCAGCCACACTGGACTACTCCTTTCTTTTCTTATCTGTCCAAATCGGCAACCTGAGACGCTGGGGCCCACCCTTACCTGGACCACCCCAGCCAGGCTCAACCGCTCCGAGGAGGCCAGATTCCTAAGGGTTGCAGTCTGTGCTAAAGGCACTCAGAAGAAACATAAAGTGAGAATCCCCAGGACCAGAACAAGCCCTAGCTACTGAGGAGGAAGAGCAGAAGGTTTGGGCATGATTATTAGAATCTCTGTAGTGCTAATGTCTCCATCACGGGCAGACTCGCTATGGGCAGTGACCCGGCAGCCGCCCTTGTCATTACTTCCCAGCTCCATTTCTCAGTTGATATCCAGAACCCTCCATCCATCCTGTCTTCCCTTCGGCCACCCCCACATCCCTCACACACACACTCCAGGATGTCACTTTAAGTTAATATGGTGCTGGGGTGGGGCAAAGCAACACAAGTTAATCCAAGCCTAGCAAAATGTTCCCTGCCCCTGGGGGACCCGCTCCACTGACCATCAGCCTCAGAAACAAACATCATGTTCAGAGCTCAGAGCTGCACACGTGGTCCCTTGTCCCCTCTTACCTCAATGGATACATAAAACTAGCATCCGAGACAGAGCTATAAGCAATAGAAGGAAGTGTGTGGGCTTCTAGAATATGGCTGGTTCAGGCCAGATTTCCTGGGGCTTGAAAGAGCACAGAACATTTGACCTGTGGGGGTCTAATTCCCACAAGGAAATAGTTTCCTACCGCTGATGGGAAGAGTAAACTGACTCTCCTCTGCAAAGTACACCGTGGGCTGGAAGCCCGCAAAACCTTCCCAAAAACTCGGAGCCCTGCCTTTTCAGGCCTCAATCTTGTCAGCAGATAGACATTTGCTGGGATCTAGGCCACTGGCCTTGAGACATCTTCCTGAGCCCAAGCAGCGTCACCAAACCCCGGACAAAGTTGCCCACTGGGATCTGAGAACAGCAGGATGGTTTCAGTCCCGGTCCTTGTAGAGCGAACCCCGCCCCCTGCCTGCCCCACTCCCACCCCCGACTGAGGTAAAGAAAATGGCCTGTCCTACACCAGAGGCAGGAAATAGCTCAGAGAAACAGTGGCTTTGGGCTGCAGGACTCAACCTAATCCACAGGGCTCTGTATATTTCAGACTTAAGTCACGGAGTCTCAGCCAGATTCAGATCCCAAAGGACTATCTCCTTCTCACCGAGCCCACTTTAGGACATGGCTCTGAGGAGAAAGGGTCTCACAGGAATTTGGCTAGTTGAGGAATAAACCATAGATCCTCCCTGGCTGCATTTAGCAGCAGTCAAACCTGCTGGACAAGACTGGACACTGTGTGAATCTGTTTCACTCACCCTAGATTTCTCAAAATACACCCATGCAACAGCTTTCCCCATCTGTCCCTCCCTGCTACCAGAAACACCCACACCTCCCCGGCAACCTCCTGCATCCCAGGAAAGAGGGAAAGCTGGCACAGTGCCAAGATGGGAGTGCACATGTAATTAAGTCTAAGTCATGGGGACAGAGGCCATGCTACAGTAGGTGAGCATCTCTTGGACGGCACTCCCACCCTCAGCACACTTGACTGGCACGTAAAACCAGACACACCCCTTCCCCTTGAGATCAACTGCAACTTGCAGGATTCCCAGCAAAGCTTGGTCTGGCCCTCTTCATTAAGACCTCATTAAGGACCCTCCAGCCCCGCCCTAGAGGAGGGTCCAGAGTGCTGGAGCAACTACCACAAGCCACACAGCATCTGAGGCCATTTGCAAGCTTTACAGCTACAAAACAAAGATAAACATATTCGGATAAATTAACAGCGTGCAAATTGAGGGAATGAAGTAATGGGTGTTTGGAACTGGGTGGAATTAATTAGGGATGGCTTTATAGACAGCTTGGAGTTGCTGTTTTGTTTGTTGTAGCTCTGGGGATCAAGTTCAAGCCTAAGTCTTCCACTGAACTATGCCCCCCCTCCCACTCCACCCCAAAACCCAGCAGAAGTTGATTTGGTCTGGCTTTTATTGTCCAAGGGATCAATCTTGGACAATAAAATCAATGCCCGGGGGCTTCCATCTGCTCAAGGAAATGGTCTATGTGTTTTTTAAGACAAGGTCTTATGTAACCCAGCCTGGCTTCAAATGTACAGGCCTCCTGCCTCTGCCTCTCAACTTCTGGCATTATAAGTGTGCACCACCACATCTGGCAAAAACCAAGTTTTGAGTAGAATTTACAAGTAGACAGAAAAAAGGAGGAACATCCTAGAATTTCTTAGTACCTGTGTTAAAAGTGTGAGTTTGGCTATAAGACAAGTCTGGGTTCAGTGCTCTACACAGTCATTTATTAGTTTTGAGGTCCTGACAGAACACTGACCTCTCTTGCACATAAAGTCCCTCACCTATAAACGAGAAATAATTGTTAAAGCTTCATGGTACGCTTATGGAAATTAACCAGCATAGTATATATAAAAACCATAGCCCAGTGCTGCTTGGTCTTTCGAGGGACTTAATGGGGTGTGGGTGTGTGTGTGCTCTGCCTTAACCTGGGCTAGCCTTATATAGCTATATAGCTAAGGATGACTTTGAGTTTCTCCTCTCACGGGATTACATATATGTAAGTTTATGTAATGCTGGGGTCTGAATATAGGGCTTTGTGCATGCTAGACAAACACTCAACAAATGAACTGCATCTAGCATGCGTGTCTTTATTACATTCATTTACTTATTGTGTGTGGGCACACCCTAGCCTCAGCACATGGCAAATAACTTGCCAAATTCATTTCTCTCCTTCCACCAATTGCAACTGAGGGTTCAAACTCAGACCGTTAGGCTTCGTGGCAATCACCTATACCAGATGAGCCATCTAACCAGCCCTCATGTATTGTTTTCTGTTAACGTGTAATTATACACAACAATGGATTCATTATGACATCCTCATACATGGATCTAATATATTTTGATCATCCTCCCCCAGCCCCCCCCCCTTCATCCGGCTTTCACTTCTGCTGCTCCCCTTCCTTTTCCCAAGCAAACCCTCTTCTACCCCCAACCCCTTTTGGGGACCCTGAGTTTCCTTAGAACTGCTTACAGGAACATGGAGAAGAGGTTATTTACAGGAGTATGAGCACCATCAGCTGCTACACTGCTGGAGGAAAGATCTAAGACAGGGTCTTACTATGTAGTCCAGGCTGACATCAAACTAGCAATCCTCCTGCCTCAGCCTTCTGAATGCTAGGATTACAGGGCAACATGCTCAGCTAGGTTTGTTTTTTTTCTTTCCTTCTCTTTTGTTTTTGTTTTTAGTTGGTTGGTTGGTTTTTCAAGACAATTTCTCCGTGTAGCTCTGGCTGTCCTGAAACTATCTTTAGACCAGGTTGCCCTTGTATTCAGAGATCCACCTGCCTCTGTCTCCTGAGTGCTGGGTTAAAGGCTTGTGTGCCCATGTGCCACCACCACCACCAGCAACAGCCTACTTCTGTTTCTTAAATCCCAGAACTCAGGGAGCAAATGCAGGAGCATCTCCATGAGGCTACATAGCAAGTTCCTGGCCAGTCAGGGATACATAGTTAGACCCCATCTTAAAATAAAATGATTGTATTTACTTTGTAAGTATAGAGGTTAGAGGACAACTCGTGTGAATAGGGTCTCTTCTTTAACCACGTGAGTCTTGGAGATCAAACTCAGGTAGTCAGTCTTGGAGGCAAGCAGGTTTGCCTGCTGTGCTGTCGTTCAGCACCAGTCCTGTTTCTTAAGAGCAGAACAGGAGCGAGGTAGTTGGTGGCAGGGATCAGAGAAACACGAGGAGAATGATAATGGAAAGAGGCTATGGATAGACAGCTTTACAGCCTCCTGGACCACGTGCAAGATGATCTGGTTATCTCACAGCAGTGCTGTGATCAAACGCGAGCATTGACGCGCGGAGTGTGGGACCTGCCCCTGGAAAAGGATGTTGCTACAAAGACGGAAGCTTGGAGAGAAGGGCCGTTGCAGTTCGTCCAGGGTTCAGGTTGGGTCAAAGTCTGAAGATCATGCCTCCAACCGTGACAGCCCTCATTGCCCAGTAGCTCCTGCTCCCTCCTCCTCCTCCTCCCGCCACCAGTGCTGAGAGACTGTCCGTACTCTCCACCTATTTGCACCAAATTCCTATTTTGTGGGCGCCCTAGGGTACAACCCACACATGCATCTCGGACGCAATCTCCATGTGGCTGTGGTCGTGTGTGCGGTACGCGTGTACATGTGGGGATGAGCATGCCAGGAGGAACAGAAGCAGCCCACAGATGAGTAACAGCGCACACGGCTGCCTCTCCGAGTATTTTTAAATGCTAAAAATACTGGCTAAAAATAGCCTGCAAGCTCCAAACAAGATACTTTCTCTCGGCAGATTCCTGCGCTTCCCTGTTAGGTGAGGGGGCGGAGCATCAAAAACAAACCCCTCCCTAGACCCCCTGCCTTTAATCATTGCCCACGTGGGGACCAGAGACCACCCACATACAAGACCACCCCCAACGTACAAGAAGAGCATCTTCCTCCCATCCTCTTATAAAAAGTTAAATTTAAGAATTTAGACGAGATGGATTTGGATAATTGGTTGGGAGGACCCAGAAATGGTACTTTCCTGGAGCCAAAAGGGCCAGTGACCTATTGTACCTGATAAAATGAGCACCGCCTCTCTTGATAATGGTCTAGGCCAGGTCTAAAGGAGGAACAGAGCTTAGCCCCGGAGGCGGTTCGAAATCTTTTCTAGCCAGGGCTCCTCGACCCCTGCAGACCCTGAGAATGCTGGCCATCACGAAGACAGGGGTTCCCCGCATGCTGGACGAAAGTGTGTGTGCCTGTGCATTTTGCTCTGAAAATTAATTAGCTGTCCTAGGGTCTCAAAAGAGTCCACAACGCCAAGTTCACAATTGCCTGCTGTCCAGGCGGAGGCGTTCCAGGCTGACTGACACTTGCTCTTAAGGGGAGCGTCTCCCAAGAACCCCAAAGATTGTCTGTGGAGCCCAACCCCTGGGCCGGCCAGTGACAGCGAGTCCTCGTTTTGCCGGGTAGGGTTCCCGCGTCTCGTGTGGCCCCAGGGTCATCGGCTTTGGGCGGACCCTGCGACCTCGCCGGCGTCCGCGTGCCGGCTCTCGGGGCGGGGCGAAGGCGGGGCGGGGCGTGGTCCCGGGTCCGGCCCCGCCCCTCCTGGGCGGTGACGTCGCAAAGCTGGAAGCTCGGCTGGTCAGCCAGTCCGCCGGAGCGCGAGCGCCGGGCCCGGTCGGTTAGCTGCGCGCGGTGGGGAGGTTGAGGCGGAGGAGCGCGCGCTGGGCCCCGCAGTAGCGGTTACTGCCCCACGTCTCCGACGGGGTCCTGTGGGATCTCAGCCGGCTTCGGAGTCCGGGTGGTAGCAAGGCACGGGGACTCCCCGTAACCCCTTGGCCAGCCGCGTTGGGTTTGGGGCATAGCCCACCGCCCGCTCCGCAGCATGCGTACCTCCTACACCGTGACCCTGCCCGAAGAGCCCCCCGCCGCCCCCTTTCCCGCTCTCGCCAAGGAGCTGCGGCCGCGCTCCCCTCTGTCCCCGTCCCTGCTGCTCTCCACCTTCGTGGGGCTTCTGCTCAACAAAGCCAAGGTACGCGGGCCCTTTTCTAGGACCTCCCACGCTGAAGGTCTGGGGTCCTGCTTGCTCCCGGGATCAACCCCAGTCTACCACGAGTCTCTGAATCTCCGGGATGTTCCTTGCCAGCTTTTTCCCCTCTTTTCCAAGGGTCTCCTGGCAAGGGATGCCCCCTTCCCTAGAGTTCGCAGGCTTGCTGCAGACCCCTCCCCTGTTGATATCCAAGTCCCGAAGGCTCCCCCACCCTCTTCCCTGGGTGACGCGGCCACCTGGTGGCTCTTGGCCTCTTAATCCCATTCACCTATATCAAGACAGGTGCAGGCTAGAGTAACCTTGACTAGGGCTGGTGTGTGACTAGTGGGAACAGGCAACACGCTGGACTCGGGAGTGACTCTTCCAAGACCAAACTCCAACAAGGAAGGTGGATCAAAGGGTGCTTCCCTTTCTCTGTTCCCAAACAGGCTGTCTCCCAGGGGTCAGTTGCCAGGGTGCTTTGACCCTGTGAAGGGCAGAGGTTGTAGACAGGTGAGAGAATGAGCCCTTCTCTTCCCGGCCCTCTTCAGTTGTGTAGAGTGGGCAGCTGATTCCTTGATTGAAGCAGCTCCCTGAGTAATTATGGAGCTAAGGCTGGGCACTGTCCCTTTGGGAGAGAGAAGGGGCCTGAGCTTGACAGGTCTTATGTAACAGGCACCAGCTCCCGTGTTGGCAGTGCGTGCCCTGCCCCGTGCCAGGGCTACACCGGGCTCCTTGCTTGCCGCCAGGACACATGGCTTGACCCTCACCGTGCAGATAAAGCAAGAATGCCCCTCAGCTGGGGTCTCCAGTGTGAAGTCACAATCTCAGCTCACCTTTCTTACAGGCCCATGCCCAGATGCCAGCCGGCATTACCCAGTGGCAGGCTGTTTGAGCCCCTCCTGCCCTGGCAGAGGAGTGCTGTTTACTACGGAGGCGGCATCTGCTCTCTAGAACAGTGCTCGCTACTGAGTCAAAGCTAGGTTTGCTGATGGCTGAGTGTAAGGCAGTGCCAGGTCCAAACTTTCTCACCTCTGCACCTAAGTCCCAGCCAAACTGCTGCGATCCTTTCCTTGCACCGGCATTGTGAGCGGCCGGCTGTGCTGGGTTTCTGTCCCACCTTTTCAGTCCTAGCCTCTTTCCCTGCCAGCCCAGAGGTAGGATTGTTTGCCCTGTGAGAAAGGTCACTCCTGGGACATTCTGTTCTTCTCTGGAATGGAAAGTGCTGACTTTCCCTGGAGCTCCTGATTTCCTATTCATGGCTGAAGAATATCTGGCCTGGCCTAGAGCAGCCCGGCTCCCCCACATCCACTCCCACCCCCAAGCCCCGCAACCCCCCACCTTCTACAGAGAGCACTAAGAAGTTGGCAAGTAGGGTCAGGCATGGTGGCGAATGCCTATAATCTCAACCCTTGGGAGGCAGAGGCATCCTGACTACATAGTGACTTTCAGGCTAGCCAGAGGTGTAGGGTGAGACCCCATGTCTAAGAAAGGAAAGAAGACGAAATTGTCAAGTGTTTTGGAGCTGAGGAAATTTAAGATAAGAACATGACTCCTCACACTAAAAAAATAAATAAAAGGGTCCTAATGGTGATTTAAGAGGAACCTCTCCTTTCTACCCCCAAGCCAATAGAAGCGTTGGAACTAGAAAACTGACCATGGGGGATGAATGCACTTCCCACCTTCCAGCTGCCCAATCACACTGGAAGCAGGAGTGCCTCTGTGGACTAGTGACCCCTCCCCCTTTCCCCACCCTCACTAGTGCTGGGATAAGTACCTGAGCTGAGAGCCCGCCTTGGTGGATGTGGACATGCTCACCTGTGGTAGGATGCTTTCTGTCACTACAGCCTGTTTAGATCGATGTCGTCTCGGGCACAGGGGGTAAGGACTAGTAAAGAGCTACCGAAACTGGGTGTGAGTGGGCACCGTGCGTGGGCACGCCTCCGCAAGTGCCTCCAAGTGGGTAACATGTAGATCGTTGTGGTGCTTTCTTGCTGGGCTCTGGGGGAAAGGGAGACTTTACCTCTTCGCCCAAAGCTCTGATAAGATCTTTGTCCCCAGGAACTGTCCCTGTGGTAGCCCACTTAGAGGAACCACCAACGGGCACCAGCAAGGCAGAATTCACATTTTGCCATTGCGAGGGGTCAAACCCAAGACTTTACAAATGCCAGTCAAGCCGCCTTCTGCTAATGTACAACACCCAGTGGTAGGGCTCACAGTTCATTTGGAGGGCACATCAGGTTAGCACCGCAGGCCAGGACAGTGGAGGATGCTACACCCTATACGCTGCCAGCGGGCTTTCCCTCCAGCTGAAGGTTTAAAGCATGACTCTTCTGGGTATGTTTTCTCTACCTGCTAGAGTCGGGCCTGACAACTGACCAAGGGAGGGCTCCCTCTTACTCGTCGGGGCGGGGGGCTGGCACTTCTTGAGAAAAGCCCTCCCTCGGCCTGCTTCTCCCCACCCCCCTTCAAACTGACAGTCTCCTGGGCTTTGAGCCGCTGACAGCCTATGAGGCTGTCAGCACATGGCATGAGTAATTTTAGCTGAGTTATTTCAGGCTCCTGTTCTGATCGGGGTTGAGCCGGCCCCACGCATGCCCCAGCCAGTGTTGCTCCAGAGTTGCCTGCTCCGAGGCCCCCTTTCCGAGAGGGGGTGGCAGACTCATCCCCAACTCTACCACTGTTTCTTTAACCCTTTGAGCCTGAAGGTTTTCTGATTCCCAGGAGGTGTGGCCAGGATTAGCTAAGAGACCTTGACAAATAACACTGAGAGCCTGCAATCGCTCGCACAGCTGCTCTCTCCAGCCCCCTCACCAGCCTCCACAGGAGAGACAAGAGTGGCGCCTTCAGCCAGGTGCCTCAGCTTGGGGCCAGTGGCCAGTCAGGATGTTGAAACCTGAGACGGGCAGGGAGGATCCTCCCGCCTTGGCTCAGCCCTTAGAAGCTGAGTTCAGCTGGAAGGAATTCCACCTGTCTCTGGCAATTCAGAATGGCAGGCAGCTTGAGTTTTCCCCATCTGAAGATCGAAACTCAGAGTGGTCTGTCATTTAAACTTCTAAAGTGCCAATCATGATGGTCCCTTTATATATTGAGCATCTAATATAAATATAGGTCATTTGAAATAGTAGCTGGAATTGAGCTATGAAACCTCTTTTTGTTGTTTCACATAGCTCAGGCTAGCCTTTTGGGTTCACTCTGTATGTAGCTGAGGCTGGCCATGAATTCCTAACTCTCCTGCCTCTGCTTCCCAGGTGCTGGGATTGCAGGCTTTCGTCACCATGCCTGACCTGAACTTTCAATTTCGGTCAACGAGGAGTTGACTGTATTCCTGAAATTATGAATCCCTAGCCTCTAGCTCTAATCTTTAGTCTCCACTGTAGCAGAAAATAGAGAAACTGGTATAGTCGCTCATACCTGTAATCCCAACACTCAGGAGGCGGAGGCAGGAGGATTGCCACACGTTCACTAGGCTACCTAGTGAGACCCCGTCTCAAAGAGCAGAAAGATGGGGAAATACATAAACAAGCGAAGCCCCGAGGGAAAGTTTGTGGGTTGAAAGTAGGCATTCCTCCATGCGCTTTTCCAGACAGAGGCTAGAAAGAGAAGTGTGGTGGTGAAGGGAGGTGTCGGGTGAGGAGCTAGGCAGACCCGGGGTGTATACCTGCCCCTCACGTGACATGTTCTTCACTTACAGAATTCAAAGAGTGCCCAGGGTCTGGCTGGTCTTCGAAACCTTGGGAACACGGTAAGTTCCTCCGAACTCACCTCTCTCCTGCAGCCCTTCCCTCCTCTCCTGACTGGAGTAATGTTATAGAGAGTCCTCTCCTGGCTCCAGCTAGCTTCCTATCCTATAGGGCCATCAGCACCTGCCCTTCCTGGCATGTGTCTCAGTGCATTGCAGGGCTCTGGCTCACCCGCCCCAGCAGGAAGCACTGCTAAAAGGAAGTTGCCCTTGTCACTGGGAGCTTGCTGCTCTCCTGAACCTTCCTCCTCGTTCCCATCACTTCCCACCCACTGCTGACCAGCGTGCCCACGCCCCTTTGCACACCTCAATAGGAAGTAGCCAATTACGCGGCCTTTCCCCATACTGGGGACTCGCCTCACTCCACCCTTCCTTCACTCAGGAAGGAGGAGTCTGGAGCTCTGAGAGTTCATTTTTGGGTAGAAGAGAGAGAACCTTTAGTTGTAGGTAATAGAGGTAGTGCAGGGTAAGGAAGGGTCTCTGCCCCATCAGGGTTTCTGGTCAGCGTTCCCCTACGATAGATGCATGAGAGAAATCATCCTAATAAAGACGGTGAGTTTGCTGGGCTCAGTATGGCTTGCTTACTGGCTCTGTGGCTTTGGGCTTGTGACAAGGCAGACAGCACATGTATATATAGCAAAGCAAAACCATTCACTTCGCAGCCAGGATGCAACAGAGAGAAGGGAAGAGAGTCGGGCCCTACAGGCCTCTTCAGGGCAAGCCCCCAATACCTGAAGGCCTCCTCCTGGGCCCCATCTCTCAAAGTTGCTACCACATCCCAATAGTGCCATTAGCTGAGAATACATGGCTTATGAAAAACCCCGAACTGTGCGCGCCCACTAATTGCCAGATGATCTCTTCCTAGTGCTTCATGAACTCAATTCTTCAGTGCCTGAGCAACACCCGCGAGTTGAGAGATTACTGCCTCCAGAGGCTGTACATGCGGGACCTCGGCCACACCAGCAGTGCACACACAGCCCTCATGGAAGGTGAGGAGGCCATGTGGGCGTGGCCCGGCTCCCATTCCCAACTCTTCCGGTCCCCAGGCTGGACTGATGTTGTGTGGTGAATACACCCCCACCCCTCTAGTTTTCTTTCTTTGCCTGTTCTTGGTCGGGGCTCAAGTTTCAGACTCTGTTGTGAAGCACAGTCTTCCTGTGTAAGTCATGTGTGTTCTTCTCTTGCCTCGGCCTCCCAGGTGTTGGGACCAAGGTGACCAGCTTCATGTCTGACTCCATCTTGTTGGTTTGTTCATTGTTTGTTGGTCTGTGGGATGCTTGGCTTGGTTGGTTGTCTTGGTTTTAGTTTTTTGTTTTGTTTTGTTGTTTTTGAGACGGAGTCTCATGGAGCCTAAGCTGGTCTTGAATTCCTGATCTTCCTACTTAAAACTTGGGATCACAGGCATGCACTACAAAGGTGCACCAGAGGACCGGAGTTTGGTTTCCAGATCTAGCCCCTTTCTATGGTCTCCTTGGGCACTCACAGCATACACACACACACACACACACCTACACACACACACACACACACACACATACCTACACACACACACCTATACACACACACCCACACACACCTACACACACACATACCTACACACACACACACACCTACACACACACATACCTACACACACACTCACACACACACACACACCTACACACACACACATACCTACACACATACCTACACACACACTCACACACACACACTCACACACACACACACTTTAAAGTAAAATATTTTCTTGTCTATATACTTACCCCCAGTCCGACTGTCTTCCCTTTCTAGATACTTCCTCCACATCTGTCGCCCCTTTTCTTCAACACTGGGAACCACAGACAGGAAGACGGCTAGGTCAGAACTCAAACCCTGGAAGGCTTTAGGGGCTATCATCTAGGGTCTTCATCTATTTATATGCATTACTGTTTGGTGCTGGGCACCAAATAACTTTTTAAAAAAGAAAATATCTCAGCTGGGTAAGAGGCAGGCAGATCTCTGAATTCCAGGCCAACCTGCTCTATGGAGTTAGTTACAGGACAGCCAGAGCTACACAGAGGAACCCTCTCTTGAAATGAATAAATAATCTCCCCTGTTCTCTGCCCTTTTTAATGGCTCCTAACAGAGTTTGCAAAACTAATCCAGACCATATGGACGTCCTCCCCCAATGATGTGGTGAGCCCGTCTGAGTTCAAGACCCAAATCCAGAGATACGCACCACGCTTCGTTGGCTACAAGTAAGGGCCTGGCATGCATGTCCTCCCACAGTGGCTGGTGGCACAAGCAGGGTCTGGGGGATGCTGCTCACCCTCTCACCTTGTTTGGGTTCAGTCAGCAGGATGCTCAGGAGTTCCTTCGTTTCCTTCTGGATGGTCTCCACAATGAGGTGAACCGGGTGGCAGCAAGGCCTAAGGCCGGCCCTGAGAACCTCGATCATCTCCCGTAAGTAAGAGGAGGTCCTGCCTCGAGCGAAGTCTTTGTGAACTTGGCATTTGTACCTACTTCTATAGGAGTAATGATCTGGGGAGAATCAGATTTGCTTGGACTTTTTATTTCGGTGTTGTGCATGTGTCTGTGTACCTAGGCCCTTGTATGCGATAGGCAAGCACTTTTGCCACTAAGTTACACCCTCTTAAGATTGCTTTTGAAGATTAAAAGGTTGAAACCAGGCATGGTAGTATATACCTGTAATCCTAGAATTGAAAAAGCTGAGATAGGAAGGATTATGAATTTGAGACCAGCCTGGGTTAATCCTGGCTCAAGAGAACCGTGGCTTGGGAGGTACAGCTCGGGAGGGTTGTGTGAACAGGAGCAAGGCCAGGGATTCCAGGCCCAGCACCAAACAGTAATGCATGTAAATAGATGAAGACCCTAGATGATAGCCCCTAAAGCCTTCCAGGGTTTGAGTTCTGACCTAGCTGTCTTCCTGTCTGTGGTTCCCAGTGATGAAGAAAAGGGGCGACAGATGTGGAGGAAGTATCTAGAAAGGGAAGACAGTCGGATTGGGGGTAAGTATATAGACAAGAAAATATCTGCTTCTGTTGTTACCCACTTTTGCTGGAGAAGCTATGGGGATCGTTTTTCCCAGGGGACCCTGCTTCTGCCTGTGGCTCTCCAAACTAAGTCAAGAGTGGGTGGGGGAGGAAGACAAGCACCCCGCATGATCAGCATGTCCTGGCTCTCTCTCCCCAGATCTCTTTGTTGGGCAGCTAAAGAGTTCCCTGACGTGCACCGACTGTGGCTACTGCTCCACAGTCTTCGATCCTTTCTGGGACCTCTCGTTGCCCATTGCAAAGGTAAAGCTCAGCTGTGGTCTTCCCTCGCTCACGTCAGCACTGCTCTCGGGACTTCGAGAGCTTGTGACCACTGACCTGGACCCTTTTTCTTTGCAGAGAGGTTATCCTGAGGTAACGCTAATGGACTGTATGCGGCTCTTCACCAAAGAGGATATATTGGATGGGGATGAGAAGCCAGTAAGTCACTCCTCAGTGACAGAACAGCCACCTTCACTGTGCCTGGCTGGGGAAGAGCCACCAGGTCTCACTGCCTCAGGCCTTAAGCTTTTCCTAGCCCCTTTGTCTTATCTTTCAGACATGCTGCCGCTGCCGAGCGAGAAAACGATGTATAAAGAAGTTCTCTGTCCAGAGGTTCCCAAAGATCTTGGTGCTCCGTATCCTTAGTCCCCAGGGTGGGGAGCTGATTTTGGGGTGTGACTGATGACAAGGAACTAAAAGGGGAGGGGAGTGGCATAAGGAAAAAACTCTGTAGACTGCTTCTTTGTTTGCCATCCTGCTTCCTGGGAAGAGCTGCTTCTCCAAGGACTCTCTTCCTGTTTCCTGTCCTTGACTCAGAGCCATCACAGACCTGAAGCGGTTCTCAGAATCCAGGATACGAACCAGCAAGCTCACAACATTTGTGAATTTCCCACTAAGAGACCTGGACTTGAGGGAATTTGCTTCAGAAAACACCAGTGAGTATACTCAAGCAGGAGGGAAGGGGCAGGAAGGGGGGAGGGGCAGGAAGCAGGTGGTTAGGAAAAGATCAAAAGATCAGGATGTGAGCAGGTAAAAGTCCTGATGGCCACACAGAAGGAGAGAATTGACTCTGTGGAGATGCCCCTCTGACACCCCCCCCACACACACACACATACACACTGAGGAAATAAAACCAATTTTTAACTTTGCTTTCTCTTTTTTTAAAGTAGAAGCTATGGGCTTAAGGGGAAAGGGTTGGGAAATAAAAAGGAGGAATGGAGGGGACGTTGGGGCAGGAATGCTAACACCTGTGCTGCCCCCTCAGACCATGCTGTTTACAACCTGTACGCTGTGTCCAATCACTCCGGAACCACCATGGGAGGCCACTATACAGCCTACTGCCGAAGTCCGGTTACGGGCGAATGGCACACTTTCAATGACTCCAGGTGAGAGAGGGGATTCCGGCAGGGCTCCGGGACAGCAGACCACCTCATATGGCTTCTGTCTTGAATGGACAGAAAGTCGGGGAGGAGAGCTCCATTATACACATGTGTGCTGCCTTTTCTGGGACTGTCAGAAATAGACAGGTGTGGTGGCACACACTGTAACCAAACACCTGAGAGGTGAAGACAAAAGGGTCAGGACTTCCAGGTCATCCTCAGCCACTTAGCAAGTTAGAAGTCAGCCGTGGTTATGTGAGACCCTGTCTCAAAAAAAGGGTTGGCACTGAAGAAATGGCTCAGCAGTTAAGGTTTCCCACTGCTATCAGAGAACAGGAGTTCACTGCCATTGGCCACCATGGACACGCATAGCACGTATGCATATTTGAAAAAAATTTTTTTTTTTTTGTTATTTGAGACAGGGTTTCTCTGTATAGCTCTGGCTGTCCTAGAACTCACACCATAGACCGGGCTGGCTTCAAACCCAGAAATCTGCCTGCCTCTGCCTCCCAAATGCTGGGATTAAAGGCATGGGCCACCACTGCCCGGCTAATAATGAGAATCTTAACAACAAACCTTTGAAAGGACAGAGGCAGAGGTTAACTTGGCATAGAGAAGTTGGAGGCATTCATTCCCTCAAGCTCAGCCGCTCTGCTCGGGTGTCCCCCGTGGCTTTCCTTGACAGGCTCTGACTTCTCCCTGATCTTTCCACAGTGTCACACCCATGTCCTCCAGCCAAGTGCGCACCAGCGACGCCTATTTGCTCTTCTATGAACTGGCCAGTCCACCCTCCCGTATGTAGCGTTGAGGAGCTACAGCCCTTCCCTCTTCCCTGTGGTGGCCCCACGTCCTAAGTTTGTTTTTTTTAAAAATTCAGAAAACACCACATACAAAAAAAAAAAAAAAACACAACAAAATCCTGACAAGTGAGAGAAAAATAAAGTAAAATTAAGCTGCCGAGCAGAAGTCAATACGGCCTGGTCAGGGTCTGGAGTGAGGAGCGCGGTGCCCGAGCCACGGCCTGCCGGGAAGACGGACTGATGCAGAGACAGTCAGCGACATCCTCAGCCCCTTGGCTTCTCGGGTTTGCATTTTTAAGCTTGTGGGTTTTTTTCCTGTGTGTAATAAAAACAACAGCGGTCTGTGGAGAGGACCATCAGTCCACCTGCTGCCCCCAGTGCCACACCTTCTGGGAGGACAGCGCCATCTGGAGCCTGCTGGGAGCATCGCTGCTGGATGGAGCTGGGGGAGGAGGCCACCCGCCCGGAGGCCGTCCTGCCTGGACCTGCTCACCAGTCCGGAGAGGAAACACCCATGAGCCAAGAGCCCTCTTAACGCTGCTAAGTCCAGGGGTACAGATGAGGATGACATCTTTTTAAAAAAAAACTGGTTTGGGTTGTCAAAAACCCGTCTTTTTTTAGCTGTGACGACCGTGTTCCGGCTGGAGATGTGGCCCTCCACACCTCTCTTCACAGCTGGGACATTGGGCTGGCTCCCTGTTTTTGTTAGGATTTTTGTTTTGTTTCTTTTTTTCTTCTCCAAATACAACCTTCCTAATGCTAGCCCCTGTGGTGCTGGGTGAGTATTGGCCGGGCCCATGCATAGTCACAGTAGACCTGGGAATCTAAAGTTACTCTGTTTTGAAGTTTTTCCCCCTCCTTTAATATTTTGGATGGAATCTAGTTGCCTCCAAGAATTGTGCCTTATAGCATTTGGGGACCAGGGGATAATTTCCCCTTCTGAGATATCCCTCAGCTGCTTCCCTTTACCCCCGTGCCATGTTGAAAGCCACTTGGGGACGCGGGGTCCTGCCCTTAGCCCCTGGCATGTGCACTGCAGTGGTTAAGAGGGAAGTGGTAGGTGGTGTTTAAGATAGCATCTCAGCTCTTCCCGACACCCTCTCACCCACCTTTGGTCTACTGCCCGGCTGTCTGAAGGACAGCACAGGGCCCTTGTCCCTCAAGCCCCCCTTTAATTTATTCTCTTCTTGACCCCCTTATCCCCCAAGCTTCCTGCCACCTGTTCCTTTCTCAGAGTCTTTTAGACAAAGGCCCTCTGGACTGAGCTTCTCAGGGACACCCACGCCACCCCTTACCCCTCTTGGCATCAGTCTTTGGTCCTGCCCTGGGAGTGTGAGCCTGGATGTCTGGGGATGTCGTGTATGACTCTTCGCCATGGACTTGATTTCGCCCTGACATTAGACAAAAAACTCCATGCTGTCCCAAGAGTCAAGCTATTCAGCACTAAGGCATATTTCGCACAGTGCATTTTGCACCCCCTCACAGGTGGGCCTGGCTTATGCTCTCAGAACCTGGAGTGCTTGAGTGTCCCAGGACAAGGCACCTGAGAAAAGACACCCTGAGTTTACCTGGCCTGATACCCTTCTCTAGGGAAGACCTGTGAACGTGAGCCCAAGGGCTGGTGTACACTTGTTTACTGTGTAAGCAAGAGTAGAATGTCTAGTGTACAGTGGAGCCTTGTACAGAATAAATAGTAGCTTTGAGAAGGAAGCTGGTGTGACGGTCTTGATTTGGGAGGGGCTTGAATCCAGGAAGTGAGGACCACGCGGTTCACTGCTTCTGCCTTAAGTGCTGCATCCTAGAAGCTCACCCACTTTAAACTTCTCGATTCTTTTTTGTTCCTTAAATATTTCAGATGCCATATTCCACAGCTGGATTCCCAGGTTGAGTTTGTCCATGTGTTTTATTCTTTTAGCCAAGATGTTTAGAGATGAGGCACTTGCAAAGACCTCAGCATCTTCCACAGACATTTCACCTGCCACGGGCACGGTTTGAACACCCGGGGAAACGGACACATCTGCTGGTAGCCCAGACCATCAGGGTTTTCCTGCCTCACTGGCTGCAGTGCTGTAGGCATTGAAACAGCAAAATCTTGTCATCCTTGTTGTGGCACAAATATCTGCTGTCACTTGGGGCCTGAGTGTGCTCCTGTGTGGCCCACCTCACAAAGGAAGACAGGTTTTTTTTGTTTGTTTTGAAGACAGCTTTCTAACCTGGGAATTTCATGGGAGTGAGAAAGTGAGATAACTTTTATTATTCTAGACAAGATCTCATATAGTACAAGTCGCCCTCGAGCTGGCTAAGCCCGAGGCTCCAGCTTCTTTTGCAGGGACTAGATTCCATTTTAGGCCCGGGAGCCTTCATCCCATTTTAGTTGTTACTTGGGGATGAACCCAGGGCCTCTGCTATGCTAGGCTGGAGCTCCACCCAAAGCACACTTGTAGCATAAGAAAAATTTAAACAAACCTTGTGACTTCTCTCTGAGGGACTTGGACTTCCTCTCCCCACCCCTACCCTAGGAATGGAAGGACCAAGGATGAGATATCTCAAAGCTGGCGGCTGCTCCGGGGCAGCCACATATAAATGACAAGTAGAAACTAAATAGAAACTGGCTCACTGCCAAGTCAAGGTGCCTAGTCTTTTCAGTGGTGGTAGAAGCCACCCTGTGCACTCTGTTCTCCAGAGAACAGACCGTAAGGAATTAGGGACTAGAGCCTTTGCCCTTGCTCGCAGCTTTCCTTTCTCTGCTTAGCCTGTGACTCCATCTCATCCCCATGGCAACAGTCCCTAGCACTGCACCAAACCCCAAACACAAGCAGGTCTGTCGCAGGCGGTTCCTTGTGATCTGCTTCACCTCCTAGCAACTTGGATTATTTCGCCTGTTCTTAGCTGGTGTTCCTGCAGGCCCTCACTGAGAGAAGGTGCTGCCTTTGCAGTTGACCTTGAACTAGAACCTCCCCCTCAGTAGGCCTCCAAGGCCTCATCGAGCCAAAGGGTTCTCTCTCCTCACGTCCTCTGAACACACATTTGAATTGGGACTTACCCATGCTTCCCTGGTCCAGTTCATAGTTTGTTTTGTTGGCATTTTTACATTTATTCTAGGAGGACAGCATGTACATACCATGACATATGTATGGAACTTTTGGGAGTCAATTCTCCCATTTTCAGGGATGAAATTCAAGTCGGGTTTTGTAACAAGTTCCCTTACCAAAGCAATAACAAAGAAATGCAGGGCTGGAGAGATGGCTCAGTGGTTAAGAGCACTGACTGCTCTTCCGGAGGTCCTGAGTTCAAATCCCAGCAACCACATGGTGGCTCACAACCATCTGCAATGAGATCTGACGCCCTCTTCTGGTGTGTCAGAAGACAGCTACGGTGTACTTACATATAATAAATAAATAAATCTTTAAAAAAAAAAAGAGATGTTACTTGCAAAATAAAAAAAAAAAATGCAGCGGCTAGAGAGACAGCTCAGCAGTTAAGAGCACTGACTGCTCTTCCAGAGGTCCTGAGTTCAATTCCCAGTACCCATGTGGCACCTTACAACTGTAACTCCAAGATCTGACACCCTCACACAGGCAGGCAGGCAGAACACCAATGCATGTAAAAAATTAAGGCCGGGCAGTAGTGGCGCATGCATTTAATCCCAGCACTTGGGAGGCAGAGGCAGGCAGATTTCTGAGTTCGAGGCCAGCCTGGTCTACAGAATGAGTTCCTGGACAGCCAGGGCTATACAGAGAAAACTTATCTCGAAAAACCAAAATAATAACTAAATTAAAAATGTAGGGACAGACCTTGTGCTAGGGATTTGGTACAGTACTAGCTATCCCTCCAGCCTCAGAATTAACTTTAAATTGATCAGTGCTCAGCCCAATTCACATTTTTTGATCATTTAGACTTGGGCCTTCAGAGGCTGCCTCATCCCTACTGTCATTTTTGACAGTGAGGGTTTGAGACCTTTCAAAGGTCACACCACCTGGCCGTGGCTGAAACAGGACGAATCTCACCTAGTTCTTGCTCCATCTGAAGCAATTCTGGTTAAATTAGTGACAGCATTTGGCAGTACTCTTGGCAGAATTCTCCTACTCCATTAGGAACAGCAATGAAGCCAGCATGAGCTAGTTGAGCCTTGCTAGGTCTGTTTGAGCTGGACACTTCCAAAGGTCCCCACCCTTCAACACTCTTGAATACAACCACTCTCTATGTCAGTTGCAAAGGGCAGGAGGAAGTAGCCAGCAAGCATAGCCCCAGACCTCTCTCCGCCCAGTATCCTCGTCTCTAAGCTGCTGGTGAGGATACCAATTCATCACGGGGCCATTTAGAAAAAGTATGACACACAGTGATCAAATACCTGACAAGAAGGAACTTATGGCTAGAGGGGTGCACAACAGACACCTGAAAGCATGCGCTGCACAAGTAAACGAGCTCAGTCCCTGCAGTGGAGAGATCTGGTTCCCGGAAGTTGACCTGTGACTTCCACATTCACACCTGCATGTCCACTCATACACAGACACGTCTTTTATTAGATAATATTACTACCTAACTATTCGTTATTAGAGAATAATGCAACCTTTCATTAGAACTGCGTTGGAAGATAGCAAGTCTAAGCCCTTGCCACCAGGCCTAGCAACTTAAATTCAATCGCTGGAACCCACGTGATGGAAGGAGAGACTCTCTTCTGGTCTCCATAGGCATGGGCACATAAGTGGTACAGTCATACACACACATAAATAAAAGGTCATGTCTCAAAGAAAAGTAACCAAGAAAGAGGAATCAATGGCTGCTGGGATAGCACCTTCCTTGGTAGACCTCATGGCTTACCCTCAGGACCTTAGAGACAATTTTCTAGTGGTCTTCATGCCTCCGACATCAATGTTGTCCACCTACGCTCCAGACAGGTACATGGATTTTTTTTTTTTTTTTGGAAGCCCCAGACTGTGGCCAGGCCATCTGACCCATCTACACCAATAGAATAAAAAAACCTACACCAGTAGAATAAGAAACAAGTCACCAAGTCCCTGAGTAGAGCCAAGTTCAAGTCCCCTGGCTACCAGAAGACTCACATCTTAGTGAAGTGGGACTTCACTGAGCCTAACGGGTGAATTTGAAGATGTAACTCGAGACATGGCCTCACCCCTGATGGCTGTGGGCTCAGTCACGGTCCTCTAGACAAGTGGTGGGCCCTGTACACAGAGGGCTTCCACTGTGCTGTCCTATATCCCACCAAGTCATGATCGTCATAAATTCTATCCAATCTGAGATGGGGGTGGAGAAGCAAGGAGCCTCTGAGCCCCACCTTGTGACTACTCCTGCTAAGTCCTATGCTACAAGGTGATGGTGACTCCATCAGCCTGCTTTATCACCGACCAGGCCTGATACCTGCAGACTCCAGCAAATCACACACCAAGGGGCTCAGATCCCCAAACCCCTAATCACTACAGACGTGCAGGGAAATCCATAGGTTCTAGTTCAGTCTTTCTGTGTCTCTCTCTGTCTGTGACTCTCTCTCTCTCTCTCTCTCTCTCTCTCTCTCTCTCTCTCTCTCTCTCTCTCTCTCCTCTTGAAAAAGCTGTGAGATTGATCCTTTGGCCACAAGTCTTTGCCCATTCTGATTGGATCACAGGGAGCAGTAATGGTTCCTTGGACCATTCAAACCCACGGAAGAGTTTGTGGTGCACACCTTTAATCCCAGCACTTGAGCAGACTGGCAGTCCCTTGCCCATATCCCTGGAACAGCTATGCCAGACTGGACATGCACCATGTCCTTTCTACCCCACAACAGCAACCAGGACCAATGGCCAGACTCCACACCCGACCTGGCCACAATGGCGGGCATCCTCTTCCCATCTGTCCTCCCGCCTCAGGCTTGGGGACCCAGAGTGGTAACCAATCCCTCAATCCCATGCCAGGCTTCCTGCGTTCTCCCCTAGGTCTTGTAACAAAGATGATGACTATAATAGACCGTCCTCGCCCCCATGTGAAGAGTCACTCCAGACTACAGGGAGGCTGAGGTAAGAGGATGGGCTCCAAGGTTGAGGCTAGCTCAACAGATCGAGACCCTATCTCAACAGATTGAGACCCTATCTCAAAAAAAAAAAAAACCAAAACAAAACAAAACACAAGATGGACTGGGAGCTGTGGCTCCTTCAGTAGCATGCTAACCTAGCATACACAAAGGGTCCAACCCCTGCTCCATGGTGCTCCACAGCACTGGGGAATACAGACAGGAGTCTCAGAAGCTCCAGAACCTATGGAGGAATGGCTTAGTGGGTAAAAAGCACATGCTATTCAGATGTCCAGCACCCACAGAAACGCTGTGATTGCCAGTCAGGCATAGCAGCCCCATCAGTGATGCCTGGAGTAGGCCGGCTGACTAGACAAGAGAAATCAAGCAAGCTGTGAGTTCAAGTGAGAGACCTTGTCTTGATATATAATCATACATACATGTATGATATACATATGATACATACACACATATATATACATATGTATATGTATATAATGACAAACAAAAAAATGTTCAAGGTCATCCTTGCCTACATAAAGAGTTTGAAGCTAACCTGAACTATGTGAGACCAATACAGAGAGAGAGAGAGAGAGAGAGAGAGAGAGAGAGAGAGAGAGAAAGGGAGAGAGGAGAGGAGAGGAAAAGGAAAAGGTAAAGAGGGGCTGGAGAGATGGCTCAGTGGTTAAGAGCATCAACTGCTCTTTCAGAGGTCCTGAGTTCAATTCCCAGCAACCACATGGTGGCTCACAACCATTTGTAATGAGATCCAATGTCCTCTTCTGGTGTGTCTGAAGACAGCTACAGTGTACTCATATTCATAAAGTAAATAAATATTAAAAAATATGAGAATTATTTTTTTAAAAAAGGAAAGAAAGGAAAAGAAAAAGCTAATAACTTTGTCACTCAGATGGGGAGTAGCGGGCTGCTGACTCTGTGACCCTTAGAAAGCAGCCTGCCTCTACCCTAGCACTTGCTGCCTCTGTCTGTTCACCTGAGGCTCCAACGCCTGCCCTTCAGTCATATTCACCAAGCTCAGTCCCCCAGGAGCTCCCTCCATACCTTGGGTGAGGAGGAGGGCATGGTGACTCCCCTCCCCCACCTTCACCCTACCCTCTTCATGTCCCACAGAGCACCCAGATTTTTCTGCTGGTGTTTGCAGCCACTGCCTGTGCCTTTAAGGATTGCTGTGCAGTGCCAGGGTCTTGACCTCAGCATCCTCAGCTGAGTTGGATTAAGGACCATTCCGTGCCTTTTGTGAATTCCTTCTCGCATCAGTTCCCTCCCCCACATGGAAGCACAGTAGCCTGGGGCCCCAATCATTCTGCCAAAGGCAGCCAGAGAACCGGTGTCTCCTGACAGCCTTGTCCCTCAAGAGCAAAGGTTGCTTCTTTGATTGGTGACTTGTGACCAGGGAGTGGACCCTCGGGGGTCTTGAGCTATCACTAGATCTCTAAAAAGCCATGCCGAGTCTTAAGCCATGAAGGACTATGCCGATGTCATCCTCTGTTCAGAGGCACCTGAGTTGAGCAAGGTAAGGCTGCTATGGAACCCACCTCCCAAGATGTCCCTAGTGAACCTGCAAGTCCCAGCCCATAAGGCTCTGCCTTCCATTCCAGACAGAGTTCTGCAATCCTGCTTTCGACCCAGAAGCAGGGCCTTCTTGCCCTCCACCAGTGTTACAGAGAGATGTCAGCGGCAGGCTCCAAGCTCCCTGGCATGGTAACCATCAGGGGTTGCTTGAGCATAAGAGAGAACCCAGGAACTAAGGTGGTGTGAGGGATGCCCCACACAGGGGTGCTTCTCAAAAGCCCACTGTGTCCTCCCTGCAGCCCAGCGTCTCCGGGGGCTACAGCCAGACTGCCACTTCTCCTGGCTCTGCATCCTACTACTCAGTGGTCTGCTGCTCCTGCTGCTGGGGCTACTGGTGGCCGTCATCCTGGCTCGTAAGTCATTGGGAGTGCTTTACGTGGAGAGCACATGAGCCCCCCCCCGAACCTGCTCCTCAAAATGACACTCCTCTATGTCTGCCTCCAGAGTTGCAGGCTACATCCTTCCCCAGGACTACCAAGAACCCACTGCCCACCCGAAGCCTCACCCCAAAGGGTGTTATTCCTGGTACCACCCCTAACACCACTACCACCACCACCACCACTCCAGCAATCACAGGGCAGCAGGAGGCAGCCATGAGCCCGACACACCAGACCAGTAAGTCCCAAGGGCACTCTCTGGAGAAAGCCCAAGATGGTGTTGGGGAGGCAAGCCCAGCAAAGGCACCTTGCAGGTGGGGGAAGGCCTCTCTCCTGACCTCTGAACTCTCACCCCATCCCCTGCAGCCTGTGGAGGCCTCCTTCCTGGTCCCAGTGGTTTCTTCAGCAGCCCCAACTACCCAGACCTTTACCCTCCTCACAGTCACTGCGTCTGGCATATCCAGGTAGCCACAGGCCAGACGATACAGCTCAAGATTCAAGCACTCGGCATAGAGAGCATTCTCACCTGTCTGTTTGATCGCTTGGAAATCATCTCAGAGCCTACAGGCCCTCTCCTCAGGTGGGTCCCTTTGCTCCCAGGGAATCCAACATGTCTGAAGGGTCCAGAAGCTGGGAACTGAAACAAACAAAAAAAAAACCTGGACTAGAAGAAAACTAACAGGACTGACCTCTGACTCTTCCCCTGCCAGCACCTTGCTGTGTGGCCTAGGGAAACTTACTTCCCTTCTCTGATCTGTTTCTTACCTGAGTTCAGAGCCTCCATCACCCCTACCTGGCTTTCTTACAGGGTGTGTGGTAAAACACCTCCTGCCACATTAAACGTCAATACCAGCCACCTCCGTGTGTCCTTCGTCTCTGATGACGATGTGGAAGGAACTGGTTTCCATGCCTGGTACCAAGCGGTGGCCCCTGGACATTGTAAGTGACTTCCCCCCATGTCCCCAGCCACCTCTCCTTCAGCTACTCCCTGCGAAAGGGATAGAAACTCTGGGGGGATTTTTTTTGTTTTTTGTTTTGTTTTTTGAGACAGGGTTTCTCTGTGTAGCCCTGGCTGTCCTGGAACTCACTTTGTAGACCAGGCTGGCCTCGAACTCAGAAATCCTCCTGCCTCTGCCTCCCAAGTGCTGGGATTAAAGGCGTGCGCCACCACCGCCCGGCTCTGGGGGGATTTTGACTCCAGATAGTTCTTGTCCTCCTCCAGGGAGCTGTGCCCATAATGAGTTCCGCTGTGACCTGCTCCTCTGTCTGAAGCATGACTCTGTATGTGATGGTATTACCGAGTGTGCCGATGGCAGTGACGAGGCCAACTGCAGTGCCAACACGTTGGGTATGGGCCATCTTCAGGCTTCTGTCCCAGGTTCAGGCTGGAATCCCCAGCCACTGGGACCCAGAATTTTCTTGCCCAGCCACTCATGAGCCACTTGGCTTCTCTACAGGATGTGGAGGGAACCTGACTGGGCTCTATGGGGTGTTCTCTACCCCAAACTACCCACAGCACTACCCTCACCAACAGGTAAGTGCAGTGTCCTCAGGATGGTGAGACACCCTCATGAGACAGCAGAGTAGCTAGGTCAGTCTGCCTGGGAATGTACTTGATAAACAAAGTTAATGCAGGTCAGGAGACACTGTTAAGCACCAACTGTATACCAGACATTTTCAGGCTGGGTAAACACATCTATTCCAGAGACCAGACAATTTGGAAAGGCATTTATTTATGGATAGACAATGTCACACCCTATAGCCTGTGTTGAACTTGTCACTGGTGAGAATCCTACTGCCCCAGCCTCCTGAGTGCCTGGATTTTAGAAGTATGAGCCACCATGCCAGGCCTGGGTTTTTGTTTCTGAGACAGGATCTCACTATGTAGCCAAGGTTGACCTGGAACTCACAGAGATCCACCCACCTCTGCCTGGAATTAAAAGGTGTGCACCCCCACCCCTGCACCCGTACCCCACATTGGCTGGTTTGTTTTTTGTTTGTTTGTTTGTTTTCCACTCTGAGGATCAACCCCAGGGTTATACAAGTTCTTCGCCACTGAGCTATGTCCTTGGCTTCTTGACACAGTCTCTATATGTGGCTCAGGAGGCTGCTATGGGACTTGACATATAGCTTGGGCTGGCCTTGAACTCTGCCTTCTAAGTACTGGGATCACAGCTGTATGGCACTATGCCTGATTGACACTTCCTATTTTAAGAGGCACCATGATGGAAGTGAGGTAGGCAACAGCCACTCACATCTTGCCTAGTCTGCTTTGGGCAAAGAAGCCCCCTGCCTGTCCAGGCTGGGGCAGGGGAAGGTCCCCATGGGTTCCGTCACGTCTGTCCTCCCCAGCTTTGCACCTGGTACATCGAAGTGCCTGTGGGATACAGGATAAGACTAGAGTTCCAGAACTTCAGCCTGGAAGCACAGGCAGAGTGCAAGTTTGACTACGTGGAGGTGTATGAGGCCAGCAACCCGGGCACCTTCAGCTTCCTGGGCAGGTACTAACCAGGGCGAGAGTGCTAGGCATCCCATCCCCCACCTGGCAGGCCAGGCTCCATATGCTAGGCCCAAGGGAGTCAGTCCCCAGCTTCACAGCCTTCAGCTGCTCTATAGACTAGAGATCTCTTTTAGGGGCATCCTGAGACAGCACATATCTCAACACGAGCCCTTCACTCCTGCAGTTGCTTGACCTCACTCTTCCCACTTGTAGGCAGGGCCTTTGCCTTCCCCATCTTCCCCGGCCCTCCCCATCTCAATGTGGCTCAAGTTCAAGAAGCCATGTCACACTTCTTGTAACAAATAGCATGAGTCCCCAGACCCTAAGCTCCATGACTTAGCCCTGGCATAGCCAAGAGTTCAGCCTAGAGCCCCAAAGCCAGTGGCCTGTGCCCAGATCAGTTTTCTGCCCTGGGCAGGTTCTGCGGAGCAGAGCCACCTCCCCAACTCATCTCCTCGAAGCACCAGCTGGCTGTAATCTTCAAGACGGATCTTGGTATCAGCAGCGAGGGCTTTTTAGCCACTTACCAGGCCATCAATACTACAGAGAGTGGGTGCCCCTGGGCAGGTGGGTGTGGGCAACAGAGGGTCCTCCAAGAAACGTTAAAGGGTACCCTGGAGGGCAGTAGGTACAGGCATGCCCCTGTGCCCACAGGCCTTTGTGGGCCCAGAGAGTTCTGCCAGAGCGGAGGATATAGGGATCTGCAATGGATGTGTGACTTGTGGAAAGACTGTGCAAATGACAGCAATGACAATTGCAGCAGCCACCTGTCCCCACAACCAGGTAAGGAGCCTTACTCTGAGTCAGAGCAGGCAGGGTTCCTGTTCTGTTCCTACCACACTTTCTTCAACTCCCCTTCTTTCCTCCTTCATAGTGCATGGCTGGGCCTCTCTCTCCTCATCCTGTGACCACGTCAAGGCATCCTGATGGGGCTCTCAGCTGCTGGTGGCACTGTACACTAGTGTTATCTGAGAGGGACACAGGAATGTAGGGGTCAATGCTAGAGGCTTTGAGACTTATCCACTTTGACAGATTCCCTCTCCACAGCTTACGTCACAGACCACAGACACAAGTGGTCCTAAGTGGTCCCCAGTTGGGTACCCCACATTCCCTAAGCTCAGAGGGGCCTACGTGCAGGTAAACAGCATCTGGAAAACAGCGGGGCTCCTTGGAGTGTGTGAAACCCTTCTGTGGTTGCCTCTTGAGAGACTCAGAAGTGCATATGACCTGTGGAAACAATGGCCAGGCAGTGTCTTCTCCCCCACAGTGACTCAACCCTCCCCTCTACAGACCTGACCTGTGAACCCATCCAGGTGGAGCTGTGCCTGGGACTAAGCTACAATACCACAGCCTTCCCTAACATCTGGGTGGGCCTGGCCACGCAGACGGAAGTGACAGACATCCTCAGGGGCTACAAGGTGCTGGGACAGAGAGGAGGGAGACCATGGCAAGGGTGGGCACATGGAGACTGGACATCTGATGGCCATCTTTCCTCCCACAGAGTCTGACAAGTCTACCCTGTTACCAGACTTTCCAGAGGTTCCTTTGTGGGCTGCTTGTACCTCGATGCACCTCACTGGGCACTATCCTACCCCCTTGTCGTTCTGTCTGCCAGGAGGCAGAACAGCAGTGCCAGTCTAGCCTGGCATTACTGGGTACCCCCTGGCCTTTCAATTGCAACAGGCTGCCTGTAGCAGCTAGCCTGGAAGCCTGCTCCCAGCCCTGACCTGAAGTCAGCCCCTACCCTCTGTCTGCCCATCCTCCTCTACCTATATGGGTGGGCAGGGGAGGCAGAAAACAAAGGCAAGGGTGGCCTGGACATTGGACTTCGCCCATCCTCTCTGGTGCTTCTCAGAGAGGAAGAGGACCAGTTCCAGCTCTGACCCTGCTCAGGGTTGACGGGATCATCCCACCTCTGCTCTACTTCCCTGAACTCTTATTCGCCAGGCCCCACACTGCCATTGGACAGCCTCGCAGACTTCCTTCCTATCCGAGTCTCTGACCCTGATGCCCTGTCTTCTGCCTCCACCACCCCCTCCATTTAAGTTCACTGTCACCTGACCTTCAAGCTTTTTCCTTTAGACAACAAAACTGTTTTGAGCGAAGGCTGGTGTACTGGGACCCTAATCTTAGCCTGGGGTTCCAACTGGCTGTTTGTGTAATTCTGTAAATCACCCTGGGCCCCCCTATTAATCCAGTTCTCCACCCCTCCCCCACCCCACACACGAGTCTTGACCTTGGACTCCATCATTATCCCATTCCTTCTTCCCTCCCTCCCGCTCCTGAGAACTGGAGCCCCAAGTGTCTGTTCAGCCTCTCTGTAATGCAGGCTCAACTCTCTCCTCCTCCTCCTTTCTCCACACCCCCTACACCCCCACAACTTTGGCCGGCCGCCGGGCGACACCACGAGTTATTTCCCTGCTATTTCCCAGCCCCGGAGTTCTTGGCCTCCGAACAACTGGTTTCCTCTAGGAGTCTGGGAGGAGCGCTGTGGAGCCGGCAAGGAGCAACCAGAAGCTAGGAGTCAGTCAGCAAAGGCAGGGGCTGCCTGGTTGGGGTAGGAGTGGGAGCAGGGTCAGCAGGAGGGTCAAGACGAAGCCATTCAAAGAGAGCAGCTGGGAGAGCTGGGGGAACCGGGAGGAGTGAGTTTGGCAGAGGACGAGGGTAGGTGGGGGAGGGGTCTGTGGGAAAGTCTGGGCGCCAGCTAGGGGACTGAGGAGGGCTTGTCTCTTCCTTTCCTTTCCCAGTTTTTGGTTTGGGGCACCCTCATCTTTATCCCAACACACTGTGCTCAACCCCAGAGGCATGTTTGTAGGGCGGGGACCTACTCGGTTCCACCTGGGTGGGGCACGAGATTGGTCCCAAGATTCTGGGTTCCAACTCTGTCCCTGCCCAGCCTACAGACTACAAGAGAGGATCCTGCTGTCTGGGCCTCGGGGTCACCACCATGAGGCCACTTCTGGCCCTGCTGCTTCTGGATCTGGTGTCAGGCTCTCCTCCTCTGGACGACAACAAGATCCCCAGCCTGTGTCCCGGGCAGCCCGGCCTTCCAGGCACACCAGGTCACCATGGCAGCCAAGGCCTGCCTGGCCGTGACGGCCGGGATGGCCGCGACGGTGCACCCGGAGCTCCGGGAGAGAAAGGCGAGGGCGGGAGACCGGGTAAGAAGTCATTTTCTCGTTGCAGTACATGGGTACATCCTAGTGAGCCCAGCAACTGGCTCTGGTGGATCCTTTGGGGGTCAAGGATCCCGCCAGGGGGCGCTCCTCTCCCTCCATTCCAGTCGGCTGGAGTGGGGCGAGGTGGGCTGCGGGTGGAGGGGGTGAGTCAGCCCCAGGGTATCAGAAACCCTGATTCCTCTGCACAGCACTTCAGATCTGCTCCCAGCAGAAGGCAATAGCCAGGGAGGCTGGGAGGCTTAGGGATGGTTAAGTCACCCTTCTGCGGCTCCTAATTTCTCCCCCTCCCCTCTCCAATCCCCTGCAGGACTACCTGGGCCACGTGGGGAGCCCGGACCGCGTGGAGAGACAGGTCCCATGGGGGCTATCGGGCCTGCGGGAGAGTGCTCCGTGCCCCCACGATCAGCCTTCAGTGCCAAGCGATCAGAGAGCCGGGTACCTCCGCCAGCCGACACACCCCTACCCTTTGACCGTGTGCTGCTGAATGAGCAGGGCCATTACGATGCCACTACTGGCAAGTTCACCTGCCAAGTGCCTGGTGTCTACTACTTTGCCGTCCACGCCACTGTCTACCGGGCCAGCTTGCAGTTTGATCTTGTCAAAAATGGCCAGTCCATCGCCTCTTTCTTCCAGTTTTTCGGGGGGTGGCCCAAGCCAGCCTCGCTCTCTGGGGGTGCGATGGTGAGGCTAGAACCTGAGGACCAGGTGTGGGTGCAGGTGGGCGTGGGTGATTACATTGGCATCTATGCCAGCATCAAGACAGACAGTACCTTCTCTGGATTTCTCGTCTATTCTGACTGGCACAGTTCCCCAGTCTTCGCTTAAAATACAGTGAACCTGGAGCTGGTACTTGCTCCTTAGTGGAGGGTGTGACACTGACCGGAGCAGCGCATACCAGGAGGGCTGGCCCCCCTGGAATATTGTGAATGACTAGGAAGAGAGGGAGCCACCTCCGGTCCCACTGCTGGCAATAAATGGAGACAGAGGCTGTCTGAGGTCAATACTGACAGCGTGGAGCAGTGGCTGGGTTTCTGCCGAGGACTTTAGAATGCAGTAGGCTGGCAGCTGTGGGTTCCTGGCCCAGGACTCCAAGGCGGGATGCTCCCCTCCTAGTCCTGTGCCCCCTCTAGGTCCCTGCCTCCATCTCTCCTGCTCCCAGGGCAGGCCTTTTTCTCAGAGGTCACTTAATAAACCTAAAATCCTCCCACTGGTTTCTCCCTTTCTTCAGAGGATGCACAGCAGGAGGGTTCCTGGGGGAGGGGGTGGGTGGGGGGGATGGGACCATGATAGAGATACAAGCAAACAGACCTAGAATAACTGGCCCCACAGAGCTGCCACCCAGGTGTGTAGAGGCTGAACCCCTGCCTGGCCAGGGGTTAACTTCTGATTTAGGGCTTTGGCCACTCAGGAAAAGGGACACTTTTTCTAATTCAGAGATGCCAAACCAAGTGGGAACAGTCACTGTCTGGTCGAACAAAGAACCAGGAACTTTCAATCATGGCTGCCCTGGCTGCTTGCCAGATAGTGATAAAGATACCTGCTTTCTTAGATTAACTAAAAAGCTATTGCTGTCGCCCTACCCAGGAATAAGTAGTTCCTGAGATGACCACAAGGGGATGCCCAAGCCCCAGACTGCAACAGATGGAAGGTCTGGGCTTCCAAGGTGGCTAGGGGAAGGCTATCAAGGGCTGCAGAAACAATTCAGATGGGGGTAAAGAAAAGGAGGTCCTTGGCCCCAGCTCAGGAAGTTTATCTTCCCTATTACAATGTTTATCCTCCACATTAAACAGAGACTGGAAGGAGCCAGGCTTCGCCCTACTCAGTCCCCGGGGGAAGGCAAGTCCTGCCACAGGCCTTCAATTCTGAGGTGGAGAACTTGTCTCCACTGTGCTGGGCACAGCTTGGGTGGGCCAAGCCATTAAGTTTGAGGCTGACCACAGGTCCCTGAGGGCTCACCTCTTGTGACACTCAGCTTAACAGGCTCAGACTAATAACTAACACACCCAGGTTTGCCAATCGAAGTTCCTCAACTTCTCAATGCAAAGTGGAGGGACTTCCTTCAGGACCCAGCATCTTCTCCCTCACCCAGAAAACAGTCTCAGACACTGTGCTTCTAGACGTAGCATTAAACTATGGAGGCGATCCCCTAATTTCCTGCTGGCAGTGGGAGGGCAACTGTATCCGAGGGTTCTAGGCTTCCTGCGTTTTCCAGATAGGCCCACAGGCTCTAGCTCACACCTGCAGCAAAAGGTCCTACAGTCTAGCCCCTCACAGTACCAGGCCCTGTACCAAGACACACACACAAAAAAAAGACAAGCAGGGCATGGGGCATGGTGGCGCTCCCCTTTATTCCCAGCACTTGGGAGTTCAAGGCCCGCTTGGTGAGTTCCAGGACAACCAGGGCTACACAGAGAAACCCTCTCTCAAAAAAACAAAAAGCAGACAAGTACCAGCCCCTCCAGGATTCGGAGGGCAGACTGGCCTCCAGGCAGCAGACTCCTTATGTCCTCCTGGAGAGATTAGCACAGCAGGAACACAGGAGGAACAGGGACAAGTTTGCATTCTGCTCATAAGGGCTTATGATGCAGTAGAGAGAAGGCGACTCAGAACCACGGAGTGCAAGGCAGGGCAGAAGGGCAGGCATCAAGCAGCCATGCTCGCTGTGGGCTTTCCTCTCAGCACAGCCAGTCACACTATCTCCTCATCCCCACCCCGGAGCTCGCAATCCAGATACCTCTTACTCTAGCCGGTCTCAAAAGATCTGGAGACACCAGCTGACCGCCTGCAAGGACCACGCTTAGAGCTGTCAACAGAACTTTATTCATAGAAACTGGGCAGTCCGACTGAATGAAGCTATGACCTCTGAGGCCTAACCCCTTGTTTGGACCCTAGTGAAAGTGCAGAAGGCCCTCTCCACTGCCGGAGAGCCCAGGAGGAATGCTGTGTTCTATGCCATGTAGGGAATGAGTAGACATCTGCTTTTTCCTTCTGAGGCTCGCCATGGAGCTGGGGTGCCTGAGGGTAAATGGTCCCAGAGCCAGGTGTAGCTGCACCCCTGGACCCAGGGATAAACTCCTGACCTCAGGTTCTGGTCAAGTTGGGAGTCTTTAAAAGACAATGACAGGCAGAAGTGGCTCTAAGGGCACCTGGGGTTTCTATTCCCAGAGCCACTAGGGCAGGGGCTCTGGCTAAGCATAAAGGTTCAAGATCATTCCAAACCAAGAAAAAACAAAAAAGAGAAAAAAGAATCAAGATCACTCCAAGACCCATGAGTTGCCAAAATCCTCAAATGACACTGATGTGACGTGGCCTTGGGGGAAAGGACCAAAAACTCCAACCAAAAAGCCAGAAGCAGAGGAGGACAGCCCCAGAGGCAGGCATCTGGGTGGCCCTGGCAGGCGCAGAAGAGCCCACTGCAGAGTCTCAGGGCCCTTGCATAGTGGCATACTCACCACCCTCAGCATCTCAGGGCCCCACACAGGGTTTAGAGAAAGTGTTACTCTGTCCCACCCAGACTGGAGTCTTCCAGAGGTATTCCAGCTACATGTCCTGGATATATGGCTTGAGGCTTGGCAGAGTCGCCTTCGGGGCAAAGAAGACTCAGGCCAGAACCCAGAGGCAAAATGTTGACGCCGCTGTCCTGGTGTGTGGAGCGCAGAGGATGGGCAGACAGGGAGGGAGTCTTCAGAGGTAGACATTGAGGGTCTGCAGGATGCTGCGGCGGCAGAGTGGGCAGTTGCGGTGGTAAACGGGGTGGCGCATGAGGATCTCAGTGCAAGCCTGGCACAGGCACAGGTGCCGGCAGGGCAGAAGCAGCACCGTCTTGCTCTGGTCCTGGCAAATCACACACTTCTTCCGCTCTTCTTGCTCCTTCAGCAGCTTCCACGGGTCCTGTCCAGCTGTAGGCTCCTCCTCGTTGAGTCTCTCTCGGCCTCTAGCAGGTGCTCCTCTGATGACCTCCTCTTCTGCTTCAGGATGAGTATCCTGTGGCTGGATCCTGGCTGAGAACACCCTCCCGGGGCCACCTTGGGGGGCTCCCGGTGCCCCTCCGCGATTTGGCCAGCTGGCCAGTTGGAGACTCCAGCTCCAGACTCTGCGCCAAGCCTCTAGACCTAGTGGAAGGCGAGACAGCCGTACAATATCCTCTCGAAGCCGGTGGTAGGATGGGCGGGCGTGAAGCTGACTGAGTGCTCCGGTGGCCAGTCTCAAGGTCTGTTCTGGATGCAACACAATCAAAACCACTGCCAGCACACAAGCCAGCAACACCAACCCAGTGAGATGGAAAAGCATACAGCTGGCCAGGAGGCGGACGGCTGAGGCCGACAACTCCAGTACTAGCTGGCAGGGCGTCCACAGGAGAATGGCCATAGCCACAGCACTGCTGGAGATGTGAGCAAGGAAAGCAGCCACCACGTCTGTCATCCTCCAAAGAGGCCCTGTCACAGCATCCCACAGGGCCAGCACCAGGGAGAAGAAGTTCTGAGTGCCAATGAGGCAGATGTTGACCAGACTATTGATCACATAGGCCACCAGGCTCATGGCAATAGCACAGATGTCACAGGCCTGACGAAGCAATGCATGGCCATTGGAGACCATGTTCAGGATGCCCCTGTTCAGTAATTCCCGGCTCCTCAGGGCTCCATGAGAGGCCAGGTGTCCCAGGAGCTTTAAGCTCTCCAAGCCGGAGCAGCAGCTATAGAGAAGAGTACTCAAGGCCTGCAATCCCCCGAAGGTAAATCGGACCACTGCTTCAACTAAGGCCAGCAAAGACAGCAGGAATCCTCGACCCAAGTGCAGAAGACTAGTCAATACCGTATGTGGCAGATTGTAGATGAAGGCCAAAAGCCAAGCCAAGGTAGCCAGGAGGGAGGACACGAGCAGGAAGTTGAGATCCAACACCAAGGTCAGCAAGTCCAGCACCAGGCCCACCCCATTCATGACCATATAGACAGCCTCCATGATGGGGCTGTGGAGTTCAGGACAAAAGGAAGGCTGGCTCCTCAGAGCAGGCGATGTCAAGGTTGCCAATATTGTGGAGAGTTCTTAGTTAATTTGGAAGGGATGTGAACGTCTAACCAAGGAAGAACCAAGGTCTACAGAAGTGGGTTGGAGGGAAGACTTTTACAAGAGGGAAAGGCGTCCCGGTATGGAAGGCGGAATGTTCGGGAGCGAAGAGGTGAAACATCTCTAAAATGACAGGGAGCCTGGACTGGAGGAAGTACCTCAGCTTTAGAAGCCTGGAGCAATATATAAAGCCGGGCAACGGGTCAGACCGGGAGGAGACCGGGAAGGATCGGACGGAATCGGGAAGGGCCGGGCCGGGGCCGGGTGGGGGCGGCGCATGCTGGGCGCGGGCTCGCGGTCCAGCCACGCAAGTGCCCCTGTCCCCGCCCGGCCCCTGTCCTCCCGCACGCGGCGAGTGGCACCCAAAGGGAAAGTGGGACAGAAAGTCAGCCTCGGCAAACCCCAAGCGCGGCCTCGACTCCACTGGGCGCCGCCATCTTGTTTGCAAAGAAGCAGGGGGCGGGACCATAGCCTGTGGCCAATCAGTGAGGGACAATGGCAGAAATGTCGAAAAACCATTGGTGTCTTTGAATGGCGCCCAAAGACAGTTTCCAATGAGAGTGGTGGAAATATTTATAAAGCCCCCGCCTCTTTGAGGTGGTGATAGGTCCGTTAGCATGTCGGTATAATTTTCCCACCCCACCCCGCCCCGCCCTTTAAGGAGCCACAGCCACACTTTAAAGAGGCTGCCTTATAAAGAGATGCCCCAACTCCACCTGCTCCCGATCTTGGAGCGTGCGTTCTTTGAGCTCTGGGCTGGACTCTGGGATAGTACCTCCTTCGCGTCCCGCTGGGATCCGCTGCCTCATCTCATTCATCATTTATTTTTATCATTTATTAAGCACTTACCATGCCTTGTAAATACAACCCTTTTTAAGATTATCGTCTTATCTCAAACTATTCACAAAGAGAAAAAGATTGCTAGGGGGGATCCGTTGTCATTAAGAAAAGGAGCCACAGAATGAAGGAGCTCTGCTTTCTACCTTGACCCCCTATCAGCTTGTAGATCATCTGTGCCCCATACATCAGGAACCCCGGGGTTTTCTACTTACTCCGAGGTCTCTCGGGCGACTATCATCCTTATTTAGCCTTAATTGTCAACTTGGCACAGCCTGGAATCATCTGAAAGAAACTTCAATTTAAGGGATTGCCCAGGAGGATTTGGTCTGTAAGCTTGTCTGTGAGGGGTTCTTTTGTTAATTGATACAGGAGGACCCAGCCAACTATGGGTAGCAACATTCCCTAGGTCCTGGACTGTGTAAGAAGAAAGCTTGCAGAGAGTGAACCAGTAACTGTAGCCGCTAGCTAGCAGCAGCCTCTATGTTGGCAAAAGTAATGTGTGACTCCAGGCGCCTGACTTGACTTTCTGCCCCAGCTTCCCTTGTTGATGTACTGTGACCTGACAGTAAGATAAACAGACCTTTTCCTCCCCACGTTGCTTTTGGTCAAAGTGTTTTATCACAGCAACAGAAAGTAAACAGGACACTAATCCTTCCCCTAGTCACCGCTGTTTGTTTTTAAATTTCCTACTTGTTTGGAATTCAGATTCTCTGTTGCCAACTCCGAACAGTGCGTAAGCTCTTCATTTCCTCCAAGCATCACCCACTAAGGTCGCATTGCAGCAAGTACGACCCTCAGCACTACATAAATGAGGCTTCGTGGGGCACTTGGGAGGCACAGACAGGAAGGTCAGCTTCCGAGATATTTAGCCCGTTTAAGGAAAGACAGTCTTGCTTATTTGAAACCCTGTCTTTAAAAAATAAGTAAGTGAGTTAAAAAATAAAGCCTGGCCAGTTAGCTTATACCTTAATGTCAGCACCCAGGATGCAGCCGCAGACAGAACTGTGAACCAGAGCCTGGTCTATGTATCAAGTTCCAGGGCCAGCGCTACATAGAGACTCTGTCTCAAAAAAAAGATAAGAAAAGAAAAGAACCAGAGAGATGGCTGAGCAGGTTGTCAGGTCCCAAATAGCAGAGCTGTTGACACTGTCTTAGACAGACAGATTCTGGCTAAGTAGGCAGAAGGGTTGTTACAGGTAAACAAGCCTAAAGGTTACTGTTTATTAGAAAAGCAGATCTCTTAAAGAAGTTTCGGTTCACCAGGAAGTTCTCTTAACCTTCCCCCAAAGGTCAACTACCTCTGCCAAGGCCACCTAGTTCTAGTTAGATCTTGACAGCTTGTATCAGTTCGGACCCCCATATCCACCTCCCTGTCATATAAAAATCTGCTTGCCTTTCAGCCACTTTATGCCTCTCCCTGCTTGTCCCCAGAGCCCCCAAACACACCGAGAGATGATCTTCACAGTTTGATTCCAAATAAATCTTTCTTTCTGCCCACGGAGCAATCTAGTTCAGTTGTTTCTCTGTACCATTGCTCAGACAGGTAAAAAGCCTGGTGACCTGCACCCAGATCCCAGCAGAAGAGAGACGGGCTTCCACAGACACACGCGAATGCACACGCATGTGCTAACCTGAGTGCACACACACTAGAGACCCAGGAGGGTGTCAGGTGTCTTGTATCACTTCCCACCTTATTTTGACTCTGTTCTCTGACCAGTGAGTTCCCGGTGCTGGAGATTGAAACTCCAGCCTTCTTACTGCACACAGGAAGTGCCTGAACCATCTCTGAAGGCCTTGCATGTGGGTGTTTGTTTGTTTGTTGAGCCTGTGTCTTCAGCCTGCAGTTAGTCAGGCGTGGATCCTGAAGCAATTTAAACTTCTTCCACCAAGTTTTTTGAGCTAGGATTGCCCGCATTACCCACAGCTGGAACTCGGTTCCCTAAACCCACAATCACACCTGCCGCACCTGCATTGGTTGCAATTAAACAGCCAGCCAGGATCTACAACAGGCCTGTAAAAGGGGCCTGCTGCCGCCTGACCTGGGGACCCACGTAGCTTTCTATGGGAGTATGGGGGAGCCAGGAATGAACTGACTATCCCAAAAGTTGTGGTCTGTCTTCTGTGACTGCATACCTGCATACACACACACACAAACACACACACACACACACACACACACCACCCCAAATAGATAAATAACTGTAACTTAGAAAACAGTGACAAAACAAAGCAGCCAGTTTTCCACAGTCAGAAGAGGGGCTGGAG
Source organism: Tokudaia tokunoshimensis (assembly GCA_036184795.1). Classification (NCBI taxonomy): domain Eukaryota; kingdom Metazoa; phylum Chordata; class Mammalia; order Rodentia; family Muridae; genus Tokudaia; species Tokudaia tokunoshimensis. The sequence goes on from BTHU01000008.1 coordinate 45,296,365, forward strand.
AGATGGCTCAGTGGTTAAGAGCACTGGCTGCTGTTCCAGAGGTCCTGAGTTCAATTCCCAGCAACCACATGGTGGCTCACAGCCATCTATAATGTGGTCTGATGCCCTCTTCTGGCCTGCAAGTGTGTATGCAGATACAGCACTCACGCACATCGGAGAGGGAGAGGAGGTGGGGAGAGAATAAAAATTAAAAAAAGAAGCAGGGAAGACCTTAGGTGCCCAAAGGCAGTCCCTGTCTATCTGGGACAGATAATGAGGTATACTAAACCAACACCACTTTTTAATGAGCCACAGTCCTTGACCCAAGTCCCAGCTGTGGGCAATGCGGGCAATCCTAGCTCAGCAAACTTGGTGGAGGAAGTTTAATAGAGGTGCAATCCTTGCAGGACTGAGAAGGGAAACCCTCCAGGTCTGCCCTAGCAGCCAGGGGTTTGGTAAGAGAAAGGCCAGCTGGACATGCGCAGGGCTTTCTTAGAGGGTCCAGGATGTGTGGGGGCTAAGGGACTGAGACAGGCCAGAGTGTCCAGTTCAAGAAGCTGTCCTGGGAGCTCCTTCATCTCCCAGGCAGGCATCCAGTAAAATAGAGGTTTTAGCTGAAGGTTTTCTTTTTAATTTATTTAATTTATTTTTTAATTACGCAAATTAAGCTAGGGTATAACCCAGTGGAAGAGCATTTGCCTGGCATGGGCAAAGCCTAAGTTTCCATTCCTAGCAGTGTGTGTATGTATGTGTGTGTGTGTGTGTGTGTGTGTGTGTGCGCACATATGCACGAGAGAGAGAGAGAGAGAGAGAGAGTGAGTGAGAGAGAGAGAGAGAATGAATGTGTGTATGTGAAAGTCTATGTGTGAGAGTGTATATGAGTGTGTATACAAGGAAATTATTTACAGAGTCAAAGTTAAAATTATTTTAGAGTGGGGCTAGGGTAGTTTAGTGATCGAGCACTTGTCTGCTGTGTAAAAGGCCCTGAATTCAACCTCCAGCACTGAGTGGGGGAAACTACATGCAAAGGTAGGTTCTAAGCCAAGCACGCCGGCTCATACTTACAGTTCAGGAAGCTGAGGCAGAAAGATCAACATGGATTTGAGGCTAACCTGGTGTCTCAACTATAGAGAAAGATAAAGGAAGAGGTGTATTAACTGAGGGCTGACTCTTCATTTGTGTCCTCTCCCCACAGGCGTCCCTTCCCTGTGGCATGCACACTTTAAAGGTCACACACACATACTAAGATATCTCTGTAAAAGAATCCATGGAGGAGTGAGCGAGGCCACCTGCTTCTTCACCGCTGATCTCAGCCCACTGAGGAACAACCATGAGCAAGGGCCACCCTCCTCAGCTGAAGAAATGGGTGCACAAGAAGTTATGGAGAAGGGCATGGAGAAGTGCCGACTTCCATCCCTTTGCGGCTTTTGCAGTGGAGGACTGTGTGGAGATGCTAAGTGGTGGGCAGCAGAAGAACACTAGGAAATAGAAGGCTTGGGGCAAAGTTAAAAGCGTCTCTTCACAGAGAAGTTCACAAAGGACCTGTTTCACTATGTCATGAAGTTGGGTCATATAGGGCTGGAGAGATGGCTCAGCGGTTGAAAGCAGTTCTTACAAGCTGCTCTTCCAGAAGGCCTGCTTCTGTTCTTCCCACTTGGCAGCTCGCAACCACTAAGGTCACACTCCACTTCCAAGGGTTTGATGTTCTCTCCTGGGCTCTGGGGACAGGGCAAACAGGTGGTGTCCAGATATATATACAGGAGAAACATCTATAAAATCATCAGCCAAAAGCTGTTGTAAAATCAGGTTATGTACATTTTCATATACATTTTTTAAAAGATTTATTTACTTTTATTTTCGCGATTGGGTCCTTTGTCTGAATGTATGTATGGGCATCGTGTGTAAGCCCGAACCCAGGGAAGCCAGAAGAGTCACGTTAGAGGCCCTGGGCCTGGAGTTACACAGCTGTTAGTAAACTACACCTGCCGCGTGTGCTGGAAACCTGGGTCTTTTGTAAGAGCAGTGAGTGCTCTTAACCACTGAACCATCTCTCCAGACCTCTGAAGTTTTTTTGATAAATAAGCTTTTGTAATACTAAAACAAAAATTAGGCTGGCAGTGGTGGCACACACCTTTAAACATAGCTTTCAGGAGGCAGAGGCAGGCAGATCTCTGAGTTCAAGGTCAGCTTGGGCAACAGAGTGAGTTCCAGGACAGCCAGAGCTACCCAGAGAAACCATGACTCAAAAAAATTGAATACCTGCTAATTCCTCAGTCAATTGGGCAGAACCATCATCAACTCTAACATTCATTTTGGAAATAAAGATTCTGGCTTAGAGATTCTGGAACTCTGAGGTCCTACTACCTCTTTTAAAATGTTTTTCATCTTATGTGTATGAATTTTTCCTGCATGAAAGTCCATGTACCACATGCATGCAGTTCCCAAGGCGGCCAGAAGGTGGCGTCAGATCCCACGGAACTGGAGTTACAGATGGCTGTGCGCTGCCTTGTGGGTGCAGGGAATTGAACTTAGATCCTGGAGAAGAGCAGTCAGTGCTCTTAACGGCTGAGCCATCTTGTCAGCTCCTCTACTACCACTTTATCTTCTGGGAAACAAAGGAAGCTGGGAGTAGCGGTGCCTCTGATCTAAGGACATGGGAAGCTGAGGCAGAGGAGAACCAGGAAAATCAAGGCGAATCAAGGATGGGCTGGGTACAAAGAACCCTGTGTCAACAAACAAACAAAGCAAGCCGGGTGGTGATGGTGCAGGCCTGTAATCCTAGCACTTGGGAGGCAGATCTCTGAGTTTGAAGCCAGCCTCCTCTACAGAGTGAGTTCTAGGACAGTCAAGACTACACAGAGAAACCCTGTCTCAAAGGCAAAACAAAACAACAAACAAAAACAAAGCAAAAGCAAAACAAAAATTTCTAAAGGTGGATTACCCTTGAGCTTATTAAGGCAATCCTCCTGCCTCAGCCTCCCAATTTATGCATGTTTGTTTAAGGAGATGGTCTGTATTCCAATCTGGATCTAGTGGAAAATATAAACTCTCCATCTCAAAACCCTCATTTTCAAAAGGGCAAGAAGGAGCCATGGGAGTTTTTACAGTTTGCTGGAGAAAACCCCTGCTCAATAAATGTGTGCCTGGGGAAGGGTGTGTGTGCCTTTTTTAAAAGATAGGCCTAATTCTGCAAATGTGAAAGACCCCTTGTTGGAGTAGGATCATCTATGGGTGAAAAAGCATCAATTGTGATAGGTGAGAGGAAGGGAGGCTAGGAGGGGACAGCTTTGTTTACAATGCATCATGTCACGAGGAAGCCAAACCACTTTCCCTCTGGCCAAGCACTTGTGGCTGGCTTTGTATTAGGCGAGCACCACCAGAAGAAGCCCATGTTTTTCTATTTGACAGCACATCAGAACCCATGTCCTTGAAACATGAAGTCATTGTATACAAAGCCACAAAGTCTGCGGTTGTGCAGGGAAGAGAGACACTTGGATGCTTTTGCAATTCTAGCATGTGGTTCCAGGAACACAAGTCATTGCCTGTCGCTGCCCGCAGATGACAATAAGCCCAGATTGGAAATGACTCTAATGATTTTTCCCAAGAGCCAGTGAGCTGAGAAGAAAGGATTAATATCCTATCGAGCAGGCCAGATGTATCAGCACGTGTTTTTTTAACTCAGCACTTGGGAGACAGAGGCAGCAGGCCTCTGTGAGTTTGAGGCCAGCCTGGTCTACATAGCACGTTCCAGGCCAGCCAAAGCTCAATAGTAAGGACCTGTCTCAAAAAGTGGGGGAAAATGGTAGAGATTAACCTCCAGATCAGGTGCCCAGACTGGTCTCTGAGGGGGGAAGGGCTGACACTCTTCCTCATTGTCCCCCACCTCTGTGCAGCTGGGTTTGCATACACCCAAGGGGCAGGGATCCGTTCCCCCTACTGCACCTTCTTCACCTGGTCTAGGGGTTAGCAGGTAAATCACTGGTGGGATCCCCACCGAGCTATCTGCAAAGTGCACCTGCCGATGCCATTCTATAGTAGGAAGTTTAAGTGTGTCCTCAAAGAATATAAGAGGCCCTATCGGCCCCTCTTGTCTCCTATCAGAGGGACTTGCACAGGAATTTTGATGCCCGTCTGGGTTCTTACACACACACACACAAATATGAAGTGGAAACAAGGGCTCTTTGGAAAGTCCGTTGGATGGTGTTTTGCTGGGGCAAACGTGTGAAGGATTGTTTTCCTGAAGTGGACACGGGTGAAAGGCTAAGGCAGACCTGTGAAGGAATGTGGCACTGAAGCAGACACAGGAGAGAGGATGTTCAGCTAAAGCAAGCACGTTAAAGGACACGTGATGAAGGATTCTTTGCTAACAATGCACATGTATTGGTCTGCCTTACACTGTGTAATTGAGCTCCATTTGTCAGGATTCCATAGAGAGAATCTCACCAAAAACCTTCTGGTGACGTTCGGCTCGGAATTGGGCAGAGTGATGTCAGCTGAGAAAGATGCATGTGCTGAGGGAAGACACACGTGTGTGCAGGCAAGGCTGCGGAGGACACGTGATGTTTAAAGGGCGTGCAGACGGACTCTACGGACAGTGACGGGGCGGAGCTAGGCTTGGTTATAGAGCTAACTGTACAATGCTTACTGGTCTTGTGCCTTTGCTGATCTTCGCTTCACTGAGCGAGCACAGCGTCCTGGCAGTCCTGCTGGTCCCTTCTCCTGCTTCTGACTGAGGCCTGGCTGTCTCTGCTAGGTAGTGACTCTGCTGATGATTCGTGTTTACTGTCCCGACTTTTTTTTTTCTTTTTTAAAATGTACATTCAAAATTTTAACTGTATTTTCTTTTTGAGAATATGTCTCACTATATAGGCCTGGCTGGCCTTGCACTGTTGATCTTCCTGAACTGGCCTCCTGAGTGTTGAGATTACTGGATTTCTCACTCTATCTAGCAATACAGACACATTTGAAGAGTAGTATGGACGGATGTTACAAAGTGAGAGTAGAATGTTCCTCAGGTGTTATTGAAAGCACCATTGATTTTTGAGTATTTATATTTTGTTTTATTTTGTCATGCGACAGGGTTTCACGATGTAACCCAGACTGGCTTCAAATTTGAGGCAATCTTCCTGCAACAGCCTCCCACGTAAGTACACTTTGATAGTCTGTTGGAGCCTCTACCCACTGAGCTGTCTTGCCAGTCCTAAAACAAAAACAAACAAAAAACTTGTTCAAGGCCACTCTGGCCTACAGAGGGAGTTGCAGGACAGCCATGGATGGCTACACAGAGAAACCCTGTCTTAAAACAACCCCACCACTGCCACCAAATAAATCTTAAAGTTGGCTTGGTAGCATTTGCTTATAATCATAGCACTCAGGAGACAGAAGCTGGAGATTCAAGTTTTTAAGGTTATCCTTGACTACATAAGAAGTTTGAGACCTTGTCTCAAAAAATAAAGGGCGTCTACATGGGTGCTCACAGCAATCTATGACTCCATAGATGGTTCCAGGGGATTCAACACCTTCTTCTGACTGCTTCAGACACCAGCAGGCACACGACACATGTGTATATTCAGACAAAACACTGAGTGAGTTTCAGGAAAACCGGAGCTACACAGTGAGACCCCATCTCAAAATAATAATAAATGAATTTTTAAAAATATTTTAAAGAGTGTAAAAAAGGGGCTGGAGAGATGGCGCAGCAGTTAAGAGCACTGACTGCTCTTCCAGAGGTCCTGAGTTCAAATCCCAGCAACCACATGGTGCCTCACAACCATCTGTAATGGGATATGATGCCCTCTTCTGGTGTGTGTGAAGATAGCTACAGTGTACTCATATACATAAAATAAGTAAGTCAATCTTAAAAATAAAAAGAGTGGTAAAAAAGCAAAACAAGGTAAAAAGCAAAAAAAGGATAATATTTGAAATGTAAATAAAGAAACTATCCAATAAAAAAAAGCGAAACAGCCAGGCAGTGGTGGCACATGCCTTTAATCCCAGCACTTGAGAGGCAGAGGCAGGTGGATTTCTGAGTTTAAGGCCAGCCTGGTCTACAGAGTGAGTTTCAGGGCAGCCAGGGCTACACAGAGAAACCCTGTCTCGAGAAAAAGCAAAAAAAAAAAAAAAAAGCAAAACAAACTCTTAAATTCTGTTTGCTTTTTCTCCATCATTCAATGAGTCAATGCTGATACATTAATAGTCATTATTAGTAACTTAAAGCCATAATATGCATTGGAATTTGTCGATTCATCCAATCCCATTATATCATACAGTCTATAGGTCTTGAATTCCTTTTGACACATATAAGAAACACCTCTCTCTGGGGTACTGGGAAGATGGTGAACTCTGTTACAAACTGTTTTAAAAATTGCTATTAGTGTTAATAATAAGTTCTATGTATTTGTATGTGAATATTCCCATCAGTGATCATTTTCTTATAACTAAGCAAAGATATTAGGCTTGGGACAGTTTCCATGACTACGCCGTCTCTCCCTGACTCCCCGGAGCAAAAGTCTCATAGACATCAGACCATCCTGTGCCAGCATCAGCAATCTAGAACACTGACAGCGGAAAGTACACAAAGACTGCAGCTGATTGCTCCCGGAGGAGTCAGAAGTTTCACTATCCCAAGCTTTGATGAACTCTAGGTGACCCTGCAACCTTCGACACAGGTGAAAGGCTCCCCCTGGTGGCCTACTAGAGGAATTTCACGATGCTAAGAGGCAAGACGGGGTATGGCCCGAACAAATGACTGTGATTGGTCCAAACACTCCACTGTATACATAGGCTGCTCTGACTACTGTTGCCCGTGTCCCCCTTTCATGTGGAGGTCAGAGGACAACTTTCAGGAATTGGTTCTCTCTCTCCTACCACGTGAGTTCCAGAGACTGAATTCAGGTCTTCAGGCTTAGCAGCAAGTGCCTCAGTACAAGAGACCATCTCTCCAGCCCCCATAGCTAGCTTTATATTAGAGAACTATATTCTGGCCGGGCAGTGGTAGCACTCGCCTTTAATCCCAGCACTTGGGAGGCAGAGGCAGGTGAATTTCTGAGTTCGAGGCCAGCCTGGTCTACAGAGTGAGTTCCAGAACAGCCAGGGCTACACAGAGAAACCCTGTCTCGGAAAAAAAAAAAAAAACAAAAAAAAAAAACCTAGGCCAAGCATAGCCGCTCAAGCCTGTAACCCTAGAATTTAGGAGGCAGAGTCAGAAGCATTTCCATGGACCACACAGGGAGTTCCAGGTGAGCACAGGCTACAAAGGGAGAGCCTGTCTCAAAACACACAAAGCAAAAGATAAACAAGCGAAAAACAAGCCGGGCAGTGGTGGCGCATGCCTTTAATCCCAGCACTTGGGAGGCAGAGGCAGGCGGATTTCTGAGTTCGAGGCCAGCCTGGTCTACAGAGTGAGTTCCAGGACAGCCAGGGCTACACAGAGAAACCCTGTCTCGAAAAACCGAAAAAAAAAAAAAAAACAAGCGAAAAACAAACAAGAGGAATTGAGGAGAGGAGAGGAGAAGAGAGGAGAGGAGAGGAGAGGAGAAGAAATGGAAACAAAAAGATGGAGAGAGAGGAAATGACATTCTGACCACGACTCTGGTGTGCTCCTTCTGTTAGCAGTTGGGAGCATTCCCCTCTGTGGCGTGAATGCAGTTATTCTTTAAGGCCTCTGCCAAGGGTTGTATCTCCCTCTATTTGGACGTGGGAGGCAGAAGAAGCTGCAAAATAAATTAATAAATTAATAACCCCCAGTCACATGCTGGGGACAAATGGCTAAAACAAGGCCACACCCTATATGTTGTTGGACAATGCCAGTCTCCACCATCTAAGGGAGAAAAGGGACTCTGAAGGGAAATGGAATCTTAGAAAGCAAGGCCTTCTTTGGTTCTGGCCCTCTGGGGCCTGAACTTATTTAATGGAGTTAAAGCAGCTTGGGATTGCTCCCTTCTTTAAAACCATGGCGTATGCCCTGTTGACGTTAATAATTTATCACAATTTACAAATCGTCTGTAATCCAGCCTTATCCCTCACTAATATCCCTCCTCCTCCCTCACAGGATGCTGACCAGTGACCAGCAGTCCCTTGCCCAGAGCGTGCTTGGCCACCCTCAAAGCAGCACACCCCACTGCCCGTCTGTCCCTCAGAATGAGGCTAGGTGGCACACTTCCAGAAGGCTGCCCTCGGCCCACGCGGCTGTTGCCAGCAGCTGTTTCACGCATGTGTCTGCTTCCTGGTGCTTGGCACATTTTATTATAAATGTACTTGCCTGCCTCATTGTGAATCCATGCTTCTCAAATGCAGGGACGTTGTCTACACGTGCACGCGCGCACATACACACACACACACACACACACACACACACACACACACACGCACGCACACACGCACGCACACACGCACACCATCTCCCCCCACTCCTCATCAGCTTAGCGGCTCTCTAATGGACTCCCTTCCAAAGGCACAGGGTGGGTTAGAAAGAGAGAGAAGGGGGCTTCCCCCACGCCCTCTTATTACCTGGAACCTCCTCTGTCATCTCATTTTACTACAGTGTTGAGTCACCACTCAGGATAAAGTAGAATAGGACCTAGAAAGCCTGGGTTTCTGTAACTCTGGAATCCTGAATTCCAGGCCTGACTTCTCCCACCTACTCCATAAAATAAGAGAACAATCCGAGTGAATGGCACTAGGGGGCGCTCTTGGGCCAAGAAGACATCAAGAAACCAGTGTACCGCCAAATTCCCTTTCATTGCATTATTCTGCTGTTGCTCAAAAGCCTTGAGTGGTTCCTCATTTTGCCTAACTCTTCTTGAAATCCAGGGTGTTTCCCCATAACCTAATTCTGCCTCATCTGAAGGTACCCTGGTAAAACCCTCGCTAGCCATTTAATACTCCCTGTTCACATAAGCACTGTTAGTGTAACCCACATTTTCCGCTTAAGTAAACACGTGTATTAGGAATAAATGAAGGCTTGCAATGCAAAGATAACAACACAGGTTCCCCCCACCACCACACACACACACTCACACACACCTGCCTTCTAGCCAGACAGCTGCCTGGAAACTTTGTAACAGGGTCCCAGATGGTTCAGGCCATAAAACTCAGCACAGAGACAGCACCACCTGCCAAAGAAACAAAAACGAAGACCTAATCCAAAATCTATAGTTCTGGGAAAGTCTCTAAATGTACTAACCTTGCTTTTTGGTTTTCTAGCTGTTTTTGTTATCTGAAGTATGTCAACCCAGGACATGGGTTTTGCGCTTAAAAGCTGAGAAAGGCTCAGGGCTATGCTGATATCCGAACAGCGAACATATTACTAGCCAGCTAATAGGAACTGCCGATTGGCTTGACCCATGTCTGAGCAGTCCTCTCTGGTGACTACCCCTCAACAAACTTCCCACACAGAACCCAGGCGGTGGTGGGGCACACCTTTAATCACAACACTCGGGAGGCAGAAGCAGGCAGATCTCTGTGAGTTTGAAGCCAACCTTGTCTGAAAAGTGAGTTCCAGGACAGCCAAGGGTTACACAGAGAAACCCTGTCTCAAAAAAGAAACAACAAAAAACCTCTTTCCACATAGAGCTGCAATTGGCACTGAGCGTGCCCTGCTCTCTGCTCCCTTCCTCTCTGTTTCTCTTTTGAAACTTTTTTTTGGTTTGGTCTTTAAGGCAAGAGTCTCACTATGCCGCTTTGATTGGCTCTGAACTCAGAGAACCACTTGCTTCTGCCTTCCAAATTCTGGGATTAAAGGCAGGCGAGTCCTACCATGCTAGGCCCTTCTGGTTTTGAGATAGGTTCTCATGTACCTCAGGGGACACATGAAATCCTCACTTTCCTGCCTCTGCCTCCTAAGTGCTGGGGGATTACAAGTATGTGCAATCATGCCTGGCTTCCTTCCCTCCCTCTCTTTCTTTGTTGGTGCCATTTCCCCTGGCTGGAATGGCCAGCCCTTGCTTTTTTTTTTTTTAGACAGGATCTTGTTATGTAGCGTAGGCTGGCTTCCAACTTGCATCAAGGCAGCAACTCTGGCCTTCTCGAGGATTCTCAAGTACTTCTCAAGTCCAAGTCTCAAGCTGTAGGACAGCAGGTGCACCCCACCACACCCCATTGACCTTGTTCCTTTCTGTACAGCTGGCCTTTCATTGAACAGGAGGTTTTCCGGTTCCAGAAAGACTCTCCTGGCAGGCAGAGGCCCCAGGACAAGGCTCCGGCACTCCCTGTCCTGAGTCCCTGTTCTACCTCCTTTTGAGTCTGCAGGGTTCAGTCTTTAATTCAGTTCTTCTCCTCATAGCTGACCTTTCTTCAAACCCTCATTGCTTGCTGGGAATGCTTGCCCAGCACACAAAAGTCTTGGTTTGATCCACAGCATTGCATAAAACAGGCAAGGTGGGACATGCCTATAACACCAGAACTCAGGCTACCGGGGCTAGAAGACCAGAAGTCCAAAGTCATCCTTGGTATATAGGGAGTTTAAGGCCAATCTAGAATATGCAAGACCCTGTCTCAAAAAAAAAAAAAACCAAACAAACAAAAGTTAATTTTTTTTCCAGTTTCTTGGGCTAATTTAGAAGTTCTGACAGAAATAGGGATCCTGCCGCCGAGGGAGTGTCACTGGACACCCTCCATGCCTTCTCTTACTCCACTTTAGATCTTTAGCATCTTCCTCCTGGCTCACAGGATTGATTGCTGAAGATCTTTATGACAGGAGAACAACACTGCCCCACACAGCAGTGAGGTGCCCAGGAGAGGCCACCTCCATCCCATGAAAGCCAAAGCCTATGATACTGAGCCTTTACCCCACGCACAGTGCTGTCTCATGGGACCCAGATTGCTCCCCTCAACTTCTCCTGAACCCCCCCATCCTCACCCCCACTCCCCTCTCACCCCAGCCCTGCCCCGATGAAACAGCGCTCAGAACATGACCAACCAGGCCACTGGCCTGATGAAGATCACCTTGCTCAGACAGCCTTCCAGGAATGGGCTTTCCACTGTTCTTTCCCAAGAAATCTCGGGGTTCCTGTCAGTGTGCCCCTTTGAGACTCAGAGTCAGTACTTTTAGATATGGCCCCCTGGGTTAAAACCTCTTGTCCCTGTGTCCTCCACCACTTCTCTTTTCTTTCATTTTTAGTGGGCGTGGGAGGTTGATCCAGGGTTCTACTATTTTGCCCAGACTGATTCTTAATGTGAAGCAATCCTCCTGCCTCAGCCTCCCAAGAGCGGAGAATTACAGGCACATATCATTGCATCTATCTGTACACAGGGTTTTAGTTGTTATATTGGAACAGTTAAATGTGTCTACTCTGTTGCTATTCCCAGAGTGGAGCTTTTGCCAGAAAACTCCAGTCATATACTTAGCACCATTGAAACATTCACATTTAAATGGTTAAATAATTTTATATAGTATGCATTTGGGGGGCAGGGAGCAGGCTGACAGCAGATCACAGTCACTGAGGTTGATCTTGAACTGCCTGGTCCTCGAGGGTCTGCCTTCCAAGTGCTGGGAATACACACGTACGTGAGTCTGCGATGCATGCATTTTCATAGTTTTGAAAACTGGTTCCATCTGTTACTAGCTGCCTTACTTTAGGTCATCTATCTCTTGGTGTTTAAGAAAGGGTCTTAAAGGGCCCAGGCTAGCCTCAAGCCCCTACCTCAGTCCATAGTTTCCTCTGTTGTTGTTGTTTTGATTCTTGAGACAAGATTTCTTTGTGTAACAGAACTCTGGTTGTCCTGGAACTTGCTCTGTAAACCACGCTGGCCTTGAACTCAGAGATCCACCTGCCTCTGGCTCCCCGGGAGTGGAATTACAATTGTACACTAACTGCTACCACCCAGTTAAAAACTAATTTTTCTTTTAAAGGTAAGGATTCACTATATAAATCCAGGCTGGCCTCAATATCATGATCCTCCTATCTCCACTTCCTAAATGCTGGGACCAAAGGCCTGTGGGAGTACACACACCTTTTCTCATTTTCTGTTGTAAAGATCAACATAAACTTGACTCACCAAAGTGACCCATAAGGAAAAATTCTAGGCTGTAAAGTTCCCTGTAAAGAGAGAGCATAGCTCCTTCCCTCCCTCAGAACCCTGTCCTGTTTCTTTGTTAGGTAGTAAGCTGGTCTCCAGCTGGTTCCTTCAGCTGTGAGATGTTACAGCTTCCAGTGGGACAGACAGCGGTGCGCAAGGAAAGCAGCTCTGCACCTTCTGAGACAGTTTGGATCCAAATCCCATGATCCTTTGAAGCTCCCCTGATGGCCCAAAGTAGCCCGGTGTTAGCTACTTGTAGGTTCTTCATTCTTACACCCTTCTCCAGCCCCCTTCCCACACTTTCAATTTCCTAACACTAGATAGGAGAGAAAAAAGGATAGAGGGGAAGGGGGGGGACTGTATCAATAGACTACTTCCTGCTGATCAGAGGCAGAGTTCCTTGGGGAGAGTTTGATCTTTGAAGTCAGAATATCTAATATCTTCTTCCTTCTTTGCACCAGACTACTTAAACGATAGCCAAACAACCAACAGCCCACCCCCACCCGGTCTCTCTGGACTCTAGGATTTATATATCCTCTGAAAAGTCCCCAGAAACTATCTGCTGTTGGCAAAACCAAGCCCCTGCTAGAGCAGGAGACAAATCACAGTCAGTTGCTATGGACAGTCTAAAGCAGCCCCATAACCCACATCTAGGATTAAAATGAAAACATATTCTTATAATATTTGTTGTTTTTTTTTTAAACCAAAGTCTCGCCGTCAAGGTATGTAGTCTGGGAAGCCAACAGGTCGACCCTGACTATCTCCTTTATTCTCAAGTCAACTACCTTAAGATCCCAGCCCTGTCATGTCCCTTTCTGGAAGCTGGTTGACAGCCTTAAGGACTCAGGGTGTACCCATGTCCTTCCGAGAACAGTGATCTAGAATGTAACTTGTCAGGATTTCCCACAAGCTCCCCAATTGTGAATCAGCTTGTCTGCCTCCGGGACAATGCAAAGTCAAACTTAAGCAGCCCTCTGGAGACATTCCTCCCCCTGGGTGGTGGTATTTGGGAGAGCGGATGTAAAACTCCCTGGGGGTGTGGGGGGTAGGTATAAACTTCCAGCATCCGGCCTTGGCCCCCTATATCCTCCTTCCGCTAGGTTTATGTTGGGGACCGGGAAATGGAATGAGAGTGTGAACCCAGAAATCTAGGATCCAGGACTCCACCGGCGACTGGACTTGCGCTGCGCAGGGCGCCGGCCGCGGGACCCTAGGGCATAGCGCCCACCACACCCCCCGTTCTCCCCCGGGATCTGACCCCGCCCTTTCAAAGGAGTGACAGGACTGACTGAATCACCGCCGAGGACCGCGCTGGGAAAGACTCTGAGACCGGATTCGAAGTTTCCGGAGAGTCCCATGGTCCCCCTCCCAACTCGGCTGAGCCGCTGCCTGAGCATTTTTGGTAATGTTTGGGTTGGTGAGGAGGGCCGGATACCCCGCCTCCCCTCGGCGTCCCCTGGACAGGACCTCGGAGCTTCGGGCTGCTGCAGCGCTTTCCTGCCTCGGCTGCTTCTGTGAGACTTGAGACCCTGGGTGCTGCGAAGTGGGCCTGTGGACTGTTCCATAAGGAGAGACCCCCAGGCTCAGAAGGGACAAGAAGGGCAGTTTATTGTCTAAATATTCACATAAGGGCTGGGAGCAGGATGGAAGGGCCACGACCCCTGTCAACAGACTTCATCCACTGCTGCCTTGTTGGCTTTAAGGGTTCATAGTCCCTAGCAAATATCCTGATTCGTTCACATTCGCCTCCCCACAGCCCAACTCTACGGCAAGGAAGGGGCCGAGAGAAGAGGCCTGAAGTTCCCAGGGGAGTCCTGGAATGTTGGGAGCCTGGGAACAGACCCAGCAGTACATGGGAAAGCCAGGCGGTGGGAATCCCACCATCCAGCCCCCTCCCCAGCATGAACCACCGGATGCTGCAGACCCCAGCGCCCCAACAGCGGGGTTTGTGCCTGTGGAAGTCCCCACCCTAGCCCAAGTCCCAAGTCCGGTGCAACCCTAAGGTTCAGTAGGCCAGCTGTGACGCCGACGCCCCTCCCCCACCCTGCTCCAACATAATCCTCCCCTTTGTGTCACTAGGCCCCCCCACCCCCTTCTCTGGCTCCCCCGTCTCTGACCCCTGCACAATAGGGCCTTTGCCGCCTCCAGGGTGGAGATGAACTCACGGTTTTTCCAAGTTTAAAAATAGCTCCTCCCATCCCCCCTCCAGAAAACCACCCTCCCCCTCTGACATGGTGCTGCTGGTGTGTACCCTGATACAGTGTGCGCCTCCTGCCCTGGGTCAGGTGCGAAGGACATGAGTGAGACTTCGTGTCCGGCCGGAGTAGGGCTTGCTTCCCTCCATTCAATTTCTTCCTACACATCTTCCATCCACCCCCTAGTATCCGGTTTCCTGACTTGGTGTTCTCTGGAGCAATTGACCCCCACTCCTCACGCACCTTGGTTTTCACTCTGCACAGTCTCCTCCCAGAACAGATTCCCCTCCTCTTCAAAGTCCCCCGCCACCCCTCCTGGGTCCTGTTTTCTGGACAGGGATGGGGGTGGGAGTGGGGAGGTGGAGACCCGGGCCCCTCAACCTCTACAGATGGCAAGGCTGCTGCCCACCCCCATCTCCTCATCACAGCTGCAAGAACATCTATATTCATTTCCTTCCTCCGCCCAGCCCATCCTTCCCAGCAAAGGGGGCGGGTATCCTTGTCTTTTTACCTCCAACAATACTCTTCCCCACTTTAATAAGAAACGGAAAGCTCCAACTACACGGGAGGCTGTAGCTGATAGGACTGGGATGCCGGCTCCAGGGTGCCCCTCCCCATCCAGCCTCAGTGTGTCTAGCTGCAGTATGCAGCCTCTCACTTCCCTGTTCTTCTCTCTCATGTGCCGGTTTCACTCCTGGCTTTCCTGAAGTTCTCACGATGGATGGGGGGAGCTCTGGTCTCTGGTGTCTCAGAGCCCTACACTCCACCCATACTGTGCTCTCTCTGATCTCTGTTCTGGTTCATAGCACTTCAAGTCTCTCCAGGGTCCTAACCCATCTTTGGTTTGTAATTTCAAAATGCTCTCCTTATAAGCCATCCCTAAACTGAGTGTCCCCTGATCTCCCACCAGCCGGAGGCTACCTGCTGCTGCTGCTTCAATTCTAGTTTTAAAAGAATTCTTTTTTAAAATCTTTAAAAATTATCCTATTGGGCTCCTTTAGAAAAACCAGACACTTGTAAGGCAGAGTAAGTGTTAAGTAAATGTCTTGTGGGTTGAAGGGGTGGTGTGTTCTCCCAACATTGCCCAAATCACTGTTGAACTCAGGCTCCGCATCTGGGAGTAGCTGAGAGCGTAACTCAGGCATCTACCAGTCAGCTAATGCTGTCTACCTGGCCCTTAAATGTTCTGGTTTCAGGTTTTTGTTCTTTTTGATTTTCCTAGTAAGCTAACAGCTCCTGATACAGAAACACGAGAGAGACTGAAGTTCTCAGCTTAGGATAGAGGACATCCTCTGTGGCAACCAAGTCTGCTGAGCAAGTGTTTTGTGTACTTGACACAGAACGGGGATGAAAGGGCAGTAACACCCTCGGCATCGCCGCCATCCCAGTAACTGAGGGAGATTCCACCATAGGCTTCCAGTCCTCAGGCTAGTGCAGAATCCAGAGGGAGGGATGTCTGCCCTGGTAAGATCTTCAGAGCTCATTTTTTTTCTTTTCAAATGGTAAGACACCAGTGGGTGTCTTCCAAACCCTAATAGGAAAAGAGACACAGAAATATGATGAAGAGCTTGCTCTGGGCCACCAAGCTCTCAGAACACAAGTGACTTTATAATCTGGCCATAGGGGCCAGACTTCTGAAGGTACAGTCTGTTTGTTTGCGTTGGTCATGTGCAGGAAGGATGGGATGTCACCCTGGGCTGTAATCTTTCCCTTTCACTGCAGAAATGACTCCTTCAACCCCCACCGGCATCCGTCTTAAGAGGCAGAATTCAGAACCGACTGTCCTTGGTGGTTAGCTGGCTTTGTTTTCAGACTGCCAGAGAAGAGGATAAGTTAATGGTGTTAAATGAAGAAACAGAGAGGGGGCGCAGCACTTGTCCTGCCTAGCCAGACAGCATTCTTTAGCCATCTCTGCAGAGAACAGGCTTATCTTCCTATTTTGCTCTGGGCCAGGGGCCAGTGCTCCTCAGTTCACTCTGGAAGGCAGAGGAGGCAGGGCCCTCCTCCTATCAAGAGCCTAAGCCAGTGGCCAGCAGGTTGGGCATGGCTCTGTCTGGAGGCTAATGGACAGGGAGGAGGGTCAATGAGCCTTGAATGATGAGGTTGATGTGATTTGCCAGTCATCTGAGTCATCACAACACAGCCCAGAGCATCCTCTCAAGTCACCTGGCCATCTCTGGGGTTTGCTGCCTCAACTCTCCTCCCTCAGGCAGCAGCAGAACGGCTCTGCCCTGCAGGGGGTGACAGACCATTACCCTAAATCCAGACCCCTCCCTGGTGAGAGTTCCAGCAAATGTGAACCCCTCCCTGAAGCTCTGATGCTAGAGTCTTTTTGAGTCTAAAAGTCCAGAAGACCCAGGGAGAAGTTGAAATTTAGAAAGGAAGGAGGCTAGGGCTCCTGGCACCTTGCTGTGTGGGAGACTTGTTATCAGTAACCTGAGACAGTTGGTCCATATATATCTGACTCCTTCAGCCACTGAACCATGACCAGCCCCGTGAGAGAGTTGAGCGGTGGGTAGTGCCCGTGCAGGGTTGGGGGAAGGGCAGCTTTCAAGCATTAAGGAGAGCAATAGGTTTCTGGGAGTCAGACTGTTGACTCCCACATCCTAACGAATTAACCTTTCCTCATTGAGGTGAGGGGAAACCGAGACAGAGACCGGAAGACAGAAAGGATTGGGATAGAATTATTTGAGCCAGGACCTGGACCATGGGCTTGTGAATTCAGCTCCCTTCCTTCCATCTCTAGGGTAAGAAGGACTTGTAAGAACTCGAATTTGAAAGGATAACCCAAAAGGCACCGTTTCCAACTCTCCTGCCCCCTTGCAGGCACCCCTAGGTCTGCGGGACCTGGCACAGTTCTTCTCCAAGGCTGCCAGGACAGCGAAGACTCTGGAGCAGTGCCAAGCCGGCAGCCGCCGCAGTGAAGCGGTCATTCCAGAAGGCGACCAGGGCCAGCTCCATGCCTCCACAGCAGGGCAGAGGAACCTGATTTGAGAGTCCCCCATGAGGGACACCAATCTGTTGCTCCTCTGCTAGAGGGTCCCCGAGCTTATACCCGCTAGTAGTGGACAAACCTGAGTAATCGCTGCTACTGCGTCCAAGAGAGCTCTACAGCCACCGAGCCAGCTTCTGCCGCCTCGGTCAGTCATTCGAGCCCCAGGACACCTGTCATTGCTCCTTCAACCTTTCCAAGCCAGAAAGCGGGAGTTAGCCTCTAGGCCTGGATCGGGGAGCAGCAGTTCCCAGCCGGCGCGCCGGGGGCCCGCCCCCTAGGGCGCGGGGGGCTGCGCGGGGCGGGGCCGGGCGGCGCCCGGGGTCCCCTCCCCCGCCCCCCTGACGTCAGCCCCCGACAGCGGCGAGTTCCTCATTTGGCTCTCGCCCTCCGTCGGGGAAGCATGGGGCTGCCCGGGCTGGTCTGCGCGTTCTTGTTCGCTGCCTCCTGCTGCTGTCGCCGCGCCACGGGTGAGTTCTTTGTGTTGAGGGGACTGGGGGGGGGGTTCCGACCCGGGTCCCGCAGAGCCCACGTTTTGTAAGTTGGGGGATGTCTTCGACGGAGCCGGAATGTGCTGCCGGAGTGTACAGGAGATCAGAACTAGTAGCAACGCAGAGTCAGGGCTCTGCACCCCAGCGGGCGCCCCTTCTTGCCAGTGTCCCCGATTCCCAGGCGCTCCGCGTGCGTGCAACTTCTTTGTAGCGGGTTTGCAGCCTGGGTTTTAGAGTATTCTGGGAACGGACCTGGTCGGATTGCCGCAGCAGCGAGCGGGAAGGGGTGAGGCCGAGCTTCTGCAGGACGCTGGGCCCAGCCTCCCGCAGGTGCTTGCTCTGGGTGCTGCATGCTGGGTGCTGGAGCCCGGGCAGAGAGGCGCGGCCAGGGCGCATCCCCAACCTTGCATCCCGCGCCCGCCTGTTGCTGGAAAAGGCAGTTTCCTTTGCTGGAGGGGGCCGCCGACCCCTCCCCCTCCGCCTGGGCCTCACGCCAGTTTGGAGGTGAGCGAGGGAGGAGGGAGGAGGCAGCTCCTGCTGGGGCTGGGCGTTGGCAAGGGCAGCGGGTGGTGTGGGTCTCCTCGCGCCTCCGATTTTGACGGGATCACAGGGGAAAGAAGACGGATGGAGAAGTTCTAGAATAGTAACAGCTTATGTGGTGGACTAGAGTCAGGTGGAGAGAGCCTGGCACCTCGGAGCTTTTCTTTAAGCCATCGAGTAGACAGGCGCTCCTGGGTCCGGGCTTCCCTTGCACGGCACGCCTCGGTGTCCTGTGTTATTTTTGGCTCTTTATCCCCATCCCAGCCACAGGTCAGGCTGGGGAAGGGGAGGACTGGGCATTACCCACTTCGCTTGCCTCTTGCCCAGTGCCAGCCACGTCCCTGGGGTACTCCAGTCTAGTGCCTCCCAGACTGACCTTATTTCTGGGGAAAGGGCTAAACCCAGCGAGGCAACCGTAGCACAGAAAACTCAGCCTCACTCTGCCCTGCTCTTCTGGCTCTTAGAAAACAGAGATCCAAGGTTCCTGCTCTTGGTAGAGGGCTATTCCCACCTTCCCTCCAGTCTGGAAGCCACACAGTCCAGACATCCTAGTGTCCAGCCAGATTGTGCTTAGTGACATCACCTCTTCAAAGGGCTGGCAGCATGCTGGCACCACTGACGTCACTCCTGCCCACTCTCTGGTTTTTGACCTAACCCCTGGGGAAGACTCTGACCCCTCTAGACTTGAATGGGGTCTTCAGATTGATATATTGCTTGGGGAGCAAATCATAGCCTCTGTCTAGCGTTGGCTCACTGTTTGCCAGAGGATTTGGGGGACAGAGGGTAGAATAGTGACGTCTTCCTGGAGGGGGGTACACAAAGGGGCCTGTGTGCCCCGGCCTGGCACATGCCTTACATTCTCGTAGTCTGAGCTCACCAGGAAGGGGCCCAGGAGCAAAGGAGCCTTCATCTTGGCCCAGAGCCCATGTTTCTCTTATCTGTCTCTCCACCAGCTTCTTCTAAGATATACTCAGTCACTCTGCCTGTGTTCCACTCCATATTCCACTGGGAGAGATCTGACCCAGGTTGGGGGTGTGGGCATGGTGGAGTTGAGGGTGAGGAGAGGAAGGGCCTTCTCCAGACCCTTCCAATGGAACAGCTGCAGTGAGCCTGGAGAGGGGAGGGGCCGGACAGAGCAGCTGGAGCTGACAGAGCTGCCTGGGTGTGCCCTTCCCCTTCCCCAGGTGTGCCAGGGGAGGAGAAGCAGCCGGTGCCCAAGCCCGACCTGGTGGAAGCAGAAGTGGGCAGCACAGCCCTTCTGAAGTGTGGTCCCTCACATTCCTCGGGCAACTTCAGCCAAGTGGAATGGTTTTTGGTGAGTGTCTGAACTTTGGAGGGCAGTAGTCTGTGGAAATCAACTGTCCCTCTCTCCGGTAGATAGCTCACCTCTCGGCTCCTTTCCCTCAGAT
The DNA here is from genome assembly GCA_036184795.1 of Tokudaia tokunoshimensis. NCBI lineage: Eukaryota > Metazoa > Chordata > Mammalia > Rodentia > Muridae > Tokudaia > Tokudaia tokunoshimensis. Next base: position 45,315,989 of record BTHU01000008.1, read on the forward strand.
TCACAAGGAGAGGCAGACACTCATTTTCCGTGTGCACCAGGGCAAGGGCCAGAGTGAACCTGGCGAATATGAGCACCGCCTTAGCCTCCACGACTCAGGGGCTACTCTGGCCCTGAGTCAAGTCGGTCCACACGATGAGCGAATGTTCCTGTGTAGGAGCAAGCGGCCACGGCTCCAGGATCACTATGTTGAGCTTCAAGTCTTCAGTGAGTGCCCCTTCATTTCTGCCTTCAGGGTAGTGTGGACCATATAGTAAAGAGGGGTTTCCATGTCTCTGTTCTTTCCCCTTCCACTGTAGAAGCTCCAGAGGAACCAACCATCCAAGCCAATGTCGTGGGCATCCATGCGGACAGGCAAGAGCTTGGGGAGGTGAGGCACTCGGTCAAGTGATGGTGGACAGGGGCAAAGTGGGGGTGGGGGGTGGATAGGGGCAAAGCGGGGGCGGGGGGGTGGACAGGGGCAAAGCAGGGGGTGGGGTGGGGGGTGGACAGGGACAAAGCAGGGGCGGGGGTGGGGGGTGGCAGACGCAAGGAGACTCTCATCCTGTCCTCCTTAGGTCGCTACCTGTGTGGGAAGGAATGGCTACCCCATTCCTCAAGTCATCTGGTACAAGAATGGTCGGACCTTGCTAGAGGAGGAGAACCGTGAGTGGCCCTTACTGAGAAGACTCGGGAGGAGTATCTAGCATGCTCTTTTAGCGCTTTCACTAAAACAAACAAATAAAACCCATACAGGTGATGTTGAATAATTCAGACTGTAGGCGGGACAGTTAGCTCAGTTACAAGCACTGGGTGCTTTTGCAGAGGGCCCAGGTCAGTTCCCAACACCCGCATGATAGCTCACAGATCCACTTCCAGGGGGCATCTGGTGCCCTTCTCTGACCTCAACCTCTGAGGACAGAAGGCATGCGTGTGGCGCACATAGACACGCAGGCAAAACATTACTGCAGATAAAAAAAAAAGTACAAGTTTTTGGATTTTTTTTTTAATCTTTGACGTGGCCTTGAGATTTATTTATTTAATGTATATGAATACAGCGTTGCTGTCTTCAGACACAAAAGAAGAGGGCATCAGATCCCATTACAGATGGTTGTGAGACACCCATGTGGCTGCTGGGAATTGAACTCAGGACCTCTGGAAGAGCAGTCAGTGTTCTTAGCCACTGAGCCATCTCTCCAGCCCCCTGGATTTTTATTTTTTAATTTGGTTTTTCCAGACAGGGTTTCTCTATGTAGCCCTCTCTGGCTGTTCTGTAGACCAGGCTGGCCTCAAACTCATAGAGATCCATCTGACTCTCTCCTGGGCACTGGGATTAAAGACCTGGCTACAAGAGTTTTTAGAATGAAAATTTAGACTATAAAAAAAATAGGAATTCCTTTCTGGTCCAGACTTCTCCCAGAAATGACCTCTGCTATCAACTGTTATTTTTCTTCGGTCTTACTTCTGTGTCTGTCACGTAAGCAATGTGCACAGCAGTGTAGAGGGTTGTACGTGTTGTTTTGAGACAGGAACTGATGCAGCTCGATGACTTAACTGCTGATCGTCTTCCTGCCCCTCAAAGTACTGGGATTCCATGAATGTCCCACTGTTCCTGGCCCAAGCAAGGCTTGTGTTTTTTCACCATCTTTAACCAGGAGTAATTTTTGCATACACACTAGTCTGGGGATACTTGGCAGGGTCTGTGGGCATTAGTGGTTGTCACAAACCGGGAGGCTGCTATTGACGTCTGATACGTAGAGGTTAAAACTACAGCTCAGCATCCTACAATGCACAGGATGAGCCCCACCACAAAGGATTGATTCTACCCCGAAACATCAATAGTGCTGAACTGAGCGACTGAGAAGCCCTGCCCTCGGTGGTAATGCTGGGCACACATCCCTTTGTGTAACCTTTCCAGGTCAGCCTGTTCACATAGGCTCACCTTGATTCCTGTCCTCATATTGCCTATGACGTGGCTGAGTTCCCACTCTTCCGTTAGCATTTACTGTCTCAGTGTTTCATCACTTTGGGACTTTTGTTTTGGATTCTGAGGATTGAACCTAAGGCCATATACACCATTGAGGACGCGTTCTACCACTCAGTCTTTCGCTTAACTCCATTTTTCTTTGTCTCTGGGCTGTTCCTGGCACCATCCTTGTATATATGCTAATGCGTAAATGCCTTCCTATTGTAAATACCAAGCAATAAAAGCGCTGGGATGAAGGGTTTTGCCAGTTTGTGTTTGGCTGTGGGCCTCTCCTTTAGATGTCTCCCTGCTAACCCCCAGGGGAAGCCTGAGGGGTGCTGAGGCCAGGCCTTGCTTCCTGCTCCTGCCTAGGCGTCCATATCCAGTCATCACAGATCGTGGAGTCGAGCGGCTTGTACACCCTGAGCAGTGTCTTGAGCGCACGCGTAGTTAAGGAAGACAAAGACGCCCAGTTTTACTGTGAACTCAGCTACCGGCTCCCCAGTGGGAACCGCATGAAGGAGTCTAAGGAGGTCACCGTCCCTGTTTTCTGTGAGTGCTGACTTCACTCCAGCTCCTCTGGATTTTTGGGGGGAGGGGGTTGGGGTGGGCCTGGTGGGAACTCCTGCTAGTTCCTCTGCGTCAAATCCAGGGTCACCTCTTGGACTGAGGAGAGCCTTCCCCTTTTCCCAAACAGACCCTGCAGAAAAAGTGTGGGTGGAGGTGGAGCCTGTAGGACTGCTGAAGGAAGGCGATCACGTGAAAATCAGGTGTCTGACCGACGGCAACCCTCAACCCCACTTTACTATCAACAAGAAGGTACAGAGCGCTCCATGCTGGGTGCACCGAGGGGGCGTAAGGGTAATGGGCAAAGAGGTGGAAACGATAGCTGGAGGGCATCAGCTCACCCGTAACCCTTTGTGCTCCCCCAGAACCCCAGCACTGGGGAGATGGAAGAGGAAAGCACCGATGAAAATGGACTCCTATCCTTGGAGCCTGCCCGGAAGCACCATAGTGGGCTCTACCAGTGTCAGAGCCTAGACCTGGAAACTATAATCACACTGTCTAGTGACCCTCTGGAGCTGCTGGTGAACTGTGAGGCCCTGGGATGGAGGTTCGGTCTGGGGAAAGAGGGAACTGGCTCTTCCTGTCCAGGCTGACATTTTTTACCGTGCCTCCAGATGTGTCTGATGTTCGAGTGACTCCAACTGCCCCTGAAGTCTCCGAAGGTGATAACCTCACACTGACCTGTGAGGCAGAGAGTAACCAGGACCTTGAGTTTAAGTGGCTAAGAGACAAGGTACCCAGATGCTTTTGGGATTGGGTTTGGGGGGTTGATGAAGCTTGCTCCTTTTCAGACCTGATCCACCTCTCACCCCTAGACAGGTCAACTGCTGGGAAAGGGGCCCGTCCTCCAGCTAAAGAACGTGAGAAGGGAAGCAGGGGGAAGATACCTCTGCGTGGCATCTGCCCCCACAGTTCCTGGCTTGAATCGTACACAGCTGGTCAGCGTGGGCATTTTTGGTGAGGCCCTTTGTACAGTGACCAGGTCCCCCCCCCCCCAGTTGCGTGGTTTTGAGCTATTGGAGGCCCCCTCCAAAAGAAAAAGCCAGCTTGTACTGTGGGGCCTGTGGTGGGGAACAGAAGGGGTCTAACCCTTCCCTGCTCCCAAGGGCCCCCGTGGATGGCACTAACGGAGAGGAACGTGTGGGTGCAAGAGAATGCAGTGCTGAATCTGTCTTGTGAGGCTTCAGGACATCCTCAGCCCACCATCTCCTGGAATGTCAACGGCTCGGTGAGCAGGCTTGCTCTGTCTCCCTATTCTCTTAATCCCTGCCCTAAGCCTTGAGGCCAGGCCGGAGATGCTCCCACCCTCTGAGTGGCCCATTTATTTCTAGGCCACTCAATGGAACCCAGATCCGCAGACAGTAGTGAGCACCTTGAATGTCCTTGTGACCCCGGAGCTTCTGGAGACAGGTGCAAACTGTACAGCCACCAACAACAAGGGCTCAAATACCACCATCATCGTTCTGAAGCTGGGTGAGAGCTGGCTCCCTGCAGAGGATGGCAGGGGCATGCCCAGGCATGGGCATTAACGGGTGCTACTAACCCCGCTCCTTCTGCCTCCTAGTCACTTTAACCACCCTCACACCTGACTCCAGCCAAACCACTGGCCTCAGCACCCCCACAGTCAGTCCTCACACCAGAGTCAACAGCACCTCCACAGGTAAGCGGGGCCTGGCAAAACAACAAGCCTGCACCATGCTACCCGTTCTCTCCTGTTGAGAAAGGTAACAGCCCGTCTGTCCCCTGAATTGGATAGGGTGGGGCAGCAACAGCAATGTGGCAGCCTGGGGCAGGGAATGACTAGAAGTGTCTTTGTTTGACAGAGAAAAAGCTGCCTCAGCAAGAGAGCAAAGGTGTGGTCATCGTGGCCGTGATAGTGTGCACCCTGGTGCTTGCTGTGCTGGGCGCTGCTCTCTACTTCTTCTACAAGAAGGGCAAGCTGCCATGCGGACGCTCAGGAAAACAAGAGATGTAAGCCAGGCATAGGCCCACGTTCCCTCCCCCATTCTGCCCAGCTTGCTGCCTCATAAGGGACCTGCCCCCTGCCTACCCAGTGCCCACTTACCCCTGGAGAGCAGAAACTGGACCCGCTTTTACTGTCCACTACCCAACTCCCACCAACCATACCATCTCCTCCAATTCTCCCTTCCTGAGCTGGCCCCGAAGCACCGCAGTATCCATCCCAAAAGGCCCTCCCCTCCCCTCGCCCCGAAGTTGCCAACCTCTCACCTCCCTCCTCCCAGCACGCTGCCCCCGACTCGTAAGGGTGAATTTGTAGTTGAAGTTAAGTCAGATAAGCTCCCAGAAGAGATGGCTCTCCTTCAGGGCAGCAACGGTGACAAGAGGGCTCCAGGAGACCAGGTAGGAGGCAGTTCCTGAGGCCAGGGCCTGGTCCCCTTTTTCAGGAATTGGGGGTAGTGGGCTAATGGTACTTGTTCCTGAACACTAACTCTTTCTGTCCTTCATCCTTGGTTGGAGATGGGGAGCAGGCCTGTGTTACCTTAACATTACTACAGATGGCAGGATGAGGGAAATGGTAGAGGGCCCCTAGAGAAAGACAGTGCCCCACCCACCTTCTGCTAAAAGTAGACTTCGCTGGGGGACTTGTGACTTCTGTCTTCTCCTTCCCCCCATTTCTGCTGCTTGCCTTAAGGATGTTGCAATCCCTCAGCTTCTGCTTCAGCCTCTCTTTCTGGTGCTCATGCTGTAAACCTTGCTGGCTCTCCATGTTCTGGTTACTTCTCTCTGTCCGTTTTCAGGGAGAGAAATACATCGATCTGAGGCATTAGCTGACGTACCAATGTTTCCGGCTCCCTGCTCAGTCTTCACCCCAAGCTAAAGCCTCCGGAGGAACAGCAGGGAAGATCCTTAGTCAGCTCCCCTGTGACCAGGTCCAGAGAGCTAAGAGCTGCGACAGGAGTCACCTGAAGGATCTCACCTGGCCACGGAGGCCTGGTTTTAGAGACCAAGTCCTCCTCTGTGCCCACTGAGTGATGCTTATCCCAATGGGCCTATCTCCCGGGGCTCTTTTCCCTCCCTCACACAGCCAGTGGTGGCAAATCCTCCTGCCATCAGCTGTGTGGGCTCGCCTCTCTGAGCTGATGTCCCCTCACAGGCTGTCCTCGTGCCGGCTGTATCCCATGATACAGGACCTGGGCACATTATTCTGTTCACATTGGTCCTTATGAGAACCTCACAGTCCGGGGGCGGCTGCTTTTCTACCTTCCTGCCTGCTACTAATTCAGGGTCTCATTGGGAACATTTTTCCTTTGGGCAGTAGTCAGGAACTGGTGTTAGTCTTTCAGACACAACCCTGAGTAAGGAAGCTGGACACTGTTTCTCTGATTTTTGTTGTTGTTATTTTGTTTTCTTTGAAGGCTACTGAGCCCAAGCTTCCTACATTCCCTTAGTGGGTAATGGGAAACGGAAAGACAAGAGACAGGACAGAGAGGAGGTCTACTGTTCACAGGGATTAGGCTTATAGGTATGTTAGTACCAAATTTCTACATGTGAGCTTTGGGGGCCCAGGTCCTAAGAGAGCCCAAGTGGGAGAATGGTACTTAGGAAATGAGAATCTGGCCTGGCAAGAGCTTTTGAGGTGTGTGTGTGTGTGTGTGTGTGTTATCTGTGAGTGTGTGTGTACACATATATGTATATATGTATATATATATATATATATATGTACACATATATATATATATGATTTTGTCTGTAAATTTGCAAATTATTTCCTTTTATATGTGTGTTAGAAAAATAAAGTGTTATTGTCCCAAAAGCATGCTACTGCTTTCCATTCGTTATGAAGGACAGAGCTGGGGCTTCCAAAACCATAAGTGTCTTCACAGAAGGTACAGGCTCCCAGAAGACTGCCCTGTATCATCCATAGCTGGGTAGCATGCTACTCAATGCTAGCTGGTGGTCCTGCCCCTCCTGTATATCCCTATTTATCTGCATCACTGCCATCAGTCCCAAAGCTGCTCTGTGTTAATTCTCCCTACCCCCAGATGAGCCAGAACTCAAGTGTGCTACAACAAAAGAAATTTTATTTAAAAATATTTTTTTTTACAGACACGGGTGCTTGAAAAAGCTCTTTAGTTAACTGTATGGAAATGAAAAAAAATTAATAAATAACATTAGTATAACAGACCTCTAATTAGTATAACAGACCTCTACACATCAGTACACTGGCAAAACAACACGGACCGGAGAGAACAAGTCTTAAAGCTCCGCTGCTCTGCAGGAGTATTTACTCTGTCTGCTCTTTACAGGAGAGAGATTAAATACTGCTAATACAAATCTTTTATATTAATGACATTTTAAAAATAGTCCATGAGAATCTCACCTAAGTGTGTGTTTTGTTTTCTTAACACTGATATACAAATTGGGACTCTATTCTGGGGAAAATATCAAGTTCTCTCTTGTCCCACCCAAATCAAGAATTTAAAAATCTCGAATGAGGCAGATCTTTAAAAGAACTGTTTCCATCCCCCGCTCTTTGTTAGCCACAGGCAGGGGAGACCAGAAAGAAGGGGAGGGTACAAAAATTTATGGTTGAAACCTATGACAGTATGACCAATAGGCCTCAGGGTTCCGTGCCCCCCCCCCAACCGCCGGGTACAAGCAGACCCTGTCATGGGCACCAGACACTTAATGCTTTATGGTGGAAGCCTTCAGAAGAGAGGACAGCCAAGTCTGAGGAGAGGCAGGAGGTTGAAGCTGGCTCAAGATCCAGCAAAAACAAAAAGACAACAAATGAACCATCTCTTCCTCCCAGAAGAGTCCACCCTACAGCTCTGCTCCGCAGGGCGCTGTTCTCGGAGGTGGGTGAGTGGGGCACCCAGAGCAGTTACCTTACACTAACTGCTGCCTGGAACCAAGTGCTGCCAGAATAAAATGCTCTTTTCCAGTGAAGCCTCATGGCAGAGAAAGGAGACTATAGGCACCTAATGTGCCACCTCTCTAGCCAGACATCCTTGTCCCCAAAACTCCAAGGCTAAAGATATTCAAGGCAGAGGAGCTCAGACTCTGGTATTTCCATATTAAGTCCTAAGATGCAGCCTGGGGTACAGTGCTGCCTTAGAAAGGCACAAAACATTTGGCTTTTTTTTTCAGTGTGCTAAAAATTGTTTTGTTTTGAATAAAGGAAAAAGATATATAAGGTTAAAACTCCCAAGTCAGCACAGCCAGAAAGCAGACGTAGGAGGCACCTCCCAGCTGCCATGTCCAGCATGTTTCAGCAGAGGTCAGACTTCCCACTTAAGGGTGCTGAGGAGGAGGTCAGGAGGCGGCTCCTCTCAGGCACTGCAAGGCAGGCTCACTAGCCCAGAAAGCAGGGGAGAGAGCGTAGGGCCCCGAATTCACTTGCCACTTAAATATTGCCAGAACATGGTCACCCTCTCCACTACTGGGTAAGAGGTAGCAGGGAGGAGTAACACAGGCTCCACACCCCTACTTGAGGGCGTATGTAGTGAGGCAGTGCAAGTCTGATGAGCTGTGCACAGCATGCATTGAGCAATCCTCTTCACCGGCCTCCATTCTGGGTTAGAGGAAAGGAAATTCAAGGCAATGTGGAGGTTTGCCTTTCACATTCTGTTGTAGCACTGAATCAGGAATGCAGGGCCAGGTGATCAAAACTCTTGCTGACTCGTTCAGCTGCCAGATCAGTAGGACATCTGAGGCTGGCACTTAGCCTGGGCTCTGTACAACACAAGGAGTGGTCAGCCACATTTTTCCCAAGCACTAAAACAGGGAAGAGGCTGCAAGATCTGCAAGCAGCTGTTGGTCAGCAGCTGGCCCCTCCCCATGGCGCTCTTCATCCGGCACAAAACAATGTGCAGGGCTCTCCCTGTCCCTAGGTCTCCATTTCAACTCTTGTGCTACTTACTGGAACCAAGAAATACTGCTACTTTCTCTTGCAACTAACCCAGATTTCCTGGGACACTGAAGGCACATGGCACTACTTCCCTCTGCTTCTTCACTCAGGAGCCTAGACTAGACATCGAATGCAAAATCTGATGGCCTGCTCTTGCCCTTCCTATGTGCCTCAATGTGTATCTTTGGATTAGTAGGTTACTTCTGTGTGTACCAAATAACTCGAATATTTAGAAGTTAAAAGCAGGGTAGTATGTTTGATATGCCTTAAAACTCAGGACAGGCTCTAAGATGGGATTCCAATGATTCAGGCAAGCAGAAGCCTAGTTTTACTTCCCCAACACCTAAAAACAAAACAAAACAAACAAACAAAAATCCAAACCTACCACACTTGTTACAGGACTAGAGAAAAAGCAACCAGACAGAGAAGATACAGGTAGCTTGCTTGTTTAAGAGGCACAAAAGAACAAGCTCTATTCGACACTGAAAATATCCCTATTCTAGCAAATGTCCCAGTGGTACCTAGGAAAGTAAAGCTAAGAACATCACTGTAGGATCCTCTATAGCAAGACAAAGAGGATGGAGATGCAGAAGACAGGTCAAGAGCCCACAGAATGAACAGGTATTCAGCACTAAAACCAGAAGAGAGCCAAGCCAAAAGATACTAGTTACATTGGAAGCCATGGTCAGCACTCTGAGTAACATCAAAGAGACTCGAGGTTGAATGGTGGCTAAGAAATGCCACCCAAGGACAGAAGAGTGGCCTCAGGAGTGAAGAAAACAATCGAGGGTGCCGAGACTCCTAAGGAGGAGAATCATAAGAAGCAGCAAAGGTGATAGTGACTCGAAGTTAAAAACAGGGATGAATAGCAGAACAGCAACTGCACTTCTAGTGTGGAAGGTCCTTTGCATATCTCTTCTAAGCTCCCAGTTCATCATAATTTCTTTGTTCTCCTTATATGGTTCAGTGTGTGTGTGGGGGGAGACCCTCAAATCGCCATTCTTGCTGAGTATATTCTTTCTTAAGACTACACCCAAGACTACTGTCCTCTGTTCCTTGACGGCAGGCGCAATGTGACCAGTAGTTACCTCATGATCCTGCCTCAAGACTGCCCCACTGTGAAAGACTGCACCTTCAAACTATCAGACTTAAAGGAAACTACAGTGGAAGAGCCAAAAGTCCCACTGGCAAGGAAACCACTCCATCAGTGATGTGCACGTGAAGAAAACACCTTTATGCATGCGCCAGATGCTGCTGCTGCTTTCCCTGCTGCTGGAAACAAGAGGAGAAAACATTCTCCATGAACAGGCAAAACACACCCAGAGAGTCTAGTCTGGTCTTCAGCTTGTAATAGGGAGAAAATATTCTCTACAAACAGGCAAGACACCCAGAGAGTCTGGTCTGGTCTTCAGCTTGTAATAGATCCAATGCTGGCCTAAAATTCATAATTCTCCTACTTCTACTTCCCAAGAGCCAACAAGACAGGTTTGTTCCATGATTCCCAGGTTGGTGCATAGATAGCCTCAGGAGATACAAGCCCAGCACAGTCTCCCTCAGGATGTCCAGTCTGGCCCATGGAATTAATATACAGGGTTAACTTTTCTCCTATTCTTTTCAGGAATTCTTGAGTTTTTCTAAAGAACTGCATTCATAATAATAAGATCACATGAACTCAAGGACTAGGGAACATATTTTGTCCCGTATACCAATATGGTGTCGAATAGGAAGAGGGACAAAGTCTAAAGTTTTCCAGCCCACTAATATACAAGAACAAGTCTTCCATTCATACCTACAGGACTGACTCTGTGTGTGGACTGAGATCAAAGTTGCATGCAGATGTTCTGTGTGGTGCTAGACAGAGTACTTCTGTTGCATTTTGAAACTTCAAGTGCCAGAGGATAACACTGACAGTGATGCTCTGGTACTTTTAATAAGCTGCTCTGGGCAGGCTTATGTGGACAGAATCCAGTCTCAGTTCCTGACTGGCTCCTACAAGAGCATCCTGAGAATCAGGTCTTCACCCTTTCCAACCCCTTTACCCCTTTCTAAGACAGAATTACTTAGAAAGATTGTTGAATAACAGAAAAAGAAACTCCAAACCGTATGGGAGATGGTGAAAGTCCCAGAAAGGTAAAATAAAATCCTCCCAACAAGGGGTACTGGGGACAGAAGCAGCTCAGTAAAAAGATAGAAAAGGCACTGGACTGGAAAGGAGACTGCAGCAAGTTCAGCTTAAATATTTAGTGCTTTGCTGTGCATCTCAGTCAGTGGACTCTGCACCCACTGAAGAGATGGCACTAAACTTTTAGCAAAAATGGATCATCTATGAGGTATACACAACAGAATCTCCCAAATACTAGCAAAGCCACAGGAAGATAACAGGGGTTAATGGGAAAGTCTTGGGCCAGTTTTAAGTGGTACAGTTCTGTAAGGGAAGATAAGTCTACATAAGAGAGCTGTGAATAAACACATGCACAGTCAAATGCGAAAAAAGTTAAGGACAACTCACACTTAACTTCCCAACACCAGAAAACCACCATGAGGTGTCAGGAAAGAACATATAACCGACATTTCTGACACACAGTAATCAGTCAAACATCTGTAGGCAGGACACTGGTTGGAACACTCTATTCAATGGAGTGATCATTCCAGACTCAGTAGCTTTCTGATTCTCATAATGTGAGGTAGGAGGACATTCGGCATTAGCATCACAGCTAATCATCACAGAAAGACTAGATCTTGTTAATGGTGCCATAAAGGGAATATACAGCACAGCCAGTTCCTGCTTTAGTCTGCAAGCAAGGTGTGCTGCAAAAATAAACTTGTAAGTTGGATACTTGGATCATAAAACATATCTTACTTTCCTACAGAGGAAATATATATTTTAAATATGAAGAATAGTGCCTTCCATCCATCTCAGCCGACCGATGCCAGTACTACTATCACACATTGTGGTCCAGTGACAGGCATGTCTGAGAACTGAAAGAGAAAGACAAAATGGCAGAGTATGCAGGGCGGGGCTGGGAGGAGGAAGAGGGATAAGTAGAAGGGCCAGCCAGGGTAAATTTTCTGCTTAAATAAATACTAACATGCAAAAGCTGAGATGATGATCTGCTTAGTCTGTTAACTATAAAGAGGTATACTTCAGAACCCACAGGTTTTTAAAACCATTTTAAAAACTTTCACTTTAGAAGGACAGTGGGAGGGACAGCTAGAGCATCCAGTTCTGGGACTGGACTATTGCCTGGAGTCGTGGCATCAATAAGGTGGCATGTAAAGCAATCCATAAAGATACGGACAGAGCAAGGGCCTGTGTTGAATAAAATAGGTTAATGAAGTCGAGAAAAAGGAGAAATGTTGAAGAGGTTTTCCTAATTGTAACACAAAACAGGGAAAGGGGGTGGGCTTGCCAAAAATAGCAAAACTCAAAATAAAGCTTGTTTATGAAAAGGTAGTTTTAGGTAAACTCAGAGGAAGAGCCAAAGAATTAAAATTTGCCATACAAATGGAAAATGAAAAATAGTCAAGTTGCCCTCACAGGAAAAAGAAATTCAAATTTTGGAGACTATCCAAAATGAGTGGAACGAAACCTTCCTAAGGGTACCTAATAATACCAGTTATGGGCCTCAGTGTATCCTGGGAGCAAAGGAAAGGCCTACACACAATGGCCTCAAACTTTAATGCCTGCGGATATACATCTGATAAACCAACACCCAAGTCAATCAAAGATTTGCCTGTCTAGCCCAGGGACTGGATACCCACCTACCCTGCCCATGCCCATTTCAGAGCTCACACCATGCTCAGCAGAGGGCGGGACAAAACTGTCATTTCCCTAGATAGCATGGGCAGTAATCTCCACAGATTTGGTTTTTGTTTTCTTTTGGAGGCAGGGTTCCTTGTAGCCTAGTCTAGTTTTATGTAGGCAAGAGTGGCCTTGAGCTTCTGATATTTTCCCCACCTCTTGGGTGCTAAGGATCAGAGGTGTACCTTAGCACACTGTTCTTGCAGTGTGGGGGCTGAACCATGGCTTTGTGAATGCTAGACAAGCACTCTACCAACTGAGCTATATCCTTAGCCTCCATAGAAGACTTACACAAAAAAGGCAAAAGGTACAAGCCAATGCTTTGTTTTCTTGATCTTCAGATTCTGGGCAATATCTACAAGGAAAAAAAAAAAAACACCCCAGCAGACTAGAACCTGTAGCTTTTCCCTAGTTCTCTTTTAAAGCCTTTAATTTTTAATTTTTTAATATATATTTATTTAATGCTCTGCCTACATGTATGTATGCACATCATATGTGTGCCTGGTGCCCACAGAGGACAGAAGAAGGCATTAGATTCCTTTGAACTGAAGTTATAGATGGTTGTGAGTTGCTTATACATCTGAGAAACATTTCATATGGGTGCTAGCAACCAAACCTAGGATCTCTGCAAGAACACTTGCTCTTAACCGAAGAGTCATCTCTAACCCATTATTTGTGAGACAGGGTTTTGAGGAGCTTTGAGCTGGTGCTGAACTCCTGATCATCTTGCTACCATCTCCCAAGTGCTGAGATGCCACCAAGCCTGGCTTAGGCTTTCAATATTCAAATGAACATAAAACTGGATGTCACAAGCTTTTTGTGGATGATAAGCTATTGTTTTCTGCTCACTGCTATGTAGAGGAGACACTGGGTAACCACAGCAAGTCAATATAAAGTACTACAGTATCTGCCTTGGGAATAGCCTTAAGGCAAGAGGATAAAATCCAGACCTTGAAGAATCTAGAAAGTAAAAGAAGAGTTAAAAAGATTTTAGTTGCAAAGATGTTAAGACTGGAAAGAAAGCAGATTCTTGGTGGGTCATTTCTGTCTGGACCTAAAGAACAGAGAGGATTCATGTGAAAGACAGCTTGTACTTGACAGGAGAAAGGGTAATGCTGTTAGAGAAGCCAGCAAGGATCCAGTCAGAGAACAAACTGAACCCAAGAGGTCACTACAACGACTTAGAAACAGGTCTCCAAAACAACTCTAGATCTCCTTGATGACCCTGCAAATACACAAACTACTACATTGTCCCAAACTACCTTTGACTAAGGAATTTCAATGAATGATGTCTAAATACTGTGGATGTATGACATGGTAGTTATATCTAGGACCCAATAAAAAAGGCAAGGAGAGAGAAAGAGAAACCATTCCAAAGCACAAGCTAGGCACATGAACAACCAAGTCACTGGGCGAGCAGGTGCTAGTCATCTGCAAATGCTGTACGCTCACTCGCTCATGGGTGTTATCTCTGATCCTTAGAGGGCAAAGAAAGAATTCATTTCTGAAAGGCTAACCTGGCTCCTATTCAAGGGAGAAATCCCTAAGCTGAAGTTAACCACTAGCAAGAAAGACTAAACAGATAAGTCCTTACTGTTTATTTTGTAAATCTAAATAGTATATATGACTGACGCTTCCTAAAAGCTCTATGGTTTTGGGCTGGAAAGCTACCCTGGAAATAAATGTTCTGTTCCTGTTAGGTAGAAAGAATCATGACCTACATCAGAAATATATACCTGGCATCAAGGCAACAGACTCCCACAGGTTATTTCCTGGGGAGGACACGGAATGTATGTGAAGGCCTCTATCTCAAACCAGTCATTAGGTAACTAGGAGAATTAAAGTTTCTTTTTTTAAAAAAACAAAACCAAAACAAATTCAACATTCCTATAGAAACTGCACTTTGGAGTGACCAGTGTTAGGTGCTAGCATCAGTTATAACTGTAACCACAGAGTAATACTTTCCTTCCCACCTAATCTACCAAACAAACCAACACCATCACACATTAGAAAGACCATCCTATAAGCTGCTTGGTTTCAGTAAGACTGGTCACAGCAAGTCTACAGAACACCAATGAGGAGGAGGTGAATTAAGGAGTTTCCAAGGGAAAGGACAGAGGATATTCTAACAATATAAAACATAGTTAAGTACATGATAATCTAAGCCAAAGGGGAGGATTGAGGTTGTAATATCCAGCAGGGCTAGGTGCAATACCACAGTAGATGGGAGTCTTCAGAGATTCCTTCCTGAAGCTCTTGTGCTAACTCCCTGCCTGGATTCACACACAGCAGGATAATCCTATAATGACAGGACACACTGACACAGAGACATACACTCTTAACAGGAAAGTCTTAAGTCCTCACCTAGGGCCGCAGCACAGCACTTCTACTGCTTTCTGTGCTGTTCCTGGCGTAGGTTACCATTTAATAAACCCATTCTCTCCTAATGGAGACTGCAGGACTACAAAACCACTCTTAAGACCAATACAAGAATGAAACACATTAGCTGCTCCATTTTCATTCCACTGCTTTGAAATCTTGGGACCAAATGTGTCGATCCCCAGAGAAAAGGCAGGACCTCACTGTGACATCCCAAAAGAAGCCACTGCTTTCCTAGGTGCTCCTTGAGTAAGAGCCTGGTGCATGGGTCCTCCGAAGCCATGGCAGGGAGAGATGTGCTAGGTGGCTACGTGGGCAGGAGAAGAAATAGAGACAAATTCCCGGAGGATGTTCTTGGCCATCTCAATGTTGTTGTGGGCAATGACCAAAGCTTTCTGAATGTCCTGGTAGGAATAGCCCTGACTCATGAGGCGTTCAATCTCACTTGAGAGCTGCGGTGACGGGGCGGTGGCTGCAGGGTTAGCTGTGGCACCTCCACCTTGTTGATAGCTACTCGCTTTTCGTTCTGAGTTGATTCTCCGAGGGAATGGTTTGGGGGGCCGCTCAGGAACTTGGGAACCCTCATTGAAGTCTAAAAGAGAAAGGAAAGAAAACATCTGCAAATCTTGGGAAGCTCACATTTAACAGCAGTAACAGTAGTTACTAATAATGTGCTTTTCTGTCACAAGGCTGGGTTCTGTTTTTTGTTTGTTTTGAAACAAGAGTTCACTCTCTAGCCCAGATGGGACTCAAACTCACAGTTGTGTTCCTGCGGTCTCCCAAGAGTAGAGATTACAGCTATGAACCACCACGCCTGGCAGAAGTCTGGGTTTTATCAACCTGTGGTGCTAGAACTGAACCCAGGGCTACACGCATGATAGGTTAAATGTTCTGCTGCTAGCCTTAAAACGGGGTTTTAGATCTAGACTCCTATCACTGAGTAAAGGACCTTCTAAATATGCCATGCACCCATTTTATTAATAGCAACTGTGACTTTGAAAAGCATGTAACACCTACACTGGGTGTTACACTTAGCAACAGGTTCAAACACTCACTAAACTACTCCTACAAATAAGGAGACGACAGCTTAAGCTGTAGAGAGGAAGCAGTAAGCTGGACTGGGTGGGGATACCACCTAGATGGGCAACAAGATGGTCGATCTTTTCCCTTAGCTGTTTTGAAAGTTGTCTTCAATTTCCAAAGTGACAGCTATTCTGGCTGCTGCCCTACCAGGCAGTCACAGGTACAAGAGCAGTCTGGGATACTAAAGACCAATGGGGCTGGTCCAGGCCCATAAAATGTGAATTGGAGGGCAGCACACTTCTTCCCAGTGGGACAGGGCTTAGAAAAAAAAGAACGTAACATCGCTTCCATCAAGCCTAATGCCAGCGTTACACACATACTCAGAAGAACTGGAAGCCCTGCCCTCCTCTACAGGCGGAGCTGTGGTTTAAGCACCACCTGCAGTTTCACTTCCTAATGTGGGACCTAGGACCAGCTTTCTAACATATAGATACAGGACACAGTCCACTAACTTCTACTCACTGACTTACTGACACCAGAGAAAGTCATGACTTTCAGTTATAAACCAGAGGCTAGACAACAATCCGGAACTAGCCAAGACAGCCTGGAGACTCACTTGTGGGGTCACCGTCCAGAGACAACCAGCCGAAGGAGGAGCTGGCGTTAGAGATGTCAGACAGGGTGCGGCGGGCCAGGACAGCTGGCACAGGTGGCTTAGGCACATCATAGCCATCATCCTCGTTTTCGGATTCCTCAGGGCCAGTACTGGTGTGGGCTGTGGCCAGATTCCCTTCCCCTAGAAGAAAGTTGGTGTAAGTTATTGTCCTCCCCTGACATCATTTTCCAACACACTTCAATCCAGAGGCATCCATTTATTCACACCTGCATACAATCATTTATTTCATTCAACAGTTACTCAAATGTCACTGTGGATGAAATACCATTTGAGGTCCTGTGGAGAGGGATAAGTAAGACCTGCACCAGCTCTCTGGCTCAACATGTCAACAGTCACTTTTGCTATGGTTAATAACTACTGATGCAAGGGACTCAAATGCTGTTTCAGAGTCTCCTCTGTGCATCTCACCTTAGAAGACCAGTCAAAGGCTGTGTGTGAAGGCTTCTTGAACTTGCCCCTTGGTAAACTTAACATGGGAACTGAGTACCACCCCCACACACAAGAATTTCATCACTGTAATGGGACTACAAGAGAGCTGCTAGTACTAGATATCTCCATGTAACAGCCATATAACAGATGTCTCCAGGCCCTGAGAGGAGGAAAAAACAGGAACTAGTGTCTGAAAAGGAAATAAAAGACAAGTGGGGGTCTATCTTGCACAAATCAAAGACCTTTTAACAAAGAATACTGAGAATAATTTTCTCCTAGGTTTAAGCTATCCCAACCAAATGTTAGAGAGCAACCCTATGGTCTCCTTTTCTTTCCAGACAGGGTGTTAGCTATGCAGGTCAAGGTGGCCTCAAACTTGCAATTCTTTTGCCTCAGACTCCCAAGTACTGACATTTTACAGACAGGTGCTACATAAGGCATATCAATTTTTAAGTAGAAGACAGGCTACTCACCAGAGGCGCTGTTTTCCGCTACAGACAGTGCTTGGGACTGAATGTTATACATTGCTTCATATGTGCAGCTGTCAATCTGCTGGTCACAGTCACATGCTCTGAATCACAAAGAGGTACAATGGTCTTCACAAACAAAATTCTGTTACTTGCAAATTTAAGAAGACTCACCTGTTTCTAACTGTCTTAGACCCTAATTCTTTCAAAGTAACACATTCTATTTATACCAGTACCATGACTGACTCATGACAAGATCAGACGTGCATGTTCTGGAAGCCACTGTGGAAACAATACAACTGCTTATCCACATTAGATCCTATGCATCGGGGTCTAGATTTCTCTTTCTGCTTTCTTTCTGACAAGGTGACGGGTGCATGCAGTCAGTAAGTGAGCAGGTAAAAGACAGCAAAGACGCTTGGCTCCAAATGGGGTGTTGTGAGCATACCGTGAACACTGGGTTGCCTCTAAAGGCCGTTTGGGCTCTGGCTTCTGAAGCCCTACAGGCCTAGATGTGGGAGTCATATATTCCGTGTCCTCTTCACTTTCCCCTTGCTCCCCAGGTGGCAGTTTTGGCACAGGAAGAGGCCTGGAAGAGTTTTTTAAAAAAGAAGAAAAGAATTAAGCTGGAAAACTTAAGTATGAAGCAGATTTAGAACTGAAACAGCTCAATTTGACAAAACAAAATAAATAGCACCTAGGGTACTATCATTTCCACAGACCATGGCAAGTATTTAGGAAAACAAGCACCAACTACAAATTCTACTTTCAGCTCATCCAAATGTTAAAACTGAAATGGGAAGTATACTCAACAAATAAGTTTTGTTATAATGCTCCTTTTACAAGGAACTTTCTTTTATAAGGTGCGTGCGCGCGCACACACACACACACACACACACACACGCGCGCACATACACACACACACATACACACACACGCAAGGAACAGTAGGCGGCTTTCTAACAGAATGCTAGAAATGTATAGCAAATCCCAATATGAAATGGTAGCAAAGTATATAGTTTGTCAATAGTATAACTAGGGGCTGGAGAGATGGCTCAGCGGTTAAGAGCACTGATTGTTCTTTCAGAGATCCTGAGTTCAATGGAGTTCAATTCCTAGCAACCACATGGTGGCTCACAACCATCTGTAATGGGATCTGACAAACTCTTCTGATGTGTCTAAAGACAACTACAGCATACTCATATACATTAAATAAATAAATAAATAAATAAATAAATCTTTTTTTAAAAAAAAAAAGGATAACTGCCTTTTCTCTTCAATACTTCCTACCAGAAAAATCTAAAAAAGATAAAAAGTATAATCTGGTTGCTAGTATCCTAGAGTAGATCCTAGACTTCTGACTCTTGATGCATTTTATTTGGCTGGGTGCAGGGCAGTGCACAAATCAAACACAGGACCTTGCACATGCTAGAATGACCACACTGGGCCCCTACTTCAGAGATCTTGCTGTTGCAGCACATACTACATAATTCTTACTCCACTTCCTGCAGGGCTGGAGAGATGGTTCAGTGGTTAAGATTAAGAGCACTAGCTGCTGTTCCAGAGGACTGGGGTTCAATTCCCAGCACCAACTCAGCAGCTCACAACCATCTGTAACTCCATTTCCAGGTGATTTGATTACCTTTCCTGGTGCATCTCCATGGGCACTGCCTGCATATGGCACACAGGCATATATTCAGGTAGAACACCCATCCACATAAAATTAAAATAAAAAACCCCTGTTATCCCACCTTATGAAAGGAGACCAAGACAAAATATTGATGGCATAAGAAATGACCCTGCCTCATAGGTCTTGGAATAAACCTGAGTGTCTGTCTTTCTTTCCTCTTTCACCCTTTTTGCATATTCTAAATAATCAACAGAAGTCCTTGCATTTACTTGCCTCTGTATTTACATAATGTTTTCCTGATTATGAAAACAGTACACGTTTTTGTTCTGTTTGTTTGGTTGGTTGGTGGGTTGATTTGTTTTTCCAAGACACGGCGACTCTGTGTAGCCTCCGCTGTCCTGGAGTTAGCTCTTTAGGTTCGGCTAGTCTTTGTTTTTTGAGACAGGGTCTCACTATGTAATCTTGGCTGTTCTGGAATTCGTTATGTAGACTAGGATGGCCTCAAACTTAGAGATCTAGCTCTTTCTGCCTTCCAAGTGCTAAGATTAAGGGCATTTGCCATAGAAACATAGAAAAAGCAAACTGATTCTTTAGAAAGATTAATAAAAATGATAAGACTCTGCAAGGTTGACCTACATACATGTAAAAAGAAAAAAGAATGAAAAGAAAATATGACAAAACACAAAAATCACAGCGCCCAGAGAGTCAAAATAGGAGACTTGTACGGTGGCTTTTGTTTCGAGATTTTTATTAACTTCAGTTATAACAAAACATGAAACACATGAGGGTGTGAAAGTGGGTATGTGCACATGACTGCAGGTGCCCAAGGAGGCCCGAGGCATTAGATCCCCTGAAGTTACAGATGATTGTGCACCCATTTGGGTGCTGGGAGCCTAACACAACTCCTCTGAAACAACAAATATCTGAATAGGCGAGTCACTGTCTAGCCCCCTTACTTATTTTGAGAAGTTTTGGTAGCTTGTAAACTTGTAGCGATTTTACTATCTTAGCCCCTCTAGTGTGGGATACAGGTATGCACCAACTACACTAGGTTTACCATTCTAAACCTGGTGTGAATTTGAGGCCATCATAGTCTGCCTAGGAGACCGTGTCTCGTGAAAAAAAAAGAAAGAAAGAAAAAACCCACTGCACAGAATGAAATACAGATGAGGTATCTTTACCTGGCAGCCAGGGAGTAAATGGCATTGGCAGATGAGGAAGGCTTGATTTTTGGGTGCTCACTCTCTGGACCTGCTACTGGACTGCTATTCATATTCTGCAAAGCAAGAAAAGATCTGAAAAGAATCTCTCTTTCTCACCTACAGCTGAGTATCTCGTCTTACTAAATTTGCTGAAAAAAAAAATTGCAATATTAACATAAACAGGGACCTCACAAATCCAAGGGTTAGCACGTCTGATGGAATTGTTGCTTCTGGATTCTGATTCTGAAAAAATATCAGGTGGGAGAGCCAGAAAGGAAAAGCTAGGAAATACCTTCTTCATTCTAATTCTAAAAACAATGAGACGAAGTAAGTTGTCCAAAGAAATACCACTTCTAGCATAAATAAATCTATACCTAAACTCAAAATGGTTACTCTTCGATGCTGTGTCATTAGGTGCCACTCAAAACGTCTTGATCTCTTCTGTGGAACCAACAAATGGCCAGCTGAGCATCATTACAGTCTTCAACAGTATTCCTCCTTGGATTTCCACATTCCTTGTCAATTCACCCATCAAATTGGTGTCTGTTAGCCAGGTCCAAACCATCAGTTTACGAGAGAGCGCATGTCTTTTTCACCTAATGCCTGCTTCCAAGCCTTAGTGAATCCTTTTCATGCTCTCTAAAGGATCTACTCAACCTAACTATTCCCTTCTGCTAAAACACTCCCACTTGATCACTGGCATGATCACTTCTTTTTTCCTGAAGAGTGTGGGGAGGGGGGTGTATTTTTTTTCCTGAAGATTTTATTAACGTGTATGACCGTTTTGCTTGCATGTACATATGTGTACCATTATGTGTGCCCCTCAGATATCAGAAAAGGGCACTGGATCTCAAAGAACTGGAGTTACCGGAAGTTTGTATGATACCACTGGTGCTGGAAATCAAACCCAGGTCCTCTGCAGGAGTAGCAAGTGTTCTTAACTGCAGAGTCACCTCTCTAGCCCCCTTGTCTCTTAAAAAAAAAAATCAAAAACCAAAAAGCATTATTTAGTGTGAGTATGTACATCACAAGATAACTTCTTGTGATGTAAAGGAAAGAAGATTATCTTCTTTCCTTTTGTTACATGGGTCTGGAGAAGCCACACTTGCGTCAGCAGGCTCACTAACAAGTGTCTTTACTTACTGAGTTACAGGATCAGCTCTTGGGTGTTTCCTTACTTTTCTTCTCTTTTCTTCCCTGCCCCCCCCCCACCCCCGTTTCTGAGACAGAATTTAATTGGATAACCCTAACTGACCTAGAACTTATTACATAGACAAGGATGGTTTTGAACTCAAGAGATCCACCTGCCTCTGCCTCCCAAGTACTAGGATTATAGGTGTGTACCTGGCTTCTTGAATATTCCTTAGACCTCCTTCCAAATTCACTTCTTTCCACCTCATTCCAGGGATCAAAGCCTTCTCACTAGCCCTTAGTTTACACCCTTCTCATGAGTTAGGAATTAATGCTATCTGTATTATAAAACCTATATAAAACCTATCAAATAATTTTGACCCGAAACAAGGCACGTAGTGCATACTTGTAATCTCAGTTACTTGGGAAGTGGAGGCAAAATGATCAAGAATTTGAAGCTAGGCTATGATACAGACCAAAACCATGCCATCTTTTTTTCCCCAAGACAGGGTTTCTCTGCAGCCCTGATTGTCCTAGAACTCACTTTGTAGACCAGGCTGCCTTGAACTCAGAGATCCAATTGCCTCTGCCTCCGAAGTGCTGGGAAGAAGGCTGTGTACTACCATGCCCAGCCTAACAAAACACTTTGGACCATAAAACACTAGCCACAAATCCAACTAGGCTAAATGGTTAAAAATTTAGGACTCACCATGGAGGTATCCAGACTAAATGTGCTTCCGAGCCTAGGGACATCTGCTCTAGGCTCCGTTTGTGAGGGCAATGAGAATGGAAGTGAGTGCCGATTGGTCAATTCTCTCCCACTCCAAGAATCACCAGCGTTTGGAGTAGCTACTGGTACTTTAGGGATTGGCCGAGACAACCATGAGTCCCCTGGACGGCTAGAGGGGACAGGGGGCAGTTTGTCTCTAGATGGACAATCGCCTGGTGTACAAGGCAGAGGGCGTCTCTGAGGCCTTGTTTCTCCTCCAACAGAGTAAGGCCGGTCTGGAGGGGGTGGTGGCGGAAGATCTCGAAGTGTGGGAGGTATTGGCAATGGTTTGTCTTTATGAAGGGAGCCAGAAGCAGCCTATGGAAACAAGATGGAAACAAGTCAATCAAAACCACTAATACACAACAGAGGCTCAGCAAAGTGCAGAAGTGGTTAATGCTTTGCCTTGGAAGCAGTCCCCAGAACTGAAGTGCTGGCAGGAACAGGTGCTCGCTGCTGAAGAAGGTCAAGTCTTGGTGGCACTGGAGGAAGGGAAGCTTGTGGGGCCATGGAGAATGGAGAGGAAGGCCTTTCCACCTAGAACCGACGAGATGTTAATGGGTTACTGTTGTTTAGGGAAGAGCATCTTTCAATCCTAAAGTTACAGACAGCAGATACTATGTGATCACAGGTGCAGGGTCCTATGATCTCTAAAATCTCAGATATTTTTGAAACCCTGGACTACATCTGTAATAACCATAAGCAGGCATTGTCAATCACAGAGGCAGACTATTGGCAGATTCATTTAGAAAGGCAGTTCTACCACAAAGAACCCACCTTACAATTTTTAAAATTACTACAATACTCTATCTCTTCATCTTTGAAGGAAAAAAGGACACTGTCAAGATTGAAGCTCGGCAAACAAGCTTGCTCTGCAAGCCTGGCGACCTGAGCTGGAGCCCTGGAAGGCATGTATCAGTGGAAGGAGAGAACTGACTCCACAGAACTGTCTTCTGACCAATATTACTGAGAAGAAACACCAGGAAAACCAAACTTGGGAAGAAAAGAGTTTATTCAACTTGTACTTCCACATCACTGTTCATCACTGAAGGAAGTTAGGACAGGAACTCAAACAGGACAGGAAGCTAGAGACAGGAGTAGATGATGTAGAGGCTGAAGAGGACAGCTGCTTACTGGCTTACTCCCCATGGCTTGTAAAACCCAGTACCACCAGCCCAGTACCACTCACAATAGTACCAATCACCAATTAAGAAAATGTCCTACAGGCCAGCCTACATAGCCTGATCTATTGAGGCATTTTCTCAATCAAGGTTTCCTCCTCTCAGATGACTATTTTTGTGTCATGCTGGCATAAATCTAGCCGGCTCACCAAAGTTCTGATAAAAATGTTATGATATCAAAGGCCCTATCACTTCACCTTTTTATAGAGATGTTTTTTAAGATTTAGTTTTACTGTTTTTAATATGTATATGTGTCTGTGTGTAGGCATCTGTATGTGAGTGGAGGTGACCACAAAGTGGTCAGAGGATCTGGACCCCCCCAGGAACTGGAGTTACAGGTGGTTGTGAGGGGCCCTGACATCGATGCTGGGAATCAAACTTGGGTCTTCCAGAAGAGTAGCATATGCTCTTAACCACTGAGCCATCTTACCAGGCTCCTGGAAAGGTATTTTAAGGACCTATTTTCCTTAAAAAGGGAAAGAAGAAAACATGGGATATAAGAAATGAGCCTTTGAACAGAGGAGACGCAATCATGTCCCAGGAGAGGAAAGGGAAAGCCTCAGGACGACAGGAAAGCAGACATTGAGAGAATGACAGTCCAGGTACAGAGAGAGCACAGGTACCCTCACATCACAACACTGTCCCTAACGTGTATCATCTACTACAATACAGCGTGTTTACAGCATTGCTCCTTTAGTGCAGCCTCCTGGGAAGATGCTGGAGAGCACAGTTTACTTGGTAGTGACAGCTGCCAACTTAACATTATTTCTCTAGAAAACTAGAGAAATAATTATTTCAAGAAAAAGTTAGGTTGTGAAGAAAACAAACCATCACTTTATACAACCGAAATATATTTAAGAAAAAAAAAACCCAAACCTAAAATCGATTATGGGGCCCAGTGTTAGAGGTCAAGTGCCTCGCTTGGGCTCAATTCAAGGTGCAGCTCAGAAAAACACACACACAACAAATGAAAGCTGCTAGGGTGTGAAGAACAGACAACCTCAGCTTTCATACACCTCTATGGTGTGATTTTAATATCTTCTAAAAGTTAATTCAAAATAAACTGAAAGTTACAAAGAATAAAATAAGGAAACACTACCTGTCATTCAGTAAGAAATGAAATTAAAATACTACTATCTTTGTGGTATTCTTATGTGTGCGTACCTTCCCTTAATTATTTTCCTCAGTACTAACAAAGGTTTTATTTTTAAAGAAAGCCTTTCAGTGTAGCATAGACTGGCCTGAATTTCTATGTATGTGTCTGTATGCAGGAGGCATTTTCCTGCCTCAGCCTCCTTAGTACGCACCACCACACCCTTTATCACCATAGCTCTCATAAAGGGTATTTGCCACAGTATTTACCCCACAGTTGTGCTACAAATTCAACCCAGAGAGACTTGCACAATACACCAATGTGCTTAAGCCTGGAAATGATATATCCCTTAAGAAAGACTAAATGAACTTTGGGGTGATACCTTAGTTACCATTCTATTATTGCTGTGTCAAAACACCAACACCAAGGCAACTCAGAAAGCATTTAATGTGGGGATCACTGTTCCAGAGGGTTTGAATCCATGGCCATCATAGCCGGGAAAATGGCAGCAGGCATGGTGCTGAAGCAGTAACTGAGAGCTCACAACCAGGAGGCTGAGAGCTACCTGAGAATGATACTGGGCTTTTGAAAACTCAAAGCCTACTCCCAGAGACACAGTTCCTCTAACAAGACCGCACCTCCTAATCCTTCTACCAACTAGGGAGCAAATATTCAAATGCATATGCTCAAGGAAGCCATTCTCATTCAAACCACCAGAGATAACCAAGTGGCAATACATAAATGAAGAAGACTTTTGTTTTGTAATTTCTACAAAATCCAGAGTTTCTCTGGGTAGCCTTGGCTGTCCTGGAACTCAGAGATCCACCTGCCTCTGCCTCTGCCTCTGGAGTGCTGGGATTAAAGGCATGTGCCACCAAGCCTTCATTTCTTTCTTTGTACCAAAGACATGTAATATTTAAGAAACATATACCCAACCATTTGAAACAACATCCACTGTCTCCCTGTGCTAAACAGTGTTTCACCTGCATCTACACTGTCTTCCTGACGAAAGTTATTAGGACTAGATATTTGGCTCAGTGGTGAAGAGCACCTGTTCTTGCAGAAGACCCAGATTCAATTCCCAACACCCACATGGTGGCTAACAACTATCCACAACTCCAGTTCTAGGAAATTTAATGTCCTCTTTTGATGCCCATGGGGACCAGGCATACACATGTTGCACAGATATACTTACAGGTAAAATACTCATACATAAAATCTTAAAATATAGAAAAAGAAAAAAAAAAAAAGCAAGATTAGGTCCCTGAGAGTCTTACCTGAGATTCCTGGTTCCACACAACACTCTACAGTGATCTAAGCTTCTGGATAATGTACGCCTTGTAAATCTTCATTAAAAAACTTTAAGGTTGTATTCCATACAAGTTCTATTATAAGTTTCTACCCTCAGAAATAACAGCAAGTAAGCATATGTCCAGTCACAAATTCAGCTGGCCAAAAATTAATTAATTAATTAGCAAGGGTAAGGATGATATCTAGGGTCTTGGCCATGTTAGGAAATCACTGAGGCTGGCTAGTTTTTTGTCAGCTTGACACAAGCTAGACAAAATTTTTTGAGAGAAAGGAACCTCAACTGGGAAAATGCTTTCATAAAATTGGCCTATTGGCAAGCCTGTAGAGCATCTTATTAATTGGCTGGATGACCTGATTGGTTGGTTGGTTGATTTGGAAGTTCCTAGCCCCTTGTGAGTGGGTGAGTGTGATCCTTGGGCAGGTGGTCCTATAAAAAAGCAGATTGAGGCCAGGAATGGTGGTACACGTCTTTCATCTCAGCATTCAAGAGAAAAAAGACAGGCACACCTCTCTGTGTCCAGGCCATATATAGTAGTTCCAGGATAGCCAGAACTATATAGCTATATAGGGATGGATGGATTCACACTCTCTCTCTCTCTCTCTCTCTCTCATAGGCTAAGCAAGACTCTTCTATGACCTGTGCATCTATCTGTTCTTGCCTTGAGTTCACGGCCTGACTCCCCTAGATGATGAACTACAACCTGTAAAAACCCTTTCCTCCTCACTGTGCTTTCTGACAATGTTTTATCACAGTAATAGAAATGCTGAACAAGACATCACTCTAACACCGAGCTGTATCTCCAATGCCCCTACCTTGGCACCTGCCAACTCCTTCATCATGAAGAGAGAATCATCAGCCCGTTCATCATCGTCATCATCGTAATTTGGGGAGGGAGCACCTTCTGCTCCTTGCCTTAATAGGCTGCCACTGCCTCTGGGGTCAAACGGATCCACCACGATGGGTTCAGTACCTTTGATTTCACATCGGCAAAAAGGACAGCCCTGACCTTCTGATTCCTGCAGAAGAAGCAGATGACAGTGACAGATACTTCTGAAAATGCTTAACATACTCATCTACTAGAAGATACAGTTCCCAGAGGCTAAAGTACAGTTGATAGGGATATAGCTCAGAAGTAATGTGTATACTTAGCATGCCTTGGAGTCCAGAAAAAGAGCTAGAAAAGGGGGCTGGAGAGATGGCTCAGTGGTTAAAAGCACTGACTGTTCTTCCAGAGGTCCTGAGTTCAATTCCCAGCAACCGCATGGTGGCTCACAACTATCTGTAGTGAGATTTGATGCCCTCTTAAGACTCTTACATAGAGTACTAATATAAAAAAAATAAATAAATAAATCTTTTTTTAAAAAAATCAAGAAAAGGAGGAAAGTCAGGCACTGTGTCCCACCCATGTAAACATCATTTGGGAGATCAAAGCAGAAGGAACAAGAATTTGAGGTCAAATTCTTGAGCTGGAGGCCAGCAGTGGTTAAATGAGGCACTACCTTGAAAAACCAAAATGGAAGAAAGCAAGCAAGAAGAGAGGGCGGATGCAAAAGACTAAACTTACATAATCCTTTCTATCAAGTCAGAATGATCACATGGAAAAAATGAAGCGTTTGGATGTCCATACCTGCCATGATGTGAGGCAGGATGTGCACATGAGGTGTCCACAGGGCTCAATCTTCACATCTTTATCATTCTCAGCACATATCTTACATAGTTGAAATGTGGAGCCCATTTCACAGTATAATTCATATTGTTCCTTTGGTGAAAGAAAAAAAGTCAGAGAGAACGTGTTGAATGAGCGACGGAATGCTAGCAACAGGAAAACCAAAAACTGTCAATTTACTCAAAACTGTCAATTTACTCAAATTAAAATGCCAAAATAGGTGCTTAAGACATGGCACAGACAGGAGAAAAACTGCTTGTTGTATAAGCATGATGACTTGAGTTCAGATCCCCAGTACCCACCTAAAAGCCAGCTGTGGTGATACATATCTGTAACACTATTGCTAGGGAACAGAGACAAGGGGATCCCAGGGGCTTGATGGCCAGCAACCCAAGCCAATCAGTCAGCTCTGGGTTCAGTAAAAGCACCATTTCAAAAGAACTTGATGAAGAGTGACTAACAGATACCCGATGGTGACCCTGGGTTTCCACATGCACATGCAACATAATACCCCCCCCCACACACACTCACACTCATTAACTAGTCAATGGTTTAAAATCTAGCTGATGCAATTACTTAAGAGTATATATTAGAGTTCATCGAATATATCCAAAAATGTGGCTCCAGCAATACATAGTTATAAAACAAAACGCACCTGGGTTACTTTGATATGATCTTGAGGAGTCGGTTCACATAAACCTGTCAGGTCAGGATTTTGATTTCGTCCATCAGGAAACAAATAGCTTTAAAGAGACAAATATAAATCATCCTTGGGGTTTCAACTAGGCTAATTTATCAGTGCAAGCTAAAACAGACTAGTGAGAACTACCACACTTTAAAAACAAGGAACAAGGGTCTGAAGGGATAGCTCATTGGTTAAGAGCACTAGCTGCTATTCCAGAGGACTTTGGGGTTTTTTTTGTTGTTTGTTTGTTTTTATTTTTATTTCTGTAGCCCTGGCTGTCCTGGAACTTACTGTGTAGATCAGGCTGGCCTCAATCTCAAGAGACCTTAGCCCCATGAGTACTGGGATTAAAGGTCTGTGCCACTACAGCCAAGAGGATCCAAGTTTGATTACCAGCACCCAAATCTGGTCTCCTCAAGTAATAGGCACACAAGTGGTTCCTATTAAAGCATGCATACAGGCGAAACATACACATAAATAGCAACAACAAGAAGCCAGGTGTGGTATTACATACCTTTAATCCCAGCACTTGGGAAGCAGAGGCAGGCAAGTCTGAGCTGGAGGCCAGTCAGGTTCACATGAGTTTTAGGCCAGCCAGTGCTACACAGTGAGAGCCTATTTCAAACAAAACTTCCAAGTAACTACCACCTTGGAGTGCAGATTATATCAAAAGAACTAGCAGATGGGTCAGTTTGTCAGCCTGTATTTTCAACGGATGGCAACAGTCACAAATATTGTTTCGATTACTCAGGAAGGGCCTCATAATAGAGCCTAGGCTGGCTTCAAACTCACAATCCTTAGTCCAGTTCTTGGAGCACTGAGACTATAGGTGCATGCTGCCATGCCCTGCCCTACATTTGCTTTTGATGCACAACTTTATGCTATGCCAATTTACAAGCTCTGTAACGGGAAGCAAATGAGGCCACTGGGATATCTACAAGCAGTTTCTAGCAGTAGACTGCTCCAGTATTAGGAGTGGCATGTCTTTCTGCACCAGTGTAGAGATGATACATAGTAGAAAAACAATTTTCCTAGTCACTTTAGAACACAGTTCATTTTCTGATAACTAAGCAGTATCTTCAGTGTTTATTGACTGAAAATGAATTTGAATTGAATTCCCACAGGAATGATAATTCAGGAGTGAGAACTTAGCCATAAATATTAGCATACATCACAAAGCCCAAGGCCTGAAGAAAAACTGCTGAACCAGACTAAAACTAGGTTGAAGACCACCGAGGTCTGCGGTCATTGGAACATCTAATTATTCTCATATTGACTACTTAATAAGCAGCTGAAGAATGTCCTGATCCTTGCATAGTTTTTAATTCTAATTTGGCTTTAAAACTAAGTTATTTGGAGGAAAAGGTAAAGATTATTTGTGGTAATAACTAAAACAACAAAGAAAGCCAATCTCATACTTAGAGAGAACCCCCTTGAACAAGCAAAGTTGCTTCAACCTCAAGGCCAAAGCAAGGTGGCATGTTAACACATTCCTAAAATTTCACCTGCAGAAGAAACATGCAATAGAATCCATTAACAAAGAGGTAGTGAAGCCCTCCAGTCCCTAGATTCTGAGAGAAGACAGAAAGCAGTGATACTCACAAGCCTTCCCTGAAGCCATCAATCAGTGCTTGGAAGAGTGGTTTATTGTGTGGGATTGTCTGCAGAATGTTCCCATCAGCAGTAACGTACCCAATAGCCCACTGACCCAAACGAGTACAGCTCAGCCGAAAGATGTAACTGAGAACAGAGATGACCAGAAGTTTCAATATATATGCTGGTATTTGATAGAAGGCAAGATAGAGACAAAATCAAAAAGACCATTAAGAATAACTCCTATAAGAGGAAAAGATGAATACGAATAAGAACAATGTATAAAAATGTAATAATGAAGCTCCTTTCTTTGTATGCTAACTTGAAAAGAATTGAAACTAACTTTTCAAGGGCCTAGTGCATAGCTTAGGGGAAGAATGAATATTCAGTATGCTTACAGGCATGAGTTTAGTCTCCAATTTAAAAAAAAATCAACTTCTCTAATGATTCCAGAGCAGAAGCAAAAGACATTTAACCCTCATTGTTCTAATTTTAGAGATAGGGTTTTGTGATATATTTCAGGGTGGTCTCAAACCATCTTCCTGTTTCAGCCTTCCAAGCTCCTACACACTGGGACTCCCAAGAACCAGCACAAACCCCATTCTAGATTGGCTTAAAAACATTTACTAAATCACAGGATTTGATTAAGTCAAGTCCTCTGACAGATCAATCTTATTCCTAAATCTGGGCCACTGGGAAACCAACAGGATGATGTTCCTTCAACTCTGAAGAGGCGTCCTGAGAGCCAGTCAGAAGGACCCTCTCTGCTTCCCTTCAGACACTGACCTGCCAGGTTTGTGGATGAACTTTTGGAGCCGGGCTTTCACTTCATCATATGTCAGGAAAGCCATGTAACCAGGGTGAGTTACAGCAAGGCTGTTCCAATTTCTGAGCAAAGAGGACCAGGGCTAAAGAAAGAGAACATTAATCACAGACCATTTTAGACATACAGCCAGCCTTAGAACAATGAAAAACAAAAAGGAAAAAAAAAACCCCTCAATTCTCAATTATAAATTCAGGTTTGTCCCAAATTCTCTATTGTTATCCTATGGGAAGACAAATCTATTTGGGAGAGTAGAACAGATGATACACAAAAGTAATTTGCTCAGCAACTCTAACCAATATTAAAGTCAAATAATGATAAAACCCAGAAAAACAGAATAGGGCCTATATATGCAATTATTAAGCC
Source organism: Tokudaia tokunoshimensis (assembly GCA_036184795.1). Taxonomy (NCBI): domain Eukaryota; kingdom Metazoa; phylum Chordata; class Mammalia; order Rodentia; family Muridae; genus Tokudaia; species Tokudaia tokunoshimensis. The sequence goes on from BTHU01000008.1 coordinate 45,346,599, forward strand.
ATTAATGGATGAATGTTTATTCAAGCTGACACACACATAATGAAGTACCAATGGGTTTTAGGGTTAACAATCTAGAATGGAACAGGGAGTCAAGTATGGCGGGTACATATTGTAATTCCATCACCCTGGAGGTAGAAACAGATGGATCAGAAGTTCAAGGCTAACCTTGGCTACATAACAAACTTGAGTCTACCCTGGACTACATATGATTTTATTTCAAGACAAATTGGAAACACACATCAAAGGAATAAAGGAATAGGCTTTGAGCCCAGGACCTTCCCCAACCTTCAGGCTCATTCCACTCTTGGTAATCCTTCCTTGTCTTTCTTTCCTTTTCCTCTTCTTTTTAAAAAGCATTTCTCAAACTTATTGGATGACATTTGTATTTATATGAGTTTTATCCAGGAGAACATGGGCACGGGGTCTCTTCTCAACACATAGCACCTTCTCAAGGATCCAAGGTAGGTTGAGTTCTCTTAACTGACATTAAACTTTTGATCCTCTATATTTTCATTTTTTTTCCTTTTTTGTTTATTCTTTCCTCATATATTACATCCCAACTGCAGTCTCTACTCCCTCCCCTCCCCCCCTTTCTTAATAGACTCTCTATTTCTGTCACTACGTGCCTACCCCAAAGAGATAAACTATTTCCCTTTCTGAGAGTTCTGTGACATTAAAATCATGTGAAAGAATATTCAAGAACAACCAAAAAGACATAAGAAGAAAGATTATATAGCCATTTAAAATTTTGTTTTGAGATGTTTTACTGTGTGTGTGTGTGTGTGTGTGTGTGTGTGTGTGTGTGTGTGTGTGTGTCTAGCTAGGCTTGGAACTTACCTTGTGGTTCAGGTTAGCCATGACCTTTTATTCTTTTACCTCAGCTTCCCTTGTACTGCTATTACAGGAAATGTGCCATCATGTCTAGTGAGTTATGAGATATATAATATATATAATTTATTTTATGTGTAGTACATGTATGTAGTATGCCCACCTAGAACTAGAGTTACAGTCACCATGGGAACTGAACCAGGGTCCTCTGAAAGAGCAGCAGGTGCTATAGCTTGCCTCTAACTCACTCTATAGCCTAGGCTGGCCTTGAACTCAGGAATCTTCCTGCCTCAACTCCCTAAGTGGTAGGATTATAATTGCAAGTCACCATATTCAGCTTTTATCTTTTTTTAAAAAGAGCTTTCTCCTTAGAAAAATAGTAGCAGGTTACTCAATGACTTTAGAATCATACCTGAAACAGCCGTGTAAAAATATCAAATTCAAAAACAGAAATATAATCATTGCAGGTCAGATCAATAGTGGACTTCAGAGCCATGGCCTCCAGCCCAGAACTGATGGGATGCACTTCATGCAGGGCCTGTCGAAAGCTCTTCCAAGGGACTATTGTCCTGGCAGGGATGGGTGAGAAGGCACGGTGAGAACAGGCAACTACAGACACTACTATCATTAAATAACAGCAAGCAAGACACATTACGCTCCCAATATTAACAGCAATTCTCTCACAGAAGCCAAGTTATATTTAGACTAAGAACAGAAAGAAGGAAGTAAAGGATGTTTGACAACTTCCTAATGAGTAACAGAGATGGCTTTCTACAATTTCCTGCCCAAAAATATCACATATTGATCCCTTTCTTATCTCCCTACAGCACTTGCTCTACCCTAGAAGCACAGGAGAAAGGTGAGGTCATGCCTTATTTGATCACGGTTTTACCATGGAGACCCTGGTCAGCCTTAACTTTCCATCCTCCTTCTCAGCTTCACTGTGCTGAGAGGAGAGGTGCAGACCACTACACTAAATTTTTGTTAGGAGAAGAGGTCTCTCTAAGCTTGGCTAGCCTGGAAGTCAGAAAGACCCACTTGTCCCTGCCTCCCAAGTGCTAGAACTAAAGTGTGCCATCCTATCTGGCTTCAACTGAGCTTTGAAAATCATACCAGTCCTTATTTTGTGTAATAGACTTTTAATTTTACTTTTGTGGTGCCAAGGCCTCATGCATGTCAGACCAGCAGTATAATCTTTATGATTTTAGCTCAGATATTAGTGTTTTTTATTTGCTTCCTGCCTGGCCTCAAACATCCTCCTGCCTCTGCTTCCCAAGTGCTGGAGTTATAGGTATGAACTACCATGCCTTGGTAAGCATTAACATTGTTTTTATTAGTAGTATTTGTTTTTTCACTGCTAGTGACTGAACTCAGGGCCTGGAATCTAGGCGAGTGCTATACAGAACTATTACCAACTCTTACTGGCACTAAGGAGGCAGAAGCAGGCAAATCTCTGAGTTCCAGGCCAGTCTGGTCTATAGAGCAAGTTCCAGGACAAGCCAGGACCACACAGAGAGAAACTGTCTTGTAAAACACCAAAAAAAAAAAAAAAAAAGGAATATCAACTCATACAAAGCAATTAGGCAATACTTAGTGGGGGGGGGAGGGGCAGGTAAAATCCCACAATTTACCAATAATATTCTTAGCTATGTAATTAAAGAGAGATTCTAACTTACAAAAATAATTATGGCACTGTTCACTGTTTACAATAGCAAATAATTTGAAATGTAGGGCCAAAGAGGTGATTCAGTGTTAATATCAGATACTATACACTCTTCCCTAAGACACAAGTTCAATTCACAGCACCCACATGAAGGACCTTGATGAGATGTGTGGCCACGCCCCAGGCTCTAGCCTGACTCCATCTAAGGCAGTCACCTGCCTACAGCCACACTCTCCCCGCCTACTGGTTACCTGACCACCCAACTCACTATATATAGCACCCCTCAGCGCCTGCTCTCTCTCTCTCTCTCTCTCTCTCTCTCTCTCTCTCTCTCTCTCTCTCTCTCCCTCTCTCCCTCCCTCCCTCCCTCCCTCCCTCTCTCTCCTGCTTGTTCTCCCCCGGCCCTCTTCTTTGTCTATCTCTCTGTCTCTCCATTTTCTCCCCTTTCCACGTGGTCATGGCTTTTCTTATCTGTTTTCTCCTCTTTCTTTGTCTTTCTATCTCTGTTCTCTATTTTCTTAATAATAAAACGTCAAAGCTATGGGCCGCCTCTTATTAAACTCGCCACACGGAGCTAGCTGGTATGCGCCGTCAGAGAATCCACCACACAGACAGTCTGTGAGTACAGGTAACAGGCAGAGAAATCTACACCAGAATGGCTCTGCCTTCTGCGTGACATTTCTCTGCTCATGCCCGGGACCGGTGTGACCGCCCGCTCCCCGTTAGGCTGAGGCACGAGTGCATCTTGCCTGCTTCCCCAACGCCCCCCCCCCCAACCTCTGGGTCCGCCTGCGTCCTCTGCATATGCACACTACCTTGGCCCGAGAGCGTGGCCCACGCGCCGCCGGCATGGCCCCTGTGTCCACGTGCCAGGCCCACGCTTTTCTTTTTTTTCCCCACACCCACATCTAGCAACTGACAACCAACTACTTGTAACTCCAGCTCCAAGAGATCTCACAACCTTTCTGGGCCTCTGTAGACACTGCATTCACAGGTATAAACAAATACATACACAAATAGTTAAAAAAAAACTTAAACCAATAATTTTAAATGTAAATGCCCATTAACAGAATAGACAGGGAGAGAAAAGGAAGAAGATTCAATCAAAGAACTTTGACTATCTAAACTGAAGTTTTATTTATCTAAAGATTAGAGAAAGCAGAAGGACATCCAGAGGCCTGCCCACCATGTGGCCAGCCCACAGTTGGAGACACTACAATGTGCATCAATGTTGTGCAAAGATGGGAGAGAAAGAGAAGCAGAAGGACTTGAGCACTAAAAAACAGAGGCTGTCCTGAGACAAGGGGGGTGGGAGGGTGTGTGGTGAAGGGTCAGGAGGTGGAGAGAACAGCCTGATGGGAGTAGGCTGCCCCGCCACCTGAGGCCATGGTGAGGTCCCAGCCCATGCTGATGCTGAGAGCCATGTCTGGGTCCGTGGTCATCAGTGGCGGGGGTCTGTGTGGATGTCCGTGGCTCGTATTACCACCAAAAGCATGCAGATATTCCTGCTCTGGACTGTCGCCTGGGACCCTGTTGACATCCGAGGGCTATACAGAGCTAGCCACTCCTCTCACTGGCTGTAGTACCATGGCTGCGTAGCACAGAAGAGCTGGTCTTGGTGGAGGGAGAAGGGTGAGTCAGCCCTGAGGGATGTGGAAGAGCTGGCTCTGTTGAGCAAGCTGAGTCATGAAGGAAAGATGTCCCTACCTGCAGCCTTTCGCAGCCTACTCAGGACAGCTGGCCCTGAGGTCATGAGACAGCTAGCCCTGTAGCACTGAGGAGAGTAGGCCCTGTGACCTTGCCTGGGCAGCACAAGCACCAGGCATGAGCTTGGGAGAGACCGCCCCCCCACTCCCATCCCTCAACTGAGGCACTCAGGAGAGTGGGCTCTGTACCTTGCCTGGGTAGCACAGTAGAGCTGGCCATGATGTCGTGGGTGTGGGTGAGCTGGCCCTGCCCCTTGCCAGCTACAGCACTGAGGGAGCTAGCGAGCCCTAGTAGTGTGCATGTGTACAGGGAAGCTGAAGGCCTGACCAACTCAGCTCCCACCTATGCTCAGAGCTTTGAGATGGCCCGCCCCAACATTCACTCCATCTATGAACTGCTGGAGCCCATGAAGGCACCCATTCCTGTCTATCCAGAGCTGCAGGATCTCCACACCACAGGGCAGCAGTAGGAGAGCGGAGAGGAGTAGTGGTAAGGATCCAGTGTTAATAGTGGAACAGAAGCCAGAGGCCTGGAACCAGACCAATGAACACTTGCAAGGAAAGATGTGTGAACAAAAGGGTATACTGTGTGACACACTGTGACACACACTGCTGCTCCCACAATGAATTTTTTTTTTCTTTTGGATGGGGAGGGAGGGAGGAAACAGACTGGAAGATGAGTGGGACTGGGATACATGCTGTGAAATTCACAAAGAATCAATGAAGAGTTTAAAATAAAAAGATTAGAGAACGCTGGGCATGGTGACACACACCTTTGATCCCAGCACTCGGAAGGCAGAGGCAGGCAGATCTCTGAGTTTAAAGCCAGATTGATCTAAAGAGCAAGTTCAAGGACAGCCAGAGCAAAGAAACCCTGTCTCAAAGAAATGGGAGAAACAAGTGTCCCTAGCAAAGCTAGGAAGTCAACACTGCATAGCTTCCCCAAAGCCTGGCCATGTTCTTCTGTTTTGTTTTTACAGGTTTTTTTGGGACAGGGTCTCTCTGTGTAGCCTGGCTGTCCTGGCACTCACTCTGTAGACTGCCTCTGCCTCATGAGTGCTGGCATTAAAGGTGCATGCCACCAACCATCTGGCAGCTTTTCCGTGTTTTAAATATTTTTATTTTTTTTTGGGGGGGTGTCTCATGTTGCTGAGGCTAGTTAATTCTCATCTTCCTACATTCACCTCCCAAGTACAGGGATTACGGCCATGCACCATCGACCCCGGTCTTTTTTTTTTTTTTTAAAAACAGATTAGCCCGGTGTGGTAGTACATGCCTTTAATCCTAGCACTTTGGAGCAGAGTTGGATTTCTGTGAATTTGAGGCCAGCCTGGTCTACAAATCAAGTTGAGACAGTCTGAGCTGTTATACAGAGAAACCCTGTCTTGAATAATGACAAATAATAATAAAAAAATAATAATCAAAAAGTACATTGTTACTGTTGTTGGTGGTGGTGTGTATTTATGTGTGAGTGTAAACTTCAATGTAGATATCAGAGTTAACTCTGTGGAGTCAGTTCTCTCCTTCCATCTTTACATAGGCTAGGGATTAAACTCAGATGTGGGACAAGTGCTCTACCTGCTAAGCCATCTTGCTGACCCACTGTGTTTTAAATAGTTCATAATTTAAAATTCTAAACGAGTATTTCCCAATATGAACTTTAGCTTTTCATAGATAAGGTTCATCATTTAGAGACTTACTTTTCACCAAAAGCTTTTCTCCAAAATTCTGCAGCATCTGCTTTAGTAATCCGAAAAGTGTCTCCTTGGAAGAGTCCACTTGGAAAGATGCCTTTCAGTTCTGCCAGCATGTGGCTGAAGATCAGGGATAATTTGGTTAGGTTTCGCCTACAAATGATCAAAGTACAATAATTAAAATGTAAAATTACTGGTATTTCTCTAGTGCACTGAATTCATCATACAAAGTAACCTAACATGAACATGAAAAATTTATTTTGGTCAATAATTTCTGGTCAATAATATTCAGAAATACTCTAAACTAGGAGAGAGAGGAATTGATTTTGACAATAATTACTGCTCTTTATGTAAAGCAGGGAGGGCTTCAAGAATTATTTTGCTCTAGCAACAAATGAAAGAAGAATGTCTTCCATCTCTCTCCATTCAAATGTCATATAGCAAATAGGAAGAAGCCCCCCAGTCAACTACCTGACCTTAAGCTAACAGGCATACATTTATTTTTAGGGAGACAGTTAGAGGATACTCCAAGCAAACATAAAAACTTTGCACAGCCACAACCACACAATCAGAATAGTAAGTATCCATGTAGGATTTCCTGCTCTGCAGAAACGTTCTTTAGATTAAAAAATAAATTTATTAGTAATTTATCAAGATGAAAGCATTATCAATAATAACTATTTAAATCTACAGACCTAACAAATATAATATTCAGTAAACCAGACTTTGTAAATATTGTCCAAACCCTTTGAGATAGTGTTTGCTTTCGGCTATTTCTCATTCTCTACAGTCTCTTCTCTTTCTTTGTAATATCAAGATTTTGAAAACTCCCTTGAGGAGGGCTGAAGAGATAGCTCAGCAGTTAGGAGATTAGGAGCACATACTGCTCTTGCAGAGTTTGAATCCCAACACCCATATCTGACAGTTTACAACCACCACCTGCAATTCCAGTTTCAAGGGAATCCAGTGTCTCTAGCCTCTGCTGACATGCACGTGCGTGCGCGCATGCGCGCGCGCACACACACACACACACACACACACACACATTCTCATTCTCTCTCTTGCTCTCTCTCTCTCTCTCTCTCTCGCTCTGTCTCTTTCTCTCTTTGAAAAACATAAAATATCTACATGCCCCACAAATCCCGTATTTGGGGTTTGATAGCTTTCTAACTTTCTAACCTTACTTCTCCACCAACAGCAACACTTGAACAAAACCATCAGATTAATGTTCCTTCTCTAACCTGCTCTTTCTTCACGCCCCTAGTCTGAATTTAATGATGGCATGCATCTCTTATGCCCCACAAACTCAAACATGTTGGCTTCTTCCATTTCCTTACTCTTGTATCTGCTTTGTCAAGTTTGAAGACAGTATATTGTCAATTCTCCATGAATTGTGTTATTATTCTAATACAAATTCTTTGCTACTTTAGTCCTATGCAGATCCAATCTTATATTTCTAAAAAAATAATTCATTTTTATAAGATTTAAACAAAAATTTCTTGAGATAGGGTTTCTCTGTGTAGCCCTACATGTCCTGGACCTTGTTCTGTAGGCCAGGCTGACCTTAGAGGTCTGCTTCCCTCTGCCTCCAGAGTGCTGGGGTTAAAGATGCAGGCTATCATGATCAATTTCATTCTTATTTTATTTTTTTTAAAAATTATTGTCTTAGGGTTTTACTGCTGTGAACAGACACCATGACCAATGCAAGTTTTATAAAAGACAACATTTAATTGGGGTTGGCTTACAGGCTCAGAGGTTCAGTCCATAGTCATCAAGGCAGAAACATGGCAGCATCCAGGCAGATATGGTGCAGGAGGAGCTGAGAGTTCTACATCTTCATCTGAAGGCTGCTAGTGGAAGACTGTCTTCCAGGCAACTAGGGTGAGGGTCTTAAGCCCACACCCACAGTGACACACCTACTCCAACAAGGTCACATCTCCTAATAGGGTCACTCCCTGGGTCAATCATATACAAATCATCACACTTATGTATAGTTTGTTCAACAGAGGTGGGTAGGTCTCAAAGGCTTCTCTAAATGGCAACCTTCAAACTAAACCTGAGGGAACAATAAAGACTCTTATCAAGTTGGTATCTTCTCCTCTCCAAATTATTTTTCCACTAAAATTCTAACAGGTATAGTACTGTGTAGAATCAGAAACAAAAATGCATACCAAAATAATAATAGACAGAAAGCTCTTATAAATCTATGAAGTAAGCCACAAGATGAGGAAAGCTATCGACCACAAGGACTTAATGGCACCAGCTACCTGAAGATTAGTTCAAAGTGCTGACTAAAATACTTACTCAAAATCAATTTAAGACATTTTCCTACTTAAAAATGCAGCCCCCCTCCCCTAAGCCAGTAGACATTTCTTAAAACCACCAGATGTACATACCACAATCATACTTCTCAAGAGGAAACAGTAAGTCTCTAAAAACCCATGGGTCTGAGTTTTCTAAGAGTTCTGATCTGGAATTTTGCCCAGTAACACTTTAAGGTTTTGGACTTGTGGTTCAGTGTCTGCAGTATTATTTTTAGCAGAATCTAACACGGAAACAATGCAACGAAGCCTGACAGCTTATCTGGGTGTATGGCTATGTAGGCAGTACTAGTCAAAGTCCTGTCAGAGGTTAGCAGTTCCCACACTCTATCTACTTCAGACCAACTGAGAACACAACCCCACTTCATCTCCTGCAATATGCTGAAGAGGGAACTTTTTGTTGCAAACTCTCAACAGCTGCAAGAAGCACAATCTTTCTGCAGCAGAATTAGAGGAGGGTCCTTCTGTATTTCTTTTAGCTCTAACCATCCACATCTAAGGAACTGCACACTGAGTCTATAGCCTTCAACACCCCCCAACCCCCACTCCCGCTTCACTTCTCACACCTTCCCCATCATCAACAGCTGATTCTGAGTGCAGAATCAGTTTTTCTTTGTCAGTGCTAGGGATCCAGTCCAGGGCCTTGTGCCTACAAGGGGAGCATCCTGCCGCTGAACTACATACCCAGTCCAGTATCAGTACTTTTTGCAGAGGAGGGTAGTGGTTGTGAGACAAGGTCTTTCCTGGCTGGCTGGTCAGGTATTCACTATGTAGCAGAAACTGGTCTTTTGCTTTGTTTGAGACATTAGCCCTGGCTATCCTGGAACTCACTATGCAGACCAGACTGTCCTTGAACTCACAGAGATCTACCTACCTCTGCCTGGGATTAAAGGCGTAGGCCACCACCCAGGCAGGTCTTAAATACACAGCAACCCTCATGCCTCAGCCTCCCAAATGCTGTGATTACAGATCTACCATACTATGACTTCTTTTAAAAGTCAAGATTAATCTGTCTCAGCACTAGGGAGGCAAAGACAGACTCTGACTCTCAGAGCTCTATAAATTTGAGGCCAGTCTGATCTACATAGCAAGTTCTAGGCCAACCAAAGCTACAAAGTAAGAACCTGTCTCAAACCAAAACAAAATTAAATTAAAAACAAACAAATAACATCAAAAAACAAAAAAGCCAACATTAATTTCTAGTCTGCCTGCCTTAGATCTTAAGTAACAATTATATTGTGTATAATTTCATCTAATAAGGAACATTGCTAATAAAACAAAAGTACATTAAAGGGTTAAATGGGTAATTACAGTTCCTATTTGATCTTTGAAAGCGAAAATGTGGGACTGGGGGAGATGGCTCAGCTGTAAGCATGAGGACCTGAGTTCAAATCCCCAGACCCCATGTAAAAAACTGGACATGATGCGACACAAAGCTAGCACTAGTGCTGTGGGAAGAGCAGAGACAGGAAGGTTGCAGTCACCAGCCTCACTCCAGCCTCAGTGTAACGTCCGTCTCAAAGGAACAGGGTGGAGAGTACTAAGAATAGACGCTCTTTACAAGGCCACGATGAGAAAAAAGTATCTGTGTTGGGCCAGCATGCACGCCTTTAATACCCACATTTGGGAGACAGTGGAAAGTGGATCTGGCCAGCCTGGTCTACAGAGAGCTCCAGGACAGCTGCAGAGAAACCCTGTCCTGAATCCCAACCCCTCACCCCCAACAACAATAACAAAAAGGGAAAAGAAATATATACTGAATAGGAAGAGACAAGCAGATCTCTGTGAATTCAAGGTGAGATCCTGCCCCCCTCAAAAAAGATAAGTAGTAACACTCTCTCGTTAGTAAAAATACCTCATCCCTCAGAAATGCTATAAATTTCAAGAAGAAAAAGATGGCTGAGAGGTGAGGTAAAAGATGAAGAGCCTCCACAAGAAGTAATCTCTAGGCAGTGAAAGCGCGACAGTGGCCGAGAGTCAAGGTTGCAGTTCTGTGAAATTCCTTTGGTAGTGATAAATATCCAAATGACAATAATGCTCAGTCAAATTTATAGTAACAGTCAACGAGCAGTGTCCCCGGGCAGTTACTTAACCTCCGTGGGCCTGACATCAGATATAATCAAAGGAAGCACAAATGGTTCCATCTATAAAACGGTGTGGATATATACTGTTCCATTCAAGTTGAAAGGAGGAAAGTAATCTGAACTTATGCTGTTTAACCTCCTAAGACTGAAGAAGAAACACAAAAGATCAACAGTACTTATACTTGGATGTCTAATGACTAGAAGCTACATCAAGAAATGTACTTTCTGTGTAAGAGTAAAGACCTGAGGCTGAAACCCCAGAACACTCAAAAAGCCAAGCCTAGTCAATTATTTGTAATCTCAGAATCTCAGTGTTCCTCCACTCCTAAGGCAATAGGGGGATGGAGACAGGAGAGTTCTCAGAGGCTCCAGGCCAGCAGTAGCAAACAAGAGAGACCCTGTCTCAAACAAGTGGAAGGTAAGGATAGACCTCCAAGCCTATGCAAAGGCAAATACGTACGTACGTACACACACACACACACTTAAAAAATTATTATTTGTAAAAGCATATTATCTTTTAGCCTGTCAACAATGTAAATGAACCAATTTCTTATGTTATTTATATAGTTAGAAGAGTCCTACCTGAGGCTAGAAAAATGAGTCTATTCTGTTAAACTAAGGCACTGTCATCACATTAGGGATTTACTAAACCCGAGAACCTAAGAAATGGCATGCTTAAAGAATTTTATGAGTTCTAAAAATGTAAAACATTTAAAAACTGCCATAATCACTTCAAATTAGACTCATCTGAAAATGGTTCAAAATTTAGTAGGAATGGTGGGAATCTATGTAAAAGCTGGGTCCACACAGCCACAAAAGTGTCTCCTGCAGGAGGACCTGAGGACTCCCTGAGAGACCAAGGACTGCTGCTGCAGACAATGCCAGCCAATCAGGAACTGCTATTTAGAAGAGACGCTTTCTTGGGACCAATGGGGGCGCAGAAGGAGTGTTCAGCTGAGCGTGCGGATGGTTCTTCACCTACCTGCTCCTGTCTGTGTTATTGACTCAACACCACCTTATCGTCAACTCCAAGGACAGGTAGGGTAGTGCGGGCACAGGCAACATCTGGCGCCTAGCATGGTCCTTTTGTGGCTGCTTGTAAGCCTCCTTTTCTGGGGCTCACTTTCACCCGTTGCGGCAAGGCCTGTGCTCGTGGTTCGGCCTCATCTGCTCTTCCTGCGGCGCGGCTGTTGTGCCCCTTCGGTTGCTTCTCCGGTGAGTTGGCCCCTTAGTGAATTAGGTTGTGGGTTCCTCGAAGGTGAGTGCATGGACCTCATTTCTGTTTTCACCGTCTTTTCTGTCTGTCTGTCCGTCCCAGTGACCTCGCTTTTGGACTCAGATTGGTCCGAGGGTTAGGGTGATGAGTGTAGTAAGGGGAGCATGCAGCGGCCATCTTTTCTTTCTTTGTCTTTGTCTAGGTGAGCGTGCAGCGGCTATCATTTTTGTCTTTGTCTGCTCCTTTTCACTTTCGGTCTGGATTCATCCTAGTACTTGACATAGGGGCTGGTCTCCCAAGCGGTGGTACCAGGGATTGTCTTCTGAACGCCTTTCCCTTCCAGGCATAAGACCTTTGAGCTTTGGGAGTCCCTTCTTAGCACACTGTGACTTTAGTCACCTCTTCTGTCATATTTGACATATCTGTCATTTGTTTCCTTTGTGCTAGTCATCATGGGTTCCCTCCCCTCCACCAACAAGGAACCCCAGATTAGGGCTCTGAAGACCCTTCTGGTTACTCGTGGTCTCAAGGTTAAGACTCACGACCTGGACCAATTTTGGGAGGAGGCTGCTACTTTGGCCCCCTAGATATCTCTGGAGAACACGTGGGTCCCTGACCTCTGGAGGCGTGTACTCTTCTGCGATTACCCTTCCTTTGTTCTTTGTCCCCATCCTCCTAGCAGTCATTGCCGGTCTTAAGAATTCTTCCCCAGAGGAAGTGGTGGCTGCCCATAACAGACACTACCAGGATCAGGCTAATATTCACCTTTCTATTACTGATCCCGTCCCACTTTCTCCAGGCAAACAGGTTGATTCTAGCAATGAGGATGAGGGCACCTCCGCTTCAGCCCTCCAGCTATCAGGCTTCAAGGTGTCCTCTAGCCCTGCTGTCCCAGGTCCCTCACTCACAAGCTCTTCTGTTCCTGCCCCATCAGAGGTACCCCCAACTTACCCCTGTGTGATTTAAGGGGGCATTGCCTTCTAGTGGTCACTCCTGTGGTGGTCGCTCCTGTAATGTCTATCCTTCGTACTGGACTGCCTCTCCTCCAGGGGTCTCATTCTCCTCAGGTATATCATGAGGCTTTCCCTGCCAGTCTTGGCCCTGATGCAGTGACTAGGCCCTGGATTCCTACTCCTCTGGCATGCTTGGCACTAATCAGAAAAGCTGCCAACATTCTGGCCCATATTCCCCTTATTTTGAACAAGTATTGAAACAATGGATCATGCACCTCCAGACCTATTACGACTGGTCTAATCTCCTTAAGGCAGTGTTCGACCCCACCGTGTTTCTTAATTGGGGATCTGCATATTATGACCTGGCTGAGAATCAGGCTAGGATTAATTTGGAATATAACCTTAACATTACTTTTGACATGCTTATCTGCCATAGACCAGGGGTGATGAAGGAGCCAGAAGTAGTCCAGGACTGAGAGATGTAATGTACATACTGTTTTTATTAATTTTTCTTCAGCCTGGGAGGGCCGATGAGCTCTGGACTTTGGTGCCCCTACCCTCCATTCTTTTGCCCGTGGCAGTTAACTCCCTGGCCTACCCTGTTCTTTTTTCTTCCAATGTGAATTTGGGTTTGCCCTTCAGGGACTTAGTCACTACTACTCGATGATTAGAAGGCACCTGGCCCATGGAGAAAATTCTCTGCTTTACCACCAATGTTTCCTCCATCGGGCCTTATATTGTGGTTACACAATATAGCCATGGGGGACTTTCATGGTAATCTAACTTATGGTACCATGGTAGGCATAGAAATTCATAGAAACTCAAGGGTCCCTCAAATGCCCACTTTCATGGGACTTCCCATCCCTTAGGAGCATTGCCAGCCTGTACTAGGGGTAAAATTCATCAGGGACTACCTGATACTATCATCTAGCCTCACACTTGGTATGTGGTGGTTTACCTCACATAACACTTCCAATATTACTCCCTATGTTAATAGGGATCCCATTAGATTCCAATATGACCCCCATTATGAGCAATTGGGATTTATGTGGCCCCTCTAATTGCCTTAATTTATGCCCCCTTACTCTCCTAAAAGGCGGTCATCTCTTTAATGGGACATATTTCCACATAAACCAGTTGGCGAACATGTAGACTGGGGCAACCTCTGTGAATGTTACCATTGGAAGCCAGGTTGGCTACAAAGCCATGCCAGTCTGTGTCTGACCTCCCCTTATCTTACCGGTCCATTGTCCAAGACAGCCTTAACTGCTTTAATGAGAAATGTCTCCTGACCACCTGCTGGATGGGGTATTCAACAACAGCTATCCTGATGAGGGGACCAACCACTATTTGGATGCCAGTGGTAAATGTCACTCTGATGGCCCAGACTCACTTACAACCCCTACACCAGGGAAAGAGGGATTTTGGTATTACAGCTGCTGTCATTCCGGCCATCATTCCAGGCACTGCTGGGGCAACAACAGCTGCTGGCACCTCTACCTAGAGAACCACCACAATGGAGACTGTCCATGCTGTAGTATCTAAGTCAGCTGAGACATTGCAGGCACAGGAGGTACTAAATCAACTAAACTGACTTACTGGTAGAGGGGTTGGTTGGCCCTTGTTAGGACATGTCTCTATTGGCATGTGACCCCAGGTTTCACTCAATCTGTCTAACTCCTTACCAGGTACATAATACTACTGGAGCCTGACAACAGTTGGCTCAATATCTTGAAGGTGCCTGGTCAGACAAATTCCTTAACTATTCTGTGCTATTAAGGGAGAACATAGCCAACCTCAATGTGACCAGGGTATCTGTGTTCTCCCTAGATGCCAGATTCTTGGGAAAAGTGTGGGACAATATTAAGAGGCTGTTTGGCCCCTCATGGATAGCTACTTATGCTATGATGAGAGGAATGGTCATACTAATAATTATTTTGTTTAAGTGTCTCGCACAGCATATCTGCAGGCAGCGTTCCATAAACGTTGAGGTGACTCTCAAGGTGCTGATAATGGCTCTCGAAAATCCTGATTGCGTCCCCCTCCCCAAGGAAGTGATCAAAGCATGGATGTCAGAGATCCATGAGACCACCGTGTAGGCTACTCCTCATCTCCCCCTTTTGTGACATGCCTCTGGACTGATATCTCTTTGAGGACTGGTAGTCACTGACAGGTAAGATCCTGGAGAACAGGACAACCCAAGACAAACATAGTTCAGTATACTGGGAATCCTCCGAGGTGAGGTCAACAATGTTGAGGCAATGGCATCCCGGCTCCCACTAGGCTGTCAAAATCTAAAAACAAAAGGGTGAATATGTAGCAGGAACAGTGGGGCTGCCTCTATATAAACACTGGGGGCAGCATAGCTGCAAAAGCATCTCCTGCAGGAGGACTGCCTGAGAGACCATGGATTGCTGGTGAATGCAGGAACTGCTGTTTAGAAGAGATGCTTTCTTCGGACCAATGGGGGTAACGAGTGGAGGGTATTAAAGGAGCTTGTAGCAGTGTTCAGGGAGCTTGCGGGACACCCAGCCCCAAAGAGATATCACACGATGCTCAAAGTACCTAGTTAACCAACCAGTTCATCAGGCCCTGGACAGGCAAATAGCAACCCCGCTACTTAAGCTTGCCCACAAGTACAGGCCAGAGACAAAGTAGGAGAAGACGCAAAGGCTACTGGGCCGTGCTAAGAAAGCTGCTGGCAAAGGGGACACCCCAACTAAGAGACCAAGCAGGGATCAATATAGTAACCACTTTGGTGGAGAACAAGAATGCTCAGCTGATGGTGACTGCTCACAACACAAGACCCCATTGAGCTGGTGGTTTTCTTGCCTGCACTGTGTTGAAAAATGGGGTCCTTTACTGCATCATCAAGAAGACCAGGCTGGGGTGCCTGGTCCACAGGAAGATGTGCACCACTGTTGCCCTCACACAGGTTAACTCGGAAGACAAGGGGGCTCTGGCTAAGCTGGTGGAAGCTATTAGGACGAATTATAACGACAGATAGGCAAGATCCACCACCACTGGGGAGGCAACGTCCTGGGTCCTAAGTCTATGGTTCCCATTGCCAAGCTGGAAAGGGGAAAGGCTAAAGAACTCATCACTAAGCTGGGTTAAATGTACACTGCTAAGTTTTCTGTACATAAATATAATTACAGAATTATCTTTAAAAAACAAAACAAAACAAGCCTGTGATATTGAGACCAGAAAGATGACTCAGCAGATAAAGGTACTTGATACCAAACATAACGCCCTGGGTCACACAGTGGAAACACCTCCGAAAGTTGTCCTCTAGTCCCTTTACAACAGTTGGCGCAAGCATATGCCCCACAACACAAAATAAATAAGTGTAAAAATTTTAAAAGCTCTTATAATTGGAAGCTTTCATTAAAAAACTATGGGAAGGGGCTGGAGAGATGGCTCAGTGGTTAAGAGCACTGACTGCTCTTCCAGAGGTCCTGAGTTCAATTCCCAGCAACCACATGGTGGCTCATAACCATCTGTAATGGAATCCAATGATGCCCTTTTCTGGTGTGTCTGAAGACAGTAGTGTACTCATATATATAAAATAAATAAATCTTAAAAAAAAAACAAAAGCAAAAATAATTTAAAAAAAAAAACCAAAAAACAACTATGGGAAGGCTTCAGTATTCTAAACATAAATTTAGATATAAAGCTACCTTAACATTAAGGGTAATGGTCTTTAAAAATGAGGTGACCAGTGCCTGTAAGTCCTTCGTGCACAGGTGCCATTTCAAGTGGTGACTGTAGTCCTTCCGCTGTTAAATTCCAAAGCCTTTATATGCAACACTAGTGTCATCCAAGAAGAACATGCTGAGAAAACAGTCATAACTCAGTAACAGCATCCTCCACTCAGCACGCACTAACAAACTTTAAAAATAGATACCACGAAACTTCTTTCAACAGGAAGTCAATGAAGTACTGCTAACTGATATCTACTAAAGCTGTTCTTTTAAAAGAGAGAGCCTGGAGTCATGGCACACATCTGTTATATCCCAGCATTTGTTAAAACAGGAAGATCTTTACTTCAAAAGCAGCCAGTATGTGTTATACAACAAAACCATACCCAAACCCATACACACAGAGAAATATATATGAATATAAAATATGAAAGGGATTTTCAATCAATATATCTAAAAATATCAATGATTTTTCCCTATTAAGTATATAGCATATCAGCTAGGCCTTTAATCCCAGTACTTGAGAGACAGAGGCAGATGGAACTCTTTGAGTTCCAGGCCAGCCTGGTCAACAGAGTGAGTTTTAGGACAGGCAGGGCTACATAAAGAAACTTTGTCTTGAAGAACAAAGCAAAACAAGAAAAAACAAAAAACAAAAAGAAAAACAAAGCAAAGCAAAAAGAGTATATATAATACCATACTCATGGTATAATTTATGTGACACTCCCACCCCCACTATATGGTGACAGTAGTTAAAGGAAACACTAACTTAATTCACCGAGAAGGCAGCAGCAGCCTACATGAATCTCCAACAACCCCTTCACACTTTATACTTTTACTGAATCAACCGTTATGTGTATGCACTAGGCAAGTCCTCCGCAACTGAGCTAATGCTCCAACAGAATTAGTTATTTTTACTTTATGTATATGAATATTTTGCCTGTATGCATGTATATGTACCATGTACATGCAGTGCCAGAGTAAGCCAGGAGGAGGAGCAGGATCCCTTGGAACTGGAGTAACAGCTGTTAGTCGACATGTGGATTATGGGAACTGAATTTAGTTCCTATCCAGGAGCATCAAGTGTTCTTAACCACTGAGCCATCTCTTCAGCTCCCAAATGAAATCTTAAAATACAGATCCTTTATTCCTGTCACATGCAACTCTGACCAAGAGCCAACAAAAAATATGGTCATATCCTAATTCACCTTTCTAAACAATACTCAATGTTCTCCCAAAATATTCTCTACTTTCCAAGCCCGCCTTTCATGGTGGAAGTACATCAATAGTACATGTATCTCTTCATGGTCAACATTTCCCCTTTTAATGCCAGACATCTAATTAACCTGAGGCTTGTGCATGAAAATGCTCTATTACTGAGCCATGCCCTAGTCCTTCCATGAGCTTGTTATTAAGTGTCAGAGCTGATCTGTGTGATTCAAGAGCTGGAGATCTCTATCTACTATGACACATATTTTTCCTTCCAATGACTAAGGTTATGGAACCTTGCCTGCTCTTCAGTGTTCTCAGATCCTACCTCCTTGGGTAGGGAAGAGAACAGTCACTCATCCATAGTTAATATCTATTCTTATCTTCTGAACAAACTATAACATCTTGTTTAGACCTTTCATGGCTCGATCATACCTGCTCTGTGATAACTGTCTTCCTTCCACCATTTGGATGACAATTCTTCAGGGCAGAAACAGAAAGTGTGTGGCACTCTGTATCTACATCTTACTTATCTCTAAGTTAGGTCTTACCCACCTATAAATAACTTATTAAAACACTCAACAGTACAGCACATGCTTTTGGGCAGGTACCCCCTCTGAACCAACCAACCCAAGACACCAGCATTAGAACAGTACCCTTAAAGAACCTGACATTTTTCCCAGGTCATACTTTCCCACACCCAACCCTGGACATCATAAGCCACTGTTCTTTTTATCTGCTGTGGTAGTTTCTTGATCTTTAATCGTTTTTTTTCATGACAGCTCTAGAGCACTGGTCAGTTTTTTGTATAATGCCCTCAACATATGTGTTTCTTTTTTCAACTAGGATTACGAATTCATGAAAAAAGAAGGAATGGGTGCCCTTTACACACGTCCCGGTATCTTGCTGGTATCATTCTGATCACTTAATTATAGTAATCTTAACCATGCTTCTTCACTGTGAAGCTATTACCAAAAAAGACTTACTTTTTCATGGGTATATTTTTTCCTAATTCCTTTGCAACAAATTCACTTAAATTTTAAAACAATATTATACATTTGAATTAAAGCATAGGCCAGATCACATAGTATACATCTGTAACCCCAGTATTCAAGAAGCTAGAAGGGGAATTGTGAATTTAAGGCCAGTACCATGGGTTGCATAGGAAGACCCTATATCAAAAATAAAAGCCACCATTGACACACATTTTGGAGATTAGTACCTTTGGTTTTTTCAGTGTAGCTAGAAAACACAAAATAGCTCAAGAATCATGTACTATGTTGTCTCTTACAGACCAGAACTTGTCTGTAGCTGAAAGGACAGGGTTTCTCTGGCAAGTCCTGGCTGTCCTGGAACTTAGGATGACTTTGAACTTGGAGATCCAACCTGCCTCTGCCTCCAGGTGCTGGGATTAAAGTCGTGCACCATCACTGCCTCCACCATAAGACTAATTCTATAAACCTCCTTTCACAAGGACAAACAAGGAAGCATCTTTTATGGCTACTAATGGCATGCATTTAAAAATACAGAGACAAAACAAAGTACACTGAACAGGAGACAGTTCTAATAGAATCTAATCAAATATGCAAAAAGTCTATCCAGTTATGATTAATTATTTAACTCCTGAGTACATAACACATTAAACATCAATTTCTATTTAAACACATGAGTTCCCTGAACAAACACATAATAACTACTGCTACCAAGTTTTTCTGTCCCCAAAGATTGGGGAAGAATGTGGATTTTTAAGATCAGTCTAAATCTAAGGGAGTGAATCAAAGTCAGAGAGTTTTCGTCATCAAGGCCATCTCATCAATTTAGAGTAATAGACCACACATATACTTTATAATTTTACATAACTTAGGAAGTTTCCTAGACTTGAAAGAATGGATGGGATTTCTACAGACAAAGGAGTCCAGGTGAAGCAAATGCTTCATTTGAGCAGTCTGGTGGGGCTGGGCAGTATCATGCAGCATGCGGCCAGACCACATGACACAGCGCGGTCATGGCAGCACGATAAAACAAAGCTAAGAGATTAAGGGATTTCACAAATGCAGTAGGGCAACACTGGGAAGTAAGATCTGCTTCAAAGCTGTAAATGACAGCCATAAGCATATGAAGAGGAAAACACTAAGGTAGAGAGATGACTCAGTGGAGTACTGCCAATGAAAGGTACATGAGCCATAAAATAAGACACTGCAGAACTCAGGCATGACTGAGGAGAAATGAGCCTACATGAGACTTTGCAACAGGAAAGAGGGTATTCTCAACAGCATAACTACACCTTCCCCCATGCTGGGGCTCACAGACACAACCTCTTGGCATGCTATCTCCCCAGATAAAAGTTCATTTATTTTTATATTTATTTTTAATT
This sequence comes from Tokudaia tokunoshimensis, assembly GCA_036184795.1. NCBI lineage: Eukaryota > Metazoa > Chordata > Mammalia > Rodentia > Muridae > Tokudaia > Tokudaia tokunoshimensis. The sequence continues at coordinate 45,366,348 of BTHU01000008.1, forward strand.
TAAGTGTATGTGTGTGAGAGCATACGCCATATGTGTTTAGGTACCCACAAGGACCAGAACTGGACATTGGAACCCTTGGAGCTGGAGTTACAAGTAGTTGTGAGCGGCCAGACACATGGGTGTTGGGGATAGAACTCAGATCCCCCTGGAAGGGATGGAAGCAAAAAGTGCTAATACTTTTAAAGGGCTTATGAGGTACCAGAACTTATACCAGATTTTTACTGCCATTTAATAGATTAAAAACAACAATAACAACAAACAAAACTCAACATAACACACGCACACACACAAAATAACCAGGCAGGGACAAGTTCAGGGCAAGAGTCAATTTCAACAGCAGATGATCATTATCACTGCGTTACACTAACACAATTAAGGAAAAAACCATATGCCCATAGGAATCAGTGTTTGAATAGAGAGAAGGTTCTATATCCAAAGGAGCTCTCTGTGAAAGATCTCAAAGACATTAACATGGCAATAACTCACAAGTAAACTTGGAATGAGATAACAGGAAAAGAAAGCAATGAGTCCATCTGCTAATGCTCTTAAACAGTTACTAAACCCACTTACCATCATCCTTCACGCATACCCCTACATATATGTGTGTGCCAACACAAACATCACTGGTGACAGGTTTTTTTATGTTCGGTTTGTTTGAAGACAAGAGTTTCTCTGTATAACCCTGGCTGTTCTAGAATTCGTTCTGTAGATCAAGCTGGCCTTGAACGCAGAGATCTTCCTGCCTCTGCCTCCGGAGTGCTAGAATTAAAAGCATGTGCCACCACCACCTGGCTAGTGACAGTTTTCCAAAGGAATTTGTACTGAATATTTCCTGCAACAGCTTATTTTATTTTTTAAAATTTATTTTTATTTTATGAGTGGTTTTCCTGCATATATATCTGTGTACCATGTGAATGCTTGGTGCCTGAGAAGGCCAGAAAATTTTGTCAGATCTTCTGAAACTAGAGTTTCAGGGGGTTGTGAGCCTCAATATGGGTATTGGGAATGAACCCAGGTCCTCTAGAAGAGCAACTAGTACTCCTAATCATCAAGTCATCTTTCCAGCCTCCACAAGTCTATTTTTATCTTGCATGACATTTGTTCGTAAATACAAAAGTAATTCATTTCATTACTTGCATAATCATAGTATATGAAACAAAGAAACATAAATATGTTCTCTTCAGAGCCAGGCATAGCGGCATGGCACATGCTTCAATCCCAGCACTTGGGAGGCAGAGGCAGGTAGATCTCCAGTTTGAGGTCACAGCCTAGTTTACAAAGTGAGTCCAGGACAGCCAGAGATGGTTAAACTCAAAAACCCTATCCCGAAAAACCAAACCAAAAGTTATTTTCAGGGGCTCTATGGGCACTTTATGTGCATGGTATGCTTATATGCATGCAAGAAAAATAATCATATACAGAAAATACATTTTTTAAAATGTTATTTCCATCTATCAATACAACTTTTTAAAATTTTCTGAATGCTTATGGGCACAGTGGATAGCTTGGTAGTACAGTACCTGTCTAGCATGTATGAGCCCTAGGTTAGATCCCTAGCTCTGCTTAAAACCCAGTAAAGCTAAAGTGACTATTCATTGTTAACCTAGTTAAGTGATAAAAACACGTATTTTTTATGCGAGAATGTGTTTGTGTGGAGGCCAAAGGTCAATCACAGGTGTTGCTCCCCAGGAACTGTTCACCATGTGTGAGACAAGGTCTTTCCTTGGGACCTTACACTTGCCAATTCAGCTAGACTGGTATCCCTAGTACTGATGACAAACACAAGCCACCATACCTGGCTGTTTATGCAGGCGCTGGATCAAACTTGGATCTTCACTGCTCATGTGGCTAGCATTCTATCTCTTTAGTATGCATGCACAGACACACACACAGACACACACACCAGTATCACATAGTATCACAAAATATGTAATTATAAATTAGGTTTTATGCAAGAATACAGTTTTTTAGGTTTATCTGTTTTGCTTGTTTTACATTTATCTCCTCATCAAGATGGCCTGGAACTCACTATGTAGCCAAAGATGATCTTGAACTTCGGATCTGATGTGTACCTTTCTATACTTGCTTTTGTTTTTAACCGACAGATCAAACCTAAGGCTTTATGTATGCTAGGCAAGCATTCCTCCACTAAGCTATAACCCAGTCCCACATGGACACTTTACAAACATACTAATAAAATTTGCTACAATAATATACTACAGCCTAGAAAAACAGCTTCATCTTTTTGTGCTGTCTTCATGTCAGTCCATTATTACCCTTGTATAGCCCACCACCATCTATCTCATCCTAAGTCCTGAATCTGATTAAACGGTCTATGTTGCTTGACAATTAGCTAGCTAGGACCCAGGGTGTGTGTCCCTAGTGTTCCACCCCACCCCACCCCCATCAGAAGTAAGAGTTCCTCCTCAACAGACTCTAGGGACATGGCAGAGGAATCCCATCCGGGCAATCCAGCTTCCCTGCCAGGCACCAGATCTTCCTCTACACTGCCTTCACCTTATCTCTCTGGGTCATGTCTTTCTAACCTGTCACTGTGTTCCTGAGTAAAAAGGACTAAAACAATGGGGCCTGCTGGGAGATAAATCTCCTAATGCAGTGACTAACAATTAAATAGTTATTTAGCCCTGTCTAGGCCAAAGTTAATGACAAGAGAACTAAGACCACTGTCAACACAAACAGCAAAGGAAGGCTGTCTTTCCTAGGATGCTATTCAGTCATGCTCATGGAAGTTAAGAGCAGAAGAAAAGGAATGGCCTCATTATTATCTGCTCCACCTTAAAAGACCTAACTATTTCCTATAAATAACCAGAGAAAATACCATTAAAAACAACAATGATACAAGTTAAGGAACATAAAATCTAAATACTTAAATTGCAACCACCCAGATACATCTTGTTATACATTAGGCTGGAGGACTGGCATGTAAAAGGAATAGAGGGAAAGAAAAACCACCAGTGAAAGCTTTTTATTCAGTTTCCTTAATAATTTAATACACTGGACTTAAGCTTTCTGAAAATGTTTCAAATTCAGTGCATGGCAAATACAAATGAAAAGGAAGGCGGCACTGCTCCTACCTCTCCTGCTACCAAGCATCCCGGCAGCCTCGCTGGCTCTGTACACCTCCTGGCTGGCAACGGCCTTCTGTGATCAGCTTCTTTAACACACTCTCATTTAAATGCAGTTGTAGACCTCACAGGCATTATGGGTTCAGAGCAATTCTTAGCGGGCACAATTAGAGCAAAGTGAGTAGAGAAAGCCTTTGCACATTTTACTTGACATTCGCTGTTCGCTTCTCTATAGTGCTCTGGCTTTATAAAGTATCATTGGCACTTGGGCAAGCAGAACAGAGTGACTTCATAGTCTCTCCTACCTGCATCTTGATCAAGCCTGTATTCTAACCAGAAGTACCTCGACTGGAACTGTTATGTGACTGCACATTCCTATGGTAAAACACACTGCTGAATATGCTTGTGTTCAGCCAACATACCTTTAAAAAGTCCATTAGAGAATGTTTTAACTTCTCTCAGTTTGTGTACTTTAGTATTTAATCAGATGTTTCAAAGGTGCTGCCTGCTGGTGGTGGTGCACACCTTTCATCTCAGTACTCAGGAGACAGGGGCAGGCAGATCTCTCAAAATTTGAAAGCAGCCTGGTCTAATCTATATAGTAGGTTCCAGGCTATGTAGAAAAACCCTGCCGCCTCCCAAACAAACAAAAAACCAAAACAACAAAAAGAAAAAGAGAGTCAAGCAGTGGTGCCCCCACGCCTTTAATCCCAGCAAAGACAAGTAGATTTCTGAGTTCGAGGCCAGCCTGGTCTACAGCATGAGTTCCAGGACAGCCAGGGCTACATGGAGAAACCCTGTCTCAAAACCAAAAAAGAAAAAAAAAAAGAAGGAAGAGGAGGAAGAGAGGGTGAGGGTGTGTGTGTGTGTGTGTGTGTGTGTGTATAGTAATGGCTCAGCAGTTAAGAGCACTGGCTGTTCTTCCAGAGGACCCAGGTTCAATTCCCAAGCACCTACATGGCAGCTCACAACTGTCTGTAATTCCAGTTCCAAGAGATCCTCATACAGACATACATCCAGGCAAAACACCAATGCACATAAAATAAAATAAATGTTGAGGCTCAACATTAAAAGAGGGCAACATCTGGAGTTTATGGAAGTTATAAAAAAGTTAAGTGCATGGAAGTACCTGGAAGATATAAAAGGATTCAAATTCAGGGCCTGGAGAGATAGCTCAGCAAGTAAAGACACTTGTGGTGAAAGCCTGGCAAGTTCAATCTCACGTGAAGGTAGAAGGAAAAAAAGCTGACTCCACAGAGCTGTCCTCCAATTTCTAATGAGTATCAAAGTATGCCTTCATATTGCGTACATGCAGTAATAATACAAATTTAAAATAACTAACTTCAACCTCAAAAGCTGAAATTTTCTATTATTTTTTAATAAGACAGGATTTTACCTCCATGTGTTTACATACAGCCCTTGTAAGCCTGGTGCCCACAGAGGTCGGAGAAAGGTGCCAGATCCTCTGGGACCAGAGTTACAGACAGCTGCCGTGTGGGTGCTGAGATCTGAACCCAGGTCCTCTGGAAGAGCAGCCAGTACTCTAACCCACTGAGCCTTTTTACTTATTTATTACTTTCTGTATACAGATGTTTCGCCTGCATGGATATCTATGCACCATATGCAGACCTGGTGCCCTCAGAGCCCAGAAGAATACATCGGGTTCCTTGAAATTAGAGTTACAGACAGCTGTGAGCTGCCATATGTGTGCTGGTAATCAAACCCAGGTCCTCTCAAAGAGCAGCCAGTCTTCTTAAACCACAAAGTCATCTCTCCAGCCTCAGAAATGAAAATTTAAATGGGCAGATTAACAGCAAATACTTTAGAGCAGTGGTTCTCAACCTCTCTAATGCTGTGACTCTTTAATACAGTTCCTCATGTTATGGTAACTCTCAACCATAAGATGATTTTTCTTGCTACTTCATAACTGTAATTTTGATAGTGTTGTGATCATAATGTAAATATCTGATATATAGGGTTATCTGATAAGTGGCCCTTAGCTGAGAACCAATGCTTTAGTAGAAAATAACAGTAAGCTGAAGAGAGTAATAGAAACTATCTAAAATAAAACACTAGGGAGGGGATGGCTATAGTAGCAGTGGCCAGTGGAACGTTAAGCAGCCAAAAATACATGCAAGCAGTCTCCTGAAGGAGAAATAGGAGACAGAAAACTTGAAGAAAATAGTTGACAACAGCTTTCCCATGTGTGACAAAAACTGAAATCTCAACAGCACTGGAGGCAGCTACCACAGAATGTTAACACTATGACAAACCTATGCTTTGGGCTAAGGAGAAAGATCAGTGCTGGGAAAAGCACTTGCCACCAAGCATAGCCAACTGAGAGTTTGACCCCCTCAGACCCACATGCTGAAGGGACAAAACCTACTCCTTCAAGCTGCCCTTCTCACCTCCACATGTGTGCCATGACATATATGTGCAAACATAAATTAATTTAGAAGTATATGAATACAATATTTCTCAAACCCTTTCAGACAGTCTGAAATACTAAAATTACCTCTGTAACAATATTACACACATGACTTGCCTTTTCCACTCTAGTGACATCCGCATTCAAGGCACCCAGGAAACAGTGGGCAAGACTACTCGATCCAGACAAAATCAAGACAACACACCAAACTATATATGCAGTCAGCAGCTGTATTCTTTAATGATGACTTAAAATATACTGCTTGCTTGCACTTAAGAATTTCCTTAACAGGATCTTGCAATATGGCTCAGTGATTAAATGTGCTTGTCACAAATCTTGACAACACAAGTTCAATCCCTACAACTCACTCTAAATTACTTGAGCCATGGCACATGTATCCACACATACACATTATAAACACACACACACACACACACTTTCTGAATCTCTTTAATGAAGCAGACATCTTTCCCACCTCCCCCGAGACAGGGTTTCTCTGTGTAGCCCTGGCTGTGCAGGGTCTCAGTCTGTAGACCAGGCTGACCTCAAATTCAGAAATCCACTTGTCTGGGATTAAAGGCGTGCATGCACCACCACTGCCCGGAAAAGCAGACATCTTTATTACCCGTTAGATCCACGATGAAGTGCTTTGTTTCTTTAGAATTCTATGTGACACAACGAGAAGAACACCAAGTTCTGTTGCAACATGGTCGACCTTAGGAAAGTACTTACACAATGCAACAGTGATGCAGGCTTTTTTAAAGACATTTTTTTCTTAAAGCCATATAAGCTATTTCCAGCACACAACATCAACAAATCATATAACCATCACCACTATCCATTTCCAGATTTATTTACGTTTCCTTTTTCTTTTATAGTACTTACTCTTTGATAATTTTACACATGTATATATACATTTGACCATATTCCCTCATCCTTATCTTTTTGAGACAGAACACCATGTAATGATGTATCTTGGGCTGGGCTAAAACTTTCTATCTAGTAGAGAATGACCTTCAGTTTCTCTGGTCCTCCTGAGTGCTGAAAGACTACAGGTGGGCACTACAATGATGGGATTAATTTGTTAAGACAGGCCCGCTGGGCAGTGGTGGCACGCGCCTTTTAGTCTCAGCACTTAGGAGGCAGAGGCAGGCTGATTTCTAAGTTCAAGGCCAACCTGGTCTACAGAGTGAGTTCCAGGACAGCCAGGGCTACATAGAGAAACCCTGTCTCAAAAAAACAAAACAAAAAAGACAGGCCCTAGCCTTGCAGCACACACTGGCTTTGAACTTGCAATGAGCACAGTAAGTGCAAGAATTTCAGGAATGTGCTTCCATGCTCCCATTTCCAGAACTTCTCATCTATCCTAGCTGTATGATCATTAAGCTGAAACTACCATCCCCCTTTTAGTTCCCAATAACTCTATTATACCTGTCTTTATAAATCTGTACATTCTAAATATCTCATAAGTAAAATCATAAAACATCCTTTTGTATCTGGCTTATTTTAATCAGCAAAATGTCTTCACAATTAATCTGTGTTGTAGCTTGTATATGAATTCTGCCCCTTCCTACGGGTGAGTATTTAACCTCTCCAGGCCAGTGAGTAAGATGGCTTGGACAGAGATGCCTGCGCACAAGACCTGAATGTGACCTCAGATCTCTGGACACCACAAGGGAGGAAAGAACCAACTGCTGAGGTGTGTGTGCACATAGAGTAATACAAATTTAATTTTCCTAGCATTCTACACAATATATTAAACATATCCCCTCCCCATTCTCATACCCTAGATATTTTGTCATTATGCACATGACTTTATGTGACTATACAAAAGTCTAGGAACCACAAATGAAAGAAAACAATGATATGCATATGGCTTTCTACAATTGGTTTAACTCACTTATTAATAATACTGCCTTCATTTGCATTCATCTTTCTTGAAATGACAGAACTTCATTTTTCTTTTTTTTTTTAAAGATTTATTTATTTATTATATGTAAGTACACTGTAGCTGTCTTCAGACACACCAGAAGAGGGCGTCAGATCTCATTACAGATGGTTGTGAGCCACCATGTGGTTGCTGGGATTTGAACTCAGGACCTTTGGAAGAGCAGTCGGTGCTCTTAACCACTGAGCCATCTCTCCAGCCCCTCATTTTTCTTTATGGCTGAAAAAGTTTCACTGCAAATGGCACACTTTGGTTATTTCCTATGTTGGTCATCTTGGCTGGCTCTGTACCTTAGCTCTGGATAGCGCTCAGTGAATGCTATGCTCAAGAAGTTCTCTGAATGCCGACCTCAGAAGCTTGGGCAAACCCCAGACAGAGAGGGTAACTGTGCACCAACATTTCATTTGTCCGTTTATCTGCTGATAAATGTGGACTGTCGCCGGGCGGTGGTGGCGCACGCCTTTAATCCCAGCACTTGGGAGGCAGAGGCAGGAGGATTTCTGAGTTCGAGGCCAGCCTGGTCTACAAAGTGAGTTCCAGGACAGCCAGGGCTACACAGAGAAACCCTGTCTCGAAAAAAACAAACAAACAAACAAAAAAAAAACAAATATGTGTCCCACTTCTGCTTGTCACAAACACTTCTGCAATGAACATGGATATACAAATATCTGATCAAGTTCCTGCTTACAGTTCTAGAAATATATGTCTAAGAAAGTTAGAAGATGATATGCTAATTCTCTGTTCAACTTTTTGAAGAAATGCCAAACTTTTCTATATGACTGAACAGTTTTTCATATCCATTAATGAATCATGATTCTAGTCTCTACATCCTCACCAGTATTTACTTTCCTTTTCTGATGATACACATCCTAATGAGTGTGAAGTAGTACCGTGGCTTTTATTTATATTTCCCTAACAGTTGACTGTGACACACACCTATCTTTCATGAGCTTATATAAGTCCATATAAATATTTTAAACCTGTGTGTGATCAACCTCAAATGTTGTTCCTTGGGATCCATCTTTCTTTTATTTTTTCTTTACCTTCCCCTTCCTTTCCTTTGCCTTCTCCTTTCCCCTTTCCTTCCTTCCTTTTTTGGAGACAAAGTCTCACTATGTAGCCCAGACTGGCCTCCACCTTACAGAGAGCCTCTGCATCCTGAGGACTGTGATTAAAGGTACTCAACACCATGCCCACCTCATCCATATTATTTTTTGAGACAGTCTCTTGTTAGGACCTGGATGTCTACACCTCCCCAGCTCCAGGACGTTTCCATGTCCCTTTCCATTGATAGTGGAGACTGAATTTGACCAACTGAGCCTCTGGCTCCTTCTTTCAGATAAAACTGTCTGCTCTCATGATTTTAAAGACCCCCTGAACCCAATTTCTTTCTTTATTCTAAGTCGTCCCTCTGAGCCCAAATCCTAATCATATTCCCAATTGTTTATTTAACCTCTCTTTAAATGGCTCATAAAATTTCAAATTTTGGTCAGATATGATAGTGCAAGCCTTTAATCCCAGCTCTTGGGAGGCAAAGGCAGGTGGATCTCTGTGAATTCCAGGCCAACCAATGCTATACATTGAGACCCTGTCTCAAAAAAACAAACAAATCTCAAACTTAACACATGCCCCAAATGAAACTCTTTGCTTCTTCCTGTACTTTTATCCTGAGTTCTCTGCTATAATAAATGTGGCACAGTCAGCATAGTTCGTGAAACTAGAAGCCATTTTCAATTCTTCCATCATCTTTTTCTAGACTCCACTTCCCAATGTGTCAACAATTCTTACTAATTTTAGCTCTAATCTATTTATCTGTTTTTCTTTCAACTTCTTCCTCTCTTCTCTACTTCCATTACAGCCACAGCCACAAACCTTTATCTGTTTTATAGACAGCAACTGATACCGTCATTGTAAAATACCAACCAGGTCACATGCTTTGCCCTTGTTTGAAACCTCAGTGGCTTCCACGGTTCTGTCCACTTTTTCCCACTCAGACACCTGTCCAAGCACTAGACCTGGTGTGCTTCCTTTAAAACAACAAACTCTGCCCACTGCTATTCCTTCCACTAAACACCAGTCATGATCGTCATCTCTCTCTGCGACTGAAAAGATAGGCACATGTTCTCACCCCCTCTCCAAAATGCAAGAAACATGTTCCCCATATGACTAGAAATCGTTTCTCACCAAGGCTAAATAACTCTTAAACACTGAGATAGCTGTAGTTCATTATCTATCAGTAGTATTTAGCACATGTTCTGAAGAAACATGTTCTAAGAAAGAACTACAGGTGTGCAAACATGACCCAGTTTGTGAAGTAACACCATTCCTTTGGAGGAAAATTCAAAAGTGGACTAAGGAATGTGCTTTGAGCCAGGTGTGGTGGCACACTTGTTTAATCTCAACACTCAGGAGGCAGAAACAGGCAGATCTCTGAATTCCAGGCCAGCTAAGGTCTTATTGAGAGACCCTATCTTAAAAAACAAAACAAAATCTTGCTTTGCAAATTATAAAGACAGCTTCATCAGTCAACCAGTTTCTTTTTTTTTTTTAATGAATACTTTTTTCTTTTTTCTTTTTAAGATTTATTTATTATATGTAAGTACACTGTAGCTATCTGTCTTCAGACATTAGATCTCATTACGGATGGTTGTGAGCCACCATGTGGTTGCTGGGATTTGAACTCAGGACCTTCGGAAGAGCAGCCAGTGCTCTTAACCACTGAGCCATCTCTCCAGCCCAGTCAACCAGTTTCTATCAGCCCTTCTCTATCTTGTTCCTGGCCAAGTGCTACCACAAAGCACTTAACACTACCATAGTCTTCTACAGATGAGCTTTTAGTTAGGTCTGAATTTTTCCAAATTATACAAGATAAGCAAAAGATAGGACTAACTTAACAAAAAAAAGTATAATCTATAATGAGTATGAGCCAGTTTTAAAAATCCAGTTACACTCTATAACCAGACCCTTTCAGCTTCTATTCAGACATAATCAATTACTCTATAGTTCACCAAAGCTGAAACTATAACTCAGGGTGCTGCTGACACAGGGCAGTGAGGAAGGCCTGTGGTAGGAAGCCAGCACTGGAAAAGCCCAGGAGTGAATCTGAACCTTTACATCATAAAGGAAAACCTACAATAAATGAATGAACTCATAACCAAACAAACACAAGAGCTAAACTAATTTTTAAAAAAAAAGTGAAAACAACAACAAACACAGTCCTTGATCCCAGCACTCAGAAGGCAGAGCCAGGAGAATCTCCATGAGTCTGAGACCAGCCTAGACTACAGATAGAGTTCCAGGACACCCAGGACTGTTACTCAGAGAAACACTGAATTAGGTAGTACGGAGGGAAGGGAGTTTGGAGACAAGGGCTCTTTAGCACAGCCTGTTCTATAAATCCAGTTTGGCTTTGAGTTCACAGTCTTGCCCCTGTTACAGCTCCCAGAATGCTGGATGGTAAGCATGCTGCACTACACTTGTCTAGCCCAGACCATAGTCTTAAAAGTACAAAGTACTATTAGACTTCATCAAAGTTTAAATATTTTGTTTCCGCAAAAGATATTAAAGTGAAAAGACATACAGAATGAGAGCAAAATCTTACAAATCATTTCTCCCAGCATAGATAATACAATACTAGTTCAGTAGGCAGACTATGTAAAGAATATTTACAACTCACAGGTAAAAGGTGAACACAATTTTAAAATGAGTAGAAGGCCTAAGAACCACGGGGTCTCCAGTACTGAAAACAATAAAAACAAACAGCTGAGGTCAGGCATAGATATGGTGGCTTACACCTTTAATTCCAGCATTCAGGCCAGCCTGGTCTACATAGAGACCCCATCTCAAAACAAGCCAACAACAAAAAGACATAAACTTTGGGGGGGGCGGGGAGCAAAAGTGGTACATGCCTCTAACTGTACAACTTGGGAGGTGAAGCAGGAAGATCAAGAGTTCAAAGCCATCCTCATCTACATATTTAGTTCTAGGATGTCTCCAAGAGAACAGGAAGCGGAGAGAGAGTTCCTCGGTTAATGGCACTACCTGCTCATCCAGAGGACCCGAGTTTGGTCAGCCACATCAAGATGGTTCACAGTGGCCTCATAACTCTAGCTCTGGAGAATACAACTCCCTCCAGAGCACCACATAACATGCATATATACATAAATAAAAGCAAAGGAAAATTTAATTAAAAAAAAAAAAGCAGCCGGGCGGTGGTGGCGCACGCCTTTAATCCCAGCACTTGGGAGGCAGAGGCAGGCGGATTTCTGAGTTCGAGGCCAGCCTGGTCTACAGAGCGAGTTCCAGGACAACCAGGGCTATACAGAGAAACCCTGTCTTGCAAAACCAAAAAAAAAAAAAAGCAAAGGATTTGAATAGGTCTTTCTTCAAAGATCCGCAGGCACATGAAAAGATGATTCACTATGGAAATGTATTGAACAGATACTGCTTTCCACTACATAGCTATAGAATAGCTACAAGTAACAAGTGCTGGTAAGCCCTTAGAACCTTATTCTACTGCTAGTAGAGTGTATGCTGAGGCTGCTCTGTAAACAGTCTGAAGCTTCCTCAAAAAGTTAAAAAAGAATTGCTCTATAACTCAGCAGTTCCCCTCCCAGGATGTAGCAAAGAGAACTGAAAATAGCATGCAAAAATCTGTACACAAGTGTTCATAGCAATAATACTTATAATAGCTAAAAAGTATAAACTCAAATATCTATAAACAAAATGTTCAAACAGAGTGAAATTAACTCAAAATGAATGAAGTAATATGTATGGGAGCTCACACCTGCAGTTCCAGTCCTCAAGAGGCTATGGGGGACTTGATTTGAACACTCAAGACCAACCTGGGCTGCATAGCAAGTTCTAGGACAGCCTAGGCTACAGGGCGCACCTGTCTCAGCTAGCTTCTCTCCCCATCCCAAAAGGAAAAGTATGGATACATGCTATAAATATGGACAAGTTGTAAAACCATGCTAAATTAAAGAAAGCAGACACTAAATAATGGTCATTGTTATAGAATGGTCACATTATAGAGCTCCACTTATATGAAATGTATTTTATATAAAATGTCTACATCAGTCCAATCTACAGATAAAGAAAATAAATATTAATGACTGGCCTAGAAGCAAGCTTGACAAAGTGATTACTAATGGCTATAGGATTTCCTTTGGATCACTGAAAATGTTCCGAAGTTAAATTGTTGTGGCAGTTGTATGTCTTTATAAATACAACCAAATGGAAGGAACTGTATACTTTAAAAGAGCTTTCCTGTTGTGCTTTCTACTGCTGTGAGGATAAAAAAGAAAATGAAAAGAATAAAGCCAGGCACACATCCTTTAAAAAAAAAAAGATTTATTAATATATGTAAGTGCAATGTAGCTGTCTTCAGACACACCAAAAGAGGACATCAGATCTCATTACAGATGGTTGTGAGTCACCATGTGGTTGATGGGATTTGAACTCAGGACCTTTGGAAGAGCAGTTAGTGCTCTTAACTGCTGAGCCATCTCTGCAGCCCAGTGGCACACATCCTTGATCCCAACACCTAGGAGCCAGAAGGAGGATCTCTGTAAAGTGTTTATTTTACCTTCCAGTTTACAGTCCAGTGGTTCTCAACCTGCTGGTCATGACCATTTTTACATACCACTATCTCTAAAAATATTTATATTATAAGGCATGACAGCAGTAAAATTACAGTTATGAAATGGCAACAAAAATAATATTATGCTCATGTGGGGTGGGTAGGTTCTCCACAACATGAACAAATGTATTAAACATTGAAGCATTAGGAAGGTTCGGAACCACAGTTACAGTCCATCACTGAGAGAAGTCAGGATGGGACTCAAAGGCAGGAACTGAAGAGGCCATGAGTGAGTGCTGTTTATTGGCTTGCTCAGCTTCCTTTTTGTTTTTTGGAAAAAAAAAATTAGGACCATCTGCCTAGGACTGACCAAAGTAGGTGGGATCTTCCCACATCAACCATTAATCAAGAAAATACTCCAGAGCCAGCCTATCTGATAGAGACAGTTTTCTTAACTGAGGTTCCCTCATTCCAGACAAATGACTCTAGCTTGTGTAAAGATGATTAAAAACTAATCATCACAGAGCTCTGTAGTGCATGAATCAAACATGTATAATTTTCTTTTTAAAAGTCTGGGGCTGCCGGGCGGTGGTGGCGCACGCCTTTAATCCTAGCACTTGGGAGGCAGAGGCAGGCGGATTTCTGAGTTCGAGGCCAGCCTGGTCTACAGAGCGAGTTCCAGGACAGCCAGGGCTATACAGAGAAACCCTGTCTCGAAAAACCAAAAAAAAAAAAGTCTGGGGCTGGAGAGAGGGCTCAGTGGCTAAGAGCACTGGCTGTCCTTCCAGAGGACATGGGTCCAACTCCCAGCACATGCTGGCTCGCAACTGTAGCTCCAGTTCCAGAGGCGGGTGCAACATCCTCTTCTGGCCATTGTGAGCAATGTATACCTTCGGTACACAGACATACATGCAAGCAAAAACACCCATAAACATAAAAGATAAAAACAAAACCAAAGAAGTCTGTAACCAGTCAAAACATAAACCAGAAGCCCATGATTCATATTTTGAAATTGAGACAGGAATTAATAGAAACAGTAAAATTGTCCAATTTGGATAAGAACAATTTATATACTTTGTTATATAGTATACATTTACATTTAGTCATTGCAAATGCATATGAAAATACTTATTTTAGCCATGTCAAATTACATGCTTCATGTGGTATTATGTATTAATATATAATAATCTATGTTTACTCTATTATAAAAAAACACAAGACAATAAAAGCTGGGGTTGAGGATGTAGCCCCTTGGTAGAGTACATGCACAACACCCTTGGCTAGATCCCCAGCACCACATAAACATGGTGTGATGCTGCATGCCTGTGACTCCAGAACTCAGCAGGTGAAGACAGAAGGATCAGAGATGGTCAAGTCATTCTCCACTCTGTGGTGAGTTCAAGACCTGCCTGGGATACATGAGACCCTTCTCCAAAAATGTAGAAGAAAGAACTCTCAACAACCCACAATGAAAGCACTATTATTTCATGCACTGGATGAGGAAATAGAAACAACATAGCTAAAAAAAGTGGCTAAGAAAAGATTAAAACCCTACAAGTTGGCTTTAGAGTTTAACTACTTAGCCAGTATACTATACTGGCTCTCAGTATTGTGGTGATTTAAGAGAAAATGCCCCCCATAGGCTCATAGGGAGGGGCACTATTAAGAGGTATGGCCTTGTTGGAGGGGGTGTGGCTTTGTTGGAAGAAGTGAGTCACTAAGGGGGTGGACTTTGAATTCTCAAATGCTCAAGCCAGGCCACTGTAGCATTTACATCCAGCCTGACAACCTGGATGTAGCCCTTTCTGTAGTACCATGTCTGCCTGCATGCTGCCATGCTTCCCACCACGACGGTAATGGACTAAACCTCTGAACATGTAAGCCAGTCCCAATTAAATATTTTCCTTTATAAGAGTTGCTGTGGTCATGATGTCTCTGCACAGCAGTGAAACTCTAAGACAGTTCTTATAGGTAGCACACCAAGCACTGCTCAGTATGCTCTAAGAAGAAAGGAAAACACAGCTTCTATTTCATTATAAAAAAATTCTCTTAGAGCTGACAAGTTGGCTCAGTGGGTAACGAAAGACACTTGCCACGAAGCTTCATGGCTTGCTGCCTTGCCTGATGACCTGAGTTCAATCCCTGGAATCCACCTGGTGGAAGGAGAGAACCAACTCCAGCAAAATGTTCTCCAGTCTATACACAGACACACACACTACACCATGCATGCTTACATGTGCACTTACATGTACACATAAAAATAAATGCATTTAAAAAAATTTTTAAATGTACTTAGATGGGTACAGTGGCATGCTTATATTTTCAGTTACTTGTTTCAGAAACAGAAGGACCACTTGAGCCGCAGTATCTGGAGCAGTCTGAACAAATACAGCAAAAGCCCAGCTCAGCCCCAATATATATATAACTGAGTGCTCTTTTTTAAAGGTAGAAACTCTTGTAGGGACTGATTATCTAAAAGACAGTCTAGAGTTAAACCAATCCTACAACCTGACGCCCGTGTACTTCCCTCACCTAACTCCTGTAATTCTAGCCAAACCAGACTTCCCACATTCTCTGAACACACAGTTGGCAGCAGGCTCTTACCAATGTGTTAAAGGCTGACTTCTCTGCCTAGACCAGTGGTTCTCAACTTCCTAATGCTGTGACCCTTTAACACAGTTCCTCATGTTGTGGTGACCCCCAAGTATAAAACTATTCCATTGCTACTCAGTAACTGTAATTTTTCACTGTTGTGAATCCTAATGTAAATATCTGATATGCAGGATATCTGATATAAGACCCCTGTGAAAGGGTCCTTGAAGGCTCCCAAGGGGCAGTGATCCACTGGCCTAGACTATTCCTACTCATCCTTCAAAATCTAGTTCAGATTAACATTTCCTGTTTCACCTCTGATGCCATCCAAAACTACATTACATATCTCTATTAAATCCTTGAAATATTACGTTATCTTTCAACTGGACAGAACCCGTGAGCTAGTTAATTCTTTTCTGGTAGGTGTTTCCAACAGGCAAGCTAGTAGCATGCCATGCAACCTAACTGCATTTGATGACAGGGCAGCTACCGAGCATGTGTGAGGCCCTGGGTCCATTCCAACACCAAGGGAGGGCAGGCATGGTTCAGCAGATAAAGGTGTTTGCTGACAAGTCTGATGATCTGAGTTTAATACCCAAAATCCACAAGGTGGAGAGAGAGAATCCTTACCCATACATTATACAGACATTCTCTCTCTCTCTCTCTCTCTCTCTCTCTCTCTCTCTCTCTCTCTCTCTCACTTACACACACACACACACACACACACACACACACACACACACACACCCCATACTTAACAAAAAGGAATCAAGCCACTGGCTTTTTTACTCTTATCTGACACTTGTGATTTATCAAGCTGCTGCGGCTTCTGCAAAGATCTGATCTTTTCTCCTCAACCTCAGCCTAGCCTCTTTCGAATGCTCATCTACCCACGAACGCCTGTTATCTTTAGGGATTTCAAGGTCTACTGCCTGCAACCTTTCTCAGGAGTGTAAATCACTCTTTCACAGATAAATCTACCTGACCCAATGATGGTCAAATACCTACCAAGACCCTTTCTATCAAATGTGAGCTTTCTACTCCCATTAAAATAAAAGTCAAAGCAGCTCAACTATTGCTAGCATTCCCATTCTGACAGTCACAGACCTGAGTTAATATTTGTGTAGTATGTCTCCATTACCTAGGCTGGGAATTCTCCTCATACATCCTTTCTTTTCCCTCCTTGAAGAGGCTGATAGTCTGCTTAGTTTTCTTCATCAAATTCTCCATGAACACCCTGAAATACTCATTTTCTCCAAGCGTCTCCATCTTCCCCTCATATCTTGACAAGACAGTGCGGAGATGCTGGTAGGTGTCAGGCAGCAGGTCTAAGATATATGGTGGGCTGTTCTTGAGTGCCAGCTTTGGGTTTTGACACAACCGCACCACCTGCAACAGAGGGAAAAGACTGTTACTCAGAACCTTAAGGACAACTTTCCTTTTTGTGCTATGAGCTATGAAATATGTGCTGTTTACATAAATATGAAAGATACATGAGGATAAGAAATGATCTGTAACCCAATGTCATAGGCAATTATTCTGTACTAGTGGTCCTCCTACAAAGATAGGTGCTTCCTGAGTTACTGAAGTTACATGTATGTGTGTGCATGGGTTGGAACATGTACATATAAGTGCATTTTAGTGAATTCCAGGCCAGCATGTTCTACACAGTTAGTTGAGAGAGAGAAGAGAAGAGAAGAGAAGAGGAGAGAGAGAGAGAGAGAGAGAGAGAGAGAGAGAGAGAGAGAGAGAGAGAGAGAGAGAGCGCGCAAGCGCCTGTCTCAAAAGAAAAACATATAAACTCTAAAAAATTGTACACTATGAACACAAAGTTCCATGCCTAGAAAAGTATACTGGGATACACATACAAGAATGCACAGAATGCCGGGCAGTGGTGGCACACGCCTTTAATTTCAGCACTTGGGAGGCAGAAGTAGACAAATTTCTGTGAGTTCAAGACCTGCCTGGTCCAGAGAGTTCCAGGACAACCAGGGCAGCAGAGAAACCCTGTCTGGAAAAAACAAAACAAAACAAAAAAAAGTGTGCAGAACAAGATCATCACAAAAACTGGAACAACCCACATATAGAGAACATGGGTGCCGCCCTCCTAACCACACACATGTATTATGGACACATACATTATGGTGTATTTACTACAATACAGTACTATTTAGCAATGAGAATGCATTATCCTAACTGCATCATGAATGCCTCTCTCAAAACTGATCTAAACAAGAAAAACACAATGAAAATGAGGTGGAAACTTCTAGTTCTTTGGAAAGTCAGTTATGTCAAATGATGTTTTGCTGGGGCACACAGGGGAAAGGATGTCTTGCTGCAGCAGACAAGTGAAAGGATGTTTGGATATAGCAAACACACGAAAGGACGCTTGATGAAGGAATATATATATATATATATATATATATATATATAACCCCACAGGTAGTCAAGAGAATTGAGCACTGGTTTGATTTGCTCCGCCCCTCTATTCTTCCCTAACAACACATATGTATTGGTTCCCCTTACATAGTGTTATTGATCTCCACTAGTGGTGATGCCAGAGAGAAACTTGCCAAGGAACTGCTGGTGAGGTTCCTGTGGCAGGCAGCTTACTGCTTTCATGGCCTCACCTCAGGCCCATTGGTGAGCCTTACAGTTTCCTCAGAATTGAACTTCAGCTGCTAGTTCATGCATGGTATCTACCTGCCTAGAGGACTGGTCTGCAGCGGCTCAGTCATATTTGGTGTTTGCTACTGAATTGCTGCCAAAGAGGATCGAGCTCACCCCTAAAGAACTACTGCTGAACAGGTCCACTTCCCCCATATCTTGATCTGTTCTCTTCTACTACCTCTGCTTGGTGGTGGGCTAGAGAAGAGGTTGTTGAACCCTTATTAAAAGTAGGTTGCAAAAAAATTTTCCCTACAGAAAATGTCATAATGAAACCCATTCTGCTAACTAAAAACAAAATTATGAAAATATATGTACTACACCTACATATACACATACATAGTCCTCTGCAAGAACAAACATTCTTAAAATCTGAAACATCGGGCTGGAGAGATGGCTCAGCAGTTAAGAGCACTGACTGTTCTTTCGAAGGTCCAGAGTTCAAATCCCGGCAACCATATGGTGGCTCACAACCATCCATAATGAGATCTGATGCCCTCTTCTGGGGTGTCTGAAAACAGCTACAGTGTACTTACATATAATTAATAAATAAATAAATCTATCTTTTGGGGAAAAAAAATGAAACATCTCTCCAGCCCAAATTTTAAATTTTCAAAAGTAAAAATGAACAAATGTAAGCTGGGCAGTGGTGGTGCACACCTTTAATCCCAGCACTCTGGAGGCAGAGGCAGGCAAGATCTCTGGGTTTGAGGCCAGCCTGGACTACAAAGCAAGTTCCAGGACACAGTGAAACCCTGTCTTAAAAAACAAAAACAAAACAAACAAAAATGTATTTTATGGATATGTAACTGTCCATGAAAAGAAAGCCAAGAATTGATTAAAAAACACATGAATAGCAATATTAACTATATATTAAAAATAATATTAATCCAGTAAACTGATTACAGATGGGCAATTAACACCACCCCCTTGGTTAGGCATAGTGGAGCACACATTTAATCCTAGCAGAGGCCAGCCAGTGTTACATAGTAACACTTGATTGTGTGTGTGTGTGTGTGTGTTTAGTTTTGTTACTTTTTTAAAGTAATAAGTAAAATCTCAACCAGAACTCCTAAGTACTTTGTAAATAATTTTAAAACAATTTAAATTGCCATTTAAAGTGAATGGCATTGACCAAGAATGGTTGTGCATACTTGCAATCTCAATACCCCCAAAGCAGAAACATGAATATCTCAAGTTAGGTCTTTCTGAGTTACCACCTCCAAACAAAAACAAAAACAACAAAAACCCACCTAAAACAAAAAAGTTATTAAATATCAGAAGTAAACTTGAAGACTTCAGGAAGTCTCTGAAACTGACCAAATTTACTGGGTCCTCCTCCCTCCCATCATATTTAAACTGCCAAGAGATGCCTACAAGATGCAACTGGGCTACCCTGAAAGAATATTCTCCAATCTGTTGAACTGCCTGCAGGTTTCCAGATTTTGTAAGCTGTCACCCATGCTGGGGTGGGCTTTGGTGATAGAGCTATCTTTGAGTCATTTCTGCTTCTGTAAGCAATCCTTCACCCACACGCTTGAGACTCCAATAAAATTTACTTGTTTGGAGTTAAAAAGATGACTCAATGGTTAAAAGCATCAGTTGCTTTTCTAGAGAATCTCC
Organism: Tokudaia tokunoshimensis; assembly: GCA_036184795.1. Lineage (NCBI taxonomy): Eukaryota > Metazoa > Chordata > Mammalia > Rodentia > Muridae > Tokudaia > Tokudaia tokunoshimensis. The sequence goes on from BTHU01000008.1 coordinate 45,386,273, forward strand.
CTTTAGACATAGCAGCTCATAATCATCTAACTCCAGTTCCTGTGGGTACCCTCTTCAGCCTCCATGGGCACCAAACACACAAGTGGTGCACAGATATACATGCAGGCAAAACACTCATATACATAAAACTAAAATTAAATACACACCCCCTCATTGGTGTACCATGTTGGACTTTGCTAGTTCCCCATTTGGAATGAGTAGATGCTTCTGCATGTTGCCCTAGGAATGAGACAGCATCCCACAACAGCTTTCAGCAGGGTTACATTAGAATGCAATAGCTAGTGCTTGCTTTATATTTTTCTGCTTGATGCTGATAAAGCTTCCTTAATTTGTAGTTTCGTGGTTTTTATTGGAGACTTCTCAGACAACTTCTTGTTAAAAACTTTTTCTGTCTATTCTTTCTCAGAACTCTTCTGGACTTGAGTGATGTATACTTACGACATCCCATCTTCTTGTCGAAACACCTCAGTATGGAATTTTCCTTGACTTATGTTCTACTTATTTCTTCAGCCTAATTTATGCTACTAAGTCTACCCACTGACTTAAAGACTTCTATTACATTAGTGTTCGAGGGCATATGCTTGCCATAGCATGTTTATGGAGGTCAGAGAACAACTCTCAAGACTGGGGTCTCTCCATCATGTGGGTCTCAGGGATCCAACTCTTCAGCTCAAGTTATCAGGCCTGGCATCAAGTACTCTTACCTACACCAAGCCGTCTGGCTCGAAGTACCCACAAACAGTTAATAATCAGTTTCTGTGTCTTTAGTTCTAGAATTCTGTATCATTTCACAATTGATATTTTAAAAAAAAAAATCAATTTAGTACTGGGGACATAGTTCTGTGGTAAAACACTTGTCCAGTATGTACAAGGCTTAGGTATACACACACACACACACACACACACACACACACACACACACACAATCTTGCAACTTAGTTTTTAATTTTTGTTGACACATGAATAATAGGAATATTTTAAGTCCCTGACTGACAATTTCTGTATCTTGTTTCTATACAATGTTCCCTACTGGTCCTCAGTTGCATCTTCTCATATACTTAGTTATTTTTCATTAAATGCTGGCTGCTGTATAAATTATAAACAATTTGACAGTAAATACTATTCAAAAAGGATTACTTCTAGCAGGTAGTCACACTACCAACATCAGGAATCTTAGATCATCTTAATCCAATGCAGAGTAACAGATTAAAGGCTGAATTTCCTTCCCTATAAAAACTATCAATTTGTTTCATTCTTTAAAAAAGATTTATTTATTTATTTATTTCATGTATGTGGGTACACAGTCACTGTCTTTAGACTCAGCAGAAGAAGGCATCGGATACCCATTACAGATGGTTATGAGCCACCATGTGGTTGCTGGGAATTGAACTCAGGACCTCTGGAAGAGCAGTACTCTTAACCGCTGAGCCATCTCTCCAGCCCTTCTGTTTCATTCTTATTCCTAAAATTCAGGCCTTGTGGGAGCCACCCAATGTTTCCCAGGCCCTTTCCTACGTTCTGTCTCCCTCAACATAAGACTCAGTTCTTAAGAGTTTGCTTTGTCTTTCAGAACTTGACCTTAAAATTTTCTCACCGCCTAAATCAGTGGTTCTCAACCTTCCTAATGCTGTGACCCTTTAATACAGTTCCTCATGTGGCAAGGACCCCCACAACCATAAAATTATTTCATTGCTACTTGATAACTGCAATTTTGATACTGTTAAGAATCATAATGTAGGGGCTGGAGAGATGGCTCAGCGGTTAAGAGCACTGACTGCTCTTCCGAAGGTCCTGAGTTCAAATCCCAGCAACCACATGGTGGCTCACAACCATCCATAATGAGATCTGATGCCCTCTTCTGGAGTGTCTGAAGACAGCTACTGTGTACTAACATATAATAAATAAATGAATCTTTAAAAAAAAAAAATTAAAAAAAAAAAAAAGAATCATAATGTAAGCCGGGCGGTGGTGGCGCACGCCTTTAATCCTAGCACTTGGGAGGCAGAGGCAGGCGGATTTCTGAGTTCAAGGCCAGCCTGGTCTACAGAGCGAGTTCCAGGACAGCCAGGACTATGCAGAGAAACCCTGTCTCGGAAAATTAAAAAAAAAAAACAAAAAGAATCATAATGTAAAATATCTGATATGGAGGATATCTATGTGGCCCCCAAAGGGGTCACAGCCCACAGGTTGAGAACTACTGGCCTAGATAAATGCTCTGTACCTTCTAACTTTGTTGTCAGTGTCGCTGGTTAGAAACAGACTAGTTTAAGAGCGGTGGCTTCTGTCTGTAACAGACAGAGGTGAGAAGTCTGTCACAGGATTGCTTCAAGCTCAAGGCCTGCCTGGACTACAAAGCACAGTTTAAAAAGGGAGAATCCAGGAGTGAGGGAGACAGGGCCTTCAGACATGCGCAAAGATACCAGGCTCCACAAAGTCGTCTGCACCAGGAGTGACAATGTCCCATACTGCTTCCAAATGGAGTTGCCCAGAAAACACAGTAAGGAAGAAAATTCACCCAAAAAGATGAATATACATGGTTAACCTACATCCCTATTACCACTAAAACAACAGCAATAACAACAAAAAAACCCAAACCAAACAAATAAAAACTACAAAAAGAAAATGTTGAATAAAGTAACTATCTGGATTACTATCTGGATGTAGTGGCACACTCCTATAAACTCAGCACTCAGGAAGTGGAGGTAGATGGATCAAGAGTTCAAGGCCAGTCTGGGATGCATAAGACTCTGTCTCAAGAAACAAAAAGGGGAAGAGGGAGAATAAGAGGTGAAGAGCGACGGTAGGAGAAGGAAGCACTAGACTAGGGCAGAGCTCAAGATTACTGACAGAGCACTGGCAGAAAGACCTTCTTGTGTCCCCAAAGCATGTCATAAATGCTTTTGTGATGTCTAAACCATTCAATAAATATATCTTAGCTATCCACTTTACTAGAATTATATTTTTTTCAATTCTTCATGACTACAAGTATCAAAGGGGAACTTAGTATATGCCATAAGTATGTATTATTTGTGCCAACTGAAGAAAAGAATTAAACAAAGACCACGAAAGCTTTGTGATTGAAAACTTTGTGTTTATTAAAACAAGGTCTCATCCCAGACTGGCCACTAATACAGGCATGTAACACCATTCCCTGTGTGCTTCCTTATGTACTGTTAGGGATAGATAGAACCTGAATCATCATAGTCACTAGACAAGCACTATCAACTGAGCCATCCAGGTTTTTATTTTCAGAGGAAGCTGTATATGTTTCACACTGAGAACAAAGAAAGAGAACAATACCAAGTTTCTGGTAAAACAGTAAGAATGAAACCTAAAATGCCGGTCAGAAGGACCACATTATCTAAACAGATACCTCCTAAAACTGAAAGAAAGGGACCAGGCTGAGTTTAGACAGCAGATGTATAAATATAGAGGCAATTAAACTGAGCCTGATGGTCTCAATTTTTCTCAATATATATGTCATTCTGGGAAATGAAGTGCAAAAAAAAAAGGTCCCTGAGTCTGACAGAAGTTATCAGGTAAGGGGGTGGGGGGGGGGGCTGTCAACAAAGGAAATACTGGGTTCTGTGCAGAGTTAAGCAGATAATATAACAAATGCTGGTAGCTGCTTTAAAACAGAAGACAGGTCTCTACTAGGTGATATTTATGCTGAGAGCTAAAATCACAGGGGAAAGTCCAGTCTGTAAAATCAGCAGAACAGCCAACAAGGTACCTACCTCCACAGTCCTAAGGTACCAATGAGTTGGGACTTTACCTGAGGACTAGGAAGGATACAAGATCAATTATACTAAAGTACAGCCAACAAGGCACTATGTGTGATTAAGAAATGTATGGATTTGCTTGGGAATTGCTTAGGAGATAAGACAAAGGCTGAACTTAGGTTGTCAATTAGCATTTAAAAGGACTAAATCATTTTTAGTATTTGGTAAGATTCTATCAGCCAACCACATCAAAATATTCTGCATCAGTCATTTACCTTGAATAAATTCAACCTCTGGGCCTCAATACTCCTACCTATAAAAAGATAAAACCTGTCTCATAAAATGTTGGGTGAAGGGTCCTCCCAACTACCAATGAAGTAAAAGCATCTGATGTATATAGGTCCCCTCCCATTTCCATACAACCTCACCTGCAGAACTGAGAGGAAGACAGTGGTAGCTAGGAGCAACGGCATGAACCTGTAGTTGCAGTGACTCAGGAAGCTATAACAGCAACTGCACTGGTGAACCGTTGCTGCATTCCAATTTAAGCAGCATATGAAACTTGTCTTTTAGCCTCTCCTTGATTTAGGGCACATTTCTGAGTTTGCATGTATTCAGGAGTTTAATAGTTTGTGCATTAAAATAAAAATATAGGCGAGAGGCAAAATGATAGACTTCACATCACCCTTTGCCTGACTCGCAGAAGCCATTACTCCTACTGCCCTGGTCCATGCCAGTTACCTTCTCAGTCCTACAGTCTACAGAAACCAAGACAGAGGCAAAATACTGTAGGTAAAACAACAACGAGAACCAATTCTCTGCAAAAGCATTCACCCTTTCAAGATAGAAGCCAAAACAGGAGTAGTGGCTCATGTCTTTAATCCCTGAGGCAGGTAGATCTCTGTGAGTTTGAGGTCATCCTGATATACACAGCAAGTTCCAGGACAGCCGGGGCTTCACTGTAAGATGAAACAAACAAAACAAAAACAAAACAAAAAACAAAAAATAGGAGGGGGAAAAAAATCAAGCCAAGTACAACTTCTAACCAAACACATTCACAACATTGGGGGACTGTAGATGGAGATGGTTCAGAGGTTTAGACTAACTAATTGTTCTTACAGAGGACCCAGGTTCAGTTCCTAGCACTCACATTTTGACTAACAATCATCCATAACTTCAGTCCCAGAGAATCTGAAGCCCTCTTCTAAGCTCTGTGGGCTTGAGGCATGGACAGGGTACACATACATACATTCAAGCCAAAAACAAAACCTTAAATACATAACCTAAATTAGAACACTAACAACAGCAAAATCATTCACGTTAGGGCTGGAGAGATGGCGCAGCACTTAAGAATACTTGCTGTTCTTCCATAACCAGAGTCCAGGGTCCATATCAGTCTTATAATCCCCTGTAACTCCAGTTCCAAGGGATCTAACCCTTCTTCTGACCTCCATGGGCACCTGCACTCATGTCACAAGACATATGCACATACATGTAAATCAAAGTAAATAACAACAAAAACATTTACATTTATATATCCAAATACTCATATATTCTCCCTACTTTAAAACATGTGTGGCATGAGACAAGGCTCACTGGTTATGAGCACTTGCTTTTTTTCAAAGGACTGGAGTTCAGTTCTTAGTACCTAATCCTGCCTGTAACCCCATCTCCCAAGAGAATCTGAAATTACCTTCTGGTCTGTTTGGGCACACGCTTGCGCACACACACACATATTTCAAAAAAGTATTTATTAGCATATTTCTTATTAAAGTTGAAGTTAAAATGTAGTATATACCTACCACCTTAGGGTTGGTGGGAAGATACATGTTCCTTAGTGATAAAGAACATTTTTAATTAAACTAAAATTTCTCTGGCATTACATAGAATGTCCAGCCTACAATATACAATGTGTTTACTGAAAATGAGCTAAAAACTGACAGCTTCATACCTCAACAAAAAATCTATAAAATTCTTTGCTTTTTTTATTTATTTGTTTGAGTTTTGTTTTGTCTTGAATTAGAGTCTCACTCTAGCCCAGATTGGCCTCAAACTTGTAGCAATTCTCCTGTCTCAGACAGGGATTTACAAGACTGAGCCATCATACTTGACTTCCAAAATACTCGATGTGCATTTTTAAACTTGTATGATGCCTTAAAAGAACAAAGAATCTTTTATGTGTGAGTGTTTTGTCTGCATGCACGTACCTGCACCACAGGCATCCATTGCCTAGGGAGTCTAGAAAAGGATGTTGGAAGCACTGACTGGAGATAGACTGTTCTGAGTCACCATATGGGTGCTGGGAAGCAAACCCAAGTGCTCTGAAAAAACAGCAGTGCTTCTAACCAATGAACCATCTGCCCAGCCCCGTACAATACACTTTTCACAGATGTTATTTGTACTTTGTTAAAATATGACCTTATAAAAAGTTCTGAAGATTAAACATCTGCTTTTTCCAAAATATTTTTGAGATGAATCATTGCATCAGCAGGGAAATCAGCATTCCACTACACTCCAAGTCCTCCATTATGGAGCATTAACACTGACCATAAAGAAAATACCGAGGTAGGTGTATTCGTAATACTAATGTACTCCCTAAGGAAAGAAAATGGCCTAAGCATTTGCAGCCTTTTAAAAGGAGCTCCAAAAAGGCCCTCTGTGAATAATTCAAGTGAACAGTTAACATCAAAGCCCATATGATTTAGAGAATTTTTCAATGGCAGACAGTTAACCAACCTCCCAGGCAAATGCATACTGCTGAGCTTTAAAAATCCTTTAAAGAGGGCAGTGGTGGCGCACGCCTTTAATTCCAGCACTTGGGAGGCAGAGGCAGGAGGATTTCTGAGTTTGAGGCCAGCCTGGTCTACACAGTGAGTTCCAGGACAGCCAGGGCTACACAGAGAAACCCTGTCTCAAAAAAAAAAAAAAATCCTTTAAAGAGCCTGGCATGGAGGCCCATACCTTTAACCACAGCAGACAGAAGCAGGCAGATCCTTGTGAGTTTAAGGCTAGCCAGATCAACAGAGCAAGTCCCAGGACAGTCAGAACTACACAGAGACCCTATCCCAAAAACACCCAACAACCATTCACCAAAATATTTCAGAAAGAAAAATAATTTTGATTTTCCTAAAAGTGTCGAGTGTTAGTGGCATACTCCTGTAAACCCAGAACCTGAGAAGCTGAGGCAACAGAATTTTGATGAGTTTGAGGCCAATTTGGGCTCACAGTGAGTACCAAGTAAGCCAAGAATATAGCAAGATACTATCTTTTTTAAAACAAACAAACAAACAAACAAACAGCCCTAAAGGATAAGGAAAATTCTGCTTAGCCTTACCCTCTACTTGGTAAATTTTCTTTTATATATCCTTCAAAAGTGGCTGTCTTTTATAATTTCTAGCTATATATTTAGAGTCCCTCAGAACAATGTCAACGTCGCGTGCTTAGCTCTGGAAAACCAACAATGTCCTTGTACAGCTGCCACATGCTCCATTCATAATAGCTTCTCACTGGCTTCACTTCTCTCTTTGCTTCTGCCAAGGCTCAATAGTCAATAGACAAAAAACACTGGAAACCGCTATGATCACAATAGAGAGAAGTAAAACCAAGCTTAAAAACTGCTACATCTGGTGGGGGGTGGGGGGGTGGCAAGATGGCTCAGATGGGAAAGAAACTTGCCTGCAAGCCTGACAACCTTAATTTCTGGAACCCACATGGTGGAAGAAGAGAAGCTGCCACCTGACCTCTACATGTATCTCTCTCTCTCTCTCTCTCTCTTTCTCTCTCTCTCTCTGTCACACACACACACACACACACACACACACACACACACACACACACCCCTAGTAAGTTTTTAAAAGCCATTGCATTTTTATAAAGTGAGAAACTACAGAGAACAGTGCCTACTTTTGTTCTAAATACAGAGTTTCTCCACCAGTCAGGAATTGCAGAAAAGGTATATCCAGGCCTGTTTTCTATGGTCAAGAGTTTTTATTTGTTGTCTTCTTAACTGTGTCTCTGGTTTCAAAGCAAATGTGTAGCGCTCAATAAATATTCTGAAAATACTCTGTGTCACAATACTTACACAAAATAATAATTTTAAATAAACATTTTAAATAAATATTTTCCTCAATAAAATTCAACCTACCCGAAACAGCATTTTTTAAATGTATGCACTATGTGTGTACATAGACATATGGAGGCCAAGACAGACTCAGATGTCATCCCTCTTTGAGACAGTCTCCTACTGGTCTGGGTCTCACTCAACAAGTAGGCTAGGCTGACTGGCAATGAGTTTCAGGGATCCTCCGGTCTTTCCACTGCAGCTCTGGAATTAGAAGTAGCACAGTGCCCAGCTCCTCCCATGGGTACTGGGCTCATATTTGTGAGCAAAGCACTTCACCACTAAACCACCTCCTCAAGTCCCAATGAGACATTTTGCATTTACAAGTTTTTCTGAAAAATTAATAAAACTTTTGGGGTCAGAGAGATGGCTCAGCAGGTAAAACTGCTAGCCACACAAGTGTGACAATCCGAGTTCCATCCCTGGAGCCCACATGGAAAGCCAGATCCAGTACAACACATGGTAATCCTAGTGTCTTAACAGAAAGATGGGAGATAGAGACAAGAACTGCCCAAGGCTCCTGGACCAGCTGGTCTAGAGTTCACAGCACAGGAGAAACAAGACTGCCTCAACAGGGAGGAAAGCCAAACCCATCTCCCAAAAGCTGTCCCGACCTCTGCATGCACCCACAAACACATGCGCACTTCTTAAAGGAACAAATTGCTATACTACAAAAACAAATGTGTCTTAAGTAGAGCTATACACAGTACAGAATATAAAACTTGACTACAGTTTTGAAGCAATCTTGCTCACAAGTACAGGAGGCACAGTAGGAAAGGTCAGAGTTCCAGGGTCTAGTCTGGTGGTTTTAGACAGTAAATACATATACATTCAAATGGGCAGATACTCATCTTTTTGAACTTCAATTTTTGTCTATAAATGTGAGCATTAGGTCAATTTCTAAAGTCTCTTAAAATATGCTAGCCATGCTTGGCTATGCTAGTAGCATAGTTACAAAACTACATAGTAGTCAAAGTTAGCACACACTTGGACTGTAATCCCTGCACTTGGGAAGGTAAAGGCAAGAAGATCAAGATTTCAAGGCCACCTCAACTATAAGAGACTCTGTCTCAATAAAAATACAAAAACAAAAAAAAAAAAAAAAAAAAAGAAAGGGCTAGGGAGATAGCTCCGTGGTAAAGAGTGCTTACAGTTCTGGAGGAGGACAGAAATTCAATTCCTAGCACACAACTACCTGTAACTTCAACTGCAGGGGAATCCCATGTCTCTGACTCTCAGAATCACCCGTACTCACACACATACAAATATACACTAAGTAAAAATAAGTGTTTTTTACAAAAAATAAATAAATAAAAATAAAAAATGAAATCCACAGACACTTCAAATGATAGAAAATTCAAGTTTGGCATGATGGAACACAACCTGTAACCCCAGCACTAGGGAGGTAGAAAGAGGCTTACTGTGTGTATGGGCCGGTTTCAAAAACCCAATCCTACCCTCTCAGAACCAAAGAAGGTCTAACAGTCTTCCAAGTGTAAATACATAGGGAAGCTTTAAAAAAAAAAAAGAACTGAAGACTGTCTCAAGACAGCCAGGGCTATACAGAAAAACCCTGTCTTGGGGTAGTGGGGAGAGGTAAGAACCTCACTGTTTGTTTAAAAAAGAAAAAGTATGTATTACTTTCATAAGATACCATACTGCCATGTTTTTAACAAAAAAAAAAAAAAAAACCCCAAGCTTTTCTAAATAAAAGCAAGTGTGGTACAGAGAGTCTTGTTATGTCAAGTGTGATCCTCAGACCAACTAGACTGTTTCCTGGATACGGGTCAGGAATGCAGAGTCCCAGGCCCCACCCCAGACCTACCAGATTCTCCCATTTTAACAACCCCCCCTCCCAGGCCACACCCCAGACCTACCAGATTCTCTCATTTAACAAGCCCTCTGAACGCCTGTTTAAACTTTGAGGCTCGCTAGTTCACCAGTCCACCACCAGTTCCAGAGCCACTTGAAAAGAAGGAAAGGAGCTGGAGAAAGAGCATTAAGACCTAATTCAACCCACCAAAATCCACATGAAAAACAACAACCAACAACAAAAGCAGGTGTCATGTTAGGCAGAGGTAACCCCAGCACTGGGGAGACAGACATAGGCCAGTACCTGGGGCTATCTGGGATTGTGTAGGCTAGCCTGGCCTACACGGCCAGTTCCAAAAAGGATAGAAAAGGTGGAAAGTGTCTGAGGCTGAACGACCGACCCCCTAGGCTGCCCCGGCCTACGAGAACACAAGCACATGCACACAGTTACAAACTGTGAGACTTGTAAAGAATTCTAGTACATTAAGCTATTAGACACAGTATTTTGAGATTCTTGAGTTATAAAAGGATGTGAAATTATAAACCACTCAAAGATAGAAAGAATGACTAATTGCTGATCCTCCGTGGCATCACTGTTGGTCTGGAGTAAATACTCAGCTAGACAGAATTTACACTGTATTCTCAAGGTGTTGAGTTTCATCTCCAGTACCAGAAGGGGAAAAAGGGACCAAATGCTAAAAACTTTACAGGTTACAAGTCAATAATGCAGTAAATGTCTCAAAGATGATGCTCTCCATCAAATTTCTTAGAGCCACTTGGGAAACCGGATATGGGGTGGAGGAATGAACTCTAGATACTTCTAGAGAGGGTATTCATTTGGAGTATGAGAATAATTTCTTCTATACGTTTTATGATTCATCAGTTTTATTTTTATTTTTCTCAAAAAAGTGCTACAGATCCACACAGCTGTTCAAAACAGATCTAAAGAAGGAAGTGGTCCTGAGGATGGTATCTCGATGCCTATAGCCCTAACACTTGAGAGGCTAAGCAGGAGGGCTGCCCAAAGTGTGAGGCCAGCCTGGGCTACATAGCAAGATCCTATCCCTAAAACAAAACAAAAACAAAAAAATTTAAAAAAATGCGAACCCCCCTCCTATTCAGTGCAGCACCAGATGGAGAATTGGCCTTGTTCAAAGTTGCCTTCCCTGCAGCCCAAAGCTGGAGGAAAAGGAGAAGTAAGTTAAGGTCCTCCGGCGTCAGATGCATCAAAGCACCCAGCATCCATTCTAAAAGATACAGAGAAAAAAGACCCACCATGTCACCAGTGCTGTCATGACCTGTCCCCACACCACTACCCCATCCCTGGTGGGCCCCAAGACTGCCATCACTGCTGACTCTGATGGCTATGTGCAGGCAGTGCCACCACTGCTCTTAGCAGTGCCTGCATCCTCAGGGACATGTCACAAACATCATTATTAGAACTCTTTCCCCCTTTTGGAAGCTGCTGTGGGAAGGAACACTGTGGGGGGCAGCGTGAGGCTGCTTTCCAGTGCTCCTAGCGACTACTCCCACCTATTTCCTTCCAGCACAAAATGTGCTAATCACGAAAACACTTCACAATGACTTGCTTGTTACAATCCCCCTCCTAACAAACCTAATGGACATCAGAATTAACAACTTCTTTAGAAACCGTGATTAAAATTTAGGCTCTGTTTTCAAACTAAAACTCAATCTGCTTTTTTTTGAATATTTCTGGTTAATCATTAAGGAAATATTTTTTCACAGTTTATGTTTGAATACAATATGAATTCTAAGGGGGAAGACTCAGGGACCAATGTGATCATGATTTATCAGTCTATTATATGTACACAACCAGCTAACCACATATTAAATAAAAGCAAATTGTCTATAGTAAGAACCATCAAAAAGTTTAGCTTTGATTTAATCCTACTTTAAAATATTTTTTTATCTTGTGTGTACAAATGTTTTGCCTGCATGTTCACCTGTGTTCAGAGTGTAAGCCTGATGCCATGGTGGCCAGAAAAGGACATCAAATCCCTTGAAACTGAAGTTAAAGACTTCAGTGTGTGATGGGAATCAAACACCACCCCCACCCCCCCACACCACCCCTCCTGAGACAGAGCAGCCAGTGCTCTTAACCACTAAGCTATCTCCCAGACCCTTAATCCTATTTCTAACCTTTTAAACTTGAACACCAGCCATACAAAATATTTAATTGCCTCAAATCTCACACATACGGAGTTAATGAAGAATTTTATATCCTCTGAGGGAGTCCTAAACATACATACACAAAAGAGCACATTTTCCAGGCCTGGTGACAAACACCTAAATCCCCAGCACTTGAAAGACAAAGATATGAAGATCAGAAGGCTTGAGGCCAAGCCGAGCTACAAAATGTAAGCCTCTCTCAAAAACCAAAAAAAAAAAAAAAAAAAAAAAGTAAAAAATAAAAGGTACAAGTGATATGCTGGAAGTGGTAGCACATGCCTTTAATCTTAGAACTCGAGAGGCAGACACAGTAAGATATCTGAGTTTAAGGCCAGCCTGGTATAGAAATCAAGTTCAAGGATAGCCAGCGTTACACAGAGAAACCTTGTCTTCAAAACAAGTCAAAGTCAAAGTCAAAATGGTAAAAAGTGCTGGTGGGGATGTATACACCTATGATCCTAGTACCTAGAGAGGGGCAGGAGGTGGTTTGAGGCAAAATATTTCAAAACCAGGCTTGGATTTCAAGACCAGCCTGGCAGCATAGAGTCCTGTCTCATCTCTTCCCCTTAGCCTGGGAATGGTAAATGCCAACATAGACAACATTAATTAAGTATAATGGGAAAATAATGTGTACATTCATCCATGTTCACCACACAAAGTAACCAATACACATAGTTTGAAGAACCACTAACTCTAACTTAAAAATAGCTACCAGAAGCCAAGCATAGCAGCACATGTCTGCAATCCCAGCACTTGGAAGTACAGGTAAGCGGACTGAAAGTTCAAGGCCAGCCTTAAGTACAGTGAGTTCCAGAGTTCCATTCCAGCTAAAGCTATATGATGAGACTGTCTTAGAGAGAAGTATCGAACATTTATTTCATTGAATGGTACTAGTTAAACATTACCTTAATACCAATTGAGAAAATGACAGTTTCACACCGCACAAATGAGGGCCATGTTGAGAATCATTCCTTGAGAACCTACATAGGTCTCTCTCTAAACATAATCATGATTCTCCTAGAAATGCATCTTTAGGTTATTTTGCTGTTTGAACACTGGCATGTACCTATACAAACCTAGACGACAGCCAGTCATGATGCTCACTCTTGATTAAGGAAGAGCTGCTGTAAACACGGCGTCTATAAGGCTGCTTCAGCTTGACACTGCACACAGTTTGTTAACTTTCACCAGAAGGAACAGACACTAAAATAATAAAGTATAGTCTAGGGCTGGAGAGATGGCTCAGCGGGTGAGAGCACTGACTGCTCTTCCAAAGGTCCTGAATTCAAATCCCAGCACCCACATAGTGGCTCATAACCATCCGTAAAGAGATCTGACGCCCTCATCTGGTGTCTGAAGAAAGCTACAGTGTACTTACATATAATAAATAAATCTTAAAAAATAAATAAATAAAGTATAGTCTAGTAAATGTGATACATAAACCAGTAACAGTCATTTGTCATCATTACCAAGTATTATGCAATGTAGTAATTCTATGTGACTGGCCTCACAGAGGGGTTTGTGTCAGTACCAATATGACAGTAGCATGTTGTCCTATGAAGTGAAGTAAATGCTCCATGGCTATCCTGTGAGACCAGCATCATCTATGTGGGCTGTGACTGACCCACACAGTAGCACTGTAATGACTTCTGTGATTGAGAATTTGTTGTATACCTGAGAAGGAAGTAAACAGAAGAACTTATAAAGCCTTAGGAAGTAGGTTAACCCTGGATTCCAAGTCAGGAGATTATTTAACCTCTGATCCTAACTACCTTCACCTATAAAACAAGGATGACACCAATAAAGAGTTATGACAAGAAATAAACTTATTGTGGCTAAAATAAAGTCTTCCACAACAAAACAAAGTAAATCAGCTAATTAATTCCCACCCACAGGCCTTTTCCTTTCAGTTAATTCCTTTGGGTCATACATGTAACTTAATTTAGCAAAAACCTACACAGTGCCTACTACTAGAAAGATCCCCTGACTGAACAGTGTAACAGACAATTAGCTTACACAGCTTACAGCTGCTCTCCTTGTGGAGTTTACAAGCTTCAGAGGTTGTCTGGCATGGTGGCCTATGTATGGCTATAACCCTGATCTGGTTGTCAGGAGGCTAATGCAGGAGAATCACAGAAAATTGGAGGCCAATCTAATATACAAACAAAAATATCCATGGTGGGGTTGTTTGCAAGAGGAAAACCAACAAAAGGCCAGATGTGGTGGTATGCATTTAATTCCAACACTTGGCAAACGGAGACAGACAGATTTATTTGAGTTCCAGGTCAGTGAGACGACATCTAAAAAAGAAAACAGCAGGGACGGATGCCCAAGAGCCTCAGAGGCTAAGATAAACTCAGAGCAAATATGTCTTGTTTTTCAACCTAAGAGCCCCAGGTCTCTGGACAGACCACTTCAGGAGTCACTTATCATTCCCAATCCCCTGGAGTGTGTGAGCCTAACACCTACCACCTGCCTAGACCTCAGCGGGCAAATCAAATGGAAGGAGTTAAGGGAGAGAGAAGGGAAGGGCAACAAGTCCAATGAAAATACTAAAGACATTTATCTTCCAAATACACTAATTTACCCTACATTCTTTTGGGAGTGGGGAGCAGGTAGGGTCGAGGAAAGATGACGTACGGAAAGCAAATCACTTTCTTCGTTGTTATTGAGTGTGTGTGCACGTGTGCCCGTATGTGCGCCATGTTCAGAGAACAGCATGCAGGACTTGGGTCTCCTTCCACTTTGTGCATCCTGAAGCTCAAACTAAGGTCATCAGACTAACCTGGCAGGCAGCAAGAGTCTTTTCGTACCTGCTGAGCTGTCTCACTGCCCCCAAATCATCCTTTTTTGAAAATACTTCTTTTAATCTCAGAACTGAAAGCTATGTATGGTGATGCCTGCCTGTGATGCAGGAGGGCTGCTGTTAGTTCAAGCAAGGGCAGCCTGGGCTACACAACCAAGAGTTCTAAGACAGCCTGGGCTACAGTGATACCTATGATCCTACCACTTCAGAAAGAGAAAATTATGGCCTGCAAGACAGCACTTTCCCCAGAAAATCTTCAAGCTAAGAATAGTTTTTAAGTTTTAAAACCTCAAAACAACAACAAATGATATGGGATTAAGCATGCTAACCAGCAAGACCAAAATATTTACTATCTTTCCCTTTTGCCAACCCCAGCTGTACTTTACAATGGCGTTTTATATTTCTCTAAATTAAATATCTTGGTGATTTAAAATTTACATGTTACGGCCATTTAAAACTTCTTTCCATCCTCTCTTCTCTGCCTTGTCTTTGAAGTACTAGCCAACTTCTTTACAGAGAAATAATTCTGCAAGTATTTACTACAATAGCCTGGTAAAACAGGGGGTGGGGGGGCTAACAAGCAAAAAGAAAAAATTGGTCATACCCATTTTTATTTAGGGGTTGTTCTAAGCATTTTTTCCCAACAAGTTTAAGACTCACATGGCTGAACAAACTGGGTGTATGTTGAGCAAAGCCCACAGCTTAGATGAGCTGCAGACATCCAAAACTGGGGGAAGGAGCAGACCAGCAGTCCCCAGGGCTAGCCTGGTGAACAGCAGGCTGGAACCAGACACACCTAGCCGTCAAAGAACAAGACAAAGATGGAGTGATGACTCAGGACTCACTACAGAATTCCACGCGTCTGAAAGATGCAATGAGGAGCTGCAGAGATGGCTCAGCAGTTAAGAGCACTGGTTGCTCTTGGTAGAAGACCTGGGTTCACTTCCCCAGGCCTGCACGGAAGTTCACAGCAGGCTGTTCCTCCAGCTCCAGGGGAATCAGACTCCTTCTGGCACTCTCTCATAGACAGCAGGCATACAAGGGATACATATACATAATACACACAGGGAAAACACGCATACATATAAAACAAAACGGTATAATGACCCCACTTAAGACTGGGGGAGGAACAGTAAGTGGGAACTCTCCGCTAGGACTCACTTGATGGAAGTATTGAACCGACTCCCACAAGTTGTCCTTTGATGGCCATACATGGGCTATCAAATGCATTAAAAAATCCACACACATACACACAAAATAATGTATACTCTTAAAAGACCTTAAAAAACAAAGTAAAAAGAAACTCCAAAACTCCAAGGGCAAAGGAGACAGTGCAACTTAGCAAGTACTAGGTATTAAGTAACAATCCGGAAGTATTAAGAAAATCTGGAAGTCTGAAAAGTGGTACAAACCTGCAGGCCTAAGTTGAGAAAGGACTGAACTTTCATTTCAGCACAGTTAGTGAAGGGTTATACGACACGCTGCTGAAACCATCTTCAGAGACAAGCACTAAAGAGTAAAACAGCCTGCCTTCCTAGACTAGAATGGTAAAGCCAGGAGCCTGTTGTCCTTGAAATGACCAAAATCTAAACAGTTTCAATCAAAACTTTGAGACTGTAAATGATTGAACATCCCTGAAAAACTCAAATTTCAATACTCTCAAGTGATAAGATCAAATAAGGGAGGGTTTACTTGGACTGCCATGTAATATGTGACTAGCTATAAGCTATCATGAGCAGAAACATAGTTTTAAAGCTCATTATTTTACGGAAGTCACTAATCAGGATCACTTTGATAAAATGAACCCACTCACACATCCTATATGGGAAACTAACTAAAAATGAAACTATCTTCCTCTACCAGGAGTCTCCAACAGTTAATCTCCCAAAATGTAAACCTACAAACTTCAAACTGTAAAGACATTCAATATTTTTGTAAAGCTGTCAACACATGGATTTAGACAGCCCTTGACAAGCTGAGGCAGAAGGATTGCTGTTAGTTCCAGCCTGGTCTGAGATACATAGTGAAAGCTTGTCTCAAGAAACAAACAGGGATGAATGTTGGGTCAAAGGTTTTGTGGGTGGGTTGGTGTCTCTATCACTGCACAGGGCTCCCGCCTGTCCACAAGAGGCAGCCTGCCCAGGCTCCATAGCACCTTGTCTGGCCTCAGTGGAAGAGAAAGCGCATAGCCTTGCAGAGACTTCAAGTGCCAAGAGTCAGGGGATACCCAGAGGGGCACCCACTTGCTCAGAAAAGTAGGAAAGAAGGGGTGGGGGGTGACCAGAGAAGGGCAGTGGTGTGAGGGATGTAAAGCGAATAAGTAAAAAAAAAAACAAAAAACAAAAAAACAAAAACAATGGTTGCATTCGCTGGCATCTCCAGACAGCCTTGGTTATACTGGGCCTGGAGAGATTGTGCACCGGTTCATGCAGAAGACACAGGTTCAATTCCCAGCAACCATCTGGCTCACAACCATCCATAACTCCAGTTCCAGGGGATCCAACATCTTATGGATTCCAGGGCACTGCATGCATGTGGTACACAGTCATACATGCACACAAAATATCCAAAGTAATAAAATATTTTAAAAAGAAAAACTAGATATCAGCATATCTTTATAGTGGTTTTAGAATTCCCAATTAAGTCAGTTCCACAACACCAAAATAATTAGCATACTTATGCCACTAATTGCAATATCTATTGGGATGGGGGGGGTGTCCCACAATTCAAATTACTTAATGTAGGGAAAAAAAAAATCAGCCCTGGAAAAGTGACTCTGAAACCACTGGTATGCACTGTAAGAGTGTTAATTCTCACACAGGACTTATTAGGCATTTATATGGCAGTTACATTGGCCAAGTCCTTCATAATAATTTTATTGGCTGTTTCTAGTCCAAAACAACCCATAGAGAACTTTACAGAAGAGGAACCTAGGCCCAGAGAGGAACCAAAGAAAACCAAATTTACCCCAGAGGAAATAACACCATTCACTTACATGCCGAGGCCTCCTAATCACATTTATCTGCAGTGGGAATGTTGAAAAATTAATAATTGTGGTAAAAGTCAAGGAAACAGAGCACTGACTTCCAACAAATTTTAAGACAAGATTGTGTGTTCACTTTTAAGTACTGGAGCCAACTACAAGACTGCATTATACAGGCACAACTGTAAGGAAGTAAGATTCTCCCGAATGACAGACTTAAAGGGCTAACCAGAAGCAACCCCACCCCCGCACCTGATTTTATAATGGCTATCAAAGGGGTCTTGAAATAAAAAGCAGGTAGGCCCGTTACAAAAATCAAACACTACAGCCCTGCGAAAAGCACCGAGTGCGAGGAGGAAGATCTGTAGAAGTCAGACTGTTAATTCAGCACGCTCAGCCAGTCCACCTTTCGAAAGATAATGGTTCTAACCAGAACTTGTGGTTTAACCAGTGCCTATCTCAGCAGCAGCAATGGATTACATCCGACACTTTGCAAGACAAAAACTTAAGCCATCCTTAGCGGAGAAGGGAAGTCCCTTCCCTGCCCCCATTTAAACCCATCTCTTTTCTTTGATCTGTGTGCTACATCTTAATGAGAAAAAACTATAAGCTCACCCTGAACCGCAGTCGGCTCGGTCGCCTCCTGACCCCATGTCGCTCACCCAGGGCGACTCCTCTTCCAACCCGGAGCCCTAGCCGGCAGATCCAACACACATCCCTCAGGCCCACCTCCCGGGGCCCGCTCGGCGACCCACATCCCCAAGCTCCGCACCCCCAACGCACTTCCGCCCGGGTGGCGCGGTGACCAGCCCTCCCCCAGCCCCCACCCCATCTTTGTCTGGCTCCCCCACACCTCAACGTTCCCAACTGCCAACTGCAGCCCTCCCTCTCGCCCCACCGCCCACGCCCACCCGGCGCCGCGCGCGCCCGCAGGCCGCTCACCTTGTCCATGAGCTTCCAGCACTTCTCCACCATCTTCTTGTCCACCGTGCAGGGAGGGTGCGGGCTGAGGTGGTGGTGGTGGTGGTGCGGCTGGAAGGCGTCCTTCATGAGCCCGATCAGGCCGCCCGCTCCCGAGCCCCCAGAGCCGCCGCCGCCGGCGCCCGAGCTCTTCTTCACGTTGCCGGCCATGGCCAGCGGAGGGTCGGGAGCCCGCTCGGCCGCGAGCGAGGGAATGGAGCGGGGCGAGAAGGAGGGGCCTCTCCGGCAGCCACCGCCGGCGCTCGCAGCCGAGGGAGTGAGAGGGAGGCGCCCGCCCTGAGGCGCGCCCCTGCGCGGGCGCGAGCGCGGCCGGCGCAGCGCGGGGCCGCGCGCCGGAGACCCGCAAGCACGGAACGCCGCAGCGACCCCAAATCGCGCACGAGCTCGCGAGCACCCGCGTGCCCAGCGGCTCCCGGAAAGCCTCGACCAAGTTTCCGCGCCCACTGCTCCCGCCCCGACCCTCTGGGACGGGGCGTGGCCTCCCGGGGCGGAGCCCAGAGGAAACTGGGTGCCTGCGCCCTCTGCTGGAGAAGCTAGGAATGGAAGGAAAGAGGTGGGGTCCAAGGTAGAACCTGCGCACTAAGCAGAAGAGAAGCCTGGCCGTCCATGTTCTTTGTGGCTGGTCGCCTCCGGGAGTCATGGCTGTGCTCGGATTAAGACAGGTAGGGATGGAAGGAGTCTTCTAAATGTGGATGTTGCGCTTCGAGTTATCTGCCTCATATTGTGGGAAGATGGAGAAAGAAAGCCGAAGTTCATTTTCTACCCCTCAGTGTTTTTAATTTGTGGTGATTGGAATTGAACCTACGACCTCACACATCCTAAACAGGCACCCCCACCTTGAGCTATATTCCTTCTCCACCATCTTGTTTCACCATGTAGCCCTGGCTGCTCTGGAACTTGCTATGTAGACCAGGATGGCTTTGAACTCACAGAGGTTCACATGCGTCTACCTCCCGAGTGCAGGTATTAAAAATCTCCTTGGTATTTATAACTGGCAAAGGTCGGGAATTCAGGTGCTGCAGCTTTTTGCAGACTGATTAAGTCCCAGAAAAGTTTAAGGTTAGGGACACTCGCGTCTCAAGCGCTTCTTCCAGACCTTTTAACCTTTTAAAAACAAGTAACTTCCTTTTAATCTTTTTCTTTCTGAAGAATAATTCCTTTTCTGGGAACTGAATATGTACTTTAAAGCTATTCTATTGCTCAGCGGAATGCGCTGCCAGCCCGAGGCTCCGCCCACAGAGGCTGTGTGACAGCCGTGAGCACTGGCCACTTGCACAGAGGGAACAGAAATTCAGCTCCCGGACACCTTCACTTCCCTAATCTTCAGACTTCATTAGAAGAACTTTGAAAATAGGAACTTCTTTTCCAAAGAAAAAGAAAGTACCCTGCCTTGGTTTGCTAATTATTATTATTATTTTAATTTTTTTTATTTTTTTTATTTTTTTATTTTTAGCTCCAAAGCCCTTTAGTGACTTTAAGTACTCAGTTCTGCCACCAAACCTTTGACTGATAGGTTGTTGAACTTATGCAGTACTTGAAGAAAGAAAACTGTCTCTGAACTCCAGAGCTATTCAGTCCCATAATTTTGAGTTGCAAATCAATCATTTTTAAGATATTTTTGAACCTTTATTATCATTTCATGTCAATAGCCTGCCCTTTTATCAGTTTGTTTTGTTTGGTTTTGTTGGTGGTGTTGGGTTTGGGTTGTTGTTTTGAGACAGGGTCTCTCTATGTAGTCCTGGCTGTCCTCTACTCTTTATGTAGAGTAGGCTGGCCCCAAACTCACAAAGATGCTCCTGCCTCCACCTCCTGAGTGCTGGGATCATAGGCGTGCCCCACCATGCCCAGCCTTTTATCATTTTCTACCTAGGGGGAAAAAATACAAGAATCTACCAAAGAAAAATCTAGGCAGCACTCTAAAATTACCATCAAAACTCTGTATGGCCTGTGTCCCTCCCTAGCTGCAGGCCTTCTGACTCTCCTGGACTACTGAAACCCTCCTCGCTGACACTGTCATGTCATCCTGTCACCATTCCTACAGTGTAACCTGAAAGAAATACACACACACACACACACACACACACACACACACACACACACACCGGACTTTTAAACCCTCCCACTGTTGTATCTGTAATAAAATTAACAGTCACAATTTTACTTAAAGTTGTACACTACTTCACGATATATAGATCCTGTGCTAGAGAACTTACCGAGTCAGACAGCACAACAGCAATATTTTCTTCACCACTGCTGAGTGTGTTCCCTCTGCCTGGAGTGTTCGTCTAAGATCCACATCATTCTTCAAAAATCATTTGGGCTGGCCGGGCAATGGAGGCACACGCCTTTAATCCTAGCACTCAGGAGACAGAGGCAGGAAGATCTCTGAGTTTGAGGCCAGCCTGGTCTACAGAGTGAATTCCAGGAGAGTCAGGGTTCCAAAGAGACCTTGTCTCAAAGCTAAAAATTAAAATAAAAAAATATTTCCAACCTCCATTATCTTCAGTAAAGTCTGCATAGCACAGAATTATGTAGCACCTGCTTTGTTTCTGCCGCTCAGTATCCAGTCCAGAGAAGATGGGTACAGTTTTCCAATTCCAGAAATCTGAGAGCCACATAGCTCTAGGCCTTTGCAAAGCTGTGTTTCTTGCCGAGAAGGATACACGGACAGACAGACAGACACACACACACACTCACACGCACACACACACGCATTCCTCCCATCCAGCAAGCCCGTCAAGCTTAGCAGCCACCCTTCTCGACCCTTCCAGGCACCAGCGATAGGCAGGCTCTCCACTTCCTCAGGTAGTTCCCCTGCCCTGGACTGCAGTAGTCTTCGCTGCCCTCCTGTTTTCTTCTAGAAGACTGGACCCTTTGCAGACACACTGATAGAAAAAGCCTCAGGCCAGGGCCAGGCTTGGTGCCTCACACTTCTTTGCTGAAGCCACACCAATCTTGTAAAAGTTAAAAAGCAAGACACATGAGCCACATTGAAGCAGACTTTCTCCCATGTAAGTTAATGATAATTCTTTCTGTGCAGTCAGAGACACCTACAACCAGAAAAATGTTTATCATTGTCGTCCTAAGCAACCGTCCTTTTCCTTTCCCTTTTCCTTTTCTCCCCACCTCTCCTTTTTCTTTTGGAGACGGGTCTCAATGTGTTTCCCATGCTGACATTAAGTTTCTTGGTTTTTTTTTTTTTTTTTTTTTGAGACAGGGTTTCTCTGTGTAGCCCTGGCTGTCCTGGAACTCACTGTGTAGACCAGGCTGGCCTCGAACTCAGAAATCCTCCTGCCTCTGCCTCCCAAGTGCTGGGATTAAAGGCGTGTGCCACCACCGCCCAAGTTTCTTGTTTCAAAGCACCCTCCTACCAGAGCCTCCCAAGAAGCTGAAACTTACAACTATGTCACTCTGCTCAGCTCACAGTTCCTAAGACCATTGGGAAACACAGATATTTACATTATAATTCATAACAATAGCAAAATTGCAGTTATAAAGCAACAATAAAAATAATTTTATGGTTGGAGGTCATAGCATTAGGAAGTCTGAGAACCAGCACTGTAGGCCAAGGCCATTGTGTCTTTGATCAGGGCATGTTGCTTTGCATATATAAATAACCAATCTCATATTTGGATAACAGTGAATGATTGTTCCCTCCTATATAGCCCCTCAATACTCTTGTCTAGGTCAGGATGTGTTGCACACCCTTAATTCCAGCCCTGAAGAAACAGAGATTGAGGCCCTGATCTATGAGTTCCAGGTCAGTAAGACTCTTTCTCAAAAGACAAGCAAGCAGAAGCCCTCCTGGATAGATCTTATTCAAAGGAGAACAGGGAGCCAACAAGATGGCTTAGTCAGTAAAGGTGTGAGCTGCTGGACTCGATGACCTGGGTTCAACCCCCAAGATCCACTTGGAAGAAGGAGAGAACCAACTCCCATAAGTTGTCTCTGACCTGTAATATGCCCTGTCATTGCGCCTACTACGCACGAACACACACTAAATGTAATACACCTTTTTTTTTTTTTTTGGTTTTTTCGAGACAGGGTTTCTCTGTGTAGCCCTGGCTGTCCTGGAACTCACTCTGTAGACCAGGCTGGCCTTGAACTCAGAAATCCACCTGCCTCTGCCTCCCAAGTGCTGGGATTAAAGGCGTGCGCCACCACCGCCCGACATAATACACCTTTTTTAAGATGTAATTTTAACAATCTGAATGTGTGTGTGCACTTGAATGGGTCTTCTCCAAGAGCAGCATAAGTACTGACCCATCTCTCCAGCTGCCCCCGCCCCATTTAACAGAGAAATCGAGGTCTGCTGAAATGATCTTTCCTAGCATTGCTTCTAAACTGAAGTCAATGAAAAGAGAAGGGAGGGTTGGCCTTTTTCTCACAGTTTTTATTTGGTTTGTTTTCTAAAGAGGGGCTGAATTGCTGAACACATGCCACCCCTGTTCTGGGTTCCGTTAGGACCAGTTCATCACGTGACACACAGCACCCTTTTTTTTTTTGTTAACTCCACTTCACCTTGACCTCAAACCACATCCTGAACCTGCACCTGAGAGTCAGTTGACTGAAAACTTTTGTAAAACACGCGGTCTCCTAAAACATGAGGTCTAGTTTGTGTTCCGTCATCCTCAATGTGTCCTTCCAAGCACCAGTCGCTGTGAATGACAGCGATTCAGGAAAAGAAGTCCCTGGGAAGGAAAGGGCAGGAACTCCCACAGCATTCTAGGAAAGAGTCGGGAGATTATGATGGGAGAATAATGAAAACGTGATGAAAAATAAGATTTCTCCACATCCGGGACGTGTGCACGGGGTCACCAACCTTACGTTACAGGGGCTGTAAGCATCCCAAAGACAAGAAGGACTCTTTACTCTATAAAATGTCCAGGGTGAGGGCTGGAGACTTGGCTCAGCAATTAAAAGTGAGTACTGCTCATAGAGTTTGGTTCCCAGCACCACACCGATGAGCTGCTCACAGCTACCTGTAACTCCAACTCCAAGGGGCTCCAATGCTCTCTTGTAGCCCCCACTTTTTTTTCTGGCCCTGTGCTCACAAACCCACACATATACAACACAATTAAAAATAGAAACTAAAACTCTTTTTCTACAATATCTAAAGTGCCACGGGATTAAATAAACAGGCACTGACCTTCTGTTTGCTCTGTACTGGTGAGAGATTTTATAGTCCCACATCTTGTGTCTGTTCCTGCAGATTTGCTTCTGATAATAAGCAATTTGACCAAAAAATTCAGGGACTAGAATAGACAGACATGCCTAAAAAGGATCTGTAGGTTCCATAATTCACAGGGAGGAAGGCTTGTTTAGATTCTATGTATGATGACATTATGGTGCCCAGCGATGGCACAGTTCCAGGCGGATCTCTCCCAGCTGGAGAGAGGACAGTAGCAGGCTACCCGTCATTCTCTCTGTCCACAATCAAGTTTTAACTATACATAAGATACTAAAAAGCACCCCGTAAAGGGGATCTCCCCCAACATTGCCCAAGAAATTACTAAACTCCAAAATTTAGGAGATGCAGGTCAAGCAAGTCCACTAGAGGGCGCCCTAACCAACTTTATGCTGCATGGCGCCTGGGGGCTGCTAAACACTGGTCTGCAGATTAAACCTCATAAAGAAATAGGGGGAGGAGGCGAGATTAACTGGGAGAGAAAAAAGGTCCTGTAAACACACCACTGAAGTCTGGGGGATTTCAGGAGCTACAAAACTTACACACCAAGAAATTCAAGCTGAGCAAAATTAAGTAGCTGGATTCATGACTCTGCCTAATCTGCTCCTCTCTGTGGGTCAGCATCCTGAAGGCCATGACTCCACCTCTCCTCCTAAGTGGAAAACTTTCAACTGCCTGTGTCAGAACATGTTTCCCTCACACATCATAGTAGCCTTTTTGAAGCAAACCTTCAGTTTTAGAGTAAATACCTTCACTGCATTCATGAGACCTCCGATCTAAAGTGGCTGTGATGGCTGCTATCCCTGCCTTTCCTCTATGTCTGTAAAACACTGTTCTCCCAGACTGTAAATCTCTAGACTCCTAGCCTAGAGAGTCTCCAGACCACAGGCAGTGCCTGTGTAGACATGAATAATAGCTGTTCAGCTCCCAAGCCTCTTCTAGGGCTAGGATATGGACGTAGAAAGAGAAGCTGTTCTTTGTATGAGCTGATTTAGTTCACCCACCTGCCTATGTTTCCCAGTTGCCTGGACAACGTGCAGTCTCCAGAAACCCAACATCCCAGTTCTCGGTCCTCCCTCTTGAGGAAGTTTTACACCCTGCATTGACTCCCAGGGCCCAGACTCCTCCCTAGGCTCAGTCTGCTTGGGTCTCTCTTTACCCTCCCCCTGGTGTGTCATTCCCCAGGGAGACAGACACCACACAAGCAACAGAGTCTTGCAGGTAGGTAGGAAGGGGGAGAGCACACATGTTGGGGAGAGAGAAGGGACCGGGTCCAGAAGTTTCTCTAAGAGACTGACTGCTACACATAGGATTGTTCTCCCTCATTGATCCCGGCCCTCTCTAAGGGTCCCAGAAGACCAAGAAGCGAAGCTTCTAGAAAGTGTAAGACGCCCTGGGAGACGGTCCAGAAACTCCCAACTCAGTCTAAGGGTCAGGAAAGCATGTCTGTATGCTGACCTACACAGAAGGTCTTCCCTTCGCCAGGACAGCAGGATGCCACCTAAAACCAAAGGAAAGGGGAGAAAAGCTGGGGCACGAAAGAAGAAAAAGAATTCAAGTCCTGGTGAGTCACAGTGGGTGAAGGCTGGTGCCCCTGTGTGTCCATGTCCAAAGTCCACACAGCCCCCTGGGCAACAAGATGGAGTGGGTTTGTTTTGGTTTTGTCTTTTGGTCTTTTGCCACAGGGTCACTATGGAACCCAGGCAAGCCTCAAACGTATCCTCCTAGTCTCCCTAGTGCTCCCAGTCCTCCTAGCACGAGGCATTGTCACCACGGTTCGCTTCAATGAAGCTTTCCTGCCACCCTCTTCAGAGCCTTGAGTCCAGATTCCACCAGGCAGGGGAACCGGAGAACGTCTCTCTCCCCCTGGAGTTCCATTGCCTTTGTCATATTTTTCACCCTTCTTTAGAGCATGCACCAAGTCCAAGGCAGTGAAGACAGCTCTGAATTTGTCAGATTTTGCCATTGAGCGTCCCTCACTCAGTGATCTTCCTCCATCCTGCAAGAAGTGTGGGAGGAAGACGGGAAGACGGGATAGGGGCGAGATCAGGGTGGCCTAAGACTCTGTGGTCTTGTCACCGCAGGTGTGGAGGCTGAGGCCAAGCACAGGCTGGTGCTGCTAGAGAAAGAGCTGCTTCAGGACCGCTTAGGTAAGAAGTGTGGAGCCTCGGGAGACAGCAGCGATGACATGGCCTACTCAGGCTTATCACTGCTGTGACGAAACACCAGGACCAGAGCAACCTGGGGAGGAGATGGTTTAACTGGCTGGTGCTTCCAAAGCTCTGTTTATTATTGAAGGAAGTCAGGACAGGAACTCGAACAGAGCAGGCGCCTGGAGACAGGAGCTGATGCAGAAGCCATGGAGTGGTGCTGCTAACTGGCTTGCTCCCCATGGCTTGCTCAGCCTGCTTTCTTATAGAACCCAGGACCACCAGTCAAGGGGCAGCACCACTCATAATGGGCTGGGCCTTCCCCATCAATCAATCACTAATCAAGGAATGTGTCCAGGGCTAAACCAAGCCAGCCATTCTCTGTTGGCAAAGATTGTGAGGAAGGCCTAGGGAGTGAAGATTGATGAAGAAGCTGTTCTCTGCTGTCCGCACCCCCACCCTCCACCCCCGGCTCTGGGAATGCAAACACAACCCCATTCATGATAGGTAAGTAGTCTACCATGAAGCTAGTCTGCAGCTCAAGGAAGCCATTGTTTTTTAGTAACTAGAACATGGAGAGAATATTGACTCTGTAGGAATGAAAACTATGGATTTCAAGGGGTTCTAAGGAGAGACACTGAATAAGAGTTTGACACCTGCCAAGTTCCCAGAGAGAAGCGTAGTTCAAGGCTATGGTGATTGATTCTATGGGATCCTCAGCCAGACCTGAGCATGGCTCTATGACTATCACAGCTCTACAGAGGGAAGAGGTTCGCCGAGCCAAGGCTTCCGAAGACAGGCTGAAGCAGAGGTTACAAGAGCTGGCAGCTGAGCTGGAAAGAACCCAAAGTGAAGGGAAGGCCGTATATGCAGGTATGTTTGATCAGGTGGGCAGGAGACGGGCCTAGAGGAGGACAATCTAGAGGGTCAGGGAATTTAAGAAAGGGAAATGAAGAGAGAGTCCAACTGCCATATCTAGTGTCTATCTTCCCTACATAGGCAGGGTCCTGAGAACCAAAGATAGATCCCTGGTAGAATGTGGATTATCAGAATTCCCCCTAAACAGATATGGGGGAGATCTATCCCCCACATTTTCAAGATCTCCCAAGTTCCTTAGTTCTGTTCCTCTGCTAAGACTTTTCCCTGCATGTAATTTTATTTCCTTTCTTCATGCCTCCATCCCTACCTTGGTTCCTGCTGCCTATGGCTCCTACCTCAGAGATGAGCCGCCAGCGTCGAGCCCTGCAAGAGGAGCTGGGGACCCGGAGCAAGCTACTGGAGGAGGAAGTGAGAGGTCTAAGGGAGCAGCTAGGTAGGCCCCCCTCCTCTCCCTTTCTTTCAAAGGCTCAGTACCAAGGCCCAGCATGGAGGAGTGCACTTTGAAGGCTCTCCTCTCGATGCCTACAGTCTGTTGACTCAGGCTCTCCTCTAGATGCCTACAGTCTGTTGGCTCAGGCTCTCCTCTCGATGCCTACAGTCTGTGACTCAGGCTCTCCTCTAGATGCCTACCGTCTGTTGGCTCAGGCTCTCCTCTAGATGCCTACCGTCTGTTGGCTCAGGCTCTCCTCTAGATGCCTACAGTCTGTTGACTCAGGCTCTCCTCTAGATGCCTACCGTCTGTTGACTCAGGCTCTCCTCTAGATGCCTACCGTCTGTTGGCTCAGGCTCTCCTCTAGATGCCTACAGTCTGTTGACTCAGGCTCTCCTCTAGATGTCTACAGTCTGTTGGCTCAGGCTCTCCTCTAGATGCCTACAGTCTGTTGGCTCAGGCTCTCCTCTAGATGCCTACAGTCTGTTGACTCAGGCTCTCCTCTAGATGTCTACAGTCTGTTGGCTCAGGCTCTCCTCTAGATGTCTACAGTCTGTTGGCTCAGGCTCTCCTCTAGATGTCTACAGTCTGTTGGCTCAGGCTCTCCTCTAGATGCCTACAGTCTGTTGACTCAGGCTCTCCTCTAGATGTCTACAGTCTGTTGACTCAGGCTCTCCTCTAGATGCCTACAGTCTGTTGGCTCAGGCTCTCCTCTAGATGTCTACAGTCTGTTGGCTCAGGCTCTCCTCTAGATGCCTACAGTCTGTTGGCTCAGGCTCTCCTCTAGATGTCTACAGTCTGTTGGCTCAGGCTCTCCTCTAGATGCCTACAGTCTGTTGGCTCAGGCTCTCCTCTAGATGTCTACAGTCTGTTGACTCAGGCTCTCCTCTAGATGTCTACAGTCTGTTGGCTCAGGCTCTCCTCTAGATGCCTACAGTCTGTTGGCTCAGGCTCTCCTCTAGATGCCTACAGTCTGTTGACTCAGGCTCTCCTCTAGATGCCTACAGTCTGTTGGCTCAGGCTCTCCTCTAGATGTCTACAGTCTGTTGACTCAGGCTCTCCTCTAGATGTCTACAGTCTTTTGGCTCAGGCTCTCCTCTAGATGCCTACAGTCTGTTGGCTCAGGCTCTCCTCTAGATGTCTACAGTCTGTTGACTCAGGCTCTCCTCTAGATGTCTACAGTCTGTTGACTCAGGCTCTCCTCTAGATGTCTACAGTCTGTTGGCTGAGTTGTAACTAGGGTCACCGTCACCCTAGCTCTTCTCTGAACAGAGTTCAGTGCCACTCCCTGTTAGGACTGGAGTTGGCCTGCCTGAGAGTTGGCTCAGCAGTTAACAGTCAATTCCTGGCACCCACATGGTGTTCACAACCATCCTGTAACTCCAGCCCGAGGGGAATCTAAAGCCCTCTTCTGACTCCACAGACACCCAAATGGTGCACATATATGCACGAAAGCAAAGCACTCGTACACATAAAATAACAAAATAAATCTAAAAAAGAAGGTTTTTTATTTTTTATTTTCTTTTTTTTTAGTATTTATTTATTTATTTATTGGTTTTTCAAGACAGGGTTTCTCTGTGTAGCCCTGGCTGTCCTGGAACTCACTCTGTAGACCACTAGGTTGGCCTTGAACTCAGAAATCTGCCTGCCTCTGCCTCTCAAGTGCTGGAATTAAAGGCGTGCGCCACCACTGTCCACTACTGCTGCCCCAGCTCAAAAGTGTTTTTTAAAAGCCTCTAAGACAGAGGTAAAGAGAAGGTAAGTGTCACCCCATTTCTCCCGTTATCTAATCTCCCCAAGTCCAGCAGTTAATCCATTCACTGCCTTGTCTGTCCTCAGCAAAACATATTCCTTATTAGTTTAGCCAACTTTTACAACCAAACTACAGAAAATGTTAGACTTAATTTACTTCACTATCCTCAAAGCCAAGCACCCGATAGAAAGCCTTAAATATCTACTTGCTAAATCAACAAATAAACCAACCAGATAAGAAAACAGAGGTCAGAAGATGGCATCAGACCCCATGGAGTTGGAGCCACCATGTGGGTGGTGTAAACCAAACCTGGGACTTGGAAAGAGCAGCTGCCAGGGATCTTGGCTGCCGAGCCTCTGCTCCAGGCCCCTCCTGAGTCTTTTTTATTCCTCAAAAGCCCAAGGTGGCCTTGAACTCACAGTGATCCTCCAGCCTCAGTCTCCTGAGTTGTCAGATTTTAGATGTGGGCCATCATATCCTATTTCAAAGTTTTCTTATCCTAAAATATCTTTGGCTTTGGATATAAATATTCATGAGCTGCTTTATACAGGCCAGGGACTCCATCTCTAACCTTGGCCTTCTTTCAAATTAAAAGTCAACATTTATTGAGTTCCTTCTGTATACAGTACTTTGTTATCCATTTTCACATTTCAGGTCACAGCAAACACAAGGAGCATATGTTATTTTCCCTCTACAGTAAAGAAGGGGCTGGAGAAAGGGCTCAAGGCTAAAAAAAATGTTGGCTGCTCTTCCTGAGGGCCAGCACCCACATGGTGACTGGAAAACATTATAATTCCAGTTTCAGGGGATCCAATCTAATGCCCTCTTCTGGACTCCACAGGCAAACACACACACACACACACACACACACACACACACACACACACAGAAAGAGAGAGAAAGGGAGAGGGAAAGGGAGAGGGAAGAGGAGTAAATTGTCTTAAAAACTGAGTTATAGCCGGGCGGTGGTGGCGCACGCCTTTAATCCCAGCACTTGGGAGGCAGAGACAGGAGGATTTCTGAGTTCGAGGCCAGCCTGGTCTACAAAGTGAGTTCCAGGACAGCCAAGGCTACACAGAGAAACCCTGTCTCGAAAAACCAAAAAAAAAAAGAAGGTCAGTGCCCACTTCATACCAGCCTGGCCTACATACAAAAACTGAGTTATAAAATTAAAAATAAATTTATTTATTTTTAAGATTTATTTGTTATATGTAAGTACACTGTACACTGGAGCTTGTAGCTGTCTTCAGACATACCAGAAGAGAGCATCAGATCTGCTTACGGATGACTGTGAGACACCATGTGGTTGCTGGGATTTGAACTCAGGACCTTTGGAAGAGCAATCGGTGCTCTTACCCACTGAGCTATCTCTCCAGCCCCCATTTTTTTTTTAATAAAAATAAATTTATAAAGATAAACTGAGCCGGGCGGTGGTGGCACACGCCTTTAATCCCAGCACTTGGGAGGCAGAGGCAGGAGGATTTCTGAGTTCGAGGCCAGCCTGGTCTACAAAGTGAGTTCCAGGACAGCCAGGGCTACACAGAGAAACCCTGTCTCAAAAAAACCAAAAAAAAAAAAAAAAAAAAAAAAGATAAACTGAACACTGAACCATGTTAGATGGTACAAGTCTGTAATACCAACTCTGAGAGAGAAAGAGGTAAAATGATATGGAGTTCAAGGTTATCCTTGACTACATAAGATCCTGTCTTAAACAAAACAAAGCAAAACATCCAAGACATGGCAATTCAGAGAGACTTGTCTCCCACTGTCTAAGTAATAAGCAGCAGACTTTGGACCCATCTCCTGTCTCAAGCCCTCTATGCACCCACCCTGCCATACCTCAGTAAGTCTAGAGACCTCAGCAAAGCAGATGACCCTGGAAGTCTGTAATGACCTCTGTGAAGCTGCCTCTTTAGGCCCCTTTGGTTATTGTTCTTGGTATATAGTGTCACTGTTTTGTCTTATCTTTCTGCCCTGTTCCCTAGAAATATGCCAAAGGGAGGCTAAGTCAGCAAGGGAAGAGGCTAAGCAAGCCCTCAGAAAGCAAGATGGAACCCTGGCTCAGCTTCGCGCCCACGTGGCAGACATGGAGGCCAAATATGAGGAAGTCTTGCATGTAAGCACGACTACCTATTGGCCATCTTCTAATTATCTCAAAACCCTTCATCCCTATGGCTCCAATTAGTGTGATGGCCCACGACCTAAGGGAGACATGCTCTGTCCTAAGCAAACAGAAGATCCAACCATTGACAGAGCTGGGGTCTTGTAATCCCAGTACTTGGGTAGCTAAGGCAGGAAGATTTTGAGCTCAAGGTCAAGATGAGCTACAATGTACTATACACCTGCTGCACGGTGAGATCTAGACTCAAATAATTGGAGGATCACTTTGGTGTAAACCAAAATAAGGAAACAGGTCAATGGTAGTGCTCTAGCCTCTCTAGCCTTGTATGCAAGGCCATGGGTTCAATTCTAGGCACAGAGGTGGAGCAGGGGATAGGAAGAGAAATCAGGAGATGAAGGAGCAGGGAAAGAAAGGAGTGGCACAGGCTTGTAATCCTGCTATTCAGGAGAATGAGGCATACGAATCACAGGTTCAAAGCCAACTTAAGTACAGAGGTCAAGGCCAGCATAAGCAATGTAGTAAGAGACTGTATCTCAAAATAAAAATTAGAAAGAGGACTGAATACACAGCTCAGGGACACAAAAGGAGGGAGGAAGGGAGGGAGGAAGGGGAAGCTGTAGGTGAAGAACTCTTACTAATCAAGCCAGGCAACCTGAAGCGCTGTTCAGCCTTCCCTCCCTCCCTGGGAGCTGAAAGCTGTGTGTTCACAGGACAACCTGGACTGTCTATTGGCCAAGCTGAGAGTGGTCAAGCCTCAGTGGGATGCCGCTGTGCTGAAACTGCACCCCAGACACAAGCAGCAGCTCCGGCAGTTTGGTCTCAACCCCCTGGATCTCTGAGGCCGCTGGTCAATAAAGCAACTTGATGTGAAGTCAATAGAACTGTGGACTGTGGCCTCTGGCAGCGAGGACATCTATGTTCTGGGTTGACCCATTGTCCTAAACACTGAGTGATAAGAAATAGACAATGTTCTAAACCCTTTCTTAGAGAAACTAGATCCCAATCCCTTAAACCTGGAGCACTTTGGTCCCTTTAAACTACCTTGACTTAAATGGGTATAGTGATTGTCTTAGTCAGGGTTTCTATTCCTGGACAAAACATCATGACCAAGAAGCAAGTTGAGGAGGAAAGGATTTATTCAGCTTACACTTCCACATTGCTGTTTATCACTAAAGGAAGTCAGGACTGGGACTCAAGCAGGTCAGGAAGCAGGAGCTGATGCAGAGGCCATGGAGGGATGTTACTTACTGGCTTGCTTCCCCTGGTTTACTCAGCTTGCTTTTTTTTTTTTTTTTTTTTTTTTTTGGTTTTTGGAGGCAGGGTTTCTCTGTGTAGCCCTGGCTATCCTGGAACTCACGCTGTAGACCAGGCTAGCCTCGAACTCAGAAATCCGCCTGCCTCTGCCTCCCAAGTGCTGGGATTAAAGGCGTGCGCCACCACCGCCCGGCCTCAGCTTGCTTTCTTATAGAACCCAAGACTACCAGCCCAGAGATGGCACCACCCACAATGGGCCTGCCCTGTTGACCACTAATTGAGAAAATGCCTTACAGCTGAATCTCATGGAGGCATTTTCTCATCTGAAGCTCCTTTCTCTGTGATAACTCCAACTTGTGTCAAGTTGACACAAAGCCAGCCAGTACAGTGGTGCACACCTTTAATCCCCACACTTAGGAGGCAGAGGCAGGTGAATCTCTGAGTTTGAGGCCAGCCTGGTCTACAAAGCAAGTTGCAGAATAGCCAGAGCTATACAGAGAAACCCTGTCTTGACAAAACAAAACTATCTTGTTTATTCTGACCAATAAAACACAAAGCCAGATGTGTGTGTGTGTGTGTATACATACACTTACTTATTTACTTATTTATTTGGACAGTAGCATACTTATACTAAAGTGCTCATAGAGAGGTCAGAGGACAAATTCCAGGAGCTGGTTCTTTCCTTGTACTGTGTGGTTCTGGTTGTCAGACTTAGAAGCCAGCACCTTTTTTGCTCTCTCACTGGCCAACTGGGAAAGACTGTAACAGGACATTACAATAGCCAAGAACCAGCTCCCGAGATTCTAAGGTATCCAGTAGAAGGAAAATGTGGCTCCAGTCCTCCTGCCACGTGACAACAGAGTCACACACGTAACCTATGTTCTCAAAGGCGTCAGTCCTAAGCGGCTCCACAGAATCATCTTCTTGAGTGAACTTCATCTTTAGGGCACAGCTCCCCAAAACTTCCACATTAACATCCTGTGGAGTCTCAGGCCCCCTCATGAGCCAGCCTGAGGTCTCTGTCCTCCACACCCCTCTGCGGGAGGTAGGCTCATGAGGAAGGTCCCTGGCAGTCCTATGATCAGTGGTGTCCGAATCCTCCAGCTCCCACTTCCAACTTAGAGAGACCATTCCCGGCTCCCTCCACCTCCGCGTGCAGAGCAAGGGCAGGAGAACCACTGGGCAAGTCTATGCCAGTAAGTCCAGGGATGTCCTATAGCAACTCTGAAGCCAGAGACCAGTCCTACACACAGAGAGAAGAAGGGGAGTCAGTCTGGGACCAGATGAGTTCACTTTCCTGCCCCAACATGCTCTGCTCAGGAGTAGGACTTCATCCACAGATCTTTCTGTCCCCACCTCTTACGACCAGTGGTTCCCTCCTGCACATCCCACACAGCTCTACCGGTTAGCCCTCCCTCTGCCCTTCTCATAATTCCATTTATCTCTTTGACTTCACCTCTCCAAACTCCGAGGAAATCCCGGCTTCTAAGCCCTGCGGATCCCTAGCTGCTAGCTTCAGGCAGAGGGGTGGCTCGGCCTCAGCCAGCTGCTGAAGCCTGTCCAGGTCACTGTCTCCACCCACAGGATGTCCGTTCACCTCCAAAATCGCATCTCCCATTTGCAGCCCTGCACGGGCAGCTGAGCCTCCTGGGGTCACCTGGCAGTGTAGGGGGATACACAAAAGTGTTGGTTAGGTGTTCTAAGGATGGGCGGAGGGGGTGGGCAGAGAAAGATGGTGGTGAATAACAAATAGATTCCAAGGCACATGGCAGATCAGTCACCTGGGAGACGAAAAGACAAGGTCCACTGGCCACACAGCAGAGTCTGAATCCATAGCCACCCCCAGGCCCGGGGTACAAGAAGCATTGACGGGAGCCAGCAAGGCCAGAAGGCTCAGTTGTGTCTTCAACTGGAAGATCCTTGGTTTCTGCCAGAGGAGGGACAGCAGCCTCAGTGGTCTCCAAGAAGAGGAGGGGTGACAGGCGTACCTGGGGGTAGAGGGGGCGGAGAGAACCTGTGGAACCTGAGCCGTGCCCCATTCCCACCCTCTCCCCAACCCTGTCACATACCATGCTGAAGAAGCGGTCAGCCTCAGGATCGACCACAATGAGGGAGACACAAGAGCCCTGCGCTCGGATCCTACACACTGTTTCCTCGTGGCCCAGCCCGTCCACGCTTTCTCCAGCCACAGCCACCAGGCGGTCCCCAGGCTTCATCCCAGCCTTGTCAGCAGGCAATCCTGGATCCACCTCCCACAAGAACTGCCCTGGGACATAGACATCTTCATTGCTCTCCCCTGACTCACACCCATGCTCTCCCAGGAACCAACCCCAGGGTGCATGGGAGGATGCCATTGAGGGCTGTGGGGCACGTCTCATGGACACTGACAGGTACGATTGAATGTGTATGACCGGCCTAACATCCAGTTTCCTGCCCACCCCCAGAGCTGCCACTCACCAAGTCGACCATCCAGGCCCTTTTCCTCCCGGAGCAAGAAGCCAAAGCCTTCAGGCCCTTTCTCTATGTTTAGACACCGGGGCTTGGCGGGCAATGCCCAGCCCTCTGCCAGGGGTGCAGCAAGAGGCATTCCCAGTTGGTGACACTGTTCCTCTACCTCCGGTCCTGCCACCAGCAGAGTCACCCGATCTCCACTGTGCCAAAGCTGTGAGGACAGAGCGAGAATGTAAGCATGGGCTATCTGTGTGGGACAGAAAGACAGGTATCTCCTCAGCCCCTTCCCCCTCGGGGTAGGGGGAGCTCCCCGGGAATGAGGGCAAGCCTCATGCAAACTACAGGGAAAAGAAGAGGGGGTCAGGAGGGGAAGCCTTACCTTCCTACTGAGCTGGTTGTAAGTGAACTTCTCCACACTGACCCCATTCACTTCTAGCAGCCTGGCCCCAGGGGGCACCCCTGCCCTCTCAGCAGCTCCTCCTGCACTGAGCACCAACCAGAAAGGACCTCGAGCTCCTAAAGGCAGAAAAGGTAAGTCCCAGCCTGCTACCTGCCTAGAACCCGAGGCTGAGCTCCCCAACCCTGTCTGCCCGTGTCAGGCCCTAAACTCACCATGGGTGACACTGAAGCCAAAGCCACCTTCATCTTTTACTACATGGCACAACCGGGGCCTGATCCCCGGGGCTAGGGTAGGGCAGAGGAAAGCATCACTCCCCTGCTGAGCACGTGCCACATCATGCACGTGTTGTGCCAAGACCGTCAGCAATACCCGGGGACCGCTGGCCCGGATGTAGCGCACTACCTATGAAAGGGTACACAGGAGAGAAAGGTTGGCCCTCTGAAATCCCAGGATCCAACTAGAACGTGCATTTTCCCTGTAAAAACCATATCTGTAGATGGCTTCACCCAATCCTTCTACCTAGGTACCTCCAAATCACCAGGTCTGTGGAGAGTGAGGCTTGGCCCATGAAGTGCTATGGAATGTTCTTTTGTACCACAAGGAGTCCCAGCCCAGCCTCACCACCGCATAGTCCTCATGTGCCACGATCCTATTGTTCACTGCTAGGATCCGGTCTCCTTCCCGGAGACCCTGGCGCTGGGCAGAGGTGCCTGGATCCACCCTGCACACCACATGATCAGCCTTGCCAAACTGCTGCAGATGGAACCCAAAACTCTTTTCTTCCTCCTTGCTCAACAGACAGAAGCGAGGCCGCTGCAGGTTCCAGGGATCTGGAGGAGGAGGAAGGTAGCAAAAAAGAAAGAGGGGGACACAGCCCCGGCACAGGAGCATCAAATGACTGGTAGTCCCTGCTTCCTGTCAGGGCGCTGGTCAGCTTCCAGCCAGTGAGAGGGTGGGCTTTACAGCTGAATGAGCTCTGCGTGGGCTGGGCGGCTAAAGCAAAGGGATGTCTGCCCCCTCTCTGCTTAGTTACTGATATCAGAAGGAGGCAGTTAGCAGTTACCAAGGAGATAGGAGGCTGTGTGGCACTGTAGAGTCTCTAGGGAAAGGAAACAGTTGCCAGGGGTGAGGAGGTTACCAGATTGGTCCTGGTCTTCAGCCAGGGAGAGGACAGGATTGTCAATGCCCAGTCTTGGATTAAACTTAAACTTCCTGTAAGGAGGCAGGAGAGGCAAGTAAGAGAGAGCTCGGAGCTGGACTTGGGTCCCAGGTTCTACTTTAGGTGCTGATGCCAGCTGAGAGTCTCCCCACCTTCAGTTCTTCTTCTCCAGCCCTCAGACTACTTACAGAGTTAACAAGGCCGTGTCCCGAAGATCTGCCGGACAAAGGAGGGTGAGAGTAGACACACACTCCCCCCCAGAGACAGGACTTTCACGATAAAAACTAAAAGGGCTTAGGAGAAACCCAACCCCCTCCCATTCTGCTTTTCTATCTTCACACACACACACACACACACACACACACACACACACACACACACACACAGGGGTGCTGACTCCCCTTTATTTTCCTCCCCAGGATTGTGGCACATAAATCTGAGTCTACCAGCAGAGGGTGTGGACCAGGAAGACAGATCTATAAGCCCACCTCATTCCTATTTCTATTTGCCTCAGGGCTCCAAGCCCTGATAGCAAGTGTGTTCTAGACCCGAAGACTCCAAACCTGCCCCCTTTGCTGCCACCCCAGAGTCCCCTTTCAAGGATATCTCCTTACTTCCTACCTGCAGCCGCCTCCATAGTTGGATCACTGACCCAGGACTTAAGAGTAGGGACAAGGTTCATCCTACCCAGCTGACCCTCCCACCTGCCCCCTCCCGAGTCACACCTTCTTGAAGACGCTGCAAGGAAGCATTGGGGTAATGGTTAACAGCAATGGGACTTATTCTCTGCAAAGTGCGAGTATAGGTTCCTTCTGCCCCCGGGGTCTTGCGCCCTACCTTTCTCTCAAGACCCAGTTGCTCTTACGCACAACAAAAAGCAGGTCACTGTCATCTCAAGCCGGGGCAGCAGGCATGACACAGGTTATAGGAATTTGAAGGTCCAGCCTGAGCAACCTCATCTCAGGATCTCACACACGGGCCTTCCAGCAACGAAGTTATCTAAAGATTCTTGAGCCTCTCCCTTTGCCTATCACCCTATTCAAACAAAGGATCTCAAAGAATTGGAATTTCTTCAGGAATCTTAAACTGAGGAAGAGAAAAGATGAAGCCCCGATGCCAGCCAGAACTTGTCTCCCAAGAAGAGGTTTCACGCAGCTCAGACAATTTGTCCGACCACCGAGTTGGACAGGACTGCTCAACACACTAAATCCCAGAGGTGGACTCTGAAAGATGAGCTTTGGGGTGGAGATCGTCACCAGACCTATTTCTTTGTTCCTCTTCCCAGGGTGGCCACCTCGAACAAATCTCCTTTCTCTGCTTTCCTAAGCTTTTTGTTCATTTATTTGTGTGTGTGTGTGTGTGTGTGTGTGCATGTGTGTTTGCGTGCACATGTGAATGAGAAAGTGAGGAGAGAGAGAGAGAGAGAGGTGCAGAAGGTGCAGTTGCTCCATAGAGGCCATGAGGGTGTTGGGTCTCCCCACCCATTCACCCCCTCCCCTATACCCCCACCTTGAGCTGAAGTAGTTGTCAGCTTCACCCACACCCACCCCATCCCACCCCACCCCCACCATCATGTGGTTGCTGGGAATTCAATTACTGTCATCCGGAAGAGGAAGGCCTATCTGAATCTGCTGAGCCATCTCTCCAGCCCTCCTTCTCTGCCTTTTCGCTATTCTCCTTTTAGCTTACTGTGGACGCGAGTGGCAGAGCTCAGCTCGATCAGGATGCCAGCACCCAGGCATTGACACTGAGAACTCCAGCAACACGAGACGCTACTGCCTCTGAGTCTGGTGGCCAGGGGCCATTTGCAGTAGAAGGTAAACCAAACTAACCCTTTCTTGGAAGCATCAGGCAAGGAAGTGGAGACCACAGAGGGTGGAAAACACACGGCTTTTTAATAGCAGCAAGGTGGGCACACTTGTCCCTAGCAGCCTTGGAGCCATCAATACCTGTGCATTTGAGAGCCATGAGACTGGGAAAGCACCAGTGTGAGGGCATTCTGTGTCCAGCGGTGAGCGTAAGGCAGGATGGGGAGCTGACCAGTACATCTGGCTGCCAGAACTCCCCAGCATGGCCAACACAATCAGAGGAGGAAGAGGCAAGACTGGTGGTGGCGTCGCAGGGCAATTTGGCCACTGACATACCATATCTTTAGTCCTTCTAGGCAAAGGGAGAGGTGACATGTTCCATATCAAGTCCAACATCAATTCACTGCATTTGACCCTGGGAACTCGAGGCTGGACTTGTTGGGGGTGGGTGCGGAACAGTCGTACCCATTGCTTTGACCTCAGAACTGAAGGGATCTTTCTGGAAGGAGTTGTACAAGCCAGGAGGCCACAGAGGGAGCCAGTGGTCCCACAGCTCTGTCAGTCACAGCTGTCACTGTCTCAGTGTCCAGAGCCTCCCAGCTGCTCCAGAAGAGTCTTGACCTCGCTCTCCACGCGCAGAAGCTGAGCCTTGCGCCAAGGGTTAAGGGTGGCGCCTCGGCTATCTTCCAGATCCCGGAGTAGCAGCTTGAGATGCCTCTGGACCCGGACTGGGTCCCAGCTGTTGAGGTTGCGCTGGACTTCACTAAGGATCACTGACCAGTACTCAGACACAGCTGTCCCCTCTGTCAGCGAGGCTACAACCCGGGCACCACCTTCACCAGAGCCTCCCAAATCCCGCAGGACCTGACGGCCCTCTGAACTCAGCTCATTGAAGTAGAGACTGGAGGAGAAAGAGACGGGAGGATGTCAGGATGTCGTTCATCAGGGTTTTGAGAAGAAAGGCCCAAGGTGGATAGGCAGAGAGCCAGGAAACCTCATAATTCCCTGCAGGCTGCCAAATGGGAGGGGCCAAACGTGTGTAATCTGAGGACAAGGCTCAGGTGGTAGAGCGCTTAGCGTGCACAGAGCCCTGGGTTCACTCCATAGCATCACAAAAAGAATCTGCAATAAGCCAGAGGCCAAGGTAGAAGCTGGTGGAAACATATGGTGTGACCAGAGACAGTAGTCCCTGGGAGAAATGGTGGTAGGGGAAGGAATGGTTACAGAGGACTTGGGTTAGCTCAGCCCTCAGCAAACCAGGATCAGAGAGGGAATCCAGAGAGTAGGTTCACCACACCCCTAGGGTAGGAAGAACACAGTAAAGAGAAGCAGTAAGCGGATTGGGGCCTGGGGGCATGAGACCAGGAGCAGGACTTACTGCAGCAGCTCCAGGGAAGGGTGCTCCCGAGCAGCCTTGGCCAAGGCCAGAGCCACTGTGTCGCCAGCACCGTTGTAGGCCACGTTCAGTTCCTGCAGTTGTTTGTTGCGGTCCAGCTGGGCAGCCAGCAGCTCCAGTCCCTCGTCTCCAAGGTCAGTGTGCAGCAGGGACAGGTGTGTCACTGAAGTGTTTCCTGCCAGCCCGTCCATCAGCAAGCCCACCCCAGCTGTTGTCAGTGGGTTGTTGGACAGCCTAAGGGCACAAGCAAGGCAAGGTTGGGCGGTGGGGCATTGCAGATACCCAAGCTGGGTGTTAGGACATTGGCCAAACGGAGCACATCTGGGTTGGAGCCCAGTCTGAACGCAGAAATGAGGCCCAGGCAAAGGGAGGAGCAGCTACTGCCCATGAGGGAGAGTGGGGGAAAGCAAGTTGCCTCTTCTCCCTCCCTTCTATTTCTCTAGCTTCCTGACAACCCCCCTACACACACACACACACACACACACACACACACACATACACACACACACTCTTCTCTTCCTATCAGTCCTCTTACACATTCCTTTACAGCCTCTGCAGCCTTTGGTCCTCCCTCCTCTTTGGTCCTCCCTCCTCTCTGGTTCCAGTCTTTCTACTGTCACACTCCCACCCCCTTTTCATTAAAAAACAAAACATTTACTTATTCTGTGCATGTGTGCCTGTGGGAGTGAAGTGGGGGAGGGGACAGGGTGCGGAGGTCAGAGGACACTTGTGGGAACTGGTTCTTTCCTTCCAACCAAGATGTGAGTGGGGGGTGGGGCGGACTAAACTCAGTTTTTCAGGCTCCTGCACCATCCACTTTCACCTTCTGAGCCATCTCACCAGGGGTTCCCTCTTCAGCCCCCTTTCTTCTTCCTCATTCACCTCCCCTGGTTCTCATTAGAAACAGGGGCCCCCAGGCGTCTGGGTTCCTAGGAAATCAGCCAACACCTTGGGAGCAGCTAGAGAGTAACCAGCATTATGGTGAGTCTGCAGGGATAAGGGATTCTGTTGCCAGGCAACTGGCCCAGGAATTACTGCAGCCTTCCTGTCCCCCAGGCTGATATTAGCCAGGAGAAAGGCTTTCTTAGCACCCACTCCGGGTGTCTTCCTTGTTTCCTTTCTATTTATTTCTGTTGTTTGTTTGTTTGTTTGTTTGTTTGAGACAGAGTTTCTCATGTAGCCCTGGCTATACTGAAACTTGCTCTATAGACCAGGGTGGCTTTGAACTCAAGAGATCTGCTTCTCTGTGTCTCTCTAGTGCTGGGGTTAAGGTTGTGTGCCATCACCTTGATCCTTTCAGATGCTTGTGATGGACCTGGGCAGGGAGCTAGCCAGGGCCCAGATAACCTCTTTACTAGAGCAAGAGCAACTACAGTACTCACCATGTCTGTGGCCATTGGAAGAGCCGGAGCCTCCCACCAGGCCCCTGCTATAGGACACTCACCGAAGAGTGGTGATCTGGCATTGGTCATGTAACAGCAGGTCTCGGAGGTCTCTGCAGGCCTCAGGGCCCAGATTGTTGAGTTGCAACCTGGAGCAGAAGGTGGACAGAGAGGGCAGGCCAGAGACCAAGAAAGCAGGTCAGCATGGGGTCTTCCCACAGAGTGTGCTCCCCCTCACCAGACTGCTTCCTGCCATCCACACATGCCCTGCTGTGGTCTGCTAGGTCAAGGGACATGGGTTGGCGGTTTGTAGTTGTACTGCAGGAAGGGAGAGCCTTTGAGAGAGGGAGCCTGGTCTGAGGATCAGGTAGGGTAGAATCTGTGCTTAGAGAGTATTAATTAGACTTGGAGGGCTTTGGTTCCCAATACAGTGAATTGTGGTAAAGCAAGGGCTCTCCCTGTGCCTCCAGGGCCTTCTCTACACACAGCTGTCTCCTTCTCTGCTCTTCCGCCATGTCGCAATGCAGCCTCAGAGAACTTTACCAGAAGACGAACCCATGCAGAGCCTTTTAACTTCCAAAACTGTAAACTCCTCTCTCCCCTTCCTTTTGCATCAAGGCCTTAGATAGCCCAGGCTGGCCTGGAATTCACTGTGTAGCTCATGCTGAACTCACAGCACTGCTTCCGCCTGCTTCTGAATGCTGGGATTACAGGCATGTGTTGTCTGACAGACCTCTTTTCTTTAGAAAGTAGCTAGCCTTAGGTATTGTTATAGCAACAGAAAGCCGACTCACATAAGTCCCCTGGCCCTTCTTCATTCCTTTGGCCTCCCTAGCACCTTCTCTCTCCTGCTGCCCCTCCAACCCTTTCCTCCCTTCATGCCTGTGCATAAGGATTAGTCCTCACCCCAGTTTCCGGGCACGCAGGAGGACAGGCATGAGAGTGTGTAGCCCAGCGGGGTCCAGCTGACAGGAGGCCAAGTTCACCTCATCCAGGGGATGTCTTCCACTTCCCAGTACAGAGGCTACCACTGTGCACTTGAGGGGTGTCATTCGCACACCCGCTAAATTGAGCTGATGTAGGGAGCCCAGCACCTCAGCTGAGAAGCGCTGGTTCTGGAACTCATAGTGGAAGAAAAGATGGTCAAGAAGCTCCGAGGGGGGCAGCGCCTGACGACCCAGCTTCCCCAGTTTCTTCTTGATGGCCTGGGCGTTCTCAAGGGCATCCAGGTTCTTGATAGGACAGCCAAGCTGAGCCAGCACCGCCCGGTTGTGGGCAGAGAGGAGTCCACCCATGAACATGGGGAAGAGCTCAAAGACTTCATCCTCAGGGGGTTCATCTGGGTGGCGCCGGGGGCCCTCCACACCCAGGATGCTGGCCCCCATCTGATCCAGAACATCGTCGTTGTAGTAGTCTTCCTCCCGGAACATCTCCAGCACCATAGCCTGGGCCACTGCCTCCCGAC
The DNA here is from genome assembly GCA_036184795.1 of Tokudaia tokunoshimensis. NCBI lineage: Eukaryota > Metazoa > Chordata > Mammalia > Rodentia > Muridae > Tokudaia > Tokudaia tokunoshimensis. The sequence continues at coordinate 45,428,724 of BTHU01000008.1, forward strand.
TCTTACTCACCATGCGCCCAAAGACTCGCGGAACTACCTGGAAAAGAAGCACGGGACGGGGTGTGGCCTCCCAAACATCCAATCAAGCCTCCAAGGTTCAGTTCAAGATAGATATGCCCTCTGACTGTTCTTTTTTTTTTTTTAGATTTTACTGATTGATTGATTATATATAAATACACTGTAGCTATCTTCAGACACCCCAGAAGAGGGCATCAGATCTCATTACAGATGGTTGTGAGCCACCACGTGGTTGCTGGCATTTGAACTCAGGACCCTTGGAAAGGCAGTCAGTGCTCTTAACCACTGAGCCATCTCTCCAGCCCCCCTCCAACTGTTCTAAACTTGGGGTCTCCCCTTGAACTCACAACACCACTTATAGATTGGGCTACTTCCCCTTGCTGGCTTCCTGCTGCCCTTGAGGCAAACTCCAAACTTTTAGCCTGGAACACAAAACTTTTTATCATCTGGCCCCAAATTGACTTTTCTAGGGCCATCTCTCAAACACTTGTCTCATGCTTTCCAGATGTTAGGGATCCTTTTACCCAAGTGCCAATTCAATTCCCAGTCCAGGAGGTGTGGGGAGGAATGAATGCATACAGTTGTCCCTCCACAGGGAGTTGGTTCTGGATCCCCCACAGGTATGATATATGCCTAGACGCTCAAGTCCCTTATGTAAAATGAGTCAGTATTTGTGCATATAGTTTATGTATGCCCTACTGTATACTAAATATTCTCTGGACTACTTGAAACACTTGATACAATGTAAATGCTAAGTATAGAGTGGTTACATAGTAGCTATTTGTGCTAGATAAATAGCACTATATTGTGTTGAAAAGGACCTGTGTATGTTTAATATAGGTACTTTTTGTGGAGGCAGTGTTGAGGATTGAGCCCAAGAGTTCACGCATGTTAAGCACATGCTCAGTCATGGAACTACACCCTATTCCATCTACATTTGCTTTTGTCTTAATTATTTTTATTTTATTTTTATTTTAGATTTATTTATTATATATAAGTACACTGTAGCTGTCTTCAGACACACCAGAAGAGAGCATCAGATCTCATTACTGATGGTTGTGAGCCACCATGTGGTTGCTGGCATTTGAACTCAGGACCTTCAGAAAAATAGTGCTCTTACCCACAGAGCCATCTCTCCAACCCCAATTATTTTTATTTTTAATATTATATGCATGAGTTTTTTGTTTTGTTTTGTTTTGTTTGGGGGGTGGTTCAAGACAGTGTTTCTCTGTGTAGCCCTGGCTGTCCTAGAACTCACTCTGTAGACCAGGCTGGCCTTGAACTCAGAAATCCACCTGTCTCTGCCTTCCAAGTGCTGGGATTAAAGGCGTGCGTACATGAGTGTTTTTTCTGCAGGTATGTATGTGCATCCTGTGTGTCTGGTGCCTGTGGAGGTCAGAAGAGGACGTTGGATCCTTTGGGACTAGAATTATGGATGGTTGTGAGCCACCACATGGACACTGGGAACAGAGCCTAGGTCCTCTGCAAGAGCAAGTGCTCTCAACTACTGAGCCATCTCCCTAGATCCTTGCATTTCTTTTAAAGATTTTTTTAAATTATATGTATGAGTGTAGGTATTTGCATAAGAGTGCAGGTGCCCAAAGAGGCCAGAGGAAGTTGAGCCTCCCCCAGGCTGGAGGTACCGGTGGTTGTGAGCCACTTAACATGGGTGCTGGGAGCTGAACTCAGGTCCTCTGCAGAGGCAAAGGGATCTCTCAACTCCTGAGCCAGCCATCTCTCTAGCTCTCTGAAATCTTTTTTCAAATCTTTTCCTCTATCAAGTTTTTGGTTTTGTTTTGCTTATAAAAAACAAAACAACAACAACAAAAAAAACCCGAAAACAGGCTCTTTCCAGGAGGTGGGGGTGCGCGCCTTTAATCCCAGCACTTGAGAAGCAGAGGCAGGCAGAACTTTGAGTTTGAGGCCAACCTGGTCTGTAGACAGGCTCTTACTGTTGGAGTCCTTACTAGCCTTGGCCTCAAGGTCCTCCTGGTTTAGTCTCTTAGAGTACTGGGACTACAGGCAGTTGCCACTAGGCCCTGACAGTCAAATATTTTCTTTTTCCTGTTCCTGTTCTCCTCCTCCTCCTCCTCCTCTTCCTCCTCCTCCTCCTCCTCCTCCTCCTCCACCTCCTCCACCTCCTCCTTTTTCTCTTCCTCCTTCTCCTCCTCTTGTCCTCTCTTAAGACAAGGTCTTGTGTCCCAGGCATGACCTGGAATCATTATGTAGCTGAAGATTACTGTGAGTTCCTGATTCTCCTGCCTCCACCTCCCAAGTGATAGGATTACAAACACATGGTTCATATATTTGCAGTCTGTAGGATGAATGCACAAAGATGGAACAAAAGATGTAAGGGCTGACTCTCAGGCATTAGGTTGGAGACCAGGCCTGGTGTTATAAATATATCAACACTTCCAACATGCTGATCATCAGAGCGACCATGATGATATACCACGGTCCCCTGTGGTATAGCCCCTGCCAACCTCAGCATCCTCTTCCGAAGGCTCCACACTGCTCCCTATGCTCCCTTCCTCCCAACATTTTTTGCCCTCCTCACAGTGCTTCCCCTCTTTCAAAGCTTTCATGATGCTGCTTGCTAGAGTGTCTGCCACCTTGATTGTCCTCTTGGCTAATCCTATGAAAAATAAGTTTAAATGCTCCTCTAGAAGGCTTTCCTGACCAACGAAATCAGGGCCATCTATCTCTCTTAGAATACCAGAACTTCTCAAACAGTTTTCATTGCATAGACATGTTGACTTTTGTGTTTGGTCTGTGAAATCAAAAAAAGCAAGAACCTACAGAGTCATTACTTGATTTCTCCACAAACCTAACACATTGCCCAACACACAGCAGGGACTGAAATATCTGACAAAGAAACGAGTTACATCTGCAGAGGTTTGCTATGTCCCCTCTCACCTCACAAAGAGATGAGGGTGTTTGACAGCACCTCCTCTGATCTCCATTATTGTTCAGTTTTCAAATGTGAGGCTCTTGCCTCAGACGTGATAGTTCTCAACACTGATCTGGTGACAAAACCAGAAACTGTCACCTTGTGAAGATGAGTCAATAGGACTATCATGAAGAGGGCTGAAGGTGTAGCTCATTGGTAGAGCATTGGCCTGGCATGTGTAGGCCCAGGGCCCAACTCCCAGCTCAGAAAGAAGAAGAGGGGGAGAAGGAGAGAAAGAGGAGGAAGAGGGGGAGGAGGAGGAGGGAGGAGAAGAATAGGAAGGAAAAGTTAGGTTCATGAAGAACAGTTGAAATCAACCCTCTACAAGGATAATCTCCCTCTAAGAAGGCCTGAGGCACAAGTTCAGGATATGCCCTCAATCCCACAGGGGACCAGACTCTTCACTGATTCCATTCTCAGAGGTTGCCAGGCCTCAGCAGTACCATGACCTTTCTGTCTGAGGTGATGGTATGAGGGGGTCAGGCCACATATGTTTATTTCATATTTTTTGTAATTATTACTTGTGTGTGTGTGCGTGCATGTATGCTCATAAATACATATGCATATGTAGAAGTCAGAGGACAACTCTGAGAAGTTGGTTCCTTACTTTAAAAAAACAAAAACTGGGCTGGAGAGATGGCTCAGCGGTTAAGAGCACTGACTGCTCTTCCAAAGGTCCTGAGTTCAAATCCCCAGCAACCACATGGTGGCTGACAACCATCCATAATGAGATCTGACGCCCTCTTCTGGGGTGTCTGAAGACAGCTACAGTGTACTTACATAAAACAATAAATAAATCTTTAAAAAAAAAAACAAAAACTTATTTGGGGGAGAAAAGTCTCACTATGTAGCCCTGGCTGGCCAGTAACTCACTATGTAGGGTAGACCAGACTAGCCTGGAACTCACAGAGATCAGCCTGCCTCTTGCCTCCTGCCTCCTGCCTCCTGCCTCCTGCCTCTGCCTCCTGCCTCCTGCCTCCTGCCTCCTGCCTCCTGCCTCTGCCTCCTGCCTCCTGCCTCTGCCTCCTGCTTCTGCCTCTGCCTCTGCCTCTTGAGGGTCGGTGTTAAAGGTGTGAGCCTTTATACTTGGTCCCCTCCTTCCACTTTTATGTAGATTCTGAGAATCAAACCTGGCCACTAGGATTGAAAGGCAAGTCTACTCACTGAGACATTTTGACAGTCCCCATTTTTATGTTTTACAAGCAATTAAATGGCACTTACTATGTGCCAGGCCCCAAGGATTAATTTGAGCTTTAAATGATGTCAATGAATAAATTCTGTTATTACCCCATTTACTAGACATCTAAGGCAAGGCTTAAGTAACTTAATTAAGGCTTACAGCTAGGGGTGGCAGAGCCTGGGACTTGAACTCAGGTCTCTCTGGGTCACGACATTTCTATTCTTAATCTTTATGCTTTGTTGCCCCCAAAAAGGTAAAGTTCAGCTTTAGTTCTGTAGCACTAACCAGTGTTCTGCCTTCTCAAGACCAGTTCCTGACACCAAGGTTAACCAAGGAAGGAGACAGCTTGGCAGATTCACAAACCCTGAGTTCAAATCCCAGCTGTTCTTGCTCTCAGTGTGATATTAGACAAGTCCATGTACCTAAGTTTTCTCTACTCTCTATTTTTTTTCCTGTGTACCTGTACACATGTTTGCAGGTATGTGGGGGGGGGGGTTGTGCATGTGCACATGTGTGCCAGAGATTGATCCCAGGAATCATCCTCAATCACTCTCTCACCATATTCTTTGGGGCAGGGTCCCTGAATCAGATCAAAGGCTTACTATCCAGCTTGTTCTAGGAATCCTGTGTCCTAGTCTTCCAGGGGGAACTATGAGTTTTCCTGGGTTCTGGAGATCCAAACTGAAACCCTCATGCTTGTGCTACAAGCATTTTAGCCATTGAACCATCTCTCCATCCCCATTTCTTTAAGGTTAGAAGGAATCTCCAGATTGCCAGGGCTCATTTGCAAACAAAGGGCGAAGCTGAAGCATCTAAAGCGTCTGGCAGACATCAGCAGAGACTGGCAGCCCCCATCCGATAGGAACATCCGTATCCGCCCTGCTCACAGCATCGCCCTTGGGCCTGCTGCCTGGTTTCTGGAGTGGACCTGCACCCAAGATGGACCATCCTAAATCAATTACCTATGTCATTCATCCTCCCGGTACAGATGAATAAATGATATCTGCTCTATAACCCTGTCTCCGGCGATTGAGTTAGGATGAGTCATTGCTCCTGGGCCCTGATCGCCTCTGAAGGACCAAGCACAAATAAGTTTCTGGGCATATAGCTCAGTGGAAGAACAGTTGCCTATCACGTGTAAAGCCCTGGGCTCAATTTCCAACACCACAAAAAGGGGCATGGGGAGAAGTTTCTAGGCCTGCGAACGAGACTGTATTGACCTCTTTTAACTCCTGGCAGCAAAAGTTGGGAAAAACGGGGAAAAAAAAACCTTGTTAGGAATCTTTGTGAGATTGTTTCAAAAGTCCCTGTAACCTCAATTCCCGTCTTAGCCCCCGAGCCTTCCTGTGGCTTCTTTCTTCCCATTCCTTAAGCCTCAATCCCACTAAAAGCCAAGTTCCCTGAAGATTTCCTTCTATGCAAGGGGTAGCCTCAACCCACTGGGAGAAGAACAAGGAGTGCATACAGATTCATGGCATCTTGGGAGGAAGGGTGTGTGTGTGTGTGTGTGTGTGTGTGTGTGTGTGTGATGGGTGGTATTGGGTGTGTGTGTATTTGGGAGATGTGTATGCCTTCTGATGTGTGTGTATGGGGTAGGGGGAGGTGTTGAGGGCAGGAATCATTACCTTGAGCAAGTTGAAGAGCAGAGGCAGAATCCGCAGGGGCAACAGCTTGGCCACAATGCCCAATACCAGGCTGACATCTTCCCCAACACGGCCCACAAATTCAACCACTTCTTTGCCCACCCGCTGCAGGGCTGTCTTGCGCAAACCAAGCACGATGTAGAGGGCAGCCAGATATTCTTGCATGGCGGGCACGGTGAATACGAAGGAACCCAGGTGCCCTGGTTCCACACACGGGGCCAGGAAAAACCTCAGGGCATCCCGGCGGAAGATCTGGAGCAGTTGAAACTCCTCCTCTGTCTTGATGCCAGCTTCCAGGCAGCCACGGACATCCTCTTCAGAGAAGTAGGTCTTTCGGGATGACACCCCCTCATAGGCCAACTTGCCCATAGTCCGGGCTGCATAGGACATCAGGGATAGATTGGAGGGGTGGGTGCTGTCCAGTGTTTCCCCACTGAAGTTCAGACGTAGAAAGCTGGTATAGATGCTTGTGAGGGTCTGACCAGCAGGTGTGGGAGCATGCAGGAAGTGCAAGGTAGCACAAACAAGCCAACAATAGGAGGGCAAAAAGCAGGCTGTGGCAATCTGGTGGTGCCCCTCCAGGTTTCGGGACAGCATTTGAATCAGGTTGTCCCGCTGAGCTGGTGTGACTGAGACACCTGCACCCCCGGCACCATACCCACAATCAGGCTGGTTAAAGCGGAGCTGGAAGTAGAGCTTCTGCAGGTTGGTATCAGAGAAACCACAGATTTCACCATAGCGGCCCACGTACTTGCTAGGGATCCGGCCAATGGCGGAGGGCCGGGTGGTTACCAGAATGCTGGCCTGGGAAGGATATGGTTAAAGGTTAAGAAAGAAACATCTGTGTCTCAAGAAACCTGATTGCCTCATGCCCTTAAAGATGGAGGGTCCAAGAATGAAGAGGACCATCGTTATCGACATTATAACTAACAGTGCTAAGCCGGGCGATGGTGGCGCACGCCTTTAATCCCAGCACTTGAGAGGCAGAGTCAGGTAGATCTCTGTGAGCTGCGGGCCAGCCAGAGTTACACAGTGAGAACCTGTCCAAAGAACTCCAAAAAAATTATCAGTATCAATTCCTGATCATCTGCAATGGCCCAGGACACTGAGCTAAGCACTTGATATGTGGTATCTCACTTAACCTGTATAGAACAAGGATAGAAGAAGACACAAGTTTGGGGAGGAGAGTGACTTGCTCAAGGTCACACATTCAGGAAGGGCCAAGGTGAACTAACCCAGGCACTGTTGTCCCACACAACAACCATGTAGGCTAAGAACATAAAATTCCCTATGGAGCAGGTTAAGGGACAGTAGGAACAGGACACGGCAAGGGGCAACCCACCTCGGGAAGCATGTATTTGCGCAACAGGTTGACCATGATGGCAGCTGGTGCCCCGGGTTCCTCCGGGTCATTGCAAAGCCCTGTGCCGGCCAGCCGGAAGTCAAGGTTGAGGCGCTCCAGGCCGTGGAGCACAAAAAGCAGGCGGGATCCGGCAGCAGTCATCAGGGGCAACACCTCCTTCAGAGGTGTGTACCGCTGGGTCACAAGTTGGTACAAGGAAGCTGGGGTAGGGCCCAGGGATGACAAGTCCTCACAGGAGAAGGGGATAAGCAGCTCAAAGGCAGGCAGTCTCCCATAACACCAGTCTAAGACCATCTTGCGTACCAACGTGCTCTTGCCAGTACCCACGGTCCCATACAAAACCACTGTCTGCACGCGGCGCCCGCAGGCATCTGGGTCAAAGAGCTGAGACAGGGCCAGTGGGGGGAGCCCTGCCTGGGTTCGCTGATGCCCTGCGGCCAGTTCCGTGGACGGGCGAAGCAGCTCATCTGGGGTGCTCTCCCTGATCACAGGGTCAACGTGAACTGTGTCTAGAGCAAAGGTTGGTCCAAACTGGCGCTCCTCTCTGGGCAGCCGGCTAAACCACTCAGTGAGGTTCCGGCGATGCCTTTGGATAGCTTCTGGATGAGAACGCAAAGGACATTGGTCAAGACAAAGGATTGGAGGCGCTGGCTTTTCTGGCTAGCCAGGGTGGCTGTAGGTCAGGGTAGGGAGTCAACACAGAGAGAGATGCAGGGACCCATTGTGGTGTGAGCACACAGAACTAACTCCATTAACCGGTAGATTACTCAGAAGGTTTAGAGCCCTAAGAAAATATGGAGTCTTTGAACAAATTATGCTGAGCCTTTGCTGACTGGCTTCCTGACACCTGGCTACTGAAACCAAAGATGTCTCAAGGTAGGGAGAGAATGTCTCTGACAGCACTTTGTATGTGGTCCCTGTGCACAGTGTGATCGATGCTCAGATGACGGGAGGGAGAGGGAGGGGAGGGAGAGGCCACCAGTAGATGACAGTGGTGGATCCTCTGTGCCAATCCTCATCCTCCTAAGCCCCTCTTCCCTCCACACCCCTCCTTTACCAGTGGCAGAGATGCTCCTGAACAGCTGCCCATGCCTCCCTGGTGTGGGAGCACTGTCTGCGGAGTTTCCATGGTGACGGATAAAGGCCCTGGGAGCAAAGACAAGGGATGGTCTGAGGTTTAGAACTGGGGTGAACCCTGGTATAGACTCAGTCCAGTCCAGTCCAGTCCAGACCAATCCAGTCTGTACTTTCTAAGATGAGGCCCAGACTCTTGCTCTTCCCAAGGACTGAGACCTGACCCCTCCAACCCTAACGGCTGCCTGCTTGAAACTCAGACTGGCCTCTGCCAGATCGATCCCAGTCCCCATTATTATGTACCTACATGCTCTAAGCTAACTTCCTCTAGATCCTTGGAAGTTGTCCTGTACCCTTCCCACCCCAAGAAACCCAACCCTCTCTCCCAGGAGATCCAGACCATTCCCATCTCCTGAGCTGTGTCTAGCTGTGTTCTGGGGCCTGACACTCCCAGGTCTCACCTAGGGGACCCCAGGGGATGCACCCCTTTAAAGGGCCAGCTCCGTTGGACCAGGAAGGAGATACGCTTATCTGCAGAGAGAAGAGGCAGCATCTGCAAACCCATTCACAGCCCCCCTTCAGTGCACACCCTGACACTGACATCAACCCCCCCCCTCTTATTTGCTCTTATGGTAGCATGTGCTATTCCTAAATAGCAATTATTACATAATCTTCTATTTAGACATATGATTATTTGATTATCATCCATTTTCCCCTCCATGAGAGCAGGACTCACATCTGGTTCTGTTCACAATTATATACCAAAAACCTAAGCCACAGTCTGGTGCAAAGCCAACATGCCGCTAATGTCTTGGATAAAAAGTTAGATTGAAACAGCTAGAAGGGGCCCAGCTCGGTTCCCCTTGTCTAAGATGGGGGAAAAGAGGCTCTGGGCAGTGAGGTGACCTGCTGGAGGACACCAGTTATAGTGCCACACAGCTGGAACTCGTGTACCTGCTGTGTCTGGATTCCTGCTGTTTTGGAAGCATCTGGACCCTGAAGCAGAAAGGAGGGTCAAAACAGTACCTGCTCACCTGGTAGCTGGGGTGTTCTTCCCAGGCCTGAGCCCCAAGAGGTCCTGGGAAAATGGCAGCCCCACCTCATTCTAGAGAAACTGGAGCCTGGAACACTTAGAACCACTTTCTTTCCTGTTGCCCTGCAAAAAGAAAAGTGTGAATGGGATTGGCAATGGTTCAAGGGTAAATACTCCTTCTACCAAGTCTGAGGACCTGAGTTCAACTCCAGGAACCTCCAGGGTAGAACGACTCCCAAAAGCTGTCCTTTGACCTTTGCACACAGCCAAACCTGCACCCACTATAAACAAATAAATAAATGTATAAAGGAAAAATTTAAGAACAAACAAACACCAATAATGTAAATTTAAAAAAAAAACAGTACTGTGAATGTACGGTCATCAAACCTCCCACATCACACACACACACATACATACACACATGTGCATACACACACAGACACACACAAATATACACACATACAAATACACATACACACAAAAATACACAAATACACACACGTACAAACAAATATACACACATACAGCTGGGCAGTGGTGGTGTATGCCTTTAATCCCAGCACTTGGGAGGCAAAGGCAGGAGGATTTCTGAGTTCGAGGCCAGCCTGGTCTACAAAGTGAGTTCCAGGACAGTCAGGGCTATACAGAGAAACCCTGTCTCAAAATAAAAACAAAACAAAACAAATATATATACATATACACACATACAAACACATGCACACACCTCTCCCTGTCTCCCCACCCCCTCTCTCTCTCCTGCTCTCTCTCTTTCTCTCTCTCTCTCTCTCTCTCTCTCTCTCTCTCTCTCTCTCTCTCTCTCTCTCTCTCTCTCTCTCTCTCCTGCTCTCTCTCCAACCCTTACCCCTAGTATCTAAGAAGGGGCCATCTCCCAAGGGAGACTCAGCCCTCCCTCGTGTGTATAGAAGAAGCCTTTGAAGCCCTGACCTGACTTCAAGCTCTCCTCAGCAAGGATAAGCCTAACCTGAGTGATTCCGTTTCATCTCCTACCAGCTCCTGTCCGGCACTGAGGTTTCACAGCTGCTTCTGCCCTGAGTACGAACCGATCTTCTGCTTTTAGGTTTTATGTTTGCTTGACTGCCAGCTCAGATAGGAGCCCTGTGCTTACTCGCAGGCCTTTTCCGAGCCTGAGTTTTTTCCCCAACTCATCCTTATTCATTTCCTTCTGCCTTTGCGCCGCAGCCATCGGATCCTTTTAGCTGAGTTTTAATGGTCTTATCACTTTATCGGCTCTCTGATAAGCCGCCTGTGAGGCTGGCATAAATAATAAACGAATGTGTGAATGAGCTTCCTGCTTGACACAAGGATGTACTGCCTCCTCCTCACACTTCAGCCGGGCCAACCTGGCCTGTCAGCCCCCCTCCTCTGGCTACTTTGTGTCAGAGCTGCCCCAAGCCCTGGATTCACCCGCTACTCCCTGGCTCTTTATCCCAATCCTTCCCCTACAGGCAGCGGTGGCAGTCCTACAGATCTCTCCCTACTGCTTTTTGCCAGCCTCTTCATTTCATCATTTCAGAACTGAGAGATCCTTCCAGACCGTACAAAACCCCATTTCCTCAAGTCCTCTGTGCCTCCACTGTTGGCCTATTCCACTTCCTCATTCCCTGCAGAAATCAGCCCCCTAAACTCCTAAGCTACTTGACAGCTATGAAACCCGGGCCCACACAAGCTATTCTTCCAGGTTTGCCCCCAGCCCACGCCTCTTCCTCCAGGACTCCTATTGGATTCTTGCTCCCACCTTCCTAACTTAGTCCCTATACTTTGGTTAGCATCTCCTTTATCAGAATCCCAGACACTCTTCGAAGATACTGCTCAAGGTACTCTTTCCCAGTCTCTTCTGGGAAGAGTCTGAGTCTCTTCTGGCCCCCTGAGCTCCCGTGTGCCCCTATGCTGGAGTGGCCTCCCTCACTGACGCTGGGGCTGAAGAGAGGGCAAACTTGGGAAGAAGCTGCATTGAACAACCTGCTTTAGCACAGCTAGCCAGAGTAGGAGCTGACTGAGGTCTTGAATGGGCTGGAAACAGGAGACCCGGGGGCTGGAGAAAGATTCTGAAAACCTGGCAAATCCCAGGATTGACATCAATCAGCCCCAGGTCCACTGAGTCAAGATAAGACCCGAAGGGTCTAGGATAATTCTCTAATCAAGCAGTTGTCATGGCACTAATCAAAAGAAGGGGTGCAACAAGAATTTGCGGAGCTTCCCCACCAAACTGGGTCCCAAACAGCTTTCCCACTTCCACTTGGCTTGGGGGCGGGTTGGGGGTCGGGGGTGCAAAGTGAAGCTGCCAGTAGGCCCATATTGAGCGCCCAAGCTCCGGGAGAACTCCTAGTGCCACTTGCCCGCTCCCGCGACCCAGCTGCCCGGCTCTTGCTTCCGGGGCCCAGCGCTGGAGGAGCGATCGACCCAGTTAGGCCTTTACCCAGGCTGCCTAGGCCCTGGTGTCTAGTCGCCGCGGCCCGGAGGGGAGGAGGCCGGCGTCTCCCGCTGGCTCCCAGCTTCCCCGGCTCGCTCGGCACGGCGCGTCTAGGCCGCCTCCGCCCGCTACCCAGCGAGCAGACGGCCCACTCTGGCACCCCGCCCGGCCTGGACAGCCAAGCGCACTAAGTGGAGACCCGCTCAAGGGGGATCGGGGTAGCCGGCGCGGGGCGGAGACTCCGGCCCCACCCGGTCCTCCCAGGACCCAGGTTCCCATACTGCCCCCTGCAGGTTCCCAAGCGTCAGGCCCAGCCGATAACCTCATATCCACCTCTGGACTTGCTGATAGAGCCCATTTTACAGATGAAGACACGGGAAGAGTAAATGACTCGCGCAGGTCATCCCAGTTGGAAGTAGATGAATCAGAACAAAAGCTCCCGTCTAGGCCTTCCTCGCCCTGAGATACTCATCCCTAGGGCATCCTGACCTCCCTTCCTGCTCACAAACGTAGCTTACCTCCAGGCAGAAGAGAGCCCTTCTTGGATCCTCCCCTTCTGTGTCATTCAGTCCCAAGACACTAGGGGGGACCTCTGACCACTTTGGCCAGGAAGGAAGAATGGGTACCGATAGACACTTCCTTCTCCAACCTGTTCTTCCTGTCTGACATCCCGTCATGGTTTAGCCTTGGGACTTCCGTGTTCTAAAAACCCCAACCCTCATTCCTTCCATTCAAGGAACACCCAGCGTTCTTGTAACCAAGCTGACAGTAACCTTCAACCAAGGAACGCCTCCACATGCAAACCTGGGTGTGCAATGTGCGGAGCACAGGCATGAAATAGAGAGGTGAAGAGAGAGGATCCTCAGGGCGGGGCTGGGAAGTCTTTGTGGTCTACCCTCCGTTGGAACAGAAGACCAATGGCGATAATTCTATCTAGGCAGTTGTCCATTTATTCCATGTGTGGTGTTAGGCCAGTACTGAACACTCACCCTGGGCTGCCAAGCAGAGCAAGTCAAGCAGGGACCACCATGCTTGACAATGAACTTCTTCCGAGGCCGAGGCAAACTATTAGAAAAATTACTACCTGCTTCTAGCAGAGACCGTGACATTTGAACTGACTGTTAAAAAGAAGGGCATACTGGGCAGCATGGAAAAGGGCATGTTTGCATTTTAAAGATGTTCTAAGATTGGAGAGATAGCTCAGCCATTAAGAGCACTGGCTGCTCTTTCGGAGGGCCTGGATTCCATTCCCGACATCTTCACGGCAGCTCGCAACCAGCTGCAACTCCATCCTCGGTGGTTCTGATGCCCTCTTTTGGCCTCTTCAGACACTGCAGGTATATGGTGCACAGATAAACATGCAAGCAAAACACCCATACACATAATTTTTTTTAATATTAAAAACAAAAGAGTCTGGGTGGAGGTGGCACATGCCTTTAATTTCAGTACAAGAAGGCAGAGGCACACCGGGCAGTGATGGCGCTTGCCTTTAATCCTGGCACTTGGGAGGCAGAAGCAGGTGGATTTCTGAGTTCAAGGCCAGAGTGGTCTACAGAGAGAGTTCCAGGATAACCAGGGATACACAGAGAAACCAAGTCTTGAATTAAAAACAAACAAACAAAAAAAAAGCGAATGGATGGATGGATGGATTAATAAAGTTCTTCCAGAGGAGTTGAATGATATGAGCATCTCCATGAATGTAGTCTCAGGGGTGACATTTAGGGTCCAGTAGTTTCTCTCTACTTACCTTGCCACGGGAAGCTAACTGTCACCTGGCTATAATTATTGTTCATTGCTCACAGCAAAACCATTCCCTTCCCCCTGTGAGTATGACAATTGTGTGGGTTATTATATTAACATATAATTTGACTGGCCTCTGCAGACAGAAGGGCTGTGAGTCATGCTGTGGGCATGTCCTCTGTTGTCTGGCCTCAGTGTGGGCCGCCAGGTGCTTGCACCAAGAGCCATGGCACAGAAAACCATCTTTTTTTTTTTTTGGTTTGGTTTTTTAAGACAAGGTTTCTCTGTGTAGCCCTGGCTGTCCTGGAACTCACTCTGTAGACCAGGCTGGCCTCGAACTCAGAAATCTGCCTGCCTCTGCCTCCTAAATTCTGGGATTAAAGGCGTGCACCACCATTGCTCACCCCGGAAAACCATCTTGATCAACTCTGCTCTCCAGCACCTTGCACGGGCCCTGACACAGAGAGGCATCATGCTGTGAACGCAGTCTCTGAGGCCTGTGCCTCTGCCCACCTCAGGTTCCTTTGCTGTAAATTGAGATGATGGTAGCGCTACTCTTAGCCCCATCTTGGGGTTACTGTGGGAATCGAAAGCTCTCTGTGAATCTGTGAACTGTTGTCCAAGTATTCTATGTGCCTGAAGTTGATTCCTGGTTTCAGAAGGGCCCTCTCTAGTCACTGTGGAATTTCAAATCAAAGGTGTTTGATTATCCCAGACCTATTTAATTTGAGGCTTAGAGTATAGCTCAGCGTAGAGTGTGTTTAAAATGGGTTGAAGACAGGTTTACGTTTTAAAAGAGAACCAGTCAAAGGACTCGGAGGTCAGGGACTGTAATCCCAGCTATTTAGGAGGACAGACAGCTATAAATCCAAGGCCTGCCTAGGTTACAGAGGGAGCTCAAAGGCAACCCAGGCAATGACAGCCAACTTGTCTAAAAGTGTAAAACAGCTTAAGAAGGCCTGGGGATGTGCCAGGTCCTAGGTTCAACCTGCTGCCAAATAAACAAGCAAATACAAAATGAAACAGTAAACGAATAATCTGAAGAAAAACTAATTCACAGGGGCTGCTCATTCCTGTAATCCCGGCACTTACAGGATTGCTTTGAATTCAAGGAAAACCTGGGCTACATGGTCAGGAAGGAGCCTGGAGGTGTAGCCCCGTTGGTATAGAGCTTGCCTTTTGTACATGAAGCCCTGAGTTTAATTTGCAATTCACTGCATAAACCAGATGTGCCTGTCTGAAAGTGTAGTGTTTGGTAAGTAGACGCACAAGAACCAAATGCTAGGGCAGTGACGAAGTAAGTTTAAGGACAGCCTGTACCATATGGAAATCTGTATAAGAATAAATAAATAAGCTCCTCCCAGATAAATAATAAAAGCTAATACTAGAGAAAAATAAAAGCATCCGTGTGTGGTGACCCTTAATCCTAGCACTCGGGAGGCTGAGGTAGGCAGGTCCTGGAGTTTGAGGGCAGCCTGTCCTCCATAGTGAGCTTCAGGTCAGCAAGGTTTACATAGTGAGACCATGTCACAAAGAAACAAGCAAAACAAAACAAAATAAAAACAAACAAGAAGGAAGGAGGGAAGGAGGGAGGGAGACTAGCTGATGCAGAAGCCTTTAACTTTTGATGAGTCCTTTATCAGCATCACTCCAGGAAGAAGGTCCCTAAATGCCCCTTGAACCACCTAGGATTCAGATTCTCCCAACATCCCCTCCCCCTCACTTCAAGTCTTTGTAAGAAATGTTACAACAAATGTTACTAACAAAAGTTAGTCTGTCTGCAGTCTTGTACCCAGCCAGTCTGGACCCTAGTCCAGACCAGAACATTTCTTCTACCTGGGGCACAACTGTGGTGTCCCAGACAGCTGACAGAGCTGGCGTCAGTAGGTTCTTTAAATTCCCCAACCCTCAGGGCCAAGAGAAAAGAAGATGAGACAATACACAGCTTGTTGGGCTATCTGCCGCCAGGTCTCATGACCCCCAGAACACTTGCCCACTCCAAACCTCTAATGTGTGGTGCTGATTATTGATGGCTCAGCCCTGGAATAGGTGGCTAAGTAGAAAAAAAATGGAAAGGAAAAGAGACAATTAGGGGCTGGAGAGATAGCTCAGCGGTTAAGAGCACTGGCTGCTCTTCCAGGGGTCCTGACTTCAATTCCCAGCAACCACATGGTGCCTTACAACCATCTGTAATGGGGATCCAATGCCCTCTTCTGGGGTGTCTGAAGACAGTGACAGTGTACTCACATACATGAAATAAATAAGTAAATCTTTAAAAAAGAGAGAGAGAGAGAAATTAGAGTAAGCCCACTGAGGTCCCTGCCACTCCCATCCTGGAGTCAGATAAGGCTCTAGAGCAGTGGCTCTCAACCTATGGGTCATGACCCCAGGGGAGTCAAATATCAGATATCCTGCATATCAGATATTTACATTATGATTCACAACAGTAGCGAAATTACAGTTATAAAGTAGCAATGAGATAACTTTATGGTTGGGGGTCACCACAACTTGAGGAACTATATTAAAGGGCCACAGCATTAGGGAGGCTGCTCTGGAGGCTTTTCTGTTTCCCATTGCCCTTTCGGAAAACCACTGACTGGCACTCTCCCTGCCCCTAGGCACTATCAGGGCTCCATGAGCCCCAGACAGAGTCATGGACCACTTCGGTATTACACCTATGCATCAGATATAAGCACTCATGCACAGCTTGCAGAACCAGCCGTGACCAAGAGCCCCGCCCAGTGCTGAGAGAAGGGAGTCTGGAAGCAGTAGATTTGGTGAGAAGATTCTGCTTCTCATCCTGCCCACCTTTAGGCAGGGTCTCATGCTACCCAGGCTGGCCTTGAACTCCTTAGGTAACTGAGGATGACTTTGAGCTTCCAATCCTCCTGTGCCCACCTCCTTAGTTCTGGGATAACTCGTGCATACCACTACATCTGGATTATACAGCTGGGACTGAGCCTAGTCTTCACGCACGCTAAGCAAGCACTCGGCTAGCTAAGCTACATGCCCAGCATCCAAGGTTCCATTTCCACTATTTAAGGGTCAATGTCACCTTTCTCTCACCTGAAAAATGGGGATAATGACAAAGGACAGTGAGGGTTGGCACTGAAGTTTTGGTCAGGCAGGAAGTATGACACAAATATTTCATAGGATATGCATTCATGAATTTGACATATGCCTAAGACTTAGCATCCCTGCCACAAGATCCCCAACGCTGGCAGACATCTTGCCAAGCGCTTTGAAGACCTCCTCCTATAGCTTATGCTAGCAGATGGCAGATCCACATTCACACCCGGCATACTGTATAAATATAGGTTTTATTAATAATGGGTGAAATCCCACAAATACAACTGGTCTCTGTGTAATGAGAAGAACCTGGGGCAGACACAGAGGCGTGAGCGCAGGGACTGGGGAAAGAGTCCTGGAGGAGGAGAAACCAGACAGATACAGGATGATCCTGAACCCACGGAGAAAGTAGACAGGTGTGTCTGCCACCTGTCACCCAGGCCCCGCTGCTCTGCTGTCCAGGAACCAGCTGCTGACTGGAAGATGAATAGATGTGAACAGGAGTCTGACTGAGCAGCAGGCAGCTGGACAAGGAGCCAGTGAGCGGGTGTCAGCTTGGGGCACAAACGGAGGGCCATGGGGGAGCAGTGGCTGAGGCCAGCTATGCCCATTCTTGTGCTTGTTGGGTTCTGACCTCCGGGAGGCCAGTGCCACCCCGGGCTCAAGAGGAAGGGAAGCCTGGGAGATAGACACCTACTGAGCCTGGAGCCACACTGGGTCACCCCAGTCTCACTCTTAGCCTCCAAAGTGTGATTCTGCAGGAGGATGCTGGGACTGCTCCCTGCCATGGTCACTCTTCCTCTGAGTCATACGGGATGGTGCCTATGTAGGACTGAGATTGCCTGGTGGCCTTTGTGTGCCTGTGACATGATCCTGGAGAGGAAAGGAGCCTGTGGGCTGAACCTCAGGAGCAGCAGCAGGGAGGATGGGGGCTTCCCCGGCTCACCGCCCCCCCCCCCGGCATAAAGTGCATTCTCCAGCTCCTGTGGCAGATGGGAGAGTGACACAGACATTATTGCAGAGGTGCCATTGAGATCTACCCTGACCGAAGACTTAAGGAAGGGGCTGGGACACCCCATGCTCTCTCCAATCTCCAGGATTGGAAGTGGTGGCCCAGACAGAAAACCCGGCTTCTGTCTCAACAGATGGTCCAAATTAGCCAAAGTGGGTGTGGGGGAAAAGGGGGAGGAGGAGGAAGCTTCCAGAGTCCCTCCTTGCTCCATCCAAAGTCCATGATGGGCCTCCCTGGGGACCCCACCAGGGCCCAGCCCTGGGACTCCAACCTGATAGCAGTTTACCAACACTAGTGTGGTGGGGACCCCAGAGGGGGTCAATCTGATCACTTGTAAGTCAAGGCCTAGAGAACATGGAGCTCCCAGGTAAACAACAGAGGAGGGTGCTTTCAGCAGAGGAGGACAGCAGCCTCCCAGCAGTCTTTGCATGCAGGTGTTGGAGACAGTAGGGAGGAAGCTACAAACTGCATCAACTTGGGAAGACTCTTGGCCTTGACTGGAGGGCTGGAGCTCTACCTCCGGGGCTGAGGCTGGAAGCCACAGTCAGCCAGCCTGTGAAGCAGCTGAGAGAGGAGGGCGGCTGCACCAGCAACCAAACCCGAGTCTACAAGTTTAAAACAGTCCCAAACAGCTGGAACTGGGGGCTTCCTGCCCAGAAGAGGTAGGAGCCAGGCTTTATCTCTCAGACTTGACCCGGTACCGGAGCACAAGGTATGCCAGCAGCCGCAGGGCCAGGAAGAAAACGCCCAGGACCAGGAAGTCCATGTAGAGTTTGGCCTCCTCCACATCCAGCTCACGCAAGATGATCTGTGGGTCCCGGAATGGGCACTGGTCTTCTAAGCAGGTCAGGTGTCCTCGCTCCATGCCATAGATGGTTAGGATCAGACCCTCAAAGCCATACCTAGGTAAACAGGAGCATCAGAGTGAACCACGGGACACGGGATCCCTGTCCCTCCGCAAATCACCTGAGGCCAGCTCTCCAGAGGCCAGCCAGGTTACGAGGGGCAGGGGCAGACATCAGACATGGCACAGCCCCTTTAGAGATGGTAGGACAGCGTGTGGGGAGGGAATCCCACCCACCTGACATAGGAGAGGTAGGAGCTCCATTGCAGGTAAGTGGGGATGGTCTTGAAACTGACGAAGAAGCCAGAGAACAAGAGGACAGGGATGGCAGTCACTGGGCCCACAAAGGTGGCCACCTGAAGGAGAGGGGAAGGGAGTAACCATGGTTCCATCCACCCCACGGCAGCTATTGATGCCTCCCGCGAGACCCCCACCTAGGTGCCAACTTTCCCACCTGCAAGGAGGTGGAGGCGGCGCCAATCAAGAGTCCCAAAGACTGAGCAACTAAGGCGGTGGCTATGGCCAAGGCTGAGAAGAGCAGGAAGCGGCTGGTCTCAGCTGGCTGGCCTGTCATCCAGTACACGATGCTGCAGTACACCACCGGGCAAACCACCTGGGGACAGCCACAGAGCCTGTTAGGGGCCTTCAAGTCAAGGGCAGGTGGCCTAGGTTACGCTACTACTTTCCTGGGAAATGAGTGTTCCCAGGGCTCCTCAGCCCTCTGCAGCCTCCACTCTTGTTCGTTCATGCTGCCTTTTAAACGGACACATTCCCTTCCTCCCTGATTACATCTTGCATAGCTGTGTTCTGGTGCTCTGACAGGTTCAGGCATGGTGACTCCTCCCATCTCTGAGTATACACAGTCCTTCTCATCATTCCAGGGTCGTGTTTGTCTGTATCGGTGTGTGTTAGAATATGTGTGGTGTGTGTGTGTGTGTGTGTGTGTCTGTGTCTCTGTGTGTGTGGTGTGTGTGTATGTGTGTATGTCTGTGTCTCTGTGTGTGTCTCTGTGTGTGGTGTGTGTGTATGTGTGTGTGTCTGTGTCTCTGTGTGTGGTGTGTGTGTATGTGTGTGTGTCTGTGTCTCTGTGTGTGTCTGTGTGTATGTGTGTGTGTCTGTGTCTCTGTGTGTGTGCTGTGTGTGTGTCTGTGTCTGTGTATATGTGTGTGTGTGTTTGAAGTATGTGTTTATGTGTGTGTTGGTGTGTATCTGTGTCTGTGTGTGGTGTATAGTATGTGTATCTGTGTGTTTACTGTGTGTGTATGTGTGTGTGTGTGTATGTGTATGTGTGTATGCGCTCATTTATTTAGATACACACAGAGACCAGAAAAGGATATTGGACCCTCTAGAGCTAGAATTACAGGTATTTGTAAACTGTCTGACATGGGTACTGGTAACTGAACTCAGGCCTTTGGCAAAAGCAACAAACACTCCTACCCACTGAGCTATCTCTCCAAACATATACATTATACACATACACATATACATATTTATTTGAGACTTGTTTTTATTTATGTGTACGTTTCTGTATGTATATGCCATCTATGTGCAGGTACCCAGGGAGACCAGAAGAGGGTGTTGTATCCTCTGGAGCTGGAGTTACAAACGTGTGTGTGTGTGTGTGTGTGTGTGTGTGTGTGTCTGTGTGTATGTGTGTCTGTGTGTGTGTATCTGTGTGTGTGTGTCTGTGTGTGTGTGTCTGTGTGTGTGTGTCTGTGTGTCTGTGTGTGTGTGTGTCTGTGTGTATGTCTGTGTGTGTGTCTGTGTGTGTGTGTGTCTGTGTGTGTGTGAATTCAAGTTCTCTGGAAGAGCAGCAAAGCATTTCTGATCTTTTATAGATGAGCCTTTCCCCAGTCTCCTTATGTTGTTAAAGAATTAGCTCTCCCTAGGAGAGAGCTGTTTCCCCTTGATGCTGTCACCTATTAGACACAAAGAAGCAGACACGTGGGCTGGGCAAATCTAGAAGCCTAAGCATGCCATGGAGACTCTAATTACTAAGGTCACAGTATATCTGTATTTTTTGTTAAATAAGCATATCTTAGATATTTTTATGCTTATAAAAAATAAGGTGACCGGTTTATTAATTTGCTTCATTTTGCTTACTAACCCTTAACATCAATTTTAAACCTTAAATAGAAGTTATAATTTGTAAAGTGATAATTCTTAGCACTTGAGAGGCTGAGGCAGGGGGATTGCTACAAGTTCAAGGTCAGCCTGGTCTAGATAGTCAGTTCCAGTACAGTCCTGGCTTACAGATTGAGGCCCTGTTTCAGAAATAACCTAAATAAATAAAATACAGAGAGGGGGAGGGGGAGAGGGAGAGAGGGAGAGAGAGAACAAGCTCACGGAAAACAGGAACTTGGCTCACTAGCTACAGTGGTACAGAGCACAATCTGTAGGCTCACAACTCCCAGACAGAGACATCCAAAGGCCGAGGTCTCGCTTGTCTCTCTCTCTCTCTCAGTTCCATACACAGCACAGAGCAGCATCCACCTCCCCTTTCGCTGTTTGTCTGTCTGAGTGAGCCAGGTGTGTCTCATAGCCCATTCTAGTCTCAAACTCTGCATGTATCTATGAGTGACCTTGAATTCCTAACCATCCTGCGTCACCTTCCAAGTGCTGGCATTAATGCTGTGCTAGGCCACACCTAGATAAAGGAACAGTTTTCTGTGATGTGCACACAGGATTATTGGTGGCCCTGGAGCTTCAAGCAGGTAATGTGCAGAACAAACGTTGGCGTCTCCATGACACCGTCTCTTCTAAACACTTTATAGGGAGCCAGCAAGTTGGCTCAGCAGGTAAAGGCTGCAAGTCCAACAGTGTTCAGTCCTTGGAATCTGCATGCCAGAGGGAAGAGAACTGAACTCTGCATGCCGTCCTCCAACCTCCTTACATATCTTCTGGCATAAATGTGTATTTACACACACAAGATAAACAAATAATAAACAAACAAGCAAACATAAAAAATATTGCCAAGTGGGACATTGCACACCCTACTCCCAGCATTCAGGGAGCAGAGGCAAGCAGAGCTCTGTGAGTTCAAGGCCAGCCTGGTCTATAGAGTGAGGACAGCCAGGGCTATGCAGAGAGACCCTGTCTCAAAAAAATCAGAAATTAAAATTAGAAATTAAGTTTTATATGCATTCACATTTAATTCTAAAGCTCAATTGCCAGAAGACACTGCTGCCATTCCATTTTCCAGGTGGGGGTCACAGAAACAAAGACAAACTGGTTACCAATAAGGAAATCTCTAGAGCCTATGCACTCTCTGCTGCCTATGAGGTAGAGACATTTGTTATTCTGTTATTATGACTACCTCCTTATTTATTTTGAGACAGCTAGTCACACTGTAGCTCAGGCTGGACTGGAACTCATGGCAGTCCTCCTGTCTCAGCACATACCCCCGAAACCCTCCATCTTAACCCCAAGTGTTGGGGTGAGATGAGCCACCATGCCTGGCTGTGGTTATACTTTCCCGTGTCTTGTCAGCTTTCCCTTTAGCCCACAATTCAGGAGACTCACCTGAAAGGGCACGTCAGCCATGGTCTTGGCCAGGTAATAGGCTTTGAGAGTGTACCAGTAGTTCAAGTGCTCCCTCATGAAGACCGCCATCTCTAAGGGAACTGAGGACACGGGGAGGTCAGACTCCACAGGCTAAGCCTTGGCCCCTGCCTCCTGCCCAGCACCCCCACCCTATCCACCCACCAGGCAGAGCAACTCACAGGTGAGCACGGTCGGCATGAGGGCCGCGAACATGAGGAAGAGCATGGAAAAGAAGAGGAAGCCGGTGTTGTTGAAGACCTTGCTGGCATCATCGCCGATGTGCAGGTAGAGGAGGCCAATGAGGACTCCGATCAACACATGTGACATGAACCGCAAGTGGGTCAGGACCTATGGCCCAGGTCAACAAAAGAAGAAGTATGTGTTTCAGGCCCAGGGAGTGGGAGGTGGGGTAGAGGACACAGGGAAGGCCCTGCTAGAGGACGCGCTGCAGGCATACAGAGCCATTACTTGGGAGAGTAGTGCTCCTAGTTCCCATCCCAGCTATGGAGATTCCATAGCCCAAGAGGTCCAGTCTACAGCTCCTACCCCTCAGCTTGACATCTCACCGTGTCCCTGAGGATGGACAAGAAAGTCCTCCTGAACAGGATGCAGAACTGGGTTAGGGTGCTGGTGGCAAACGTGTGGCTTTCAATAGGATCCAGTTCCTAGGTAGAAGAAAGGGGACTAGATGAGCGTACCCTAACCCACCCACTGCCCATCCAGCTCAGTAGATGAGAGAGTCCCAAGCTCTTCTCAGGACAGCACCCAGGCCTGCAGAAGGAGGAGCCTTTGCCCCTGAGCTGCTCTGGGTTTAGGAGTGAGAACCTCAGGGAGCTTGAGGGTAGAAGGGAAAGAGAAAGGGGGAGAGAACACATAAAGATACCTGGGTGGTAGGAGACAGGAAGGAGTCAAGGACCCCTTCTGGCTCATCTGACTGGCCCCTTCACTTCATTACCACTAACTCCAAAGCTATAATTGTTTGAATGGGCCACTGGATAGCCCTTTGATGAACAAGGATGACAATGACTGATAACAATAGCCAAGCCTCTGGCTTTCAGGAGTGATGGCATCTCTTCTAAGGAGGGGATCCACTAGGTAGACCCAGGCTGCCTCTATGGCCTGCTAAGAGCCTATGTGATTTGGTTGCTAATCTTCCCACCTGTTTTGGGAAGCTACTGTGGTCACCTTTGGGTTAGAGATGACAGTAGACCACCCTAGCCCCAAGGTCAGCAACTGCACTGGCCCCACTTTCTGGATGGGCCCTGAGCAGGCACTGAGGGCAGTGCACCAAAGATGCTCGTAGCAGCTCTGGAGGAACAGGCAGATGAGAAGTCCAAGGCCCAGGAGCTCACATGACTGTTAACAACAGCTGGTCTGTCCCAAGCACCAGGCTTCCCATTACACAGTGGCAGCAATGCCTCCAGGGACAGTTTTTTGGCAGTGTCTTTGTCTACGGTCCCATCTCCCCTCCCCCACTCTGCCCTCTCCACCCCACTCACCGGAGGGCAAGTGGGGCAGTGGGCAGGGACCTCATTCTTCTCAGGGCTGCTCTTCTTCTCGGTCATGGTGCAAAGGCCATTCTGCACAGCCCTGAACAGCATGGGGTTCAGGTCTCCATACTCTCCAGAGGCCACCTCAATGACTAGGGGGACACAGAGCAGAGTGCTCAGCTAGGCTTCACCCCCAATTCCCAAGGACAGGGCAGTCCTTCTTTGGTATATGGGGAAGGCAGGTGACAATGAGCTCTCTGTCCCCAAGAGGCCTCAATAATCCAAACCCAATGTCTGTCACCCAAATCCTCTCAGGAGCCCCCACTTACTGAAGTCCGCAGGGTTGTGGTAGGTGGGACAGTGCAAGCCAAGCCCCTTCAGATAGGGAATCAGGTTGGTAACTACGCCCTTGAAGATGCACTGTCCCTGGCTCAGGATGTAGAGCTGAGGCAGAAAGGCATACATGAGGAAAACATGACCAGTGGACTGGGGGACCCCATTGATACACATGTCTCTCTATCACAAGCCAGCCTTCTTGGTGACCCAGGGATACTGACCTTGTCGAACATCTCAAAGAGCTTGGCACTGGGCTGGTGAATGGTGCAGATGACGGTGCGGCCCCCATGGGCCAGGGACTTCATGAGGGACACCACTTGGAAACAAGAAGCGCTGTCTAGACCGCTGTCCAGAGAGAGGTCACCAGGGACCAGTGAGGTGGATGTGGCTAAGAAGGGGTGAGTGAGGCGGGGCAGCTTCTGTGAACGGGATGGAACTAGTGGGAAGGCTCTCCTCTGGCCACCCCTGAACCGGTTAGTCTCTGTCAACTTGACACAAACTTGATTCATCCGGGAAGAGGGAACATTAATTGAGAAGATGCCTCCATCAGAGTAGTCTGTGAGGCCATTTTCCTGATTGATGATTGATGTGGGAGGGCATAGCCCACTGTGGGCGGCACCACTCCCTGTTCGGTGGTCCCGAGTTGTATAAAAAGCAAACTGAATGAGCCTCAGAGAGCAAGCAGGTAAATGGCATTCCTCCATGGTCCCTGCCTCTGCTCCTGCTTGAGTTCCTACCTTTATTTTCCTTGACTACAAACTGTAATCTGACCATGTAAGTCAAATAAACCCTTTCCTTCCTCCCCACATTGCTTTAGGCCATGGCCTTTATTACAGCAACAGAAAGCAAACAGACAAGCCTCCTAATACTGCACACCTCATATGGCTCAGATGTTTGCAAGCCCAGAGCACTGCTCAGTTTAAAAACCATATGCCAAGCACCTGTTGTGTACCAGGGACTGGGGTAACAAGGGCCCGTGTTAGACTGGTCTAGAGAGAGACAGATACATCTGTGGTTGACTTGAGATGTAAAAAGTGGAATAGCAGCACCAACTGAAAGACTGGCCAGGGGGCAGCCATGGATAGCCAGGGTAGGGTCCTGAGTCTCGAAAGAGCAAGAGTTAGCTGGTGAAGGGACAATGGAAGGTGTCATGGTGAAGGGTATTCCACACAGAAGACATAGCAGGGGTGACGCTGAGGGGCTTAAAACACAGACTTCAATGGGAATGGCAGCTCAGCATTATTAGAACATAAAATATGAAAGACCAGAAAAGAAGCCTCTGACTATTTTGAAGGCAAATAGGACTCATTGTGTGGTCTGGAGCAGGGCAGTGGCGCTTGCCAAACATGTCGTTTAGAAAGTCCGGTCTGGCTACAGGTTAGAGAAAGGTGCTTGGGGAACTGAAGGCAGGGACATGAATCTTGATGATGTCCTGAGCTCAAGCATTAGGGATGGAACTGGGCAAACCTGAGAGCTACCAAAACTGATGACTAACGCTGGCTGAGGGGGAGAGGAGAGGGAGGGTGGAGTGGGGCCTTGATGAAAGGTGCTTGCCTCTGACTGGATTAGCAAGGATGGAGTCCCCAGAAGATTGCGAGCAGGGGAGCCGGTCTCCAGCCATGGAACCAGTCACCAGACTCCACATCCAGCCCCAGCTTAGGGCTGAGAAAGGGGAAAACCCCGGTCAGGAGAAGCAGAGAATTACCTGGTTGGCTCATCAAAGAACATGACGGGCGGGTTGTTGACCAGTTCCAGAGCAATGGCCAGGCGCTTCCTCTGCCCTCCAGAGAGCAGGGCTGTCCTCGTGTGAGAGCAGGACATCAGTCCCAGGGCTGTCAGGATCTCTGTCACCTGCAGGCACCCCCACCCAGCCCCGTCAGCCTCCATATCTGGGCCTCACCTAAGCACCATCCCAATTTCATAAAGCATTGCCCTTGCCCTTTAAGCTGGTGTTCCCCACCCAACCTGGAGCCTCGGAAGGGCCCGCCCCCTGACCCCTGACCCCCTGCCTCACTCACCAGTTCCTTCTTCACCTCTTGCTTCTCACTCAGCTTCAGGTTGGCAGAGACCTAGACAAGTGACAAATGAGTAAAGCAGGCATGTGTGCCAGACCCTACCCAGCCCCTTCAGCTGGGGTTTACGGAAAAGGAGCCTGGAGGAGAAGGCGGCCCTCTCCTCACCATCATGGCTTCCAGGACTGTGAGGTGAGGCAGAAGCATGTCGTCCTGCATAATGTAGCAGGACATCTTGCGGAAGGTCCTCAGCTCGCGTGGCCTCCCATTAACCAGGATCTGCCCCTTCATCCCTGACTCTCTGCAGGGAGATTGGTTGGCAGCAGTTAGAACACCTTCTGCGCTCTCCCGAGTCCTGCCCTGCCCCCGTTCTTCATGCTCACCTGTATCCTGCCAAGATGTTCATGAAGGTGGACTTGCCAGCCCCAGAGGGGCCCATGATACCGATCAGCTCTCGGCGACAGAACTTACCAGACAGGCACTTGAGGAGTGTCTTGTAACCTGCAGCAAGGACAGGAAAGTCACTGGTGAGGGCTAATGAATCACAGACATCCTCAGAATTCTTAAAGATGGGTCCTGGGGAGGCGGCTTGGCTTGGTCAGTGAAACGCTTGTCATGCAAGCACAAGGAAGAACTGTAGCCTCCATCTCTAGAACCCACTTAAACTGCCCGGCTTCACCTGTGTATGGTGATGCCTGCTGTAATCCCAACTTGGGAGGCTAAGACAAGGAGATTGCTCTGAGTTCAAGCCAGTCTGGGCTACAGAGTCTGAAACCCTGTCTAAAATAAAACAAAACAAACAAAACAAAAGGGCAAGAGGGATGGCTTAGCAGTCGAGAGCAGGCGCTCCTCAGGTAGAGGATCCAAGCTCTCTCTGCTCCTGGCACCCACTCTCAGGGACTCACAACTGTGGTACCTCTAGCTCCAGGGGACATGAGGGCACTCTTCCGGCATCTGCAAGAGCAGACTCTCTGATTGGCATCCCTCACCACCACACATGTTTAAATAAAAATCAATCCTTGACAACAATAACTAAAAGGCTGGGGTTGGTGGTGCTGAAGAGGTCAAGGTAGGATGACCAGGACTTCACTAACCAGCCAGAGAGCTACCTCAAAGAGCAAGGTGGACGGACGGACGGACGGATGGATGGATGGATGGATAGATGGATGGATGGATGGATGGATGGATGGACGGATGGATGGATGGATGGCTTTTGGGGAATGACTTCTGGTCTTCTGGTTCCCACATGCATACATGAGCACACACACACACACACACACACACACACACACAGAGAGAGAGAGAGAATCTTAGAAGAGGCTTAGTCATAGGTGAACTAGCCATGGCTGAGTAGAGTTCAGTTACAATGGGCAGGCAGTTCTTACACAGTAGCTCCCATCCTCTCCTCCTGTTCCCCCTAGAAATGACCTCCCCTAGTGTTAGAGTCTAGCTGGGGAGGGGGCTGAAGGCTGTGGGATGGCTGCTGCCTCTGCTGAAGGCTGAGGTGAGGGCCCCGAGGTCCTAGGAGACCAAGGCTCTCTCCTTATCACAGTGGCTGCTGTCTCACACACTCCAGGGACGTGGGACACTCGCGCTGAGCAGCCCTGGCTAGCTGTCTATCCCACGTTCCTGCGGCACTTTTCAGATGCCAGCACATTTGTCACTCCATGTGCCTGGGCTCACGCCCCTCCCCCAGTCTCTTAGTCAGGGAACATCTTGGGGGAAGGGTCTGTGCCTTACTCATCAGCCTCGGCTGCCTGGCATGCAATAGATGCTCGGCAAGCATGTTTTCTCCGAGCTTTTGCTCTGTACTAGGAAAAAAAAAAAAAAGAATCCCTTCTTTATGTCTTCGCTGCTCCACAAGCTTATCTCTCCAGCCCCAAACGTGGCCAATAAAATTTCACCTGTCCTTCCCTCAGTGGGAAGCAGCAAGTGTTTAAAGCACACCAGTAGGAAGTCAGCTGGAGATGGTTCAAACTCTAGATCCACATTACCAGCTGTGTGACCTGAGGCAAGTTGCTTAACCTCTCTGAGCTCTTTAAAATAAAGATGATGGTGTCTGCCTCTGGGAATTGTTGTGAAGAATCAATGAGCTAACACATGGAAAGCATATGGCTCAGTGCTTGGCACATACAGTGCGTTTCACAAGGCATATTGTATTATAATTCTACTTGACAAATGCTTATCCAGATCTACTATGTAGTAAGTTCTGTACCAGATGCGAGGCAGAAAATACATTCAGAATGCCACAGACTAGGTAAGAGAAATGGTTAAGAAAATGAGAATAAAACTAAAAACTAGGGTTAGAGAGAAAAGCGAACAGTGGAGATAGAATTACAGCAATTCACCCTCTGAGGGTAGACAATAAGGTGGAAATCAGGAGTGGCTTCCTGGAAGAGGTGGCATTGGAGCTCAGGAGGAACAGCAGAAGCCCCCAGGCTTTAAGCGGGAAAGCACTGTTATAGCATAACCCAGGGGGACAGAGGGCAGCGACTGTACAGAGCCAACTGATGACCTGGGAAGTGGAGATGGGAGGAAGCCAAGGACCAAGGTCTTGCCTGCTGAGTTCACAGATCTGCTGTGGTGAGGACTCTGGCCCTCACCCCTCACCTGCTCCACAGTGCTCCCCTTAACAAAGACAATGAAAGCTTACTTTATGTAACCTGCTGCCCACGCCACCCAGGACCATGCCCACTGTCGGACCGGCCCCCACCAACTGCCTGCTGAGAAACTATTTACCTTGAGCTGTTCCTCCAGCACAGATGAGGTAAGTGGAGGCCACACAGCCAGGGCTTTACTGAGAGAGGAAAGTGTTGGGTCTCAACCAGAAAGGTGCTCCATCTGCAGCACACTCACCCAAATGACTTCTTGTGCGAGGAAGGAAACTGCAGTGTGAACCTTCCCCTCATTCCATCAGTCTGATGCCAGAGCCCGATGATGCCAGTCAGACCCAAGGCCTGCCACAGATATCGCCTTACACTCACTTGCCTTTCTCAAAGGTACCAGCTCAGCTGAGCTCCCAAGAAACCCATGAGAAAAGTCAGGCCCAAAGAGGGCATTCAGACTTCCAAAGGCCATACAGCTTCCCTTGGGTTGGAAACACTTGTCTCTTAATCCCCACTGTATCCCAACTACTCAGTCCGTGAGGGACCTGCAGACCTCCCTCTGGAAAGACACCAATGTTCTAGTCTTGCTTCTGTTGGGAGCTCTGTAATTTTGCCAGACCACTAATTTTTTTTGGGGGGTGAGGGGGGTCAAGACAGGGTTTCTCTGTGTAGCCCTGGCTGTCCTGGAACTCACTCTGTAGATCAGGTTGGCCTCAAATTCAGAAATCTGCCTGCCTCTGCCTCCCAAATGCTGGGATTAAAGGCGTGTGCCACCACCGCCCGGTCACTAAATTTTTTAATTTAATTTATTAATTTAGGTTTGGGGGGGCAGGGATGAGGTCTTTCTATGTACTCCAGGCTGGTCTTGAACTCACAACCATCCCGCTTCGGCCTTCACAGTGCTGAGATTACAGGTGTGTGCCATTATGACTGGCAAGTCATTGGCTGGGACGTAGCTCAGTGATAGAGTGCTTGTCTAGCAGAGACGAGGTCCTGGCTTCCATCCCCAATGCCATTAAAAAAGACAGTAGTATTCCCTCCCAAAGACTTAATAGGGTTATTATGTTATTAAGTGGGATCAGTAATAATTAATTGAGTGTGTTTGG
Organism: Tokudaia tokunoshimensis; assembly: GCA_036184795.1. Classification (NCBI taxonomy): domain Eukaryota; kingdom Metazoa; phylum Chordata; class Mammalia; order Rodentia; family Muridae; genus Tokudaia; species Tokudaia tokunoshimensis. The sequence continues at coordinate 45,458,174 of BTHU01000008.1, forward strand.
AAAAATAAATGTCATATACAGTTCAAGGGGACTGCTGACAGATGCTCACCCAAGGAAGGCAAAGGTCTCCCCCAGATCCCTTACATTTCCCCTCTCTGCCACCCTTAATTTTGTTGTTTCCTCTTCGGAGGGGAGAGGGAGCCAAAGAACAGAGAAGCCAGGCAAAGGAGGAAAGAGGGCAGAGGGCAGACAAAAAGGCCAGGGCTAGAAGATGGCAAAGTGAATAAGAGGGTAGATGAGACTGGCAAGGTCAAAAGGGAGGAGTCCCTCACCCGGGTACCCACCACCCTGATAAGGAGACTTGCCTAATCTAGCCACATTCTCCTTAGCATAAAGTCCCGAAGGCCAAGGAAATAGCAAGAACCTCATCATTCTGCTCAGTTTCTCTGAGAACTCAAAGAGACAGCTTAGGGCTAGGGTATTGGATAAGGAGCCCAGATGCCTCAGGTCCACTGGCTCAAACACACACACACACACACACACACACACCCTTAGGTTGCCTATGGAAATGAGCAAACATGTAGAGACAGCTGATACTGAGCCCTGTTCTGAAGCACCCCAGAGCTATTTCTTAAGCCACAGAGGACACTGTCTCAGCCCCACCCCTAGCCCACACCCAGATCTGGGAAGCAAACCCAGCCCAATCTCTAGGCTCCCAGCCCAGCTATTGGATTAGGCACATGTCAGGGGGCTCTGGGAAACCTGTCCTGATGAGGAGGAGAGAGGAGGATGAGGGAACTCCAGTGTTTCTAGGCTCAGCCTCTTACTAGCAGGGGGACATTGGTCAGGTTATTCAACTTCCCCAAGTCTCAGTTTCCTCATTGGTATAACACGAGGATGACATCCCTTCCGTCTGATCTCCACCCCTCCCGCTTCCAGGGTCTGTGGCAATACAAGAATGGAGTAAGACAGCAGGAATGAGAACATCTTTAAAAATAGGTGTAAGGATACTGTTGAACCTTAAAAACAGCCTCCACAGATAGAGTGGACCCCTTCCCCAAATCAACCTTCACAGGCAGGGGGGGGCGGAGAAAGAGAGAAGACTGAGAGAGACTGAGAAACTAACTCAAGGAACAGAGGTCATAGGGTCTATTTAGAAGAAAAAGCTTCAATAGCCGATTGAACTCCCATAGTGCAGGCAGATGTGGGGAGCAGGGATCTTATACCCCAACTGCAGTTGTGCAGTAAGGGTTAGGGCCTACAAAGCTTGCAGAGCAGGGTATCCCCAGGACGTATGCTCCTGGAGAGGCAACTCAGCCAGAACCCTGTGGGGCTGTCACCTACCCCGTTTGCGCCAGCAGGGCCCCTCCCGCACGGAATAGGACAGTTCCACGAACTCGATGTCCACAGCAGAGCGCTTGGGCAGGTGAGAGAAGCGCTGTGCTTCTGTAATATGGTTCTCCACCTTCTTTAGGTGCGTGGTCAGCACAGGGGGCTCTGCCCCGTCCTCCAGCGCCACGGCCATGGCCACAGCCCCAGGGCCCAGTCCACAGCCCACGGCTTCCAGTGCCTTCTCTGCCATCACGCAGCCGGCCTGCAGAGAGAGAGGGCCTGCTTAGCTCGGGGCAGACCCTCCAGCCCTTGCTCTAGGCGCCATAGCTTTCCGATGCTGCCCCGCCTCCACTCCCCCCACCGCTGCCTCCTTCTCAGGATAGATCCCCAACTGTCCGCACCCCTTTTCCCGCCCGGTCTTCTGCACTGGGCAGCACACTCCCGGTGCAGTAACACTCAGTTGCGACCTCGCCTTGTTCCTAGGTAGTCCTAGCCTGGCCTTGCTCGCCCGGCCCGTCGAAACAGTGCCCGCTCCTCCCTCCTCGCCGCGGCCTTAATCTCCTTACCCTACAGGCCAGCAGTCCCTGGGGGCCGGGCGAGGGAAGCCACCCGCTCGGAGGTCGGGAAAGCTAGGAGGCGCAGGGTGGGCCGGGGGAGGCTCTGGCCTCGGCTCCGAGCCCCTCTCTGTACTGACTGGCACCGCTCCTTGTCCGGCTTCCCCATCCCGCTTAGATGGCCGTGCGCCTCCGGACTGTCCCCAAGACAGCAACAGACCCCAGACCCTCCAGGCCGACCCTCTTGTCCCCCGCTCGCCTGGTCACCTTGACGCGTCTCCGGCCGCTGCGACGCAAGGATGCTCAGCAGAGATGCTCAACCGGGATGTTCGACCCGGATGCTCAGCGTTGCGGCGCGGGAGGTGGACACTCCCGGTTCTTTTCACCTGGATCTAGCTGCGGCACCAGCACCCCGGCTCCCTGTCCCGGTGGCCCGGGCCGGGGCGGGGCTAGGCCAGGGCGGGCAGTAGAGGAAGGCAGGGCTCGGGTCAGAAAGGATGACACGGTTGCGGAGGGATTGTTGAGGTCTCGCCGCGACCCCACTTGGATGAACCCGCTGGGTTTTCGTAGTCTGGTCCTCGGCGCCTGTCCTCTGGAGCTAGGGCGGCAGTGTTCTCTTCCAAGCTTCTGCTCGCTGGTCCTGATGCTCTTAAAGGGCCCGTACTGCCCCTCACTCCACGAGTGGCAAGGATGGAGGTGGCGAAAGCAACCGCCTGCAGCGAGGGGGCCCGAAGGGGCACTTTTGTGGACCTGGGACTGAGGGCTAGCGACAAAAGGTCAACCCCGAGGTCGATAAGGGAGGGAGACTTGAAGTTACTCAGACAGGCAGGTCCTTGAGCGGTAGGTGCCCAGGGGGTTGGGAAGCTGTCAGTCTATCTGCATACACAAACCCCACATTGCTTATCTCCTCTAGTTCAGCTTCGGAGCGCAGCCCCACCCAGCCCTAAAGTACAAAGGACTTGTATGTATAATTCTGAGGGTATAATTCTTGGGACTTTGAGACAGCCTCTCTCTCACACCTCTTCACATCTCCCCTCTCTAAGGGCTCAAGAGGACACTAGTTATACAGATAGGGGACAGTAGTTATAACAAAGTCTGCAGGCAGCTCCAAGGTTAACCTGGACCCAGTCACAGCCTGCTTCGGCCATGAAAGTCTTTATCCGACCAGTCAGATACAGGTCTCCAAGCCAGTATAGGCTGATACAGTAGATGCAGGGCTCTTCAGATCCTATCTTGGACATCTTTTCATAGACATGTACATTCTCTCTCACCCTACAAGCGTGGACTGGGTCCTCAGAGAGTGCTTACACCGCCCCCCCCGCCCCCCCCCCCCACTTGCTTTGGCCCTTTCTCACTCTTAGTCCCTGCCTGCCCTATCCTCTATTTCTTTTAGGGGTCGTAAGTTAGCCAGCCAAGTCCTGAAACTCGAGGTTTTTAGTTCCCACCTGTCACACAGATAGGAGGTGTGCTTAGGTTCCTGGTACTGCTTCCAGCACTGCAGCAGCGGAAGATGGATAATCTTCTGAATAATCAAACACCAGCCTCCCCTCACCCCCAACCCCACCCCCACCCCCACCCCTCTCTGCAGCCTGGGAAACTAGCGACCCCTGCAGGGCATGTCCACACCCACCCTGAGACTGTGAGGTTCGTGGGGTTTGGGTTTCCCAACTTCCCTTCATCCCTGCCCCACCAATGGCCATTCCTCAGGACCAGTCTTCCCATTTTCCAGATGGACCCTCTATTCTCCAAGTTAATCTTCAATACCTCATGACAAACAATACCCCAATGATTGCTGAGTGTGTGTGCCTGTGAGCATGCCTGTGTGTGTGTGTGTGTTTGTGTGTGTGTGTTAGGGTCTCACTAACTCAGGCTGTGGCTGAGGCTGGCTTTGACTGCCCAGTCCTCCTGCTACCATCTCTTGGGTGCAGTGATTATAGACATATGTCACCAGGTCTGTCTAATATAAACATTTACTAAACAACTACTATAAACTGGACATTCTCCCCCCCCCCCTTTGGTTTTTCAAGACAGGGTTTCTCTGTATAGCCCTGACTGTCCTGACTCTGTAGACCAGGCTGGCCTTGAACTCAGAAATTCGCCTGCCCCTGCCTCTGCCTCCTGAGTGCTGGGATTAAAGGTGTGTGCCACTACTGCCTGGCTAAACTGGACATTCTTCTTAGATAATCTTAGTATCTCAATGAGGCAGGGTTTTTGCTTTATTTTGTTGAGGCAGTGTCTCACTATGTAGTTTTGACTGGCCTGGAAGTTGATAAGTAGACCAGGATGGCCTCACACTTCTAGAGATCTGCTTATAAGGCAGGTTTTATAACCTTCTTTTGAAGAAAAGAAAATAAGAAATAGCAAGATTAAACACTATGCCAAAGTGTCAGGCATAGCAATCCAAAGGACAAGTTTGAAATCCAAAGTCCCTGGTTTTACCCACTCTGCTAACTAGTCATTTCAGAATCTTACTCACAAGCAGACTTCAGAGTCCCACATAGTCCAAGTTTAATGAATACATATTTGCCATATTTAAAGTTTTAAAATTTACTTGTTATGTGAGTGTATGCATGTTCCTGTGCCAGAAAGCTCATGTGGAGGTCAGAGAACAATTTTTAGGAGTCACTTTTCTCCATTGTGGGTTTCAAGGATCAGATCAGATACTCAGGCTACCAGGCTTGCACAGCTCAGCAGCTTATATAATCTTACCAAGGCAACTCACATAAAAGAAAGCATTTAACTGGGGACTTCCTTACAGTCTCAGAGGCTTAGTCCATTATCATCATGGCAGAGAACACGGGGTAGAGGGCAGGAGGGAGGTAGGCAGGTGGGGTGCTGGAGAAGTAGCTTAGAAATACATCCTGATCCCACAACCAGAGAGATTTTGAAACCTCCAAGCCCACCCCCAGCGATACACTTCTTCCAGCAAAGCCACACCTCCTAATCCTTGTTGGTGTCTAATTACTGGCATGTGCAGTTAGCCCACTGTGTTATATCAGAAATTGTTCTCCCAGGGCTGAGGGTACAATTCAGTGGCTCAACCCCCAGCACCACATACAAAAGCTTTTACTATTGCACACTGTGACTGTTGACCTTCTCTCTCCACCCCCACCACCTAAACCCCATTGATTCTTCTCTTAAGCAGATCCCTCATCTGTAAGCCTCATCAGGAACATGAAGATGGTATACATGCAGCATAACTGACCAGGCATGGAGGCACATGTCATAGTGTCATAGTCCTGGCACTGAATGAGGGGGATCTTGAGTTCAAGGACAGCCTTTTGATTCTCAAAGAGACCATACAGCACTGGGGGGAGGGAGGGTGTGCCAGCATGGGGAGGGGGGCATGCTGTCCATGATTCAAGATCATTTTCTTTCTCCAGAACAATACCCCACTTCTTTACAAAGGAGAAGCCACATTTATTGCATGCCTAGATAGACCTTGTAACTTACCAACAGTGGTTACCCCAAATCCTCTGGAGGGCTAAAGACTCAGGTGCTGGGTTCCACTCTTTATAGTTTCCTGACTTAGTATCTAGAGTGGGTATAGACCTCATCTTCCTTAGGATAAAGCCATCTTGTAACAGACTTTTCTTTTTTGTTTGTTTTTTCAAAACAGGGTTTCTCTGTATAGCCCTAGCTGTCCTGGAACTCACTCTGTAGACCAGGCTGGCCTTGAACTCAGAAATCTCCCTGCCTCTGCCTCCCAAGTGCTGGGATTAAAGGCATGTGCCACCACTGCCCAGCATAACAGACTTTTCTTAATGTCCAAATATATTTCCCCCCTTCACCAAATACATTATCTGCCTATTCCCTAAGATTTATCCCCCCCAGAAAATCTTCTCATTCCTACCCAGCCCTCCCCACTCCCCATCCAAGCAGTTTCCTTCCATGACAGATATCCTATGGCCAGACATGCAACGGTTGATAATTCTCATCTCAGCTTAGTGCTAGGCATTAATCTAAGCATCAGGCTGCTCTGGACAAGGATTTGTGTGAGCAGTTGGTAAGATTTATGAGGGGAAAGGAGTGTGGTGGGGTCCTGTGTGGTCCAAAAAGGACTTAGACTGGAGACTTGGGAACTGGCCCAGTTGTTTCCGGCACCCTGATTCTTTGTCCACTGTGATCTCTCTTGCTCACCAACTGGCTCAATTCAAAACTTTTAAATTTGTCAAGAAGTTTCTCTGCTGGACACTTGGGGAGGTGCTGTTCAGAATGGAAAGGGGGTGACCAAAAAGGAGAGAGCTTCCTCCCTTCCACAGTACAGCAAGTCCATCCTCTCTTCTTTGACTCCCAAACACAGGCATGTAAGTGGTGACCTTTCTTGAACTCTGGTATAATGATCTTCAGAGAGTCTTGCTTTTAAAAAGAGTATCTTGTCCCTCTCCATCTCTTCCCTAGTCACCACAGCTGAGCAGTTCCCCTCCCCCACATTCTCCCTGCATGATTTCTCACCATAGGTCCAGAAACTGCAGTCATGGCCTGAAACCTCTAAAAATATGAGCCAAATAAATCCTTTTTGCCTTGTATACCTGGTAGGTTTCTTTGTTTTTTGTTACAGCAACAGAGACTAACATACAATATAAAATAATGTTTTTTTGTTTTTGTTTTTTAAGACTGGGTATCTCTGTGTAGCCCTGACTGTCCTGGAACCTACTGTGTAGACCAGTCAGAGCTCTACTGGGATTAAAGGCATCAACACACAAGTCTGACATAAAATAATTTAATCAAGCATTTAAACAAGTGCTGTACCATTGAGCTACATTCATGGCCCCTGAAGCAGCATTTCTTTTTCCCTGCTGTTGTGTGATATTATTTCCTTTGATATGAAGAAAGGGGTTCTCTAAAACTGTAGAATGTCAAGTTCTCTATAGAAGTCTTTCTGTCTTTTAGGGTTTTTATTTATGTGTATGAGTGTTTTTGCCTGCATGTACATCTGTGTACCACATGCATGTTTCATGCTCACAGAGGCCAGTAGAGGGCATCAGTTCTCCTAGAACTGGGAGTTATAGCTGGCCTTGAGCCACCTGTGTGGGTACTCAGAATTGAACCTGAATCCTCTGGAAGAACGGCAAGTGCTCTTAATCACTGAGCCACCACTCCAGTCCATATATGTTACTGTGTATTAGTTTCATTTTCTGTTGCTGTGACAAATATCCTGTTAAAAGCACTTTAAGGGACAAAGGGATTACTAGGATCATAATTCCAAGTTACAGACTACAGAGGAGTCAAGGTGTCAAGAACTTGACACACATCCAGAGTCAAGAGCAGAGAACAAATACACACATGCCTACCAGTGCTCAGCTATCTCTACACTACAGATCTGCCTACCCAGAAAATGGTGCCACCCACAGTGGGTGGATCTTACCTCAACACAATCAAGATAATCCCACACAGACATGCCCACAATGGGTCACCCCAATCTAGACAGTCCCTCAGTGAGACTCTTTCCCAGGTGACTCTAGATTACATCAAGTTGACAACTATCACAACTGGAAACTGAACTTATGGCTTTTCTAGGTAAATACTATAAGGCTAGTCTTAACCAAAGTCTGTTTCTTTATCTCCCTTCCCTCAGTAGAACTTGAAGTCTTGTGACGCTCTTTGGCTCATCTTTTTTTGCCTCCAAGGTACCCCAGTTCAATTCCCAGCATGGTCTGGCAATGACTTCTTCACCTCTTCCTGCTACAGTACATAGAAGGACCATGCCTCATTTATTCCAGGTCTGAGCAGTTTATTCAGTCATTTAATATTCAAGTGCTCTTCTGAGGTTGTGGTCTTGTCCCACAGAAGCAGGCACACTAGTTCCTAACTCCTGGGTTCCCTGGCATCCCCCTCTAACCAAGCCTTTCAAACACTGAGTAAGCTAGGGTTCAGTATTTTCCAATTCCAGTTACTTATGCACATGAGAAAATGAGGCACTGCAACCCTTCTAGGGCTGCCTTCATTTTGTTACTGGTTAGGAGGAAACCTCTTCCTGGATAGTCTTTCTGAAGGCCGACATGTAACTATGTCTAATTCAACCATCTCCACCATCACCTTCCATGCTAAGCAGGCTCCTCCTGGGCTCCACACTGAGCCTCACTTCTGACTCTAGCTCTCTGTCACTGCTTGTCCTGCCTGCAAGGCCCTCCAGCAAAGTCCCAAATTCTTATCTTTGTGGTTTTAGTAATCTGCCTAAACTATAGCAAAGACTCAACAGAAATTGAGATAATCCTTTTTTTTTCCTTTACTAATTTTGCCTTTATTAGGCAGCTTTTAAAGGCCATCTATTTATTCGAGACAGGCTCTCTCTGCAAAGCCCTGGAACATAAAACAGGCTGGCCTCCAACTCAAGAGATCTGCTGGACTCTCCTGAATGCTGGTATTAAGGTGTGTACCTCCACATCTCTGTAATAGGCAGTTTTTGCAATAAGAAATCAGGAGCTGAGTATGGCAGGACGTACTTGTAATCCCAGCACCTAGGAAGCTGGGACAGGAAGATAACCAAAACATTTGAAGTCCTGCCTCCCAAAGCAAAACTTAAAAGAAAAAAAGTCCTTATTATCTTCCACTCTCACCCCAAGACAGGATTTCTTTGTAGCCATGGCTGTCCTGGAACTCTCTATAGACCAGGCTATCCTTGAACTCAGAGATCCACCTAGCTGTCTTTAAGTGCTGGGATTAAAGGCATGCACCACCACCATATAGCCTCCCCACCCCACTCCCCCTTTTTTTATCGTTTTAGCAAAGCTGGGAATGAAAGCCAGGGCCTAGACAGAGGAGCTCAGGAAGATCCTGCTACACATATGTGGTGGTGGTGTAGAATTAGACATAGTTAGTAGGTTTAGGAAGGCTTCATCCTGGAAGAGGCTAAAGTTCAGAAATCCTTTTATGGCAGCTATCTAAGGCTCCTGAGAGTTTCCCTTTATACGGACTGACAGAGCCAACAAAAGGGCAACATGCTTAGGAATGTCTGAACAGGGTTATGGGAGTCAGTAAGTGCTTGTTCTACAAGCACAAGGATCTGAGTCCAGATATCTGACACATAAAAGCTATACACAGGATGGTGTCAGTAACCTATGCTGGGCAGGGGCAGAGAAAGGCAAATTCCTGGAGCTCACTGGTCAACCATTTGAGCCAACAGGTGAGTTTGCCCATACCATGTACCTGTAGACACTGACACACTCACTTATACATAAACACTTTTTTTTTTTTAAGTTTTTTTGAGACAGGATTTCTCCATGTAGCCCTGGCTGTTCTGGAACTCACTCTGTACCAGACTGGCCTTAACCTCAGCAATCCAATGCCTGACTCTGCTTCCTAAGTGTCAGGATTAAAGTTAAGTGCCATGCTGGAGAGATGGCTCAGCAGGTAAGAGCCATCTTCTGACTGCTTTTCTGGAGGTCCTGAGTTCAAATCCCAGCAACCACATGGTGGCTCACAACCATCTGTGATGAGATCAGATGCCCTCCCTCTTCTGGTGTGTCTGAAGAAAGCTACAGTGTACTTACATATAATAAATAAATCTTTAAAAAAATTTTTTAAAAAAAGGTAAGTGCCACTATACCTAATGTTTTTCAACTGAAAAAAAAAAAAAAAAGGTGGGGGGTGGCTCTGGAGAGGTGGCTCAGTGGTTAAGTAAGAGCACTGACTACTCTTCCAGAGGTCCTGAGTTCAATTCCTAGTAACCACATGGTGTCTCACAACTACAGCAATGGGATCTGATGCCCTCTTCCAGTGTGTCTAAGGACAGTGATGTACTCATAAACATAAAATAAAATCTTCTGAAAAAAAAAGAGTGGTTCTTCTTTTGAGAAATTTCAACTTCAAGAACACAACACAAGAGGTTGGAGACGGCTAAGCAGTTAAGAGAACATTGTTGCTCTTGCAAAGATCCACATTCAGTTACCAGCACCCACCTGTCTATAACTTCAGTTCCAGAGGATTGATCACCCTCTTTTTACCTGCACGGACACTGCTCGATTGTGGTACACTTACATAAGTATAAAGGCAGAACACTCATTCACACAAAAAAATAAATGAACTTATCCTAATAGGTCCACTCTGTAGCAAACTGTATAGACACACAATTTTGTAGCTTGATTCCTGGCCCTTGAGTACTTGGCATTCTCTAGGGTGACTTCCTGACCCACCTTCACTCCAGATTCCTTTGCAGTTCCACACCCCAACCTACCCTAGAGGCACAGGGTTCTAATTAGAACTGAGGGTACAGGCAGGGTGCCATTTGTATCCATCCTGTAACACTTCGAACATCCACTCATGGAGCTTCCTTCCACAGAGCTGGAAGATGCTCTGGAGAAGTGGACCTCCTCCTAATGGGTACTTGATAGTTAGAGAAACTGTCCTGATCACTAAAGGGAGAAGCCCAATTATTCAGCTCTACTTCTAAGCAGTTATATCTGTTACTTAGTTAACTGCCATCAAATCTGAAAAATAAATAACAGCCCAAGTATTTCTTTTATTCCCAAAAAGACAGCTGTCACACGTACACAGTATCTTTAATCCTGTCCCTGAAGATAACAAGTGTCCCTGGAATGTAAAAGGAAACCTTGAGAGATGGCACCTGGTTCTCAATGCTTAACTTAGAAGGAGGATATGGCCCTCGTAAGGAACAGTCACTCATCCCTGGGTCGATGGGTCGATGGATTCCTGGAGATTGGAATGGATGTAGACTAAATACTTACTGTCTAGCATGCCAAGGGAGTACGCTTAAACCCGGTAACAGCTCCTCTATGAGAACATACATGTAGGGTTTCCTCAAGGAATCCAACTCCCCAGGGTTATAGAATGAAGATGCCTCCTGATTCAGAGGGGAACACACTGTTCTCAGCACCACTTCTAAAGGCATCCAAGAACAAAGGCTGCCCGCTGGGGCACTGCTTCCTGCCTGGCTTAAACTTCAAGGTCTGGAGTAGCATGGGCCAGGCTCTGCAGCCTCAGCCCGTCTGGACCTCCGGTCCCTCAGGTATTCCTTGAAGCTTTTCCATCTCTCTTGAGGATGTTTCGGAGACTGGCGGGGGCTCTCCTGGGGCTTCAGACAGTACATAGTAGACAATGTCTCGCTGGCCTTGGGTGTCTGTCTGACTGACCATATGAATGGCAGAACTGGGGTTGTCCTGAGAAGCTGGGAGGGCTGTCCCCTCAACAGCCCTACCTTCCTCTTCTGTCTCTTCCTCAGGTCCTGGCCCCCCTAGCACTGTTTCTAGAACAATGCCCTGCAGGCTGCTCTCATTCAGCGCCATTCCTGGATCTGATCCTTCTTGTAGCTGCTGCAGCAGCTGCTGAGTCAGCTCCACACTCTCATACCGAACTAGCTGTAGTCGCATGTAGCCATCTTCATGCTCCTTGTACCTGGAGGAGAAGGCAGGAGATCAGCAGAGGATGGAGAAAATTGCCTGGAGACAGAGGGTGAAGATACAAATATGCTATCCAGAAGTCATCTTAGGATTCTATGTGACAGAACTGAAGATTAAGAAAAGGTTTCTTAACGGAATCTGTAGAATAAAGGTTCAGAGGAGAGGACTCAAAATGGAAAAACTAATGCTTAAGCCCCCCACACTACAGAGACTGATGAGCTCTATAACAAGGCAGTGCCAAATATTTATGAGAAGGCCAAGGGGCTGAGGTCAGGACCCGCGCTTGGCCTTTAATCCTGGCTCCAGCTCAGGAGCTTTAAGCACTGCTTGCTAAGCCCGAGGCCAAGCTTTGCATTAGAAGTCTATCCCTGCTCAGTGTGCACGCCTTTCATCGGGGCGGGGGCGGGGGCCAGGGGCGGGGGCAGGTGTGTCTCTGTAAATTCAAGGCCAGAGGTCTAAAATGCTTGCCATGCAATCCTGATGATCTGAGTTCAGTATCTTAACCACATAAAGGTAATCAAAATCAAGTGTGCCCTGACCTCTAGACAAGCACTGCACCCCCGTATACATACAACAATAAACAAGGAGAGTGTAGAAATCTGTGGGGGAAGATTTGGACTTACCGAAAACGAGGGTGTCCTGAGGGCCACTTGAACTGGTGCTTCTTGCGAAGGTGCACAGTGAGGTTGTTACCACGCGTGAAGCATTTGTCACAGACATGACATTTGTACCTTGGCTCTGAGTCTCCCTGACGAGAAGGGAGGAGGAAATGAGGCCAGTCCTTCACTCATACTCCTGCCAGCCCTTCCCCACCAGCCACTCACTTCGTGCACTTTGCGGTGATGGGACTTGACAGAGCTGAGCGATCGCGCACTGAAACTGCAGTTCTCAAAGTCACACCTGTAGGCTGACTCCTTGCTGTGGGTGTCCAGGTGCTTCCGGAGGTCAATCAGATTCTTACAGCTGCAAAGAGAAATCAGGAGGGGTTGGGGGGCATAGGGAACCCTGAAACTTGAGCCTTGTGTTTTGTATCCATCCTTACCTGTAGTCACAACAGTCACATTTATAGGGTCGGTCTTCACTGTGTCGAAAGCGCATGTGATTCCGGAGGGAAGAAGGCAGTGGGCAGGTCATGTCACACAAAGGGCATTTATAGTGATTCACTGAGGAGCAGAGAAGCCATGAGCTACGGACTCACGGAACCTTGAAAAGAAGGCAGGGAGGCTTGGGCGCAGGCCACTCACCATGGTTGCGCATGTGGTCACGCAAGAGCCTCTCTGTGGCAAATCTCTTGGAACAGTGGGAGCACTGGAAACGCTGCTCTGGGGTGGAGTGGGCAGAACAAGAGGACTGAAGAGAAGAGTGAAGGGCAGAGGAGAGGGGAACCATCCCAAACACGAGGGAGCCACCCAAGGAGCAAAGGGAAGAAGCTACAGATGGGATCTGGAGTCCAGACCTGAGTTAAAACCCCAGCTTTACCACTTACTAGCTGTATGATCTCAGGTAAGTGATTTAAGCTCTCTGAGCCTCAGTTTCCTCATCTGTAAAAAGGGGAATAAGAAGCCTACCTCATGGGGTTGTTGTGAGGATTCCTGAGATAACTGATGCTGAAAACAGTAAGTGCTGAACATTGTCTAAGTGAAGGCTAGAAGGTGCCTGATCCCAAAAGGAGAAGAGAGCCAGGGCACAGATCTCAGCAGCAGCCCCCTCCCCTGGGGAATAACCCTCGTCCTCACTTCAGGTAGAATAGCCCACACTCTCCCTCACTGCTCCAACTTCTTACGATCCAATGAGGTCTGGCGACGAATATGATCTAAGAACTTGGTGTTGTTGGCAAACATGCCCCCACAGGTGGGACAGGCCACCACCTTCTCCTGGGTGTGGCTGCGGAGGTGTTCTCGAAGCTTACACCGGTCCTTGAAGGTACAGGTACAGCCTGGGAAGGAAGATCTGATCATGTTCCATCCTTAAATACCCTTCCCCTACTTGGCTCTGGTACCCCCAAGTTTCTCCAGCCAGTAGTCTGCTATCTTGCAAAAATTGGTCCCATCCCTGGCTCCTCTAGACCTTTATACCTCCAGAGTATTTTTAAGCAGAGCCCAGAGCAGAGGGGTGGCCCTACCTTTCCAGGCACACAGCACCACATGGTTGTCCTTGCTGACAGCTTGGTATTCACAGCACAGGCTGTGTGCATCCACGTGCCGATAGAACCACTCAGGATTGTCGAAGACACTCTGTGCCAGGGCAACTCGGGGTGAGGACTGAGAGTGGATACAGGGACTCTCACCCATGTCCAAAGGGGGCTTCTTGCTCTCCCCCAAATTAACTTGTGGGAACAGCAAAGTTTTAAGACAAAGGAGTTACACAAGAATAGATGGGACATACTAGCACGAGTCTCAGAAATATAAGGCACCCCAAAGAGTCAAGGTCCCCAGCTTCTTTCCACCCCTATGTCTGCCACTGTCTGCTGACCTCGCAATGTTCCCATAGGCACAGGAAATGGTCAGGGATGTCAGGAATGATGTTCCGGCTTTGGAAGTCTAAGATGCAGGGACTGAGGTCAGCCTGGCTTTGTAAGGCTTGCAGCCCCCACTGTTTCAGTTTGGTGTGGTAGCAGTGGAAGTAGACATGGCGGATGAGGTCGGCAGAACTGTCCAGAGAGCAAAAGCCACATTCCTGCCACAAGCAGGAGAATTCTTCCTCTGCAGAAAGGTTTAGAAAGAATGGTCTGACACTTTCCATTTCAGACATTAAGCAGGACTCTGACCAGAGATGAACCCACCAAGAGTTCATCCACCATGTAACCGTATTTAATGACTTTCAACTGAGTAGGGTACTGTGCATATAATGAGGAGGCGGAAGTCCCAGTCCTTGTCTTCATAGGGCTTTCAGTCAGAGAAGGTAAAGTGACCACATCTACATAACTGCAGCGGGTGGCAATGGATACGGGGTAAGCTATGTGGTACCAGACAGACATTACCCAGAGCTCGGTGTGCTGACTCTTACCTATGACACCAGGATTCAAGAGGGTTAGGCTGGCAAATTGCCATGATTTTGAGGCCAACCTGGACTACAGAGTGAGACCCTGCTACAAACTGTTAAACAGAAGTAACTTGATGCTGACCGAAGTTTAAAAGAGCTCCTTCTGTTAAGAGTCAACGTAAAAGAGAGCGATAGCCTAAGCTGATGTTAACAGCATGTATAAGGCCTGAGACAGGGACCCAGGGAGAATGAGTTAGAGTAGCCTTGGCAAACACACCTCTCCTGAGGAAGACAGGGCCTCCCAACACTAACTCCCCAGTTCTCTTTTCCCTTTAAGCTGCCTACTTCAAGACAGGCCCATCATTCATTCCACCCCACTTCCCATCTCTCCTGCACCTCTAAGCACCACACTGTCAACATTTAACAGAAATTTGCTTATTTTAAAAAGCTGAAAATTCAGAAAATAAAACCATTCTTTAATTTCATTTTTGTGTATTATTTGACTTTGCAAACAGGTGTGGTATGTAACTATAATCCTGGCCTCCTCAACAGGATCAGACTTGAAGTTCAACCTTAGTCACATAAGTTTAAGGCCGGTCAGGGTTACAGGAGATTTTATCAAAGAAAGGGAAAAAGAGTAAACAGAAAGAGGTGCATTCCTGAATAAAACTGTTCAACTGTCTTCTTAGCTGCTGTGAGTAGTTATGATAAAAATGTGCTCCAAACCCTGAGTGGTGGCTCACGCTAGTAATTCCAGCATTTGGGAGGCTACAAAAGAAGAATTTCAGGGGGTATGAGGCTAACCTGGATTAATGAGATCTGTCTCAGAAGTAAACAGAGGCAGGAGATGGCTTAGCAGTTAAGACTACTTGTTGCTCTTGTAGACAACCTGGATTTGGTTCCCACATGATGGTTTATAACCATTCATAACTCCAGTTTAAGGGAATCCAATATCCTTTCCTGGCCTCTGTAGACAGCAAGTACTCATGGTGCACATACATACATGAAGACAAGATAAATAAAACAACATAACTAAGTCTTCTACAGAGTGGATTCAAAGTGAACCCTGTCTCAAAAAATAAAAAAGGGTGGGTAGGTGGGTGAGAGATGGCTCAGCAGGGAAAGGTACTTATTATTCCCAAGCCTAATAATCTGAGTTTTGATCCCCAGAACCCACATAGTGGGAGAAAAGGATAGACTCCCACAGTTGTCCTCTGACCCTAAACATACACCTGGTGAGTTCACACATTACACACACAACTGTATAAATAAATGTGTTCCCACTCCCATGAAGAATGTTTAAGGGATGAGATCCAGCACGATGATTTAGCAGGTGAAGGAGCTTGTGTCAAGTTCGATAACATGGAGCCTACTCCCTAAGTGGTCCTGTGATCTGCACACTCGATCCATGGCACACATGTGCAGACAGGCAGACGAGTGCACGTGCATACATACATACACACACACACATACACACACACACACACACAATCACAAACCCCTTCTGCTGGTAATCATTCCTTATACCTTTGTTGACTGACTTCTCCAGAGATGACTTTATAATATTTTTATGAATGAAGAAAGTATAATTAAGAAAATAAGCCTCAGAGGGCTCGAGAGATGGCTCAGTGTTTAAGATGGCTGCTCTTCCAGAGGACCTGGGTTCCATTCCTAGCACCCATATGACAGCTTACTACTTTCTGCAACTCCAGTTCCAGAGAACCCAACACCCTCATATAAACATAAATGCAGGCAAAACGCCAATGCACATGAAATATAAAATAAATAAATTAACTTAAAAAAAAAGCCAGGTGTGGTGTGCATGCCTTTAATCCCAGTACTCAGGAGGCAGAGGCAAGAGGACCTCGGAGTTTGAGGCTAGCCTCGTCTACAAAATGAGTTCCAGGGCAACCAGGGCTACACAGAGAAACCCTGTCTCGAAAAAGAAAAATGGGGGGGGGGGGGGAGGGGAAGAAATAAGGGGAAAAAAAAAGGAAAGAAACTACTGTTTCCTCAACTGTCCTTTCTCTAGAGTTGGATTCGCACCCCCCTTGAGCGCCTTCCTGTCCCTTACCAAGCGGGTCGTCTTCTTCCTCTTCCTCCTTAGAGCCATGCACGTGCTGCTGCAGGTGCTGAGTGACATGGTCGAAGAACTCCTCCATGGCTGAGCACACAAAGGAGCAGGACCCCCACTCACACTGCAGCCCCAGGCTCTCCTTCCGGGGAACTTTTCCGGGCGGCGACATGGCCGTTACCTTAGAGGAAGAGGAAGAAATCCAGAGCTGTAAGACTGTGTTCCAGAGCTGCTGGAGGCAGAGGCGGGCAAGTAGCCCACTGAGAGTCAGTGGGTACTTTCAGCATCTCATGTTTTTTTCAGTAGGGATGGGCAGGCAATTCCTCAAGCTCTAGAGGCTGTCTGGTTTCCTAGGAAGAGAGAATACTGAGCATGGGCCACGCACTGAGCAAAGGACTTTAACAGACACTTTCTCATGTAGCTTCAGAGTATATTCCCATGGGAGACAGAACAATGCTCAGGTTCAAAGAAAGGCGCCAAAGTTAAAACCCAGATCCCACTGCCTACCACCTACCACATGTGAGGTCTTGGCCAAAATGGGGATAACAAAACTTTTTGTTTGGAATATCACACTTACTGTTTATCAGACACAATACTATTTTGTTGAATGGAGCTGGAGAGATGACTCTGGTTAAGAGCCCAGACTACTCTTCAGGGAACCAAGGTCAGATTCCCAGCAATCGTATGGCTGCTCACAACCGTCTATGACACCAAGGGGACATGACACCCTCCTCTGCCCTGAGGGCATTGCAGGCATGCGATGCACATGTCCATGCACATTAAAGGAAAAATAAATCTCAAGGGGCTGGAGAGACAGCTCCGCGGTTAATAGCACTGGCTGCTCTTCAGAGGGCCTGTGTTCAATTCCCAGCTCCCACATGGTAACTTAAAAATGTCTGTCATTTTAATTCCAGGGGAATCCAATACTCTCACACTGAAATATATTCGTGAAAAACACATTGCCTAGGAAAGAAAAAATGATCAATTTTTTTTAAAAAAGCCCTCACAAAAGTACTATTTTGTTCCAGTTTTGGTTATTTCTGGTACTGAGGATGGAACCTAGGACCTTATACATGGAATTTGGGACAGGGTTTCCTGAAGTGGCCCAGGCGAGCCTTAAACTCACTCTGTAGTCTTTCTAGTGTGCTGCAATCCTCCTGCCTCAGACTCTCAAGTAGCTGAAATTACAAGTTTGTGCCACCACACTGCACTGTGTGTGTGTGTGTATATGAGAGAGAGAGAGAGAGAGAGAGAGAGAGAGAGAGAGAGAGAGAAGGGCTCTGTGGTTCCTCCAGAATCAACCATCTGACTGCAGTTTGTTTGCTTTTGATAGTCTCCTTGCCCTGGAGCTCACTGACTGGGCTAGACTGGCTGACCAATGAGCTCCAAGGATCCTCCTGTCTCTACTTCCCAACAACAGGATTATAAGCACTCACTGCCTTTTAACAAGATAGGGTCTGGCTGTCTTGAAGCCAGCTATGTAGACCAAGCTGGCCTTGACCGGCCCATCTCTGCTTCCCAAATGCTAGGATTATATGCCTGTGCCACAACTCCCAGTCACTGGACTTTTTTTTTTTTTAATGAGGGCTCTGGAGATCAAACCGCCTGATGTTTGTGAAGCAAGCACTTTACTGACTGAGCCACCCCTAGTCTCAAATTAAGCGTTTTATTTGTATCATGTAATTGGTAACACTGAGGCAGGCATCCTTTAAACCTCATTTACAGATAACCTGAAGCTGAGCCCAAAGTCCATATTCTTATTCCATGCAGCCTACATATGACCCGGAAGCATTCTACTCCTTCCTGGATTATGTGGTTAAATCTCCCGTCAGGCTTGCAATACCATAATTTGTCTTTGCTTTGCCCACCCAATACTTGATCTCACTACTCCTTTAATGTTAAAATGTACATTCCATTTGACTGAAGGAACCATGTTTACGCTCTCTTCAGTGTCTACACTAAATATTTTCTTAAGAATAGTATTTATTTTAAAAGAATGAGAACAAAGTGAAAGGTTCATGCAAAATTTCTAGGAGGAATATTAAAAGGGACAATTCTGCAGAAGTGAGATGGCTCAGTGGGGGGAAAAAGCTCTTACCATACTAACCTGACTCCAGGAACTCCCATAACCACCACCATTCACTCACATATGCTCACACCACTAATCCAGGGGTGGGGTAAGGGTGGTTGGTGCCAGCCTTTGAGACAGGATCTCTTGAGAATTTCAGGCCAGCCAGAGCTACAAAGTTAAAATGGTCTCCAAGAAAGAAAGCCACCATGTACATCACATTATGTGTATATGTTTAAGGGTGTATCTGTCTGAAAAGGAAACAGGATGGATGGAGAAGGAAAATAAAACGAAACTCCTTAGTTTTGCGATCTTAAATTACTTAACGCCTAACGCGCTACTGAGGCTCAATAAGGGTTAGCTACATGTATTCTTGTTTCTGAGCGCTAATTCCGGGGTTGGGGAGCATCCAACCCACAGGATTCCTACCTGACATCTCATCAGTAGTCAAAGTACAAAACCACCCCATCAACAAATATTAGGAGAGTATACTGTATCGCTAGGCACCAATGAACTCTGAGCCATAATCCAGAAGAAAGGCCCAGGTCCTAAACAAGGACTCACAGACCAGGGTCTGACGGCTGAACACCGCAACCACAACAAAGCGAGCGACAAGGACGATCGGGACACAAAAGGCCCGTGAGTAGACTCGCCTGGGCGCTGAGGCCGGGGCCAAGTTTCGGAGGACAGCTAGAACTCAGAGGAAGTAGACCATACCGGAGAGCCCAGCCCGGAGGGCTTCCCGGAATCCGCGGCGTCAAGCGTGGTGCCGACCGAGTCCAACCGCAGTGGTCCCTAGACCGAGGGCACGGAGGCTAAGGGCCGGCTCGGACGCCACACCGAGCCGTTTCAGGAAGCCCGGCCTTCTGCACGCTCCAGAGAGCCACCCTCGCCGCCAAGGTACCAGAGCTGCGAGCCCCCACTCACCTGCCAGCGCCGCTGGGCTGCCCAGCGCCCCACCCACCTCACACCAAGAGGCGTTTGAGCGACCACCCGCGACAGCCAATCGCCGCTCTCGATTCTACCGACAGCCAATGGCCGCTGCGTCTGTCAGAACCCGTGCGCACCAAAACACGGAAGAGGCGGGAACCGTACGGGAGCAAGCTCCGAGTCCCAGGGGGCGGAGTGAGGGAAGACCGGAAGTGGGTAAAGTTCGCGTCACCTTCAAAAGTGGGTTGGACCAGCTCCCGACTGTGCGCAGGCGGGAATCTTTGAGGCTCGAATCCCCACTACTGCGCAAACTCGCGACAACCACCCACTGGGCATGCGCCTAGTTTTGGCCTGGTCTGTCTTCTTCCTCACAGAGTGTGTTGTTTGCTTAGCTGGCTGGGTGGTCCGCCTACGCTGGGGCCCCACGTTCACCTTTGATTTTCTTGGTCTTCTCTGTTTTATGTACCCCAGGTTGGCCTTCAACTCACAGAGACCTACCTGTATTTGCTGCCCAGGTGTGGCACCTCACCAAGTTTGATACTGGGGGATTCATTCGAGGGTTTCTGCTTGCTAAAAGCGCTCTACCAAGAGCCACACACCCCCAGCCCAGGATTCTACTTTCTTAAACACATGATCAGCCGTATTCATTTATCTTCACTTCCATTCTGTTCGACGAGTGACACCCATCCCAGAACTCCACACTCATTTAACACGTCCCAGTGCTCAATTTCTCTACAAGACATCCTTCACAGAGCTCGGCAAAGCGATCTTTAACAAAAACAGACCTGATGAAGTAAGCACCCTGTGTAAAATACTCAAAGGCATTCTGTTGCCTTCAGTACAATGGCCCCAAACCAAATGGAGAATTTCCAAACGCCAACATCTGAGGCCTACCCTACCACAACTCCTATCTTGAGTCTTGGACCTCATTCCCTACACCTCCGCCACAAATTTCAGTTTCCCTACTACACTGTGCCTCCTTTTCTCAAGGTTTTCCGCTTGTTTTCCCCTGGATGAAAGTCTCCCCTTCCCACTTCCAATTATGTAACTGACATCCTAGCCATTCTAGAGCTTTCAATAGAGACAGTCCTTTCCCTGAGAACGGACTCTCTTTATCACGGTATATTTTATTTGTACTTACTACTCTGCATTCTACACTAGTCAGTGAGGAAGAACAGCTGTGCCTATTTCTTCGTTTTTTTGTAAATCAGTCACGGTCACATAATCCAGTGAGGGAAACTCAGTAAGTATTTAAAATTGCCATGAGGGGTAGCACATAACTTTACTCCTAACACTCGGGTAGAAGCAGCAGGTGAACCTCTGAGTGAGTTTAAGACCAATCTGGAGCTGGGCAGTGGTGGCACATGCCTTTAATCCCATGACTTGGGAGGCAGAGGCAGGCGGATTTCTGAGTTTGAGGCCAGCCTGGTCTACAGAGTGAGTTCCAGGACAGCCAGGATTATACAGAGAAACCCTGTCCCAAACAAACAAACAAAAAAGACCAATCTGGTCTACATAGTGAGTCCTGGGCCATCCAAGGTCACACAATGAGAGAGACCTCTCCTCAGAAAACAAACACAAAATAAAGCCAATCACCACATTAAGCTTGGTATGGTAACACATGCACACTTGTAGTCTCAGTGCTGGGGAAGTGGAGGCAGGAAGGAAGATCATAAACCTGAGGTCATTTCCAGGAAGGGGTACTATATAGTAAGTTACAAGACAGCCTGGGCTATGAGACACTTTCTCAAAAATCATTTTGTGTGTCCTACGTAAATACAAGTTTAGAGACAACATAAAAGTAGACCAAGTCAAGCCAGGTGTTCACAGGCGTGTAAACTCAGGTCTTTTGCAGCTGGGGAGGCAGGAAGATCCCAAAGGCAATGTCCTGAGACATAGTCTCAAAAATAATCCCATGTAGACCAGGCTGGCCTTGAACTCACAGAGATCTGCATGCCCTTGCCTCCGAAGAGCTGAGATTAAAGGCATGTGCTGTAGCCACCACTGCATTACTACCACAACCAGGCTGTTAGAACTCATCTTTAATCCCAGGACTTGACAGGATGGCACAGTAGGATTTTACATTCAAGGTCAGTCAGAGCTATAAAGAATGACAAGGTCTATCTGGGTAATTTAGTGAGATCCATTCTATAAAAGGGAAAAAGAGGATTTGAGATGCATCTCAGTAGAAGAGATTACATGTATGAGGTCCTGAATTCTATCTCAATCATCACACACATTAAAACAAACCCTAAGGCAAGTGTCTGCCAAATGTGATGTCATACACCTGTAATATCAGCACTGGGAAAGTTTAAGCCTGGGCCACATAGCAAGACCTTATATCAGAAAAAAACTATAATAACAAACCATGCCGTCTATTCACAGGCCGAGCCCAAGTAAGGCTGGAGTTCAGAAATGACCTGACTATCGCAGGCCACTTTCATTTTAGAGGTGAAGAAACTGGGGTCCTGAAAGAAGCAGCAGCTAGGGCCAGATAGAGCTATTTGTGGCAGACCTAGTTTCCTGCCTATTGGTTCTACATTCTGCCTAACCTCCTATAGCAGCTTACCTGGTTCAATCCTGTGTGATTTCCCAAGGAACAGGAAACAGAGACATTCCTGTAGGTCCCTAAAACTCACCTATGTTAGGAATAGTGCTTTTGTTTTGGACAGGGTTTCACTATATAGTCCTGACTAGCCTGAAACTCACAGAGATCCTCCTGCTTCTGAGTCCCAGGTTCTGAGATTAAAGGTTTGTGTCAGTCACCACACCTGGCTCCATCCTCTCTATTAGATATTGCTAGAGACAAAACCCAGGGCCTTGGATATGCTAGGGCAGGGCTCTACCTTTGAGCTATGTCCCCATTTTACAGAAGAAAAAACTGAGTACACAGCCAGGTGTGGTGTCCTAGCGCTCTGGAGGAAGAAGCAGGGGGATCTCTGAGTTCGAGGCCAGCCTGGTCTACTTAAGGAGTTCCAAGCCAGCTAGGAAGACATAGGTGAAGCTCTGGATTAAAAACAAACCAGAACAACTGAGCTCCATTATTTGTCCGTGGTCACAAAGGTAACCAACTGGTCAGTGGAGCTGGCCTCAGATCAGAACAGTGCAGCCTCAGAGATTCTCACACTCTGAATCATGTTCTGGCCTAGAAAGAACAGTCTGTGGAGGAGGGGTGAAGACAAGCGATGATTGGCTTCTTTGCAGCAACTTGACTTTTCAGAGTGTCATCACTCAGACCTCTCTACATGTGTTCACAGGGGCATCTGTCCCACCTGACTGCCTGGGTTACAGTCAGTGAGCCGCCCACTCTATCAACACCACAGCCTCTAGGCCTGTTTGCTTTTCAAAGGATAACCAGCCACTCCCGTTTATAAACTCCAATTTGATTTTAATTAAATAAATTAAATTCCAAGCCATCACACAGCAATGGACATCATCATCTCCCAACATCCAGAGGTGCAACCTTGCTCTATGATCCTATGATCGTACTGTCTTTAAAGCTCCTAAAGCTGTCTCTCTAGGGAAGGCTTCCTCCCAGCTTCCTGGCTCCCTCCTTCCAACTGAGCCATTGCTCATGGAGAAGGCATCAAGTACAAAATGGTAATAAAGGGGAAGGAGAGACGAGGAGCAATGTGGGAGGTAGGAAGGTGGGGAGTGCCTGCCCCCCATCCTGGGCACTAGCCCGGCTTCCTATGATCTGCCAATGTCTTCTGAAGGCAGACATTGGTGCTGGTCTAAGAAAGGACTCCCAAGGGAGGTGTAGAAACCCGTCCTGGGAATTGCCTTACCCTCCTGGGACAGAAAAGGGTCACCTGGGAGAGATGCCCTCTATCATCTGTTTGCCAAGGGTTCTAGACCACACGTATAAATAGAAAAGAGAATAAATAAGGGAGAAGGATCTGCTGAGGAGGGAGTACTCTGGGCTCCCCTCTGGGGGCAGTACCAGCAGAGGCTTCTGAAGAATGTCCACACACACGCAAGACAGAGCCTGCCCCTTACTCTCAGCTGCCAAACTCTCCTCTTAAGTCCACGCAACAACTGTTGCCTCAAATGCTTCCCATGTCAGATACCCTTCCTGCTTACCCCACAGCCCAGAGTGCCGAGGCTTCCTATAACCCAAGGGCTTTCCTGGCCCCAGCATTGGGAATCCAGGAAGGGGTACAGAAGGGGATGTGGGGAACAGACTAAGAGAACTCTTGCCCTCTCCAAGTTCGGGGCTCTCAGAGCTGGGGGCTGGGGTTGCCATTGGCCTTGGGTTTGGATTTGAAGGAAAAACGCTTGATAAGGCGACGGGAAAAGCTGCCAGCCTTCTTCCGAACGCTAGGTGTGGCCGTTGTGTTGGACAGGTCATCGTGTGACTGGCTCAGACCAGCTTCCTTCTGTCGGGGCCTCCGGCGGAAGATGAGCTTAGTGCCACTGCGCAGGAAACTCACTGTAGAGAAGAAGGGAAACTGAAGTGGACGGAGGGGCACAGGACTGGGATGAGGGTGGAGAAAAGACTTAGGAGGTTAGTACAGAAGATGAAGACTGGAATCTGTCTCTTCCTTAATGCCTGCCTTTCTCAGGAAAGACAGTGGAAGCACAGGCGAGCTTCACCCATCCTGAGGAAGGAACACATTCCTAGGGGGAGGGATCTGTGCACCTCTGACCACATCCCCCGGAGGAATAGCAAGGAGAGGGAAAGGCGCTCAGGGAGGATTCTCAGTCTCCTTTCAGTGGAAAGACAAAGGCTCCACAGAGGGTGTTCCTTAAAGCCTATAAATCACAAAGGAAAGGTGGATTAACATACTGCGTTCCAGGGCGTGAGCAGTGGGGAGTCTAGAAACCTCAAAGACCTGAATAAGGGGGGGAATAGAGAGAGGAAGGTGATCACAGCAGCAGGCTTTGGAGTCACAGACTCCATTATCTCTAGTGATGCAAGCCACAGATTTTTTTTCCCGTTAGTTTTGTTTGAGGCAGAATCTGGATTTGTAGCCTGGGCTGGCCTTGAACTCATTACATAACCCAAGCTGATCTTAAACTCTGAGCCATCCTCTTGCCACAGACTCTCAAGTATTGAGATTTCAGCGTGCACCACAGCACCAGCTTTTAAATCATAAATAGATCATAGCTGACAGGGTCATTGGCCAATGGGTAAGATGTAAGATGGCAAACTCTTTGGCCTTTGAAGTTAGAAAAGCTGTTTGCAACCTGAGTCACAGCCAGAGGGGGAATGACAGGCTTCCTCCCTTCCCTCCTTCCTTGACAGTCTCACTATGTGACCTGTAAACTGGCCTTCAACTCAAAATCCTACCTCAGCCTCCTAAATGCTCGGAATTCAGCTCAAAGTAACAATCTTCTTTCTTTCTTTCTTTTTCTTTTTTGAAACTGGCTTTCACCAGGCTGGCTTTGAACTCACAGATCTACCTGTCTCTGCCTCTTGAGTGCTGGGATGAAAAAGATGTGTACCACCATGCCCAGCTCAGGGGAACAATGTTAAGATTGGCATGGAGTAGAATTTTTCATATCCATGCAACTGGGGGTACAGAGTAGAAGAGGGGGGAAAAAAAAGCCAGTGAGTTCTAAGCCAACTTTGGGTGTGAAACCCTGTCCCAAAACCAAAACAAAATCTAAGCGAGAGTTAGCATAAATCTCAGCAGGAGACTGGGCAGATGGCTCAGTGGTTAAGAGCACTTGCTGTTTGTTTATCTAGAGGATCAAGGTTTGATTCCCAGCATCCACAGAGTGGCTCATAAATGTCTATAACTCCAGTTCAAAGGGCTCTAACAATATCTTTCCACCTCCTTGGGCACCAGGCACCCATGTGATGTACATGTAGGCAAAACACTCATGCACAACTTAGAAAGATTGTTAAAGATGTCTCAACAGGCCGGGAGTGGTGGCACACGCCTTTAATCCCAGCACTTGGGAGGCAGAGGCAGGCAGATTTCTGAGTTCAAGGCCAGCCTTGTCTACAGAGTTGGTTCCAGGATAGCCAGCCAGGGCTATACAGAGAAACCCTGTCTTGAAAAACCAAAAAAAAGAAAAAGAAAAAAAAAAGAAAAAAGAAAGAAAGAAAGAAAGAAAGGAAGGAAGGAAGAAAGAAAGAAAGATGTCTCAACAGATAAAAGTGTTTGCTGCCAAACATGACAACTTCAGTTCAGTTCCTGGGACCCACATGGTAGAAGGAAAGAACAACTCCTACAAATTGTCTTCTGATTGTGTGCTGTGGCTGGTATACACACACATACACACAAATACACACAAATAAATGAATGTAATAATTTTTTAAAATGGCTGAAAATGTTGTTGCGCAATTGGGAAGTGAAGGCTTGATGATCAAACATTTATAGCCAACTCTGGATGCATAACAAGTTTGAGCCAGTCTGGACTACATGAGATGTTGTCTTCAAGCAACAAAAACAGTGAAAGAAAACAAACCCTTTAGCTCAGGAAGAAAGGGAAATGCATGCGGTGACTCCCTTGCTGTCACTCCAGTTTGTCATATCCAAGCTAGGAACTGAGACACCACATTTCCAGATCTATTGGTGTCTGCTTGACTCTTGAAAGCAAGTTAGCTAAGCCTACCATGTCTCCAAGTTGTCTAGTAGGTCTGAGGTTACAATACAGTTCAAAAAAGTAGTAAACAAGCTGAGTGTGGAGGCCCATGCCTAGAATTTAGCACTTGGGAAACTGAGGCAGAAGAATTATTGTAAATTTGAAGCTAGCCTGGGCTATACAGTGTGTTCCAGGCTAGATTCTGTCTCAGCCCTGCCCCCTTAAAAAGCAGTAATGGGGATGACTTGTCCATTGCTCCCCACCTTTGTGATCCTTGAGGCTTCTGGTCTCCAGGGCACCAGTAGACCCTGTTTCTGACTCAACATCATCCACCGATGGCCTCTCAGAAATGTCTGAACGTGTTGTCTCATCTGCTTCCTGGACACTCGTGGGACTGGAGAGGGCATCAACGGGTCCTGGGGATGTGGCTGATGGGTCTGAGGGAGGTGAGGAAGGACCACCACTGGTTCCTGTATCATTTTGCATTGAGGCTTCCAGAGATGCCGCATAACCCAACGAGAGTGCCAACTCGTCCTGAGCGATGGGCACCTGCCAGGAGGGACAGGCTTTAATGGGCAAGAATGACCCATGAGGGCTCTCTCCCCATTTTAGCTCTCTCCCCAGAGCTCTGTTACCTTGGAAACACCAGAGATGATGAGCGTGCTCCGCTTGGTGGGTGTCTTCTTGGCTGCCCGCCCACTGGGCTCAGTCAGCTGGCGAATTGCTGTCTCTGCTACTGGATCCAAGCCATTGGAAAGGTGGCTCTCCCCTGCTGGGGGACACAGGGGCTTCATGGCTTCACTTCCACCTGGCTCCTTCCTTCTTGGGCTCGAACCCCTCTTGCACCACCCAAAGTAGTTCTTGACTACAGGGACCTTACAGCCACCAGTGCTCACTCATTTCCCTTCCCTACTCACGGCTGCTACTGTGGGAGGCATTGCTGGGGCCGCTGCTCTCACTCAGCACAGTTGTCATCTTCTCAGTCACCTCCACCTTGGACGGGGAGCGGGAGGGGGAGTCTGCTGGGTGGGGGAGGGTCAGTGAGCTGGGAGGTAGGTGCTTGGAATGGCCCCACCCCTACTATCTTTATCGAGATGCAGACTTTGGTTGACTCAGAGGGCAAAGATGATTAAGGGGGATTAATCGCAAGGATGATTAAGAAGATGCTGAATGAAAAGATGCTACAGGAACCGATGAGTGTGGGAAACTGCCATGGGCCCACTTGAGGGTATAGGGAGACACCAAACATGGATAGAGAATGTTTAGGGGACCCATGGGGTCCCTAGAGATGGAACAAGTGACATAAGGCCACTGGGAATAGAAAAATGCCATAAAAGACACTGGGTCTGCTAGAAAAGGCCAGGGACCCCACTGCAGGGTGGGGACAGTTAGCCAGTTGGGGCTAAGGTCAAAGAAGGAAAGAGAACCATGGAAAGAGAGAAAGCAATTTATAGCAAGAAGAGAGAATAGAAGATTCCAAAAGGCTGAAGGGTGAGAGGACAGCTGGTGGCAAGAAAAAGTGTGAGAGACAAGGATGAGGAAGATGCAGACAGGTCAGAATGGGATGTCAGGAAGAAGACATGCGTTCCGGCATCAAGGCTCCACTCCCCTCTCCTCCCTTCCCTCCCCTCTTAAGGCAACGGGTGCTACTCTGAGGCCCCGTCTAGAGCTACTCCTTTTTACCTAGTTTGCCATCTACACGGGGGCGGGACTGGACGGTAGTGACAGTGGTGACGATTGTACCATCAGGCATGATGGTCCGGTCCAACTCAATCTTCTTGGTGGGTGTGATGCTGGGCCGAGGGGTGGAAGAGGTGGGTGTGCCCAGATTCCGAGGGGAGCCCTGCTCATAGTGTAGCTGCCCGAGGGTGAGGAGGGAACGAGGGGTCAGGATCTCAGAGACTGCCCCGTCTAGGCCTATCCATCTCCCCACAGTGGCCACCTTCTCACCTCTGCTGTCACGGTGGCTGCTGGGCTCAGGGATTTCCCGGGCCCTGGAGTCAGTGGGCACACTTGTCTTCGTGACAGTGGTCTAGAGGGCGAGCCCACAGGCAGTGTGGCTTGACCAAGGAGTTCAGCTAGACACAAGAGTGACACTGTGAGCCGGGCCCAGGCGCAGGACCTGCTCAGCACCCACTCCAAAGTGTTCCTTCTGTCCCACGCTCACCATCTCCACGACTGCTGCTCCTGAGCACTTTGAGGGTCAGCTCCCGGCTCTGGGGACCCAGATCCCTGAGGGGTGAAAGAGGACGGATGGTCAGGTAAGAAACATAGCAGACTGAGCCCGAGTCAGTCAAAGGCTACAGACAGAGGTGGGTTAATAAGATAGCACCAGGGCTCCAAACTGTCCACCTCCCGGGACTATGGACCAAGCCAGGTATGCACATCCCCAACACTCTCCCACCCGACATCTATCTCGGGCTGAAGCCGCCGTCCGTCCTGGTTTTTTTAAATTTTTTTTCTCTTCAGGCAGTTCCCACTGTCAAGAAGACTCTCACATTCTGTTGCAATGCTACTCTTGCTTGAAGGCGTGGTTTAAATAGACTTCTTCCATGAAGACTCATCAGATCTTTATTCCAATATGAGACTTCATCTTCCCTACTGAAACACCCCCATGGCATGTGTCTCAACTGGCAAATTTGTCCTATCTTCCTATCTGTCTCTGCTTCAGGCCTGTGATCCACCCGGAGGTAGGGCTGGATCTACTCCTTGTCAGTGTCCCCAGGGCCGGGCACACTGTGGAGGTCCACACTACAGGCTATGGAAAGCAGGGCTGGCTCACTCATGCTAAGACGAGCCTTGAAAGGTTTCTTTATCCTGACTGCCCATGGGGACAGAAGTTAGGAGTAGAGTGTGACTTACAGAGCTAGATCCTCTGTCCACTCCACCTCAGGGCCAGCCCTCATGGGTTTGGTCCACTTTTGTTGCATGGGGTTGTCAAGCTCAGCGGCACAGCACAGTTCCTCAGTGCCTGCAAGGAAACAGAACTTAGAGGATGCTCAGAGACAGAAGAAACAAAGTCCAGGGAACAGAGAAGTTATGTCCTGGGCAGAGGGGGAGGGGCTGCCTATACCGATGGCAAGGGCAATGGAATCCTCACCTCCTAGCTCACTTCCCAGGTGAGATGCTCGAAGCTGTCGTAAGAATAATCGGGTAGGTCTGGGGATGGGTGGCTGGGCCTGGGACGTTGTGGGTGGCTTCTCACTGGGTACCTAAGAGCAGAAGGAAGTAAAGAAGAGAAATAATCCTGACATAATATCCTGGAGATGGGATACATGCAAACCTTTCCCTTTGGATGCCCACTCACCAGACCTCCTGGGGCAGAGCAGGCCCTGAGGTTGACCATCATGGCGGGCTGAGTGCTGACTATAGTGTCCTTGATCAGTTCCTCAACGGTTGAAAGCTCTGGTTGTTCCTCATCTCTCTGCAGAGAGGAGAAGAGGTGGAGCCTCTGCCCTGCTCCATTGCTAGCTTAGTCTCTCCTCTGACGCCCCCTTCTTACCTCCCTAGTTTGCAGCTTGGGAAGCACCTTTAGGCTGAGATCTGGGCGGTCAGTGAAGGCCCAGGACACCAGCAGCCCCTCATCAGGGATTTCCTCCAGACTGACTTCCAACTAGAGACAAGAACAGAAGGACTAATGTGACCTACCCCATTCTTCCCAGGACCCCTGCTAACTCCTCGGGCCCCTGCCTTCCTGAATTCCATTGCAGAGAGGAAGCAGAGAGAAAATGCAAGGCCAACTCAACTGCCCTCTACCCAACTCAGTTCCCCACATTTCCCTCCACCTGTGTTGGTGGCAGTGTCAGAGTGACGTGGTAGGTCTCCATGGAGACGGCAGCGGGGGACTGCTGGGTCACAGAGATGGGGAAGCGCACCTCCTCAGCAGAGAGCTGGCAATGCAGCACCTGAAAGGGGGAGCAGTGTCAGGCATTGAGGAGACACCCACCTGGCTCTGCCCTCCCCACTTCTGTCATCCTTTGGATGGCCTTTTGGGGGCCCTAAGCTTCTCAATGAATTAGACAAAAGCAAAAAACTCAGCCGGGTGGTGGGGGCTCACGCCTTTAATCCTAGTACTCTGGAAGCAGAGGCAGGCAGATCTCTGAGTTTGAGGCTAGCCTGGTCTATAGAGTGGGTTCCAGGACAGGCAGGACTACACAGAGAAACCCGGTCTCAAAACAAAACAAAGCTGAAAACTCACCCCAGAAAATAGATCAAAACACACACACACACACTTACTTTGCCTATCACATCAGTGAGATTCTCAGACCTCCTGAAACAAATCCTTAGGTCCTTAAGACACACAGAAACTCCAAATTAAGAACCCTCAGCCTAAAGGGAACCTTGGGGTGAGCCCCATCTTGTAGTGCCCACCGGACCCTTACCATGGTACGCTCTGATTGGTCTATGCAGGTCACATGACTGATGCTGGCTTTTGGTGGGAGTTGGGGTATGTCCTCAAAGGCGATTTGGATGGAGCTCTGAGGAAGAAATGTGGGCACAAGATCAAGTCTCTGGAGCTGTCCCCTGCAGGGCTGGCCTGCCCAATTGCTGGCTGGATTCTAGCACTGCAGAGGCCTCAGCTACAGGCTGACCTCTGGCCCCTCCTTGGCTCAACACTTTAGGACAGAAGGCTTTCCCTCCAGCCCCACTGTCTCCAGAGATCTGCTGCTTCTAGGGGCTGCAGAGAACCTGGAAGTTAGACTACCTTGGAGGCCAGCTTGCCTAGAACCTTGGATAATTCTTCAAATCCCAGGAACCTCTCTGTTCTCTGTTTCCCTCTTCACCCCTCCACCTAATCGTTCATTCTAATCACAAATAAAGGTAAATGACAACAACAACAAGAAGAAGAACAACAAATTGACAGGTTCATTGCTCTCTGTAGCTGGGCAAGGCTGAGGGTGAAATGGCTGTGTCATTTGCTATAAAATAAGATGAAGAAATAAGGCTAAGCCTTTTCCCAAATAAACAGGATGCGGATGGTCAAAGGTATCCCATCACTCTGCCTAAGTTCTTAGAAATAAAGACTAATTTATCGCGTCTCCAGGAAACTCCATCAGAAGTGCTAGGAAGAGAAGCAAGTTCAGAGGGAGGGCTCAGGGGTCCCAGACCTAGATAATTCCTTAGGGTGGACAGCAGGAGTATTAGGGAGCAGAAAGCCGATTAGCTTAGCTCTCAAAAGAGCCACTCCCTAATTCTTCTACAGCAGTGGAAAGCAGGGTAGAAGAACTGAGGAGGGGGCACAGCCTGGGCTGAATATGTCCTCCAGGCTTGAGACAGAGAAAACAAAATGCAGAGTTCATTCACTTTCCCTAGCAAACTTCCCTGCGGTGGTAGCTGTCTTCTTCAAAAGTCATGCCAACTGGGGAGATGAGTGCTTGGAAACTCTCTCTCCTCCCCCTGCAAGAGAGGCCAACGTCCAGCTGAGTCAGCTGTCCTGGGAGTTGCCTCTGACCCAGGGACAATGTACAGGAAGGGCCAGGTTGGAGGAGTAGGGTCAATGTATAAACTGACAGATGTCATCTGGCTTTCAGCTGGCCAGCTGGGAAGAGGAAACAGGAGAACTTCTTGGGGCCACTTCAGTTTCTAGGCATCTGGATTAACAGGGCAAAGCCTCCAAGCTCTTGTGGCTGCAAACAGAGAAAGATCTCTGCACAAGGAGCTAATAGACTGAGGGTCAGGAAGGGAAATGGTCCAGAAAAGGGAGACCTCTGCCTTCCACCCAACCTAAGTCTCATGACTCTGTTTCCTGCCCACTTCCTGGGAGGCCAGATACCCATGGTGCAATGGGTGGAGATAGGCTGAGCTGGTTTATGAACGACCCTTAAGAGGCAGCCCAAGTTCATTTATTAGAAAGGACGCAGGTTATCAATTTGTCCTTTAACTGAACTCCTTTCCCTTAACACTACACTGTGGGCCAGCCTGTAGGACAGTAGTAGTGAAATTACTGAAATATGGAGAGATTATTCAGTTACCGTGGGGGCTCTACCTGACCACCAGGGTTTGGGAGCCTGAAATCTTAACTGGGTGTGGTGGCATGAGGACCAGGCAAATTCCTTCTGCAGGTGCACCAGTCTCCCTTCGCTCAACCAGCCCAGTCTAGGCGGAAGTGCCCTGAGGCACACGGATTAGCGTTGCTATGAGAACAGTAACTTGTGCTGGGTTTAGAACCTGAGTACCTTACCCATAAAAATAGAAAATTTGGTACATAACTGGACTTCTTTACAAGCCCCAGCCTAACCTGCACGCTCTTCCCTGATCTGAAAGAGAAAGCTGTAGGGTTCTCCAGTTGATCCTCAGCTCTAACCCAGCCCTCCTAACACGAGCAAGCTCTTCCCTAGAAGGCAAAGCTGAAGGGACGACACAGGGGCTCAGTGCAACTCACCCCGTCCTTGCAGGCCTGCTCATTCAAGGCTCGCACCCAAGCCCGTTGCCAGTTCTCCCGGAAAGACTTGAAGGCAAAGAGCGAAGCCAGGAGGCCCCGTACGCCGGCTTCCTCGGGGGCGCTGGTCCGGGTCGCCCGCAAACGCAGCAGCGAACACCACACACCCAGCTCGCGCAGTGAACCCCCGGGTTCAGCAGCTGTGGCGGGTCGGGAGTCTCGGCCCCCACCGGCCCGCGACAGCCACAAACCCCGGGCATATTGCAGCATCCAGCCCAATACCGTGATCAGCGAGGCGGCGAAGAGGACCAGCAGGGCCGCCCAGCCCACATCTCGCTGCCCCCAGTCCGGATCCATGCTCCCGCGGGCTCGGGTCCCGGCTCAGATTCAGCCGCTGCCCCGGGGGAGCATGGCCCGGATGGACCGCGGGGCGTGGGCGAGCTCCCCCGGGGCTGAGCGCGCGGGCTCCGGGGCTCTCAGGCGCCGCCGAGATCCCAGGACCAGTGGGTGCCACGGATAGAGAAGAGGTCCTCCGGGGTCGCGACGCTCGGGTTCTGTCTCCTTAGCCCGTGATCCGGATCCCTAGCACTGGCCACCCCAGCTAGGCTTCAGCTAGCACCTGACTCCTCCCACGGCGTGGGCCCCCGCCGGACCCGGGCAGGGACCAGCCTGCAGAGACACCGGGGCTCGCGGGCCGGCACCGGCTCCGGGAGGGCTGCGTGCGCAGAACTGACACTGACAACACCGCCGGCGCCCCGCCCCCACCCGCCCTTAAAGGAGCCGCGCCCTCACCGGGCGGGGCCGAGCTAACCCGCCGCTCAGCTAGAGGACGGGGGGAGGAGGGTTGAGCTGCACACGTAGAGAATTCCGGGATGAGAACAGGCGGAGTCTTTAACTGTCCCGCCCCGTCCTGAAATCCCTGTGCACCCCTTCAGTACCAGGCAAGGGAGCTTCACTTATCTGAAATACCGCCTGTTTTCCCCTACGTTTCTTAGATTTCTATGGTTGGACGCCTGTGGGTTAAAAATGAGTTAGTCCCTGTGGAAATCACCACTCACTTTCAACATTTCCTGGATCAGCGGCTTCTAATCTTACTTCTTGACTGAAGCTAGGCACTGGGTAAAGAGAGGGTAAGGTATCCCTCCCAGATAGAGGTGCCTGATAAAACCCAGCTAATATCAACCATCGTCTTCCTTCCCCTTGGAGCTCAGATTCAGAGCCCCCCTATTAACCTTGCTTGCGTGGGTTTGTTCTCGAGATATTTCCCAAGCCCAAGGCTGAGTCTGTTTTTAAAAATAATACATTTCCATAGTAACAGCTCCTGCCTGTGGAGCACGTGTACAAGGGATGGTAATGAAAAGGGAGCTGGCATTGTAGCACTGGACTATCAATAGATTTGGTCAAAAGACTCTCATCCAAATACGTGGCATCCCGTGTAGTGCCACCTGACTGTAGTCCTAGCTACTTAGGAGGCTGAAACAGGATGAAACCCTTGCCAAGGAGTTTGAAACCAATCTGGATGAGACCTTATCACAAGCAAACCCCACCCCACAAGCCAAATATGTGATATCCCAACCAACTCTGAAGAAATGGTGTTCCAGGAAGACCACACAACTTACAACCTCAGGATGTACCCTTCTCTCTAGATCCTTATAAGACTGCAGCTCATCTTTGCTTCTTGGGGACAGAGGAAGGTATCTATAAAAAAAATTAGGAGTAATTCTATTTCCCAAGAGACATATGGTAAGGTCTCTGACACAATTTCTTCTACACACAAGATAGGATGAGAAGATGTTAAATATCTTTCAAATCCTTTTGTCTAAGGGACAAGCCTATGAGAGTAAACTTTACAAGGTCTAAGGGTAGGTAAAAAAAAAAAAAAAAGGTTGTCAGCAACAGAGCTGTCTGACCTAGAAGAGGAAAGGTTATGTAGCTTGAGGTAGCCTGATTTTACTGCAAGGGGTGACAGAGGCGAGGCAATGTTGCTGTGACTCTGATTGTACACAGCGAGCTCCAAAACTAATGGAGATCCCTAGAGTCTCCATCTTTAATCTAGGAACAGAAAACATGGAACCAAGGAAGGAGAAAACTCTGGGATATAACCTAGGAGAAAGGAGTCAGCGGGAAGAAGAACCATGATCTAGGAACCGAGTAATGCGAGAAATTGTCGAAATGCAAGGTTCTCTTCCACCAAGAATCCTTCTTGAGGGACATTTAGACCTCAGGAGAACTCTATTCTCTGGTAGTGAGTGGGAGGGCTCACCTGTAAGCCCAACACTATAAAGGTTAAGTGAGGACTGTGAATTCAAGGTCAACCTGGGATATATAGGAAAGCCAGGCATGATGGTGTATCCCTTTAGTTCTAGAGCTTGGCTAGGGAGGGGGCAGAAGCAGGCTGATTTCTATTACTTGGAGGCAGCCTGGTCTACATAGTGAGTTCTGGGCCAGTTAAAGCTATACATTAACACCTTGTGTAAAAAGAAATGTTAGTTCTCTACAATCTTGGGTTTCTTTCTTCAACTTTTTGATTGGACACCTGGTCCTGTCCTTCCAGATCCGGCTGGATCTCCTTGGTTTCCACATCTCCTTTCCACCAATTACTTAGCCTTTGAGTACTTATTTCATTTTGCTTGATGTTTTAGCTGGGTGTTTATATGAGTGCTTTGTTTAACTCATTAGGAAACTCAGAATAGAAATGATGTCCTAAGCCGGGCGGTGGTGGCGCACGCCTTTAATCCCAGCACTTGGGAGGCAGAGGCAGGAGGATTTCTGAGTTCGAGGCCAGCCTGGTCTACAAAGTGAGTTCCAGGACAGCCAGGGCTACACAGAGAAACCCTGTCTCGAAAAATCAAAAAAAAAAAAAAAGAAATGATGTCCTAATCATCCTTCTTCCCTCACACTCAATGAATGTATCTCAATTGTGCTGAAGCCATCTTTAAAGGAAGCAACTCAATTCTTCTTAAGATTGTGTTCCCTACAGCTCTTAGGAGATTTTTTTTTAAAGATTTGTTTATTTTATTTAAATGTAGCTGTCTTCAGACACACCAGAAGAGGACATCAAATCCCATTACAGATGGTTGTGAGCCACCATGTGGTTGCTGGGATTTGAACTCAGGACCTCTGGAAGAGCCGTCAATGCTCTTAACCGCTGAGCCATCTCTCCAGCCCCATTTAGGGGATTCTTACACCACAGAGATTCGCCAGTTGTCATGTTTCTTCTTGTTTTGTTTTTGTTTTCTGGGACAGGGTCTCATTGGATGGCTTGGAACTCACTATGCAGATCAGGCTGCCCTTGAACTCACAGAGGTCCCCCCTGCCTCTGCCGCTCAAGTGCTGGGATTGAAAGGGTGTACCACCTACCCCTACCTCAGTCATCTAGGAACTTGAAGTCTAGCTCAATTGATAAAGTGCTCGCTTAGCGTAAACAAAGTCCTGAGTTTGACCTGAAGCATCACATAAATTAGGTATGGAGGTATATACCTGTAACTCAACCCTCAGGAAGAGGGGAAACAAGGTAGAAAGATCAGAAGTTCAAGGTCAGGCTGGCCATATGAACTACTTAGTAAATTCAAGCTCAGGCCAGGATATGTAAGAACCCCTCTTAAGATGTCTCAATGGAAAATAGTCCAATCAGGTTTAGGACAGAGCTCGGTGGTAGATGCCTGGCCCAAATAAGGTTCTGGATATTACTCAGTGGTAGATGCCTGACCTAATATGCTTGAGACCCTCAGTTCTGCCCCCCCTCAACATTGCAAAAAGAGAGAGAGAAGAAAAGGCTGTGTCAAGGAGACCTACCATAAGTTAGTACCTTAGTGATTGAGGTTCAGATATTCTCAGAAGCTAGCTTCCCTTTGGACCAGGCATAGTGGATCCACCTATAATCTCAGCATGCCATAGGAGGCAGAGGCAGGAGATTTTGAGTTCAAGACCAATCTAAACTACATAAAGAGACCCAGGCTCAAACAAACAACAAACAAAAATGAAATCAGAGAAGACATCTACTACAAAGGGAACTTTAGGACCACCAAATATCATGAGCTGTATAAAACTGAGTCAATGATTGCCATTCATTCAAAATTTCAGGTTGACCTACATTAGTATTCATTCTGACCCAGCTCTTAAAAGAGGAAAAGCAGTATCATATCACTTGAATCCATACTTTCATTCCTTTATTTATAGTAATATTTGGAATTTCTACCCTGTTCAGAAATGTCTGGTCCTCTTTCTCAGCCTCTCTAGAATTCCTGTTGTCAGTCAGGTTTAAGAAGCAGGATTTGGGCTTTTATCTCTCTCTTTCCTCTCTTGTTCTCAGCTTCTGTCTTGCCCCTCTTGGGCTCTCTTCCCCTCCCCCCCTCTCCACGTGGTCATGGCCAGCCTCTGCTTCTCTACTCTCTCCCTCTCTCTGCCTTTCTCTGCCTCTACCACCCCCTTAACTCCCCTCCCCATGCCCTGAATAAACTCTATTCTATACTTAGAAGAAGAAGGAGAAGAAGAAGAAAAAGAAGAAGAAGAAGAAGAAGAAGAAGAAGAGGAAGAAAAAGAAGAAGAAGAAGAAGAAGAAGAAGAAGAAGAAGAAGAAGAAGAAGAAGAAGAAGAAGAAGAAGAGGAAGAAAAAGAAGAAGGACTTGGGGTCTGGAGAGATGGCTCAGAGGTTAAGAGCACTGACTGTTCTTCTAAAAGTACTGAGTTCAATTCCACATGGTGGTTCATAACCATCTGTAACAGGATCTGATGCCCTCTTCTGTTGTGTCTGAAGACAGCTATGATGTACTCATATAAATAATACAAATAAATAAATATTGAAAAAAGGAGAAGAAGAAGGAGGAGGAGAAGGAGGAGGAGGAGGATTTGGGGGCTGGGGAGATGGCTCAGCAGTTGAGAGCACTGTCTGCTTTTCCAGAGGTCTTGAGTTCAATTCCCAGCAACCACATGGTGGCTCACAACCATCTATCCTGGGATCCGATGCCCTCTTCTAGCATGCAGGTGTACATACAGATAGAGTACTCATTTACATAAAATAAATCTTCAAAAAAAAAAAAGGACTAGGACTCTAGGCTGGTTGTGGTGGCATGTACAATACCGGGAGAGGCAGGAGGATTGCCACAAGTTCATGCTCAAGCTGCTCTAAATAGCGAGGTCCAGGCCAGCCAAGTGGGCACTACAACTTTCTACCTTATTTTCCACTTTCAAAAATCATGTCAGCCCAAAGGACTGGGCAATGTTAGGTTTTACTTCCAGTTGATGACTTTTGGTAGAATGAAAGTAGAAAGGGCAGAAGAGAAGGATAGGGCCACAGGTAGGCCTTGCCTCAGTCTTTGCAGAGCTCTTTCACGGTCCTTTTACACCGGCAAGAACATATCTGAGCTAGGCTTTGCCAGGCAGTGGATTTAATCATAGGTTTGCCTTGCTGACTGGGAGGCACTCAAGACTGCTGAGATGCGTGCTATCTGCTCCGCACAGGGAAAATGGCAACTCAGCAGATTCAGGAGTCCCAGAGATGATGCGTCAGGATTCAGATCCAAGCTTTAAACTATTACCAGGAAAGACACAAAATTCCAAGTGAGCCAGGTGTTTGTTTCTGTCTCTGTTAATCAAGGGAGCACTATCATCCTGGGAGCAAAATTATTCAGATTATATGACAAGTATCCAAGTAACCACTTCTGATGGCACAGGCACATGTAACGAATAAATCCCTAGTGCCTGGTCTTTAACCAAATTCTCAGCCCTCCTAGGTGGACGGTGGATGAGATAGTGACCTCGGGAGAAGAAAGAAACAAAGAGATTTTAGGGCTTAAGCCAGCTCAGAAAAGAAGCTTTCTTAGAATTGGCCTCCAAATAATAATAATAAAATAAAGATACAGACTGTCCCTCACACCTCCAGGGAGTCTCAGCCTACTCCTGATCAACAAGACAACTGAACAGTCCCTCCTCTGGGGATCTAGCAAGCTCCACCTTCCCACCTGCTCCGTTCATCTCAGCTACCAGTTTGGAAGACCCTTCCCCTCGAACTACGGAAATGTTGTAAGATAATATCCCTCCCTCTCCCTCCCTTCTGTGTGCTCCAATCCCTCTCTATTTTTTTTCCCTCACTCATCAGGTTTGATGATGCCCGGTACATAGATATCTTTGTGTCCTGTGCCTTAGGGGACACCAGAGGAAAGGAAAACATTTGCCTCCCTGATGTTTGCTGCATGTGTACACACACAGAAAAAAACCTAAACTTAGTATACTATCGAGTAAAGTGTGTGTATTTGTGAGTTAGATGGGGCTTTTAGTGTTAATAAGAGCCATCTTCAAGTTGAATGGACATTTCATACCTGATTTTGAGAAAAAGGAACGACTATCTTTGACCTAAGAAGTGTCAACTTCACCCTGACTCTAGGGATATGCTGTACTCAAAAGGGATGGGCAAAAGTCCATGTTATTGTCAACTCCCTAACTCTCTGTGGTGGATTCCTCTCTGAGGACAACATTTGCCATTTAAGGGATCAATATTCCAGTGAACTGCTGTGCTACTAAGCAGAGGTACGGGTGTCAAAAGGCAAGTGACTGGGAGGAACAAATTTGACTGGGAGGAGACCCACAAGCTCACTGGAGGTTTGGACAAGCTCTCCTACCTCATTAGTTATTTGCAATGCCTCAGTTTCTGTCTCTGTGTTTGGAGAACTTGGCACAGTGCTGTGAGCCAACATCAAGTTAAAGTCCCGGCTTAAATCGAAGACCTGAACTCTCAAACAGTTCCCTCCTGGTGAAATGAAGCTGTAGGTTGCCCAGCAACAAACTGCTATAGTGGAGGCAGAAGGTGGGTGGGTTGAGGGAAAAGTTCCTGGATCATGAACAAGAAAAAGAGCGGGAGGGGCTTTTCGAGCGTCTGAGCTTTCCAGTTTTAAAATCTCTTCAAATTGTGCCTGAGTTTATGGAGCCAGTGTTTACCTCGGCAACAGTTTTCCTGCAAAGAGCGGGTGTGCTTCCACACTCTCATCCCTCCTGACCACCGCCGGCTCTCAGCAGCCATATTTCCAGCCCCAGGACACCCCAGATTAAGCTCAGGCTGCTAGCCCTTTAAACCCGACCTGCGGGGGACGACGTGGAACCATAGACTAAGTGATGTCAGTCACGTGGTATGAGGAAGCGTTCATGTTGGAACTGGGCAAAGCGTATTTCCACTCTGAGCTGTACAATATGATTGTTTCAAGAGTATCCACTTTCTTATATTTTCTTCAGTTGAGTTTCCAAAGCTCTAATGGTGTCGCTCCACTGGAACTAAAGTTTAGTTTAAAATAACACCACCCGTCCGGCTCTAGTGCCCTTCTTAAAAATGGTGCTTCTGTCTTCAGCAGCGATAGTTCTTTCGCAATTAAGATCCGGGTGGAAACAATGGGTAGGTGCAGTGGGGCAGAGCCGAGGTTGCTTCAAAGAGCTTCTTGCGGGTCAGAAGGGAGGGTCAGGTCCTAGCTGGGTTTTGTTCCTGCTGGCGCTGGAATCCTCTCTGGGGAGGGAGCTGCACTGCTGGCTGCCGAGGCCTCGGGACTGTTCCTGGCTTACCAGTTAGCTGAGTAGGCGGCAGAGCGGCGGCCCCCGGAGGGTCACCATGTGGGCCTTCCCGGAGTTGCCGCTGCCGCTGCTAGTGAATTTGATCGGCTCGGTGTTGGGATTTGTGGCTACCGTCACCCTCATACCTGCCTTCCGTAGCCACTTTATCGCCGCGCGCCTCTGTGGCCAAGACCTCAACAAGCTCAGCCGGCAACAGATGTGAGTAACGGCACACTGGTGTCCTGGTTTGGGGGGGGGGTCAGGGTTGTGCAGAACACGGGGGAGGACTGAGGTGCTTGGCTTTGCACTAGCCAGAGAGTCAACCTAGGCACCCAGAACTCTGGGAGGTCATTAGAATTGTCTATCCTGGGAAGGACGGAATGGAACCGTTGGGTGTCAGGAGTTGTAGAGGGGTATCCTTTTCCCCGTGCACACTCTCCTTATCTCCCCCCCCCCAGCTCCCCCCAACAAACAAAATCCTGGGAAGAAGGCTGCTTTGGTTTAGAGTAACCCCTACTATTGTAAGTGACCACGCCCCTTTCTTCTTCCTCCTCCACCCCTTTCCTCTGGGCCGCAGCCCAGAGTCCCAGGGAGTGATCAGCGGTGCTGTTTTCCTTATCATCCTCTTCTGCTTCATCCCTTTCCCCTTCCTGAATTGCTTCGTGGAGGAGCAGTGTAAGGCATTCCCCCACCATGAAGTAAGTGCATAAGTAGGGATGGTTGGCTGGGACCCGGCACTTGAGTTTGGGTTTGGGTTGTTTGGACTTGAGAAAAGGAT
The DNA here is from genome assembly GCA_036184795.1 of Tokudaia tokunoshimensis. Lineage (NCBI taxonomy): Eukaryota > Metazoa > Chordata > Mammalia > Rodentia > Muridae > Tokudaia > Tokudaia tokunoshimensis. The sequence goes on from BTHU01000008.1 coordinate 45,498,640, forward strand.
GCTTGTAGCCCCAACTGTAGAGACAGGAATTCTTGGACTGGTGATAGCGCGGTAGAGCGCTTTCCTAAGCCCCGGGTTCAATCCCCAACTCCGAAAGAAAAAAGTGGAAAAGACAAAAATTCTTGAAAGATGTTGGTTTGAGAAGTAGGTTTGAGTCATTACGTGCCCACTTCTCCCCCAGTTTGTGGCCCTGATAGGTGCCCTCCTTGCCATCTGCTGCATGATCTTCCTGGGTTTTGCTGATGATGTCCTCAATCTGCGATGGCGCCACAAGCTGCTGCTGCCCACAGCTGCCTCACTACCTCTCCTTATGGTCTACTTCACTAACTTTGGCAATACAACCATTGTGGTGCCCAAGCCCTTCCGCTGGATTCTTGGCCTGCATTTGGACTTGGGTGAGTAGCCCTGCAGCCACTGCCCCTGTGACACCTACTTTATGGTACCCTTGCCTCTGAGTCCCAATAGAAGACCTCTTCTGGAGGTCCATATCTCCATCAACTATTTCTTTTCTGTCCTTGTATCTGCTTTCTCTCTTTTCCCTCCTTTTTCCCTACCTCTTATTTCCTTCCTGTTCAAAGAATTGAACCTAAGGGCCTCATGCTTGCACTCAGACCTATATCAAAGCCTTTCCTTTCTCCTCTTTTCATGTAAAATTAAAAAAAAAACCAAAAACAAAAAAACAGGATCACACACTAAATTTTCTTGAACTTACTTAGTCCAAGCCGACCTTAAACTGGTAATCCTCCTGTCCCAGCCTTCCAAGTAGTTAGAATTATAGGCCTGTGCTACTAGGCCTTGCCTATTTGGATCCTTTCTGGTGTTCCATTCATCCTGTGCTCTGTTCTGTAAACGAACAAACAAATCCAAATCCTACTTCCCTAGGTGGCACTACTTCTTCTTCTTCTTCTTCTTCTTCTTCTTCTTCTTATTATTATTATTATTATTGTGTGTCCCCCCAGGGATCCTGTACTATGTCTACATGGGACTGCTTGCAGTGTTCTGTACCAATGCCATCAACATCCTGGCAGGCATTAATGGCCTAGAGGCTGGTCAGTCACTGGTCATTTCTGCTTCCATCATTGTCTTCAACCTGGTGGAGCTGGAAGGTAGGCAGGATTGGGGAACGGGGAGAAAGAGAAGTCTGGGTGTTAAGGGAATTGCCTGGTGTGAATTTAGAGAGTTCCTTGTGTGTTTGTGGGGGAAGAATGATCACACAAAGGTGATTTTAGAATGGGAGCTATTACTTTGTAAATAGCAACAAGGAGTTAAACATGAGAAAGAAAAGTAGCAGTGCTGACATTTATAGCTTGATGGTCATGAATAGCTAGACCAGTTATTTCTGTTGAACATAGATAGCTTCACAGAACCCCAGCAACAGGAAGACCACTCTCTGACCATGGTGGAAAAAGACTCTTCCCGCCCTAATCCTGTCTGAGTATAGATAGACCCAGAACACTTAGCAATATAAAAATGACTACAATCCCTCAGCTAACATGAGAAGGTTCAGCTTTTTTTCCAATAACAATTTAGTTCTTCCTGCTTCTTTTTGTTTTGTTATTTTGCAACAGTCTTGCTATGTAACCCTGGCTGGCCTCAAACCCATGATCATCCTGTCTGTCTCCTAAGGGCTGGAATTATAGGCATGTACCACCATACCTGGCTTCCTCCTACTCTTAAAAAAATAATAAAAATTATTCATGTACCCTGCCTTCTGTGCTCCCAAAGTGTTAGTCTCTATGTAAGCCCAAGTTTGAGTATTAGTCATTTTTGGTTGTGTTGGACATCAACAAGGGCTTATTAAGCCTAAGCACTTTGTTTTGAGTCAGGGTTGCACCACGTGGCCCTGGAACTCGCAGAGATTCAAGTTCTGAGATTAAAGGCATGTGTACCTTCCCCTGCCTCCTAGCAAAAGCTAAGCACTTTTAAAGTGTTGTCTTATTTAAATTAAATGACTCTATATAACTGGCATTGCCAGTTTGACAGATAAATGGAAGCTTACTAAAATTCAATGTGTCATATTCAAATTCACATAGCCAGGAAGTAAAACTGGTATTCACATCTCAGCTGGAATTTTTAAACCACATTTAAGATAGTCACTAGCTTTTCTGGTTTTTGTTTCTCTCTCTCTCTCTCTCTCTCTCTCTCTCTCTCTCTCTCTCTCTCTCTCTCTCTCTGCCTACCCCTGACTATCCTGCTATCCTGGGACTCACTATGTAGCCCAGGCTAGCCTTTGACCAGGAGATATACCTACCTGTGCCTTCTGAATATTAGGAGCCACTAGCTTTTTGGTTAGTGTTTTGTGTTTTGTTTTTTTAAAGATTTTATTTGGATGTTTTATCTGCATATACATCCATCTGTACACCAGAAGAGGTCGTCTGACTCCATGAGACCATAGTTCTAGATGGTTGTGAACCACCATGTGGGTGCTGAGAATTGAACAACTGAAATTTAGGACCTCTGAAAAAGCAGCTAGTGCTGCTAACCACTGAGCCATCTTTGTAGCCTGTTGCTTTTTTTTGTAGTCTCAATGAAAGTGATGAGAGTATTGGGAATTGCCTAGGTGACATGAAAGGGGACGTTAGAGCTGGGACACACGGTGGCAAACACCTGTCATCCCAGCACATGGGAGGTGCAGGCCAGACTTGGCTACGGAGGAACTTAGACACCAGTGTGGGTAGGGTGGGATAGTTGGTCTTGAAAGTGACTTGGGTGGGGTGTTCCTAATGGCTGGGAACATAAATTAGATACAGACGAGACCAAGGTATGCAGCGGATGTGGGTTCTAACTCCCTTCTGTTTGCTTTGCTCCAAAGGTGATTATCGAGATGATCATGTCTTTTCCCTCTACTTCATGATACCATTTTTTTTTACCACCTTGGGATTGCTGTACCATAACTGGTATGTAGGCCTGTGGCAAAGAGAGAAAACGATTGGTGTATGAGGCAGAGATGGTAACCCAGCTTCTAATGAAGAGACTAAAATTGTGCATACTTTTTTGGGTATTCTCTGGGTCTTCCATTGGTAGTAGTTTGCCACTCCTGTGTGAGCACAAGCATTCGTGGTGTGTGTGTGTGTGTGTTTGTGTTTATGAACAGGGTGTTTAGGATTTAGTTGTATCCCCAGACTTTTTTTTTTTTTTTGAGAATAGGGTTTCACTAAGTTTCCCAGGCTGGCATTGAACTTACTGTGTTGTCAAGGCTGGATTTGAATTACAGGCATGTGCTATTAGATACCACCCCTCACCCTACCATCTGCACACCATAGTGCTGGGGATTAAATTCATGACCTTGTACATGCTAGGTGACTGCTTTATCAGAAAGCTACACACCAGCCTGGTGGTGTGGTGGAATCGCTGCCTACCCTGCAGTAGTTGGGAAGAAATGCTGTGCAACCCTTGGAATAGATGAATGTGGGGCCTGGGGGCCTACAGTTTCTGGAACAGCCTTTCTTTTAGAACTTAGGGTCAAGACTGGCCTGTTACCTGAGAGCGAGTAATGGAAAGAAAGAGTAACAGCTCCTGCCATTGGCTCAGATCCTCTCTCCATGCAGGTACCCGTCGCGGGTGTTTGTGGGAGACACCTTTTGTTATTTTGCTGGCATGACCTTTGCCGTGGTGGGAATCTTAGGACACTTCAGCAAGACCATGCTGCTCTTCTTTATGCCACAAGTATTCAATTTCCTCTACTCACTGCCGCAGCTCCTTCACATCATCCCGTGCCCTCGACACCGTATGCCCAGGTAGCCACTCTGGGGCTCTAAGGGGTCATTATAGTTTTTGACTTCGGATAGCTAAAGCCAACCTATGCATTTCCTATGTAAAAAGAAGTGAGGGGGAAAGAAGAGCCAACTGTGTGTGGGCAGCCCATTGTAATTTACAAAGCTCGTTGACGATAGTGTGGAATGCTTACAACAGTCCTGATCACCCGGATGTAAGCATCAGAGCCAGGAACCGACTTCAGTACCCAAGGGCTCAGTACGCTTCTTAGTAACCACAGGTGCAGAGTTCTTTGACTCAGGTCAAATGAAATCATCTTCCCATTACAGACTCAATACAAAGACAGGCAAACTGGAGATGAGCTATTCCAAGTTCAAGACCAAGAGCCTCTCTTTCTTGGGCACCTTTATTTTAAAGGTAACAAGGTAGCAAGGAGGTAAGGCCCCAGGCCGCCATCCTTAACTTGGGAAAAGAGAAACCTGGGCCTTCTCAGGCCCAAGGGGAGTTTGGGAACATCAAGGAGATCTGCATAACTGAAGTCACCTTTACCTCTGGTCCCTACAGGTAGCAGAGAGCCTCCGGGTAGTGACAGTTCACCACGGTGAGAGTGAGGATGGCGCCTTCACTGAGTGTAACAACTTGACCCTCATCAACCTGCTACTTAAAGTCTTTGGGCCCACACATGAGAGGAACCTTACACTGCTCCTGCTGCTCCTGCAGGTACAGCTCAGGGTGGCTCAGTAATGCCGTGGCTTTCTGTCTCCGCCTGGCCTTGCTTCTAATCCCAGCCCACTTCTAGGTCCTGAGCAGTGCTGTCACCTTCTCCATTCGTTACCAGCTCGTCCGACTCTTCTATGATGTCTGAGCTCCCTGACAACTGCCCGTCACCACACAGTCTCCATTGGACCTCAGCCAGGGCCAGCCTCTGTCTGGTCCAAGACTGCCTTCTGATCCAGGCCCTGCTGACAATTTTGTTCTCAGCTTCTGCTGCCGCCTGTGACTACTGACATCCTGGATGGACACCGCAGTGGACTGGAAGTCCACTAGTTGGACTTTGCCTCTGGCTTTCTTCCATTTGCTACTCCCTTCCTTTCTGCCCATCTCACCAGGTGGGCATATTGCGTCTTTTATGCAGATATTCATAGCTCAACTTTCAGAGCGATAACTCTAAAGGAATTCTCTGGGCCTTGAGAGAGAACCTGGGCGAGGGCTAGAGTTAGGACAACATACTCCAAGGGTAACTTCACATTTGACTATCAAATTAAGTGTTCTGATTAGGAAGCACAGAGGCAGGGCCATGTGCTCAGAATGGTGACAATAAAGGATTGCCTTTTACTTGTTCCTCTAGGGGTAGCCACTCCTCCCTCTGTTCTTTTTAACCTTTGAGGTGCTTAAGGGTTGAACCCTAGGGCTTCCTTATACTTAAATGCTCTACCACTGAACTATATCCCCAACCTGATGTATTTATTTATTTAGTCAGTTAGTTTTGGTTTTTTGAGACAGGGCTTCTCTGTGTAGCCCTGGCTGTTCTGGAACTCACTTTGTAGACCAGGCTGGCCTCAAACTCAGAAATCTGCCTGCCTCTGCCAAGTACTGGGATTAAAGGCGTGTGCCACCACTGCCCAGCTATTTATTTTTTTATATAGGCATTTTAGGATAGATTGGAAGGGTTAGAGTGGGTACTTTTTCCAATAGGATGCCTACCTCTGCTCCATCAGACTCTTTCTTGCAAAAACGGTCTGTCACAAACTAAGACCAGACAGAACATGTTGAATAAATACTACAGTACAAACTTGAGATGGCATAAAGGATCACTGTGCTCCATTTTCTGGCATAGGGTTAAACTTTCAGGAGGTTTCATTTCTTTTCTTTTAAACTCTCCCTTTTCGGCCAAGACTTTAATCCTGGCACTAGGGAGGCAGAGGCAGGCGGATCTCTGAATTCCAAGACAGTCCGGGCTACTCAGAGAAATCCTGTCTCAAAAAGCCAGATGGTGGTGGCCATGCCTTTAATCCCAGCGCTTGGGAGGCAGAGGCAGGCAGATCTCTGAATTCAAGGCCAGCCTATGGTCTACAGAGTGAGATCCAGGAAAGCCAGAACTATACAGAAAAACCCTGTCTCAAATACCCCGAAATAATAATGAATAAACAAACAAACCCTCTGTTTGCCAGATTAGAGGAGGGAGTAGTGGGAAGTGCTCTAACCTGGTAGGAGAAAGGTGCTTATGGTGTAGACCCTTTTCCTTTAAAACCATAGGCCGGCTCAAATTTCCCAGAAACTGTAGCGGTAGCTCCAAGCTCCACCCTTTACTCTACGGGTTTTGTTGGCGCGCCGTAGCGTTTAAATTTCGCGCGCTCTAAACGGATTGGCCATTTCCACGGGTGATTAGCCGCCAGCTTGCGGCCACTCCGCCTTGTCTTCTTCCCCGGGTAAAAAGGTTTTCAAATTGGACCAATCGCTGGGCGCGTTCTCTCAGCTACGGTGCGTCACCGAAGGGTTAATTGCAACCAACCAGAGGTGGGTATTAAAAAAAGACCCAATCAGGCGAGGGCGGGGGCGTGTCCAGGGAGCTTATAAGGGCGGGCTTGCCCGCGGGAGGCGACAGTTGACTGCGGCGGTTGGCAGTGCGTGTTCGTTCGTTGGCGTTCGCAGCTCTTCTACCTCGTTCACGATGTCCGGACGCGGCAAGACCGGCGGCAAGGCCCGCGCAAAGGCCAAGTCACGCTCTTCACGTGCCGGCCTCCAGTTCCCGGTGGGCCGCGTGCACCGGCTGCTGCGGAAAGGCCACTATGCCGAGCGCGTGGGCGCAGGCGCGCCGGTGTACCTGGCGGCCGTGCTCGAGTACCTCACTGCCGAGATCCTGGAGCTGGCGGGCAACGCGGCCCGCGACAACAAGAAGACGCGCATCATCCCGCGCCACCTGCAGCTGGCCATCCGCAACGACGAGGAGCTCAACAAGCTGCTGGGCGGCGTGACGATCGCGCAGGGCGGCGTCCTGCCCAACATCCAGGCCGTGCTGCTGCCCAAGAAGACCAGCGCCACCGTGGGGCCCAAGGCGCCGGCGGGCGGCAAGAAGGCCTCCCAGGCCTCTCAGGAGTACTGAGGGAGGCCGCGCCGAGGCCGCCCAGCCCTCCCCACACCTCACAAAGGCCCTTTTAAGGGCCACCACCTCCCTCACAGAAAGAGCTGAGCCACTTCGGGCTGCGGCCCGGCCCCGTCCCCTCCCCTCTCCGCCCTCGCGCGTCTCTCCCCTTCCCCGCACGGCCTCCCCGTGGGTCTGCCACGGAGGACGCGGGCGCCGCGGCACCAGCCCATCCCGGAGCTCGTGACATCGCTTCGCCGTTCTCAGTCGCCGGCCGGCCGTGCGGAGAGGCTGCGGCGCCTTCCAGAAGTCTCGGCCCCTTGCTATGACGTACGGCCGAGGTGGGCTTGAAGGTTAAACTCTCCGCACCACAACCCCCGCGTCCTTTCTTCAGCTTGGTGCTTAGCCCTTCGCCTGGACCTCTCTGAAAGTGACTTGGTTGCCGGGCTTTGGTGAGGAGAAATGGATCACATGGTTTCATCCAGTGTTGTCCCCCTGGCTGGCCTCTCAAGCCAGTTGACCCTGTCGTCATTCATAGGTCGGTGTGTGGTGTGGCCGGGACAAAAATCACTGTAATGTGAACCCAGTTTCTCCAGGATGCCTCCTGGAAGGGGTCGGGAGGCGCTTGCGGCAGGCCTGTGGACAGAAGCGCTGTATACCTGCCGCAGGAGGCCGGCAGCCGGGCCTAGCCATCCATCCCCCTTTCCCCAGCGACTCGACTACAACCCAAACACCTAGATACCAGCACAAGTCGGAGAATCCCTGTCTGGACTGAGCCTCTGTTGGCTTCTGAACTGGAACTTTTTTTGCAGCTATTACAAGTTTAGAACCTTAAGTGGGGAGATTCAATGGGCTAATTTTATTAAAGGATCGTTTGGTTTTTTGTTTTTTTTTTTTTTTTTTTAAAAACGGGAGTGTCTGATTTAATTTTAAATGCTGCAGTCCCAGGGCTGGACATCTATAGCTCCGTGGTAGAGCCATGTGCTTGGGAGGGAGTGGGACTGTAAGGTAACTTCCTTTCTGCAGGCAGTGAGAATGGGAAAGGCTATGTAATGCACGAAGATCCCATTAGCAGAAGACCGGCTGTAGGGACTGAAGGCTGGTTTCTCTTTGCTTGTTTGGTACTCCCTGGGATACATTTCGAGAACATGAGGCAAACTACAGAAAGGTCCCAGACTCACAATTCAGGTTTAAAAGGTTTTTGGGTTTATTGATATCTCCCCCAACTCCCATCAGTAAAACCACAATTTGAACTGGTTTATTAGTGGCATTGGTTACATTCAAAGATTGGCATGGACTTAATCTAAAGAGATGAAGCCCCCAACTATTGAGGGAAAGGCAGTCATGGAGGCCTCAGGGTGAGGCATATCTTCCAAAGTGGAAGTCTCAACAACCCTGTGGTTCAATCTCCTGGGATAATCACCCTCTCTGGTTAGGGAGCACAGGGCACTTGAAAGTCAGATGTAGGCACTGAAGTGGCAGCCAGGGTTCTTGTGCCCTACAGACCAGTTAGCGCACATCATTAAGCTGCCGTGCAACATCCAGGATGTTCTTGGCTCCTTTGTTGAGCAACAAGCTGGCCAAGCTGATGCCCAGGTTCTCAGCAGCGAGCTGGGCTCCTCTTGGAATGTTCCGGGCAGTGATTCCAACCAGCTGTGGGTCATCCTCTGGACCATCTTCATGCTGGATGGCAGTTACAATTTTGGTGAGAGGAAGATTACAAACAGTTCTATTTATTCCTCCCTTATTTCCCAGTCAATACCTGAACAGGGACCTGGATGGAAGCCTGCATGGTCTCTTGCATGCTATCTGAGCCATCTAGACTCCAGACTCCACCAGTCAGGTACAGCTAGGAAATAAATGTTTGTACCAGTATATTTAAAGAAAGCTTAGATGTTTGGGTACACATGGAAATGACAGTCCCTCCCCCTCATCCATTTTCCCGGCTTACTTGCCCGTCCTTCATCACTGTATGCACTGCTACTGGCACACTACAGCCTCCTTCCTGCAATGATATGTTCCTTTGAGTTCTAAGGGCCTTTAACACCACTTTTTGACCACAAACCCTTAAGAGGCCAGTTCAAGGTTCTCTCCACACATATAAAACATTACATACAGAGTACTTGAGAAATCTCTACCACCCTTTTTGGTTTCCCAAGTCCCCACAATATCATGGGAGGAGCCCATCTTACCAGGTGCCTCAGAAAAGCCCTTTCAGCAATGCAGCGAAGCAGAGTTTCAGGATCATGCAACACACTCACTAGGTCCAAGATATCCTGGTCCTTGGCTCGGACTTCCACGGCTAGGGCTCCCTAAAGGAACAACAGGTCTGATCTTCTCCAGTAATGAAGCTGGGAAACACCCCTCCTCTACCTGCTTCCCAGTCTGTTTGCCAAAGTTGCCCCTCCCTAAACTCCTATTTGATGAGTAGTGGGTACCAAAGGTTATGAGCCCAGGTTCTTGAAGGGGCACCTCAACAAAGCAAACTTACCTGACCCACAGCATACATGCATTCCTCTGGGTGCAAGATCTGTGGAGACAGACAAAATGGTGGGATGGGGGTGTTCAAATGCAATGAGCTAGGGTTTACCAATCTAGAAAGCCTGGGGAAGGCACAAGTAGGAAGTCCAGCAACTAATCCTAATATCCCCAGTCTGGGTTTCTGGCTTGTATGTTGTTGGCAGAACGGTCAAGAAGATACCAAAGGCAGGAGAGCGGCAGATCCAATGGGAAGAGGAGTAATAGTGCGGCCCCTACCTGGCCCACCCGATTGTGCCAGCCCATGCGCTGTAGGCCAGCCACAGCCAGGACAATGGCACTGAACTCCTGCAGCTCATCCAGTTTCCGCAGGCGGGTATTGAGGTTTCCCCGCTGTGGAGAGTTGCTAAGGAAAACTCAAGACCTATGCAGTGCACCCTCTGCCCCAGTCTCTTTTTCCCCCTCTAGCTAACTTTTTAAAAAGTTTGTTTTGTTTTGCTGAGTGGTTGTAGCACACACCTTTAAATCCCTGCACCAGAGGCAGAAACAGATCTCCATGAATTCAAAGCCAAATCTGGTCTACAGAGAAAGTTCCAGGACAGGCAGAGCTATACAGAGAAAGCCTGTCTAGAAAAATGGTAAAAATAAAAAAATTAAAAAAAAAAAAAAAGACTTTTTGGGCTGGAGTGAGAGGTCCTGAGTTCAATTCCCAGCAACCACATGATGGCTCACAACCATCAACCATCTGTACAGCTATAGGATATTCATATACATCATTTTTTTTTGGTTTTGTTTTTCGAGACAGGGTTTCTCTGTATAGCCCTGGCTGTCCTGGAACTCACTTTGTAGACCAGGCTGGCCTTGAACTCAGAAATCCTCCTGCCTCTGCCTCCCAAGTGCTGGGATTAAAGGTGTGCGCCACCACCGCCCGGCTTTTATTTATTTTTTTTTTTGTGATAAAATAAATTTTTTTAAAAAATCTTTTTTTTAAGCATAAAATAGTTTATTCAGGGCATGGGGAGGGGAGTTAAGAGAGTAGTAGAGGCAGAGAAAGGCAGAGAGGAGAGAGTAGAGAAGTAGAGGCCGGCCATGACCACGTGGAGAGAGGGGGGAAGGGAACAGGGAAGGGAAGAGCCCAAGAGGGCAACAGCGGCAGGAGTAAGAGAGTAAGGGGATAAGAGAGAACAAGAGGAATAAGTAAATCTTAAAAAAAATACTTTTTGGATAGGATCTCATAATGTAGCCGTGGCTGTACTGGAACTCACTCTGTAATTTTGTTTTAGTTTTATGTGTATGGGTGTTTTGCATGCATTTCTTCAAAAGTCAGAAGAGGGCATCAGATCCCCTGGAACTGAACTAGATAGTTGTGAGCTACCGTGTGAGTGCTTAAAGTTGCACCAGGGTCTTCTGGAAAACCAGCACTTTAAACCACTGAGCCATCTCTCCAGCCCCAGGACACACAGTTTTTAAAATTAGTTTTATGAAACATACCACACACACGTTCACTGGAAAGCCCAAAAACATTTAGTAGCATATAAAGTAAAACCAGAAGCACCTTCCATCCCTGCCACCCAGAAGTAATCACTGGTCAGTATTACTTGTATTGCCAATGCCTGTCTGTCTGTCTAACATGTGAACTCTATAGAATGAGGAACCATGTTTGTTTTGCAGTTATCCTCATTGCCAGGCCTGAGTTTAAGAAAACATTAAAGGACTGTGGATGGATGGATGGATGGATGGATGGATGGGTGGGTGGGTGGATGGAAGGAAGGAAGGAAGGAAGGAAGAAAGGAAGGAAGGAAGGAAAGACGACCCACTGCCCACATGGACCACTTGCTTTGGAAGGTCCTTCTATTTTCAAGACTCTCAGAGTCCTCCAGAACTTCTTTCTCTCTTTGGCCCTTCCCTCTTCTGGAAGGATACAATACTCTTGAATTCCAGGTGGGGGAACTTTCTCTGTAGCTGAGCCACTCTCCTCAGGGAGCTGGTTCCCACAGCACTGCTCAGAGAGTTTAAAATTAAATTTAACACAGGCTGCCCACGGTCCTCCACTGTCCAACCCTCTGTCCCCTGTACACCAGGCCCACTCACCTTTTCTCTGGCAAGGTTTCTAGGGTCTTTCCAATAAACTTCGGGTGAAAGACAACAGCATCACAAGGGTTTTCCCGTCTGGAGAGCAAATGATGAATAAACGTATTAGCATTTGGAGATAGGGCTTAACTCTAGTCCAGGCTGACCTAAAATTTTCTCTGTACCCCAGGCTAGCCTCTAACTCACAATAATCCTCCTGCCTCAGCCTCCTGAATGCTGAGATTATAGGCATGAGGCACCAGGTCAAGTTCATTTTATTTTCTTTGAAAGGTTTTGTGTTTCATTTTCTTGATTGTTTTCATTTTTATTGATGGGATGAACATACACATTCTATAGCATGAGTGTATGAGTCAGATGACAACTTGTGGGACTCAATCCTCCCCTTCCACCAAGTGGACCCCACAGATTGAACAAGGTCATTGGCTTGACAGCAAATGCCTTTACCACCTAAGCCACTGTAAGCCAGCCTTCTTGCGCCCCACATCTTGCAGCACAATCTAAGTTCCTCAGGCTGGTTCAAATCCCTCTGTAGCCCAGGCAGGCCCTGAATGTCTGATCCTGTCTTAGCCTCCCTAGTAGCTGGGATTACAGGCCCGTGCCACTGAGCCCACCTCCACGAACTCTAAATAGTCAATGAATTGGCTTTTCTGCCATACTTAATGACTGACAACCTTTAAAGCAAAGGCTAAGTGGTCAAGTTCCGAATGGAGAAAAAAAAATCAAGGATTCCCACAGTAGGATTAATCCCTGCCAGGACGCTCCCCCACGTGCATGGGCTGGACTCTTACTTGCAGATGGCTCCAATGGTAAAGCCAGGAGGTAGTATGGTAGGCACATCCTTCAGGGAGTGAACAACCAAGTCCACTCTAGAGATGACAAGGGGAGGACACGGAGAGAGGCTTTGAGTAGGTGACCTGACCCTTCACCTCCCATTCCAGCATCCATGGCAGCTGTTCAGGAAGAGGCCATCTTAAGATCTAAGACCTGGTCTCTCCTCAACTACTCTACCCCATTTCCCCAGGCGACCTGATTCCTCAGGCAGTCAGGCTACTCCAAAGCAAGGCACTCTCCTTTGTGAAAGCCTACGAGCTCCACAGTCTAAGCCAACAGTCCTGCTAATATTGGGGAGCCACTTTGGGGTTCTAGACTCGGGGTACCACATTCCTCCATCCTCACTCACTCGTTTTTATCCAGGGCGTTCTCTAGCTCCTTGGTAAACAGGCTCTTCTCTCCAATCTGCCAGGGAAGAAAGAGCCTCAGAATGAACCCCTCATGGGAATAAGCAGGGAGAGGGACAAGAACAGGGATAAGGATTGCCATTACCTTAGAGAGTGCAGTGTCAAGAATCTTGTCCCCCGTGGTGGACATAGCAACTGAGGAGAGAGTCCATCAGGTACCCATTAGCCAACACCTACTGAGTCACCCCTGGTTCAGCACTTTACTAGATTCACAGTGGAGTCTGAGGCACATATATAAGCCCCAGCTCCTCCCCTTTCAGATACACACTGACAGAAAAAGCAGACATACTCATAAAAAGACCCAAAGTAGAAAGTATTAAATGTCAGGCTAGCCTGGGCAGTTAGAGGGGATGCGCACAGAAGATCCTCCCATCCACACGCAGCCAGAACAGAGTCTCACAGGCAGGCTTTGACCACAGGCAAAGCCAGAAATTCTGTCTCCTCCCATTCACCGGCTTCCCACTCACTACCAATCACTCCTCTTAAGAAAACTTACCGATTTCAAACTGTACGCCAGGGTACAAGGTTTTCAGCGTTGCCACCACAGTGTCCGTCTGTATGCGAGCCAGCTGGGGAAAGAGACTCAGATGGTTCCTGACCTTCCCTGGCCACTGTCCCCAGGCTCAGACCCTCATATGGATCAAGAAAGATATGAAAGGGATTCTCACATGGAGACGAGAAGGGCCTGGCCTCGCCTGGCCTAGGAGTCCTTTCTCTGGGAATCATTTCCCTGCTCCAGGGACTGTCTTTTCAGAGGAAGTAAGCTGCCATTCCCCGTGAAATTGACTCCCACACACTCTTACTTGCTCGATGCTAGGAACTCTGGGCCCCACTAGTGACCTTGTATTAGAACTCTTGAGGCAACGAGCTATGTCTGTACTCACCTGGCTCTTACGGGTGCCCACGCGAATCACCCTCATCGCTGAGCCGTTTTCTTCCTGCAGAAGAAAAGTCCCTAGGTTACAATTTCTTCCACAACACCTTATCCAAAGAACCAGGATCATAGGCTTAGGAGAAAGAACTCCCAGGCCCTAGCCAGCAGAGCCTGCAAGGAAGGAAAGACTCCCAGGACTGGTCCTTTAATCTTCCTTGGTACCTTTCGCCCTCCGACGGGATCCAGAGAAGCAGAGACTAGAGGAAAAGCTGTAATAGGATCTGTTGAGGCAGCAGCAGTAGGACCCTGAGCCCCAAAGCCCAGCCTGGCCGAGGAGGTTCTGACTGGGAGGACTGCAGACAGCCAGGTGGGCAACCTGATAAGGCCCATCGGCCCAAGCCCAGAGAGGGTGGGCCCTGCCGGGTGGGGCCTACAGAGGCTGGGGCAGGACAGCTGAAGCCTCCCATCGCTAGAGGACAGGCTCACTGTCTACCACAACTCAGGCACTTGAGAAGGCCTCACTAGCCCCTGGGTGAGACACTAAGTGCGACTAGGATGTACTCCTATAAGGACTGAAGTCAACCAATCTAATGTACAGTCCTTTCATCCTCTTGGCTTGGGTGTCTTTGGGAACATCATCCCATCAAGGACTCGTTAAGTTAAAGGCCACCGAATGCCTCAAGATGTCCCAGAACACTGCAAGGATAAACTGCCTAACAGTCAGTCTACATGCTTCCCGAGCCAGAGCCAAGAGCTCAAAAGGACACACCTCTTCCTTTTGTTAAGGCGCCTTGGATAAAGGTGTCTAAGTGCCAAGCAGGTAGAACTGGGTTCTGCAGTCTGACACAAAGGGGACCAGAGTCACTGTACAAAATGTCCCCCTTCCCTGCACCTGGTTCCTTATCTCATGGGCTTCTCTATAGCTAGACACTCAGGCTCTTGGTCACTAGAAGTGAAAACTAGCTGTTGGACTCCAGTCCACTCCACTGTGATGATGACTCCAACAAATGAGTCTTTTGAGATAGCCTTTGCAATGTAGGCTAGGCTTGAAATAACACAGAAATTCCAGACAACAGGGAGCCCATAGAAAGGAAGTGCTAAGTTCAAACAATTTTTTTTTTACATTAATTGACCCAGAACAGTATTTGAGCCATGTCTGCATACTGTCCTTGCAACAAACCTACTAGGTTAAACAGGGTAGGGACCTCCACAAGTGTCACAGAACCAAAGATACACAGTGGTCAAATTACTGTCTAAACGTCTCACAGCTATGGACAGAAAGTGGGTGCTAGAATCCAGACCTTCCTATCCTAACCCGGTGCTCTAAAATGTCTTCATTCGCAAAGACTGCTGCCTACCGCCTGGGCAGGAGATAAGCAGGCCTCTCAGCTCTGTCTTATCTCAGGCAGCCTGCCCACAAGTCCAGAACTTTCCAGGCAGCCCAGAAATGACAAGGCCCAGGGGTGGTTCCCCACTCACAATAGTAACTCAGGTGTGTCTCAGCTAGGACTTTTGTGGGTGGCTAGGGCTAGGTGACTTCCATAACGGAGAACGGAAGAAGGCGTGTGCACCTCCAAGATGTCTGTATACAGTTTTAAGAAGTGGGGTGTGCTCTTCCCTGAGAAGTGGATCGTATTCCGAGATAGTTGGATTTGCCTCAGCTCCTACTTCGTAAAAGGATCTTGTCTGTGTATACACCTTTACTGCCCGGGAACCACGGAAATCCAGCTAGCAGCCCACAAGGATGGAATCCCATGGTTGACCACCTTTCCACTCTCAACCCCGCCCCCACGGCTCAGGATCACTTCTTCCCTGCCTTGGGCAATCTAGTTACTGGCCCTTTAAAAAAACCTAGGAGAGGGGTGGGGAGGGAAATGACAGCTAACTATTCTGACCAATAGACGACGGAGCATGGCAACCCGGGGCCAATCGTTGCACCCAGAAAGCCCCGAGAAGTGCGGGTCATCGGTCACCGGCTCAGGACTCACCGCGGTTGTGGCCGCGCCGCCGTTACCGGACATGACTCCGCACAGGGCGCAGGCGCGGCGCTGCCGCTGCGGTCCCCCTGGGATCTGCAGAAGCCGGCGACCTGGGCCGGCGGGGACTGAAGGCACATGAGTTCCGAGCCCGCACTTCACCCCGGCGGCAGACCTGCTGAGCTCTGCGTCACGTCCGCTACCCTCCCCCGAAGGGGCGGCACCTTCCTCTGGGCGGGAATTAGGATTGCGACATAGCCAGCCTCATCGCAAGTCCACTGCACAGAACAAATCAAAATATTTTTTTCTTTTCAATTTTTATTTTACCTTTTTTTTTTTGGTGTTTTGAGACAGGATCTGTGTAGCCCTGGCTGTTTTAGAACTAGCTCTGTAGACCAGGCTGGCCTCGAATTTACATAGATCAGCCTGTCTCTGCCTCCCGAGTGCTGTGATTTAAAGACGTGCCCTTCCCCCACCGCTTGGCTATTTCATATTGCATTTATTCAATGTGTAGTGTTGGTGCATACGGAGGTCCTAGAGTAACCTGATAGAGTTAGCTTTTGCCCTCCATTATGCCCCGGACTATTTGAACAAGTTACCATGCCTGCCTGTAGGGTGCTCTCATCGTCGATAAAGGGCTCCAGAAGGCTCCTCAGAATTTTACAGCCTCACCTCTCCAGCGCTGGCTTAAGCAATTAGTGTTTTGTTTTAACGAGGCAAGGTTTGTGCTGTTATGAGCCCAGGCTGACATTGAAGTTTTCTGTTTTTTTGCCTTAGCCTCTCATACTAGAGAGTATTTCTTGTTTTTTTGTTTGAGATGGGTCTCATGTAGCCCACCTTCAAACTTGCTATGTAGCCCAAAATGACCTTGAACTAGGATTAGAACATGTACCACCATGCTTGAATTTCCAGAGAGATAAAATAAAAGGTCCTGTCAGGGTCTGGAGGGATGGCTCAGTGGTTAAGAGCATTTACTGCTCTTACAGAGGACCTGGGTCTGATTCCAACACCAATATGGGCTTCACAGCCACCTGCAACTGCAGCTCTAGAGGTTCTGACAGTCTTTCCTAATCTCCCTGAGCACCAGGCGTGCATAAGGCGCACATGCATACAGACAGGCACCTACACATGCATAAAATAAAAATATAACTTACAAAAAAAATGTGGAAAGTCAGGCATGATGGTACTTCTTTAATCCCAGCACTTAGGAGTTGGAGGATCTCAAGGCCAAATTCAGCCACACAGTAGATTTGAAGTTAGTCTGGGCTACAAGAGACCCTATCTTCCTCTCCCACCCTAGAAAAAATCCAGTTTGCCAGATGGTACACACCTTTATTCTCAGCACTCCAGATGCAGAGGCAAATCTCTGTAAATTTGTGGCCAGACTGGTCTACATAGTGAGACCCTGCCTCAAAAAGGGAGTGTGTGGGGCGTGCAACCCTGGGGACAAGGGAGTGTGTTGGGCGTGCAACCGTGGAGACAAGTGGGAGTACCAACACTGTGAGGGTGAGATCCAGGCCTCATATATCCCCAGCATACATTGCACCACTGAGCTATATGCCCAGCCTCTAAAGTGCTTGTCAGATGTGTGCCAGGTGTGTGCCAGGTGTGGGGAGGCTAAGGCAAAAGGATTCTGAATTTTATACTATGCTGGGTAGCAAGACCCTGTGTCAAAAGCAAACAAAAAGAACCCTAGTGCGCGCGCGCACACACACACACACACACACACACACACACACACGCTAGACTGGCATGCATAGCACTTGTATCACATGCCTAGAGTCTTGGGATAACTCCAAGAAACACACACACTGTTCTTTCCACTACTTTGATTAATAGCAATGAATTGAGCATTGTACAGAGGTTGTTTCTTAAGCCAAAATTACTGTTCAAAGTAATGTCCAGATGGGAAAACTGAGGTTCTGAGAAAGTAGGAATCATCCTAGGTGGTTGGAAGCAGCGGTGCACACATATGATCCCAGCTACTGGGGAGGCTAAGATGAGGATGCCTTGAGCCCAGGAGTTCAAGACCTGTTTAGACAACAGAAGAAGACCCCATGTCAAGATGAGAAAGAATGGCCCTGGTGCTGCAAAATGGCTCAGTGGCCAAAGCACTGAACTGTACAGTTACGGTGGCCTGAGTCTGACCTGAGTTGTTGAATTGTTTTTGTTTGTTTTTTGGTTTTTTTTGTTTTGGTTTTTTGAGACAGGGTTTCTCCGTAGACCTGGTCTCAAACTCAGAAATCCACCTGCCTCTGCCTCCCAAGTGCTGGGATTAAAGACGTGTACCACCACTGCCCGGCCTGACCCGAGTTTTAATCCATGGTAAAGGTAGGAGAGAATCCACTCCTAGCACTGACCTCTGACCTCCACATGTGTACCACATGCCCACCCTCCCTCCACATCACACACACACTAAATAAATGTAAAGTAGCTCAAAATCAAATAATACAACTAGGATTCAGTCTTGGGCTGTCTGATCCAGTCTATCATAACTGCCAAAGTAGTGGCCACCTGTAAGCCCAACCCTTAGGAAACTGACTAAAGAGAACTGTCACAAGTTCAAGGCTAGCCAGGGCTCCATAGAAAGGCTTCCTAAACAATACAAAGGGAATCCACCAAACCCAGAAAACAAAGCTGCTGAAGTCAGAGCCCATGACTTTTTCTGCTGCTACAGGGACAGTGTGGCCCCAGCTGGCCTGGGACTCATAGAGACCTGCCTGCCTCTGCCTCCTCAGTGCTGATGCACCACCATGCCTGGCTCGTGTTACTTTCTTTAAACAATCTCATGGGAGCAATTTACTGACAGGGCCCCAAATAACATAAGCATAGATATAACCTTTAACCTGACAACTTCAAAAGTGGGAAAATGTTTAAACAAATGATCTTTTCTCCTGCTTATCTGACACTGAATACAGCAAGATACCAACCTATCCTGACTAGATCCAAGGCTATCTGCATGTTTGAGTGTTTTCAAACATTATTATTACGTATGCATGTGCATGTGCCTGTGTGTGTATGTAGGTAAGAAGCCAACTTGAGGGAGACCTTTCACCATGTGGCCCTAAGGGATGAAACTCTGGTTGTAAGGCTGGAAGTGATCTACCTGCTGAGTCATCTCACAGGCTCTCAGCGGCCCAGTGAGAACTATGGATCGAGGCCTACTTTAAGCCTCTGACTCTCCTGTCTCCATCCCAGAAGTGCTGGGTCCAGATAGAGGAAGAGGGTCATTCCATTTCTGCTTAACTGAGCAAGAGCTGTTTTGCATGTCTTGCTCCAGGATGCGCTTGCAGTTTAGTCATATTTTTGTTTTGAGGTAAGGTCTTAACTAAGTAGCCCACACATAGCCCAGCCTGTCCTGAACTTGCTCTGTAGTGAAGGCTGCTCCTAATTTGTGATCCTCCTGCCTCAGTTTCTTTTTTAGCAGCATATGCCATCACACCCAGCTTCAGTGGTCCTTTTGAAGGGGCTCTCCAGAGGGCAGCTAGTATATAGTTTAGTGATGCACTCGCCCTCTGTATCAACACAGTGAGCTTAACTTCCCCAGGTGTCACAGGCTCCACCCACTATCCAAGTATGGCGGAGTCAACCAGACCGGAAGACCACAGGCAGGGAACGAGAACTCAGGAGGTTCTTAGATATTTGTCACCTGAGGGCTAAGTATGATGTCACATGCCTTTAATCCCAGACTCAGGAGACAGAAGCAGGAGGATCTTTGTGAGTTTGAGGCCAGCTAGTCTACATAATGAGTTATAAGCCAGCCAGGGCTACACAATGACATCCTGTCTCAAAAACAAAAGAGAAAACACCTGCAGTCTTCATAAGGTATTTTTCAATCCTCATGTTATTATTATACTCTTTTATTTACAGGCTCTGGGAGCAAGAACCCAAGCACAGTCTGGTGCCCTTGAATAGAGAATAAAGCAGCTATTGTCCACAGAGAGGTTGCTGGGATGCCCTTCCTTGTTGGTGTGCTGGTCAGCAGGAGGGACGCAGGCTGGCAAAGGGAGGAGGCAGGAAAGGCAGATCCCTTGAGTCCCCAGGCTCCGGAGCCTCACGTCTGCTCCCATATCTCCCTCAGGTCATGTCTGTGCTTCAGAGGCCCAGGGTTATAGGCTCTCCCAGGAGCTGCTTCATTAAGTTCCCCTCCTGGAGTGCATCAGCAGGTCCCGCTGCAGTCCAGCCTCCAGGCTGGGGGTCAGTCTGGCTGCAGGAGGGTCGGTCAGCAGAGTCAACTTGTTGAAAACCCCTCGGCCAAAGTAGTCCGCAATCACAGAGAAGCTGTCATTCGAGCACTTGAGCTAGAAGGAAATAAAGTATCAGACCTACAGTGCTCACTTGCTAACTGGAAGGGAACAAATCCTCTGGCATTCTGAGGACCCCATGGCACCGATGGTGGCGCACAATGGTGTGAACTCCGCAAGTTCGTGTGCATGCATGTACCAATGGAGGCCAGGAGAGGGCATTAGATATCACAGAGCTGGATCAGGCAATTGTGAGTCTCCTGATTCTGGTGCTGGGAAATTAACTCAGGTCCTCAAGAGCACTTCCTGCTCTCTGACCTACTGAACGCTCTCCAGACTACCCTGTCCCCCACCCTTTGTAACCTGCTCATCCCCACCTGATGTTGGAACTGATCATGGAGATCTCGTTTCTGTTCCTGGGCCCGGATCATATCCATCACCTTCCGGTTCTCAGGGAGGCAGGTGGGGCAGTCAGCATCACTTTCTGAGTAACTCTCAAAGCAGTGCTGGTGGAAGGAGTGGCCGCACAGGAAGTGGACTGAAGGCAGCTCCAAAGCACCGTTACAGATGCTGCACTTGGTCTTCTGGAAAATCTTTGGACTACAGGTAGGAGACAGAAATAGTGGCAAACAGTGAGGGCAGGGACAAGTGCCCAGTAGAGAGGAAACAGGATGTACAAGGTCCCTATGGAGGTCACAGAAACCCTGCCTGTTCTTCCCACCCTAAGGGAGTCAAACAGGTACAAGAGGTCCAGCCTAGAGCGAGGTTTTCTAATTACAAGTCATCCAGGAGGATAAACTCTGCCCTCTTCCAGTTTTCAAACTGCCACCAAATCCTTTAAAGGAGCCTTTCCGTCCACAAGATTGTGGCAGACATTTGCAATAAGGAAAGGAGATGCAGATCTAATTTAGTAGCAGAGTGTTTACTTAGTAAGGCCCAAGGCCTGCATTCAATCTTTATTATCATGGCACTCACACCCCACCCCACCCCCAGACAAACACACAAATATACAAACACACACATACACTATTTTGTTCTCCCTTTGTTATTATTTTTTAAAGATTTCCATACCTGGCTTTATTTTTATTTTATGTATTTTATATGAGTGTTTTTTCTATATATGTATGTGTACCACAGGAGGTCAGGGGAGGGAGGATGCTGGATCCTTTGGAACTGAAGTTTTTTTTGTTTTTGTTTTTGTTTTTTATTTAAAGATTTATTTATTTATTTTCTGTAGTTGTCTTCAGACACACCAAAAGACAGCATCAGATCCCATTAAAGATGGTCATGAGCCACCATGTGGCTGCTGGGATTTGAACTCAGGACCTCTGGTAGAGCAATCAGTGCTCTTAACCGCTGAGCCATATCTCCAGCCCTGGAACTGACGTTATAAATGGTTGTGAGCCATACTACATGGGTGCTGTGAATCAAATCCAGTCCTTTGCGAGAACAACAAGCTTTCAACCATGAAGCCATCTTCTAGCCCCTTCCTGCCACTTTTAATTTTTAAGTTTTCTTTTTTCAGTTATGTCCGCATGAGTTCCAGTGGAGTTAGATGTGGTTAAGTACCTGACAGGAGTGCTGGGAATTGAACTAGATTGCTCAGCAGGAATAGGACACGATCTTCATCACTGAGCCATCTCTCTAGTCCCCTTCTCTTTCTCTGTTTATTTTCTTCTCAGAATTTACAATTATCTCAAACACTGTAACCATCGACTTAGTTGTTTTCTAGATTTCTCTTATGTGTACGTATGTGCCTGAATGTGTGTGTGTATGTGCACCACTAGAGTGTAGATGCCTGTAAAGGTCAGAAGGCGACATCAAAATTCCTGGAGCTGGAGTCACAGGCAGTTGTGAGCCATCTGGTATAGATAGGTGCTGGGAACTGAACCCAGGTCCTCTGCAAGCACAGCAAGCACTCTTAACTGCTGAGCCATCTCTGTAGCTCCAAGTCTGCGTATTTAAAATGTCTAACGTATGTCTCAAGGACATCAAGTCCAAGAAGGCAGGGCTACCTGTCTGTGTTATTCATGAAAGGCGGCCGACATCATAGTATAGTAAAGGCTAAGTGGAATAAGAAATCATTTCTTTTCTTTTTTTAAAGATTTATTTATTATTATATGCAAGTACACCATAGCTGTCTTCAGACACCAGAAGAGGGCTCATTACAGATGGTTGTGAGCCACCATGTGGTTGCTGGGAATTGAACTCAGGAACTCCGTAAGAGCAATCAGTGCTCTTAACCACTGAGCCATCTCTCCAGCCCCTGAGAAACCATTTCATCATAAATATTTTATAATGTAATGGGCAGAGCAAACACAATACCTTATAACTAGGCATGGTAGTGAATGCCTATGATCCCAGTACTTCAGGAAGATTAAGGAGTCCAGGACTAGCTTCAGCTACATGAGACTGTCTTAAACAAACAAAGCAAACTCCTCAAGACTTAGCACTTGAGAATAATCTCTACTATTGATAATTCTATCCAGGCATGATGGCTTGTTTCTGCAATCCTAGCACTTAGGAGGAAGAAGAAAAAAGATTGCTTTGAGTTGAACTCAAGGTCAGCCCCGGCTGCAGAGTAAGATTATGTCTCAAAAATAACACAAGATATGGGCAGGAGAGATGGCTCAGAGAATAAGAGCATGTGCTGCTCTTCTCAAGGACCTGGGTTCAATTTCCAGCACCCACACGGCATCGGTCTGTAACTCCAATTCTAGAATCCAATATCCCCTCTAAGCCATACATGCAAGCAAAACAAAACGCCAATGCACATAAAGTAAAATGAAAAAGCAAAAATAAAAACAAAAACAAGCCTAGTAGAACAGGCCTATAACCACAACTATTGAGAGGGCTGAGGCAGAATTAGCTGTTCCTGATCAGCCTGGCCTACACGTGCCTGCAAGAGGAGGCTGGGTACCTCAGCAGAGATGACAGGGCTTGCTGTGCTGGCCTGACATCTGACTTTGAGCGCTGGACCCCATGTGGAAAAGTGGGACATGATAGTGCATACCTTTGATTCCAGCACTCCTAGAGGTGGAAACTTGTGGGTCAGGTATGCAGCATAGCATAAATAAGAAAGACCATACTTCAATTAAGCAAGAATTACTAAAAGCAGTCCTCTGACTTCCACATGGCCCTGTGCATATAGGCAGCCACGCTTGCATACAGAAAACAAAAGCAATTGTTTTTAAAGGAGTGTTGAAGGTACAGCTTAGGGCATTGTATTTGCCTATCACTTATGTGGCTCTGGGTTCAATCTCCAGAACTGCAAACAAATAAAAACTTTGAAAAATAAATTACCGACTTTCTGCATTTTCTTTCTTTCTTTCTTTTTTTTTTTTTTTTTTTTTTGGTTTTTCGAAACAGGGTTTCTCTGTGTAGGCTGAAAACCAAGATTAGGGTGTCTTTCTTTCTTTCTTCCTTCCTTCCTTTCTTTCTTTCTTTCCTTTTTTCTCTTTTTGATTTTTCAAGACAGGGTTTCTCTGCATAGCCTGGCTGTCCTAGAACTCACTTTGTAGACCAGGCTGGCCTCAAACTCAGAAATCCACCTGCCTCTGCCTCCCAAGTGCTGGGATTAAAGGTGTGCGCCACCACCGCCCGGCCTTTCTGCATTTTCTAAGATCAAATTTTATTTCAGAACACCTACACAACCTAGCCGTTTGCTCAGAAAAGACAAATATTGTGTATGCAGAGAAGTACTAGCCATAAAATAACATCCTCCCGGGCTGGAGAGGTGGCTCAGTGGTTAAGAGCACTGGTTCTTCTTCCAGAGGTCCTGAGTTCAATTCCCAGCAACCACATGGTGGCTCACAACCGTCTGTAATGGGGATCTGATGGCCTCCTCTGGCGTGTCCAAGGAGAACCACAATGTACTCACATACATAGAAAAAAACAAATCTTAAATAAATAAATAGCCTCTTCCCAGGCCCATTAAATAATGACTTACGGGGCTGAGAAGATGGTTCTGCAGCTAAGAGCACATGCCCTTGCAGTGAGCCTGAGTTCAATTCCCAGCACACATGGGAGTTGGAGGTGGGGCTCAGAATTGCCTCCAAGCCTAATTCCTAGGATCTGATGCCTCTGTCATCTGCAGGAAGCTGTACTCAAGTACACATACTTGTACAAAGAGAAACACATATATACATCATTTAAACACACACACACAAACAAACAAACAAACAAGGGTATGATAGGGCTAAAGAGATTGATCACTGGTTAAACATACATATTCCTTTTGAAGAGAACCTGAGTTTAGTTCCAAGCTTCGACATTAAGGGGCTTACACCCGCCTGTTACTCCAGTTCCCGGAGCGCCGATAGCCCTCGGGGCTCTTATACAAGCATCAGCATACTCAGGCACACATGTACACAGACACTAAAATCTTTAGAAAATTAGATTTATGGCTGGCCATGGTGGCACACACCTTTAATCCTAGCACTCAGGAGGAAGAAGCAGGTGTATCTCTGTGTTCTAGGCCAGTCTGGTCATAGGACAGCTATGGCTATATAGACAGACCCCGTCTCAAACAAAATAAAATCAAACAAAAACAGGAGGATATATAATTAATCATTTTTTTAGAATTCACTAAAACACCTTCAGAGGGCTAGCGGTGTGTAGTTTCAGTGGTAGTGTGCCTCGCATGTGCGGGAGGCCCCAGTGCCTCTCAACCTTTCTGATGCTACGACCCTTTAATCCAGGTCAGGTTGTGGTGACCCAACCATAAAATTACTTTTGTTGCTACTTTGTAACTTTAATTTTGCTTCTGTTATGAATTGTAATGTAAATATCTGATATACAGAATATCTTATATATGACCCCAAAGGGTCACGACCCACAGGTTGAGAACCAATGCCTGAGATTACTCCTTGATGAAGGGAAAAGGGGTGAAATGGAAGAAACAAAGTGGGAGCTCTAACACACTTCACAAATCGCACACAGCAGCACACTGTGACGGCCAAAGTCAGCCCCTGCCCCACTCCACACACCCAGTATGGCTACCTCGCCTTGAGCTCTTGGATTTCCTGGCGGATGCGAGTGGTCTCCTCTCTGTACCGCCGCACCCGAAGCTCATCCTGGGCAATCTGCTGGCTCTGTTTCTGCAGTTTTTGGACCAGGTAGTCTCGGATGATGGACAGGGTAGCTGTGGAGTTGTGGGCCAGGGTCTGTACCACTGAAATTGGGGACCAAGAGGAAAGAGTGAACCAAGCAGCAGCAGTCGTGCAGGGCCCCTAGCTGCGGCCACCTGTCCCCACACGTACCCAGAAGAGGCGGCATAAGGCTCTTGCTCTCGATGTGCCTAAGCACGGCTGCCACATACTCCTTGCAGTCTTCCTCCTTGCGGGCGAAGTAGCTGAGAGCCTGCTCCCACAGGGAGGGCTCCTGGTCCCCATGGCGCTCACACACGGCAATCGCCTGCCGGTACTGCTCGTGCTGCATGTGGTAATGCATGATCTGCTGGAACCTGGGGCCAGGAACAGGGCACACCTCATGGGTTGTCCTGCAAAAATAAAGCACCCGGATCTTCCTTTCCCCTGAGGGTCCCCCAAACTCACAGCTTCCCCTGCTCATAGAGGTAAAGGACCCCATCCTGGAAGTCATGCATCTGGCACAGGACCAATGCCTTGTCAAACACGTCACAGAATCGGCCACTCTTCAGCAGGGAGATGGCCTCTGCATGAAGTTTCTCCTTGGCCTACAAGAGAAAGTGCTTGGGCTGTTAATCATCAGATGGCACAAGGTCTTTTACACAAGGCAGATCAAATGTCCCCTCATCCCCTCAATCCAATTTCCCATCAGTAGAACCCACTTGGCCCCAGAGGTAAGGGACTACTCTCAACATCAGCGGTTCTCAACCTGTGAGTCTTAACCCTCTATCTCCAAAAATATTGACATTATAAATTCCTAACAGTACCAAAAATTACAGTTATAAAGTACCAAGGAAAGTAGTTTCATAACTGGGGTCAGCACAACACGAGGAACTGTATCAAAGGGTCACAGCATTAGGAAGGTTGAGAACCACTGCTCTAAATAAAGCAACAAAAGTCAGCCACAAAGCTGGAGAGCAGGCACAAAAGGAACTAGCTTTTCTTATTCACTGCTAGGGAAGGAAGCCAAGCCTCACACATGCTAGAGCAGGGACCACTCAGCTCTCTTCTTGCCAGCACCTCCCGTGGCTCTGGTCAGGGTTACCTGTGGATCCTTCTCATGGGCCCAGTTTTGCAGCCGCAGCTCCAAGAGCGTGTCATAGATGCCCTGCGGCGAGTCTGGCTGCACTTCACTCATGTGCTCCAGGAAGGCTTTCAGCTCTCTTGGGTTGTTTGCAAAGATGGGGATGAACTCCTCAGAGTTGGCCTAGGACAGAGGAAGAAAGAAGCACGGCAGCTAAGCAAGGTGGCTCAGTACTCACAGGCCTCTAGGGTGATCTCTCCTACTCAGACTGGTTCCCAGGTCTCACCCGGCAGCTTGGAGCCTCCCGATCGCCTCGGCCTTCCAGACTGGGCCGATAGTCAGTACAGAGGCCTTTCAGCAACTGGGTTGTCTGCTCCGGTATGTGGTGCATGAGGATCTTGCCATAGCGCTTCATGTTACTCTCAGCCTGCTCGAAAGGCAGCTTACCGATATACCGAAGGGCTTCCTGATAGTTCTGTGAAGAGGTGAGAGGTGAAGCAGTGCCCGTCTCACCCACCAGGATGTATTTGTATTATTTAAAGCGTGTCTTCAAAGTGGCATTCTGCCCAAAGCAAGAACCTCACCCACCTTAATGTCCTCTAGCTGGATCTTCAAGTACCACTCATGATGTGCGTGATTCTCAGCCAGATAGAGGGCATGGGAGTAGTAGCCAGCCTGCCGGAGGACCTTGATGGCTGTTTCCACATCAAAGTGGACTTCACTCTCGCTCTTTGTCTGCCAATAAGACATTAAACAGGATCATTTGCATGGAAGAGGCTACAGAAGAAAGAATAAATAGGCACCTGACATTATAGCATGTTTCTAAAGGGCAGTTACATCCTGGCTTTAAAAACATACTAGTCGCTGGGCGGTGGTGGCGCACGCCTTTAATCCTAGCACTTGGGAGGCAGAGGCAGGCGGATTTCTGAGTTTGAGGCCAGCCTGGTCTACAGAGCGGGTTCCAGGACAGCCAGGACTACACAGAGAAACCCTGTCTCGAAAAAAAAAAAACAAAAAAAACAAAAAACAAAAAAAATACTAGTCAGCCTCTTCAACTTCTGCTTAAAGACCCAAGGCCTTGCTCTGTCCCTATCATTAGAAAGACATTTCTAGGAACTCAGAGCTTCCTTAATGGCACTTCTTGGGCTTCAGTGCCGTGGAATGTTCTACACAGTAGGAGCTGCCACTCTTCCTAGAGGAGAGAGCACTGGTTCCTAATAAAGCTGGCCCCCTGCTTTCCTGCGTCATCCTAAAGAACAGCAAGGTCGAGTAAAGTCACTTCAGGTTCAGGGAAGCCTTCCAGGAATCATCCCATCCAACACCGCCCTTCACCTTGATGAACTCCTCCAACTTGGAGCTGTCCTTGAGCTTGGTATAGCAGTTCAGAAGCAGGGTGGTATGATCAGCATTAGCCAGAGATTGCCGATGCAGGGTTTGTAGGTAGGCAGTCAAGTTGTGGATGCGCTGGGCATCCAGAAACTTACGGATCACATAGGATGGCTCCAACTTTCCAATGGTTCTAGGGAAACATCATCAGGATTAGAGGATCACTGTAGACCTGATAGTGTGTCCCGTGTAGCCTACTTCTAACAAAGTCAATGTGGTGTCACAGCGATACTGGACTTACTACAACCACGCTGTGCGAGGACCCACAACACTGGTTCTACTTCTAACAAAGTCAATGTGGTGTCACAGCGATACTAGACTTACTATAACCACGCTGTGCGAGGACCCACAACACTGGTTCTACTTCTAACAAAGTCAATGTGGTGTCACAGCGATACTAGACTTACTATAACCACGCTGTGCGAGGACCCACAACACTGGTTCTACTTCTAACAAAGTCAATGTGGTGTCACAGCGATACTGGACTTACTACAACCACGCTGTGCGAGGACCCACAACACTGGTTCTACTTCTAACAAAGTCAATGTGGTGTCACAGCGATACTGGACTTACTATAACCACGCTGTGCGAGGACCCACAACACTGGTTCTACTTCTAACAAAGTCAATGTGGTGTCACAGCGATACTGGACTTACTACAACCACGCTGTGCGAGGACCCACAACACTGGTTCTACTTCTAACAAAGTCAATGTGGTGTCACAGCGATACTAGACTTACTATAACCACGCTGTGCGAGGACCCACAACACTGGTTCTTTGGTCCTTGTTTTTGAGGCAAGGTCTTATTATGTAGTCAAGGCTGGCTTGAGAAATTGGAACCTGGACCAGGCTGGCCTTGAACTCACAGAGATCTGCCTGCTTCTGCCTCTGACTCCCAAGTACTAGAATTAAAGTCTTGTGATGCTATATCAGGTCTTGTGTTTTAAGATAGACCCACTGTATAGTACACACTAGTCTTAAAGTCACAATCCTACTTCAGTCCTGGGACTACAAGTACTATTACCAGTTCTCCTCGCACTGGCAGCACCATAATTTCCACAGGAAAAGTGAACACTTCCTGGTGAAATACAATGCCCCCCACTTCTGCCCTCCCCACTGGCATGGGATTCAGCAATCCTGCTGCCTGTTCTGCATCCAGAGCCACATCCCACAGCACATCCACACTAACCGGATATACTGCTGAACAGCCCCATCATGGTTGCCCTTGCTGTAGAGATGGTCTCCATACTGCATGAAGATTTGAGCCAACCCATCACTGTCCAGATGCTGACTCTTAGCCAGGTTAATTGCCATCTCAAATAGATTCTTCTTAAATAGCATCTAGAAGAAGAGAGATTAGAACATTGGTAGAAATAGTCCTGAGAGTATACCCCCGCCAAAAGTACCCATATTAAATATAGTAGAAGTCCTGGAGTTATAATCTGCCTACAGTCTAGAAACCTCAAGATAACCCCAAGATCAAACACCAATATCAATCACCTCACCTACAGGTCTCTGTAAACAAGGAGTGTTAGCCTAGCTCCCAGTCATTACTTCCCTCCAAAGCCATATCTTAGACCCTAAGGAAACTGAGGAAGGCTGTGTATGACCCAAAGGAAAGAGAAGTCACTGGGCCCAGGTGACCTAAGAAACCCATTCCTGGAGCTACTTCTAGATGCTTGTGCCAGCTCTGAGAACCTGGTGGCCTTGCCTCCAGTTTGGTCTGTGTGTCCTTCTCCTGCAATGCGTGGACCCGCCCATCCCGCGTCAGCACGTACAGGGAGCCCCACTCAGCGAGCACATCCACTACATCCTCAAAAACAGCGCTGTAGGCTATGAACTTGTTGCACAGGTCATAGATGTTGAGAATTTGCTTGTCAGAGTTCTGTGAGTCCCTGCTGGTAAACTCTGACCTGCACAGGAGAGAAAAGCACCCACTATTTAGATCACCCCTCTGTCAGTTCCCTTATGGTTTCTTCCCATGACAACATCAGTGCTGCCCCATTCCAGTTAGAACAAATCACCTCATAGACCCTCCAGCAGCTCATCTCATACATGCAGGATTGTGCTGACAGCTGTAGAAAAGAACACACAATCCTGGTCTCAACACCTAAGTATCCTATCATCAATCCTAGCAACAGAGTAGAAAGTAAACATTCAAATGTCCATTCGCTTAACAAAAAAAATTGCCTATCAGCCGGGCGGTGGTGGCGCACGCCTTTAATCCCAGCACTTGGGAGGCAGAGGCAGGTGGATTTCTGAGTTCGAGGCCAGCCTGGTCTACAGAGTGAGTTCCAGGACAGACAAGGCTACACAGAGAAACCCTGTCTCAAAAAACCAAAAACCAAAAACCAAAAAAAAAAAAAATTGCCTATCACCTGGTAAGTTAGACAATGTGCTGAGTGAAAACGATCCAACAAGGGCTGGGAGAGGGCTCTGGTGATAAAGTGCTTGCTTTGCAGCCACTAGGATCTCAGTTCAATCCTTAGAACCCACGTTTAAAACAAAAGCAAACACCAAACAACCCCAGTACGGGGCTTGGAGAGATGGCGTAGCAGTTAAGAACACTTCGTACTCTTTCAGAGGACCCCAGTTCAGTTCCCAGCACCCACATCAGGTGACTCACAACCACCTTAACTCTAAGGGATTGGATGCCTCTGCCCTACAGAGCACCTGCACTTGTGTGCACAAACTCCATGCACATAATTAAAGATAAAAAAATTAAAATAAGGGCCAGGCAATGGTGGCGCACGCCTTTAATCCCAGCACTTGGGAGGCAGAGGCAGGAGGATTTCTGAGTTCGAGGCCAGCCTGGTCTACAGAGTGAGTTCCAGGACAGCCAGGGCTATACAAAGAAACCCTGTCTCAAAAAACCAAAAACCAAAACAAAACAGAACAAAATTTAAAATAAAACATTAGGTGCTGGGGAAGCGGGTACAGGCAGATCCTGGGGTCTTACTGGTTGCTAACCTGCAGGCTGGACTAGTCTACCTGGTAAGGTCCAGGTCAGTCAGAGACTGTCTCCAAAACAAACCAAGTGGATAGTGCCTGAGGCTGTCCTCTGGCCTCCACACATGTGGCCATACATGTGCCTGTACACATATGAACATTATACATATACACACGCAAAACCAACAGGGAGTGCTCTCACTATGCAAAAGGTCCACCAGTCTTTTTGTAGTGCTCTGGAAAACCCCAAACAAGAAAACCTATGACATATATTTCGTAGCATCTTGTAGTTCCTCTGACGCTCAATCCTTTCTCGTTCTACCTAACTTTCTTTCACCAAATAGTAAAAAAGTTCAATCCCAGGTCAGAGTCCCTGAAGCATTCTACATTCACACAGTATTTTTACAACAAATGTCTAGAACAAAAACACATTTTCCTGGATGGGGAGATGGCTCAGTGGTTAAGAGCACTTAAAAGCACTGTCTGTTCTTTCAGAGGTCTTGAGTTCAATCCCTAGCAACTGCATGGTGGCTGGTGATTATTTAGAAGTGATCTGATGCCCCCTTCTGGCATGCAGGTATACATGCAGATAGAGCACTCTTACAAAAAATAAGTAAAATTTAAAAAACAACAAAACGAACAAACACATTTTCCAATAAAAATAACTAAGGGGGCTGGAGAGATGGCTCAGCAGTTAAGAGCACTGACTGCCAAAAAGAAAAAAAAAAAAGCTGGGCAGTGGGCAGTGGTGGCGCACGCCTTTAATTCCAGCACTTGGGAGGCAGAGGCAGGTGAATTTCTGAGTTTGAGGACAGCCTGGTCTACAGAGTGAGTTCCAGGACAGCCAGGGCTACACAGAGAAAACCTGTCTCGAAAAAACAAACAAACAAACAAAAACCCAAAGAGCACTGACTGCTCTTCGAGAGATCCTGAGTTCAAATCCCAGCAACCACATGGTAGCTCACAACCACCTGCAATTGGGTCCAATGTCCTCTTCTGGTGTGTCTGAAGACAGCGACAATGTACTCCCAAATATAAAATAACCCTATCTTAAAAAAGAAAAAATTAGCTATATAAGTCTAGGTGGAAGAACAATCTACATAAAACTCAAGTGGCAGACTAGCTGGATCTGGGCTTAGGGTTTTAAGAAACAATAGTTCTGGGGACTGAAAAGTCAGTCCTCTCCTTTTCCCTTTTCCCTGGAGTCTTACTTGGGAGAAACCTTCCGGTCACGGGAGACAATGACAAGGTAGCCTCTAAACCAGTGGGCGATGAGCTTATGGCCCTCAAAGGCAAAGCAGGGCCCACGTTCATCGGGCTGGTAAAGGTAGACACACTCATCTCCAGCAACAATGAACTGCAGGTCCTGAGAAGGGTCGCTCAGGGCTGAACAGCGCAGGCCGCAACCATGGGTGTCCAACTCCACACGAGGGTAGTCCTTTCCAGAAACTATATAGGACTGCCAAAGGTAAGAAAAAGTTAGCAGACTCCCTTTGAAGAGGCAGCTCCTAAGCCTTCATACCAACATCCCCATCTCCCTCCTGACTCTCACTGTTTTTCCACTTATCATTTCTATCTCTCCTCGGCAACTTGACTTCTCCATCACTGTCACCTAGCCATGAGAAGAATGTACTGGGGGCCATATTCTCTTTCTTTTTATACTATCAGAAGCTATCAGCAGAAGCCTGCAAGTTAAGAACTACATCGGTTCTTTGCTGGTTATCAAAGTGTGTTCCTAGGTTGGGGAGGCAGTTTGCACCAGTGTGACCACAGTAAACAGGAGGTTCCAGGCTTGATCCTTGGTGCCAAACACTTTCCCAAGGCAGCTCACAACCACCTGTAACTCCAGGAACTAGCAGGAACCAGAGAGCTAAAGCTCTTTGTCTAACTGTGCCTAATAAGGAAGAATCACATAATGCTATTACAAGCACAGAGTTATTTTCCTAAGTCTATCTCTTAGTCTTCTACATGAAGACATAAAATATTAAACTGGGTAAATGATTCAAAGCTCTATGATAAAAAACTTAAGACTCTCCAACCTCCTCTGTCGGTTTGCCTTGATCATACCTGAACATTTTCAGTTGTCACGACAAACAAGTGAGTGGTCTTTCCTGCTTGGCGAAAGGCCAGTCCAGTAACAGGATAGTTGCCCTTGTGCAAAATCTGGGTCTTGCTGTGCCGGTCCCGGGTAATATCTCCCTTGTTCAGAGTAACACTGCCATCCGTGAAACCTGAAAAATAGAAAACAGTGAACAGCACATATAAACTGCAAAGAAAATGTACTTAAAAATCTGGGAATGGGGGCTGGAGAAGAGACTCAGGGGTTAAGAGCACTGGCTGCTTTTCCAGAGAACCCAGGTTCAATTCCCAGCACCCGCGTGGCAGCTCACAACTGTCTGTTATTCCAGTTCTGGGGGACCTAATGCCATCACATAGACATACATATAAGCAAAACACCAGAGTACATAAAATAAAAATACATCATTGTTTAAATAATCTAGAAATGTGTTTTTCCCCTTTCCTGCATACCAATGGCCATAAAGCTGAGGTTCTCATGGACCGCCAAACAAGACACGACAGTTGGCTCTGTCCCTGGGGTGGCAGGGACAATCCGGGTGCAGAGTGGATTGCCGCCATCTCTCTTTTCCAGGTTCCAGATCTTTACCTGGAGACAGCCCGCAGACACCTAAGAGTTAGTTTCCCTCCAACCAAAAACCATTTCTTGGCTTCTGGATTTTTCTTTTCTGGGACTTACCAGAGGGTTAATACCCTCTTCATCCTCACCAACCGATGCCAGAATATTGTGCTGCTTCAGCTGATATAAGTGTGTCACCCGTAGTTTGTAGGCCTGGAACCCTGTAAGCTGTAGAGAACGTGGCAAGAACCAGATCTGGCCTTCCATATGTGCAGGGTAGTCAAGGTGCCTCTTTTCCAAGGAGTGACATGTCCCTCCCCGCCTCACCTTAAGCTGCATTTTCTATGCTTTAATAGTACAACGAGGTATTAAAATATCTTAGGAGAAGCCAGGGCTGGAGACATAGCACACAACTGACACTTAGCATCCACAAGGCCCTGGGTCAGATATCTAGCACTATCTATAACTGGGTGCAGTGGTACATGTTTGTAATCTTACAACTCCAGGGGTAAAGGTAAGAGGATTAGAGGTCATCCTTGGCTATAGATGAGCTAAATGACATCTTGTGTTAAAAATTAAAAAAAAAAAAAAAAAAAAAAGAAGGAAATGAGACACACACATGCACTTAAGATCTTAAAGAGAGATCACATTCACATCATTTCACTTATTGGATACTATTATATCTGTTCTGTTTTAGTATTATTGCTAATTTCTTACTACCTTTAGTTTAGAAATTAAAGGTATGATTAATATATCTTGTCCAGGACTTAGCGATTTTTAATTTACAATGCTGCAAAAGCGACAAGCAGTAGAAACCCTACTTTGAAGGGCTGAGGGTCAGAGCACATAAGAAGAAGGCATACATGAGAAGTTGCCAGGCTTTCCTGAGCTAGTAATGTGGGTAAGATAGTCTCTTTGAAGATAGCCCTTAATCCCAGTGATCTGGAGACAGAGATGGGCGGATCTCTGTGAGTTAAAGGCCAACCTAGTCTACGCACTGAGACCCTATCCAAAATTTTTTTAAAAATATACTCTCTTGTGATGCTGGGTACGTTTAGCTTCCAATCAGCAATGGAATCAGAAGGGAACATTGATATAGTGTACTCTGTTGCTATTTAGACTGGTGGACTAGGCATGATAAATGCTTAATGACTTGTATTACTTTCCATTTATGATAAAAATAAATGGATGTAACCCCATCATCATATGTTGAGGAACGTCGTCTCTATAGGAAAAAGTAGCACCTATGCAGTTTGTAACTACCAGTGGCTTGAGACCTCAGCTGTACTTACACCAGAATCTAGATAACATCTAGAACATGCACATAACCTCTTAAACATTCCAAGGGCTTTCCCACCTATCTCGTAAACAAAGCAAACAAACTCGTCTCATTTACCTCCTCACCTACATTATTAGACAAGAACGGTAACCTCTCTCTCACATACATCTTTTAAAGGCAAGTTGCATCTACTTGGGAGGGGACTGATCTTAATCTTTGTCAAACTGGCATTAACAACCTTTTTACAGTAAAGGAAACTGAAGTCAAGAGTTAAATGACTTGCCCAGGACTGCTCAGTTGACATGTGAGAAAATGAACTTCCTTCTTTCTCCCATCGGACCACAAAAGACATCTGGGCTCGCATCTAACTGCGAATACGAAAAGCGCCATTGACAGATTCCAGTTGTAAGAACTTGTCGAGCGTTCGCTGAGGAAAGAGACAGCTCCAAAAAAAGGATATCTCCAAAGACCAGGCTCCCACGGCCTGAGTCGCAGACAGTGATGCCAGGAGGGAGGCAAAGGAACTTGGAAGCAGCGGATCCCGACACCGGCGCAGCACCGGGAGCGGCCCCATCATTACCCAGTGGCTCCTTCACAAGCTCCTTCTCGAAGAAAACGAATCGTCGCCACTGCAGGTAGGCCGCCATCTTGCCGAAGGCCCCCGCCTCCGGAAGCGAAATCACGTGAACCGCCAGACTCGTCACGTGACAGTAGGGAGCATGCGCGCAAGTCGCTCTGAGTAGGCAGTGCCGGCTGCGCCGAGCTGAGGGGGAGGAGCTTGCTCGGTAGCTCCTTAAAGCTTTGATCTTGTTAAGATAGCCAGGATCGTTCCGATGAATGGCGGCGCTCTCCGAGGCCCGCAAGTCCTCCACTGCGAAGACAGTGTTTCAAAACTCAAATACTCTGTTCGACGTCGCTGTGCAGAGAATAATGTTTGGGGAAGCTGTCTAATTCATCAGCTTTTTAATGCTACAAAATAAAGCTGAAATTAAGTGCCACCTTTTTAGAAGTAGTTAATAGACTGCCTGATCAAATTCAAAGCTTTCTTTCTTTCTTTTTTTTTTTTTTTTTGGTTTTTCAACAATGGGGAGCAGACAAATCAATAAAATGCTCAGGCACTGATCGCTTTTAATAAAGGATGTCACACATTTTGTGACTTCTAGCTTGCTGTGCCTAAGTGGGTTACATTTTTAACCTATCAGAGATATTTTAAGTCATAAATGAAAGAAAGCAAGTATATGAAACTGGTTTTTCAACTGCTGGAAAGAAAAATAAAAGTTTGTACCTGCCACTAACACATTTTGAAACAGATTTGTATACGATATTCTGTTTTTGTGCATCAGAATGTGTAACTCCTGATACACTCAATACATATTTGTTGAGGTGCAAAATGCAAAATGAAACTCCCAAGACCCTGTTAACTCCTTCTTACCCTTTCTATAAAGGTGGGGGCAAGCAAAGACCAGGGAGTGGCAGCTTTGAGAGCAGAATAATTTAATAAGTCACGGTCTTCTATGGCTGTTCCACTGGCTCTGTGTAGAAAGAGCTCTGTTTCCTGTGTCCTGTTTGTGTGTCAGAGGGAACCATGAAAAGTTTGTGTCAAAAGAAGCATTGTGAGGAAAGTGACAACGATATCAAGGTGACATCTTGTTCTCTAGGGCTGATTTAGTGAATTTTGTTATCTAGACAGATGTGTCTTCTCTTATCACTCCATGTGTGGCTGTGGTTGTCCTGTGGCATGTTCTGTCAAATGCCCTGTCCTTTCAGGATGGAGGAGGGCCATTTCTCAGTTCAAACATACGAATAACTGAGCTCCCCTCCAAACATGTTCTCAAGAAGTATTGTGATGGGCTGGAGAGATGGCTCAACAGCTAAGAGCACTGACTGCCCTTCCGAAGGTCCTAAGTTCAATTCCCAGCAATCACATGGTGGCTCACAACCATCTGTAATGGGATCTGACGCCCTCTTCTGGGGTGTCTAAAGACAGCTACAGTGTACTTATATATAACAATAAATGAATCTTTCAAAAAAAAAAGAAAAGAAGTATTGTGATGCCAGGCCAGTTAGGAG
Source organism: Tokudaia tokunoshimensis (assembly GCA_036184795.1). Taxonomy (NCBI): domain Eukaryota; kingdom Metazoa; phylum Chordata; class Mammalia; order Rodentia; family Muridae; genus Tokudaia; species Tokudaia tokunoshimensis. Next base: position 45,534,827 of record BTHU01000008.1, read on the forward strand.
TACATAATGAGACCTTGTCTTCAAACGAAATAAAGAGAATAGCACATGGCGAAGCAGACCAGCTTGTGCCCCTCCTCCTGCCACATGGCAGCCTTTCACCGATGTCTGGGTCTGGCCCTGCCTGTACCTATAGGGTCTTATTGATGATGATATTGATGATACTAAGGCAAAAACTGATCTGCCAGAGCCACTCACAGCACCTCTTTCTGCCTACTATTCTGCTTTTCACTTCTTGACAAATACATTTTCTGCACTACCCACTCCTGGAATTGTACTATGCCCAAAAGGTTAAGGAGCAAACTGTGGTCCTAGACCACCACCCTAGAGAACAGGCACTAACAACAACAGACAGTAGCCAGGGATGGTGCCTCAAGCCTGTAATTAGAACGGCTGGGGTGGGAAGGCTGCCATGAGTTCAAGGCTAGCCTAAGAGACTCTGTCTCAAAGCAAAAAGGAGGCAGGAATCAACCCTCAATTTCATGTAGTAAATTATACCTAACAGTGTTTTTGCTTTTCATAGAGTCCTTGTAGCACCAAGGTGCAAAAAGAGGTATAATTATCCTAGGGGAAAAGGTGATTCTCTGGCCAAAAAACATCAAAGTTATTTGGAAATAAAACAAGAGCTCTTCATTTGCCTGATCTTTAATTAAATATTTTTCTGGGGCATGAGGCTAAAGGTACACTTGTCAGAACACACACCAGGGTTGTCCATTAGTTCTACTTTTCGGATTCTAGGAAAGTCAGTCAGGCAATGAACATAAACTGGAAAGGACTATGTGTACAGATTCACTAAATTTTGTCTCCTGAGAATTCCAGCTCTGGAAGAATTCAAGAATCAATAATATTTTTATTTTATTATTTTATGTGTATGGGTGTTTGGCCTGGATGTATATGCCCTGTATTAATGTGCTGCCACAAAGGCCAGAAGAGGATGCTGGATCTCCTGGAACAGCAGTTACAGACAGTTGTGAGCAAATATGTGAAATACACTGACCCAGGTCCTCTTGCAAAGAAACCTCTTCTGACATTCAAGGTCTCTAGGAACACATGCTGTACACAAATATATATGCAAGAAAAACACTCATATAGATAAAATAAATAAATCTAAAAAATATTATTAAATAGTTTGTTTTTATGTGCATTGGTGTTTTCCCTGCATGTTTGTCTATGTGAGGGTGGCAGATTCATTAGAACTGGAGTTATAGACAGCTGTAAGCTGCCATGTGGGTGCTGGAATTGAACCAGGGTCCTCTGGAAGAGCAGCCAGTGCTCTTAATGTAGCCACTGAGCCAACTCTCCAGCCCCCTTAAAATAGTTTTAAAAGGCTAAAGCTGTACCTGTGGTAGAACTCTTTCCTTGTATGGAAGTGGTTCTAGTTTCATCGCTGTTGCTGCGGGTCAGGGATGGAAGTTAATAAAATCACATAGCATGTTAGTGTATAGCTACGATCCTAGCATTTGGGAGGATGAGACAGGGGGATCACAGTAACTTTGAGGCCAATGTAGGCTACATAGCAAGTTTGAGGCCAGTGTACATTAAATGAAAAGACCTTGTCTCATTTTTTTTTTTTAAAATAGGGGCTAGAGAGATGGCTCAGCAGTTAAGAGCACTTGTTCTTGCAAAGGATCCAGGGTTGGTTCCCAGCACTGATGTGGCAAGGAACAACCATCTATAACTCTAGTTCTAGAATCTACTAGATGACAATGACACCCTCTTCTGGCCTCCTAAGGAACTGCACATTCATTGAACATACGTGTATATACCTATACATATATAAAACATAAGTAAACCCTTTAAAAACAAATAAGGCCGGGCGGTGGTGGCGCACGCCTTTAATCCCAGCCCTTGGGAGGCAGAGGCAGGCGGATTTCTGAGTTCGAGGCCAGCCTGGTCTACAGAGTGAGTTCCAGGACAGCCAGGGCTATACAGAGAAACCCTGTCTTGAAAAATAAACAAAAAAAAGAATAGTAAAAACAAATAAGAATAAAAAACCAAATAAGTAAGAAAGAGAAGAAAGTGAGTCAAAATAACACTCTCCCACCAAAAGGGGGGGCAGGCATTGTGGCAAGTACTTATAGTCCTAGTACTTGTGAGACGGAGACAGGAAGAAATAGAATTCAAAGACAACCTCTACTAAGTTCAAGGCCAAGCCGGGGCTATAGAAGACCTATCTCAGAACAGTTGGAAGGAGCTGGTGCTATGGCTCTGCCTTAAGAGCACTTGCTGCTTTTGTACAGGACCCCAGCTCTGTTTTCAGCATCTGAAGGGACTCTAGCCAGCCCACCACACGTGGCAAACATGGCTCTGGCAGACCTTGCCCTTCTCCATTCCCCTGCCTTGCTAAAAACTCGTTACATTACATTGCTAAAATTAACCAAGGTCTACTCCCTTATTTGGCCACTTCTTCCTCCCGAGACAGACTACCAAAGTCCAGTAAAGTATTGAATTCTAGCCATCAAAAGCCCCCTTTGGCTCACCTAATTAACACTCCCAATTAAAATTAAACTCCTTGAGCCGGGCAGTGGGTAGTGCACGTCTTTAATCCCAGCACTTGGAAGGCAGAGGCAGGCGGATTTCTGAGTTTGAGGCCAGCCTGGTCTACATCATGAGTTCCAGGACAGCCTGGACAATACAAAGAAACCCTGTCTTGAAAAACCAAAAACAAATAAATAAATAAATAAATACTCCTCATCCTGAAATGGGGTTTCTCCCTTTACCTTTATAAACTGCCATTTTCCTATGGGCCTCATCTGTCTTCTCTCTACCCAAAGGCAATCCTTTGTCTCCCCTCTTTGGGGCAAATACCCCTTCTCTCTCACCCTCTATCTCTTGTCCTTTCTCTTATTTCCTGTACTTTGTGCCTCTGGGACAAATACCTCTCCCTTGTGCTGAGAACTTGGTCTTTGGGGTCCTGAGCAGATATCATTCCCTTTGAGCATCCACATGATGACCCCAACCATCCATATCTGCAGGTCCAGGGGATCTGATCCCTTCTTATGGCCTGGGCATTTAGCTCACGTGATACTCATGCATGCGTAGTAATTATCACACACAGTAAAATAAATCTTTAAGATTTTTTTCATTAAAAAAAAGCCATGGCAGGGCTGGAGAGATGGCTCAGCGGTTAAGAGCACTGGCTGTTCTTCCAGAGGTCCTGAATTCAATTCCCAGCAACCACATGGTGACTCATAATCATCTGTAATGGGATCTGATGCCCTCTTCTGGTGTGTCTGAAGACAGCTACAGTGTACTTATATACAATAAATAAATAAATCTTTTTAAAAAAAGCCATGGCAGGTCACATTTTAGCTACTATTACTATTGCTGTGATAAAATACCATGACCAAAAAAAGCAAGTAGGGGAGGAAATGGCTTATTTGGCTTATATTTCCATATCAATATTAACCATCAAAGGAAGTCAGGACAGGAACTCAAACAGGGCAGGAATTTGGATGCAGGAGCTGGTGCAGAGGCCATGGAGGGGTGTTCCTTACTGGCTGGCTCCCCACGGCTTGCTCAGCCAATAGATGATCCCACTCACGGTGGGTTAGGCTCTCCTCCAGCAATCACTAATTGAGAAAATGCTATATATCTGGATCTTTTTGGTGTTTTTTGTTTTTTTGTTTTTTTTTTGTTTGTTTTTTGTGTTTGAGACAGGGTTTCTCTGTGTACCCCTAGCTGTCTTGGAACTCACTCTGTAGACCAAACTGGCCTCAAACTCACAGATATCCATCTGTCTCTGCCTCCTGAGTGCTGTGATTAAAGGTATGTGCCACCACTACTTGGCTCATTTTTTTAAAAAAGATTTATTTATTATATGTGAGTACACTGTAGCTGTCTTCAGACACTCCAGAAAAGGGTGTCAGATCTCATTATGGATGGTTGTGAGCCACCATGTGGTTGCTGGGATTTGAACTCATGATCTTCAGAAGAGTAGTCAGTGCTCTTAACTGCTGAGCCATCTCTCCAGCCCTACATTTTTTTAAATTAACTTATATATACAGAAGTTCAGTGCTACTGTCCACTGATATTGTACAAACAGGACATATCTTTTGCAATCAGCAATGAATTTGCCAGCACACTAGAATCCTACATACTGACTTCTTTGGAATGCTACCTTTCCTTAAGGGTAAGCACATCCCTCACTCCCATAACTGTTTACCTCCTGTTAAATTTTGTGTAAGTGAAAAAACACAGCATGCATCCTTTGGCTGGGTTTCTTTCTGGATGGGTAAGTAGTCTAGACTTGTCTGGAACTCTAGATCCTTCTACCTCATTCTGCCAACTACTGAGAAACTGAGAGTATAGGCCTGTGCCGGTATGTCCAATGTGTGCTCAGTTTAATCTTGTCAGTTTAGCCACTAGCTTTGTATAGCAGTTATGCTCTTTCCTCTGGTTTCCGCAAGGTGCCAGAGAAGGGCTATATTAATAGGTTGTTCTGGGTCGGAACAGTGAGTTTATCAGCCAAGGTCAATCCAAGTCAGGCGTTTTGACATGAAAATTTTTCCATTGTTCCACAACGTGTCCTTGTGAAATTTTGTTCTTTTTTTCTGGTTAAAGAAAACAACAGCCGGGCGGTAGTGGCGCACACCTTTAATCCTAGCACTTGGGAGGCAGGGGCAGGCGGATTTCTGAGTTCGAGGCTAGCCTGGTCTACAGAGTGAGTTCCAGGATATCCAGGGCTACACAGAGAAACCCTGCCTCGAAAAACCAAAAAAAAAAAAAAAAAAAGAAAGAAAGAAAGAAAACAACAGGTGGCTCCCTAGAGCACTCACACCTGCCACGCCTCCCAAGGGGGCTGACACCCAGGCTGAGGACTGTAATGGCAAGGGCATTGCTCTGCCAGAGGGTATTCTCAGGGTAGGAGTTCTCTTACGGACAGGAAACTAGGCTTCCAGACCAGCAATCATCTGATAGGTTTAAACAAATATAGGAAACCACTGGACACATTTGATTGTAACTTCTCCGAGGGCAAAGATGAACGCATAACCCTTTCTGGAGTCCTAGCTCTTAGAACACTCCTTGCCCGTCCCAAAGGTCACATAAGGGTTAAATGCATAGTTTTCAAAAGAGATGGAATGTTCGATATATTGCCTCTTAGGACAAAAATGGGGTTATTGTTGAGAAACACAATCTTTTCCCCTGCAATTAAGGACTTGAGGGGTGAAGTCAGAAGGACTGTGAGTTCAAGGCCAGTCTATATGAAACTCTGTCTCAAAAATGAAAAACCAAATAGAAGCAAAACAAGAAATAGAATTGTTCACTGTACATTGTAGCACATACTTATTATCCCAGCACCCAGGAGGCAGAATTTTAAGCAAGAAGGTTGCCTCAAATTCATGGCCCATAGCTAAACTAATCTATATAGCAAGTAACTGTCCAGGATCCACTACCATTATGTAGTTAGGCTTTTGTTTAAAAAAAAAAAACAAAAAAAACACATTTGGACGTGGTGACTCACCACACCTTTAGTCCCAACTTCTGGAGGCAGAGGCAGGCAGATCTGTGAATTTGAGGCCAGCCTGGTCTACAGAGCAAAGTCCAAGACAGCCAGACCTACACAGAGAAACACCAAAGAAAAACAAAACAACTAACGACACGAAGGGACAGGAGGGGCTGGAGAGATGGCTCAGTGGGTTAAGAGCACTGACTGCTCTTCCAAAGTCCTGAGTTCAATTTCCAGCAACCACATGGTGGCTCACAACCATCTGATAACCTCTTCTGGTGTATCTGAAGACAGCTACAGTGTATTCATACAAATAAATATATCTTTTTTTTTTAAAGAAAAATGGACTGGAGAGGGGGAGAGAAAGGGAGGGGAAAAGTGAGAGGGAGGGAGACTGAAGGGGAGTGTACTAGATAGATGTTGGGTGTCCTGCACACAAGAGGACCTGAGTTCAGATGAAAATATTCACATTTTCAAAGCCCCTGTGCACTTGTAATCACAGTGCTGCTGAGGTTGGAGATAGGGAAATTCACTGGGGCTTGGTGGGCACCAGTCTAGCTCCATGTTCCAGGAGAGACCCTGTCCAAAAAAAAAAAGGCAGAAATTGATACAGTAGGACAGCTAACGTTCTTTTCTTGACTCAGCACACACACACACCATATATGTGTGTATAGCACACATAACATGAAAAAAGAAAAAAGCAATAGAACTGACAACTTATCACTATGGCAGATAAAGCCCACATTATGCAATGTTGTACTCAGTGTTGTACAGTAGTAACAAGGAGGTAAATCCCACTAACAGAAAATTCTTAGTTGAAAAATAGCAAATAATTGCTTTTTGCTATTGTTCCGAAAATTACTTTTCTAGAAAGAGTTATGTAAATCAGAATGAGCAGGAAAGTTACATATCATGCTACAGATAAGAGCGGGAGATTTGTCAGGGGATTTACTTTTATTTATAAATCTTTCCAAGACTGCATCTGTTTTGTCTGGTGTGGTTACACTGCGTTATAAGTTTAAGCAAAGGTGGTCTTTTTTCTTTTACTTTTTCTTTCTTTCTTTTCTTCCTTTTTTTCTGTCTCACTTTCTGTGTGTGTTTGATTGGTTTTGTTTTTTCGAGACAGTTTCTCTGGGTAGCCTTGGCTGTTGTGGAACTTGCTCTGTAGACGGGCTGCCTATGCCTCCCAAGAGTTACGATTAAAGGCCACCACCCACCAGCCTGTTTCTAATTTTGACATCACATGAATACTGATTTCTTTCTTTTTGAACGGTGTTGTTGATGGAATCAACTACGCCAGACAAGAGCTGTGTCACTGTGCTACTCTCCCAGCCCTGAACCATTCCTAAAAGAAACAACGACGGTACCAAAAGTCAAGCCAACTAAAGTCTTGTTTTTTAGTTTGGAAAATTGCCTCTCCTACTATTAGGGTTCAGAGTTAAAGCCAAGTTCTGTCACAAACACGATTTATCTCCGGCCCATCAGCGAACTTCATTTTTGTGGCTTAGGTTTCTTCAATGAAACCGGAAGGTTAGAGTATCGCCGTGGTCCTCTGGTATCTAGCCCAAGCCCAGGGCACACGCACGCGCCTCTTCCGCGTCGCCGCAGCGAATGCAGCTCAGTACTATTCCTTCGCGCGGACACCACAGGTGTCCACCACAGGACACCACAGGAAGAAGATCGAGGACTTCGCAATCCACGAGAGCACCTGCTCCCACGCGGGAATCCGCTACGGTTCCGCATAGAAGCGTCTAGCACCAAGGTTGGCAGAAGTCCCGCGAGGAGCAACCCGGCAGCGAGTCGTGACGTGGCCCAATCCGCAGCCGGCTCCGGCAGTTTCGTCCCAACCGGTACTCAAGCCCTGCTGCGACCTCGATGGGCGGGGCCGGAGAGGGACGGGTCTACTACGTGGACCAATGGGGACTCGCGCCGGGTCTCGGGGGTGGGGCCCGGTGCGCGGCGCAGGGCCGGGCAGTGGAGGCGCCAATGAGCGTGCGCCGCGTCCGGGGCCGGCTGGTGCGCGAGACGCCGCTGAGAGGTTGGTGGCCACTGTAACAGTTTGCGAAGGAAGGGGAGTTGTGAAGGGCCCGGGGTTGGGGTCGTGCTGCTGGCCGTGTGGGTACGTCCTCGCCGCGTTGATCTCGGAGCGAGGGGCGCAGGAGCTGAAGGCCAGAGGGAGCGGGGGTGAGGATGGAGCAGCCGTCGGGCCGCGGCTCCTAGGGGAGGCAGCGTGCTAGCTTCGGGGGCGGGCCGGTAGCGGGAGCGAGGGCCGCACGGACACCGGTCCCTTCGGCCCTGAAGTTCAAGCGCTGAGCTGCCTCCTCGCGCTCGGGGTGGGCCGGAATCCATTTCTGGGAGTAGGATCTTCCACCTTCGTCAGGTGAGGTTTAGGTGAACACTCACCCGGCTAATAACCTTAACCCGCACAACGTCAGCGTAGGCAGCGGGGCCCGGGAGTGGGATGGGCAAGGAGGGTGGGCTGGACAATGCTCAAGGGATGCGGAGAAGAGGACAGACTCTTTTATGCCTGCCATCCCCAACGTCATCACCTTCCAGTTCCTGTCCAGGCTCTGCCTGGCTTTCCTCGCCACCAGGGGAGCTCCAGGTGTGAGATAGTTGAGCCAATTTCGAGGGTCCTGGCCCGGCTCCAGGTGTCTGACAGATACAGTGCCGTGGTGTGCCAATTACTAGGCTGTATGTAGACGGAGCAAAGATCAGACCTTATTTGTCTAAATAAGTGGTGGAGGTCCCTTTTGCCCGGATGAGAGAGACTGGGGAGGATGTTTAAAATGATTGAAACTCTTCAGGAAGGAAGAGAAGGGGTTCGAGCTGCTGTGCTTTTAGCCAAAGGGCAACAGATAAGAATCTTTGAGCTTGTCTATTCTGGGATGTGGTTCTGTTTCCTTCTTCCTTCAGCATCCAGTTACAAGTGTTTTTCCTTCTCCATCAGGGTCACAATGGCAGCCACAGCAAGAAGGCAGAGGCCAAGGAGGCTACTCTGTTGGGCCTTGGTGGCTGTCCTCTTGGCAGATCTGTTGGCACTGAGCGGTATGTACCTGGCAAAGGTGTCAGAAAAGAGTAAATGGGGCCTGGTGAGATGGCTCAGCACTTAAGAGCACTGACTGCTCTTCCAGAGGTCCTGAGTGCAATTCCCAAAAAGAGTAAATGGAAGCATAGGAGGGCACAAGATGCCTACTCGAGTTTAGGGTTGCTGGATCTAGCCTTTTTTCTTTGTCTTTGCCATGGAAAGCAGGCTGCTTTCATTGATTTACCTTAGGAAGGCAGGAAGGTGAGGGAAGCAGAGAACTGACAGATAAACTTATTGCTGTCTTCCCTTCAGACACATTGGCCGTGATGTCTGTAGACCTGGGCAGTGAATCCATGAAGGTGGCCATTGTCAAGCCTGGAGTGCCCATGGAGATTGTATTGAACAAGTAAGAGTAGATCTGTGTCAGGAGTGTGTATATACTATATAGCGCCCACTCCGACTGTGGTGGCTGAGCCCCTGTATGAGATCTGGAGGCTTCTGGCTTCACAGTCTGCTGCAGGCAGCTAGGCTAATGCTACTTTTTCTTAGGGAATCTCGGAGGAAAACTCCAGTGACCGTGACCTTGAAAGAAAATGAAAGGTTTTTAGGTGATAGTGCAGCCGGCATGGTGAGTAACAGCCCTCGCCGGTTGGATCCCCCAGAGGCTACCCTCTTATCTGTCTGGATGAAATAGAGCTAAGATAGGTTTGGGCCTAAGAACCTGCCGGGCCTTCTCCTTTCAGGCCATCAAGAACCCAAAGGCTACGCTCCGTTATTTCCAGCACCTCCTTGGAAAACAGGCAGATAACCCTCATGTGGCCCTTTACCGGTCCCGTTTCCCAGAACATGAGCTCATTGTTGACCCACAGAGGCAGACTGTGCGCTTCCAGATCAGTCCGTGAGTGTCTAGAGGGGGAAGGTAGTCCCTTGTTAGCATAAGTTCATGATTATTGGGCTTGGTGTTTGCCCTCCCGTGCCTCACCTCCTCTTTCCCTCAGGCAGCTGCAGTTCTCTCCCGAGGAGGTTCTGGGCATGGTTCTGAACTACTCCCGTTCCTTGGCTGAAGATTTTGCAGGTGAGCCTCATGGTGGGGCTGGTGGCAGCGGGACATCCCCAAATGTATGGTGACTATCAAGCAGAGCGCCTTATTCCTTACCAAGAATTAGACCGTGCCTAAAGACAGGTTTGGCTGTCACAAGCTTGGGATATGCTCCTGGTGTCTAGTATGAAGAGGATAGGGAGGCCCAATAAGAGAATTAGTTACCTGGCTCAGAGTCAGTGGAAACCCCGGTCTGAGGTTTGGAGTTGGTGAGATCCTGATCTTTTTGTCCTCTGTAGAACAACCCATTAAGGATGCAGTAATCACCGTGCCAGCCTTTTTCAACCAGGCCGAGCGCCGAGCTGTGCTGCAGGCTGCTCGTATGGCTGGCCTCAAGGTGCTGCAACTCATCAATGACAACACCGCCACAGCCCTCAGCTATGGTGTCTTTCGCCGGAAAGATATCAATGCCACTGCACAGGTGAGCCGCGGAGGCCTCCTGGCAGCTAGATACACAAGACACTGCATCTGAGGATGGAGGATCTGTGACCCATTTTGCATCTTGTTTGCATGGCCATCCCTTGACAAATTGTGACCTTTCAGTACCCATTGGAGTTGGTTAGCTTTATGAAGGGTGACAGCTTATTTTCAGACAGACAAGTAGACAGGCATCCTACATATGATAAACTATCTCTTTGTTTTGTTTTGTTTTGTAGGGTGGGTGGGATGGGTGAGACAGGATTTCTCTGTGTGGCCTTGCTGTCTTGTAACTCACTGTGTAGTCCAGGCTGGCCTTGAACTCAGAGATCCACCTGCCTCTGCCTCTGCCTCCTGAGCACTGGAATTAAAGATGTGCACCACCACACCTAGCTTGGCTTCTGCACTAGGTTCCCCTGACAGTATCGTTGGTGTCTCCACAGAATGTCATGTTCTATGACATGGGCTCAGGCAGCACCGTGTGCACCATCGTGACCTACCAGACGGTGAAGACGAAGGAGGCTGGGATGCAACCACAGCTGCAGATCCAGGGTGTGGGGTAGGTTACTGAGACCTCAGGGACGGGCGTCTCCTGCATTTCAGGCGCCTTTTCTGATCCCTGAAGGGACACTTCCTGGATACAGCATGGGTTTCTGGAGGGGCTGCTCCCAAAGAAGACATGAAAGCAGGAGAGGCAGTTTGACTCCTGACACGTTATATCAGTGACATTGTCTTTCTTCCCCTCTTTCTGTTTTGTTTTGGTTTTGGTGTTTCAAGACAGGGTTTCTCTGTGTAGCCCTGGCTATCCTGAAACTCAATCTGTAGACCAGGCTGGCCCTTGAACTCACAGCTCCAGTTGCCTCCCTGCCTTCTGAGTGCTAGGATTAAAGTTGTACACTGCACCACCACCACCCTACTAATTCTTTGTTTTACTGAGGTTGGCTCTAGAGTCTCACACAACACCACACAAACATTCTGCTACTAAACTATGTGTCCCAGGAACGTACTGTGTTGTTCAGATTGGTTGGAGACTTATGGCAATCCTACCTCTTGTCACCTACAGAATTTAAAAAACAACAAAACCCTTCCTAAACAAGGCATTGGGGTATAATCCTAGCACTGGGGAAGTGGAGGCAGGAGGGTCAGAAATGCAAACTCATCTGTAGCTATATATGGAGTACTAGTGCTTTGTAGAATATGTGAGACCCTGTATGAAAAACAAACAAACAAACAAACAAAAACTTTCCAGCTCCTCACTGTTCAGCTAGGAGGTTCTTTCTCTCTTTTTTTTTTTTTTTGGTTTTCCAAGACAGGGTTTCTCTGTGTAGCCCTGGCTGTCCTGGAACTCACTTTGTAGACCAGGCTGGCCTCGAACTCAGAAATCCTCCTGCCTCTGCCTCCCAAGTGCTGGGATTAAAGGCGTGCACCACCACCGCCCGGCGGAGGTTCTCTTAAGATACAGACTGGTGTATGGACAGTAGCTCTACACTGGAATCCTGCCTAGTGTTCATGGACCCCAGACTCGCCAGTAAAGAGATATGTAAAACGCCAATATAACAGTTCTCCCTTCTCCAGTGTCTCCTCATACCTGTTTGATCCTGTTAGAACTGTGCCTGAGCTCTTTCACTGTTTTGTTTTTATTTTGGGGAGGCCTCTCTGCATAGTCCTGGCTGTCATGGAACACTGTATAGACCAGGCTGGCCTAGAATTCAAGAGATTCGCCTGCCTCTGCCCCAAATGCTGAGTGTAAAACAAGAACTGCATGCAGATGAAGCCCCCATGGGTGATTCCTCTTATTCTTTTTTTTTTTTTTAATAATTAATTATATGAGTACACTGTTGCTGTCTTCAGATACACCAAGAGAGGGCATCGGATCTCATTATAGATGGTTGTGAGCCACCATGTGGTTGCTGGGAATTGAACTCAGGACTTTGGAAGAGCAGTCAGTGCTCTTAACCACTGAGCCATCTCTCCAGCCCCAGCTCCTCTTATTCTTAAGGAATATATCTGTCATCCTTCAGAGCTTTGAATGTACTCTCCTACATGTCCTTCCTTGGGGTCTTTAGGAAAACTGTTCCTTCTTTCTAGAATGGGCTTCACTCTCTTCTCTGACTACTCTGAGTAGTTCGGACTTCCTGTGTGCGTTCCTGTAGCTTTTTCTGTTTTTCTTGTTCTGTTTTAAGACAAGAGTCTCACTGTGTAACCCTGACTGGCCTGGGAGTCTGTATGTAGAGCAGACTAGCCTCAAACTCAAAGATGCTGGGTGCGTCTTTTTTATGATGTGTTTGATTTTACGTTTAGGAAGTTAGTCTATTAGATTATAAATTCCTTGACTATAGAGCGCTGTCTCTCCCCTGCTCGTCTTGTCACTTACATTCGAATACTTGGTCCTCAGTAACCTGCTGAGTGACTAGGTAGACGAGCTGCCCTGCCCTGCTGTATATGCTGCTGGGAACTGCAGGCAGGCGCTTGTGACAGAGAGGGTCATCCATGTCCTTACCCTGTCCTTGTTCCTTTTCTCGAGCAGATTTGACCGCACCCTGGGTGGCTTGGAGATGGAGCTTCGGCTGCGAGAGCACCTGGCTAAGCTCTTCAATGAGCAGCGCAAGGGCCAGAAGGCCAAGGATGTTCGGGAGAACCCCCGCGCCATGGCCAAACTGCTTCGGGAAGCCAATCGGCTTAAAACCGTGCTGAGTGCCAATGCTGATCACATGGCACAGGTACCCATGTGGGACCTTCTGGAGAGCAGGCCTGTGGCTCCTCTCCATGGGGATGGAGGGCCTATAATTCCTTCCAAAGTCCTGTTCTGTTCTCTTGAATTCTATCTTCTTTTGCCCAGAGAACTGACCTGACCAGGACTTCTTATTCCTCTTCCCACAGATTGAGGGCTTGATGGATGATGTGGACTTCAAGGCAAAAGTAACTCGAGTGGAGTTCGAGGAGCTGTGTGCAGATTTGTTTGATCGAGTGCCTGGGCCTGTGCAGCAGGCCCTGCAGAGTGCCGAGATGAGCTTGGTGAGGGATGAGATGTGCCTACGGGAGAGCATAGCACACCCCCAGAGTGTCAGGGAAAGGACATTAACGCCTGCATCTCACCTTCCCTTCTGCAGGATCAAATTGAGCAAGTGATCCTGGTGGGCGGGGCGACTCGTGTTCCCAAAGTTCAAGAGGCGCTGCTGAAGGCTGTGGGCAAGTGAGTGTGGTGTGAGCTAGGCCTGGAGCTGTGGGTGGGCGGGCACCTGCATAACGGGGAGGAGAACGCACTCCCAGGTACGTAATGCTAGCGCCCTGTCTCCTAGGGAGGAGCTAGGAAAGAACATCAATGCAGATGAAGCAGCTGCCATGGGGGCTGTGTACCAGGCAGCCGCACTCAGCAAAGCCTTCAAAGTGAAGCCGTTTGTTGTGCGTGATGCTGTCCTTTACCCCATCCTGGTAAGCTTGACCTGGTGACACACTCCCTTCACTTCCTTCTCCAACAGATCTCTATTCACCTAACCTGTCCCTTTTTCTTTTTTTTTTTTTTTTTTTTTTGGTTTTTTTGAGGCAGGGTTTCTCTGTGTAGCCCTGGCTGTCCTGGAGCTCACTCTGTAGACCAGGCTGGCCTCGAACTCAGAAATCCACCTGCCTCTGCCTCCCAAGTGCTGGGATTAAAGGCGTGCGCCACCACCGCCCGGCTCCCTTTTTCTTTAGACTGAGAGATCCTATTCCCTCTTCTCTACTTAGAGAACTTTCCCTGGTTCTCCAGTGCACCTTCTCCTTGCCTGTTATGTAGGTGGAGTTCACAAGGGAGGTGGAGGAGGAGCCTGGGCTTCGAAGCCTGAAGCACAATAAGCGAGTGCTCTTCTCCCGAATGGGGCCCTACCCTCAGCGCAAAGTTATCACCTTTAACCGCTACAGCCATGATTTCAACTTTCACATCAACTACGGTGACCTGGGCTTCCTGGGGCCTGAGGATCTTCGGTGAGGGGCGGGGGCAGGATGACACCTCCAGGGTGTGGGAGGTATGCCTGCCAGATGACCTGAGGATGGGGAGGGGAATGTGGGACTTGAAGGGCTGAAGGTGGGTTAGGATTGTTGTGAACAGCCTGACTTAGAGAGAGGGTCCATCTTGCTGAGTCCTGGGTAGGGACCCTGACATCTCATGCCTGCAGGCCATGTGGTCTGGAGTTTGTGATGGGCCAGGTGCATCTCCTCAAACTCTTTTCTTTTCCTCCCAACCAGGGTATTTGGCTCCCAGAATCTGACCACAGTGAAACTAAAAGGTGTGGGAGAGAGCTTCAAGAAATATCCCGACTACGAGTCCAAAGGCATCAAGGCCCACTTTAATCTGGATGAGAGTGGGGTGCTCAGTTTAGACAGGGTGAGAACAAAAGGGAGCCCTTATCTGGGTAGGAGTGAACCCTGGACCCACCAGCCTTTTTCAGAGTGGATTCACAGGATAACCATAAAGCATTTTGGAAGCAGATCGAATGAATCTTGGCTTTAAACACAGTGCAGCAACGGGCTCTTTGTGACCAGCACATGCTAATGGTCACTGTAACTTGCTTAAAGGCAAATACAGATTTCAAAACATACGTGTGGGTATATGTCTGTGCACCATTTATATGCCTGGTGCCCATGGAGGCCGAAAGGATATTGGATCTCCTAGAATTGGACTTAAATGGATGTGGATGCTGGGAATTGGACCCAGTGCTAAACCATCTATCCAACCCCTTAAGATTTTTTTGAGTATGTGTGTATATAATGGGGATGGGATGCAAACATGCCACAGTGGATGTAGAGCCAGAAGAAACTAGTTGGTTTTCTTCTACCTTTGGTGAGAGTAAGCGTCTTTACCCACTGAGCCATCCTGCCAGCCCAGAGAAACCCTTTTCTTCTTTAATTCAATTTAAAATGTATGTGGGTGGTTTGCCTGCACATGTGTCTGTATAACATGTATGTCTGATGCCCCAGGAGGCCAGAAGAGGGAGTTGGATCCCCTGGCACTGCAGTTGGAGATGGCTGTGAGCCACCACGTCAGTGCAGAGCATCATGCTCGGGTCCTCTGGAAAAACAGGCCGTGCTTCTAAAGAGTAATTCTGAGCCAGGTGTGGTGGGACAGCACTCAGGAGGCAGAGGCAGCTCTCTCAGTTTGAGGCCAGCTTGGCCTACAAAAGTGACTCTAGGACAGCCAGGTCTCTGTTCTACTGAGAGAACCTGACTCCAAAAAAAAAAAAAAATTGCTTTTGAATTAGAATTTTCTGGCACACTGGGAAAATGGACTATTGTATTGCCAAGTGAAGGAGCAGGGCTCTAAGGAAAGCAGTGGGAGCCTGTCCTGAGAGGGCTGCCACTTAAAGGGGGATGGCCATCCCGGAGTCTCAGAACTGGAAGGTGAGAGAGTAGGTCCGCCCAGGTGCAAGTCATTTTGTAGTCCTAATGAATATGCATAAGCAGCACACTTAGGGAGCAACGTTGGTTATAATCCAGTTTTTTTTAAAAAACTGTTTCAAAATAGGTGGAGTCCGTCTTTGAGACCCTGGTGGAGGACAGCCCGGAGGAAGAATCTACTCTTACCAGTAAGATGAAGCTGGGCTCCCGTGTGCATGCAAGGGTGTGCAGGCACGAACGAGTAAACACACATGCCTGCTGGGGAGGTGATGGCGTTGTTCTGGGGTAGAAGTGGAGTTGCTGCTTGATTTCCCCCCTGAACCTCTCTGCTTCTTTCCTCCTAGAGCTTGGCAACACCATTTCCAGCCTGTTTGGAGGTGGGACCTCATCAGATGCCAAAGAGAATGGTACTGATGCTGTACAGGTAAGGACAGAAGCAGACCAGCAAGTGGCTGGGGCTGGGGGATGTAGACGGAAGCAGAGTGTGGCGGGGACGCCAGCTGACTGGACTTCAGTGACCTCAGTGGTCTCGTCTCTGACCTATGGCAGGCTGCCCTGCTCCTGCTTCATTAGATTGGAGCCACTACCAGAAGCTATGGCTTGTGCTTCTTATCACCACTTGCCCTCTCTTTGTTCTCCTGTGTCTCTGGAATCCCAGGCTTTATGCTGAGTAGTGTTCCCTTTACAAACAGGGCTGATGTGGTCAAGGTGAAGTGTGGGCATCGGCTCAGCTAATGTGTGTAACTTTGGGGGTTCCCGTAACTGTCTTCCAGGAGGAGGAGGAGAGCCCTGCTGAGGGGAGCAAGGAAGAGCCTGCAGAGCAGGGGGAGCTCAAGGGGGAAGCTGAGGCCTCGGCAGAGGCTACCTCTCAGCCTCCACCCTCTGAGCCTAAAGGGGATGCAGCCCGGGAGGGAGAGAAACCTGATGAAAAAGAAAATGGGGACAAGTCTGAGGCCCAGGTGAGCCGCCTGCAGAGGAAGAGGGTGGGGGCTGCTTCCTTCGCGCCTTGTAGAGGAGAAGACAGCTAATTTTTTCTTACATCACTGTCTACTCAGAAGCCCAGTGAGAAGGGGCAGGCAGGGCCTGAGGGTGCCGCTCCAGCTCCAGAGGAAGAAAAAAAGCAGAAAGCTGCCCGGAAGCAGAAAATGGTAGAGGAGATCGGTGTGGAGCTGGCTGTTTTGGACCTGCCAGACTTGCCAGAAGATGAGCTGGCCCGTTCTGTGCAGAAGTAAGTGGTGTCCCTTGTGGAAGGTGAGCTGGATGTGGAAAGGTGATCCTAGAATGGGCCCCCAGTTCCAGCCCCACCTCTCCCTGCCTTTTCATCCCACAGACTTGAGGACTTGACCCTGCGAGACCTAGAGAAGCAGGAGAGGGACAAAGCTGCCAACAGCTTGGAAGCTTTTATCTTTGAGACCCAGGTGAGAGGCAAGGGCAACGAGCACCCTGCCTCCCAGAACCTCTGCTTAGGGACATGTGGCTCTCTCTGATCCTTGCTCCAAAGACCACTGCGTGCATGGACTTGTGTCCTTTACAGGACAAGCTATACCAGCCTGAGTACCAGGAAGTGTCCACTGAGGAACAACGGGAGGAGATCTCTGGGAAGCTCAGCGCCACTTCTACCTGGCTGGAAGATGAGGGATTTGGAGCCACCACTGTGGTGAGGGACCTTCTGGGATGTGGCAGGCAGATGGGAGTGCTGCTCTGCCCCCAACCCCTCACCCCCACCCCCGCTTCTAGGGCCAGAGTGAGAAGAGCGAGCTGGGGTGTCAGGACATGAAGCAAGATGCAGGGCTGGGTCCGGGATGCTCCTGCTGCACTTCAACCCTCCTCTTCCTCCTCATGTCCATCAGATGTTGAAGGACAAGCTGGCCGAGCTGAGAAAGCTGTGCCAAGGGCTGTTCTTTCGGGTGGAAGAACGTAGGAAATGGCCAGAGCGGCTTTCAGCTCTGGATAATCTCCTCAACCACTCCAGCATTTTCCTCAAGTGAGCGTTTTCTGCCCCCTTTCTTCTTTGTGTAGTCCTGCTGAGACAATAATTCCCCTTTCTGCCAACTTCTGTTCTGCTCTAGGCTGATCTTTTCCTTTTTGGCTTCTAGGGGTGCCCGGCTCATCCCAGAGATGGATCAGATCTTCACTGAAGTGGAGATGACAACGTTAGAGAAAGTCATCAATGACACCTGGGTAATTTCTTGTAAGATGTAAGATGTACTGGATGCTTTAGCTGACGCCCTGGGGTGACGAGAGTGTTCTGAGTCTTCCCTGGTTTCATCCCCAGGCCTGGAAGAATGCAACTTTGGCGGAGCAGGCCAGGCTTCCTGCCACAGAGAAGCCTGTGCTGCTTTCAAAAGACATTGAGGCCAAAATGATGGCCCTGGACCGTGAGGTACAGTATCTACTCAATAAGGCCAAGTTTACCAAACCCCGGCCAAGGCCCAAGGACAAGAATGGCACCCGGACAGAACCTCCCCTCAATGCCAGTGCTGGTGACCAAGAGGAAAAGGTCATTCCACCTGCAGGTGAGGAGAGATGATGCTTGGCTCCAGTTCCTACAAGCAATCAGAACGTCACCTACCTTTCCCTCCTAGGACTGCATCTAACTTTTGGTTTCCCTCCAGGCCAGACTGAAGAGGCGAAGCCCATTTTAGAACCTGACAAAGAAAAGACTGGTGAGTTGGAGACCTGGGGAATGGGACAGTTCATTTGTCTGGGGCAGGCAAACTGGCAAGCATGGCCTATTTCAGGTTGGTGAATGTGGGGGCCTTTAGTTTTTAGAAGCATTGCTTTTTCTTTGGGAAAAAAACAAGGGCAAAGACAGGCTGGGGAGATGGCTCAGTGGTAAGTACTTGATTGCACAGTGTGAGGATCAGAGTTCAGATCCCCAGAACCCACGTAAATGTCATGAAGCCATACTGCCCGCTTACTGTCCCAGCATGTGAAGAGACAAGGTGTCCACTGCAGGTTGGTTAGCTTATCTAGAGGAATTACAAACTCCAGATTCAAGTGAGGGACCCTCCCTGAATATATAAGGCAGTAAGCAATGAGGGAGAGGTCCTGTTCAACCTCTGGCTTCCACATGTCTGGGCAAAACATACACACTTTTTTGTTTGTTTGTTTTTGGAGATAGAGTTTATCTGTGTTTAACCCTGGTTGACCTGGAACTTGGTAGTCCAGGCTGGCCTTGAACTCAAGAGATTCACCTGACTCCGCCTCTCTCAGTGCTGGTGTTAAAGGCATATACTACCACACCTGGCTTATATATTCCTTTTTTTTTTTCTATCGACAGTGTTTCTTTGTATAGTCCTAGACCAGAAAAATGTAAAAATTTGTAGGTGAAAGGGCTGGAGAAGTGACTCAATACTTAAGAGTTCTGGGTCCTCTTCAGTGAACTCGGTTTCTATTTTCAGCTTGTACCTAATGGCTCACAACTGTCTATAACTCCAGTTCCAGAAGACCTGATTCCCTGTCCTGGCTTCCAAGGCACATATATACTGCACAGGCATACATGCAAGCACAACAGCCATAAACATTAAATAAAAATTAAAGAAAAAATGGAGAGACCCCAGATGTGGCTCACACATCTGTGTATTTGCCAACTGGATTTGTAGCATCTCACTTGTTTGGTGACTGGCCTTTTCCTTCTAAAATGCAGGTACAGAACCAGCACATTCTGAGCCTCTGGAATTAGGAGGTCCTGGAGCTGGTAAGAGTGAAACCTGGGGCATTGGGCAGCTTGTTAGGGTTGGAGGGAAAGAACAGGCTGTTGAGCCTTACACTGCGATTCTTCCTCCCCTCCCCCTCCAACAGAATCTGAGCAGGAAGAACAGACAGCAGGACAGAAGCGGCCTTTGAAGAATGATGAACTATAACCCCAGCTCCTGCCTCCCGACTTGCCTCCAGCTCCTTCTCCTACCACCTCTATTTATTATACATCAGGGTTGGAGAGGGGGTTGGTGCCCTTGGGCTCAAATTCCTTCTCTCAGCTGGGACAGGAGGTGGCTGCTCAGTCCTGGAGTAGCTTCCTGGGTGAAGCCGGCTCTAGCTCTGTCCCCACCCTCTGGTCTCCTACTCTCTGGCCCAGTGTTTGGGAAAAATCACTATTATGTCTTAATTCTTTGCCTGTGGGTAAGTGAGAGAACGACTGCCAGTGGTTGTTGGAGACCTGGTAGTGGGAAGGATGTCGTGCGTCACTGGAGAGTGGCCAGTCTTCTCAGCATCCCTTCATCTTTTCCTCTTCCACAAAATCAGTGTCCTGTTTGGGCCATTGTCTACAGAGCCTCAGTCCCACTTGGTTTCTGAGTGCCTCTTTTCTCTTCTGTGTCTTCTCTTCCCTTGCCCTTCCTCCTTGGCTCTTCTGTTCTTTCCTTCCCTGTGCAGATTGGGCTATGGTCTTGTTGCCCAAAGCCTTTCATCTGGACTGTCTGTAGAGAAAATATGGCTCATGCGACCCCTAGTGGCTGGAGCAGGCAGGGAGCAGGCAAGAAGGGAAAACCCTGGAGCCCTGGTATGGGTTGTTGGGCCCAGGACAGTACAAGTCTGGAGAGCTTGGCAGGGATGCAAGGATACTGCAGGCAC
This sequence comes from Tokudaia tokunoshimensis, assembly GCA_036184795.1. NCBI lineage: Eukaryota > Metazoa > Chordata > Mammalia > Rodentia > Muridae > Tokudaia > Tokudaia tokunoshimensis. Next base: position 45,554,759 of record BTHU01000008.1, read on the forward strand.
TCGCCATCCTTGTCATCCCAGTTCCTGTGATACCTACCCCTTCATGCTCTTTCCCTCTTCCCCCTGGGCTGACCAAAAATGTGCTATCTACTGTGAGCCCCTTTCCCAAGACCCTGGGGGACAGAGAGAACTTGGAGTGAATGTAAAAATACCACCTCAATCTTGGGCAAGCTTTGTGGGTAAAGAGGGGTCAGGGTTCAACTTGACAGTGTACTTAGCTAGGAAGGAGAGCCCCTTGCCCACTGTAACCATGGCTAGAGTGCCTGTCCTCCAGTATTGCACCTGTAGCAGGAGCTAGGGCCACCCCAGTCAGGGGCAAAGCAAACCTGATGTCAGTCGTTTTGCCTTTTCTACCCGGCACTTCCTACCCCACCCTGCCTTTGTTTTTTTTTTTTTTTTTTTTTTTTGCCACATTGGCAGAGGGACCTAAAGGTCCTACACAGTTCCCGCCTGTGTGTTTGAGTTCTTATGTTAGCAGTTCAGGCTGGTTGGACAGGTTTGAATCAAATTGTACTTTGTTCCATTGTTAATTGAGAAACTGTTTCAATAAAATATTCTTTTCTATAGGTTGTATGTATTTTGCTTCTTCCCTCCCTTTTTTGTTTGTTGTGTGTTTTCAAACAGGTAATATATAGGTCAGGCTGACTGAGATTGGCCTTGACCTCCTGACCTCCTGCCTCCACCTGTCCAATGCTGAAATTATAACTTGAGAAACCAAGTGTAATTTTTTTCTTTTTTTTTTTTTTAGAGATTGATTTATATAAGCACACTTTAGCTGTCTTCAGACACCAGAAGAGGGTATCAGATCCCATTACAGATGGTTGTGAGCCATCGCTCAAGTCCCCAAGTGCAGTTTTTTTATTTGAAGTTTTGGTTATATTGAAAAAGTAATTGTTTCCTGTAACAATCATATTTAATGTGATAAGATAGTTCAAAATTCCTATGAGAAAATGGCTTTTAAATGAATCTTCCTGAGAAGCCCACAGCCAGACCTTGGTGCACAGTGATCTTAATGTCCGTGTGTATCTCTTACTGCCTTATCTCAAATCTGTACCGAAACATTACCAGACCTTTGATCCAGCACTCTGCAGGCAGAGGCAAGGGACCTCCTGGAGTTTAAGCCTAGCTTGGCCACATAGCAAGTTCTAAGCCATCCCAAGGCATACCATGAGACCCTGTCTCAGAATACAAAAGAGCTGGGAGGTGGCTACACAGGCCTTGAAGCCCAGCACTCAGGAAGCAGAGGCAGGTGGATCTTCAAGGCCAGCCTGGTCTACAAAGGGAGTCTAGAACATCCAGGACTCATTACACCGTAAAACATTGTATAAAAATAGCTGGAGAGACTGGACAAAGGCACCTGTGATTGACAGTTCACATCTGTGAAGGGGAATTACTTACTCATTGGTGACTGACAACCAATGAAACTGGGGTGGATTGTCATTTTGTAATTGGTAGGTTCCAATATTGTGGAAAGACACAAGCATGTATAGGTTTCTAATGGCACACTGGCTTATGTGTGTGCTTAGTGTGATTATGGTCGTGTGGTCATATGGGAGAATGTTTTTACAGCAATACTACCCAAAATTGAAATTGAAGTTTAATGATTCAACAACAAGCTTTGATATGGCTTGACAATGGGCATATTATGTATATGTATCCAGGGAAATTAGGTAAACTTTACCTAATGTTTGTCCAGAGCTCGATTATTCTTGAAACCTTGGGGTAGGTTTGAAACTTCCCCAAATAAATAATAAATCGGTTAATCTGAGTAGTAATTACAGAGCTGATACTCTGGTGTGGAGTTTATTTTTTGAAATTTGTCTTAACACATGAGAGAAGTTTAACATATAAGAGAACTTTATTTTTTTGAGATTTATCTTAACATAGAATGCCAGATTAAAAAAAAACCATGTACACATACACATATGTATGCATGATCTCTGTATACCACCTGTTCACACAGGTGCCTTTGGAAGCTGGAAAGGGTCCTGGATCCCCTGGAGTTGGAGTTACAGGTGATTGTAAGCTACCCAGCCTGGGTACAGTGATCCAACCAAACTCAGGTCCTCTGAAGAAAGTACTGCTAGAGAGTACCCTTTTAAGAGCACTGACTTCTCTTTCAGAGGTCCTGAGTTCAATTCCCAGCAACCACATGGTGGCTCACAACCATTCATAATGGGATCTGATGCTCTCTTCTGGTGTGTCTGAAGACAGCTACAATGTACTCATATACATACATATATAAGCAGGGCAGTGGTGGTACACACCTTTAATCCCAGCACTTGGGAAGCAGAGGCAGGCCAATTTCTGAGTTCCACGTCAGCCTGGTCTACAGAGTGAGTTCCAGGACAGCCAGGGATACACAGAGAAACCCTGTCTCGAAAAACCAATAAATAAGTAAATAAACAGATAGAGATAGATAGATAGATAGATAGATAGATAGATAGATAGATAGATAGATAAGTCCTTTTTTTTAAAAAAAGGACCCTTAACCACTGAGCCATCCTCCCAACACCAATGAACAAGTTCTTTTAGTTCTATGTGTATGTATGGGTGTGTACTCATGTGTGCCTGCACACATGAGTTATAGGTGGTTGTAAATCATCCCATGGCAGTGCTAGAAACCAGACTCCAGTACTCTGCAAGAGCAATATGTGCTCTTTTTTGCTGAACCTTCTCTGTTTTTTAAATGCTGAGTTTACAAGTGATTACAAAGAATCTCCTAAGATTCTTTGTTCCAACTTAATCTCTCTCCCCTTCCCTCCCTTCTCCTCTTCCTCCTCCTCCTCCTCCCTACCCCCGTCACACACACACACACACACACACACACACACACACACACACACACACAGAGGCTTATGTATCAAATTTAGAACCTTAGACATTCAAAACAAGTGCTCTAACATTGAGTTACCTCCCTAAACCCAGAGCCCAGGCTGGCCTCAAACTCAGATCCCCCTGCCTCTGCCTCCCAAGTGGTGGGATTAAAGGCATGCACCACCACACCTGACTCCCCTGGAGTTTTCTTTTGAAGAAACTCAGTCCTTGGTTCTGTCATCTACCTAAGGACACGACACGAGCCTGGTACAAACCAGGCTTCCGTTTAGTAGGTACTTAAGAAGTACAGGACCGAAGGAATCCTAGTTTATCTCCCTTTGCCCCTGGCTCTCAGTATTCTAAAAGACCTTTACTCTCCAATCTGTGTATATATATATATGTATGTATATATTCGGCCATTTTCCTGCTATGATAAAAGAAAATTCTAAGTCAACTACAAAGGCAGAAAGCAAAAGAAGAAATGGTAGTGGGTTTTTGCTGCATTAGTCAAGAGTCTCACTATATGTATAGGGCTGGCCTGTAACTCACTATGTAGATGAGGCTGGCCTTGAATTTACAGAGATCTTCCTGTTTCTGACTTCAAAGTCAAATAGGGATGAAAAGTTTTGGCAGGGATGCTTGTTTTTGTTGTGTTTCATGTAACTCAAGCTGGCCTCAAACTTGCTATTGAGTTAAGGATGACCTTGAACTTCTCATCCTCCATGGAAACTGCAAGAATTTCCTGAAGACTGTGCACCCATCACATACTCACTCTGTATATGTCAAACCTCATACCCAACAGTGAATTCAGAATTGAAAAGAGGATTTATTTTTGTACTTCACTAACCTGCCTTTCTGCATCAGTTGAGCAAACACACTGTTATCATCATTTTTAAAAAATTGATGTATGTTTTTTCCTTGACAGGGTCTTGCCTGTCATGATTATTCATTCTCATCTTGAACTGGCTCTGTAGCTCAGGAAGGCATTGAATTTGTGAACTCCCTGCCTCATCCTTCTGAGGAGCAGAACCCAGACTGCGGTTCTAGGCCACTTGGTCAAGGTCAGGTTTAACTTTTCTGATCTCGCAGAAATCATCTGTGGAGCCTTCAAAGGATCAGGTATTGGCCCTGACAGTGAACAGTTGCCTAAGACCACTGTTAGACTATGGTGGGTCCAAGTCAGGCTATAAGCATGTCTGTAATCCTAGGCACTTGGAGGCAGAGGCAGGAGGATCACCCTTCTAGTTCCAAGCTATAACTTTGTCTCCATAAAGTAGTGACTCAAGGATTGGAACGTGGGGTTGGAGCCGAATATGGTCACATGTGTCTTTAATCCCAACACTCTGGAGGCGAGAGGCCAAGGCAGTTGAATCTGAGTTCAAGGCCAGCCTGGTCTACAAAGTGAGTTCCAGAACAGAGAACCACACAGAGAAACCCTGTCTCAAACAAACAAACAAACAAACAAAACCCTCGCCTGGCAGTAGTGGCACACACCTTTAATCCCAGCACTCGGGAGGCAGAGGCAGGCAGATTTCTGAGTTCAAGGTCAGCCTGGTCTACAGAGTGAGTTCCAGGACAGCCAGGGCTACACAGGGAAACTCTGTCTTAAAAAACAAAACAACAATCCCTGTTCCCCCAAAAAAGGTGAGGTTGGGGGGGGGGTGGCTAAGTTGGTAAAGTGCTTGAGCAGACCTACATTTCAGCCCTAGCACCCATGTGAAAAAATTGACCAGAGGTGTGTTGCCTAGCCTAACCAATGAGAGACCGGTCTCAAAGGAAGTAGTATCCTAGGCTGTCCTCTGGCTCCACACCCACGGTAACACACACACACACACACACACACACACACACGATACATACACACATAACCATTAAAAAGATTTTAAAGGAACTCGAGGTTTCGTCGGACTTCTGTCTTTTAAATGCTGAGACTATATGGTTTTGTCTCTGTTCCGACTAATCTGATCACGAATTAAAACTCCAAATTGTGCTGAATTTATTTCCCAGAGAAAACACCATGCCTCTACAAGAAGGGAATATTTCTTTAGTTTTCTGAACCTGCGCCCTAACAGGAGGCACTCTATAGACACTGGTCGACAAAACGTAATGGGTCATGTGGTGCTCAGCCTATAAGCGGCACTGTCCTTACACTGGAAGCTGCTTGACAGACAGGATGACGTCTCCATCCCAGGGTGGACAGTAGTCCGCCCAACTCTGCGTGCGCACCAGCCTTACTCGAGTCCCGCCCCATCCCACTAGGGGTTACCGCCTCCGTCCGGGTAGGGGTGGCATGCGAGGGAGAGGCGTCAGTGAGGGCGGGACTAGAGGATAAGTCTGGGGCCTTGGAGCTCCCCAGACTTCCGACTACGTCGGAGGCTGTCCCGGTGACTGCCCTTCCGGGATGGCGACAGTTCTACTACCCAGGGTCAGTGGTCTTGTAGATCCCGAGCCCTCGTGGCTGCACTGCACAATCTCCGCTGCTCTTTCGCTCTTATCCCCAGGATCCGCAGTTCCCAGCCTGGAGTCGGGTGTCCCGGGTGGCTTGAGGACACGGGGTGCTTGGCAGGTGCCGAGCGGCGCCGTCTGCCCATCCTGACTGGCAGAGCCTAGGCTGCCAGAGCGAGGGTCCTCCCAAGGCTACGTGCGGCTCCCTCTCGCCTGCGCCTTCTGCTCCAGCGGCTGCGCAGCGGAGCAGAAAGCTGCGGTGGCGGGCTTCGGGGCCACAACCCTGCAGTACGGACGCCCTACTGATGTCGCAGGGTAATAGGGACCCAGAGGCAGTTCCAAGGGGCTCTCGCCCAGACCTAAGCCCTTAGCGCGCCTTCTGCGTGTCTCTGCGGGGTGAACTGAGGGGCTTGTCCCCGTTTAATTTTGCAACTACTGTAGTTAGCTAGCTCCTTATTTACTGTTGTTCTTTGAACATTTCAGTGACCGAGGCCAGCCTCAGGGGGAAAAGGGAAACGGGAGATTCCAGGAATAAACAATAGACTTTAAGGGACTTTTACTATGGTGCCTTATTGTGTTTTATTATTTATTTACTAGGCCTAATTTATATATTTAAGTTTTATCACTGTGTATAAAAGGAAAGTGTATGCGCTGTCCACTACCACCATGAGGGGGTCATGGGATATATCCCCCGATGAAGGGGGATACCTATTAGGAAAATGTATTCCATTGTGTGCTAAGCATTTCGTGCAGTAAGCTCTAGAAGGCTCAGAAGTGGGTACGGGGTTGTTTTTAAGGTATGTGACTGATTGAATGAGCTTGGGGGTAGAAACTAATCTAGTGCCCTTCACGAGGCCTGGCAGCCTGGCACGGTCAATGAACCTGAGAGCATGAGAAAATTCATTGACTAAGGGAGTAGGGCTATACTGAGAGCTCAGCTCTGCTCATCCTACCCCAGCCTCCCCTGGGCTCTGCAGACAAAAGTAATTAGGCTGAGCCTTTAATCACAGCTGGTGTCACAGGCAGGAGGACTTGGAAAAGGAGGGAAAGGCAAGCAATCATGGGGACCCTCTCCTCCCCCATTTTTGGCTCTCAGTAATCTACTGTTTTCTTGTCTCCCTCAGGACACTGGGTTCCCTGGTTGCTGCCCCAGGCTTAATGATTGTCCAGAAGGCGGCTATAAAGAGCCTGGGTGGAGGAGAGAGTGCAGAAAAACACAGCTCAGCAGATCCAGACACTAAAGAGAGCTAGCTGAGCAGGAGCAGTCAAGAGTCTGGTCAGAAGCACTGCGAGCCGGCCAGCAGGCCCAGCTTCTCCCACCATGGCAGCCCAAGGCTACGGCTATTACCGCACTGTCATATTCGCAGCCATGTTTGGAGGCTACAGCCTGTACTACTTCAACCGCAAAACCTTCTCCTTTGTCATGCCCTCCTTGGTGGATGAGATCACTCTGGACAAGGACGATTTGGGTAAGTCTTGGAAGGGTAGGGTGGAGGGCTGTGGGATAGATACACTATTTGGAGTATGGTTTGTCCAAGCATGAGGGGTTTCAAGCATGTATCTGGTGCAGAGGCTGAGTTCTATGTGCATGGGTGTGGGTGGAGGACTGAGGCCAGTGCTTATCTGGTATATATGCCTGGGGCCCACACGTGCCCAGGAGGCGCTACTGGGAGGGGGCAGCAAGGTTTTCATGCCTGTGCGTGCAGGCCGCACCTGCAGGTCACAGTGAACACTGGGAAAGTAGCACCATGTGTCCTGCCGTGCTACCGACCAGGAGGGATAAGGTTTTTGACTCTACTCTAGAGCCCTTCACATTCACACGTGTTTGGGCAGCAGAACTGCTTGAGGGCTTCGGTGGGCATTCGGAGTGAAGTGGGAACTGCAAATTCCAGGGGGAAGGATAGAAATCCAAGAGGATGGGAAGTCCTGAGTCAGCCTGGGCCTATGGACACACGCCTCAGCAGGCAGGAGAGTGTCAAATCTGCAGCACGGGTTCTCCTGGTAATCCGGGAAGGAACCTGTTTCACCCTGCTGAGCACCTGTACACACCTGACCCCTTACCTTCCTCCACCCCTCCTGTGCCTCTGCCCTGTCCCTAACCCCTCAGGTGTCCTGCTCCCTGCTCCCCTTCGCTGCAGGGCTCATCACAAGCAGCCAGTCGGCAGCCTACGCCATCAGCAAGTTTGTGAGTGGGGTGCTGTCAGATCAGATGAGCGCCCGCTGGCTCTTCTCCTCTGGGCTGCTCCTGGTTGGTCTGGTCAACGTGGTCTTCTCGTGGAGCTCCACAGTGCCAGTCTTTGCTGCTCTCTGGTTTCTTAACGGTCTGGCACAGGGGCTAGGCTGGCCCCCCTGCGGGAAGATCCTGAGGAAGGTGAGTGCATCCCACAGGCCTGCCTCAAGGGGTGGAGGGCACCCAGTGAGCACTCGGGAGCACCTCTTCTTACACAACCCTTCCTCCCCTAGCCCACAGCAGGTTCCTTAGGAGTTTCCTGCCAGTTCCTTCTGCTGTCAGGATATTTTAGGAGCCTGAGGGTGGTGGGATCGGGTGGCAGATGAGGGACTTGGCTCCGCCAAGTAGAAGCACTCTTTCCCTCATCCCTGTAATGTGAGTCCCTAGGTCTGCCACACTGGCTGCTCCCTTTATGTGGCCTCTAGGCCAGGCACCTATTCTGTTTCCCTCGGCCTCACAGTGGTCTGAGCCATCCCAGTTTGGCACTTGGTGGGCTGTGTTGTCAACCAGCATGAACCTGGCTGGAAGTTTGGGCCCTATCTTGGCAACGATCCTTGCCCAGAGCTACAGCTGGCGCAGCACGCTGGCCCTGTCTGGGGCACTGTGTGTAGTCGTCTCCTTCTTCTGTCTGCTGCTCATCCACAACGAACCTGCTGATGTTGGACTCCGAAATCTGGACCCTGCCCCCTCCAAGGGCAAAAAGGGTAAGCCTCTACCAAGCGGACTCCTGGAGCACCCTCATCACCCTCATTCCCCTGGCTCCGCACGATTTTGTTAGGACTAGCCTTTGCCTTGCCTGTGCTTGCCAATGGAGGTAGGCGAAGGAATGGCAATGGAGATTGGGTGGGGGGAAGTAAAAATTCTATCCTGAAAGTCAGAGCCAGCACATCCTGGGCCTTCTCTGACAGCACAGACCTCTCTATTCTGGGTTTGGGTGCCTTCTTCCACCTGCGCCATCCTCTCCTTCATTGCAGCGAGGTAGGGGAAGGGAAGCAGGGCTTTGAGGCGATGCCCCACATCAATCCTGGTTGCTCTCACAGCCTGTCCTGGCAGCTGGTTGAAGGGTGGTGGTGCAGGGGGGCAGGCTAGCAGGAGCAGAGCCCGAATCCCAGCTGGCCTCTCCCCACCCCTAGGCTCATCCAAGGAGGACAGCACCCTACAGGATCTGCTGCTGTCCCCCTATCTCTGGGTGCTGTCCACTGGCTACCTCGTGGTCTTTGGAGTAAAGACTTGCTGTACAGACTGGGGCCAGTTCTTCCTTATCCAGGAGAGAGGACAGTCTGCCCTTGTGGGTAAGATGAGTGTTTGGACAGAGAAGGGCCAGTGCAGGAGATGGGATCCCCGCCCTTTCTCCACTTCCTCCTTAAGGCATCCTTGGAGGTGGGTCTCTACCTTGGGATAACCTCAATGGGAAAATACCTTTCCACTCTTTTCCCTTCTCCCTACCCACAATTCCCCATGCAGGTAGTTCCTACATCAGTGCCCTAGAGGTTGGAGGCCTTGTAGGCAGCATTGCAGCTGGCTACCTGTCAGACAGAGCCATGGCAAAGGTGAGTGGGCAGGAGGAACTGGGGAGAAAGGCCCTTTGAGGCTTCCTTGCATGGCTGGGCTGAGCTAGGAATCCTGGCATATGAGCTAGTTGGCACAGAAGGTAGACGTTGGGTGGGATGGGAATGATTCCAGGTTTCTCTTTACCTGCCTATAAAGCCAGTGAGAAAGAGACCCAGGATCTCTCTCTCTAGTCAGTAGGCTTCTCTGCCCCAAGAAAACTAGGGGTGGCAGTGGACTAGGTCCAGCTCCCTAGCACGTGTCCCATGCCTGCCCCAAGGTGGAGGAAGGGATGTTGTGGAATTTGGCCTCAGAACACGGAGCAGCCTCCAGGGCCTCCCAGAGCTGCCTGGGGCCAAGAACTGTGACAGATTGCCAAAGACCTGTCAGCAATAGGCCTGCCGTGTCAGAGTCCAGGGGTCGGGGTGTTTCGCCCTGCTTGGAGGGCCTGATATGGCTGGTACTGTATCCACAGGCAGGGCTGTCTGTGTATGGGAGCCCTCGCCACGGCCTGTTGCTGCTCATGATGGCTGGCATGGCGGCATCCATGTTCCTCTTCCGGGTAACGGTGACCAGTGACTCACCCAAGGTAAACAGAGCCTGGCTGGCTGCAAGGTATAAGGAGAGAAGAAAGACATTCCCCTCTGGGACAGCTCCTTCTCCCTTTGCAGTTTTGGTTGTACCTTATTTTCTCTCTTTGGTACTTTGTGTCTCGCCTCCACTCTGGGCCTGGTTTTCTTCTCTTTCCTCTGCTCTCTAGGATGCTTTCTGGACTCCTGTTCTCCATCCTCTGGCTGAGCTCACGGGCTTTACGGAGCACGAGGTGCCTTAAAGATATCTCTGGTTTTCCTCCTGGTCTGTCTCACTTTTGTTTCACCCATCTTGCCCCTAATCATCCGAGCTTGCACAAAGTCTGAAACAGCCAGCATCCAACTCTGAGGGATGACTCTGTCTCCCGTCCCTTTTCACCTAGGCCTTTGGGGCTGGCTCATTCACTGTGGAGTGAGGATGGCTCCCGACTAGATGCCTTGTCTAGTTTGTTCCTGAGGGCTAGGCATTCTTTCCTCAATAGGCGCTTGTGGGCACTCTCTAGTTCTCAATGCCACCTCTCGTTCCTCTTGCAGATCTGGATCCTGGTGTTGGGAGCCGTGTTTGGTTTCTCTTCTTATGGTCCCATTGCCTTGTTTGGAGTCATAGCCAATGAGAGTGCACCTCCTAACTTGTGTGGAACCTCTCATGCTATTGTGGGGCTCATGGCCAATGGTAAGTCCTTCACTGCCTTGCTTGGGCCTATTAGGGGCAGACTGCCTACCTCTTACTCCTCACATGTGGCTCAGCTTCTCCTTCTCTCCAACAGTGGGTGGATTTCTGGCTGGGTTACCCTTCAGCACCATTGCCAAGCACTATAGCTGGAGCACAGCCTTCTGGGTGGCAGAAGTGATTTGTATAGCCAGCACAGTTGTCTTCTTCTTGCTTCGAAATATCCGCACCAAGATGGGCCGAGTATCCAAGAAGGCAGAGTGAACAGAGTACTCACAATGGAGCATCCCCAACTGCAGCCTCACTGGCAGGACACAGAGGGAGGCTGGCTGCTCTGGCTAGCATAGAACCTTTGCATTTCTGTGTCTCCACTGTCTCTCTGGACCTCCATGGTGCTGCACATTACCAGTGGCTAATGAGGTCCCAACTCCCCATCCTATGCTCTATTTAAATGATGATGTTTGGTTTTAGACCCCATCAGCAGACAGACAACTCTTGAATTCAGGGGCGTCTTCCTCTCCGTGGTTCTGATCTCCTAGCGAGGTGAACCTACCTCTGCAGCTGCAGAATATTAATGGCCTGTGGTTTCTGTTAGACCCCAAGGCTTCTTGTCAGGGGGCGAAGTTGTTGCCAATACCTCAGTCCCTAAGGGTGGAGAGGAGGCCACCACTCTCATCAATACCCTGTGACAAAAGGGAGGAATATAGAGGGCAAACCGACTTGTATAGATTAATAAAACTAGATTTGATACTAAGCAGTCAGTGGCTCATCCTTTCAAAGGGAGACATAAACTAGACGAAGCTTTTCTTCAGGAAGTATTCTCCCCAGTATCTGTTCTTCCCACCCCCAAGAGGAAAGACTTTTCTCTGGAGTAAGACAGCAGAAGTATAAATGGAACCTTTTAAGTACAAGTTCAGCATTCAGCTAATGCTGCAGGTAGATTAAATGACTTTAAGGAAGGGGGCTCTGAAAGCATGGGTCCAAACTTAGGCTAGCAGTAATTGACTCGAGAACTTTGAAGCACAAGTATTTTATAATTTGCTAAATTCTGTAAGGGAATATAATAGAATGTATACCGTGGGGTCAGAGTGCATATTGAGATAAAATTTAGCTTGATTTCAAGTGAAAGTAAGTGCTCCATCATCCACCACGACCACCTCAGGCTCTTAGAAAATCAGCAGCTCTGGGACGGCCTCTAAGGCTCAAGAGTCAAACTATTCTGCTTGTTTGTTTAATGAACATCATTTGTCTTGTTTTCTTTTTTTTTGGTTTTTCGAGACAGGGTTTCTCTGTATAGCCCTGGCTGTCCTGGAACTCGCTCTGTAGACCAGGCTGGCCTCGAACTCAGAAATCCGCCTGCCTCTGCCTCCCAAGTGCTGGGATTAAAGGCGTGCGCCACCACCGCCCGGCTGTCTTGTTTTCTACTAGAAGACAGTACTTTACATTCATAGAATGCCCTTACCAGTTCTGCCTTCCCCTCCCCTGCCTTTCTCCCAAATGATCAGTTAGGACAGAAAACACTAGAACAAAAGAATGTTTATTACAGCATTGCTAAGCTAGCTTCCTCCATAAATAAATCTGTACAGAGTAGGGCATAGGACTATGATATATACAGAGGGGCAGAGAACACAGCATTCGAGCACAGGATCTGTCCCCATCACCAGGCTCAGTGTCCGACCATTTTCAAGTATATTAGCAAGGCTGCTGCAGTAGGACCCTCACTGAGTAGAAACAGCAAAGCCCTCCGGAGCACGTCTCAGAATTTAGGGGGTCCATTCCAGGTTCATCCTATGACCCAGGTCCAAAAGTGCCAGCCTTCTCTGCCACCTCTAGAGCTAGCTTCAGGTTTTGGTCAAACAGTTCACATCTAGGTCAGACCCAGAAGACAAGAAATTGTGAGGTATGAGACGTCCACCGCACAGGGTAGAGGCAGAACTGGTGGAAACGATTTGGAGGACATGAAGCCTAAGGGACCCTGTGTTCTCAAGATACACAGAGCTGGTCACTATTGTCTTTACCAAAAAGCAATACTGGGTCATACTTTAAATGACTTGGGAGACAACACAAAGCTTTGGCAGTATCTGGGAAATGGGGCTACCTACCTGATAGGCATTTCCAAGGAGTAGAATGGATTCTTGAGGGCAAAGTCTGAGTAAATTTCATAAATTTTTCGGAGAAGAGAATCTATTCCAGCTTGCCTAGGATCTGCCAGGACCACAAACTTGATCCCTGGAGAAAAGCCAGGAATGGTTACCCAAGGATAGAGAATGCATCAATACCATTCTGTATTTTTGCAGCCCTTTCAATTTTATAAACTACTATCATAAACCCATTTATATTTTGTCCTTACTGCCACATAAAGCAGCTAACAAAGGTGGCTAGAGATGGGGTGACCTCACTCTCACTAGGTGACTGAGTGACCAGACTCAAGATCAGATGCCATTTTCAGACTTGCAGTCCCTCAGCAGAAATAGCATAACAGAAGCCAAACTCTGGCAGTTCAGTTATCCACACCAAGGAGTGAAGCAACCTAAGTAGGATCCAAGGGCCATGTCTACTTGGCTTTCAAATTTTATTTAGAATGCACACCTTCCAAAATGTGTGAAACCTACCAATCTGGATTGTATCCAAGCCCAGCATAACCAGGGTTGAGCATACTGGCTGACACAAACAAAGTCAGCCTTGGACTAAAGAGTGGCTTTGGATTCACCAAACAATTTATACACGTGTGCCCAGAAAACCTGACACTATCCCTGATATTTACCGAAACTTTCTCGAGTCCATATTGGACCAATCTGCCCCGTCTATCCCTATGACCTCTGTAGGCACATACCTGTCAGTGTTTGGAAGCAGTGCAGTTTGAATGTGTCTGTTTCCAGCATCTCAATGCCTGAGCTGCCCTGTTCCGGAGATAGCTGGGAACCAATGGCAAAGAGCCTGTATGTAAAAGAGGTAAAGTTGAGAATATACCATGTAACATGAGGGGAAGTCCTCAAACTTTTCCACTCAAGTACCCAATCTTTGGAGGAATTCACTTTACAGGAACAATCAGGAGAAATACTGTGAACTACCTAGCAGGAGTGTCAAATTTTCTCTTAGGTTCATCTGCCTTCTGTACACATTATATATTATACATTTTACTATAAAACAAGATTTATTCCCCAAGATTTATTTAATTTTTATTTATTTTATCATCTCTGTCACGTGGAGACAGTGAAGTCACTCCATCTCTAGCCTCCTCTGTAGGATGCTTTATGTAGCAATAAGAACAAAATAAAAATGGGCTTACGGAAGTATATCAGTGTCTTTGCCTGCATGTATGTATGTGTACCATGTATGTGCCTGGTAACTATGGAAGCCAGAAGAAGCCATCAAGTCCCTTCGAACAGGAGTTACAGTTGTGAGCCACCATGTGGTGCTGGCTCTCTTTAAGAGCAACAAACATCAAACCATCTCTCAAGCCTCAAACTGAAACATTTTATACTAAATGTGTTAGCTAAAGCCAACATGCTAGGGAATACGTGCCAATACCTTATTAGTTCCTGGCTATTCCTATGTCAACATACCTTACATCACAGGTAGACACAGGAAGACTTTTAATGTCCACTTAATTTAATTAACTACCCAGTGGTGGTAGTAGTGGTGCACACCTTTAAACTAAGCGCATGGAAGACTGAGGCAGGTGGATTTCTGAGTTTGAGGCCAGCCTGGTCTACAGAGTGAGTTCCAAGAGGACAAGAAGCTGACTGGGCAAAAATCAAACTACCTCAAACCTGGGTATAGTTGCCATTTCTTCATAACAAGAGTTCAGCCAGTTAAGAGGTACAAAGCGACTGTCAGTACACAAAAAACACTTTAGCCAGTCTAGAGACAGACGCACTTATCTGGGGAGGAAATGTTTAAAAGGGGTATGGACACTTACGAGTGGAACATAGAGGCCAGCATAAGCTTCTCGTTGGAGGTAAGGCGGGGCCGGCCGAATCGAATGGAAACCGGGTAATTCGCAGAATTACTCAGATACTCCAGCACTTCTTTCCCGTCGGCCGTGTACTTGCCATTTACATCCATGCCATTGATGGCTAATACTGCATGGCCCACTACATAAGAGTGACAAGGATCAGAGATGCCCCGCGACTCTCCGCCCCTCCTTTTCCTCCCACTCCCACCCTGCACCAGCCCACCAGCCCACTTCCGCAGCGCCGGCCCCGCCCTCGAGCCCAGCGCACCCCGGATGCCGTCGCGCTGGCCGAAAGCAACCAGCACACGTTCGTCGTGCAGTTTCAGCAGCAGGTCCAGCGGGTAACTGAAAGTTTTCTCAGCCTCAGCCCTTGGCGAGTAGCTGTCCCACTGGTAAATCAGGCCGCCGGCTTTGTTCACCACGTACACGCTAAAAATCGCCATTACTGCGCTACGGATAGGGCGCTACCATCCGGCCCCTTCCAGACGCTCCAGCCCCGGAAGTGGTGTCATAGCCCCGCCTCTACTCTCCCTCCTGCGTCTTCCCTCCCCCGCCTGAAGCGTACGCGCAAACAAAGGCCCCATAGTTCTAATAAGCGAATTTCTGGGAACTGGTCTACTGGATTTCTCAGTGACACAGAAGAGGACTAGTGGCTGTCGGGTGACCCACAGCAAAGTGCATCAATTTTACGACCAGCCCCGCAGTTTGCAGGTTGAAATCCACTCCCCCTTTTCCGTCTCACCAGAGGGTGAGGTGGAGATTAGCCAAGTCCTGGCCACACCCCGAGCCCCGGAAGTACTCTCTGAAGGCAGAGGTTTCTGGGATTGTTGGCCCACCCGCCTTCCTTTTTTTCCGACATCTTAGTGAGGCTGCAGTGGTCCGCACTACTCCTTGAGTTTCGCCATGGTAAGGCCCGCGAATGTTGAGCAGTGGGGTTCAGAGGGCTGAGCGGTTCTGGGGGAAGGTAGAGGCGACCCTACACGGAGCTCTTCGTGACCCGCGGGCCTGCCTCTTCGGGCTGCCGTGGCTATTCTGTCCATGTGCTCCGGCGGCGCGGCCGCCGTGGGTGGATTTAGGACTGCGATCCGGGCGCATGGGACCTCCGTGTCACTAGCTTGCACTCCCGCTTTCTTCCCGTAGCCGCCCAAAGACGACAAGAAGAAGAAAGATGCCGGAAAGTCGGCCAAGAAAGACAAAGACCCAGTCAATAAATCTGGTGGCAAGGCCAAAAAGAAGGTAGGAGATAAGCTACTTGTAATGGGATTCTGTGGGACCTTTCGTGAACTATGCTGTATTTTTCTTTCCCAGACACTGAATTCTAAAATCATACTGTTGACGTTTTTCTTTCTACTCATTTTTGTCATCTTTCAAGAATATGGCTTTATCCCTTTAAAACAGTGGTATTCAACCTCCCTAATGCTGCGGCCCTTTTAATATAGTTCCTCTTGTGACCGCCAGCTGTGAAATTGTTTTGTTGTTACTACATAGCTTGTTTTGCTGCTGTTATGAATCGTAAATACCTGGTCTTGGGGGTGTCTGATAGCGACTCCAAAGTTGAGAGCCTATGCAATAAAGCCGTAAAGTCTTTAATTTACCTGAGGTGAAAGTGACGGGTTTCTCAGATACTTGGTATTTGGGAGAAAAGGGATGATTCTGACTGGTTCTCTCATTTGTTTTGATGAGCAGAAGTGGTCCAAAGGCAAAGTTCGGGACAAGCTGAACAATCTCGTCCTGTTTGACAAAGCTACATACGACAAACTCTGTAAGGAAGTTCCCAACTATAAGCTTATTACTCCAGCTGTGGTCTCTGAGAGACTGAAGATTCGCGGTTCCTTGGCCAGGGCAGCCCTTCAGGAACTACTTAGTAAAGGTAGATGTGTCCTGTGTTTTTACCAGTGGTTGTCTTGTTGGCATTATGGGGAAAACTTCTGAAGGATAGACTGGCTTCCAAAGTCTTTTTTTTTTCTTTCTTTTTTAAGATTTGTTATTCTATGTAAGTACACTGTAGCTGTCTTCAGACACACCAGAAGAGGGCGTCAGATCTCATTACAAATGGTTGTGAGCCACCATGTGGTTGCTAGGATTTGAACTCAGGACCTTCGGGAGAGTAGTCAGAGCTCTTACCTTCTGAGCCATCTCTCCAGCCCCTTCCAAAGTCTTTAGATGTGAAAAATCCAGGTTTTAGTCACTTTCGTGTCATAGATTCCTTTGTACTTCAAGTGAATACATAATATGCCATTTGAACTCCCTTTGTAGACCCAGCTGGCCACCAACTCGGGTCTACTGCATGCTCACCGCCATGTCCCGCCACTGCTTTAGTGATTAGTTGACCTTGATTTCCTCGGGTGGTTTGTTTTTAACTTTTTTTTTTTTGTGCTTCTCAGTTAATTGGGATTAAGGGCCTTTAATCACCGTTCCTTGTTATTTTGGAATACCATTTTGTCCGGGCAAATTATCCACCTGCCTCTGGTGTTTTGATTATAGTTTTTATTTACTCACATACACTGATTATATATAGTAAGGTCTACACAGATGGTGTCTAGGTGTTGTGGTTTTGTACTAAGGATCCAGTACAGCAAAGTTCATGTCCTTCAGAGTCTCATGCAGTTACTCTTGTAACCGGAACACTAACGTGGCAAAGTAGACTTACCCAGGAGCTCTCAGACCAGTTAGCTTAGTGCAGTGCTGTATAGCAGCACGAGACACTGCCTCAACAAGGTGGAAGAGTAAACTGACTCTCCCTATACCAAACACTCTAAATTTATATAGTTAATCCTAAAAGTAGCTACATTGATGGCTCACTTGTTGGTTCTCCTGAGACAGTTTCTCTGTAGACCAGGTTGGACTCTGTCTCCCAAGTGTTGGGATTAAGGGTGCATGCTTATGAACCTAGCATATTTATGAAGCCTAAAGGATCAGCACCAAAGCCCAGACCAGCTTGGAATACAGAGTATGACCTGGTTCCATAAGGATTGTTAAGGAATTCTGTTTGGAGAAGAAATAGGAATCTCCTATATGAAGAAATCTGACATCTTTGGAGTTGGAAAGATGGCTCCAAACCATCTCTAATAACCAGTCCCAGAGCATCAGATTCCCTTCTCAGATACCAGATGCACATGTGTACATACATTCATGTAAGCAAAAACCTTCAAATACATTGAATTTTAAAACCATGCCCTTTTTCCTTAGGACTTATCAAGCTGGTTTCCAAGCACAGAGCCCAAGTAATTTACACCAGAAACACAAAGGGTGGAGATGCTCCAGCTGCTGGTGAAGATGCTTGAGCAGGTGGGAACCAAAGGCTTCTTGTTGCTGAGGCACTGTTTGGTCCCCTATGAGATGTTCCAGTTATGACTTCCGCTCTTTTGGTTATTTTACAGGTCCAATCAGCTGTACATTTGGGAAAATAAAGCTTTATTGAATCAAATGAATGGGTGTGTCTGTTTGCTAAGGCGGGATCTGGTCTAGGAATAACAGCTGAAATGGGTTCGTTGGCCATGAGATCAGAAGAAACTGAGCCTGGGAACCTTCAGCTCTTCCCTTTATGTGGCTGCTTGCTTCTTGTTGCAGCTTCAGTTTTGAATTGATGCCTAAAAAGAAATAAAGACTTAGCAAGATTAATGGTAAATCTTTAGAGGGGTTGCCAATTAAAGTCTGGACACTTATCCATCCATACCTGGACTGCCAGCGGCGTCCATTATTCCAGACTCTGCCGAAAGAGGGCAGCCAACCTGCACTGGTGTTGGAACTGTGATCAAAGTTAGCACCAACTCTATCTGGAGGGAGTTTCTTCAGTTTTTGTTTTTCTTCTGCAAATAGAAAATACATTGACCTGGCTAATTTTTTTAATTTCAGTAGTTTTGTTTAAAGACAGCTAAGTAGCTGGCTCTACACACACATGCTACTGCAGCTAGCTCAAGAAATTTGATTGTGAAGACCTGAAACTTAATGAGGCAGCCTGCTTACTTTCTTTGAGAAATTCTTCATAGGAGGGTCCAATTGGGAGGCTTCCAGAGCTGTGCTCCTCCTCTTGGATCATCCAGGGAGGTGTGGCACCTAGAACAAAGCAAAGCCCTTTAAGCCCCACAATACTGCATGACACTTCCAGCTAGGTGTGCTCAAAAATAAAACGGTTCCGGGGCTGGAAAGATGGCTCAGTGGTTAACAACACTGGCTGTTCTTTCAGAGAACCAGGGTTCAATTCCTAACACCCACATTGCAGTTTACCACAACTCCAGCTCTACAGGGTCTGATACTCTCAGTATAGACATGTGCAGGCAAAACCACAAATGAACATGAAGTACAAATTTAAAAAGTAGCCTAGGGATTCTGAAGCTTAGCAGTAGGTAGCCCATAGGCAGCTGAAGCCATATTCTCTGCTGCCGTTCATTTTTGTATGCATATTAGTGTGTGCCGAGTGCTTGGTGAGGTCACGAGGACAGTGGATCCCCTGGGACGAATTGAGATGACTGAGCTGCCACATGGGTGCTGGCACTGAACTTCAAATTCAGGGATTTCATTTCACCTGCCTCTACCTTTCTAATGCTTTGTTTTAAAGGAAAATGCTGATAGAATATAAATAACTTCAAATGAAAGCCCTGAATTCATGACTCAAGCATCTTTGTACTCCATTAAAATACTTGTAGTAAACTGGGTGGTGGTAGTGCACACCTTTAATCCGAGCACTTGGGAGACAGGCAGGCGGATTTCTGAGTTCGAGGACAGCCTGGTCTACAGAGTGAGTTCCAGGACAGCCAGGGATACACTGAAAAACCAAAAAAAAAAAAAAAAAAAAAAACCACCAAAACTTGCAGTATAGCTTCATTTGGAAGGGATATGTAAGTGTATATATACTGAACCCTTTGAAGATGGTATATTACACTCCCCAACATTACAGTAGCCTCCACCTTGCAGAACTGCCAAGCAGTTGGTACATGGAGTTATTATTTTAGTCACCTGTTGTAAATTTCTCAAATTAATGGTTTGACTATACCTCAACCCAGCTTTGAAATTATGACCTCCCTGACTTAGGGTCCCAAGTGCTGGAGTTAAAGGTTCTATCTATGTTTGTCTTGCTGCACTGGAATCTAGCTGAAATAAACTTGGTTTCAGCTAGGGTTGCTGGCCATCCCATAGTCCCATCCCATAGTACTGGGGCTAAAGTCATGCCTTGGTTTTGGGGGATTGGAAGCTGGGTCTTCATGTTGCACAGCAAGTGTTCTTACTGAACCATTTCCTCACCTCTTGCAAGTTTTGATCTATTCTGGATACAAATTCTTGAATAAATAAAAGTAGACATTAAAAAAGTTATTTAAAAAGAAAGCAACAGCTGGGTGGTAACGGGGCACGCCTTTAATTCCAGGCAGGCAGATCACTGAGATCTAGGCCAGCATGGTCTACAGATTGAGTCTCATGACAGCCAGGACTACACAGAGAAAACCTGTCTCAGAAAACCAAAAGGGAAAAAACCCCGGCAAACTGGTTAGATATGACATGTCTAGTTCTTGAAACTTAAGTTGTTTCAAGAACTCAAGGCCAGTGTGAACAAAGGGTTAACCTGTGTTAAATAGCTGGCCATGGTAATACATACTTCAATCCCAGCACTCAGGAGGCAGAAACAGCTATGGCTACATAGTGAGACTGTTCAAACAACAGAAACCAAAAGACAATCTTGCAGACCCAGAAACACTGCTCAGAAACTTACCTGAGTGAATGTTACCAACTCCGGGTGTATCCTGTGGTAAAAATGGGGTAGAGATAAGAAAGCTACAAGATAAAATACTCATAATTGACAGCAAACTTTAGGGGATGGGGAACACAAATTTGGACAATGCTACTTCAGTACTTCTAAAGAATTCACCAGTAACTAAGGACAGTCCCAAAGTAAATGGGGTAAAATTGGGGAGGTACTAGGATTTAAAGGCAGGGTGGCTAGTTTAAGATGCCTGCGTGGATATCAGACACTGATAGCGAGGGGCAGCAATTATGAAAAAGATCGCTGAAAGGTTGCAACAGATCTTAGGAACACTATTAAGGAAGGGCAAAGTAAGGGAAGATCAAAAGAGAAGACAGAGATGGCTAGAATAAGCAGCAAAGCCAAAACAGGTCTGTTGTGGGGCACGAGAGCTTGGTGACCCTCTGCTGGTTTGCTTGCTCTTATACCTGATGGCCAATGAATGTTAGGCGCTGTCCTGTCTCCATCCAATCAAGCTCTGCAACAGGTTCCAAGGCCAAGCGTGGTACCTGCTGTGTGCCGGAGGCTACATGGCTGAAAGACAGGGGAGCCAGGCTGGCAGATGAGGTCCTTGAGCACTGAGGATGGCAAAGATCAGATTGGTTCCCACTTCCCAGCATTCAACTCCACAGCGCCCTGAGGACTTACCCATTGGTCGCTTTCCAACTTTCAGGTGCCGAAGAACCCTCTTCTGGATCTGACTCTGCCTGAGGCTGAGTTTGATTCAGGAAAAATAAATGTGTCTAAAGTGCTTAAGAACCTGCCTGGGCCATGCCCCACACTCCAGACTCCAGTCTCTTATAGAAGGTACTGCCCGTTTAGCCAACTCCCAGCCCTACCCACATCTCTGGGCCTGCCCCCAGTGGACATGGTAGTGTGAACCGTTAGTTCTCTGAGAAGAGCTGACTTGAAATGCTGGTTGGGGGAAGCCAGGCATCATTGGATTTGGATACTGCTCTGGGTCCTCCGAGGGAAACCAACCTCTAAGGCAGATCGGACCACATCCTGCCGACTCTGTTCTACCTCACGGATCTGAGCTGCCATCTGTGGGAGAGAGAATGCTTAGATGGGCTCAGGGCTATGGGACAAGGTCTTTCAGAGGCCTTTCCTCCTACCTCTTTAATCGCCTCATCCTCCTTTTCCTCATAGGAATCCAAGCCCTTCACCATGGACTTCTTAAACCTAAAAATACAGGAATTATAAAGATACTGAAAAGAGATAAATCCACTTAGAACTCCAACCCTACCAGTTGTAAAGAACACTTCAGTAGATAGTTTTTCATTTTGAGGGGGGTTAAAAGAGACAGTCTGATTGTACATTAGGCCAGCATAGAACTCCCACCTCAGCCATTGAGTGCTGAGAATACAGGAGTGAATCACCATGTCAGCTCAGAAAATTTTGAGAATTTTCTACTCACAGAAATGAAACTGTTAAGTGAGCATCTTGCCTCTCACCTGGAGACACGGAACACTGTCATACAGCTCCACTATTCTTCATTTATGTTCTTCTTAAAGACTTTTTCAATGGTTATTTTGCCTGCATGCATATCTGTCTACCACATGCATTTCTGGTTTCCTTGGAGACCAGAAGAGGGTGTTGATCACTTAGAGCTGGAGTTATGGGTAACTGTGAGCTGCACAATTAGTAGGTACTGGAAATTGAACTCAAGTCTTCCGCAAGAGTAGCAAGTTCTCTTAATAACAGAGCTCATCCCTAACCCCTGTAGACCAGGCTGTCCTAGAACTCAAAGAGATCGATTAAAGGCCGTGCCACCATGCCAGGCTCACGTCAACAGTTTCTGACAGGAATATTACGCTGCTGGCGAAGCACCAACACTTACCCTGTTACCAATGCCACTTTCTTTTTTGTCTTTTTTTTTTTTTCTTTTTTTCTTTTGGCTTTTTGAGACAGGTTTCTCTGTGTAACAAAGGCCTAACTGTCCTAGAACTCACTTTGTAGACCAGGCTAGCCTCCAACTCACAGAGATCTGCTTGCCTCTGCCTCCCAAGTGCTGGGGCAAAGGTGTTCACCACCATGCCTGGCTTACCAATACTACTCTTGACCACTTAACCTTTATACCTAAAGAAATTATAGGCTATCTTCCTACTTAAATCCTTCCATTCATTCCTTATGTGTCTATTCCTTCTGCCACAGTGAAAACTCTGATCCCCAACAACGTATTTGTATTTGTTTTATACTACAATACTTAAAAAGTAAGGCTGGAGAGAGATCTCAGTGGTTATCAGCACTGGCTGCTGTGCTAGAGAACTCAGGATTGATTCCCACACTCATACAGTGTCTCATGGAGCCTCTAACTTTAGTTCCTGGGGATCTAATGCCTTCTAGTTTTAGAGGGCATCAGACACACAAATGGTACATACACACACCCACACCCACCACTGATAAAAAACAATACACACGCCGGGCGGTGGTGGCGCACGCCTTTAATCCCAGCACTTGGGAGGCAGAGGCAGGTGGATTTCTGAGTTCGATGCCAGCCTGGTCTACAGAGTGAGTTCCAGGACAGCCAGGGCTACACAGAGAAACCCTGTCTCAAAAAACCAAAAAAAACAAAAAAAAAAAACCAAAAAACAATACACACAAAATCATTCATTAAAAAAAAACAAAACCAAAAAAAAAACACAACCTACTCTTCCAGTGGACTCAAGTTCAGTTTTCAGCATTCATGTTGGACAGCTGACACAACTATAACTCCAACTCCAGAGGGATCTGATGTTTCTAGCCATCTTGTGCAGTAGCACTCAGATGCATATACCCAACACAGACATGGGCACACACATAAATACACACACAAAACAATCTTAGAAAAAAATATCACTATTTGCTTGGAGAGAAGGCTCAGAAACTAAGAGCATATACTGCTCTTGAATACAACCCAAGTTCCGTTCCCAACACATGTGGGGCTGTCTACAACTGCCTGTAACTCCAGCTCCAGGAAGCTATCACCTCTGATCTCCAAGGGTACCCAAATTCACATGCAATGCCCCAATTATTAAAAATAAAAAATAAGGGCTGGAGAGATGGCTCAGAGGTTCAGGGCATTTGATGCTCCTTTACACGTTGGGTTTTTTTTTTTCTTACTTAGAAGGGGGAGTCAAATGTGGTGATGCATGACTTTAGTCCCAGAATTCAGGAGGCAGAGGCAGGCAGATCTCTGTGAGTTCAAGGCCAGCCTGATCTATATAGAAAGCCAGGACTACATGGAGAGACACTGCCTCAAAAAAAACAAAAAACAAAAAACAAACAGTAATTCATTACCACCAATAGTAAGTTTTTAATAAATCATCATTCACTAATCAAATATCATATAAAGGAGGCTGGAGACATGGCTCAGAGGTTAAGAGCACTAGCTGCTCTTTAAAGACCTAGGCTTAAGTATCCATATGGCAGCTCACAGTACTGCACCCTACATTCTGTGACTCCAGTTCTGGAGGATCAGATGCCCTCTTTTGACCTCTGAGACTAGCAATCCTCTTGTCACAGCCTTCTAAACAACTGGGACTATAGGCCTAAGGTACCATACCCCAGCTATCACATCTTTAGTGTTTTGTGCTAACAAGTGTCATGAGAGGCTGGAGAGATGGCTCAGCTGTTAAGATCACTGACTTCCAGAGGTCCTGAGTTCAATTCCCAGCAACCACATGGTGGCTCACAGCCATCTGTAATGGGATTGGTTGCCCTCTTCTGGTGTGTCTGAAGACAGCAACAGTGTACTCATATACATAAAATAAATCTTTAAAAAAATGTCATGGGGCTGGTGAGGTGGCTCATCGGTTAAGAGCACTGACTCTTCTTCCGAAGGTCTGGAATTCAAATCCCAGCAACCATATGGTGGCTCACAACCATCCGTAATGAGATCTGATGCCCTCTTCTGGTATGCCTGAAGACAGCTTCAGTGTACTTACATATAATAAATAAATCTTTTTTAAAAAGTCATGAAAATACTAGATAGCAGTAGATTATAATGAAATCCCTGCTGGACTTGGCAATACATTTACTTATTTTTGGTGATTTGAAACATACAGTGTGGGCTGCCCTGGACCTTGACCTGATTCAGCTGAGTACTGGAACTATAATGGTCACCAACCTGCTTGACTCTGTATTTCCCCAATTAGTTCTTGTTTCAAGATAAGGTTCAGAAGCCCCGGCTGGCTTTGGCCTCTCAAGGATCCACTCTCAGTCTCCCTAGTCCTCGGATTACAGATGTGAGTCATCTCACTCCCTCAGAACTTCCCAATTTAAAGACGCTCCTGTGCCTGACAAAGACCGAATAGCTACATTGTCTTTTCTAATAGGTGACTTACCGCTCGTAATCCTGGGGGGAGATCAGAAACTTCTCTTTCAACTGAGCATTGGCCTTGTTCTCCCACCAGAATTTGTTGGTGGCTTTCTTGTGCTCTGGGCTGAGAATGGAAGGGAAGAGTAATTGCAGCTGGTCACTAAGATAGTAAAACAGTACTGAGTACCAGAGCACTAGGTAAGTAATGCAGACTGGCCACTGGGTTGCTTCTGAGAACAAGGCAGAAAGAGGAGTATTATTTATTACCAACCTCTTCAAGACCTCTATCTTGGGACTCCTTTCTTCCAATAAAGTGTGTGGTGGTGAGTAGAGGGCAGGCTAGCTTTTCTAGCAAGATCACCTACATCACCAGGACCATGGTAGGGCTAAGACTCACTAAGCTCCACGGTTGGTTGGTCAGGTAATTCAGTCCATAACCCAATTAAGTCACAAAGTCGACCTTCCTTCTCCTTAATTCCAACTTCCCATCCCACACGTGTGTACAACTCTCTGTGTGTACGGGGGAGGTGGGTGTTCCCCAGTTGTCACCTGGCCAGATGTTCCAGCAGACCCCCGTGTAGCACTGTCAGGTTTCCATGGCTCAGGTGTTTTCGCACTTCGCAGCCACAGCACGGGCACCAACAGCATCGATCGTGCTCGGGGACATAGCGCTCCACCTGGGCGGCGCGGACGGCCCTGCGGGCGGCCTCCACCTACAGGACAGAAGCCAGCTAGGACCCTGAAACCACAGCCCACATGCCTGGCCTCCCCAGCCCGGGATCCGCACCTGCGGTAGAAGCCGCTCCAGAGCCCCCTTCAACTGCCGCTGGTGCTTGTGGCTGTAGACGTGCCCGCGACCACAGAAGAAAGTTTGCCGACACAGAGGACAACGCTGCGGTGGCGCCATAGACCAGAGACCCGCGACCACCGCCACCAGCAGCGGCTCGTCACCACCCACTGACCCCTGACCCTTCCGGACCGGATGGGGCGGGGCGACCTGGGAGCTCCCGGTTCCCCTAGAGGCAGTAGGCGCTACTGCAATCCGTTCTGCGGCTGCGCGGACTATTCACTCCCTCTGCCCTCCCCTCCCCCCGCACCCACCCAGCAGCCCGTGAAAGAACGAGACAGAGCCCAAGCCAGTTAGGACCTCAGACCGCACACTTTAAGTTTTAGACCTAACTTAGCGTAACAAATCACAACTGGTAATTTCAGGGCGCACACTGTGTCCCCGAGCTTTGTGTTAATGATCTCACCGAATCTTCACTTCGACGCTTTGTGGTGTGGGATTATTGGCATTTTACACATGGGAAAGCATCTATTCTGAAGAAATGAGGACCTCTGAGGAAAGCTGCAGAGGTGTTACGCAGGTAGTCAGCCCCTCCAGCTTCCCCGAGACCTGCAGCGGAGCACTTGGTCTAAGTTACTGATATTCTTAATCTTCAAAGGTGTTCCACACAAGAATATTTTCAGTAAGTCACTTCTGCCTGCATTGGCTGGGAAATCTAATTCTGAAAACACGGTGAATATTGCTCTATCGCCATTGCAAGAGTACGTTATGTGCCACCCAGGTCAGACCAGATATGTGTTTCCTCGTTTGTTCCAAAGCGGCTCAAAGAAGTCTGCTCCCAAAGTCTCTGCAATTTAGCTTATTTGATAGTATTTTCCTGCCAGTCTCCTCTACCAAATGATCATTTCCCCCCTGAACTTGCCTTGTGTGAAACAGAATCCAACATCTCCATGATTAAGCCCCATTGAATGGCCAGGTTTCCAGCACCTCAAGATGCAGGTGGCCAAGCCCCAGCCCACAGAAAAAAAAAATATGTAGATTAGGTCACAAAATCCTACCAATCCCTGAGTTTGCCCCCCCCAAAAAAAAAAAAATCAGACCACAGAATCCCACCAATCACTGAGCTTGCTCCAATCAAAAGGTCACAGAATCCCACCAATCCAGGAGCGTGCCCAAGATCAGACCATAAAATCCCACCAATCCAAAACTAGCCTGGAAAGCACCCGCAAACTATATAAAGCCTGCCTCTTGCTGCTTTTTGCCTGAGTAGAGACTATCATCCTCTTGTCCCTTTCCTACTAATTCTCTTGTGTGAAGTGTGACTTTGTGGTATTCCTAGACTCCCAAATGCCAGGATACCTTTCAGTTCTGAGAACTGAACTTGGATCTTCCGCAACAGCAAGTGCTCTTCAACATTGAACCATTTGTCCAGAGAATGAGTGTGTTCTCATTCTCTCTGGTTTTCTCTGTCTCAGTCTCTCTCCCCTTTTACCAAGATTTTGCACCTGGGCTAGCCTCTTATCTCACAATGATCCTCCCGCTTCAGCCTTTGAGTGCTGGAGTTCAAAACGTAAGCCACCGTGCTCAGTTTTTTAATTTCTAATTTCTATGTGTATGTGTGCTACATGAAAGCGTAGTGACCTTGGAGGCCACAAGAGGGCATCAGTTCTCCTTGAACTGGAACTAGTTACAGACTGATAGGTTTTTCTCCACTGAGGAAATAAACCAATTCAGCCAAATTAAAAGTAAAAAGGCAGGTTTATTTGGAAATGGGCCCCTTGACAAGTTCATCAGTCTCAGGAGTCGAAACCGGAAGAAGTTGCAGGCAGATTTTGGTATGGGATCTGATTATAGATGGGGGTGGGGGGGTAGGGTAGGAGGTGTTCAGGGGGACTTGGCAGTTGTCAGGAATGCTGGACAGGACCTTCTTGGTGTTTTTTTCTGCTCTGAGGTTTTCTGAGTGGGTGGGGTTGGAGGGAGAGAGAAGAAATGGAATTTGCTGAACCATGTGGGGGAGGGGGTCAAGCTGAGGACTTCAACTAAACAGCCATACAAGTGGGTGCTAGGAATCGAACCCATGTCCTATGGAAGAGCAATCAGCCGTACTCTTAAGCACCGAGCCATTTCCCCGGCTGTCAGCTTGTTTTCTTTTGATACTGGGTAGTAGCATGAGCCACCGCTCCAGTTAGCCCTGGCATCATGAGACAAACAACCCATGCTCTTAAGGTGAATGAGGAAGTTCTCTGTGTTAGAGGCAGTCAATTCATTTTCGATTTACAGTGGGGAAATCACTTTATCTGGGTGTTGGGGAATGGTTTTGTGCACTGTGCATTCAGATGCTGACTTCTATATTTCTATGCCCAGACATCTAGCTGCAGTTGGAGTATGGCATGGTCAAGCATCTCTGGTCGTCTCAAGTTATGTAAAAATTTTTCTCTCTCTCTTTTTTTTTTAAAGATTTATTTATTTATTTTACTTATATGGGTACACTGTAGCTGTTTTCAGACACACCAGAAGAGGGTATCAGATCCCATTACAGATGGTTGCGAACCACCTTGTGGTTGCTGGGAATTGAATTCAGGACCTCTGGAAGAGCAGTCGGTGCTCTTAACTGCTGTGCCATCTCTCCAGCCCCCTAAAAATTATTTTGGTTTTTTTTTTTAAGATTTTATTTATTGTTATATGTAAATACACTGAGGCTGTCTTCAGACATACCAGAAGAGGGTGCCAGATTTCATTACAGATGGTTGTGAGCCACCATGTGGTTGCTGGGATTTGAACTCAGGACCTTCGTAAGAGCCGTCAGTGCTCTTAACCACTGAGCCATCTCACCAGCCCTAAAAATTGTTTTCTATCGTCTCTGATTGGTTAATAAAGAGCTGATCAGCTTATGGCTGGGCGGGAGAGGACAGAGGAGGGGAGACATCTGAGTCTAGTGAAGAGTCTCAAAGAGGGGGATGGGGGGGAGGGAGGGGAAGAGAAGAAGAGAGGAAGGTGTGGCGAGATCATGTGGAGGGACCAGGAGGATTCGCCATGAGGTCACCATGAGAGAGCAGCCAAGAGGACACACGTGGAGCAGAGTGAGCGGGGGTAAGACTCAGGTTGATGGTAAAGGAACATGTGGCTGGAAAATAGGCAGCCTTAGAGGGTTAGGGTAACCCGTCCACCATAGTACCAGCAGCTTGTTAATAAAAATACCAGGTCTCTGTGACATTTACTTGAGAACTGAAAATGGAATGGAGCAGCCATGAGATGCCCTACAGCTATTTGGGGGGTGTAGAAACCTCCCCCCCAAGAATTACATTTACATCTGGGCATAAACTCATGCACATCCATGTTTTCTAACCCCACCTCCACTCTTCACTTCCCTATACCTAGGCTTTCTGGGAACAGAGGCTGATCTGGCTGAGCAGGGCTAGGTTAGGGTACTGAATGGAAATGAATTAACTGTTTTCCAGACCTGGAAAATACTCAGAGTTAGCATTTCCTCCTGTGAGAAACCTCCAGCTCCTGCAGCAGGAGCTAATCGCTCCTCTCTCTACACCTCCCAGGAATGTACGGCATCTGCTTGCTACAGAAGTGGCTCTGTAGCCAGCAGTGAGGTCTTTTAACCTAGCAGACCCCATGGTAGGCTCTGACGGCTTGGACGTGAACATTATTTATTCTTTTGTGTTGTCCTCCCTGGTTGCCAGGAGCACCAAAAGGGAGCCCCTGGGGGCTGGAGGCTGGATGTTCTGTCCTGCTTAGCTTACTGGCTCTCTCCCTCCTCAGGGGTACCCAACCCACTCCCACCCCCAATCCCAGAGTAAACACTTCACTTCTCTGAAATGAATCTTCCTGACAGAATAACCTACCACACATGTAACCTTTAAAAGCTTATCATGGAACCAAGTATGGCGCTTCATGCCGGTAGCCCTGGCACTTGGAAGGTGTGGGCAAGAGGACCAGGATTATGAACAATGTATGGAGTCCAAGGTCGGCCTGAACCATGTGAGACCATGTCTCAATAAGAAGAACTCTAGTCAAATCTCATTGTAAATCCCTCGATGGATCAGTTACAAAGAAAGGCAGGGGAGAAAACTCATGAAAGATACTGAAATGAGCTACTGTGTTTGATAGTATTAGATGGTTAGACACCTGCATGAAAGTCGACTCAAAGCTGATATTCAAACGGACAGGAAGGGACTTTTTTTTGTTGTATTAACCACCTTATTTTTCTCATCTACATTCCCAATACTGACATTTAAGAATTTGTTTAAAGGCTGAAGGGATGGCTAAGGGGTTAAGAGCATTTGTTGCTCTTCAAGAGAACACATGTTCTGTTCCTAACACCCAAGTCACACCCTGCCTATAATTCCAGCTCCAACTGGTGCCTGTATGTGCATATTCCCATACACATAATTAAAAATGAAATAACCGGGCACCGATGGCGCACGCCTTTAATCCCAGCACTTGGGAGACAGAGGCAGGCAGATTTCTGAGTTTGAGGCCAGCCTGGTCTACAGAGTGAGTTCCAGGACAGCCAGGGCTACACAGAGAAACCCTGTCTCAAAAAAAAAAAAAACAATGAAAATTTCTTGTGGCATACACCTACAATCCTAGACTTGGAGGCTTGGCAAGATGATCAGGATTTCAAGGTTATCCTCAGATACTAAGTTTGAGGCCAGTCAGGGACACATGATACCCTGTTCTCAAAATATTGGCCAAGTGAATTGCTGAGTTGGCTCAGCTGCCCAATCTGAAGACCAGAATTCAGTCCCTGAGAACATACTGCAGAAGGAGAGCGTCCACCCTGAAACCTGTCCTCTAGCTTCCACAGGCGCACTGTGGTATGGCATGTGTGCACACTCACACGCACTTGCTTGCTCTCTCACACACATTAAATAAATGCATATATATGTACACACACACACACACACACCCCAACACGGGGTGGAGCAGATATCTGCTCCCTGAGCCGCTGAGCTGCAATAAATCCAGAAGCCTGCCTAGAATGGCGTCTGATCAGATTAGGCATCCCTCTTGTTACTGCACCAGACAATGCCCTTTTCATGATCTTATTTAGTTCTCAAATCAAATCCCTGCTTTATTTCATTATCCTCGTTTTACATATTGAGGAAACAGGCTTAGAAATGTTAAGAAAACTTGTGCAAAAAGCATAGCTCTATTCAGGACAGGTTATTCACTCAGAAGGGCAAGAGAGGTATCAAAGACAAAAATAATAAGTTGCTAAGCAACACGTAGGTCCCAGTTATCAGTAGGAATCATCCAGGTCATGACTAGTCCATCAGCATCCTGGAAAAAGCAGAAGTCACAGCGAACAGTGAGAGTTACTATTCCTTTTTTTTTTTTAAAGATTTATTTATTTAGGGGCTGGAGAGATGGCTCAGTGATTAAGACACTGACTGCTCTTCCAAAGGTCCTGAGGTCCTGAGTTCAAATCCCAGCAACCACATGGTGACTCACAACCATCTGTGATGAGATCTGATGCCTTCTTCTGGGGTGTCTGAGGACAGCTACAGTGTACCTACATATAATAAATAAATCTTTAAAAAAAATTTTACCTATTTATTTTATTATGTATACAGTGTTCTGCCTGAATGTATGGCTGCAAGCCAGAAGAGGGCACCAGATTTCATTACAGATGGTTGTGAGCCACCTTGTGGTTGCTGGGAATTGAACTCAGGACCTCTGGAAGAATAGTCAGTGCTCTTAACCACTGAACCATCTCTCTAGCCTCAGACAGCTACTATTTTTTAGCTCCCACTAAGAACCAGGGTCTATACTAGGCACAGAACTGCATTCCGTTCCTTTCCCAGTCTAAGAAAGAGGCCTCATTTTCCGGATCAGAATACTAAAGCCTTATCCAAGGCAGGCTCAGAATGAGGAGGTAGGAGCTACTTCAGGGCGGACAGCCAGCAAGGAGGACAAGGAGAGAAGGAGACCACTTTAGTGCGGGACAAGAGAGCCCTGTCATAGTCCCATGCTCAGGAGACAGTCACACCCATGGGTGTCTCTGGAGAGGAAACTCAGGCAAGGGCTTCTGAGAACCCAGCCATGGGTGCGGAAATGTCAAACAGGACAGTCAGATCAGTCCAGGGGGAGATAGGGCTTTTGAATACACGTTCAGTATCTGGGGACCTGATATGTCTTAAACTCTACACATTCCTCTTACTATTTATCTACTTATTTCTAGACAGAATCTTCTTATATTTTAGCAGGCATCCAACTCACTATCCAGCTGGTGCCCCTGAACCTTCTGATCCTCCTGCCTCCACCTCCAGGAGGCTGAGATTATAGGTGTGGTGCACCAGTTTTAGGTGGTGCTGCAGATCAAGCTCAGGACATTGTGCATGGCTCACCAATGGAGCCGCATCCGGACCCCGGACCTCTGCCTTTTTTGAGATAAGAGTCTCACTTTGGCTAAAACTTGAACTTTTAGCAATCTGCCTGCCTTAGCCTCCAAGTACCAGGATTGCAGGCATGAGCCACTACACCTGGCCTGGTGTCTTTAAATACCTTTTTACTGGGACTCAGTTGTTAAGAGGACTTACCGCTCTTCCTGAAGAACAGAATTTAATTCCCAGCACCTACCTTGACTGGTTCACCACTTTCCCATAACTTTAGCTCCAGGGGCA
This sequence comes from Tokudaia tokunoshimensis, assembly GCA_036184795.1. Lineage (NCBI taxonomy): Eukaryota > Metazoa > Chordata > Mammalia > Rodentia > Muridae > Tokudaia > Tokudaia tokunoshimensis. The sequence goes on from BTHU01000008.1 coordinate 45,586,476, forward strand.
TTCAACACCTCTGGCCTTGCACTCATGTGTGCACACGCGCATGCACACACACTAAAAATAAAAAGATTTCTCCAGGTGGTGGTGCACACCTTTGATCTCAGCACTCAGGAGGCAGAGGCAGATGGATCTCTGTGAGTTTGAGGTCAGCTAGCCTACAGAGTGAGTTCCAGGACAGCCAGGGCTACATGAAGAAACTCTCAAAAAAACCTAAATAAATAAACCAAACATTTCACTTATTGTGTGTACTCATGCCGCAGCATGTGGGTGGAGCTCAGGGCCAATGTCAGAGAGTTGCCTGGTCTTCCTTTGTGGGGCCAATGCCACAGCCCAGCTGAGCCTTGTAGCTTCCAGGGCTGTTACACTGCAGATGTCCTTCCTTCTCCTGATGTTTGCTGAGGTGCAAGAGCAAAGGGGGCTTCAGGTGTCAAATTCTCATTCCGTCCCCATCAGCTCCTATCTTGTTAATCAAAATGAACCCAATTTGACTTGGCATTCAAAGAAGAGACCAAATGTCAGCAACAGGTGAGATATTTGAACCTGTCAGTTTCTCAAGACATTCTTTCCCCCCATCTCTCGAGGGTCTATCAACTGCCCCAGTAATGCCAGGCCTGTCCTAGTCCCAGCTGCAGCTTCAAGTACCATCCCTCCTATATCTACCCCACTAGCAGGACCTGTGTGGATGATTCCCCTCTTAACTACTGACGGTGCTAAGATGTTCTTGGGGATTTCAAATCCAAAAAGCCCCAAATAACTGCATCCCTCACTACCTGTGATGAGTACCTTATCAATTTGACTACTTCTGCCATTAACTAAAACCCAGTGGCTGGATTCACCTGTGAAGGATTTTTCCTTTCCTTTCCTTTCTCTTTTTACTTGGTTGTTGTTGTTGTGGTTTTTTGGGGTTGTTTTTTGTTTGTTCTTGTTTGTTTTTCCAGACAGGGTTTCTCTGTGTAGCCCCAGCTGTCCAGGACCTCACTCAGCTCAGACTGGCCTCAAACTCACAGAGACCCACCTGCCTCTACCTCCTGAGTGATGGTATGCTGGGATTAAAGGCATGTACCACCACTGCCAGGTTTATTTTACAAATTTAGGGAGACAATTATTGTTAGGTCTTAAACCCAGGACAGATGGCTGAAGTGCCTATTTTACATATCAAAGCAGACCTGGCCCTCTGGTTCTCCCAGCATCCCTCAGTCCCTACTTGTTACAGGGTATGGCTGGCATCCTCCACCCCCTACTCTGAACTCTGGTCCAAGGGCTGAGCTGCCCTTCCTCCAGCAGCTCTCCCCTGTGTAATCTGGCCATTTTGGCTACGCCAGTCTTTTTTTTTTTAAGATTTATTTTTTGCCAGGGAGTGGTAGCACATGCCTTCTTTAATCCCAGCACTTGGGAGGCAGAAGCAGGTGGATCTCTGAATTCGAGGCCAGCCTGGTCTACAGAGTGAGTTCCAGGACAGCCAAGGCTATACAGAGAAACCCTGCCTCAAAAAACTAAAAAATTGACAACCTGCTGGTTGGTTGCTCCTAACATCTCTGGATAAATTGACAACGGAAAAGAATGTGTTTTGTAATAAATTTAACCAGCTTCTACTATCTCAGACTACAGTGAAGGACAACAATGAACTCCGTGTTAAAACTGACCTGCTCCAGATGTCTGTAAACAGTCTAAAATTTTTTAATTCTGTCCTGGAAAATAGTCTCTCCAGGAGCCGCAGAGCTCAAGTTGTGGAAAATCAACAACTTGATGAAGCCCTCTTTGTAAGACTGGCTGAATTACCAAGAAAAGTCAAGTCCCAGCCAGCCTTGGATGGGGGGTGTGTGTGTGGTTAAAGTAAGATCATTAATATATAAAGAATGGAATCCTGTAACTTGGGATGGGGATATGTGGGAGGACCTATTGAAGCTGAGAACTTTGAACATTCAGATTCTCAAGGATTCCTCTGTGAGGAAGTGGTCTCTCTACCCTTAGCAAAGGCGTACTTCCAGCCTCACCTCTTAAATACTGCCTCTACCTTTGACTGAGGAAATTAATCCTTCATTGTCTGCTAAATCATCAGTGACTTTCTCTGAAAGAGATGCCAGGTAAGACAATCCTGATGTCCCTCAGGGCCATTAACAGTTTCCCTAGACCTGTAACCAGCCTAAGACTAAGCAGCTTCCAAGAGGGGAAGATAGAAAGTGTGCTCCAATTTACTACTAGAGCTTAACAGTTTACTAATTCATTCCAGCAGAAGTCTGGGAAATATGCATGGGAATGGCTTTTAAGGGTGTGGGATAATGGTGGAAGGAACATAAAACTGGATCAGGCTGAATTTATTGATATGGGGCTACTGAGTGAAGAATCTAGGTTCACTATGGAAGGTGGCACAGTTAAAAGAAAAAAGGTGCCAAACGTTTGTTTGGAAGGTTGGCTGAAGTGTTTGTCAAAAAATGGCCTACTGAAAAGAAGTTGGAGATGCCTGATATCCCTTGGCTTAATGTTGATAAAATAAATTAATTAATTATAAAAAAAAGAAGCAAAATAGTGTGTGATGGTGTGTATATGCTGGGCCCAGGGAATGACACTATTAGAAGGCATGGCCATGTTGGAGTAGGTGTGTCACTGTGGGTGTGGGCTATAAGACGCTCATCCTAGCTGCCTGGAAGCCAGTATTTTGCTAGCAGCCTTCAGATGAAGATGTAGAACTCTCAGCTCCTCCTGCACCATGCCTGTCTAAATGCTGCCATGTCCCCACCTTGATGATAATGGACTGAACCTCTGAACCTGTAAGCCAGTCCAATTAAATGCTGTCCTTTATAAGACTTGCTTTGGCCACAATGTCTGTTCAAAGCAGTAAAACCTTAACCAAGACATGGTGAGAGGGGCACCAGCACATTTGAAGAGCTTCATTGTTGCCCTTTTCTTTGTGCCAGACTTTAGCGTTGGAGACATTAGATGAATTAGGGCAAAGGGTTTAATTGGGCCTGGAGATGTCTGGGGCCAGGTGGTAGCACTGAATTGCCAATGTGAGCATAGTTCTTGTAATAGACAACATAGACAAAGTAATGTCCATAGTGACCTAACCTGTAGTGGTCAGCACAGGCAAAGTGATATTTTTTTTCCTTAAGTTTTCAAGACAGGGTTTCTCTGCGTAGCATTGGCTATCTTGGAACTCGATCCATAGACCAGACTGACCTCAAACTCACAGAGATCCACCTGCCTCTGCCTCCTGAGTGCCAGGATTAAAAGGCATGTACCATACTGTCTGGCTTCAGGCAAAATGCTATTTATGGTAGCATGCTCCTTGTGGTCCTTTGGTATTATCTAATCAGTCACGGTATTTCCCTATTTCCAGGCATGAAGTAGATCAGAAGTCTATTTTTTTTTTTAAATTTGGTCTATATAAGGAGAAAAAGTCTCAAACAAATGAAAGAAAGACTACATTGAGTAGTGGCAAAAGGGAATCTCAGCCCATGAACCAATTTCCAGACAAGTCAATTTGCAGACTCAGAATGAAGAGATAGCCAGGTTCCCCTAAGGAAGGGAAACCTTGATACAATACCTAAAGTTTTATTGTTAGCACTTCATCAGTCCTTCCTTCCCCACGGGGACCTACAGCCTTTTATACTGGAGGCAAGAAAACAATTGGATTTTCTGGGATCCATTGAGTACTGGTTCTGAGTTAATGTTGATTCCCAGAAATTCCCAAGAAGTATTGCGGCCCTTCAGTTCAGCAGGAGCTTATGGCGATCAGGTGATTAATGGAGTATTGGCCTTGGTTTGACTCACAGTAGGTCCAGTTGGTCTCCAAACTCATTTTATGGTTATTTTCCCAGTCCAAGAATGTATAAGTGGGATGGATATACTTAGAAGTTGGCAGAATTCTCACATTGGTTCCCTGACCTATGGAGTGAAGTCTGGAAAGGCTAAATGGAAGCCTTTAGAGTTGCCTCTGCCAAAGAAAATAATGAGTCAAAAACATTGCGTCTCTGGAGGAATTGCAGAAATTAGTGCCACCATCAAGGACTTGAAAGATGCAGGGTGGTGGTTCCCACCACATCTCCTTTTAACTCTCCCATGTGGTTGTGGAGAGTGACAGTTGACTATTGAAAATTCAATCAGGCCGGGCGGTGGTGGCGCACGCCTTTAATCCCAGCACTTGGGAGGCAGAGGCAGGAGGATTACTGAGTTCGAGGCCAGCCTGGTCTACAAAGTGAGTTCCAGGACAGCCAGGGCTACACAGAGAAACCCTGTCTCGAAAAACCAAAAAAAAAAAAAAAGAAAATTCAATCAGGTAGTGACTCGGATTGCAGCTGTTGGTACCAGATGCGGTGCTCTTACTTGAGCAGATTAACACTTCTCCTGGTATATGATATGCAGCTATTCATCCAGAAAATGCCTTTTTCTTGATACCAGACCATAAGAAGCACTATCAGCAATCTGCTTTCTGTTGGCAAGGCCAGCAGTATACCTTTACAGTTTTACCTCAAGGATATATTAACTCTCCAGCCCTGTGTCATAACTTGGTCTGAAGGAAACTTGACTGTCTCTTCCACGAAATATCACATTGATTCACTATAAGACAACATTATGCTGATTGGACCAAGTGAGCTGGAGTAGCAACCACTTTGTTGGCAACATATGTGCACCAGAGGATGGAAAACAAAACCAACCAAAATCCAAGGACCTTCTACCTCAGTGAAATTCCTAGGTGCCCAGTGGTATAGGACATGCAGATACATGACTTCTAAGATGTCGTTGCACTTTTAAGTTATCGCACCTGTCCCCTCACATCCCTAACACTCCTCACACCGCCAAGAAAGAAGCACAGTGTTTAGTGGGTCTATTTGAACTCTGGAGACAATACGTTCTTCACTTGGGTGTTCTCCTTTGGCCCATATTCCAAGTGACTCAGAAATCTGCTAGCTTTGAAGGCGCCTGGAACAGGAGGAGGCTGAATAACTTCAGGCTGTTGTACAGGTTGCTCTACCACTTAGACCGTATCAGCAGACCTGACAGTATCTCAGTGGCAGATAGGGTGCTGTTTGGAGCCTTTGGCAGGTCCCTATAAGTGAATCACAGAAGAGACCTTTGAGATTTTGGAGCAAGGTTCTGCCATCATCTGCAGACAATTATTCACCTTTTGAGAGACAAGTCTTCACCTGCTATTGGGCCTTAGTAGAAACTGAATGTTTTGACAGTGGGTAATCAAGTTACTATGTGGTCTGAGCTGTCCATCATGAGCTGAGTGTTATCTGACCCACCAAGTCATAAAGTAGGGTGTGCACAGCAGCAATATATTATCAAATGAAAATGATATATGTGTGATCGGGCCCAAGCAGGTCCTGAAGACACAAGCAAGTTACATGAAGAAGTTGCCCAAATGCCTATGGCTTCTACTCCTGTCACAATGCCATCTGCTGTCAAGCATGTAGTTATAGCCTGATGGGGTGTGCCCTGTGATCAACTGAACCAGGAAGAGAAGACTAGGACCTGGTTTACTGATGGTTCTGCACACTATGCAGGCACCACCAAGAAGTGGACAGCTGCAGCGTTAGAACCCCTTTCTGGAACAACCCTGAAAGATACTGGGTAAAGGGAAATCTTCACAGTGGGTAATACATACCGTCATACATTTTATTTGGAAGGATAAATGGTCAGATGTGTGACTGTTTACTGATTCATGGTCTGAACCTAGTGGATTGGATGTATGGTCAGGAACTTGGAAAGAACATGATTGAAAAATTGGTGAGAAAGACATCTGGGGAAGAAGTAAGTAAGAAGTAAGAAGTAAAACAGATCTCTCCAAATAGGCAAAGGATGTGAAGATACTCGTGTCCCATGTAAATGCTCACCATAAGGTGACTTGAGGAGGGGAGTTCAATAATCAAGTAGGCAGGATGACCCATTCTGTGGACAGTCAGCCTCGTTCCCACCCTATTCCTGTCATTGGCCAATGGATTCATGAACAAGTGGTCATGGCAGCAGAGATGAGCACTATGCATGGACTCCACCACACAGTTTCCACTGGATCTTCATCAGCTGACCTGGTGAGAAGCTACAGCTGTTGCTGAGGGCCACACCTGCCAACAGCGGAGACTATCACTGAGACCTAGATATGGCACTACTCCCTGGGGTGACTAGCCAGTGATCTAAGGGCAGGCTGACTACATTGAACCACTTCTGCTGTGAACAGAACATGATGTCCTTACTGGAGTATTTGTTCTGGTTATAGATTTACCTTTCCTGAACATAATGCTTCTTCCACAACCACCATGCATGGATTTACAGACTGCTTTATCCACCGTCATGGTATTCCACACAGTATTGCTTCTGACAAAGGGACTCACTTCATAGCAAGAGAAGTTGGACAGTGGGCTCATGATCATGGGATCCACTGATCCTCCCATGTTCCTCATCATCCTGAAGCAGCCGGCCCGAAAGAAATATGGAATAGCCTTTTGAAGACATGGTTACAGCACCAATTAGGTAGCAGCAGCCTGGAAGACTAGGGCAGGGTTGTCCAGAAAGTATGGTATGTGCTTTTAATCAGCATCCAATATATGGTATGGTTTCCCCCATAGCTTGGACCCGAGGGTCCAGGAGTCAAGGGGTGAAAAAGGAAATAGATCCATTTACTATCACCTCTAGTGAGCAACTAGATTTTTAGCTTCCTGTTCCCACAACCTTAAGTTCTGCTGGCCTAGATGTTTTGGTTCCAGTGTGGGGAGCACTCCTGCAAGGAGCTACAATGAACAATCCATTGAATTGAAGTTCAGATTTCCCTCTGGCCAGTTCTGGCTTCTAATGCCTGCAAACCTACAGGCTAAGGAAGGAATAACACTGTTAGGAGGTGTGACTGATACAGATTACCATCAGGAAATTGAATTGCGTCTCCACAATGGAAGTAAGAAAGATTAGGTCTGGAGTACAGGAAATCTATTAGGGCATCTCTTAGTGCTACCATATCATCCTGTGATTAAAGTCAATGGGAAACTACAATAACCTAACCTAGGCAGGGTAACAAGGGACACAGATTATTCAGGAACGAAGGTATGGATCACTCCTCCAGAAAAAGTCAAGACCTGATGAGGTGTTTGCTGAGGGTGGAGGAAATACAGAGGAATGGGTAGTAGAGAAAGGTAGTCTTAAATACCAGTTACAAACATGACCAGTTGCAGAAATATAAATGAAGCCGGGCGGTGGTGGCGCACGCCTTTAATCCCAGCACTTGGGAGGCAGAGGCAGGAGGATTTCTGAGTTCGAGGCCAGCCTGGTCTACAGAGTGAGTTCCAGGACAGCCAAGGCTACACAGAGAAACCCTGTCTCGAAAAACCACAAAAAAAAAAAAAGAAAAAAGAAATATAAATGACAAGAGTGTTTCTGTCATATATGGTTAAGAATGTGTTAGCTAGGCAGTGGTGGCACATGCCTTTAATTCTAGCACTTGGGAGGCAAAGGCAGGCGGATTTCTAAGTTCGAGGCTAGCCTGGTCTACAGAGTAAGTTCCAGGATAGCCAGGGCTACACAGAGAAACCCTGCCTCGAAAAACCAAAAAAAAAAAAAAAAAAAAAGAAAGAAAGAAAAAGAAAATGACCCTCATGGAACATTGGTCCCAATTCTTAGATTTACTTATTTTTGTTTATATGAGCACACTGTAGCTGTCTTCACTCACCAGAAGAGGGCATCAGACTCCATTACAGATGGTTGTGAGCCACCATGTGGTTTCTGGGATTTGAACTCAGGACCTTTGGGAGAGCAGCCACTGAGCCATGTATCCAGTCCCTGGCCCCTATTCTTAAATTTCTAATGCATTTGCGGTTGAATGAAGGAGAGTTTTATCTATCATATTAACCGGAATTATGGCCTGGTTAAATATATAATGCATTGGCAATTGTATAAGATAGTTACTTCGTGTTTGACCTAATTATGACCTGGTTATTGTCTTCATTTGCAAATTAAACACGGCATACGGAGATATGATTGTGTCAAGTTGGTGAGGTGCAGAGTTGTGATGGGGTTTTTTTGGTTGTCAACTTGACAATATCTGGAATTAACTAAACCCCAAGTGGCTGGGATTACCAGTGAGGGATTTTGTTCTTAATAATTTGAAGTGGGTTCAAGGCAGTTTTCTCTGTGTAGTCCTGGCTGTCCTAGAACTCAGAGATCCACTTACCTCTGCTTCCAAGATGCTGGGATTAAAGGTCTTCTACACCTCTGTCCAGGTCTACAGGCCTTCTACACCACTCCTTCCTCCTTCTCTCACTCATCATTCACAGAATTGCTGGTTAATCTTGGCTCTCAGGGAAGATCCACCTTTAACATGAGCCAAATCTTCTGCTGGAAGCTTATTATGAGCATAGAAGAAGGAAGCTTGCTCTTTCCTGCTTGCCTGAACACTCATTGACAAGTTCATTCCTTCAGCAGCATTAGAGACTACTTCTTCAGGATTCCAGCATATACTGAAGACCACTGGAGATGTCCAGGCACCGAACAACTATTGGATTTTTGGAATCTCTGTCCGTAGACAGCCACTGTTGGACTAGCAGGACCACAGCTTGTAAGCCACTCTAGTACATTCCCTTTATAGTGATGTGCTAACATGCATGGCTCCTTGTTTTTGACAGGGTCTCACTTATGTAGATCTGACAGATCTGGAATTTACACAGATCTACCTGTCTCTGCCTCCCGAGTGTTGCCTTTAACTGGGTCTTACTGTGTAGCTCAGGCTAGTCTGGTTCATCACTTTTAACTGAAAACAGTTCTCTTGATGACTCACCAGCTCCTAAGTGTAGTCTCCAACTTCCCCCTTCTCTTGCTGTCATTCATGGAATTAATGGTTGATCTTGAACTTTAAGATGTGAACACCTAGCCAGGCAGTGGTGGTGCACGCCTTTAATTGCAGCGCTTGGGAGGCAGAGCGGATTTCTGAGTTCAAAGCCAGCCTGGTCTACAGAGTGAGTTCCAGGACAGCCAGGGCTACACAAAGAAACCCTGTCTCTCACTGTCCCACTGTCATGGCTGTGACCTCCTACCGATTCCACTTCCTCCACCTTCCACTCTGGACATCATCTACTTCCTACCCATACACTACCTCCTGGCTAGAGATGTAGAGGCAAGATTGCCAAGAGTTCAAGACTATCCTTGACTACACAGTCAATTTAGGGTTATCCTTGGCTAATGAGACTTAAAACAAACATACAAAAGACTGGGCATGATGGCACATGGTTTTACTCATAACACTCAGGAGGCAGGCAGATCTCTGAATTTGAGGTCAGCCAGGTCTGCATACCAAGTTCTAAGCTAACAAGGGACACATGGTAAGGCTGTCTGAAAAGGGGGGATGTGTGTGTGTGTGTGTGTGTGTGTGTGTGTGTGTGCACGCGCGCGCGCTGGTGAGATGGCTCAGTTGTTAAGAGCACCTCCTGAGGACCTGGTTCAATTTCCAGTACCCACAGACAGCTCACGTCAGATTCAGGAGATCTGTCACCCTCACACAGAAGGAAGTAGAACTGGGAGCACCATCACAGCAGCAGGGGGAGGGGCATGGGACAGGGGGTCTGTGGAGGGGAAATGGAGATGACATTTGAAATGTAAATAAAGTATCCAATAAAAAAATACATTAAGAAAAAGAAATAAGTAGAACTTAATCATTGAAAAACGAAAGAGGAACACTTCTGCCTTTAAACCCCAGGGAAACTGACCTGAGAGCAGGAAGGGGTTTACACAGAAGTCTTCGGCTAAAGCTGAAGAAATCGAGAAAATCAGGGTTCTGATAAAATTAACTTTCCTGTCTGTTCTGAAATAAAAGATCAGGCTAGCCTCAAATTATGTAGTGAAGAACAGCCTTGAATTCCTGACCCTCCTAAGGACTGGGGTCACAGGCATACATCACCATGAATGACCTGGCTATTAAAATGTGTGTGTGCCTCTGCACTCACACCTACTCTAAGCATGGACCCACCAATTCCCTTCCCTCCTTGTCCCTCTTCTCCAGATCTGAATTGGTGCCCTTATACCCAAAGAGACTGGGATATTTGGTTGGAACCCCTACTCATCCCCTGTACAAGCTAAGAAAGCCCAATTGCTCTTCCCCTAACTCTGCTATAAGAAAACTCTGAGCTGACAAGTCATCTCTCCCTTTCTCTGAATTCCCAGCTACCCCCTTTACCGTATATGGGCATAATCCCAAACCTAGCCCATAAAACCCCTTTGGTTTTAGCTTCTCTGACCTCACCTGTGAGATCAGTGAACTCACTTGAAAGCTGCCTTTCAATAAAGCTATCTTTATACTTATGTGAGTACACTGTCACTGTCTTCAGACACACCAGAAGAGGGCATCAGATTCCATTACACATGATTGTGAGCTATCGCTCCCTGCTTAGCCCCATCCCCAGAGATCACATACACACACAGGTGATGCTGAAGGAAACTTTAATAGGGCATGGCTGATTCTTCTTGAAGGTCAAAGAGGAAGGGCATCACATCTGTAAGAGAGTTCAGAGGAGCTTGCAATCTTGACCTGCTCTGTGCCGGGTCTGCTATGCTATCTCACAGAGCTTAAGGCTTCGATGCTACCACTCCGAAGCCTTTCTGCTTGCTCCGGCAGAATCCTCTTAATAGATAAGCCCTCATACTTGTTACCTAGCTCGAATGCCATTGTGCCGGGATTCTGGGCTGCGAGCAGAGCCTGCGGCAACCTCAGTTTCCCTATTCCTTGTACACAAACTTCCACTCTCATGGGAGGTCTCAGAGGAAGACATCACTTAGAGGATCTCAACCACTCGAGTTCTGCTTCCTGCAGATGTCTTTGGAGTATGACCCAGGGAGGCACAGCTGGCCTAGAGTCCCCCACCCTTGGGCTCATGCATGGCAAGTCTTCACACCTGGCTGGCTCATGCACTGCTGGATACTTTGCAGGTGAGTGGAAGCCAAGGTGCGGGCCTCCTCCAAAAAGCGGCGGTGTCCCTCCTCAGTCAACTTCCAGAGGCAGGATCGAGGCCGAGAGCTGGCCTCGCCCTGCTTACTGACCGGCACTTTCTCAAAGCTGTCTTGGAAACAGAGATTGTGACGGACTGTATTCTTCCAGGCCTCTGGAGCTGTCCGGAAAAAAGGAAAGTGCTCTCTGTGGACAGGGAGGAAGGGTAAAGAAAGGCATGGCGCCCCTGAAGAGGATGCACTCTGGTCCTCGTTCTTCCCAAGGGCCAGGACCCTCAGCTTCCTCTCAGGTGGAAGCGGGACAGGCTAGTCTGGAATTGCACTTTGCTGGCAGAACCACAACTCAGCTTATGAACCATCTGTTTTCTTTCTTTCAGTCTTCGAGACAGTCTAATATAGCCTGGATTGACCCTGAACTCACTGGGTAGCTGAGGATGACACTAACCCCCTGGCCCTACTCCTACCTCTGAGTGCTGGGATCACAGGCCTGTGCCACCATGCTAGGATGAGAAATTTCTTCTTAACCCAGTTTACTATCCCCAACTTCAGGATCATTTTTGCCCCCCCCCCCCCTTGAGGGCTGGGGATTTTGACAGCAGGAACAAACCAGAACCAATAACAAGATTAAACCACCCAAGAGGTGACATGGGGTTCTTTGCCTAATACCAGGGAAGGCCTCCCTCATACTCAAAGCAAAATGTTAGCTGGTCATGGTAGCACACCTTTAATTCCACCACCTAAGAGGCAGAGGCAGGTAGATCTCTGATTTTGAAGGCAGCCTGCTTTACATAGTGAGTTCTAGGACAGCCAGGGCTACACACTGTCACTCGGGGCAGTGGCAAGTAGGTCTATTGAGTTCAAGGCTAGCCCAGTCTATACAGTGAGATTCAGGCCAGCCCGAGCTACAAAGTGAGTCCTTGTCTCAAAAAAGAGGTCCTAATTTCAAATGATCACATGCACAGACACATACAATGCAAATTCTCAGTGAAGCTTCCCTGACCCTTGGAGGTACAGGGTTCTGTGCCAGGCAGGACAGTCTAAGGGGCAGGAAGTGGGAGATGTTGTTGGGGATACTGGATTCTAGTTTGGCTAATCTTTAGGGACAAGATGGGAGAAACTGCAACTTGACCCAGGAGAATTGGTATTTGAGGAACGGTTGAATTTTAAGAGGTGGAGGGGTGGGAATGGACCATTGAGTAGGCATACATTTGCCTGGGGAAATAAAACCAGAAGGGGAAACTGAGAGCAGCCCAGGGCCAGGTTGGAAGTTATTAAACCCTGACCCTCCCCTTCCCCTCCTTACAGGGCCCCCTGGGCACATACCGAGTGAAGTTGTAGATCTGCTGTACGTTGAGGCCACAGGGGGGACTGTTTCTGAGTGCCAAGGCAATCAGATGGAAGTAATGGAGAGGGGGGCGGGACCAGAGCCTCCCATCTGGGCTGATGGCTTGCTGAAGCCTCCACCGACTCTGGAGTGGGGCCCTTGTGGGAAGGGATGGGAAAGCCACAGAGGAGCTGTCATCCTGGTCCTTGGCCGCCTCCTCTTCTGTAGGCTAGAGGGGCACAGAGTAGGATCTGGTCCTGACTCCTTGGCCTCAGCTCCAGTGTGCAGTGGCAGAAAGGGGTGCAGTCTAGAATCCACTATCCAACCTTCTCCCCAGCCCCAGTGGACAGGTCAGGTCTAGATGTGTTCATCTTTTATTGGCCCTCAGAAACCCAGCTGCTGATGTTCAACCCTGTGCCCGCCCATCCGTACCTCCTCCCAGGTGCTAGGGGAAGAGGCAGTGTGCTTCGCCTTCTGTTTTCTCTTCTGCTTGCGAGGAGGCAACCGCTGCTGTGGCAGCGACTCTGATGCTTCTGAACAGCTATCTTCTTCCTCTTCCAGGGCTGGCTGGAAGGCAGGCTGCACGCTGCTTGGCATGTCTTCCATTTTAGCTGCGACCTCCAGCTTGCCGGGAGGATATACGATGTTTGGGTTCACCCACATCCACATATTGGGTTTAATGTCTGGACCTGGACAGAGGAATAGGAAATATCTCATAGTTCACTGGCTTTGGAGAGCAAGGTGTTCCCCGATCAGGAGGTGGAATCCTGTCCACAGAGCTCACTACTTACCATCTTTATCAGGGTTGGGTATTCTTTCCAAAGGCAGTTTTGGTGGGTCAACAATTTGGAGTCTGTATAGGGCAACTGGCCAAGAGAAAGAAAGAGAAAGAAAGAGTCAAGAGAAAGGTAATTTTGGTGGTTCAATTATTTGGAGTCTGTATTTGGCAACTGGCAAAAAGAGAGTCAAGACATTCTAGAATTTCCACTGTTACCCCATGATCTGAGCCTTGAAGATCTCTTGGGGCAGGTGTGGGCCAAACCCAGGTAGTATGAGGCTATAGAGACTGGTGTTCCCTTCACCCCTGACCTCAAGTTTTCTGCATTCTTTTCCTACTCCACACATACTATCCTTGAACAATCTCATACCCATGGCTGTCAGTTACCATCCATAAATCCAAGGCTTGCAAATCTGACTACACATCTGATTTCTATGCTGGTCTCTACGGGAGATGTTTTTGCTTGGGTTATTGACAAGTACTTCAAACTCAGTATCTCCTCTCTCTCCTGGTCCTCTCTCTTCACCCTTCCTCCTCTCTCTCCCCTCTGCTCCTTCTCCTCCTGATGTGAGTTCCTGTTATAAATCCCAGGATGGCCTCAAACTTGCTATATCCCTGCCTCAGCCTCCCAGGATTACAGACATGTACCACACGGCCAACTTCATGATTAGCATATTTTAATTCAATTACATTTTCTTGGGCTTGCAAGATGGCAGCACATCAGGCAACGTTCAGCCCTATCTCTCAGCCCCTGCTCAGAAGTCATTCATTATATAGCCTGACCTTAATAAATTGTGAGTTACTCCCTTATATGGCAGGCAGAACTGAAAGTGGAGGTCTGGGATGGTGGAGTTCCTGTCTGTAGGTAGATCTGAGAGCCTTGAATTTACAGATGGTGACTTACAGCCATCAGTTAAAGGTCTTTGCATATGCAAACAATGCCCCAAAACACCCTTGTGGTTGAGAAGATAGCTCCAAGCACTTGGACATGACTTCAATCTATTGAACCAAGCAAGGACAACAGCCAGGTGTGGTGGCACAGGCCTTTAATCTCAGCATTTGGAAGGCAGAGGCAGAAGGATCTCTATTGGGAGTTCCAGGACAGCTAGCTATGTAGAGAGACCCTGTATTAAATAAAAAATAAATAATAACAAATAAAAACTAAACCCAGCCAGGCAGTGGTAGCTCACGCCTTTATTCCCAGTACTTGGGAGGCAGAGGCAGGCAAATCTCTGAGTTCTGGGCCAGCCTGGTCTACAGAGCCAGTTCCAGGGCAGTCAGGGTTACAAAGAAATCTTGTCTTGAAAAACCCGACCCCACAAGGAAGGAAAACAAGAAACTAATTAACCAAAACAAAGGCAAAACAAACACAGGTGCTGTGTACACCATCAAACTACAAAGGGGCCTGATAAGCATCAGCTCAGAATTGAGAATTTTCTGTTATAAACTGCAGTGTTTCTCAAGACTAGGTCTCTCTGTGTAGCCTTGGATGTCCTGGTACTCCCTCTGTAGACCACGCTGTCCTCGAACTCAGAAAACCACCTGCCTCTGCCTCTGCCTCCCGAGTGCTAGGATTAAAGGCGTGTGCCCCCAATGCTGGGCTTAAACTGCAGTGTCCTCATTGCACAAAATTTTTTGTTCTTTTTTTTTTTGGGCTTCAAAACAAAATCAAACAGCAACAACCAAAGAGGCAATGATACCTCCCCAAAGAGAACAATAAAGCCAAGTTCCCGTGTCCAAGCGCCAAAGCTCAGAAGAGGTCTAGGTATGTTCTGGGGGGTTCTGGGGATAAAAGCTGGTAACCCACAGTATGTGGCCTCTAGGGACTCAGTTGCGGGAAGGGCCACACCCACTCCTGTGTGGGGTTCAAGACCCTTATCTCAGTGAGGTGGCGAGCCCGGGAAGCCAGAGGCAGTCTGCCCACTTGATGCCGCAGCCACCCACGCGCCCCTCCCCCACTGCCCCACTCACGTTTCTGCTCGGCCTCGGACAAGTGTGTCGTGGTGAAGGACAAGAAGCACTCGTTGCCCATATCCCAATCCAACAAACCTGGAACCTGGCCATGGAGGCTGGCCCAGAAGTCCCGGTCCTGGAATTTGGGGTCCACTTTTATGGCTAGATGAGACAAGTGGTGCGGGGTGCAAAAGGCGGAGAGACTCGCCCGCGTGGAAGGTGCTTCCTCAAGCCACCGGCAATCGCGGGTGGGAGCGGTCAGGAGCGCAGC
This sequence comes from Tokudaia tokunoshimensis, assembly GCA_036184795.1. Lineage (NCBI taxonomy): Eukaryota > Metazoa > Chordata > Mammalia > Rodentia > Muridae > Tokudaia > Tokudaia tokunoshimensis. The sequence goes on from BTHU01000008.1 coordinate 45,601,719, forward strand.
ACGACTGCAGACACTCCGGATTGCCTCAGGATATATCCAGCTCGCGCTCATCAGGTTTTCCTGCGCCTGCCGATGTGGCTCAGCTGGTAGAGTGCCTATCTAGCAAGTTCGAAGCCCCGCACCTCCTAAAACCAGATTTCGAGCCACACGCCTAAAATCAGACACACTTGGCGGAAGCACAAATTCAAATTTACCCTAAACTACACAAGCAAATCTGGGATACCAGAGACCTTGGCTAGAGGGGGTGGATCTCTGAGTGGGTGGGCTAGGGAGTGGAGGGGATGGAGGAGGAGTTTATATGCGGGGGTGTGGCGGTAAAGGTTGCTAGACCAGGAAGGTCTTTTTAAAAAAAAAAGGCTGGGGGGGGGGGGGGACAAAAACAGGTCGTGGTGGCGCGCTTCCGGCCTTGCTTTAATCCCAGCACTCTGGAGGCAGAGGCGGGCAGATCTCTTGAGTTCAAGGCCTTCAGAGCTAGTTTCAGGAGGCTACACACAGAAACCCTGTCTCAAAATAAATACATAAAAATAAAAAGGAAGAAATGAGTGAAGAGAACAAAGATGGGATGGCTCAGAGGAGGGTCAAGGTTCATGCACTTGACTTTCCCCCAACTGAATAAATAAAATAAATGTCCTAACAAAAGAATATGAAGATACAGACCATGCTCTACCACATTTGAGAAAAGCTCCTACTTAAAGACACAATGATCCCATGATTGTATTAATATCTATAATCCAGAATTCATGAATGCTTTTAAAGCATATCTAGGTGTTTTTTAAACAAAGGTTTTATGTTTTATTTAATTAATGCATTAATTGCGTTTTTCAAGACAGGATTTCTCTGTGTAGCCCTGGCTGTTCTGGAACTCTGTAGACCAGGCTGGCCTTGAACTCACAGAGATCTGCCTGCCTTTGCCTCCTAGGTGCAGTGATTAAAGGTGTGTACCACCATGCCCAACTGTATTTTATTTTTAACTAAATTTACATTTTATAAAAGTTTTAAACAGTTTATCCAAGATTACAACCTAGATAGTAGAGCAGAGATTAAATTAAATAGCAAATTGACTTAAAATTTTTCGTTTTTAACTTCAAACTTACAGAAAAATTCTATATGCTGTAAACATTTCTTTATGTCCTTATTAACTTTTTATTCATTCATCCACTTATTTTTCTCAGTTTTGGGAATTGGTGGGCCTTGTACATTCTAGGCAAGTGCTGTACCGTGCAACTAGATGCTCAACCCATATGTGTATATTTGTGTATGCATGTATACACATACATATTTTTTCTTTTCATATTTTTGAAAATAGGATCCCACTTGTAGTGGCTGGACTTTGAACTCTGTGGACTGAGAGTAGCCGGGAAATCTTGAGCCTCGTTCATCTACTTCCCAAGATTACAGACGTGCAGGGCGGGAGAGATGGCTCAGTGGTAAAGAGCGCTGGCAACCGTTCCAGAGGACCCAGGTTCAATCCCCAGCACCCACACGACAGCTCACAACTGTCTGTAACTCCTGTTCCAGGGGATTCAACACCCTTATACAGACACACATGGAAGCCGATGCACGTAAAATTAAAAGTAAGTTATTTAAAAAAAAAGATTACAGGCATGCATTATCATGTTCAACCCATTATACATGTTTATACATATATGTATGCATGTGAGGTGCTAGTGAGGAGGTCAGAGGACAAGCTGGGAGAGTTGGTTCTCTTCTTCAACCATTTGGGTCCCGGGAATCAAACTCAGATAGTCAAATTAGGGGCGAGTGCCTTTACCCACTGGGCCATCTTACGAATCCTCAGTGAATATTTTTCCTTTCTTTCTTTTTTTTTTTCTTTTTTTTTTTAAGTTTCTTTTTGTTTGTTTGAGACATGGTCTCATTATGTAGCTCCTTATCCAGGAATTCCCAATGTAGACCAGTCAGGCCTCAAATTCAAATAGATCCAGCTGCCCCTGCCCCTGCCCCTTCTCCTGCTCCTGCCCCTTCCCCTGCAGTGCTGGGATTAAAGGTGCTTCCCTGCCACCTTTAATCATGCTCCTCCTCCTTGTGGTTTGTTTTTCCTAAGTGATGGCTGACTGATGCTGGGAATAGAGTCCAGGGCCTTAGGGACGCCAGGCCACTGCTCTGCCACCGATTTTTACATCTGATTTTTAGGGCTGGAGAGACGGCTCAGAGGCAAAGAGGACTTGCTGTTCAATCACGAGTTCAGATGTCAGTATCTGTGTCCTCACAATCAGCCCTTAAAAGTATATAATTTCTAATGAATTATTTAGTAATTTGTCAACAGCATATCCTTTCACCCAGAAACACTTTAATTGGTTTTTCCTAAAAACTGATATTAGATTACATAGACAAAAATCAGGAGTTGGAACTTTCTGTCTGTCTGTCGACCTGTTGGTCTATTTGTCTTTCAAGACAGGATCTCACTATGTAGTACCCTGGAGCTCACTATGCAGACCAGGCTGGGCTCAAACTTATAGAAATCAGCCTATTCTGCCTCCTAAGTGTAGGGAATCATGACTTGTTTGTTTTTGTTTTAATGAGAATTCAAACTCAGATCCTCACGACCGCAGAATAAATACGCTCACCCACCGTTCCATCTCCCCAGGCTAATCTTTCTTTTCCTTTGAACTCTCATTTAGCCCAGGTTGGAATTATACCATGTAGCTAAGATAAGTACTTTAGGATTACTATTGCTGCGATGAAACACCAGGACCAAAGCAAGTTGTGGAGGAAAGGGTTTATTTGACTGACATACCTAGAGTCATTGTCCCATCGAGGAACCTTGATGTAAGAGCTAATGAGAAGGCCATGCAGCTTACTGGTTGGCTCTTCAGGGTTTCTGACAGAACCTAGGATCCTTAGCCTAGGGGTAGCACTACCCACAAAGTGCTGAGCCCTCCCACATCAACCACTAATTAGGAAAATCCCTTCCAGTCTTGCCTCCAGTCTGTTTATGGAGGTGTTTTCTCAGTTGAAGCTCTCTCTTCTCAGATGGCTCTAGCCCAGCTGTTCTCAACCTTCCTAAGGCTGCGAACCTTTAATACAGTTAGTTCCTCAGGTTGTGGTGACCCCCAAACCATAAAATTGTTTCCATTGCTATTGTTATACATTATAATGTAAATATCTGTTTTTGTTATTGTTGTTTGTTTGTTTGTTTGTTATTCTGAGAGACAAGGTTTGCCTCTGCTTCCACGTACTGGAATTAAAGGTGTGGGTCACCACTGCCAGCCAGACATTGAATCTTATAACAGTTGAGAGACACCCAGTGGGTGTTAGGAATTGAACCAGGTTCTCTGCAAGACCAGCTAATGCTCCTAACCACCCTGTCTGTGCTATTTTAATTGTGCATTTCATACAGGGTGTTAAAATGTTTATTCGTTGTCCTAGTTATGTTAGAAAGTATTAATTGGAGGCGTCCTTACAGTTTCAGAGGGTGAGCCCATGTTCACCACCTCGGGAAGTATGGCCGCAGGCAGACACAGAGCAGTAGCCGAGAGCTATATTTTATGTGAAAGTTGGAGGCAGAGAGAGAGAGAGAGAGAGAGAGAGAGAGAGAGAGAGAGAGAGAGAGAGAGACAGAGACAGAGAGACAGAGAGAGAGAGAGAGAGAGACAGAGAGAGACAGAGACAGAGACAGAGACAGACAGAGGACTGGGCCTGGCATGGGCTTTTGAAATGTTGAAGCTCATCTCAGTGACATACCTCCTAGACCTTCCCAAAACAGTTCCAATGGGGGCCATTCTCATTCAAACCACAACATTTGAATTGAATAAAGATTCTAAAAGCAATTAAGTAATTTTTTTTTCCGAGACAGGGTTTCTCTGTGTAGTCCTGGCTGTCTTGGAACTCACTCTGTAAACCAGACTGGTCTCAAGAGATCCACCTGCCTCTGCTTCCTGAGTGCTGGGATTAAAGGCATGCATCACCACAGCCAGGCTGGGTTTTGTTTTAAATTCTACAATTCTTATTTAATACTGGACATGGCAATGTATGTATTTAGTCCCAGAGCTGAAGGTAAATATAGGTAGAATTCTGTGAGTTTGAGGCCAACATGATCTGTAGAGTGATTTCTAGGCCAGCTGGGGCTACACATTGAGACCTTATTTTTAAAGGGTGTGTGTGTGTGTGTGTGTGTGTGTGTGTGTGTGGCTGGGCAGTGGTGGCCCATGCCTTTAATTCCAGCCCTTGGGAGGCAGAGGCAGGCGGATCTCAGAGTTTGATGCCAGCCTGGTCTACAGAGTGAGTTCCAGGACAGCCAGGGCTGTTACACTTTGTCTAGGTGGGCGGAAATTAAGGGCGAGCAGTGAGGCTAGAGAGGTGGCTCAGAGGTTAAAAGCTCACTCTACTGCTCTTCTGGAGGATCTGAGGAGTTGGACTGCCAGCTCTTGACCACCTGTAACTTCAGTTCAAGGGGACCTGGACCTAACACTTTCCGACCTCCATGTCACCTGAGTTCATGAACGCATACCATTTCTCTTCCCACGACACACATACAGGGTGTTGTGTTTTATAGAAAAGAAAGAGAGAGACAGGATATGTTTGGTAGAAGCACAGTATGGTAAGGTGGAAGGGGATGCCTCTGTGGGCCCATTCCTTCCCCCCTGAAGAACCAGTCATATAGTATGGAATAGAGTTTATTTAGAGCATGGGAAGGGGAGTTGAGGAGGGAGTAGAGACAGAGAAAGGGAGAGAGAGAGAGAGAGACAGAGAGAGAGAGACAGAAAAAGAGAGAGAGACAGAGACAGAGGAAGAAGAAGGAGGAGGAGGAGAGGTCATCCAGGAACACATGGAGAGAGAAGGGGGTGTGGGGATGGAGGGAGAAGGTACAGGGAGAGAAGAGGCAGAGAGGAAGAGGATAAGAGAGTAAGAGAGTGAGGAGGGGGCTAATAGCCCCTTTTATACTGAGTCAGGAACACTTGACTGTTGCCAGCTTACTGTGGGATGGAGCCTAGAAGGAATGCTAACATGGGATTCAAAATAAAACATCTTTCAAAGATTTGTGGTATTATTTGTGTGTGTGTGTGTGTGTGTGTGTGTGTGTGAGGTTCTGAGTGTTGGTTTACATACCACATAAACTTCTGAGTCTGTGTTGGCCAAAAAGAGGCAATGGATTTCCTGAACTGGAGTTACAGAGATGTGGGTACTGGGAACCAAATGCAAGTCTTCTGTAAGAGTAGCAAGTGCTCTTATCCAAAGTCATCTTTCCAGCCCCAATTATTATTTACTTGTTTGTTTGTTTAGCAGTTTTTTTGTTTTTTGAAGCAGGGTCTCTCTATAAAGCCCTGGCTGGCCTGAAACTATGTAGCTCTGGATGACCTTTTCCTGAGTGCTGGCACTAACTGTGTGTGCTACCACATCTGGCCTGTTTTTGTTTTTGTAAGATTTATTTATTTTCATTTTATGTGGGGGGTGGGAGGGTAGGGGGGGTGGGGGGAGTTAGTTGCTTGCATCTATTTACCTGGGCACTGTGTGCATGCAGTAACATGCAGATACCAGAAGAGGGCATCATATTCCCTGGAACTGGAGTAATGGATGGTTATGAATCCCACGTAGGTGCTGGGAATTGATAGAACCAGGACCTCTAGAAGAGCAGTCAGTAATCTTAACCACTGAGCCAACCCTCCAGTCTGTGTGTGTGTGTGTATGCATGCATGATAATTGAAGCTTTGTGGAGGTCTGAGGACATCTTTGTGGGTTCGGTTTTCTTCTTGCAACTTCATGTGGGTTCTGGGGATTGAACTCAGGTCTTTTGGCTAGCCTGGCAAGAGCCTTACCTGTCAAACTATCTCACTTCCCTTTGTATTTGTTCTGTTTTTGAGATAGGGTCTTTCCAGCTCAGTTAAAGGCTAGGCTCAGAACCAAAAACTATAAGAGACAGGATCTCTCTGTGTAGCTCAGGCTGTTCTAGAATTCACTATATAGCCCAGGCTGGGCAATTCTCCTCAACCTCTCAAGAATTGAAATCGACAAATATTTATTGAGTACCTACTCTGTCATCAGCACTATAGAACCAAGTATAGTAGGTCCCTAAGACCAAAGTAGTTGGTCTCAGGGAACTTGCAGTCTGGAGGAGGGGACAACTGAATCATCGCACACACAGTTGTGAGCCTGTGTAACACTGAGAGGAAGGATAAGGAATTAGAGGGTGGAGGAAGGGGTTGATGAAGGTTAGACACTTCTCTGGGAAAGGGGCAGTGAGCTATGAGCGGTCACAAAGGCAGTCTAGGCACATGGAATCCTCTGTGCAAAGGCCCTGGGGCAAGAAAGAAAACAGGCTACTGAGGCATGGTGGGGAAAGCTGAAGGGAAGCTGTGTGCTTCAGCTCTGGTCCTAAGGTCACCTTCCAGACTGGAGTTTTCACCCTGACAGCAAAGTAAAGATCACTGCTTCCAATCAGTCCATCTTGGTGAGGACACAAACAAAGGAGGTAGGCCAAGGAGATGTCTCAGCAGGTAACCGTGTGTGGTGAAACCCAGAAACCTGTGTCTGATCCCTGGAACCCATGTTGAATAGATGAACATGCTCAATCTATTCAACATACTATATGCACACTCGAAAAATAAAACCGTTAGTTGGGCGATGCAGAGAGAGGCAGGTGGATCTCTGTGAGTTTGAAGCCAGCCTGGTCTACAGAGAGTTCTAGGACAGCCAGAGCAACACAGAGAAACCCTGTCTCAAAAAAAAAACAAAAACAAGCAAACAAATAACACTTTTATAGAACAAAACTAAAATTTAAAAATGGACGAGGGTGACATTCCTGCCTGTTTACCACGGTGTACTACACTTGTCCGCCCTCCTGCGGGGGAGCTCCCCACCTCAGCTCTCTCGGGTCTCGCACAGTTTAGCACGTTCTTTAACCAGCCTCCAGGGCCTGTCCTGTTTATGTTTTCTCTAGTACTTCCCTAAGCTGTCAGCTTCCTTGACACACCCCCATGTGGTAATCCAGCTTCTACCCCCTGCCCAAATCAGAGCCCTGCTTCGGTCATCTATTGAGTGCAGGATGCAAAACTCACAACCTAGGACTAGGGCTTGGAGAGCTGACATTGTCTCTGCCCCTGCTTGCCTCCCTCCTGGGAAAAGCCACCCTTGGGGTTTGGGACTAGAGAGAATGACATGCATGTGTCATTGACATTGATACTTTAGACATGTGCATAAGGGAACTCGCTAAAGGGGTGACTCACATAGACATGGTCGGCGACGTACAACGTGGGTAAAGCCTTTATTGTGAGAATTAAGTACAGTTAAGAGAAAAATCAGCTTTGGTGGGACTGCAGTGGCAGGGAGTGCTGCAAGGTGAGACCACGAGAAGCAGGGAGAGGGGTAGGGAGAGGGGAGCTGTTGGGAATGGACTCGGTGGAGGGAGCAGGGAGAGGGAAGAGAAGCCACTGAAATACCGGTGACTGCAGCCTGGGAGGAGGCAGGCTGGCCTTCTCGGAAGAGCCTGGGATGCAGGGGAGCCCTCCTCATTTTCTGGTACCCAGTACCAGGGCAACGATAAGACCCACAACCAACAGGAACATGGCCACAGACAGCAGCACTGTGATGACCACCATGCCTCCTGTCCGGGCCATTCCCAACCCGATAGATTCCATGTTCCTTCCTGTCAGAAGAAGATGGGCAAACCTTTGTGAGTTGAAGGGATTCCTAGCTACCCCGTGGTTCATAGCTTAGCCCAGCTGGTCAAGTAGTCACCAGCATCAGTTCAACTAAGTTATCCAGCCAACCCCAGTCAAGCAAACATAGACCCTCTCACAGCAACACTTAGGACCTGCCAAGGAGATCTAATAGGATGTCATCCCTCTGCACAAGGAACCTTTAGTTCAGCAGATGAATGAACAGGACAGGAGGTGGCTATACCAAACACTCAGCAGGACAGAGGGAGAGGGAGGAGGAGGAGGAGGAAGAGGGAAGAGGAGGAGGAAGAGGAGACGGAGAGGGAGAGGGTGATGGAGGAGAGCACTCTGAAATCAGCTTAGCTTACTTGCTCTAGGGGAATAAAGCCAGAGCTCAGGGAAGTGTGTGGACACTGAGGCATGAGAGGTAGGCATTTTACTTACGAGGAAGTGTGGACATGGGAGTCTCTGGACTGGATTCAGTGGACGTCCCCTTCTGTACTCGGTAGGATATGCTTTTAGGTGGGAGTTGAGAGAAAGCAGAGATCCCCAGTACGTATCTGGCACTTGGGGGGAGGGGTTCCAGCCTCCACCTTCTAGCTGTGTCTCCCATCTGTGCCCTCCTGGGGTGGAGGTTCACATTTCCCACCCTTGATCTGCACCCTCTCTAACCCAGGCTCACCAGCAGCTCCCCACCCTCACCCGACTTCTGCTTCCCTTTCTGAGTCCCACCTCCACAGGAATTCATCGGTACCTACTAGTATTTGGTTCCTGGAGTTAGGTTTGTCACCTGATATGCACTGAGCCTTGTGACTGTGAAGCCAGCCCCGCTGTCCACCACGCTCACAAGCTCTCTGTGCCCACGGCATGGAGGCACCACAAAGTCCGACTTAACCACTGACGGGAAATAGGGGTGAAAGGCAAGATTAGATTTCTAGCAAGCCTACTCTTGTAGAACGGGCAGCTCTTGGGTATCGTTAAGAGGGGTTAAGATGAGAATAAATGGGTCCAAGGGAGGCCTACCTTTGCTGTCGTTGGCTCTCCGGACCATCAGTGTGGCATTACCTCCCGTGAGGTGACACGGAGGCAAGGCAATTAGCAGGCTTTCTGTTAGCGCCGGAGACAGCAGACCAGAGAGACTTGAGATGTTGAAGTCTGTTAGGGAGCCAAGAGGGAACTCAGAAGGAGTGAGTCCCCTCTTAACTCAGAGCTGGAGGGGTGGGTGTGTGGGTGATCATTGCTAAGGGTGCAGAGACAGAAGACCGTGTGGATCTGACCACCAGATGGCAGGCTTGAGCTGCAGATGGTGGGTACGCCGCGCTGCTTGGGAGCCAGACTAGACCTTGACACCTAGTCAGTCCCTAGTCTCACCCAACCCACCCAAACCTTGGACCCTTCCCCTTATTTCTCTACTCCTGGATCTGGAAGAAGACCAGGAATTTGTCATCTGATCCCTACCACCAGTAACTCTCAACCCCAACCAGCTAGACCAACACTCTCTTGTTGAGAGCCCTGGGAGAGACAATGCTTCCTGTCTAGAGCTCTGAAACCCTCCTCCCTCCCACCAGAAACAGAGACCTGCAGCCCCCAGAGCCAGGACAGCCAGCAGAATCAGGACCAGGGCCAAGGTCTGGACAGGTAGTGTGGATGCCATACTGCGATGGGAACTGGATCCTGGAACAGATGCAGGCAGGCTGGGGCTTCCTGGGACCAATGAGGCCCTGCCCCAGGGTGGCTGATTTTGTCTTGGACTGGGAGGGGCTGCTGGGAATCCAATCCAACTTGCCCCTTGGGCACTATCGCCTCAGGGAGGGCCCCCAGACAGGTTTTTCAGGCCGGGGTGGCCCTCAGGCCTAAAGGGGGTATTCTAGCCAGGTCCTGGCAGCTCAGTTAGCTGCTGGGGAGTATGACTCTTTCTAGAACTCCCATGTCTGAACCACAAGGTTCCTCTGTATGAGTGTCTGCATCCTGAACTGTAGACGCTGCTCTCCCCAAGGAGGTAGGAGTTTTCCTAGGAGGGCCATGAGTTCTAAAAATTGCTCTGGTATGTAGGAAAACTGCCAAGGATTGAAAGGGCTTTGGTTAGTAAGAATGGGAGAGGAGGAGGTTATTTGGGTAGGGTGGGGAATAGCAGAGCCAGAGATCCAATTCTGGTGATAAAACCTAGGCCCAAGAAACTGCCACTCTTATCTTTAAAATAAGAGGGAGGGGACTGGAGAGATGGCTCAGTGGTTAAGAGCACTGACTGCTCTTCCGAAGGTCCTGAGTTCAAATCCCAGCAACCACATGGTGGCTTACAACCATCCGTAATGAGATCTGATGCCCTTTTCTGGTGTGTCTGAAGACAGCTACAGTGTGCTCATATATAATAAATAAATAAATCTTAAAAAAAAAGAAAGAAACTGCGACTCTGGGAGAAACTGAGTGTATCAGTGTGAGCCTTCAGATTTCTCTAGAGGGTGAAGACAAGGGAGGTCAGGGAAGGCTTCCAGGTAAACACTGGTCCAGTCCAGCAAGGATAGTGGGCGGTGGAGTGGATACAAACAGATGCCAACAGCAAGCATTTGTTCAGCTGGTAGAGAGTAAAGAAGAAAACAAGAGACCAGAGGACCTGAGTTCCATGCTTGTTTTGTCTTGAGGAGTTTGTTGTTGCTATTTTTTTGTTTGTTTCTTTTTGTCAGCCTGGGCTACACAGTGAGTTCCAGGCCAGCCTGGGCTATACAGGGAGACCCTGTCTTAAAACCAGTCAAGTGAAGCCCAGTGGTGTACACTTTTAATTCCAGCATTCAAAAGATGTGTGGCTGGAGGATCTCTGCGAATTTGTGGCTAGCCTGGTCTACAGAGTGAGTTCCAGGACAGCCAGAACTATGTTGAGAGATCCTGTCTCAACAAACAAACAAAACTCCACAAGAATAACAACCAGAGTCGATAGTGGCATGTGCCTTTAATCACAGCCCTTGGGAGACAGAAGCAAGTGTGTATCTGTGTTTGAGGCTAACCTGGTCTACAGAGTGAGTTCCAGGACAGCCAGGACTACACAGAGAAACCCTATATCCAAAACAAACCAAAACCAAACAAACCAAAAACCAAATAAACAAAAAATAGCAACAACAAAACCCCTCAAGACAAAACAATCCTGTAACAAGAAGAGACTGAGATGGAGGGCTGGGGTGTAGCTCAGTGGTGGACTATGTGCAGGTAGCTCTGGGTTCGATCCCTGGGGCAACAAGACAAATACTGTCTCCTGTTGGGGAAATAAAAAAACACCACCAGCCACATCTCCTCTGGCTGTCTCCCGCCCCAGGCTAAATGGGAGAGCTGATGGAACTTCTCCAGTAGTGGGCAAGTGGCGTGGACTCACTCAGTCACCCCTCCTCTAGACGCTGGCCAGGGGTTCTGCATGCCCTCCTGAAAGGCACTGCTTATGTAGATGTAGAACCTCAGGTCATCACTGGCTGCAGGGGGTGTGGGCATTTCAGATAAGTGAACTCCGCAGGGCCTGAGCTCAGACCGTCAGGGTCTGCTCCAGGGACCGCCTATTTTCCCCAATCCCAGAGAAAGGTCCTAGTGGAAAAGTGGGGGCCACTGGAGGGCTGATGGGATTGTCCTTTCCCCCATGGTGGGTGGACTTAAAGTCTGCCATATGTGTAGGGGAGGGGTAAAAGATGAGACAGAACTTGGGGGGCTCTGGCAGGGAGCAGGAGGAGCTATCACCAGAGTGTCTCCACATTTACTGTGCAATGGACGATCAGGAAACCGGTTCAGATGCAGCTTCTGATTCAGTGGGTCTGAGGTAAAACACGAAATTTAAAATTGCATTTATTATTGTGTGTGTGTGTGCCACGGTGTACATGTGGAGGTTAGAGGACAAGTTGTTGGCATTGGCTCTCTCTCTCCATAATGTGGCCTTTGGGGATCAAACTGTCAGGCTTGGTGGCAAGAGCCTTTACGTGTTGAGCCATCTCATGGTTTCGTAAAAGTTCCTAAGGCGCTTACGGTAATGCAGAGACACAGACTCACATTTGGAGTTAGCAGATGCTGTATTGGTGTATACACTCATACAACTACACACACACTCATACACACACACTCATACACACACACATGCACACACACACATATGCACACATTCAGACACACACACACACACACACACACAGGAAAAGCAGGACAGAGGGTTTTCTCAAGCTGCCCGGACAGGCTGCCTTTGGGTGGAGAACTGGAACTGATTTCTGTTTTTCCGGCTCCTTGGCTTTTGTCCCCTTTAGATGAGATCTTCTCACTTTACTCACAGAAAGATCACACATGAGGGAGAACTGTCGGTGGGGCTACATGGTGGGGTGTCAGGGTCAGGAGATCTTCCTGGCAAGTCTCAAACCTCAACATAGCACAGTGTTCAGATAAGGGTTTAGGCGCTGTCTCTTCCCATTTGGGCTAAAGAGGAATCAGGGAGAGAATTGGTTTACTGCAGAGCAGACCATATAGGGTCCACCCTTAAGCCCCATTTGAAATTAGAAGTGAGGCTGTGGGATAGAAAGAGCAGGTCTCTGGTCACAGTTTTAAAGGGATATGAGGGTCCTGTGCCTTTAAGCCCTCCCATTTCCTTCCAACTCCCCCCCCCACCCGTTTTCCCCACCCTAACCCTCCCCAGGTTTCTGGAGGAGCAGAGTTGCGTCTTCTCCCTGCCCTGCCGAGCTGCTTACTGGCTGCTCTGGAGGCTGTGCTTTGCGGTCTCCATGGAAACCATTAGTTGCTAAGCAACTGGAGCATCATCTGTGCTGAGCTCTCGCATCTAATTATCCCATCACAGTGGCTGAGAAGGGTTTGGGGAGCTGAGAGGAGGGGGAGGCCCAGCTCAGGAGCAAGAGGATAACTCTTTGAGCAGAGCAGCTTCACTGACAGTGACTGAGATCATTTAAAGCCACAGCACCCCGGTCCTCTGGAGGAGTTCTCAGTGGCCACGTAAGGGAACTAGGGCCAAATGTCTGGAGTCTCTCCCCTAAACCCTGTCTTCTCTGCTGTCCTCTCCTTGATTCTTGAATCTAAACTCCCTCAAGGTCCCTCTCCTTCCGCCTTACACATATGTTCCTCAAGCCAACCGTCATTTACTGAGCACCAGGGATGCCCCTGGAGTAGACAAGGCAGTGAAGCTATCGAAGCTCTTGCAGTTCTCCCCTTCCCTCTTCTGCTCCTCGGTCAGCTCTTAAGACAGACCTCCTCTTTGGGACTGCAGTCCTTTTGTCCCCTTCTTGAACTACAGTACTTCAGCAACCAAGAATTGGGATCAGAATCCAGGTTTGCCTGATATGCCCACAGTCCTACCTCAATAGGCCACTCCTCTGCCTCCCTCCCAGTCAACTAGAAAAAGATGCCTGTCTTCTCCTGGGATATGCCAGACACTGATGGTGGCCACTGTACTCCTAGTGGTGACTGTTGACTTAGAACTTTGGGTGAGCCACTTTCAAACTCTTTGGTTTTTTTTTTTTTTCCAACTTGAAAATGGGAAGATTCGTATTTCTTGAACTCAGGTCTAGCAAGATATGACAAGCGTAAAAATGATTTAGGGCAAAGATGCAGAGAGAGGATTGAGACCCACGATCCAGGAGCACAGTGGACACCTGAGGGCTTGGGTCTGGAGGCCTGAAGTGATGCTCAGTGAATTCGAGTCTGTTGGAAATGGTGAGGACCATTCCTTAGAGATCTGAGGCTGGAAGATGCTGTGGTCAAACGGAAAACTCCATCATTCAGGCTTGGAAGAGACCTGAGTACTCTTTGTTTTAAGGCCAAAACAACCATTTACCCAAAACCGTTCAGCTTTTGACCTTGGCTAAGTTATCTCTCCTGTTTCGTCAAGTTGTAGTTCCCACTTCAAGTGGACTTATTTTTTTATTTACTTATTTAATGTTATGAGTGTTTTGCCTGCATGTATATATGTCTGTACACCACTTCTGGGCTGGTGCCCTTGGAAATCAGGCCATCAGATCCCGGGGAACCGGGGTTATAGATGGTTGTGAGCTGTCATGTGGGTGCTGGGAACTGAACCCAGGGTCTCTGTAAGAGCAATAAGTGCTTTAAACTACAGAGCTGTCTCTCCAGCCACTATACTTTCTACTTCTATAGGAATGAAATGAAACCCATCTCGAGGGAATATGGTGACTATAAGTCCATCTAATTTATTTAAGGGTGCGTAGGAAAGTATCTGGTTCAGTAAATACTGATTTAAGTAATCCATCTTGCTCTCCCCTCCCCCTCTTTTAAGATTTTTATTTTATTTTTTGTATGTGAGTATGTGAGTCCTCAGACACACCAGAAGAGGGCATCAGATACCATTACAGAGGGTTGTGAGTCACCATGTGAGTTGCTGGGAATTGAACTTAGCACCTCTAGAAGAGCAGTCAGTGCTCTTAACTGCTGAGCCATCTCTCCAGCCCCTTATTCTCCCCCTTGTATCAGCCCTCACTGCAGATGAGGAATGAGGGTACAGAGGTGATCCACACCATCCCCGAGGTCACAGAGCCAACAGGAAATACAGTGCCCTAAACAATTCAGCATTTGCTTTTCCAACTTTGACAGTGATACCAAGAAATGTTTAGGCTAGAAAAGCTTGTCCAAGGGCAAGTAGCCACAGGCTACCAGGCATCCCGAAGAGCTTGTCTGATTCTTTACTTATTAAATACTGGTAGAGAAATCCCCTATGGTGAGTACCACGATGGGTGTTGAGATACTGAGAAATAAGATTCAACCCCTGTTTTCATCTGGTCTGCCTAGACTAAGTAGAGGACCATAGCCTAGAAAGAGGGGACCTTGTCACTGGGTATGTCTTTAATCCCCAGAACTCTGGAGGCAGAGGCAGGTGGATCTCAAAAGTTCAAGACCAGCCTGGTCTACAGATAGAGTTCTAGGACAGCCAGGGCTACACAGAGAATCCTGTCTCAAAAAACAAGAAAAAGAAGGGGCAGGGGCACAGGGGGTGGGGGTGGGGAATCTGCATTCAGAAAGGCTGAGGGACTTGAATTATACTCACACCTAGAAACTGCATACCAAACTTCTCCCTCAAAAGGTAGATTCAAAGGTGGGGCCTGGTGGGAGTTCCAGCTACTCTGGGGTACCGGGTACTAATAGCCTTTGCCAAGAGTTTTAAATTTTGCCTTTGAGATTTCTTCACCAAAGTTCTGTAGGGATCGTTCTGGCATGGATTCCTCTGGCAGTGTAGAGGACAGACTGGCATCGGGTCAGATATGAGGTGAGGAGACTGAGAAGCGGAACTGCCCGAGAGAAAAGAAAAGTAAGTGTGGCCAGACTGTGGGCACCAGAATAGAAAGGAGCGGGCTGTAGTGGTGTCCCTATCAGGGCAGGCATAAGAAGGGCAGAACAGATGATCTCCAAATTTATGGCGGGGTAGAGGAAGAGTGCTCCCTGTGGAGCCTTTAAGGCAGAGGAGGTGTCATGACTGCAGGCTTCCTCCATGATGACCCATAATTATCCCTGCTTCCTGTTTCCTCGAATCTGTGACTGTGTGGAACCCCTTCCCGTTGTGTCAGGGTTAGTCTGCGTGACCAATAGGATAACCACAGAAGTAGCCTGGCATGCTGGTGTGTACCTGTAGTTCTAACAACTTGAGAAGCTGAGGCAGAAGGATTGCTTGAGCCAGGAGTTTGAGGCCAGCAACATTGGGAGGTTAAAGGCAGGATGATAAGAAGTTTGAAGCCAACCTGGTCTACGTGAGACCTTGTCTCAAAACCAAGAGACAGGTGAGCAGGTATGAGGGAGGCAGGGAAAGAAATAGAGCTCAGAATAGCCAAGGAAGACACTGCACACCAATAATCCCAGTATTCAAGAGACTTTGGCAAGAGGATTTATAGGTCAGTGCCAGCCTGAACTATAGCAGCTCTAGGGCCAGCTTACGGCGTGTCTTAGTCAGGGTTTCTATTGCTGCAACAAAACACCACGACCAAAAATCAAATTGGAGAGGAAAGGGTTTATTCAGCATACACTTTCACATTGCTGTTCATCACTAAAGGAAGTCAGGGCAGGAACCTGGAGGCAGGAGCTGATGCGCAGGCCATGGAAGGATGCTGCTCACTGGCTTGCTCCACGTGGCTTGCTCACCCTGCTTTCTTATAGAACCCAGGACCACCACCAGCCCAGGAATGGCACTAGCCACACTGGGCTAGTCTCTCCCATCTGGTCACTAATTGAGAAAATGCCTTACAGCTGGATCTCACGGAGGCATTTCCTCAACTGAGGCTCCTTCGTCTCTGATGACTCTAGCTTGTGTCAAGTTGCTACACAGAACCAGACAGTACAGGATATAAGATGAACATCTGTCTCAGCAGCCCCCTTCCCCCAAGGGCAGCAAGCAATGACTCACTTGAGGACGGGACCAGATGTTCCTCCTTGCTCACTCTGAAGGAGACAGAAACACTTCCATGGTGAGATGAGGCCTCCACAACAAGGGACTAAAGCTTCAGGCAATAGTGTGTGACAGGGAAGGCATGGAGCGAAGTCTGAGTCTCCCAGCACCAAGGAAGTCATCAAATGACCACATCTCGCCTGCCAGCCCCACCATGCCTTCTTGAGGCAACACCTCACCCCGTTTCCCACACACACAACAGGTCTTGCTCAAATTCCTGACTCTCAGAACAAATGCTTACACTTACAAGTTACTACACTTGTGGTAGCATCCCCAACAGTAATAGCTAACCAATACAAATGCCTTAGGAAGCAGTCAAGAGGGCTTCCTGCAGGTGAGAAACACAGAAACCAGAGCTGGGGGGGGGTGCTGAGGTGCTCAGTCAGAACAGGGTAGACAGCTCTTTGAAGAGAGCAACTGCTGCTCTTGTAGAGGGCCTAGGTTTGGTTCCCAGCATCCACATAGTGGCTCACAACTGTATAACTCCAGTTCCAGAGGATCTAATGCTCTCCTCTCACTTCCAGGGTCAACACACACACACACACACACACACACACACACACACACACACACACACACGGTACACAGATATACACGCATGAAAAACCCTCATATACATAGAGTAAAAATAAATAGAGCCCCACGGTGACACACCTCTTTAATCGCAGCACTGCAGAGACAGAGGAATGAGGATCTCGGTAGGTTCCAGGTCAGCTTGGTGAACAAAGTGAGCTCCAGGACAGCCAGGGCTACACTGAGAAACCCTGGCGTATGCTACATCACACATGAGGAACCAACTTGTGTGTTGGCTTTCTCCTTCCTCTGAGGGTCCCAGGGACCAAATTCAGGTCATCCCTTTTTGGGGTAAGCCCTGCCAGTCCTGCTAGCTTGCTTCTGGCTCTGGATTTTATTTATTTGTTTGTTTTTAAAGCTGACTTGATTTGATGACCAGGGTGTTCTTGATCTCCTGATCTTCAACCTTCCAAGAAATGTGACTGTCGTGTGTTTAAGAGTGACTGGCTGTGCTTTAACTTACTAATTAGAGACAAGGTCTTCCCTCAGGGCTGGCAGTGCAGGTGTGCTCCACCATGCCTAGCCGCTTTTCCTCCTGTTCCCTTCTTCCTTCTCCTTTGAAATCCCAGAGGACCGGGATTGCGGGCGTGGTGCTGAGGACTGAACCCAGGGTCTCATGCATGCTCTACCAACTGATTCACATCACCGGCTCACTCTTGGTTTTCTGAGATAAGATCTCATGGAGCCCAAGCTGGCCTCAAATGCTACATGGCTGGAGGGATCTTTGATTCTTGATCTTCCTGCTTCATCTCCAAGGTGCTAGAGTTGCAGACTGTGGTGCTTAGCTTCTTCCATCCCTCCCCCCCCTTCCTTCTTTGTTTCTATTGATTGATTGATGATTGATTGGTTGTGTGTGTGTATGTGTGTGCCTACCTCCTTCTCTCACTCCCTCCTTTTTTATATGTATGATGATGTATGTTTGTTTGTGTTTAGTGTGTGTGTGTGTTGTAGTGTGTGCAGGACACAATGTGTGTGGGAATCAGAGAACAACTTGAGAGAGCCACTTCTCTTCTTCCACCATGTGAGATTCAGAGATTGAGCTCAGGTCATCAGACTTGGTGGTGGATGCCATTACCTGCTGGGTCATGTTACTCCCTCCATGCCTGAACCCCCTTTATAAAATGTAGGAGAAACTCCAGCCTGGCAGCACATACCTTTAAGGTAGGCAGATTCCTCTGAATTCCAGGCCAGCCAGGACTTTTGAGATCCTATCTCAAAACCAAACCAAACCAAACAAACAAAAACCCTACATCATGGGGCTGGGAGATGGTTCATCAGTTAAGAGAGCACATTGCTCTTCCACAGGACCCAAGCTCAGGTTCTGATACCCACACTAGGAAGCTTGCACTACCTGTAATCTGAGTTTCTGGAGCATCCAATACCTCTAGCCTGCACATTCCCCCCTCCCCCCAGGCACACTTTTTTAAAAAATATTTATTTTATGTATATGAGTACACTGTAGTTGTATTCAGACACACCAGAAGAGGGCATCAGATCCCATTACAGATGGTTGTGAGCCACCATGTGGTTGCTGGGATTTGAACTTAGGACCGCTGGAAGACCAGTTAGTGCTCTTAACCTCAGAGCCATCTTTCCAGCCCCCAGATAGACTTTTAATGACTCTCCAAGAGTTCTCCTCCTCCTCTTCCTCTTCTTCCTCTTCCTCTTCTTTCTCCCCCACCCCTTTCTTTGGTCTGGGGATTAAACCTAGCAGCCTCACACATGTTGAGTGAACCCGAGGCCCAGGGGTTTTAATTTCTACACTGAGGATAAAGGGACACCCCCTGAGAATTTTAAAATGGAGAGCGTGATCCTCAGATCTGTATTTAACAAAGATGACTCTGTAGTGAAGCAGTTGAGTCAGATGGGCAGCTGAGAGACATTTTGGAGGCTGTTGAGATCATTTTCCAGATGGAAGATGGTAGAGAAAGGGTTTGGGTGGGGAGCAGATGACAGGACCTGGAGTTAGTGAGGCTAGGCTGGCTAGACTGTGGAAGAGGGGAGAGCAAAGTCAGGGGTGTCTTCTAATCCTGGCTTAGGCAACCAAGGGCTCTTATTAGTCTAGAGAAGTCGAGGCGAATGTTCTGTTTTAAACTTGTTGATTGAGGGGCCTGAAGATACTGAGGCATGTGGCGGGTGAGTGGGTGTGTGGTCTGTGGCGAAGGCAGTCAGTCACGGGGTGGCCAGCTAGCCAGCGGGAGCCTTGAGGGAGAGCATGTGCCAGTGGGAAGAACCCGGGGAACCCTGACATCTGTGGACAAAGGAAGAGTGAGGCTTGTGAAGGAGCTTGAGAAGCTTCCTTATGAGAAAAGAGCAGGAGGGATTGCTCTCCCTGGTGCTCAAAGAAGAGAGCCCGCAGAGAGGACTAGGAACAGCATCAGCAACAGGGAAAGCAGAGAGATTTGAAATCTGCTCCTGGCTTTGGCAAGGAGAAGCCATTGGGGAGCTCTTCAGACTGCAGGTGCTAGGGCTGAGGCTGTGGCTCACTGATGAGTATTTGCCTAACACGTACATTGTCCTGGGTTCAATCCCGGGAAGTGCAAGACGACAGCTCAGACAGCTCGTACTGGGAGACATGTAAACAAGAAGGACTAGCATGGACAAGAGGATACTGAAGAGGAAATGGCTGTATGGAGATGGGCCTAGGGCTCCCTAAAGTCCAAGAAGTCAGACAGCCTGGGGAGGGAGGACAGGATCAGAGGAAGCTCAGAGAAGGATCTTCCCTCCTAAGCCTTGTCATATAGTTTCTAAGATTTTCTAAGCCTCTGTGGTGCTTTGAATGAGAATGGTCCCCATACACTCATATATTTGAATGTTTGGTCTTCGGTTGGTGGAACTGTTTGGGAAGGATTAGGAGGTGTGACATTGTTGGAAAAGGTATGTACCTGGGTGTGGGCTTTGAGGTTTCAAAAGCCTAAGCTGTAAGCAAGTCCCTAATTTAATGCTTTCTTTTATAAGTTGCTTTGGTCACGGTGTCTTTTCACAGCAATAGAAAAGTAAGAAAGTCTCATACAGAGTATCTATAGGCACCTCTGATGGGCACAGGGAAAGAGATGCAGGAGCCTTCCTGGGATATGGATGGAGTGTGGAGAAGGACTGAATGCCTCAGCAGAAGAGCAGATCCTAGCCAAAGAAGAGTAGGACTCCATCTTCAGCCAAGTGACCCAATGACCCAAAAACTGCCATTTTTAATTCCTCTTGAAGTCTAGCCATTTCTGAGCCCTCCCCCCATAAGGACTTTCCAGTTGGGATGTAGCCCAAGCCAGTCTACAGCTCTGATAGTTCAAGATTCCCACCAGAAGAAGAGCAAAGAGTGATGGGAAGGGACCAATAATGCTTTGAATCCGTTCCCAGCCTCCTGAAGCTGATGGGTAGTTTTGGCATGGCCGCCCAGGCCACAAATCTGAAGCTGGCCTTCCGCATCTCCAGACCTTACCTGACATGCACATCAGCTACTGGCACCCTTTGCAAAGCTGTTATTTGTACAGAAGCCCAAGGGATGGGGATAAAGGGAAATCATCCCCTCCTCATCCTCTGTCCCTGCCATCAGTTCTTGCTGAGGGATCTGCAGGCACACACCACCCCCTAGTCATTCTTACGGGTGTTTGGACTAACACACTGGAGGCTACTGCTTCCCTGGTACCCCAAGTGCCCCCGTTCAAGCTCTGAGTTCTCACGACTGCTAGAGACAACCTGGCCTGTGCTTCCCACTACCCTCTTCCAGGTCCAGGAGTTTCTGAATCCAGTCCCTTCCTCTCCACTTCCCCAAGTCAGCCCTCAAAGCATCCCGAGCTTCCCGCTGAGCTCTGAGCCCCTATGTCTATAGCATACAAAAATGGAGGCAGACAGTTCTAAGTAGTGCACCCTCTGATCAGCTCCCAAGGGTGTGGGCTGCCTAAGGGTAAAGGGAAAGCTGGAGAGTAGGAAGCAGAGAGCTGGGAAGAGGATGAATGAGCCTGGAGCAGAGGGTCCAGCCCCAACCTTGAACGAGGGTGACTGCCTACGAACAGCGGTTGTAATCTCTACCGATCAGGGCTGAGGCAAAGGAACAGGAGGCTCGTGGAGCCTAAAATGGTGCTTGACAAATAGCAGATGCTTAGAACAAGTTCATCTCCTCTGAACTTGTTTGGGGTTCTTTGGGGTTTACACAGCCGCTGCTTTTCTGGCCTGGGAGTGAGAGCTGGAAAAGTCTTCCTGAAGGAAGTCTAGTAAGAAGGCCTGGTAATGGGAGAACTCCAGCAAATACAAGATCCCTAAAATTCATAATCCGATTTATATTCCTATTCCCTCCTCTGGACCTGTCACCATGGCAACAGTTTTCTCAGTTGCACTTGATCAGCTTCTCAGCAAATCTTTTTTTCTGCCCCCCAATTCAATCTCTCTCTCCTCATCCTCCCTTGCTCTGTTCATCTAAGGGTGCCGGGTGCTCACCTGTCTCCCCTCTCAGCTCCCCCTGGTCCCTCTGTCCTTCCCCCTGTGCAGATCTGTTTCTAGGGACTCTCTCTCACCTCTCCCTTTTCTAGTCTAAAGCTGCAGCAGCCGCCTGGGGTCTGTTTTGTCAGACAAGAACTCTTGTCCCTCCCAGATGGAGAAGAGACTATCTCAGAGGGACAGGGTTTGGATCCCAGTGGGTTCTGGGCAGGGGTCTGCTGCACTGGTGTGTGGGTGGAGGGTGCCCCCGTAAGCTGGCTGCACTCTGGCCAGAAGGAAGGACACGGCGGGGGGGGGGGGGGGCAGGGCAGTAGCACTGGATGGTTTTTGTTTCTACACTCAGTCAAATCACCTGTTTTTGAGGGAGTCCTGCGGGATATTCTCTCTGGTTCACCCTCGGAGACACTCAGCCATGCCTTTCAGCTAACACCAGTATGGGCACAGCCCCCAAGCCTAACCGGTTCTGATTTCTTTCTCTTCAAATTTCAATTAAGCCTCTTCATCCCTTCATTGATAGTATCTATGGGGGTGGGGTAGACCGGGCAGTTGGGTTCTATTATCATGTCCCAATGCAGGAATCCTAAACATGAATTCCCTTTCCCAGGTCATCTCTCAGGAGTTCCCTGTCGCTGTCCCTTACAAACTTCACTGTCCCTCTTATCTTGTAACAGAGAAATGAGACACTGAATCATCATATAACCTGTAAATAAAGACTTTTTTGGACAGGAGTGCTGGTGCACACTTGTAATCCCAGTCATTGGGAAGTAGAGGTTGGAGGATCAGGCGTTGAAGGTCATTCTCCAAACACGAGGTTTGAGGACAGCTGGGGCTATATGAGTATCTCATTTCTCAGATACGAAGCTGGGGGGATGCTACTTGTGACCCTGCCATTCTCCTTTTCAGTGCTTCTGGGGAAGGTACTCATCTGCCACTGTTTTGATGCTACATCAAACACCCCACAAGTCATGTTACGTACTCACTATCATCCCAGAGATAGACCTGGGTGGACTACACATATAGACACACTTTAGAAGGTAGACCCTCCTTAAACACGTCCGCTAGCCTTTTCTCCTTATCTCTCTTTACCGTTTATTGAGCAGCTACTGTGTTCTAGCCACTTTATACCTGGCTCCTCACTTCCTCTTCAGGATACTTGATCAGACAGTTTTTATTCCATTTTCCAAGAAGACCCTGGAGCTCAGAGCGGTTAACTTACGCTAGTCAGCCAACGAGCTGACACTCAAACCCAGATTTGGCACTCTCCAAAATTAGTGCGTTATTTTTTAATTTTTTGCTACACTGCACTGTCCTCTCACGGCTCTTCCAAGTCAGAAGGCTTCTGAGCCTTTCTGAGCCTTATTCTCAGGGCAGGCTTTGAGACTCGTCTGATCTTGGCCCCTCCTGCCAAGTGTCTCCTGCATGTGTCTTACTGATTTATGTGATATGTACTGGTGCAGACTTCAACTTTGCGTGCTACTTGTCTGTCTCCATCTCTATCAACTAAAATTCTTGTCCCCTCTGTCATTAGATTTGAGTGCTTTCCTGAGGAGTCACTTCTGCAACCCAACTATAAGCTTCTGATCGTCCTGCCTCAGCAATTTAGTGCTGGGATTATTGACCTAGTTTGTGGATTGTTTGTTTGTTTGTTTGTTTAACGGAGTCTTTGTAGCCTTGTCTGACCTGCATATGAGGCTAGGCTTGAACGCACACGGAGAGATCCGCCTGCTTCTGGCTCCTGTGCTGGGATCAAAGGCAAGTGCGCCCTGACCACACCCACTGACTTTATGCCTTGCCAGGTGGGGATTATGCAAGCTAAGCAGAAGGAGAGAACTAATTTCACAAACTGTCCTCTGACCTCCACATGCACTATATGACATTTGTGCCCTCCCCCACCAAAGTAGATCATCCCCCCCCCACCAACAGGGTCTTTCTATGTGGCCCTGGCTGCTCAGCCTCTAAGGGCTCCTTTACAAGCATGCCTACCACATCTGGAGCCTCAAAGCCCACCTTTTAAAAAGCGTGCTTTAAGCTGGCTTTTAAAAGCTCACCCCTTTAATCCCAGCATTTGGGAGGACTCATGAGTTGTCTACATAGTGAGTTCATTCTAGAGAGATGGTTCTGTGGTTAAGAGCACTTGTAACTCGAATTCTAGGGAATCTGATGCCCACTAGGCACACGTGGGGAACACAGGCAAATACTCATATACATTAAAAGCGTTTTTTTTTTCAAAAAGGAAAATTTCCCCATTCCACTCCCTCTAAAGGGAGTCGTCTTGTGATCTTCAGCTGTATACTGACTGAGTTTGCTTCCAGACCGGGATACATGAGATTTTTGTCTCAAAGGGCCTTAGGGGAGAAGGATTGGTTATCACTAAAGCTCAAATGTGTGGAGAGCTGTGAACTAAGACTCACGCTGTATGGCCCATGAGGTGGAGGGTGAAGTCCGGTTGGGTGGAGATCCCTGGGAGCCGGAGTCAGCTCAGAGGAAGGGAAAGCAGACCCCTGCTCTGAAGGGGAGCTGCTGTCTCAGGCAGAAAGCGCCCCGTTGCTGGAGGTGTTCAAGATGGTTCTGGGACACTCCTTGCCAAAGATGCTGGTAGAAAGTTCGGCATCAGAAAGGATTTGAACCAGAGTCTGGTTCTTGAGGTCTGGTCCCACTGAGAGCTGGGATTGTTTCTGGCTTTGCTCCTGGTCCTTCCTGCCGCTCTCTCAGCCCTCTAAACCTACCTGTATAAATGCTGCCTCCTCGGTCCTCAGCATCCTTTATTGTCTGGTCATCTCATCGGTACTCAGTATCCAGTCATTGTCCCCATCTTACCTTTAGGCCAGGTACCTGAGTTACCTATTATTGGATAATGATGCACTGGTCAGCCGGTATAGTGCTATACACCTATAATTCTAGCACTCCAGAAAGTGGAGGCGGGAAGATATCAGGTTCAAGGCCAGCCTGGTCTATAGACAAATTTGAGGCTAGCCAGGGCCATATATATAGCAAGACCCTGTCTCAAAAACAACCACCAAAGGCCAGGTGTGGCGGCACATGAATCCCGGCACTCAAGAGGCAGAGACAGGTGGGTCTCTGCATTTGAGGCCAGTCTGGTCTTTGTAGGGAGATCCAGGACAACGAGGGATACATAGGAGACCCTGTCTCAAGTACAACAAAACCTTACTAATCTCTGATGCTCCCAGCCTTCCTGCTTCTCTCTCTGTCAAGATAATGTTATCCCTCCCTTGTTGTAGGAACACCTGGTCTTGACTTGCTCTTCAGGGCTCTTGTAATGCAGAACCGAGAGGACCAGAGCTAAGAGTTTGAATGAAGCAGGCACGGGAAAGTAGCTTTGTCGTGGAATAAAAAAAAAAGGAAAATAAGAAAACCTGAGGCGTACCTCCCAATCCACATAGTAAGGAATTGGGTGGCTTACTGTTTGCAGTGTACTGGGATGACTGCAGGGTAGAACAGATGTATACGAGTGTAGCTGTGGGTTGTGAAGAGAGGACCAGAGTCATTCATAGCAACTGGAATTCTTTTTTTTTTAATTATTTGTTTTTATTTTATGCATATGTGTGTTTTGCCTGCAAGAATGTCTATCCACTGCTTTGTGTGCAGTGCCCATATACACCAGAAGAGGGCGTCAGATCCTCTGGGATTGCACTTATAGGTGAATGTGAGCCACCATCTGGAACAGCCAGTGCTTATAACCATTGAGCTTCTCTCCAGCCCCCAAAACTAGAATTCTTTTCTGCAATTATTAGTATTTGAGTTATGGGGGCCCCCACACATATTCAACTCACATGTCCCATAATTCTCACAGGGCCACACATGGGGCCAGAGTGTGGGTGTCTCAGGAAATAGCACCCTAACCCTGAAGATACTGCAGATATGGCCTGAGGCTGTAGGATGCTGCAGAAAGAAATATCAGCCCATTCCTTTGCCTCATGCTGCATATTTCTGTTGATGTTATTGTTGTTAAAGACATGGTGCCATGACTGGGCACTGGTGGCGCATGCCTTTAATCCCATCACTCGGGAGGCAGAGGCAGGTGGATTTCTGTGAGCTGAAGGCCAGCCTGGTCTGCAGAGGTAGTTCTAGGACAAGCAGGGTACACAGAGAAACCCTGTCTCAAAACAAAACAAATAAAAGACGAGGTATCACATAACCCAGGTTGGTTTTGATTGATGCTGGCCTTGAACTCCTGATCCTGAATGTTGAGATTATAGGCTTGTGGCAACATGCCAAGCCTCTTAGAGCAACTTCCTAACCTGGGACAAGTTACAAATGCCCTAGGAGTTAGAACCTGGCAAGTGGTTTTGACAGATCTTTATGAGTCCTGGGAAGATGTGCATGTCTGAAGTCACAGAGCTGTTTAGGAATGACAGAGACTCTGTCTCTGCCTGGCCCAGGGCTTCCTCTAGAATCCAGTGATGCCTTAAAATGAACCAGAGAGCTAAAGGAATATAAATAGGCCCATGACAAGAGGGGTGCAGTGCTGGGAGCCCTGGCACCCTACACTCTGGGAAAGATCCAGATTAGGAGGTCAAAGCTGCCATTGCAGCTCCGAAGGCTCCACGGGGAAAGGAGCCAGGTGCAGGAAGACATCCAATGGAAAGTTGGAAGCAAGCTCTGCCGTGGTGTTGTGGATGGAGTCTGGATGGAGATCCAGAAGCCTGGGTCATCTCCCAGCTATCCCTTGTCAGCCATGTGATTTTGCATAAGTCTTTCAGCACCCTGCAAACCCTCTCTCTGCAAAACGACACTTCTATAGTGCTATGCAGAAGATCAAATTAAGCAGTATGTAATCATCTTCTGCGAGTGCTCCCTGCTCCCAGAACAATCCTAGGAAGGCTCCAGCCTTTAACACAAGGATTGAAGAGCAGGAATTATGTTTCTAAGATGGAGTACTGGGGGAACAGTTGGGCAGCAGGCCAAGAGAGGAGGAAAGTAGCTACAGCTTTTTTTTTTTTTTCTGGGACCCTGCCTCTGACAGTCTCTCTTAGGTTTATCTTTAGGTTTATCTGTGCTGGGGATTGAATTCAGAGCCCTGAACATGCTAGGCAGGCACTCTACCTTGGGTCACACCATCAGCTCTTCTCTTGGGCTTAAGAATGCCATAGTAAATCTGGGCATTGGTGATAATCCCAGCACTTGGGAGGTAGAGGCAGGAGGAGCTCTGAGTTCAAAGCCAGCCTGATCTACAGAGTGAGTTCTAGGACAGCCAGGGCTACACAGAGAAACCCTGTAGGGGATTGGAGGGAGAATGTTCTCATAGTCTGAGCTCTTGGGAGAATTGCTTGACTCAAGGAGTTTGACATTAGCCTGAACAACACAGTAAGACCCTATCTCAAAAACAATCTTGCATTGGTTGGATGAAGTTCCTTTCTAGTGCCTGTTACTAGTTGGGGTGGTGGTAGATATCTGTATTACTGAAATTCAGGCTGAGGTAGGTAGACTTGGTTAGGAGCCAGCCTAGGCTACATAGTGAAACCCTCTCTCAAAACAGTCAAGTGTGTTGGGGCTGGAGAGATGGCTCAGCAGTTAAGAGCAACACTAACTGTTCTTCCACAGGTCCTGAGTTCAGTTCCCAGTAACCACAGGGTGGCTCACAGCCATCTGTAATGGGATCCAAGGCCCGCTTCTGGTGTGTCTGAAGGCAGCATCAGTGTACTCACATACAATAAACAAACAAACAAATGAAACAAAAAAGAAAGTAAAGCAACAACAATAACAACAAAATAAAACAAAAAAACCCTGCAGTCAGGTGTGGTGCATGCCCATTAACTGCACTATTTTGAATGCTGAGGTAGAAGGATTGTAGAAAGTTTGAAGCCAGCCTGGACTATATAGTGAATACCAGTTTTATTGGGCCTGCAAAATAACAGGGCCTCTTTCCCCAAAACAACAGATGAAACCAACCAATAGCCAAGTCAACCCAAGCCCATTACTAAATTGTTTTCTTCAGGGTGACGAAGCATTTATGGACTTGTAGAGATGACTCAGTGGTTTCAGAGGTCATGGGTTTAATTCCTAGCACCCAGGAGGAAGCTTACAATGTCTGTAACTCCAGTTCCAGCTGATCTGATGCCCTCTTCTGGTGTCTATGAGCACTATACACAAAGTAGTGTGCAGATACATGGAGGTAAAACACCCACAGGAACAAATATAATCTCAAGATAAATATAAATAATAATAGAGCTGCACTTGCAGTTAAATTCACCCAATTCTTTTATTTCTTTTAATGCAATGTCCCAAGCCCACGCCTTTAGCCCCAGCACTCAGAAGGTAGAGGCAGGCAGATTTCTGTAAGTTTGACGGCAGCCTGGTCTACAGAGTAAGTTTCAGGACAGGCAGGCCTACACAGAGGAACTCTGGCCTAGGGTTTGGGGGGAGAGAAATGCTTTAAGAATTTGTCTTTTTTTTTTTTTCAGGGGCCCTGCTAATTTTCTCTGTAACATTTTTATTATTTATTCATGGGTGGGCGGAGGGCCTATCTCCCCACCACACCCCACCCTAGTCTCCACATGCATATCAGAGAACAGTTTAGAGGACTTCTCTCCTCCTACTATGCGGGTCCCTGGGATGAAGCTTGGGTGGTCAGGCGTAGCAGCAAGCACCTTTACCCACTGGGCCATCTCACTGGCCCTCTTTTTTTTTTTTTTTTTTAACGTTTGAAGACCTTGGGAGAATTTATTTCCTTGAAGAACATAGAGAGGGAGACCTCAGAAATTTCTCTGGTAGAACTCTCCTGCTGTGGTCTCCTTGGGCTTCTAGCAGGTGTGTACTGTCTCCCTGAGGTTCACAGAAGTCTAGATGTTTCCTGGTTGTGCCTAGCCTAAGGATCTTTCCTGAGAGCAGCCTGAACCACCTTCATACTGAATTGTAATTGTCAGCCGCTTGTCGCCCTGAGCTAGACTGTTTGTTGACTGTGTGAAGAGAAGGACCATACCTGTGGTATCACTAACATAAATCTAGTGTTCGGGTCAGTGCTTGGAGCATAGTAGGTCTTCAGTAAATATTTATTGGATGACTAAGAAGGAAGAGTTGGTCAGAAAGGAGTCCTAAAAGAAAAGACTGAGTTAGTTATCAAAACTCACAAAGAGAGCTGGGTATGATGGTGGAGGCCAGAACCCAGCTACTTGATAGGCTAAGACAAGAGGATTCCAAGTTCAGGACCTGCCTGCGCTAGAGTGAGTTCAAGGCTAACTCGGGCAACTTTAGGAAGAATCTTTTTCAATTTTTAGAGAGTAAGAAGAGGGCTAGGGATTTGGTTCAGTGGTACAGTGTTGCCTAGCACTGAGAGACACTAGGTTCAGTCCCCAGCAATACAAACAACCCATTCTCAGAACTACTTGAATGGTGGGATGCCAGCCCTTCTAGACCCTTGGCTTTGCTGACCCGGGAGGCTTCTGCATAGAGAGTCTCAGCCTTGCCGGGAGGCGGAAGTGACAGTGAGCTGCTAGAATCCTTCAAAGTGGAGAGCGCCAGACAACAGACAACTTGGCTAGAGGGGAATGAAGGTGAAGGGAAGCCGAGGAGATTGGAATCTGGTGCTGAATTTGCATTCGATGTTAAGCACGGGAGGTCAGAGAAGGCCTGGGGCACAAAAGAGGAAGCAACAAAGGGGAGGTTCTTCCTTCTGACCTCCTATTAAGTGGAGAAACTCGGAGGAGAGACCTCAGGTTTCTGCTCTGTAACGCTGCACTTGAGTACCGTAAGGTGAATCCTACCATGCAGATCTGGAAGCGGCTGAAACCGCCCGATGAGTGGGGATTGCAGGACAAAGATCGTGGGGACTTCTTTCACATCTCGGGGGCGTTCTCTAGCCAGTCTACAACACATCCAGCGAGGACACGTATTTTTAGCAAGTGGGTGTTAAGCCAGATATGACCACTAGGGGACAGTAAAAACAACCCTTAAGGTCAGTATCCCTCCAAGACCCCACCTACTCGCACCTGAGGCCAAGATGGGCGGTGCCTCACCTGGTTCTCACCTAAGGCTCTGTTAACCACTTCCTATCTAATCTGAAGTATCTCCCCGAGAGAGAGTTATTCTTAGTGGAATTGGGGGTCAATTTTGATCGGAGGGAAGGTGTCCAGGCCGGGGGATGGAGGTGAAGTCAAGGTTTCAGAAACTCAGACCGTTGCCCTTGTCCTTGGTGGAGAGGCTATAGAGTTCTTTGCTTCGGATGCGTAGGTCTCTTTTCTAAACAGTGAAAGCCCTGCAGATCACAAGAGCAAAGTGGGGTGGTTACTGAGCTGGAACCCCTGGGACAAGCTTTAGTGGAGACTGTTCAAGTGGCTTCAAAATCCAGACTTCCTCCTCTCTGCAGCCATTTATCTGTCAAGGGGCTTCAGCCAAAGGGAGGGAGGGAGCGAGGGAGGTCGCCCACCAGTGAAGGGAAGACCATAGCATGGGAGCAGGAGGTAGGCAGTCAAGACGGTTCGGTAGCGGACGGCTTTCGACAGCCCTCAGGTAACCTGCTTTGCGTGTAGTTCTTCCTGTTACTGACAGCCTTTCAGGGCTCAGATCTGCCGAAGTTCCGGGATTGCGTTCCGGGCCTTAACGTGTTAAACTGTGGGAGTGGGGTCCGGAGTCCCTCCCTCCCTCCTTCGCGAATCAAGTGTCACCACCTCCAAGTCCACCAGACTGGCACTCTAGGAGTTAAGTCTGCCCGCAATCTGCAAGACTGGAGCCGGAGAGGGGGGAGGAAGGGGGAGGGGGAGAGCAAGGAGCTGGGGGGGAAGCAGACTGCAGGGAGACAGCGCCTGGAACCCCCTCCCCGGGGACCTGGCCCTGGGCCCCCAGCCCCAAAAGGGGCCCTGCCCTCCCCAGGGTCGCGCTCTCTTCCCCCGCCCTGCCCCGCCCTCCAGCTTTGTGTCCCCAGGAGGGTGGGCTGCAGGATTTCCAGCCAAGCCTTGGCTGCCTGCTCAGTTTTTCCAAACCCTCCAGTCGGAGAAGGCGGGAGCCTTGTCAGGATAAGAGTCCCTCCCCCTCTGCCCCTGCCGGCCCCCTGGTCCAGCTTGGAGTTTCCTGTCCCCGCAGCTTTCCAAACTCCTTTCCCTTTCCGACCCTGGCCCCAGCGCCCCCTAGCCCCACCTCTGTTGGTTCCCAAGTTCCAAGTTCAGGTTGGAGGGGGCCAGGTGGACTCCACAATCTTAGTGAGGCGCTGGTAAAGCCTCGCTCTGCCGGCCAGCCCTGAGCCCTGTGGGGCGCCGGCCTGACTCCCGGCCTGGGTCCGCCCCGTTCCAGGACTCGGCCTCTGGCCTCCAGGGAAGGTGGCTCTTGGGGTCTCCTGTTCCCGGAAGGAGGCGGTGCCGGGGACGTCGGCACAACCGGGCGGTAAGGTTGGTTCGGCAGATGCCAGGCCCTAAGGCATACTTCAAGGAGGGGCAGTGTTCCCAGCGCTGGCACGGCTCTGTCCAGAGAGTCTATTATATAATAATCACCATCTATCAGGAAGCCAGACTGCTGGAGAGAGTGGGTAAGCCAGGATGCCCGGATCCGCGCCTCATCCCGGGCCCAGAAAGGTGTCTCCATCAAGATACACACAGTGTGGGGCAAAGCCCAGTGGTCAAACGACGTTGATGATGATGATGGGAGGGGGATTCCAGGGGCTAGTGGCTGGTGAGGGGCTTTGGGCAATCTCACTGCAGCCTCGAAAACCCCACCCTCAGAACTCTGACGGGCAGTGCCCCGAGCCAATGATTGAAGTTACTGTGGAGCTTGAGGTTAACCCTTTCTTGGGTATTTATTTGCTTCAAAATATAGAGCCCTTTCTACCTAACTTCACTTGACCAGCGCCCACCTACTTGGGCTAGTGCACGCTGGAGAGGAGTGCCTGCATTATTTGTGCATTCGGAACACTCTAGAAACAGGAAGATGGTTAATCTCTGAAAACAAGCAGTCCCAGTCCTGGGCGCCCTCTCTACACTGTCCAAAAGTAAATTTTATTACAAGATGCGGTTCTGGGTACAGCTTCCAGAAACAGTTTCGAGCAGCGCTGGCACAGCGACATCGTGTCAGGAACAGGCACCTTCATACGCTTATGCCCATGCCGCACTTCTACCGGCAAAAGCTGACATGGACACTCGCTGGCACACCTGTGACATCCCTCGTGATGCAGAGACACACAGAAGCACGACGTCTCCCCTAGTTGGCCAGTAGAGGGAGCCGCTCGATTCCAGCAAAGGGCCACACGGTTTCCTTCCCAGCTCTCTGGCTCCAGGGTTCCACCCATAACTCGTGGCTGCCCAAAGCTCGGCTCTGCACCCAGACCTGGAACCTACATTGGGGGAATGAGTCACAGCCACACCCAGGGGAGCGCTCCACAAGGCTGCTTCCCGGGACATACCAAACACTCTTGGGTTTTATTATGTACTACGTTAGAGACCCCTGCAAACCAGTATACTTTCGGTTATGAGCCTAGCCTTTAACAACTGAGCCATCTCTCCAGCCTGCCACCACTACTATACTGATTTCTGGATCTACTATGAACAGGGCTTATGCCAAAAAGTATTAGTGGTACGTGCCTTTCATCCTAGCATTCAGACAAGTGAATCCAGCCTGCTCTACATATAGAGTTCCAGACCAGCCAGGGCTATATAGTGAGAGCCTGTCACAATGACGCCCAAGTGTCTTGTCATTTGTGAAGGGAGGCTGAGCCACATAGTAACTTCGAGTCAATTTGTTGACTGGTCCTCTGCCTGTGGTCAGTAGTATACCCTAGAGAGAGAAGAAAATTAAACCCACATTCATGGCCCTACATTCCAAAGTATGGGGATCACAGAGATCAGTTTCTCTGGGGTTCAGGCTCTTTTCCTTTAAATGAAGATAGACCTACACCATAGAATTGGAGTGATTAAACCTTTAACCTAGCACAGTGCTTGATACGGTAGTTAGTGCACTCTTGGGGATCGTGTGTTGAATGGGTTAAAGTGATGAGGGGCTGGAGCACTTGCTGCTCTCAAAGAGGGTCCAGGCTCAGTCCTAGAACCCACACAACTGTGGACACCAGGCACACATGCGGGTGCATACATACATATATGAAGACACACTCATACATATAAAGACAAAATAGTTCTATTCAAAACAAAACAAAACATAGTCCCTGGGCATGGTGGTCCATTGCTTTAATCCCAGCACTTGGGAGGCAGAGGCAGGCAGATCTATGCATTCAAAGTCGGCCTAGTCTACAGAGTGAGTTCTAGGACAGCCAGGGCTACATAGACCCTATCTACAAAGTCAACCCTAAAACATGGTCATCTGGTGATATTCATGAAAGTGCTCTGCAAGTCATGTTATCACACACACAAGTTATAGAGTCATATTCTCTCCACTTTCAGGGATTTTGTTTAATTTAACTATTATTTTATTATTTTAGATAGAAACTCATATTTGCTCAGTTTGGGCTCAGGTCCCATATGTAGCTGAAGATGATCTTGAACTCCTGAATCTCTGGCCTTCACTTCCTGTCACAGTGAGGTCTTCTTCATTCAGGGCTTGTGCCCCTGCCCCTCATCTGCACCTCCCAGATCTTGCCCAGTGCCCAGCTCCTGGGCCTATCCACTTGTTCAGTCAACATTCACTGAAGTTCTACTGTGAACCTGGCCAAGGAACACAGAGACTGGAAGTTATGATCAGAGTCCTCGGGAATCTTCTGCCAGCCAGATGTACAGCCAGAAGAAATGACAAAATACGGGAGTCAGTACTCTGATGGGTGGCACTGATGTGACAGGTGTCGGGGGAACAGAAGACACCGCTTGTTGGTGTTCTTCTGAAGCAGTCAGTGCTAGGCATTGGTTGATTTCATTCTAGGTGAGGGGGCAGTGGGGTAGAAGGAAAGTGTCCTAGGATAAGAAGACTTGAATTCTAGTCCTAGGTTCACAATTCTCATTGTGCAACTCAGTAATTCCTTAAGTCATACAAGCTCACTTTTCTCATTTATGTAATGGGGCAATAACCCCTTGTAAGTCCGTTGCGGTAACCATTGAGATAATATATGCAATGCTTTTAAAAACTGCTTAGAATTTTTTTCTTCCATGGGTCTTACATCCTATAGGATGGTGTTTGTGTGTGTGTGTGCTGTGAATGTATGTGTGGAACCTTTTGAGGTGAGGGAAGAGTTTGAGAAGACAAAGGTTTCATTTCCTCAAACATTTTCTTAGCATCCAATTTGGCCTGCTGAAGGTTTAATTGAAAAAAATTCAGTCTATGTCCTCAGTGGGAGGAGGCGGAGTGCTCTCAGTGCAAAATGGATGTAGGTGGGTACAATAAAGAGGGGAGCTAGATGTGTGTGTGTGTGTGTCCAGGCAACTCCTACTCTTTCCAGTCCGTGCAGCTAGCACGGTAGGTTTGTCAGATCTCTCCCTAGCCTCTGATGCTGTGGGCGCTACTCCTCTCTAGTCCTTAGGAAAGGGGGAGGGTGGCTCGAAGGCCCCTTCCCCGCCCAGGGCCAACTGCCTCCTGCTAGCCGGTCGGGCGCCTTACCGAGTCAGACCACTGGGAGGCTGGGGGAGCCGGGTTGGGCGAGGAATCGGGCGAGATGGGGGAGCTCTTATTTTGACAGGGGCCTCTCCCGGCTCTGGTATGAAGGCAGAAGGAGGCAGCCAGAGAGCCCCGATGCTTATTCAGGCTGGGGAGAGGAGCCGAGTGGAGGGGCGAGCGAGGCTCCGGCAGCGCAGGGGATCCCGGGGAGGCGGCGGCGCGCGGCGGAGCCAGTGGCCGGACATGCCCCGGATCCGGGGCCGCTGCAGCACCGCCGCCGCCCGGAGCCAGCCGGCCGGACGCCCGCACGCCTGGGTCCCCTGGCGCCGCGCCGCCCGGGGGCTGCGATCTGGACCCTCGGCATCCGACCAACAATAAGCGCCTAGACAGCCCCCTCCCCGCCCCGCGCCCGCCGTCCCCGCGGGCCTCGGGGAAAGTGAAAGGAGGAGGCGAAGGAAGGAAGGAAGGAAGGAAGGGAGGAGGAGGAGCAGGAGCGGCAGCAGCCGGAGCCGGGAGGTTTGGGCCGAGACCCCAGCCCGGAGCCCCGGCACGGCGGTGCGCTAGCTCTCCCGCTGCTGCCGGCGCCCAGGACCATGCTCCGCGGTTGGGAGGCAGGAACCCAGGCAACCAGCGCCTCCCGGATACCTGCTCGCGGGCCGGGCTGGTATTAAGATCAAGGCGTCCAGGCTCAAAAAGACCATCGCCTGCCCGCCTTCTCCACGTCTCCACCGTCCTGCTGGAGGATCCCAGTCCACCCAACTACCCTGACCTGGTTATGGCGTCCAGCTCCGGCCTGGCGTGAGGACCCCCGACCAGTGCGAGGTGAGGGTTGGTTTGGGGCAGAGGGCTAAAGTCATGCCAGGCCAGCTGGAGCGCGCCAAGCGAGATCCAGTTTAAATTGGGGAGGGGAAGCGCAGTCTGATTGTCTCTTGCGTTCTAGCTTGCACCCCAGGCTGTTTTGGAAGCGGGGGACTCCTCTAGGGCCATCAGAGGATATTCTTAGGTCCTCAGCCAAGCTGGCACTCTCGGAGCACTATGAGAAGGGCTTGGCGGCAGCTAGGAGACCCTACCACCTTAGCGCAGAGAACAAGGCCGGCCTTGGGCCAGCTGGAGCTGGGAACTCTGCCCTGGGGGCTTCTGGGAGATGTAGTCCCCTTCTCAGACTCACTAACTCTTAGGTCCTAGCACCCTTGCACTCCTCCCCTGATTCGTGGGAGCCTGGGAGGGTTGGGACAAGAGTGAGAGGTTGGGTCCTCTGCCCCCAGGCCCTGCTTTTGAGCTATAGGAGCCGGAGGTGCCTCCTCTGCTAAGGATTCTGAGTGGTGTGGGCTTGGCTGGAGGTGGGGCAGTCATACAGTTCCTTGGAGGTTTCTCTGCATTGCCAAGGAAAGGTGGCTCCTGTCTTGATCCAAGGAGCCCCTGGGAGGGAGATATGAAGAAGAGAAGTAAGACTTAGGCCTTCTGCATAGCGGGAGTATGGTCCTACTTTGAGGGCTACTGGAATTTGGTTTTCAGAGGATAAGGAGGTCCTGCGCCCCCTCCCCCCTTTGGAGACTGAGAAATAGAACATCCCTCAAAGTCTGGGAGTCAAGAGTGTCTCTCTGGAGCAATGAAGCAAGGATTAGCTTCTGTCTGTCTGTCCAGCTTCCTTCCTTCCGGGTTTTTCTGACACCACCTTCCTCCCTCCTCCTTCTGTTCTGTCTGCTGCTTGGTGTCTGTGTGTGTGTGTGTGTGTGTGTGTGTGTGTGTGTGTTCATGTTTTGTCTGGAGGAACCTCTGCTTTAGGAGAAAGAGTGTCATTTCTGAGAGAGGAGGGCTTGGTGTTTGCCTGCGCCCTAGAAAAGGTGTGTGTGAGGGTCTGCGGCCACCTCTTTCCCTCCCACGGAACTGTGTGGTGTTCTGTTTTCCCTGGGAATGCTGTCTGTATCGTAGCTGCTACACCTCCACCAATGCCAATACCTACACTTCCTTCTCCCCTTCTCTTCAGCCTCTCCAGCGGTCAGTCTCTTCCCTAGGACAGTTCCAGTTCCTCTGCTGTCCCCAGTATGGACTTGGCTGCCTTCTCGGGCCAAGACCATGATCTCCTGGCTCCAAGGGAAGAGTGTGCTCAAAGTCAGTTCTCAGGCCCCCCAATTGGGAGCCTCGGGATAGGGTGAGAATGGAAGAGGAAGGTGAGAAGCAGGAAGGGAAGCAGAACTCTGGTACCAGGAAGGAAAGCACTTTCAAGTGGTCCACCTATCTGGCCTTGAAGGGACCACGATTTTGGCTGCAGGCATCCCTGCGGGAGTTTCTTTTCTAAGCCATGTCACTCCTGCTTCGGATGGGGTGGAGGGGTTCACGAAGGGAGGAGTGAAGACTAAAGAAGGCCTGGTGGTTCACAGAAATCTGGGGTTAAAGCATCCGTGCTAATTGGCGCTTAGTGATCTCGCTTGTCCAAAGTACACGGAGCACTCACGACTCTGGTTAGTAAGTTCCTGGTACCTGGATTCAGCAGAAACCTAAGGCTGGTGGGTTCAGCTTCAACAACCAAGGAGGCCAGGAGCCTGCTGGACAGAGACCTAGTGGGTGGCAGAGAGGCAGTGTCCACTCAGCAAGGGCCAGAAGGCCTGGCACCTGCTTTAGATGAAAGGAAATGTGTTACAAAGTGGGGGTGGCTGCTTTGGGGGGAAGCAGCTAGGAGGGACAGTACTCCACGGAGTCCTGGAGTAAGGTGGGGGTGCAGGCGCCTCCAGAGTTGCAGGCAGCAGAAGCTCTGGCGTAAATAGGGGGAGTCAGAAGTCACCCTGCAGCCTCCCTCTCTGCTCCAGGGAACCTTAGATGAGTTGCTGAGGGCACCCTCACCCTGCCTCTAGCACTGCCTCAGGCTGAGGTTTTGTCCCAGAGCCCTGGGGCAGCTCTAGGGAGCCAGAGTGTCTGTGTCCAGTCTTCCCGGGATCAAAGGAAGCCGGTAGGAGGTGGGGGTAGGAGACTGATGTCGCTAGCCCCCCGTGCAATGTTTACTTTCCCTGAGTTTCTCCATTGCTGATAGTGAGGTAGGTACCTGAAGAGCTCGGGCACCCAAGGATAACAGGGAAGTGGCATCCCTTGCTTCCTTGTACCAAGGCCCTGGGCACTGCCCGGGTGCTGACCTGGTGGGGGGAGGGGATAGAGGGGGGATGGCACCGTGGGAAAGTGGGCAGACGTGGGTGCAAAGCAGTACAGGCTGGGTGCCCCAGGCAGGGAGCCTCTGCCAGGCCTGCTCTCCCTGGGGTGGGGCTGGCTGTTCCAGGGACTGGCTCAACCTGTTGAACGCCTGGCTGCCGTAGCTTGGCATCTGTGCCCCTGCTTGCCAGCCCCAGCAGCTGCCCACCCATAGCCACACTGTGTATACTGCCCCCAGGGATCTGAGGAAAGAGGCTCGGATTAGTCAAAGGAGCTTAGTAAGGGCTCCGTCCAGGACTGGGCATCTCTTCCGGGGATTGCTAAATTTCCCCAAGTCTGGACCTCTGAGTTGCAGAGCTGGGGATGGAGGGCTTGGTGGCCAGCACCAGGAGCTGAGGGGGGATAGATGGAGATGGCCATAGTCATGAAGAGCTACTTGCAGAGAGTCACTTGGATGGGTGGCCCTGAAGGCAGCCTGGAGTTACAGCCTGGAATTTCCTGCCGGGTGCCAGGGCCAGGCCTCCAGAGCCCCACCCCCAGCCTGGCCTGACCTCCCCTCCCTCCCTCCTTCCCCCTCCCTCCTCCCTCTGTCTACTTTCCCTGGAGGTTGGAGGAGGGGCAGTGAGAACATTCTGGCTACCCGGGAAAGGTGACTTCCTGGGTGTTGGGGTACTCATGGGAAACTGAGGTGATTTCTCATGAAGACTACTAGGGGAGATGTTCCCTTAGCCAGTCCTGAATGTGGGGACATTTGTCCCTCACTGTCTCTCTTACTAGCTAGGGAAACAGAGCAAGGCAGTCTTCTGGAGAAAAGGGATTCTCACTTCATTCTGTGTGTAGGTAAGGGGTGTGGTGGCTTCTAACTTTCGGTCTCGAAGGGGAGTGGAGGCTCCCTTTGCCTCCCCATTTCTCCTGTCAGTGGCAAAAGTCACCGGAGGCCTTTCCTTTGCCCTGTGTCCAGCAGGCAGGGCCCTCCCCTCTTGGTTCTAGGCCAGGTGCTGCTCCTAACTTGGTAGCCCTTTCCGGGTTCCCTTCTCCACCGGCTGAACCACCTCTGTCTGGCCCTTTCCTCCTTCTTGTCCTGGTAGCTTCAAATTGGTCTGTGTCCCCGCCACCCCCACCCCCAGCTTCAGGAATGGCCCTGAACCCAGCATTTCCAGCATTTCGAAACCAGGATTGTTTTGAAATCCCGAGTGCTTCCCTGCCGCCCCTCTGACTCCCCTCCCCACTCATGGCTCACGGTCTTCAAATCTGACTTTTCTGCTGGGCTGCACTTGAGGTACTCCATCTGAGTTTGTGTGCTTGCACACGGATACAAACTGTACTACTCTGTATGTATGCGGTGGCTCTGCGTGTGTCCTGGAGTGGGTGTGTCTGTGTCAGTATTCTGTGTGACTGGTTGACTCGCTGTTTCCTGAACATTCTTTGGTGGCCTCTGAATTTGCCACTCTCCTGGGTCTGAAGGAGAGTTTGGGCTATTTTAGAGGTACCTTGAAAGTGTGTCTGCTTATCTCTCTCGCTTGTGTGTGTCTAGGGGTTCTTTCTGAGGAGTGCGCTGGAGGTGTGTCTCTGATGTGTGCTTTGCTTTGCATCTGTTCCGCCGCCTCCTCCACCCTGGGAACAAGTCTGGGGGGTGTAGTCACAGGTCTGCAGCTCCCTGGGACGTGGAGTCCTCTGCCCTTTGATAGGGAGGTTTCCTGGAGTGAGGCCCAAGCTTCTGGCAGCTCTGAGGCCTTGGAGAAAGAGTGGTGGAGTTGGGGAGACGCCTGGATAAGCTGTTGCCAGGGTCTGCTCCTCTCTTTCTCTGGTCTTGTATGCTCAGCGGCACCAGGCAGCCCTGTGTCCTGAGGGTGTAGTGATGGCTGACAGAGGGAGCCTAGGGACTGAAGGGACATATCCCTTTCGCCTCTCACCTCAGCAGTTGCCTCCTTCATTGGAGACTAGGAACAGTCAGTCACAATTTACTTAGGAGTTTGGTGGTGAGTTTCAGGTTCAGAAAACTTGACTTCTCCACTTACAGTTAGTTGCTTAACAAAACAAGCTCAAAATTTAATCCCAAGCAAAAGACAGAGGGGCCTGGAATGCAGGCATTTGGGGTGGACCGTTGCAGCCCTGGTCCAGGGAAGTCTTACCGATGTCTCTCTCACTTCCTTCCCACTGCCAGTGAGGTTCTGCATGGGGGTCAGGGGGGCAGCCGTGAATGTTTTAGTTTTTGTTTCTTCCGGCTAAAGTCTGGGCATTGGCAGTAGTATATTTATGCTGGTTGAGGATAGACACTCACTGGGATGCTCCGGTTCCTTGCTAGGACTCAGTTTCCCATCTTAGGAGCTTAGGCAGTAACTGCATGCTTTTCTGCAAGTGCATGCAGAAGTCAGTGAGGAGGAAGATGGGCAGGGGGTGTTTCTGTGAATGGAGGGCCTGTGGACACCTTCCTCCCTCGGGAGGTGGGCACCCTGAAGTCTCCTTTGGTCCCCAGTACAGTGGGAAGAAGGGAATAGTAGAGGCCCATTGGTACAGGGCTCAGTGACCCAGCAGGAGGAGGGCCTTGGCAAGGAATTTTCAGTTTGTTTCTCAATCTCAGTCTCTGAGACATGCACACGGGCACGTCACTGCAGACACCTCTGGGAGTTGAGTCTAGAAAAGTCACCTAGATGGTGGTAGGGTAGGGCAGGGCGGTACAGATGGAACCATAGGGAGGTGGCCTCTTTCTGGTGGGCACGCTGTGCTTTCTGTCTCCGGAAGCTGGGTGCAGTCAGGGTTCCCTTCTAACAGCCCCATCTTGAGCCAAGAGCAGCACAGGCTGCAGAGGGTTAAGTCTGGTTGGCAGGGACACCCCCCCACCCCAGTGCAGCAAGAGAGAGGGAGGAGGGGTGGTTAGCAGCTTGCTCTAGTTGGCGTCTCTCCCAGAATTCTTCGGAAAAGAACTCCCCTTTGACCCCCAGTACAAACTGAGCCCAGCCACCAGCCTCCCTCCCTCCTGCTGTGGGAGCTTCACCCAGTGCTACTAAACTGCTAAACCTTCCTTGCCCCAGGCCCTGGTACGTAGACCAGGTGCCCAGGACTCTTTGTCTTTAGGGGACCAGGGTTGTAGAAGGCAAGGAGACCACATTAGGTACATAGGAACTTAAACCCTTACCCCTGCCACAAGTTAACCTGGGAACAACTGGTTCTGGAAGCTGGGTCCTTGGGCTTCAGCCACCCCTCCCCCCAGGTCCTCAGGCCAGGTCGTGGGAGTCCTCCACCCTCCCTCTCTGTGGGGCCAGCTCTCGGGAACTAAGTCTGAGGTCTTCCAGTGCCTTCTCCTTCCTGCTTCCAGGACAGGGAGGGGGAGTGGTGCGGTGGGCAGCTGGGTCAGGCCTGGCTCCTGGCCAGTCCACAGAAGTCCGTGGGGGGGGGGGGCGGTGTCTGAGCAACTCTGAGACTTCCTGGGGCTGTAGGTTCTCTGTAAATTGTACACGTTTGTGGCTGGGGAGGGGGCTGGGGCTGGGGTTCTGGGAGGATCAGGGGCATAGATTGCTGGCCAGGGACTTTTAGCTGTGACCATTTCTCCACAGGGAGCCCCCATCCCAGACCACACCCCCGAGCCTGAACCTGACACACATTCCTCAGAGGTGAGCGGGTCCATGTGTTTTGTGCTGCTTTTTGGCCTTTCCCATCTTGTCTGCAGTGGCCGCATCGGTCTGGCTTAGCCTCCTGCTTGGCTCTTTCTGTCAGCTCC
Organism: Tokudaia tokunoshimensis; assembly: GCA_036184795.1. Classification (NCBI taxonomy): domain Eukaryota; kingdom Metazoa; phylum Chordata; class Mammalia; order Rodentia; family Muridae; genus Tokudaia; species Tokudaia tokunoshimensis. Next base: position 45,642,085 of record BTHU01000008.1, read on the forward strand.
CTCCTCCTGGCTTTCTGTCCCTACTTGCATTCTCCTCTGTCTCTGGGTGGGCAATATTGCTGGTGTGTGTGTGTGTGTGTGTGTGTGTGTGTGTGTGTGTGGGTGTGTGTGTGGGTGTGGGTGTGGGTGTGTGTGCACGCGTGCACGCACACGACAGGGAAGGGTTAAAGCTGGGTGCCACTGAAAGTTCTAAGCCTCTTCACCTGGTGGGAGGTGGGAGACTCAGAACTGTGTCCACCTGGAGGACAAGGTAGATTTTATGGCTGTCCCAATTACTTGTCCTTCCTCCTTGGCTTTGGCTTCTAGAGGTTGAGTCAAATCCAGGGTGCCCACTGGCCGGTCCACTGGCTACCAGCCACCACTGCTGCCCTGGTTCCACAGGAGTGTACACACTCACCACACACACACACACACATGCACGCACAGAGGCAAGCACACAGCTTCCCTCCTCCTTCTCTCCTTACTTAGCAACAACTCTACATTCACAACAAACACTCCTGTAGGCTCCTGTCTGACTAGGGCAAGCCTGAGAAAGGGAAGCAGGGAAGGGGGGAGGTGCTTCTATTTCCTGGATGGTCCTCTGGAGGGAAAACTTCTAGCTCCTTCACCTAATCCCCCCACCCCCCAACTTTCCCTGTTGGAGGCCAGTATCTTCCCTGAGGAAGCTGTCCTGCTTCTAACTCCTAACTAAAAAGTGGGAAGGGGAGGGACAGGTGGGTCTGCAGCGGGGCTGGGACTCCTGCCTTCTCTGGAAAGTCCCACTTGACCTTTGACTGCCACCTGGGGCTTGGAGGGAGGCAGCAGGTCTTCTCTTAGCCCTGGGCATCTCAGCAGGGGCCTGTGCTAGAACACTGGAAACGTGTCCTGGGACCATGCTGACTTGTTAGGGACCTGGGTAGGTGAAGAGGTAACGGACTGGGGGTGGGTGGAGCTAGGGAGGCCCTAGAACTTTGCTCTTTGAGATCTCAGGCCTGGCTCAGCAGGGCACCTGTATAGAGGCCACAGGGTTCAGGGCTCTCTTTGATCTCTTCCCCAGGCAGGAACTGTGCCTTTAGTGCTGGACCCGGAACCCATCAGGCCTAGAAGGAGGGTGGAAAGGTGCATGGGATGAAAGCCAGGCCTGAACTCTGTTAAGGGCTGACACCATGCTGCATCTGCACAGGGCAGTGGCTAAGAACCCAGTGCTGGAGTGTTGAGCTTCCAGTCCTGATCTTGTAATGGTGGGCTATATGTATTTTGGGGAAGCTACTTAACTCTTCTTACTTGCAAAGAGGGAAAAATAAAAAGACTTTCTAGGCCAGGCATGGAAATTTCAGCAACTGAGAAGTAGAGGCAGGAGGATCACTTCAAGTTTGAGGCCATTCTGGATTACAGAGTAATATCCAGTCTCAAATAGACAAACAAACCAGCAAACTTCAAACACCCCTAGAATATAAAAATAAAGTCTTTTCTAAGGCTGACTGTGGTGGCGGGAACCTGCCTGTAGTTCCAAGTATTTTAGTGGCCCTGTCCTCAGGAGTTCAAGGCCAGCTTAAGTAACACAGCAAGACCTTATCTCAAAAAATAATAAGAAAAGGCTATCCTAGGGCTGTAGTTCAGTTGATAGGATGCTTGCGTTCATGCACAAAACTCCACGTTCAAGCCTAGGATGACGTAAGCTGGGCGTAAACCAGGCATGGAGGTACATGCCTGTAACCCCAGCTCTCTGAAGGTGGAAACAGGAAGAGCATGGGTCCAAGGCCATTCTTAGCTGCATAGTAAATTGGAAGACTATCCTGAGATACAGGAGACCTGGGAAAAAGCTGAGTACCTCAGTGCTTACTTAGACTCCCAGACAGAGGCAGGAAGACTGCTGCACATTTGAGACCAGCCTAGTCTTCACAGTGAGAGCCTGTCTCAGGCAGAAAACTTTTTAGATAATGATGTCGTTTTCCTAGCAGACTCAAGGCCCTGGGCTCCATCCCAGGACTGGGGGTGGGGGTGGGGGTGAAGACACCCAAATTATTATAGAATTGTTTTGAAAGTTAAATTAGGTAAAACATATAATGAGTTTGCAGATGTTCGTCAGACATTAGAGGTGCTTGACTTTATTATTAACCTGAGCTCCTTGCAGGAGCATTATCCTGGGGCCTAAGGGGGAGAGAGAGAGTTTAGGGCTTGGAGGAAGAACCCATCCAGGTCTTTAGACTCTAATGCCCTTCCAGAACCGCCTTGTTTTTGTATTTTGAGGCAAGATCTCGTTGTGCAGACCAGGCTGGCCTTGAACTCAGAGAGCTCTGCTTGCCTCTGTGTTTTAAGATTAAAGTTGTGATGTACCACAGTTGACAAGACAAACCTTGTTGCCTCAGTTTCCCCACTGTTGGTGCTGGCTGATACTGTGATTGCAAGTTTTGTAGTTGCCCCGGACCTAGAGAAGGACTTGAGTTTCCAAGGACACCCCTCCCCCCATTCCTTTGTCCTTGCCCTTCATTTCTGGGCCCAGCCGTATTCCCCCATCCCCCCAACCCCTGCCTGCTTGCTTGCTTTAGTTTTGGAGCCCTCCTACCATTCAACCCCCCGCTGCTCTGTTCTGTCACCAGACTGGAGGAAACACTGTCCTCAAATGGCACCAATGGCCTCCTTCTTTCCTTCTTGGTCTAAGAGTCAGGGACCTTCCTTGGGAAGAAATAAGGCAGTGTGGAGCCGTGAGGTGGATGGGAGTGGTTGCCTGCCTCTGGTCATAGGATACCATCCTGAACATTTTCTGAATATGGAAGGGCAGTGCCTGAGAGATGAGTCAAGCACGACCAACATCTTGCAAAGGCGGGGACGGCTATCCTCAAGTCTATAAGGAGAGCAGAGGCCTGTCAGCAGCCCTGGTACCCAGTAGTATACCCCTGGAGCCCTTCCCTAAGAGTGTTGAAGAAAGTCCAGTGTGTCTCAGGGCAGGACTCACAAAGGTCCTGAGCTAGGACTGGGATGGTAGGGATGGAGCTTGGGGACTTCTGGGTGAGGAGCCATGGTGTAGATGGCAGGGCTGGGTTGCCCACAGAAGAAAGACTCTACGTCGGCAGGTGGTTAGGATCTTCTGTGGATTTAGGAATAACAGGGCTCCTGGGTCTGAGGCCTGGGCTTGGCTACCAGGTACCGTCCATGGTTTTGGGTTAGGAGGGATGGACTACAGCCCCATGCTGTGCTGCCCACCACCTGCTGGGACAGACAGAAGAGAACATCCCCTTTTCTATGGGCTTGGGAGGTAAGGGCTCATCTGGCTGCACCGTGGTGCTGAACTCTTGAGCTGAGCTGGCCGGGCCTCCCGTGCCCAGCCTCTGGGCCTGTTCCTTGGGCAGGCTGGAGCTATTTTTGGGATTGGGCTGGGGCTCTGGGGCCGGTTTCAGATGTTCCAACGTGAACAGGAGAAAGCGGGGACAGATGGCTGGAGGGTTCTGATCAGTGGGTCCTGCTGGGAGCAGGTTTATTTTTAGGACCTTGTTAACCCTTTGGGGGCTTTGTGGGGCCACCCTGAGAGGTATTGCCCTTTCTGGTTGAGAAGAGAACGGGCTTCCTCCTTGGGCCCCCTGTCCTCTAGGATTGCTTATCAGTTGCCCTTTCTGTCTAAGACTTTCTCTTTAGAGAGAACCATGACCCCACACTGCATGTATTTTCCATAGGGGTCAGACTGGGGGGCTGTAGACCACTGCAAGAAAAGTCTCCTTCACTTACCCCCCACCATACCCCCGCCCCTGGATAAGACCTGAGGCTGAGGGGCTCTCTGTACCCACCTTCTGGATTGGAGAAAGTCAGAGAACTTTGCTCAGGGATGCCTGTTAGTAGAGTGAACAAGCGTCTTAATAGAGTGCAGAGAAAGCCATACCTTTGTGTAACACAAGGGCCCTGCTTGCCTGAATACTCAAAAGGCAACTTTCTAGATGGTTCTTCTCATTACAAATGTACCTTCGTGACATGCTACATTCTTGGGTACTATGTTAGGAAAGAGAGAGTGCCCAAGGGACTCCGTTGAGGTCTAATGTGTCATAGATAGACATATTTAGGTAATTTCTGGTAATGACCTCACTCTGTGATTTTGCCTGTGAGTAAATTGAGGCTCAGAGTGATGAAGAGATGGACAGGGTTCTGCAGTTTAGAAGAGGCATGATGGGATTGGCATCTACCTGCCCAACTACAGGTTATTCTGTTGTAAGCCCCTGCATGCCAGGATGCATGGTCAAGGCTACAGTAGACACTAAACGGTCAGGGTAAGGTTTATGTGAGACGGAGACCTTAGTGGCAGGAGACCCTGCCTGCCACTGCTCTCACGGTGCTGGTTCTCTAAGCCCTTCTTGCCTGAGGGTGCCAGGACTGACACTAGAAACCCAGTTTGGCCTTCCTGTCTGCCCTGCAGGAGATCACAGGCACACATCCTGTCTCATCACCCCACCCCCACTAGCCTTGGCCCACAAGCCCCTGCTTCCTGGAGGGTCATGGCTGTCAGCATGTCAACGTAGACAGAGCTACATGGCTACTCAGGTGCTGCTGGTGCCAAGAGCTTGGGCCAGGCAGGCAAGGCGAGGGATGGAGGATGTGTCTGCCTCTGGCAGTACCTGGGGGAGAGAGCAGAGTGCGGCAGGCAGGCCGTCTCTGGGCGAGGTCCTGCCCGTGCCGTGGTGTGCTGGCTGTGCCAGTAGGCTGCCCGCACTCCACTCCTCCCACAATGGCCCCATTGTTTCCAGTAGCCAGGCAGTTTGGAGGAGGTTCCTCGGTCACCCATACCCCCCTAAATAGGGGCCAGTTTAACCCCTTGGAGACTCGGACCAGGTGAAAGCTCCCAGGAAGCTACTTGGCTCAGTTTTTTCCCTGTTGTAGGAGTGCAGCTTGAGAAGTCACTCCTTACCCACGTGCATACCACGACAGGCTACCTCCTGATATCGGGGTCTCCTCTCAGGGAGGGGTAGCACCTAGACCCTCCCCCGCCCCCACTTTGGTACAGGTGCCAGGGGCAGGAAGTGCCAGTAGGGTGGCAGTGGAGTCCAGATATATTTGGGCGGTGGGGCTAATTCCAGCCACCACCGTCGGCTTTGCTGGCTTCTGCACTCCTTTCCTTCCTGTGAAACCAGAGCTGGGTTGGGCCTAGCTCAGGATTTCGGTGGATTTAAAGAGGCAACCCATCTCTGCCAGCCTAGCTTCCTCTCCCCCTCCTCAGGTGGGGTCTGAGGCAGAGAGAGGCCTGGAGGCCTTTGAGCACCTCCTTTGCCCTGGGCTAACCCCTGGCCCGGGCCTCAGTCTGGGTACTAGGCACTCCTCTCTCCCAGAGCCTTGGGCGGGTGGGGTGGGCGGGGGTGGGCTGTGGTTTCCTGTGTTGGCTGTTTGTGCCTGGCCCAGAGTGCCCGCTGCCTGCCTGGGCTTCCTGCCCTGTCTTGTTTCCTAGTGCTCTCCCCCCTCTCTACCCATCTCCCTAGGGGGAGGGAGTAACTAGGGATTGGGCATCAGTCTTTTGGGGGCACCCTACTGCCAGGGCATGATTGCTTCCTGAGGTCTGGACTCACTGGTAATGACTGAAAGAGCTAAGTGGGGTAAACTTAGGCCTGTCCCAGCAAGGCCATTTGTCGCCATAGGCTCCAGAGGGACAGTGGTCCAGCAAGAGTAGAACTAATCTCCCACAGGCATTCTGTTTAAAGATCCTGCATTGCAAAGGTCTAGAATCAGCAGACTTCATGGTCCTGCAGGGTTAGGATTGTATGACCTTACCCTGGGGCTATAGGTGGGGCAGGCTGGAAACTCCCAGGAGAAGCCTCCCAAGCAAAACTGGTTTATTTGCATGGACTCCTGGGAGGGGAGTTGTTGCTAGGAACCAGGGCAGGAGGGGACCCCACCCCCCAAGCCTGGAAGTCCCCACCTAGAGGGTCCCCACTAAAATAACACCTTGGGTCCTTGAGAAGATCTCTTTGAGCTAGGTTCTGAATCCCAGACCTCCTAGCTGAGTCACCACCTCAGGGAAACAATTTGAGTGCTACAAGGGAGCTTCTGAGGACCAGGGGACACCAGGAGAAAGTACAATTGGGACATTATCTTGGGAATTGAATCTCCCTCGGCCACAGGCCAAGGACCCTGTCCCTATGCATCACACATTTTTCCCCCCCAGAAGTCTCTGTTTACTGCATGTGGAGGACATGACCCCCCTCCCCCCAAGCATTTCTCACTGTTCCTGGGTTTCCTTGGTCTGGCTGAGATTGTACATAGGTTCTCTGATAATGTATTTGCTTTCCTGATGACATCATTGACCCTGAAGAGCAATGTATTTTGGCTGTTGTCGTCATCATAGTTGTTGTATGTGCGTATCTGCGTGTGTGTGTGTGTGTGTGTGTGTGTGTGATAGCATCTCACTACACAGCCCTTAGATGGCCTGGAATCTGGTATGTAGCCTGGGATAGCCTTCAAATCAGAAAACCAGCCTATTTCTACCTCCCGAGTTGATGGGACTAAAGGTGTAAGCCATCACACCCAAGCATAAGCATCCATTTTGTAGAAGGAGTTTTCTTCTGGAACCCATTGTGTAGCTTGTGCTGATGTTGAATCCACAGAAATCTTCCTGCCTCAGCTTCCTGGGTGCTGGGACTCTAGGGCTGAGTCGTAATTCCTGGCTTCCCCGAGACAGTTGTGAGACTAGAGGGCTGGCTGGTCTGGAAACAGGCAAATTGCATGGGTCTGTGGCTCCTTGCCCAGCTGGGGAACGGTTGTGTTGAACAGGGCTGACAGAACGCCTGGAGGCTCAGGCCATGGAGCCTTCCTTGTCGCCCTCCTCCCACTGGGGTTGGTCTCACTAACCCTTAACCTGTGGCCTACTCTTAATTTACACAGTGGAGGCCAACGGACAGCCCCCCCCCCACACTTCAGGCTTCTCGTTTCAGAAGCTCATTAAGTATCCCAAAGCTGGCCTGGGTCCTGTCTCAGCCTCCCAAGTGCTGGGGTCACAGACTTGTGCCCAGGAGGCCTGGGCTGGGTCTGGCTTCTTTGTCTCAGTTACTTTGCTCCAGGCACATTCTCCTGGGTTTGCTTCTGGCCTTTCTTTCACTCAGGTGACTTGCACCTGCTCCCTGTTTGTGAGCACATGTCAGCCTTCCCCAGTCGATTTCCAAAGCCCAGCCTCCCCTGACTCGCTAGATCTCCAGGGGTTTCCGGTGCTAGGGAGGCTCTTACTCATTCAGTCCTCAAGTGTTTCACTGCCAACCATTGGCCTCTCAAGGCTACACATTTCAGGTGTCATCTGGGACTGTGCATAGGAGGAAGAGGGGTCGCTGGGAGCTGGGGCCAGGTCCTGAAGGGACAGACAGGGAGATGCTAGATGGGAAAGCCCTGACTCATTCGAGTTTACCTCAGCGCCCTTGCAGCTGGGTGGGAGCAGGAGGCAGAGTCCGGGGTGGGGGGGGGGGACTTTTCAGATTCACTGGAACCACTGAAGAGGACCAGTTTCCTAACAGCCCTTCCCTGGGTTATTATAGTTGTGGCCCGCCCCCTCCTTACCCGTAGCTTTTTGGGGGAAGGTTTTGAGACAAATTTTGCTATAGGTGGTTTAGGCTGTTCTGGAACTCACAGGTTGGGCTTGAATTTGTGATCGGATCTCCTGCTTTAGCCTCCTAAGGGCTAGGATTATAGCCATGAGTCACTATGCCAAGGTTAGGTCTCCAGTTTTTGAGACCCCCCTTAACAGAAAGTACTAGATGGCCCGTCCCCATCCCCTGTAACAGGTGATAAGTTCTGGGGGGCTCAAATGTGAAAAGCCTACTGATTTGATTTAGACTGAGATGAATAGTCAGGGTCCCAAGGTACCTGGAATGGAGGTCCTGGGTAGCCCATGCTGTCATGTGACCCAAGAGCACACAGCTTTTCCCAGACCTCAGTTCCTCCTTGTGAAATTGGGGAGATAACTTGAGAATCAACCAGGGATGGAGGTGAGAACTTAAACAGGATGTCCTCCATTGACCAGGGTGATTTCCCCAGGAGTCCTCAGTGACTTCTGACTCTCCGTTCTTCCCTGGTTGTGTTTGTGTGGGGGGTAGGGGAGAGGGGGCGTAGGTGCTGCAAACTAGGTCCTGGACTTTGGAACCTTTTTCAGAGACAGAGTTGGAGTGGGGAAGCCCAGTGTTCTACAAGGGTTAAGGGTTAGACGCCCGCAAAGTACCTGGTAGCCCCCCCCCCCTTACTTGGAGGTCCCAGCCCAGCTTCCAGCCGCTGAGCAGGGAACAGGGAACAGGAGTGTGTGTTTGGGTGTGTCTAGCTGGACCTGTCACGGGAAGAGGCTCTGGGGCTCAAGACTCCTCCCCTTCCCTCCCCCACCTTTTACCGGGATCTCTTCTCGGGGCGGGGAAAGGGGACAGAGCAGGGGGTGGTTGCGTGAGGTGTCTGTGTTTGTGTAAGCCAGCTTGTTGGTGTATCTATGGCCCTCTGTGTATTCTTTGTGACTGTCGGGCTCAACTTTCTATGGCTCCCTTGTGTCTGGGTCTCAGTCTTCACATCTGTTCAATGAGTCGGCCGGCTATGCCTCCGCTGGATGGCGGGGACGTCTGTGTGCCCCAGGCTGCCTGGCGGCTCCGGCTGGTTCGCGCTGCCCAGTCCCTCGGGCACACCTCCGCCGGCTGGCCGTGAGCGTCTCTAGTTTCCTGGGCTCCGTGCGTGTCTTTGTCTCCCTGTCCACGTGTGAGCTGTAAGTGTGCGTGTGAGTCAGAGTTCGGGTGCTTGTGGGTCTCTCAAGACACAGCTCTGTGCTCCCAGTCTGCCCGACCGGCTAGCGCCCAGTCAGTCCTTGGAGGACTTGTCCATGTGTCTGTCTGCGCGCCCTCCAGTGGACCCGGGAGATTCACGCTGCAGCCCTGTCCGCCTCCCTCAACCTCGCTCGCTGCCTCGCTGGCTCTCTTGCTCCTAACTCGCTCTGTCTCCGCACTCGGGCTTTGCCGAAGGGGGCGGGGTAGGGGGGGTGCAAGGGAGGGGGGAGGGGAGGCTCCTGCATTCTTGCGGTCGGGGAGGAATCTGAGCCAGCGTTACTGGTCTCCAAAAGAGCCCAGCTGCAGCCCCGGGGCCCCGCCAGGCCTCTCGCTGCCCGCCCGGGCCTGCCGGGATGGGCACGGGCTAGGCCTGGAGCTGGGGGCGGGGCAGGGCAGTGCGCCCACCCCGGCCCCTGGGAGGCTGCAGCGCCCGGGGACAGGGCGCAGTGCTGGGGCGGGGCGTGAGGGATTCCCGAATCCTGGGTGAGGGGCGTGTCTCGGAGCGGGAGTCCCCCCCCCAGTGGGCCAGAGCAGTCCTCGCAGCCGCCCCACGCGTCACTTTTGCGACCAAGCCTATTAAGTGAATTCTGACTCTACAGCCCTTGGAGGGGGGGCGTGCCTAGGATGGGGGGCTTGCTCGATACTGCAAGCTCCCTGAGGACAAGGTGTGGAAGGGATGGGGACTGGACTGGTCTTTAGGATTGAGAAGTCCTCCCTTTCCAATCCTACCCTACCCTATCCAGTTCCTTAGTCCCGGGGTTCTGGGTTCCCCCCTTCCCTCCCCTTCATACACCCCCTTCCTAAGTCACAAGTTTTCTCTTTGGGGCTTGTTGCTGCAGTCCCTGCTCCAGTACCGAGTACCTGGCTGGGCCCTGGGCACGCACAGGGGTCGTAGCCCCACTGTGTGTGGGAGCCATGAGGATCCTGGCTAACAAGACAAGGTGTGTGGGTGTCACGGAGGGTGGGATATATGTGTATGGAGAAGGGAAGGGCCCATGGTGATGGGGCCAAGCTATAGAGCTGCGCTTGGTTTGGAGAGGAGCCCCTTGGGCACCTGGCTTCCTGGCCACCAGTGGGTTGAAGGGAAGTAGAATGGTAAAGTCTGGCCCCAGGCAGGAGCTGGCAGCCAGCCTTAGCGCCTGGGCCCAGGGGGCAGAGGAGACTGGCAGCTAGCGTTGCCTGCTTCTGGTCCCTTCTTTCCTCCTAAAACCGTTAGAACAGACCCTCATCCTACCCTAGTGTTGGGGGTGTGATGGCGCCCTCCAGCCTCAGTCTAGTGTGGGGGGGTAGGAGCTGGAGTGGGGGTGGTGCCTGCCTCCCTCCTCCCCAGGAGAAGCGGGCAGACAGGGCCAGGCGGCAGCAGCAGGACAGCAGGGCTGAAATAAATCTGAGCTGGTGTGGAATGAGGGGGGATAAATATCCTCTCCCGTGATGTGATCTTTCCAGCGGCTATTAATAGGTCTCCGGGGAGGGGGAGGCGGTGGGGGGAGCGGGCTGGAGCTTAAAGGGCCCGCAGCCCAGGCTGCAGGAATCCTTGGCTTTAAGCTGTACTCTTGTCTGCTTGACATACTGCCCCGCCCCCCCCGCCCCCCCAATCCCGGCCTGCGGACAGGGCCTACTGGCCCACCCTCTTCAGGCCTTCCCCTTTAGGCTCTGGGGAGTCTTCTGGACCTGTGGGTACCACTCTCGGTTGTGCTTTCCCTAGTCCCCTAGGGAATAGGGCTCGGGCTTGAGCAGTGACTCATGGGTCCTGTGGCCCTTCTCAGCTAGTTGTTAGGGCACAGCATAGTTGAGGTCTGGGGCCTTGGAAAGGAGTCTCAGACCCTAGAAGGTGCTAAGAATTCATCAAATGCTAGGGAGAAAGGGCTGCTAGGGAAGCTGGTAGATTCTGCCAAGTCAAAGCCCTGGGTTTCCATTTGAATTGAGTCTAGAAGATAAGGAACGCGGCTCCATCTCCACTCCCCTAGGTGGACGGAGCTCTGCTCTTATCTGAGGAACCACACAGAAGCAGGGAATAGCAGGTGGTCTCAAGATAGCACCTAACCACCCCCTGCATTGTTAGGTGAGGCAAGAGAGCTAAAGTCCAGGCATGCCTAATTCCTTGCAGGATTAATCTTTCCTGTTTCTCCTCCTTTTCCCCAGGCTACCCCACCCCAGGAGGAGAGAGGCTCCAGGGAGTCCACCGCTGTCCCCTCGAGGCCACTGCCCCCCTGCCCCAGCCAAGCCAATGCACCCAGAAAATAAATTGACCAATCATGGCAAGACAGGGAATGGAGGGGCCCAATCCCAGCACCAGAATGTGAACCAAGGACCCACCTGCAACCTGGGCTCCAAGGGCGTGGGGGCGGGGAGCCATGGGGCCAAGGCCAACCAGATCTCACCTAGCAACTCAAGTCTGAAGAACCCCCAGGCAGGAGTGTCTCCTTTCAGCTCGCTCAAGGGCAAGGTGAAGCGAGAGCGGAGTGTGTCAGTGGACTCTGGAGAGCAGCGGGAGGCAGGGACTCCATCCCTTGATTCGGAGGCCAAAGGTACTGACCATATCCCCTCACCTATAGACTTTAACATCATCTCCAGCCCGAGACCCGAACTGGTCAGAGACCATCCTTTACTTAGTTCTCAACCTGTTTTGCCGTCTGACATGTATTGTTTGTAGTAACTTTCTCTCACCTCTACCCATCAGTCAACCAGTTCATTCCAGAGTGGGGTTGGCTAGGGTACCACTCAGGGAAGGGCCCGACAGCAGAGTGATAGATAGTATTTCTGTAGCCCCCACATTGAAGAGGGTGGTGTCCGGGTGAAGACCAACCGCCTACCCCATCATCCCTGACGTCTCCTGATGTCCTGACTGGCGGGAGCCTTTTGGGAACAGGCACTGGGGCCTGGAAATCACAGTGGCTCCTCCCTGCCCCCCCCCCCCAAGCCCTAATTAGAACCAGTTGTGGTTGGGATTATGCTGTACTGGGTGGGGGGGAGGGGAGAAAGGCATCCAGGGTTGGAGAAAGAAATCAGAAACAAATGGTGGTGTGGTGGGGGCCAAGGACTGGCAACGTGCCCATCGTGGTCTGGGCAGTGCCCTTTAGGGTGGGGCACTCTGGAGAATGGTCTGGGAGGGCCTCTGCATGTGGAAGGGCTAGGCCACATTGCCACACTTTCTTACTCTCTGCCTGTATCCTGCCTGGGCAGAGGTGGCACCCCGGAGTAAACGGAGGTGTGTACTGGAGCGGAAGCAGCCATACAGTGGGGACGAATGGTGCTCTGGACCAGACAGCGAGGAGGACGACAAGCCCATTGGGGCCACCCACAGTGAGTGCCCATTGATTCTGTGCCCTTCCCTGGTGTCTGTGTGTGTGTCCTAAGGGAGCCTCCTTACCTCGGGCTTTAGGGGATTGTTCAAGAAATGGCAAGGACCAGGAGCCCAGGCTCTCCTTCGGTTCTACTTTTGACTTTTTCCTTATCTATAGTGTGTGTGCTGCCCAAGTTCTCCCCCTCCCGCCCTCCCTCTTTCCCTCCCCTCTCCCTCCCTCTCACTTAGGTCTCTCAGGTAATAATCCCTTTTCTGGACAACTCACCTACATGTCTAACAGATTTCACGGCCTATGCTGCCACCTACCGGTCAGTGGAGGATGGGCAGGGAAGGTCCAGCTTCTTTGGGAATCTGTTAGCTTGGCTTTGCAAAGCTTTGCTAAGCCTAGGTGTGAACTGACACTTAATTGTGTCCCTGGTTCTTTTCTCCAATCTCTAAGTGACACTCAGAAAATGCTCATGATGCCGTTCAAGGATGAGATGGGAGTGTCAGTCAATGGCAGTTTCTCTCATTCCACTCCATCCTTCTGTGCCTGAGACCTGAGACGTCCTTGGTGCTTCCCACTTACGCACGCCAGAAACTAGCCAGAGAAGGTTAAATTGTGGGCTGTTGTTGTTGTCATTGGAGACAATATCTCACTGTGTAGCTCTAGTGAGTCTGGAGCTCACTCTGTAGACCAGGCTAGCTTGGAGCTCAGAGAGGTCCATCTGTCTCTGCTTCCCCGGTACTGGGGTTAAAGATGTCTGCCACTGTGTCTGGTTAAATTGTGTGCTGCTTACAGGCAGGAATTAAGGGAAGGAGAAAGAATAGTACACTCAGTACTGAGTTTAGTCCTCACAGCTGCCCAGGAAGAATGTGTAATGATGATTGTCACAGTGGAGGGACCAGCAAGTAGGGGATGAGTGGACCCCGCTGAGGAGTGTCCCGTAAGAAGTCTCCACAACTGCCTGGCACTGCCAAGGCCCCATGTGACCAACTAGCGCTGTATGAGCTATATATTCAGTCTCTGAATGGATGCTCCAGCAGTAGAATCTTTCACTGCTTCCTGAGACAGGAACCCTCCCGTCTCCCCGAATTTGTTTCTCTAATGTTAGCCTGTATCATTGTAGAAACTTTGAAAGATAACAGAGTGATAAGAAATTGCTAAGATCCCATGACCAGCCTCTTTTAGATGGGATGCCGTTCAGTGGAGACCAGGTTTCATGTAGTACAGGCCAGCTTCTAGCTTGCTATATAGATGAGGCTGGCCTTGAACCCCTGATCCTCTTGCCTATACCTCCCAAGTGCTGGGATGATAGGCTTTGATGCCATGCCATTCGGCAGCATTCAACCATGCAATTGAATTCTTCACACAGCAAGGCAGACTGATGTAGCTGTCAGTGGGACAGGCTCAGAGACCAGGCGCCTTCACTTACATCCCAGGGACCATAAACTTGAGGAAGGAGTTCTGATTTCTCATCTGTAGGAGTGATCTTTATCATACAGATTTGGCTCCAGGAGAAAGTGAGAGTTCAAGCATGTGACATACTTTGAACAGTGTTAGCTTGTATTGCTGTTATGCTGCTAGAAAGTGCCTTCTTGTGATAAACTCTGCTTCCCTCTCCGCAGCGTGTAGGAGCCCTGTTGTGTGTTCTGATTTATACTCTAGGCTTCTGGTGCCCGTCGCCTTGGCCAAGTTCTTGTGATTTCTGAAGTTCAGAAGCTTGCGGTTTGTAGTCTGAAGGCTTTAGCTTGTTTTTCTTGGTTTGGGCATGGATCTCTGCATCACCTAAACCCACTGATGACCAGTCGTGAATCTTATCTGTGTGAGAATGGAATGCCACGCTTGTGAGTGTGGAGGGGATTTGTCTTGCTGCTGAGGAATATTCTGGGAATGTTCCGAGTATGTCGGTCTGTGATATTGTGAAATATATATTCAGTCTTCTCTTGTTTCCTGGTCTAGTACTCTAAAATCCTGGGAGCCTCCAAAGGGATAAGTGGTTTTTTTGTTGTTTTGTTTTGTTTAATGCTGTATTGACTGGTGTGTCTGGAAGCCCTGAGGTAGCTTCTAGATGGAGCCTGGTCACTGGGAAGATCAAAGCAAAATAGCGGTTGGGGCTTTCAGTCCCACACTCCAGCCTCGTCAAGGGAGTGGGGCTGAAAGTCAAATTGATCATCTGAGGCCAATGGTTTAATTAAATATGACTAATGATTAATCTATAAAAATCCAAAAAAAAAAAAAGAGGGCTGGGTAGGTGGCTTAGTTGGGAAAAAACTTGCCTTGCAAGATTTCAGATTCCCAGAACCCACACAGTGGTACCTGCCTGTAGCAAACCCAGTGATGGGAACACCCCAAAGTGGAGCAGGCAGGTTCTCTGGAAGCTCATTGGCCAGCTAATGTGGTGTGCATGATAAAGTCTGGGAGCCAGCACTCAGTGTTCTCTGTTGACCTCCATGTGTGCCCTGTGCCCTTAAACCGAGTGTGTGCACACTAGCTCTTCCCCTGCAAAATCCAAAAGGACTGTTTCATGCTCAGAGAGGACACAGAAGCAAATGCCCTTTCTCACATGCCTTGCAAACTTGTGTTCATCTCAGCTATATCCATCTGTGTGTATGCGTGTTGTTGATGGGGACACCTCCATATGATTCTTGGTGATCAGAGGTGACTGAAGTCTTGCGTTGATCATTTTGTGAAAGTCTTTCTGACTGTTGCTGAAACTGATGCTTTGCTTTGTGGCATAGTGACCGTGTGTGTGTGTGTGTGTGTGTGTGTGTGTGTGTACATATTACATGGTGCGCAGGTGTTAAATTTGGGGGTGTCAGTTCCTCCTCCTACCATGTGGGCCATGAGCCCTAGGAAGTTGTCAGGGTTGACAATGAGTGTCTTTACCTGCTGAGCTATTTCAGGCTCCTGTAGTGTCCTTGTGATAAACAGAGGCAAGGTATTTCTTCCAGCTGCTCTAGCATCTAGGAGAATCTGGAAAACCCCAATTTACAGGTCATTCACAGGCGGAGCAACCTGGAACTTGCCGTTGGCAGTGGGGCATGGGGCAGTTTTGTGGGCCTGAGTTTCTCAACTTGTGGGAAAGACATACCAGAATTCAACTAAATTAGAGGCCACCCTGCCGGGCCCACTGATGCGGGGTTTGCTGACCGGTCGTTGATGGGGACACCTCCATATGATTCTTGGTGATCAGAGGTGACTGAAGTCTCGCGTTGATCGTTTTGTGAAAGCCTTTCTGACTGTTGCTGAAACTGATGCTCTGCTCTGGGGCATAGTGACCGTGTGTTGTCCTCCGGCAGGGCACATGGGAGCAGAGTAGTGTTTCCATTCTGTAGGTGGAGAAACTGAGGCTTAGACAAATGCTATGTTTTGTAAAATCACAGTTAGTGAATCGTGGGGTAGGATGAAAATCTGTCTGTGGTTTAAATATCAATCACTGCTCCGTCCTCCCTGCCTTCCCCTTGGCTGGGTCATTAAATAGTATATTCTCACATACACACACACACACATACACACACACACACACTGGGGGGTGTGTGGAGGGGGGGACCATAGTGGGAATGTGGGAGTGCTCTAGAGCAGAGCAGAGCTTTGGGGTCTCAGCCACATTTTCTCTCTCTTCTCTAAATGTTCATCATTCCGCATTCTGGCCATCTTGGGCAAAGGTTAGTATAGGGCAAGTGAACTGGAAAGCCAGGCTGGTAAACACAGAGACTGTGGGGACAAATGACCCTCTGGGCATGGGCTTGAGGCAGTGAGCATCCCAGGCAGGAACACCAGCTGATTGTCCTTCCCACGTCTAGGCTGCTCACCTGCTCTCCTTTCTCTCTCCTCTTGCAGATTGTAATGTAGCAGACCCAGCCATGGTGGCCCCACAGCTGGGTCCTGGCCAAACTGCCCAACTACCCCTCAGTGAGAGCAATGCACCAGGCCCCCAACACGGCCCCCAGCCAGGCCTTCGGCCAGACGTCCCTGGGGGTGGGGGTGGGGGCGTCCCAGGAAAGCCTCCATCACAGTTCGTCTATGTCTTCACCACCCATCTGGCCAACACGTAAGTCTTTGGGAGAGATGAGGGGTGAGGGGTTTTGCCTGCCCACGCCCAGCCTGAGCACATGGGGGGGGGAGCGCACATATGGGAGATGGCGCAGGGTTGGTGGGAGAGGGCGGGCTTGCTTTTGCCCATCTCCGAGCTGCCTGTGACTGCCCCCTATGCAGGGCCGCAGAGGCAGTGCTGCAGGGCCGGGCAGAGTCCATCCTCGCCTACCATCAGCAGAATGTGCCCCGGGCCAAGCTGGATCAGGTGAGTGTGGTGGCCTGCCTGGCTCTAGGGTACTTTGGGGTGTCCCCTCAGCTGTCTTATTCTTTACCTTTGTCCTCCTGCAGGCCCCTAAAGTGCCACCCACCCCAGAACCACTACCTTTGAATACGCCATCAGCAGGTACACCACAGTCCCAGCCACCTCCGCTGCCACCGCCACCCCCAGCCCCTGGCAGTGCCCCTCCTGCTCTGCCCCCGGAGGGGCCTCCTGAAGACACCAGTCAGGACTTGGCCCCCAACTCAGTGGGAGCTGCCAGCACAGGTGGTGGGACTGGGGGCACCCACCCTAACACCCCAACGGCTGCCACTGCTAACAACCCTCTGCCTCCTGGAGGAGACCCCGGCAGTGCCCCTGGCTCCGCCCTGTTGGGGGAGGCCACGCCCACAGGAAATGGGCAGAGGAACCTGGTGGGCTCAGAGGGCCTGTCCAAAGAGCAGCTGGAGCACCGTGAGCGCTCCCTCCAGACACTGCGAGACATCGAGAGGCTGCTGCTCCGCAGTGGGGAGACTGAGGCCTTCCTCAAGGGGCCCCCTGGAGGAGCTGGTGATGGAGGCCCGCCGGCACAAGCGCCCTCTGCTGCTCAGCAGCCTCCCTCGGCCCCTCCTGGGGGGCTGAAGAAGTACGAGGAGCCTCTGCAGTCAATGATTTCACAGACACAGAGCCTCGGAGGCCCCCCACTGGAGCATGAAGTGCCGGGGCACCCTCAGGGTGGAGACATGGGACAGCAAATGAACATGATGATGCAGAGGCTGGGCCAGGACAGTCTGACGCCCGAGCAGGTGGCCTGGCGCAAACTGCAGGAAGAGTACTATGAGGAGAAGCGCCGGAAAGAGGAGCAGATTGGATTGCACGGAGGCCGCCCTCTGCAGGACATGGTGGGGATGGGGGGCATGATGGGGAGGGGTCCCCCACCTCCTTACCACAGCAAACCTGGGGATCAGTGGCCACCTGGAATGGGTGCACAACTCCGAGGACCTATGGATGTCCAAGATCCCATGCAGCTCCGACCTGGACCTCCCTTCCCTGGCCCCCGTTTCCCAGGCAACCAGATGCAAAGGGTACCTGGATTTGGAGGTATGCAGAGTATGCCCATGGAAGTACCCATGAATGCCATGCAGAGACCTGTAAGGCCCGGCATGGCCTGGAATGAAGACTTGCCCCCTATAGGGGGACCCAGCAATTTTGCCCAGAATGCCGTGCCCTATCCAGGTGGGCAGGGTGAGGCAGAGCGATTCATGACCCCTCGGGTCCGGGAGGAGCTGCTGAGGCACCAGCTGCTGGAGAAGCGGTCAATGGGCATGCAGCGTCCCCTGGGCATGGCAGGTAGTGGCATGGGACAGAGCATGGAAATGGAACGGATGATACAGGCACATCGACAGATGGACCCTGCCATGTTCTCGGGACAGATGACAGGAGGAGATGGTCTGGCCGGCACTCCCATGGGCATAGAGTTTGGTGGAGGCCGGGGCCTCCTGAGCCCTCCAATGGGACAGTCTGGGCTGAGGGAGGTAGACCCACCTATGGGGCCAGGCAACCTCAACATGAACATGAATGTGAACATGAACATGAACATGAACCTGAATGTGCAGATGACGCCACAGCAGCAGATGCTGATGTCACAGAAGATGCGAGGCCCTGGAGACATGATGGGTCCTCAGGGCCTCAGTCCTGAAGAGATGGCTCGGGTTCGGGCCCAGAACAGTAGTGGCATGATGGGGGGTCCGCAGAAGATGCTCATGCCTTCACAGTTTCCCAACCAGGGCCAGCAGGGATTCTCTGGGGGCCAGGGACCCTACCAAGCCATGCCCCAGGACATGGGCAACACTCCAGACATGTTCAGCCCTGATCAGAGCTCTGTGCCCATGGGCACTGTGGGCACTGCCCGGCTCAGCCATATGCCTCTGCCCCCTGCCTCCAATCCACCCGGGTCTGTGCACTCAGCCAACAGGGGGCTAGGCAGGCGGCCTTCAGATCTCACCATCAGTATTAATCAGATGGGCTCACCGGGCATGGGGCATCTGAAGTCACCCACCCTTAGCCAGGTGCACTCCCCCCTGGTCACCTCACCCTCTGCCAACCTCAAGTCACCCCAGACTCCCTCACAGATGGTACCCTTGCCTTCTGCCAACCCACCAGGACCTCTCAAGTCACCCCAGGTCCTCAGCTCTTCTCTCAGTGTGCGCTCACCCACTGGCTCACCCAGCAGGCTCAAGTCTCCCTCCATGGCGGTGCCTTCTCCGGGCTGGGTCGCCTCTCCCAAGACAGCCATGCCTAGTCCTGGGGTCTCCCAGAATAAGCAGCCACCTCTCAACATAAACTCTTCCTCTACCCTGGGCAACATGGAACAGGGTGAGTGATCTGGGTGGGCTTGGGTGGGATCCTTGGTGGCGGGTAGGTTCCTGCAGGGAGCCTCTTAAATAGAGCTCCAGGTACATCTAGGTGTCTTGAAGTGTGCCACTTGGAACCTGGACCTTCCCCACTGCGGAGACTGTTTGGAGATGCATGGGCCATAGGGACTGCAGGGAGCCTGTGATCAGTGGGATATGGGTGTGTCTGAAGTGAGGTGGAGATTTGGGGGAAGTTAACCTCGCCAGTGACCCCTGCTCTCTTTCTGGCTCCCCACTTCTGTAGGTGCTCTCCCACCTAGTGGCCCCCGGAACAGCTCCTCAGCACCTCCGGCCAACCCTTCCAGCGGCCTCATGAACCCCAGCCTACCATTCACATCCTCCCCAGACCCCACACCTTCCCAGAACCCTCTGTCACTGATGATGTCTCAGATGTCCAAGTATGCCATGCCCAGCTCTACCCCGCTCTACCACAATGCCATCAAGACCATCGCCACCTCAGACGACGAGCTGCTGCCGGACCGGCCCCTGCTACCCCCACCCCCACCGCCACAGGGCACTGGGCCAGGTGCGAGGGGGCACAGCTCTCTCTGGGAGTGGCAACAGCGGGTTTGCTTAGGAACTGCCCCTGTGGACGTGCTGGCTTCTTCTGCATGTTCTGCAGCCTCTGGTCATGGGGGTGGTGTGAGCTCTGAGGCCCTGTTTCAATTACTACCATCGCTTAGTGAAACCTAGCCCAGAGCTCTTTAGTGGGCTGGGGAAGGACTGGGAGGCGCCTCCCCAAATTGGGTGGGCGTAGCCTTTAATACCCCGTTCTTTCCTCCACAGGTCTCAGCAATAACCAGCCCAACCAGATGCACATGAACCCCGCTGCTGCCCAGAGCCCCATGGGCATGAACTTGCCAGGCCAGCAGCCCCTGTCCCACGAGCCTCCCCCTACTATGTTGCCCTCCCCCACCCCTCTGGGGTCCAACATTCCACTGCACCCCAATGCACAGGGGACTGGGGGCCCTTCTCAAAACTCAATGATGATGGCCCCAGGAGGCCCAGACTCCCTAAATACCCCTTGTGGCCCTGTGCCCAGCTCTTCCCAGATGATGTCCTTTCCTCCTCGTCTGCAGCAACCCCATGGTGCCATGGCCCCCACCGGGGCTGGGGGGCCTGGTCTGCAGCAGCACTACCCTTCAGGCATGGCTTTGCCCCCTGAGGACTTGCCCAACCAGCCACCTGGTCCCATACCCCCCCAGCAGCACCTAATGGGCAAAGGCATGGCTGGCCGCATGGGCGACGCGTACCCACCCGGGGTGCTCCCTGGGGTGGCATCGGTACTGAATGACCCAGAGCTGAGTGAGGTGATCCGGCCCACCCCTACCGGCATTCCTGAGTTCGACTTATCCAGGATCATCCCCTCTGAGAAGCCAAGCAGCACCCTCCAGTACTTCCCCAAGAGCGAGAACCAGCCCCCCAAGGCCCAGCCCCCCAATCTGCATCTCATGAACCTGCAGAACATGATGGCGGAGCAGACCCCGTCTCGACCCCCCAACCTCCCAGGCCAACAGGGGGTCCAGCGGGGGCTCAGCATGTCCATGTGCCACCCTGGACAGATGTCCTTGCTGGGCAGGACAGGTGTGCCCCCACAACAGGGCATGGTGCCCCATGGCCTGCACCAGGGGGTCATGTCCCCTCCACAAGGCCTCATGACCCAGCAGAATTTTATGCTGATGAAGCAGAGGGGTGTAGGGGGTGAGGTCTACACCCAGCCCCCCCACATGCTCTCCCCACAGGGCTCCCTCATGGGCCCGCCACCCCAGCAGAACCTCATGGTGTCCCACCCTCTGCGGCAGCGCAGTGTGTCTCTGGACAGCCAGATGGGCTACCTCCCAACGCCGGGCAGCATGGCCAATCTACCCTTCTAGCAGGCCCCTCGGTCTGGGGCTGGGGATACTGAAAATATGTTAACTTTAAAACGTTTTGTTTTTCCTCCAGTGTTGGGATGGATGGCCTGGGTCCAGGGCAGGGTGGAGGGGTGGGAATGGGCTTGTGTGGGGAGTGGCGTTTGTGGAAACCCGATGTGCTGGCAGCTTAGGGGGAAACGGCAAGTGTTGGGCGAGGAGTTGGAATTGGGGTTTGCTCCATTTCTGCCACCAGTACCGCTCCTCTCCGTCCCCCGTCCCCGTCCCCCCCGCCCCGCGCTCCTCCCCGTCCCCCCCCCGCGCTCGCCCCCCCCCCGTCTTCCCATGGAGCGTCTCTTTCCCTTTGTCTTTGCATTTCCCCCGCTTTCAGCTATGTTTTGGGGGGTCCTTGGGGAGGGAGGAGGGTCTTCCATCCTCTGACCCGTTGTGGACTGTCTGTCACCTTGCCGGCGCTTCTGGTCCATTTCTCTCCTCCCAGTCTCTGCTTTTACCCTGTTTTCTGCCTCACTTCCTCTCCCTACTGACGTGGCTGTCCTCTCCCACGCCCCCTGCAGGCAACTGGCCAGGTGGGCAGGTGCCAGCGGGGCTGTAAATAGAGCTGGGCCTTCGTGCCGCTTTGTGCGTGTGCCGTATTTCTGTGTTTTGATAGAAGTCACACACAAGAAAAAAAAAAGATTGAGAAAAAAACAAAAAACTTCCCCCTCTTCCAAATGGTCACACCCTCCATTCCCCTGGACCCAGAGACATACAGTCCTATGCACCTTCCATAAGCCCCACCTATAAAATGAGGTCAGACCATCTAGACTCCATTTGGTGAGCCCCTGAGGACTGGGAATCTCCCCCTTCCCTCTACGATGGCCGCCTGTCTGCTGCTGAGTGATTTCCGGAGAGCAGGTGTGCACACGAGCATGTGTTTACCCACACCAGTGACAGGGCCCCAGCCTGGGTGCTTCGCTGCTACATCTTAGCCAGAACTTGAAGCCCTTGTCCCCGTTCTAGGATAAAGGAGAGAAGGAAGGGGCAGGGTGTGGCCCCTTAGAATGGAGCTTTGGAGGGGTTAGGATGCTGGGACCCTGGCTGCAGTAGCCTTGGGCCTGGTAACCCCTCAGGGCATGGACTCTTCTAGAAACCACCACTTGCTTCTCGCCAAAGAAGGAAGGAACAGAGTTGGCCCTCCAGCCTCCACCTCCAGCGTGGAGTGAGGGAAGGCAGTGTGTGTGTGGGGACGCCCTGCTGCTTCCCCCGCCTGCCTACTCTCTGGCAAGGTCCTTCTGTCCAGGGCTCAGGGCCATGTACCAGATCTATGCCCACCAGGTACAGCCACTGCCTCCCCTCTGACTTCCCAGGAGAGCCCTCACCCGCCACTGGTCAGACTGAAGCCATACAGGAATGGGTGTTTTGTCTCCTTTGGCCCCAGGAGTAAACTACTTCTGCTTTTCTCACGTCCTTTCCTGCCTTGTAAGGTGGCGGGCAGCTCCCTGGCTAAGGCCTTTTCCTGTCCTGCCTCCAGGGCCAAGGGCCATTCTAGACAGGGTGTCTTTTACCAGGGCCCTGTCCCAGCCTTTCTGAACTGCAGGGCCTGGTTTTGCCTTGGCAGCTGTAATACAAAGGGAATTTGTGCCCACTTCTCCCAGTCTGGTGCTGTCCACCATCAGCCAGGTCAGGCACCACGCCCCCTCCAGAGCTGGCCGCAGGCCCCTGGCTTCCCCTGCCCCTCCCAGGGACCATAGCCAAGGTCTCTTGTGTTGAGAGGTGGGTGGAAACCTGTCCTTCCTGCCAGACACTGCCCTCTCTGCTTCCATCTGGGCCTTGTGCCCCCACCCACGTCCCCACCCTGCCCAAACTGTCTAGCCTGCCCTGCTCCAAGGAGAGGGCTCAGGCCACAAAGGGCCCAATGGCTCCTTCTGGTGCCCTCGTCTCCCACCTCCCACCTAGCTTCCCAAGGTGATCTCCACAGGCCAGCCTTCTCCCCTCCATCCATGGCCATACCCCAGCCATTTTGTACCATTATATAAATATATATATAAAATATAAATATATAAATACAATATGTGAAGACATCTTCCTGGTTTTTATTTTGAAACACTTTTTAGGCTTGTTCCGGGGGTCTCTGTGCTGCCTGTACTGTATTGACCTGTTTTATAGGTGCCTTTTTATTAAAAAGAGAAAATTCAAAAAAATGCCATCTCTTGCATTTTTATTTCTGTGTCTGGTTTGCTTCTTCCCGGCTGGCTGTCAGATGCTGGGAGCAGAAAAGGGGATCCTCAGGTGTCTCCACCATTCTGCAATGAGGATACAATCTCTGAAGCTATAGCCTTGGTTTCCCTGGCGGGGGTCCCCCAGGGAGCTTGTGTGGTTGGCTGGAGTGGTACCAGGCATCTCTGCCTCCCACCCCGCCCCCCACGCAGATCAGTGGCTGGGAGGAAGCAGCACTCAGAATTGCCGTTAGCTTCCCCTAAGCGGGCATGGAGCAGCTTCCTCTGGTTCCAGCTGAGTAGTACCCTCCCAGGGGAAAGGCACTGCCTGCCTGGGGCTTGGGGACTTGCCCACCCAGGTTGGCTTCTCACATCGCCTCTACCTAATGAAGACAGGGACCTCTGTCTTCATTCTCTTAGTAGGTGTCCCCTCTCCTGAGGCTAGGACCACTTTGCTATCTTACTTTCCCCAGGCAAATTGGCTTCCTTCCCCATCAGTGCCCAGAAATCCACCAGGGCCCTGGAGCTCATTTCTCTGCCAGTCTGGAAGCTTTGGTCCATGGGTGGAGAAGACAGCTGGGTTTGATATGTACTTGTTCTTCTTTGGAGCCTGGAAAAAGTGTCTTTCCATTTTTCCACTGGGCCTCTTTCCTGCTGGATTGCCCTTTACTCTTCTTAGGATACTGGCTAGCTTCCAGGACTTTCTGGAACTTGCCCTCAGTCTGTAATCCCAAGATACAGTAACATGGGGCTGACCCAATGCTGGTTTGGTTGGAGCCAGACAGCTACCTAAAGTGGATCTGTTTCAGCTTTCTGCTTGGTTAAGAGAAAGGCACGGTTGAAGGTCTGGCATGAAGTCCATATTTAGGAGACAGGCACATTAAGGCCATAGTCTGCCGCCAGCTGGCTATTCCTCAGTGGGAGTGGTGGGTAGCTGTGGCAGTCAGTAGCCTTTAAGACGATGGAATACATTCTGGGAGGAGAGTCTGGGCTCATAATCAGGAGGAAGATGAGACTGTGGGCCACAGGCAGAGGTGGTTTTCCCTATGGCCAGGAAGAAGCAAAGCCAAGACTTAGCTTTAGCTCGTTAGGATGGGAGGTGTGTGGAGTTCTCTCCGTCTAAGGTGATACAGGTGGTCTGGATATTGCTTGCATTACCTTTGGGCTGCTTTCCCCTCCTATGGCTCTAGTGCCCGAGGGCTGGCAGAAAAGCTGTAGGGACATTCTAGAGAGAATTTGTCATCCCATCTGGGGACACCGGCCCCAGAGCGTGTTGGACGAGTTTCCACCACCACTTTATCCTCCCGAGGAAGACGGAAACAGGTGGGTGCTTGGACTTCCGGGATCTAGAAGGTAGTGAGTGAAGTAGCGTTCTCTGACTCGGAGAGACTACTCTTACGCCAGCTGGGAAAAAGTTGGCAAAGGGAGGCCGGACCAGCACAGCCCAGCTTGGTCAGAAGCCGAGACAGGTCGCTACGGAACTTTACGCCAGCGAAGGTGTAGAGCATGGGGTTGAGGCAGCAGTGGGCCAAGCCCAGGAACTCACATAAGGTGATGGCCGCAGAGAGATAGCCATTCAGCTCGCAGCTGCTGTTCATAGCCTTCAGCCTCTCCAGTGTATCTAGGAAGATGACAATGTGGTAGGGCGACCAGCAGAGAAAGAAGATGCTTGTCACTAAGATGGCCACCCTGACTGCCTTCTGCCTCTGAGGGCGCCGCTGGGCCTGCAAGAGCCTGTGTACCACCCCCACGTAACACCAGCCCATCACGAGCATCGGCAGTAGGAAGCCCCCGATGTGGTAGAGGAAACGGGAGGTGAACCAGGCTCTAGTTTCCGCTTCGTTTTCCTGGGAGAAGGTGCACTGTGGTAAGGAGTCATTGTTACGAGGCTGGCCAACCTTGGCGAAGAGGAGTTCCGGCAAGGAGAACAGGAAGCCGGCTAGCCAAATGGCGGTGCAGGTGACGTGGATGGAGAGGAGGCGACGACGGCGGTAGGCGTGGACGGCATGGACGATGGCCAGGTAACGGTCTACCGCTATGCAGGCCAGCAGCAGGCTGCTGCAGTAGAAATTGATCTTGTGCAGAGCGATCACAATTTTGCAGAGGAAGGTCCCTAGGACCCAACCCACGGAGCCCTCAGCCACTGAAAATGGCAGGATGAAGACTAAGAGAAGGTCGGCCGCGGCCAGGTGGAACAGGAAGGTCTCTGTCGAGCTACGAGTGTGCCGGTGCCTCTCCAGGATCACCAGCACCAGGATGTTCCCCGCCATACCCAGGAGGAAGACGAGGCTGTAGGCCACAGGCATGAATACCGCCTTAAAGGAAGTCAGTAGGGGTCCCTCTTTTGTAGAGCAGTAGTTACTATCCTGTAGGGGAATCTCTGTGCTGTTACTGTAGAAGGCCAGTTCCTTGTACTGCAAGGACAAAAAGAAAGAAAAATTATAACAATAGCCATATCTTTTTTTTCTCTGAGAGGAAGTTGCCTGTGAGGTTTTCTGTCCTTCCAGGCTAACTGCTTTTTGTCTGCACTATTCTGTTTCCTCTTGGTCTGTCCTTAAAGCATGCCATTTTCCCCTTCCTCCCTCCCTCCCTCCCTCCCTCCCTCCCTCCCTTCCTTCCTTCCTTCCTTCTTTCCTTCTACGTATTTATTTTAGACAGGATCTCCCTCTAGGCCCTGGCTAGCCTGGAATTTACTGTGTAGACCAGGTTGACCTCAGATTTGGGTGGTTTCTGCTTGCTGGGTGCTGGGGTTAAAGGCACATGCCCTCATGCCCTGTTTCTTAAATTTAATTTTTTATTCTGATTTTTGGTAGTCCTGAGCAAGTGTTCCACCACTGAGCCACATCCCTAGCCCAAAACGTCAGGTTTTTTAAAATTTTGTTTGTTTGTTTGTTTGTATGTATGTATGTAAACAGGACCAGTAGTCACTCACAAAGTGGTAGGGTGTTCTTAGAGGTGGAAGGCTGCAGGCTTAGGGATTGCAGTCAATACTGACATTTGGGAATGATCGGAACAAGAAGTCAATATACCAATGCTGTAAGGATAGTAATGGGACTGGAGAGATGGCTCAGTGGTTAAGAGCACTGACTGCTCTTCCGAAGGTCCTGAGTTGAAATCCCAGCAACCACATGGTGGCTCACAACCAGCCGTAATGAGATCTGATGCCCTCTTCTGGGGTGTCTGAAGCCAGCTACAGTGTACTGATTTATAATAATAAATAAATCTTTAAAAAAAAGAGGATAATGAGTAGTAAATCTAAGATCCGGCTGGGAGTGGAGGATGGTTGGGTGCTGGTGTGGCTTGCTTACTTCCTCTTAATTTCTCCCCTTCTTCCTGTCTTGATTATTGCTGAAACTGAGGAAATGGCCTCCTATTTGGTTTAATCCACACAAGTTTGAGGTATGTAATCTTTCTCTTATTTTTACAGACGTGCCTTGCTCAAAGAGGAGGTTTGCTTAAAGGCACATTTGCCTGTCTTCAGAGTCAATCAATACCTCTGCACTGAGAGAGGCTATGGAATGTCCCTCCAAAGGCTGCTGGGAAAGGGGCGGAGCCTAAGTTTCCAGCTACTTCCCAAGCAGAGAGAAAACTCCCTAAGCACAGGAACTCCGCAGCGGAAGCAAATATGAGTCACAGCCAGGGAGACCAGGCACAGGGAAGGGAGGAAGCAGCGTGTTCTGAGTGGAAAAGAAGGGGGCGTGTCTGTTATAGCTCCGGAAGTCCCTACCTCCGCATCCTCCTCCCCATCTGTCACTGCCCTCCATCACCCCAGCGCTCAGGTTGTTTGCCTGCTAACCACAGAGGAAGACAGGGTGCCTGTTTTCATACCTTTCACTCGCAGCTGCCCTGCACCTGCGTTTCCTCAGCTCCCAACTCTGTGCTTCCTGTCCTGCCCTGCCCTGCCCTGGTCAACCTCCTCCCTGGGCAATACAAAACCAATTACACCCTCCCTGGGCAATACAAAACCAATTAGACCCAACCGACTATGAGTTCAAAAGACAGTGATATAAATGGTGGGCCCCAGGGGGGTAAGAAACCGTGGGGTGTTCTGTCCTCTAGGCTCTGGTGATCTAGTCTGTGTGCTGATCCCCTTTGAGGAGAGTGAGGGTCCCCTACCAGCAGAGGTTGGTTCATTGGTTACCTTAAATCTTTCTTGCCACCGGGCACACTGGTTGTAGGTGACCCACTCACTTCCCCCGATGGGTAAACTGATTCCCCATCTTGGTCTTTTTTTTTTTTAAAGATTTATTTATTTATGTATATGAGTGTTCTATTTGCATGTATGCCTGCATGACAGAAGAGGGCATCAGACCTCATTACAGGTGGTTGTGAGCCACCATGTGGTTGCTGGAAATTGTACTCAGGACCTCTGGAAGAGCAACCAGTGCTCTTAACCGCTGAGCCATCTCTCCAGCCCAAAGATTTATTTATTTATTTCATGTTATTTCATGTATGTGGGTACACTGTTGTCTTCAGACATACCAGAAGAGGGCATCAAATCCCCATTACAAATGGTTGTGAGCCACCACGTGGTTGCTGAGAATTGAACTCAGCACTTCTGGAAGGATAGTCAGTGCTCTTAACCACTGAGCCATCTCTCCAGCCCCCCCCCCCCCATCTTGGTCTTTTGGTCCCTAGAGCAGGTGACTCTTTCAGAGGTGATGGGGACACTGGTATAATGGCAGCACTCCCACTTCTCCAGTGTCCCTCCTTCTGATGTCACCTCGTCCTGTCCCTCATCTTGTCTCTCTGTGGGTCCTTTACTTATCTTTCATTTTTAAAAATTAGGCTCTTACTCTTTTATCCCCTTACTCTCTCGTCTCTTTCCCCTTCTCTCTTCCCCTCCTGGGCTCTTCCCCGCCCCCCATATGGTCATGGCCAGCCTCTACTTCTCTACTCTCTTCTTCTCTCTGTCTTTCTCTGCCTCTACTACTCTCTTAACTCCCCTCCCCATGCCCTAAATAATCTCTGTTCTATACTAAAAAAAATTAGACTTTAAAACTTTCTTATTTTACGTGTCTGAGTGTTTTGCCTGTACGTGTCTGTGTGCATGTGACCGCCTAGTGCCATGGAGGTCAGAAGGAGGCACTGGCTCCCTTGGACCTGAAGTTACAGATGGTGCAAGACACCATGTGGGCGCTAGGAACTGAATCCCAGTCCTCTGCAAGAGTAGCAAGTGCTCTTAACTGCGGTTCCTTCACCCTAGCCTTATGGGTCCTTTATTTACTGTCTTTTCTGTTCTTTTCCACTTCCTACCCAGTGGACAGGGTGAGTTTCCTCATACTCAGATCCCAGCCCCGCGCTTCTCAGAAGTATGAGGGGGGAGGATGACATAAGCCCACGATTTGAGTTCCATTGTCAGTATAGACAGACTCTGTCTTGAAAACAAACAAACCAAATCTACACCTACACAGGTCAAATAACCACACCTACGCAGGTCCTATAGCTCTAGTGTCCTGCTTAGAGTCCTTTAATGGTTCCCCATCACCTGTAAGAAATAGTAGTCTTTTGTCTTGTTTTTCTGATATCATATACAATAGTAAAACCACTTATAAAAAGCCATTTTTTTGATGATAATGTCCACTAGTAGAAAAATGGGTCAAGTCAAGTTTCACACATCCTTGGAAGGAAATGAAGTTTATGGTGTCTGTCCTCTCAGGGAAAGACATTTAACTCACACAGCTTAATTTCAGAACCAACAACAGGGTATCCATACAGCATAAAGGCCCAAGGTGGTAGGCAAGAGTTGTTATGATGTATGAAGAGTTGTATATAATGGGGGTGGGTGGGTACCTGGTGGGCCCATGCCAAGGTATCCCCTGAGAAATCACACCATGCAACAGATCTGGTATGAAGTGGGTTTAGTGGTGGAAGGGAGGGGAGTGGGGGTCAGGAGGAGGAGTAAAGGCAGGCAGATGGGAGCAGAGCCGTGAGGGCAGGGGTGAGCCGAGGAGGACAGAAAAGGGGAGAGAGAGAGGGAGGTCAGTGGGGACAGGAGGGAACAGAGAAAGGGAGCCAGCTGGGGTGGCAAGCAGTCCTTTTATATGCCGCTCACATCACAGTGGCAGGCAATGGCAGCAGCAGATGATGTGAGCCATTGCTAGGTCCCCGGTTGAGCCAAGCTAACAGGAGTCCCTAAGTTAGGGCTCGCAACTCCTCTTCTTGCCTTTAAACTAGGGTTCTTCACTTTTGATGATACGGTAAAAACAAACAAGCAAGCAAGCAAGCAAACGTAGGCATTGGGTAGGCATGGTGGCTCAGGCTGCTATCCTAACACTGGAGAGAAGGGCCAGACGATCAAGGGACCAAAGACAGTTTCATCTACATGAGTTCTGGGCTGGCCTGTGCTGCTTGGGTCTCTGTAACAAACAAACAAAAAAAGGGCTGTACATTTTTTGCGGTGGAGCCCTTGCCTAGCGTGTACAAAAACAGAGCCTGCGTGTGAGAGAATGGCCCTGCAACTCGTATGAAAGCAATAGACCTGTTGGATAGGGGTCTCAATGCCCCAGATAGAAGGCCTTTACATTTTCTCTAAAGTAGGGCTGAAGGTGCATCTCGGCAGGTAGATGCTTGCCTAGCATATCCAGGGCCCAGAGTTTGAGCCTCAGCCCTGCAAAAATAAAAAGAAAGAAATTTCTCCTAAATGCTCGCTCCTTTGTGTGTCAGACCTTACCTACGACTTCATTGCACCAGATATGCTATGCCTCGCGTATGCACGCTACCAGCCACCTGTCCCCAGCAACCCAGGCAGCTCCCTGCCACCTTTGCTCAAGCTCTTCCTTTATTCAAGTCCGTGTCTCTAAACTCCTGCCTTCTTCAAGGCCCCCAAGTGGACTCCATCTTCCTGTATCCTTCTTAGCTCCTTCTGCTTGGAATGCCATGCCATCTGGGGCTGAGCAGGGACCACACCTTTGCATCTGTCTGTAAATTCTGCCCCTGGGGCCTAACTAGGGTTCTCTATCCCTTTAGGGAGTTGTTCCCAGTAGAACTGAGTAGAGCCATTTGACTCTGACTCTGGAGTAGAAGGTGGAGGGGAAGCCGTGGGGTGAACTGTCCTTGTGCAGAGCAGAGGCATCAGGCAGATGGTAGAGATGTGATGACTCACCTTGGTAGCAGCTGAACTGGTCTAGGGGAGCATGTGAGTCTAGCCAGCCTGTCTGGCCCAGAGGCCCTTCATGATAACAACTCAAGTTTTTATCCTACAAAGAATCTAGGCTGATGGGCTTCTTTTCCACTTAAAGTTCAATCAGTGTGACATTCCCACTGGGACAGGTAAGGGTGTGAGGGTCTGTCTCTTCTTCCATGCCAACAGGTATTGTTTTGGCAAAGTCCTCAGAGGAGGGGAAGATGGGAGGAAGCTAGTCTGATACGTATTAACAGAAGGTGTCAAACAAACATTTTTTGGAGCTTGACAGTGTTAAAGCCACTTCCCATACACAGGAACTTGGGTACTCCTCTCCGTCAAACCGTAGAAGCCTTAGGTAAGGTTGGCTCTGGCCTGGTGCAAAGATGCTGTCAAAGGGAGCTGGCTTAGCTAATGCACTGGGAAGAGTGCATTGTCAGCAATGGGATGAATGGCCCACTCACTCTTGGCTATAAAAGGCAGCAGAAACCCTCATGCGTACCCCCACCGTGATGGGCAATACACATCCTGTATAGACATCGACACATGCCCAGATGGGACCATACTGCCATGCTGCATAGGCGGGCACTCAAACAGAGCACAGACAGCTTACAACCAAGCTGTAGGGATGCATGCCCCATGGGTGGGAAGCTGGTCCTGCTGTTGGAGGTAGGGTGGGGAGAAGAGGTAACAGATGCAAAGTGCTCGTCCTATGATGGGATCCACCCAGGCTCCTCTTCTCTCTACACAAGACTGGGGTCTTTGCCTGGACAGGCAAAGTCTCTAACCCCTTGTGGTTTTTTTTTTCCTTCTAAGTAATGAAACTGCTTTGTTGCCTCGAGCTGTCTAGCAGGCAGTCTGCTAGGGTTTGCCCACTGTATTTCTCTGGGTGCAGGCTGGGGAACATTCCTCAAAGATGTACTCTGGATTTCCTTCTAGCACTCATGCTGCTTTGGATGGGGTGCAGCTGGGGAACACTAACAATGCAGAGTCCTCCATAAACAGAGACCAGGGGCGCAAATCATCAGGTAGGATTAATTGCAGGGGGCAAGTTAGAGCCGGGTTGGGGTGTAGCCGGTAGTCTCAGCTGGGAAGCTGAGTCGGATGAATCATTTGAGTCCATGAGTTTGAAACCAGCCTAGTTAGCATACTTAGACCCTGACTCAAACACCACACATATACACAGAGCCACAGACAGACAGACAGACAGACAGACACACAGACACACAGACACACACACACACACACATATATCTTGGGCGTTCAGGCTGTCATTGCCTTTTTCCAGATGACGTGAACCCATCAGGAGGTCTGTCGGCTCTGTTGAACAACCGGTTTAGAAAATCCTGCCCTGGAAAGGCATTTCCAGGTACTATGAATGTAGGAAATAGGAAAAAGAAGCCCGAAGTCCATGGGAACGGTCTTCAAGGGCTGGGAAGGGCCTTTGGTTAGGAGAAGACAGCTGGACTCGGATGTGAGCCTCAGGTATAGACCAGGAGAAATGGGCAGGAGCTCCCAAGTGGCTCCAGTCGATGGAGGGACAACTTTCTAACAGGCACGACTGTCCAGCAGTGGGACATCTTTGAGCTGAAGGGCAAGGGAAGAGTTTCTGCTTCAGGAAAGCCGGCCCGGCCTCTCAATTCTGCTATTCACTGATGTCCTGGTTGTCATGCCCTGTGTGGACAGATTTGAGCTGCTTCCTAGCGTGGTCTTGGTTCCCCTTCCACAGCAGTCTTGGCTTCTCTAGCCCACAGGCCCCCTAATCCCCAGCCCTGAGGAGCCTACAAGACTTCCTGTCCAGTGCGGGTTCTCTCAGGCTCCTCTCCCTAGAGCAATATTTCGAGCTGGACAAGTGCTCTTCACTGAGCTACTGTGATTGTGTGTGTGTGTGTGTGTGTGTGTGTGTGTGTGTGTGTGTGTCTGTCTGTCTGTCTGTTTATGGAGGTCAGAGGTAGATATTGGTGTCTTCTCCCATTACTCTCCACCTTGTCCTTTGAGACAAGGCCATTGAACCTTAAGCTCACTGGTTATTTAGACTTGCTGGCCAGTGAGTGCTAGTACCCACCCCCTCCCCCTTCAAAAGAACTTCTTTATTTTATTATCGCTTTATGTGTACAGGGGTTTTGCCTGCATATGTGTTTGTGCCCACGTGCATGAGCCTGCACATTCCAGAAGGGGGTGTTGGATCCCATGGAACTGGAGTTATATAAGGTTGTACCATGTAGATGCTAGGAGTTGAACTCAGGACCTCTGGAAGAGCATCCAGTGCTCTTAACCTCTGAGCCATTCCTCTAGCCCTCCTGGGATCCTCTTGTATCTGAACTTCAATCTTTACACTTTCATAGCAAAAAAAAAAAAAGCATAACTACTTATTTACTTTTGTGCGTTTTTAAAATAGTAGATTTTTTTTTAAAAAAAAATATTTATTTTATGCATATGAGTACACTGTTACTGTCTTCAGACACACCAGAAGAGGGTGTCAGATCTCATTACAGATGGTTGTGAGCCACCATGTGGTATCTGGGAACTGAACTCAGGACCATTGGAAGAGCAGCAAATGCTCTTAATGCTGAGTCATCTCTCCAGGCCTTATTTTGTGTTTTCAAGACAGAGTTTCTCTGTGTAGCCCTGGCTGTCCTGAAACTCACTCTGTAGACCAGTCTGGCAGCGAACTCAGAGGTCTGCCTGTCTCTGCCTCTTGAGTGCTGGAATTAAAGGTGTGCATAGGCACCACCTGGCCCTTACTCATTGTTTTAAGACAATGTCATGTCACTAAGTTGCCCAGGCTGGCTTTGAACTAACTCCTTAGCCAATGTCTTGAATTCTCGACCCTCCTGCCTAAGCCTCTTGAGTAGCTGGAATTACAGGCTTGTGCTTTCAGGTCCTGCCGAGCTTATGTCTCCTTTTATGTGAGATCTAACCCTGTGTGAGTATTTCCAGACACCAGTTGGGATCTGGGAGTAGGTGTGCAGCGTATCTCTTATTTGAGCCTTCAGTAGCTTGCAGGGTACAGTCTATAGGAATGAGACTGGGTTATGGGTGTGTAGATCCGTTCTTCTCAACACACCCTTCCTTCAGAATTCCCCAAAGACAATTCAGGACTCTGATTTGTCATGTGCCCCGTGTCCTTCTTTTCCCCCAAAGGAGTGAACCTGCCAGATCCTCTTCAATCTCTGCCTGAGGGTTTTGTTCATTAGGAATATGTAGTGCTTTTGATTTTTAGTATTTTTTCAAAAGATCTCTTTTTATTTTATGTATGTTTTTGTATGCATATATTATGCATGTGAGCATGTGTGTGAGTGTGTGTGTGTGTGTGTGTCTGTGTCTGTGTGTGTGTGTGTGTGTGTGTGTGTGTGTGTGTCTGCCAGGTATGTGTCTGTGTGTTCTTGGGGGCTAGAAGAGATCATCAGACTAGCTGTGGGTGTTAGAAACCGAACTTGGAAGAATAGCAAGTGCTCTTAGTCACTGAGCCATCTCTCCAGTTCCAGTGTTTAGTTTTTTAAAATAGGATATCACTGTGTAGCCCAGGGATAGCCTTGAGCTCAAGCTACCCCTGAATATTATGGCCTTCCCCGTTTCAGTCTCTTAAATACTTAGGTTATTGCTGTCATGCTTGGCTCTGGGGAAACGTGGAAGAATTATTGCCTCTTTGCCACATCTTTAGGTCTAAAGTGAGATCAGCATGAGAACAAATGTCTGTCTACACTGTGAACATGGGGTCATATAGTCAAGGTACATGCATACTCATCTCCCAGCAACCTTTTAAAACTGCCTTCTGAGATAACATTTGCTTTAAATAAAAAAGTATTATATTTATCTCAGTGTGCACATTTAAAAAGATCAGTGGACAACTTTGGAGCTGGTTCTCTCTTTTCACCATATGAGATGCAAGATTAAACTCAGGTCGCCAGACTTGGCAGCAAGCACCTTTGTCCACTGAGCCATCTTGCAAGATCTGGGATAGTGTAGATTTGAAATACTTTGCCTTCCATTCTCACAAGAAACTCATTCCTGTACTCTGACTTTGTATCCCAAACACCTGTTGCTTTTTATGTGTCTGTCAAAGGAATGGGACCAGGTATAATAATAAAGTCTTATTATGTTCCATAATGTGCTCTGTGGGATCTGACTGACGACAGAACCTAGATTCCCCCTAATGCAACCCCTCGAAGGCTCGCTTCAGGTTTCCCCTCATTTCTGGTCCTTCTAGTCACCCTCAGTTGAGGATTCCTCTACCGGGGCTTCTGTGGGACTTTTCACGTGGTTAGAACGGGGGGACCCTCCCCTTCACCCAGGTAAAGCCCAGAAACAGCTTGAGCGAGTTTTGGTTCCTCTTTTTCACCCCCTTGCTGAACGGAGACAGTTGTGTGTGGACAGACTGTGGCCTATGATGCTCTGGTCACACTGAGTTCATGGCTTCTAGTGATCATCTGTGAGGAAGGGTCGGGAAGCTAAACTTAGACCAGCTGCACCCTGTTCTATGGCAGCCTCACCTCCTGAGGACTCGAGATTTACTTCATAACTAGCCTGCGTGGGCTCCAGACATGCCCCGCTGAGGACCTCTGATTTGAAGTGTGACATAAAACAACTCATGATGGTTCTCCTGGGCAGGATCTCCTCCAGGTCCACCCAGACCCATCTCGCCAGAGTGGTTGCCTTCTGGCCATATCTACTCTAGGCACCAGGGTTCTTCTTCCTGGCTCCTAGCCATTGAAAAGTTTTGTTCAGATCTTGTACTCATAAGGATTAGCTGCCCGCCGTAAGCCAGCAGGTGTGCGAGAGGTCAAAGATGATCTTTGAGTTCAAGGTTCAAAAGGACCTCTGCGGGTAAAGGTACTCGTTATACAAGCATGACGACTGACAACCTGAGTTTGTTCCCTGGAACCCATGGTAGAAGGAGAGAAGGAATTCTCAAACGTTGTTCTTTGACCTCCACACAGAGTTCATGGCACATGTACACACACACACACACACACACACACACACACACACACACACACACACACGCACACACAGGCACACACACACAAATAATAATAACAATTAAAAATTCATTGATGAAAATGATGGACAGGATATAGTGGCGTGTACCTTTAATCTCAGCACTTGAGAATCAGAGGCAGACAGATCTCTATGAGTTCAAGGCCAACCTGATGTACATAGCAAGTTTCTGGATAGGCAGGACTACTCAGAAAGGTCCTGTCTCAGATGGAAGTGGTGGTGAACACCTTTAATCCCAGCACTTGGAAGGCAGAGGCAAGCAGATCTCTAAGTTTCAGGCCAGCCTTGTCTACAGAGTGAGTTCCAGGATAGGCAAGACTACACAGAAAAACCCTGTCTCAAAAAAGCAAAGGGAGAAAAAATTTTGTCTCAAAATTAATTAATTCATTAAAAATAATAAAAAGAGTAGCTGGTGAGGCACTTAATGGGCACCCGCCAGCAAGCCTAAAATCCTGAGTTAAGTCCCTGGAACATACATGCTGGAAAGAAAGAACTGAACCCCACAAGTTATCCTCTGTAGACTATAAATAAACAAATGTAAAAAAAATTAAAATTAGGACAAAGGGATGGTTGACTTATCAAGGCTGTTGTGTTGATCTGGAGAAGTGGGCTAGTAGTCAGCTGGGTCAAAGACGAGTGAGGAGCAGGAGATAAAGTCAATGGGAGAAGCTCAGCAGACTCCCAAGAAAAATGTCAAGCAAAGACCTCAGAGATTTATAATGCCAGGACCCAAAGGACTCAGGCAAGATGACTATGAGTTCGAAGCCATACTTAGGCTACATAGAAACTCTTGTTTCAAACAAACAAGCAAATTTTTTTCAAGACAGCAACAGAAAACATTGAGTCAAGCTTGCAGTTCTTCTAAGTGTCTTCCACAAGGCAGGAAGTGCTCCTTGGGAGAGCTGGGGATGCAGGAGGCCTTGGTTTCCAATTCCAGTATGACAGACAGACAGACAGCCAGAGCAAAACAGAAACCCATGATTTTATTGAGAAACCACTAATGCAAAACTTTTCTGCCATTTCTGTCTTTCCAGGACATGTAAGCTATGACAGAATAGGGCAGCGTGGCAAGGCCAGTCACAGTCTTTTGGAAGGTGTGCGGGGCCAAAGAGGAGGATCTGTGTTTCAGAGTGACAACCATCCTTGAAGAGAGCAGGAGGTAGGTGAGGGAAGAACGTGCCTGATTGAAGGACTCCAGAGACAGGGTTGTCTTAGAACCCCCAAGCCCCTGACTCTTAGCTAGATCCTAACTGATGTCCGAGCACATAGCTCAGGGCCTTGGGTTTGATATGTGTCATGAAAGAAGTTACCATGCTTCTCTCCTTGGAATGTAGGTTTGCTTCATGTCATGAGGACGCGCCACTGTCCCTCTGGCCCCCACTACCACCTGTCTCTAGTAGGTCACACCGTGATGTGAGGCATGCAGTTAGAGGAAACTCTTGAGGTTTCTCAGAAGCCAGGAATGGCCAGGTCTCCAGATGGTTACAAAGGCGTCCAAGTGGGTCAGAGCTGATGGTCAGCTTGAGGGCAGAAGATACCAGCTAACCGTATCAGGGGCAGCCAGTGGTGGGGATGAGGGCAATCGTGGGCGCACACTCCCTTGTATAACAGTTAGGTTTTAAAGGGGTCTGACCTAGATCTTCATCAGGTTCGGCTGGAATCATGGGATGCCACTTGGGCAGTCATGGGGATTCTATTCTGCACTTAAAAGGACCTCAGACTTGGCTCAATGCTTTCTGTTGTTGTGTTGAAAAAATTTGGGGTGCTTTTTTTGTTGACTTGTTTGTTTGAAACAGAGCCTCTATGCAGCCTAAATCTGCTTCAAACTCATAGTCCTCTTGCTTGAGTCTTTTGGGTGCTGGCATTATAAATCTCTGAGGTTTAATTGCTTTTTTTTCAGTACGAGGCCCTAACTTTTGATCTTGCTTTGGACCTGCAAACAACAGCAGGTCCTGGAGTTAGACTGTGGAGGCTGAACCTGCTGTGATGAGCCCCAGCCCTGCAGGCCACAGACACTTCTCAGTTTGAGACCTGGGTAAAGGAGCATCTCTCAGCAAGTCCAGGGACATACTGGGAAACATTATAAAGCAGACCACAGGTGCTGGCAAGCTGAGGGAGCCAGGGAACAGCTCAAGGTGTGCTTAGGGTAGGATAGCTGATAGGATCCAGGGTTTGGAGCTTTCACGGCCTAGCCCAGAAAGCCACGATGAAGGTTCCAAGTCCTCCGTTGGCCATAACCCACAGCCCTGGGGTTTTCCCCTTGAACTGCTCCTGACAACATCCTTTGGTAGTCCAATAGCAAACAAGTCAAATGAACTACTGTGCTTAACAGGAGGTCACTCAGGCAGGTGGCAGAGAGGGTGCCGGGCACCGCTTCCTTTCTTTTCTTTTCTTTTTTAACTCCCACCTAAGAAACTCTTCCAAGAATACCTTATCTCTAGAGATGACAGTCCCTTCCAGGACAAAGCAGCATGCTCCATGACATTTTTAGGAGTAAAGCAGCTCGGCCCTCCCTGGTGCACGGCTTTGGATTCCACTGGGATGCTCTTCCTTGCCGCCCATCTGGGCTCACACTTTGTCTATACCAAGTCACTGTCTAAACGTTTCTGGCCAGGGATTAGTTCCCTCTTGCCTAGACCATCAGCTATTTGAGGGCAAAGATTAGATTCTCAGTCTCTCCATCCAACACAGATGGATGTTGTGTTGTGCCTTAATGATAAAGTCATACAGCAAGATGCACTAATTATATATGCATTTTTTGAGACAAGGTCTCAATGGGTCCTAGGCTAGCAGAGGATGAGCTTGAACTCTGGAGTCTCTTGCTCTCACCTCTCTCATGCCAGGATTATAGGTGTGTACCACCATACTGAGTGTGAGTGTGTGCTGAGGATGACCCTAGTGTCGTGCACGCTTGGCAAGCAATGGGTACTGAGTACTGAGCACTCTAACAGCCCCTCTCCCAGCTCACACCTACACACTGACTGACCCTCTCCCAGCTCACACCTACACACTGACTGACCCTCTCCCAGCTCACACCTACACACTGACTGACCCTCTCCCAGCTCACACCTACACACTGACTGACTGACTAGCATCGCCAGCAAACTGACATGAAGAAAATTTCCAGCCAGGCGGTGGTGGTGGCGGCGGCACACACGTTTAATCTCAGCACTTGGCAGGCAGAAGCAGGTGAGTTGGAGGCTAGCCTGGTCTACAGAGTTCTAGGACAGTCGAGGCTTCACAGAGAAACCCAGTCTCAAAAAAAAAAAAGCAAGCAAGCAAGCAAACAAACAAATCCTTCCAAAAGGCTTTGCCATTCTAACTCAAGGAGACAAAGAGAAGCTTCTCTGTTAAAGAACCAAGAGACTGTGTTCTCAGTCATAAACAGGGGATGCAAAACCCGATCCTATGTCTCCCACCTCCCTTTGGCATCTATTAAGAGCAACAGATATGGTAGATAATAAGAGTTTAAAAGTGCAGGCACCCATGTACTTGCCTATGTTCTAAAACCCTTGCGGCGGGATTCCCAAGCTGTACTTGCCTATGTTCTAAAACCCTTGCGGCGGGATTCCCAAGCTGTCCCCTCTTCCTTGACATAGTATATTTAAAATTCCAAGCAGGACCCGGGCAACAGGGAGCCACAGGACTCTCTACTCACCAGGTCATCCATGTTATAGGTGATAGAATCCATGTCCAAGGTTAGAGGGTAGTTCATAGCTGCAGTTCTGCGGCACCAGACTGGTCACTGTCTGATGCTGAGAAGGTCTGTGCCGGTGCCTATGGAGAGGTGGCAGGCGTCAGCTTCGAGTTTAAACAAATGAGCTGTGTGTGGTCCCTGGGGCCAGGGAGGGCTTGCTGCTCAGATCTCGACTCATCTCTTTTTTTTTTTCCACTGGGTCTCTTCTGCTGTGTGTGTGTGTGTGTGTGTGTGTGTGTGTGTGTGTGTGTGTGTGTGTGTGTGAGTGTGTGAGCATGGTTGTGTGTTTTCCCCTTTCTTTTCTTTTCTTTTTTTTTTTTTAAGAAAAAGGGAAACTCCCCCCACAGAATCAGTACTAGTCAAGCATTTCAGCATCTTCCTGGCACTCATGGTCTGAACTGGGCCAGGGGTCTGCTGTGAAGGCTGCCCCTCCCTTCTGCTCACTGGATCTCTATGAGGGATGCATACAGACTTGGGAAACTCTTCATAGAAAGGGATAAAAAAAGAGTACTTCCAGCCTCCTCTAGATACTCACTTTCCTTATCACTAGGGTGACCAACCATCCCACTTTGCCCAGAACTGAAAGAAAGTCCCTTGCCCTGGGAAACCCCTCAGTCCCAGGCCAGCCAGGGCACTTGATCAACCTGTGACTGCCACCCTTTCGCCCAGCCAGGGAGGGGGAACCCTGTCCCCTCCCTCTTTTCAGCTCAAGTTTGAAAGAGTTAAGCTAGAATTTTTCAAAGGGAACAACCCTAAGAAAATACTAGAAGAAAAAAAAAACGTGAAATGAAATTACCAGACAAGAGTGCAATGTAAACACAGCCACAGAACCGTCTCTGACTCAGAAAAAAAGGTGTTCCACCACAGATAAACTTATAGACACCTGGCTAGAAAGGACATGGGTGGCCACTTAGGACTGCCCCCCTACATCCAATTTTACACAAGAGAATCCCAAAGCCAGAGATTGACCTACCCAGGATCCTGTAATGCACCGATGGTGGCTACCTTGCACCCAAGGGTCCTGACTCTGCGTTTGTCATCCTCTGCTCACATTGTAGCTGCTCTGCAGGCTTTCTGCCCCTGCTCCTCTGCTCCTGCTCTGTGAGCTCTCTCTATCCTGAGAGCTGCTTCTTTCATGAAGACCTGTGGTGGACATTGATCCATTTTCCCTCCAGGTCTTGTCCTGGTAGGTTTTCTTCTGTGGGAGGGCATTTCCTGACTTAGTGAATAATGGTGTAAGATTGTGCCCAGAGGCATGACATATGGTGCATTGTGTGTGTGTGTGTGTGTGTGTGTGTGTGAGAGAGAGAGAGAGAGAGAGAGACAGAGACAGAGACAGAAAGAGACATACAGACAGAGACAGAGAGAAGAGAGAGAGAGAGAGAGAGAGAGAGAGAGAGAGAGAGCGAGCCCTATGGAGGTCAGAGAACAACTTGTGGGAGTTGGTTTTCTCCTTCTACAATGTGGGAATGTGGGACCTGGGGATCAAACTCAGGTGGTCAGGCTTGGTGACAAGTGTCTCTCCTTGTTGAGCCATCTTGCTGGCCCCCAAAACTGCTCTTAAGGAGGAAGAAGGACAGGGCAAGGGGTTGGAGCCCCTGTCTAGCTCTCCTAGTCCTGTACTGCTCAGGGATATGCTGCCTCAGTGCTTCCTGGGTCTGGAGCTGACAAAGCACTGTTCATGCTTCCAACCCTACACCACGTGGTCTTGCCCCTCCTGCCCAGCAACAGACACAAGTCAGCTTTTGCTGCTCTGAGCACACTGCTCAGAAAAGACAAAGCATGAGAATCTCCTAGGAATGGAAAGGGACTTTGAAAGACAACCAGTCACGCCTCACTCTGCCCACGCCTCCTCCCCAGGGAAAGTAAGAAAAGAGACCAGAGCATCCTCATCAAACAGCCGCTCAAGGGGGAGACAGTTGCCTCATGAAATCATGTTTCCTTCAAATGTGAGGGTGAATGTCTGTCACCCAAGCACTTGGGAGGGTGATGTGGGAAGATTGTGAATTTGAGGCTAAAGAGATCTATGTGATGAGACCCATCCAATGAAATAAAACGCAAAGAGGGAGGGTAGGTCATATTTCAGAGTAGGATGATTTAGTGTTTAGAATTAGAAACTGAGTCAAAATGTATCTTCTCTGACACCCCCAGCAGTCCCAGCTGGGTCTCATATGGGACCGTGTAGCATGTCTCCCAAGTGACCTCTGAGCACAGACATCATGTGCCTGTGAGTCTTGTGTGTCCCAACCCACATCCTAATGTCTTCAACTATTTTTCAAAGAACTAGTTTCTTGGTACCTCATCAGCCTGTGTTTTGACCTTAGGTGATTTTTTGTCAGTGGTCCAGAAAATCTGTGACAAGGACAAACCATGGGAAAGCGAGTTTCCTTGTTGGGGATTCCAAACACATTAAGTTGCAATCAGCGTGACCTTTTCTGTAGACGCCTTCTACTCTTGGCAGCACGCATAATGGACCCACTGCTAGATTTTATGAAGGGAAACCTATCATTTGTGGATGTGATGACAACATGAAAAAGCCATCCCTAGGTCTAGCCGAGTCTTGATAGGACAACTTTTGGCAGGATAAAATCAAAACCAGCACCTTACTTCATATAGTTAGACACTTCAAAGGTCGGGGAAGACTTCGTGGAAGTAGGACCTAGCTGGACATTGGGAAGGTGTGTGATGGCTCTGTGTGTGTGTGTGTGTGTGTGTGTGTGTGTGTGTGTGTGTGAGAGAGAGAGAGAGAGAGAGAGAGAGAGAGAGAGAGAGAGAAGGAGGAGGAGGAGGAGGAGGAAGAGGAGGATGAGGATGGAGGACTGCATGAAAAAGTGGAAGGAATTGTGCTGTGCAAGCAGCGTTCTTTCCCGGTTTTTATTTCAGTTCCTTCCTTGAGGTTCTTACTCTGGCTTCTCTGTATGACAGGCTGAGATGTGGATGTATAAGTCAAATAAACCCTTTCCCCCATTTTATCAGAGCACCAGAGAAACAAGATAATACAGTAATAAAAATAAATAAGACATATAGGTTGATAAATAAAGGATGGATCCCAAAGCAGTGTGGAGGAGCATCTATCTGCAATCTTTTTTAATGTTTTTTTTAAATTTATGTATGTGAGTATTCTGTAGCTGTCTTCAGACACCAGAAGAGGGCATCAGATCTCATTACAGATGGTTTTGAGCCACCAGGTTGTTGCTGGGAATTGAACTTAGGACCTCTGGAAGAGCAGTCAGTGCTCTTAACCACTGAGCCATCTCTCCAGCCCCTCTAGCTGCAATTTTAACACAGATAATAGAGTGCTGAGGCAGGAGGATTTCTGTGAGTTTAGGGCCATCCTGGATGACCTGAATGTTCAGGGCAAGACACTGCCTCATAAGCCCAAAACAAAAGCAGAGGTGGAGCAGGGGGAGGTTTAGGCTACAGTGACCCCCTCTCCAAGCACCCACACCATCACACATATGGCCTCCTCTGCCACATGGGTCTGCCATAAACTTCTACCACAGGCCCAAGGCAGTGACGTTAGCTGGTGATGAACTGATACCTCGAAAACTGTGAGCCAAAATAAGCTGGTTGCAGATAGTTGCTATGGTAACTGAAGTCTTCAAACCCATTGAATCAGGGTAGCTTCTCCAGGATGGAGAAGGTGATGCCTGTGCTGTGGTCCCCTGACTTATAAGATGTGAAGGCAGAGGGTTCAACTACATGTTATAGTCAGCCGGGGTGCTTCCAGGAAAGACAGTCAAGATTACATTTCAACTTGAAGCTTGTGTGTGATTTCCAATTTCTGCCCCATGGACAGTTTTCCTGAGGCTGGATTACTCTACCCCAGGCTTCTCACTGAAATGACCAGTGGTGGCTTTACCAGAGCTGGATTTGTGTCTGGCTTAGGTGTGGGGAGCTGCTTAAGCCCCAGCTCAGGTGGATTTCTCTCAGTAATTATGCCTTGCTC
Organism: Tokudaia tokunoshimensis; assembly: GCA_036184795.1. Classification (NCBI taxonomy): domain Eukaryota; kingdom Metazoa; phylum Chordata; class Mammalia; order Rodentia; family Muridae; genus Tokudaia; species Tokudaia tokunoshimensis. The sequence continues at coordinate 45,684,648 of BTHU01000008.1, forward strand.
TTCATAGATTACATTTTCATTTGTTCCAGCTGCTAGATATAATCACTTGTACCCACAGAAAAATTAACTTGTTCCACAGAGGCTTAGAGTATTGCTGGAGGGAATAGGTCCCCTCTGTCTCCGCCTTTTATTAACCGGGAGTGTTCTTCTCTGTTCCTGGGTAGAGACCTTGTTGTTTGTCCTCTGGGTCTCTTTCAATGGTGAGCAGTAACACTTCACAGCTCATTAGCCTCAGAAAGAGTAGGGTCCCTCTAAGTCCTTACGAAAAAAATCAATGTAGAATTTTTACAGCATTCGACGGTTACACAGCCCTATGGCTCTCAAATTTAGCTTTTTTCAATCTTTATACTTCACTGAATCTGTCTGTCTTTCTTCTTTCTTTTCAGTTTTATTTTCCAGATAGGCCCTCACTATGTAAAGGAGACTGGTTTTGAACTCACAGAGATCCACCTGCCTCTGGCTCCAAAGTGCTGGGATAATAGGTATGTGCCACTATATCCAACTTACTCTTTTCCCCTTCTAGTACTAGGGGGTCAAACCAAGCACCTCCCGTAAGCTAGGCCAGTACACTGGGCTGCCACCCCAGCCTTTAACATTTACTCTTCATACAAAACTGTCAAAAACATCTGTGTAGAAGTTATTGGCATGGTCCCTGCTGTATTTAGGGGCTGGAAGATAGAGAAACAATCCCTTCTCGTCCTCCTCCTCCTCCTCCTCTTCTTCTTCTCTTTCTTCTCATGATTATAGTGAGAAAGGTTTAGAGAGCCAGAGTCTGAAGGCAACTCCAAAGGCATTAAACCTGACTCCGCACAAGTCCACAGGATCAGAGGATTTGCAAAGGATTTGTATTTTCCTGAGTGTCTCAGAGGAGAACTATGGCTGACTCCTCCAGGGGCTGTTTCTTAGTGCTGTGCTCCATGCACGGAGCTAAATTCTTTACACTCTCGCTTCCTTTCATCCTCTGAACAGCCTTTAAGTGTGATAATGATATCACCACATTATAGACATGGAAACTGAGCTTCATACAGCAGTAGGAAGCAGCATGAAGGTTTGCAGCTCACTCAGGCACCAGGACCCAAAAGCACACTACAGTCAACAAAGGAAGTGGGTGGTAAAGGTTGTCATTGCTGGGAGCCAACTCCCACACACACAGCTCTTCTGCCTTTAGGTACCAGGTAGTAAGTAGTCTGCAGGGAGGAAACAGGTCCAGGTGTTGGGTAGGCACGCCAAGGTTACTGTAAGGTTACAGGGACTATGTGTATCTGGATACCTCATCCCAGAAGGGGAGTCAGATGCCTGGATCAGGTTTTTATCTGATAAGTACCAAAATGAGCACTGGTCAGGGAAGAGACAACAACACTTGGGCAGTGTGTCTAACAGGGAGGGCAGGACAGATATGTGGACGCATTTGTATGTCTCTATACATGTGTTGAGACTATTTTCAATGGTACCATGTTAAAGTAACATGGCTAAGTGGAGCAGGGTGGAAGGTGCTTGGGATGAAGGAGAGCTGTGTGTGAATGTGCTGTATAAAGCTGAGAGACTGGGGGGAAGATGTAGATAGAGCACATAAAGGCCCAGATGGAGGTCCCAACACTTCTGCTTTATGAAAATAAATGAACAGGCTTTGCCCAATGTTCTAAGATGCTCTAAACACCAAACATATTCCTCAGACAGCAAGCAGTTCTTGAACTTTTTGTAGTGGCCTGAAGGACTTGGTAAACGCAATGTCTGGGCCCAAGCCAAGTGGCTGACTCTGGCCTTAGAATCATGGGTCTAGCATATGTCCATCTGAACTGTTGTCCTGAGAACACTCAGAAAGCCGGTGCGCTAGACCACAAGGATCTTTACTTAGATACCCCAGTCAGTTCCCTGATCTGACACGGCTAGTATGTCACATTGGAGCTCGCAGCCTGTCCACACAAAGAGCATATTATATAATGGAGACCTTTCTGGAACAAGGACAGCACCTCCCACAACTAGCAAAACCCACCAGCCTCTTTCCGCAGAACGAGCTTCCCCAGGGCCCACCCTGGAACAGCTGAGATTTCCATCATGCCGCACAAACTTGGCTGCCTCTGCCTCTGATACTTTACTGGTCTATTTTAGTTTCCACTCTATTTTGTGGTTGTTGCCATATGTGTGCAGGTATGTGTATGCATGTGTGTATGCATGTATATATGTGTGTATGCATGCCTATAGTATGTATGTATGTATGTTTGCATGCATGTATTTGTATGTGTATATATGGGCATGTGCATGCTGCGTATGTGTGTGGAGGTCAGAGAACAGCTTGCAGGAGTCAATTCTTTCCTTCCATATAAGGATCCTGGGGATTGAACTTGCATCCTCAGGCTTGGCAGTGAGTACCTTTACCTGTCAAGCCATCTCCCTGCCTTGTCTTGTGATTCTGGTTTGTTTGACAAGATCTCACGCTGTTGCCTGTTACCTGGGCTGGATTCAAACTCATGGCATCTCTCCTGCTTCCGCTTTCTACACGCTGAGATTACAAGTGTCTGCCACTGTGATCAGCTTCAGCCTCTGCTCTAATTGAGTGTTTAGCCCCTGCTAGATACATCATGAATCCTGTCACTTTGACTGTGACCCACAGTGAGAGATGAATTTGGCACAGTCTGCTTGGCATGTGTACACTTATGTCTTAGTTAGGGTCACCATTGCCGCGGTGAAGCGCCATCAGCAAAAGCAGTGTGAGCAGGAAAGGCTTTGTTCAGCTGACACATCCTGAGTCCGAGTCTACAGAGAGAAGCCAAGGCGGGAACTCAAACCAGGCAGGAACCTGAAGGCAGGAGCTGACGCAGAGGCCACGAATGGGGTGCTGCTTACTAGCTTAATCCTCATGGCTTCTTCAGCCTGCTTTGCTCTAGAATCACTAGTCCAGAGGTGCCTCCCCCACCATTTAATAAGAAAATACCCTACAAGTCTGTCTACAGCCCAGTCTTATGGAAATATTTTCTCAATTGAGGTTCCCTCTTCTCGAATGAGTCTAGATTGTGTCATCAACATGAAACTATCCAGCACAACATATAATAAACATTATAAAGAATACTTAGTATATATAATACTCATATTTTCTTCCTTCTTACTCCCCCACCTCACTCTTTTGCTCTCTGTCTGTCTGTCTTAAGTCAGGGTTTTACTATGTAGCCTGGAGCTCACTTGTAGATAAGCTGGCCCCAGACTCACAGGATTTTCCCACCTCTGCTTCCTAAGTGATAGGATTAAAGGCCCAGCCTTACATAAGCTATGCCTTTCCAAAACTGATGGCCACTCAGGCCAATTCCTTTTATGGATTCATATATAAGATATGTTGGGGTTCAAAATTAGAAATGCAAATTCCCTAGCTCTTGTTGTGGTAGATGATGGTTAATGCGGAGACCTCATGCTGATCCAAGTGTCCCTAAAGGAGACAGCAGCATCACCAGCATCACCACCTTCAAGACTCAGGGAACGTCTCAGGAGAAAGGATGGCTAGGATGTAAGGTGTGAGGAGGTGCTCTATGAGTGTTGTGTCTTCTGTACATGACATAGTTATGGTATTCTCGAGTTCACTGTAGGTCTGTACAAGGTTGGGCCCATCAAATCCTGTCATGTGGGAATACATGTCATGTGTGACATGAATAGTGTCATCTCGTGAGGCCCGTCCCTCTCTAACGTGCTATAGGCAGTTGGTGGTTGCTGGAGAAGGAGGAGTTATATTCCTCAGTGCTGATTTAGACACTTCTAAGATGCCTTTGTTTAAGTAAATAACTCCTCACCCACACTCATGCCAGAAACCCCAACTAAACACACTCACACATGCGTGCATGTGCAGTCACACACAGACACACATGAAAGCAGAAAAGGGATTCACTGGGAAGAAGGGGCTTGGAGGGAAGGGAGGGGATACAGGAGGCTCATGGGGGAAATAGAATCAAAGGAGACTGCATATGCCTCAAATTGTGGAAACATAATATTTAAAATACAGATGTACTCAAGAGGCAGAGGCAGGTGGCTCTCTGTGAGTTCCAGGCCAGCCTGGTCTACATAGAGAGCTCCGGGACAACCAGGGCTACATAAAGAGACCCGGTCTCAGTAATAATAACAGCAACAATAACAATACAGATCTGTGTGTACAGCCTGTGAGCCTTAGTTTACTAGTTAATAATGTATTTGAGTGATACATTTTAGTATTGTCTGTGTAAATATCATGTATATGAGCCTTTTTTAAATAGAAATTCTCCATAGGTACAAATTGCTTTACATACACATATCTATACACACCACACATACATCCTTACACACTCACACACATATACACACACATATACAGAGAGAGACAGAGAGACAGAGACAGAGAGAGTCTATGTGTTAAAAGGGGGATTGGTCCAGGCATGGTAGCTCACAGCTGTAATCCTAGAACTAAGGAGACTGAGGCAGGAGGATTGCCATGAATATGAGGTCACCCTGGGCTACAGAGTGAGGCTCTTATTTGAAAATTTTTTAAAGAAAGAAAAGAAAGTCTGGAACAGCAGAAAGGGTAGACAGGACTCTGAGGGAAGGCCTGGATGCAGCAGAGGGTAGCACACATCTGAGCGAGTGGACAGAGAACAGCTGGCATGGGTTGGAGCTGAGGACAGGAAAAGGGACAGGAGACGAGGAAGGTAGGACCGAGAAGGCCTGAGGGGACAGCTGGCAACACAGCAGAGACCACACTACAGACTCTCACAGTGACGCTGACATCCAGGTAAGACAACTAATCACGGGCTACCTACCAGGTTCAACAGACCACCGATCAAGGTCTGTCTCCTATGAGGACGGGTGGCGGGTCCTTTGATAACAGTGAATTATTCCGTGGGCCTGACCATTCCAGGTACTGACCTATGGGCTGGGGAAGTAATGAGAAACACAGCCACGTGTGGTGTAGCCCACGCTGCACCGAGGAGATGGGCATTAAACACAAAAACCACGCACTTAGTGCTGACAGAACTCATAATGTAGTTGTAAAAACCTACTCGTTCTATGGAGAGAAAGGGCAGCGTGCTAAAGGCAGCATCAGCCTGAACTCAATCCTCATGAACTAACTACTGGACCGTGATTCTCCAGACTGATTTATGTTTGAGGCCCCTCACATCCATTGCTTCACACGAGTGCGTTTTCCCAGCCTGTGGAGAAGCCGTTTTGGAGTTCTTAGCGTATTTTGTTTAGGACGAAAGGCAGCCCCTGGAGACCCAGGTCTATCTAGCCAGCAGGGAGTCTCGGCTAGTTCTGATGTGGGCCATTGTGCTTGGCTGAACTGGGCAGCTAACTGACTCGCTCACAGTTCTTTGATTTGAGACTGTGTACCCAGACTTTCCTTGATCTCCCGGCTCTCCAGTCTTAGCCTCCTTAGATCGCATTTTGAGCCACCGTTCCTGGCTCCCGAAGCTTCTACAGTGGCTTAAGACAAGGGCACAAACTTTGACTCTCCCATTTTCAGTTCTCAGAGCCTTCACAAGAGTGAGAGGGGCTGCGGTCAATGACAGGGTGGTTAGAGGCTTGAGCCGTGGGTGGCCCAGAGTAGGACAGGAAGGACAAGGTGACCTGGAAGCAAAGGCAGGAAATGACTGACAGCAGCTTCCTGATGTGGTTGTCCTGCAGTGAAAGTGAGCCAGGCCCCAGGTGGGGGTGACAGGCCAGCGAAACTCCTCACCACATTTCGGGACCTGTTGAGGCGGCCCTATCTCCTGCCCTATCAGCTCCTTGATCACGCCTCGTGAGAGAGAGGTTTCCAAATGACTCGGCCCTGCTGCTCCGGGAAGGAAGTGTCCCGGGCGGCAAGTGGGGGCCTGTGCGTGTGGGTCAGGCGTCTGCAAATGAATTAGTGATGACACAGCACTGGAGGACAGGACTGCTGACACGGAGTGAGACCGGATCTGGAGAGAGCAGAGACGGAGGGCCCATCTGGCCTTCCCTCACAGAGGGTCACAGGGGGAAATCCCATCAACAGCTCCGACTAGCAGCGACAGATGTGGTCAGCTCTGCGGCCTGGCATATTAGGTCTTCTGTATGTAATCCAGATTTGTCAGTTCTGGTTTTCAGGTAATAGGTATGTCTCCCGTGTGCTTCCGGATTTATACCCTGCCATCACTTCTAACAACCAGGAGTCAAATAGCTTTCCCTCTACCCACATCTGTAACCCTTCCCACCTCTGACCTTTGCTTATAGGTTTTCCTTCTGGAATCTCCAGATCTCCATATGTCCAAAGTCAAAACAACCTTAAAGCCACCTCAGTGTGCCTGCCTTCTTCCACAGTCTCCAAAGTCTCCCACCTTGACCTGGTACGTTACCAGCGCTTCTCACTTCCTACCTTATTTCAAGTCACTGAAGAATTACACACTCTTGCTAGGTGGTGAGGGGCTCTGATGGCAAAGCCATTTGTGATTCATCCTTCCCCTCTGGTCCCCAAAGTTTTCCATACCATAGGTGCTCAATCATTGTCTTTGATTGACCGAGAAGATGGATGGACAGATGGACAGGAAAGGGGAGTTCTCTGGTGAACTCACATTGAGGCTTCCAGCGAGGTTGGGAGTTAGGACTGAAGGTTTCTATGGAAGCTTTGCTGGTCAGTAACCTGACGATGCTTAGCAAGTGACTGTGCTCTTCCTCATGTGTACATGGTATAAGTCCTACCTGGAAGGGAGGCTTGCGAGTGGGCACAGTATCTAGGAAGTGCTAGGCAAGTGTGTCCATGAGTTTATGCAGGCAGGCTTCCCCAGACGGGGTAGGGCAGGCACTGACCTCACCTGCTTTTCTTGTGGAGACTCATGTGTAGTTGCCAAGTGCTTCCTCCTCCATTGAAAACATTTTTTTTAAAAGTTATGCATTCACTTATTCATCGTGGGAGAGCATGAATGCCATGGTGTATGTGGAGGTCAGAGGGTAATTTGCAGGAGTCAGTTCTCTCTTTCTACCGTATGGGTTCTCCGGCCATCGGGCTCCGTGGCAAGTGCCTTCACCCACTGAGCCATCTCACTCCCTTGCTGCTCAATATTACTATCACAGTGTGCCAGGCTCGTAGGCAGACTCGATATGCAACAAAGTTTGTTGAAGCGATGGATGTGCACAAGTATGGGAAATAAGCCTGTAACCTACACCTCCTGCAGCAGAGGTTGTACCTCCACAATAGAGAACTATCCTTTCAAAGCTTGAGCCCTGGGTTCTGTCTCTAACAATGGTGTGTGTGTGTGGGGGGGGAAGAACACTTGCCTGAAATCCTAAATTCCCTTAAGCAAGGGGCCTAGGAAACTAAACAAGATGGGTAGAATTCCTCAGGCAGAAATGCAATCCCACAATCCTCCAGGGTCTCCAGCTGCTGCAGAGCAGATACCCCTGAGACTAGAGCCAAAGAGGAATGGGAGGCTCAGCTCCACGGAGGGAAACTCACAGAGCCTAGTTAGTTCACCATAAAATACTTACGGCTTTAGACTTCGCAGACTTGGGGTGGGGAAGAGAACGAGACAATGGACCAAACACCATGACCAAGCCCAGTGCCTAGAAAATGAACTTGCTGTCCTGGAGACAGGCTCCGGTCGACGGCAGGGGGAACTCAACGTCTGAGTTCTTGTCTGAGGAGGCTGAGCTGGGAAGACATCAAAGAGAAAGTCTCAGAAATGATCCCAACAGCTAACGAGGGCTCCTCTGAGATCCGTGATTACTGAACTGTGTGTGAGTGGTGGGTACCGTGTATTTGAGAGAAACCGACTTCAGTCAGGAGAAGAGGACTCCTCAGAGTCCAGCCTCACTCCGGGCTTTTCCCCTAGTCACACTGGGCCTGGGAGGCTTCCGGGAGATTGATCAGCTGGAGTTCTCCGATGGCAGCTGCCTACAGCACTGCTGGGCACAGGGCAAAGGGCGTAGGTGTTCTTCTTACCAATCTACTCCCAGACAAGCAAAGGGCACTGAAATGTGTCACTTCAGCCACAGCTTCCGAGGGCAGGGTACATGCCAGGCCTCTCTGTGAGCTACACATTTGTGTTTAAGTGAAGGCAACTAGAACACAGGCAGGGAAGGAATTTTTGTTGCTTTGGGAGCTAATTAGTTAGACCGCAATTTGTTTTGTCTTGTTTTTCAAATGGCTTCTTTTAATTATTTCTGGAAAAAAAAATCTAATTCTACAATATGAGCACACATGATTTTTCTTTAAAATTATTGAAATAAAAATATTTAGATTTATTTTATTACTTTATGTGTGTGAGCATTTTGCCTGCATGCACGTGTATGGACACCACATGTTGTGTAAGTATCCAGACATGTCAGAAGAGAGCCTTGGACACCCCCCCACCCCCGCTCCCCAGGACAGGAGTTACATTACAGATGGTTGTGAGCCTCTGGTAGACACTGGGAACCAAACACCAGTTCCTCCGGAAGGGCAGCCAGTGCTCTTAACCTCTCTTCACCAACTCTTCACCCCCTAATTTGCTTTTTATGTGTATGTGCCTGTGTATCTATTTTTACATGCATGTCTGTGCACCATGTGCATGCAGGAGTCCGTGAAGATCAGAAGAGGGTGTTGAATCCCCTGGGACTGGAGTTACAGGTAGTTGTGAGCCCCGTGTGAGTGCTGGAAACTGAACCTATGTCTTTAGTATGAGCAACTAACTGAGCTGTCTTTCCAGCCTGAGAGTACACTGTTTTAAAAATGTATTCGTTTATTATTTTAATGTTTAAATTATTTTAATTTTGTATGTATTTGAGTTGTTTGCCTGTGTCTATGCACAGGACGTGTGGGCCTGGTGCTCTGGGAGGTGAGAAGTGGGGGTCAGAGTCTCCTGGAACTGGAACAGCACATGGTTGTGAACTCCACGTGGGTGCTGGGAATTGAACCCAGGTCCTCTGGAAGAGCAACAACTGCTTTAGCAGTAGTCTTTATCTTTTTAAATTAATGAATGTAAAAATATTTTGAGCCTGGAGGTGGTGGTGCACGCCTTTAATCCCAGCACTTGGGAGGCAGAAGCAGGCAGATTTCTGAATTCAAGGCCAGCCTGGTCTACAGGGTGAGTTCCAGGACAGCCAGAGCTATACAGGGAAACTCTGTCTGGAAAACTAAAAAAAAAAAGTCAGAGGTCAACTTGTGGAGTCTGTTCTACCTTAGGAGAGTAAACTTCGGTTGGTTGCCAGGCTTGGTGGAAACTGCCTTTGACCCACATACTAGTCATATTGCCAGTCTGAGGTCTTGTCTTTTGTTTTTTCTTTATTATTATTATGTATTATTGTTGTTGAAATAGGTTCTCACTGTATAGCTCTGGCTAGTCTAGAACTTGTTATGTAGAGCAGGCTGATCCCCCAACTCCCTGTGAGATCTGCCTGCCCCTACCTCTCAAGTGTTAGACTTAAAGGCACGGGCCACCATGTCCAGCAGAACGCTGCCCTTTAAAAGCACTCCAACTTTAAACATGGTGGAAGCCTTTCCTCCTCTCCTGAGCAGGGGATCTATGGTTGGACATGACTCCTGACTTCCAGATGCTCAAATGCTGGCCTCAAACTCTCTAGCTATGGGTGACTTTGAACTTTTGAAGTTCTGATCCTTCTGCCTTCACCTCCTAACTGTTGGATTACAGGCACATAACACCATTACTGGTTTATGTGGTACTGTTGATGCATAAGCTAAGCTCACATACCAACTGAGCTACATCCCCAGCTCTAGCTGATGCTTCTGGATGGCCACCTGCCCTTCTAAACTCAGTTTCTTCTTCAGCAGAACAAAGGGATTGGGTCGGGACAGTGGTATCTAACCCTGGCTATCCATCCAGGCCACCCACCAATGGGGTGATGGTAGCCTACTGTAGTTGGTCTTTGCTACTGTGTGGGTTCTTCTTTTTCCTGCCTTTTATCCCCAAGTTTCACCCCATCACAAGATAGGAAAGAAAGAATGGGGGGGGAGAAATTGAGATCTCTGAATCTAATTTCTTTCCTTCTGTTTTTTTCTTTGAGCCCAACCACTAACAAACCTCAAGCAGCCCCCCAAATGACAAAAAATCACCAACCCCCTCTCCTGGGGCTCTAGCATTTATAAGCCCTCTGAAAAGTTCCCAGAATTCCAAATGTCCTAGAAACCATCTGCTGCTGGCAAAACCATGCCTCTCCTAGAGCACGAGGTACATCATAGTCAGCTGCTGCGGACAGTCCGAAGCAGTCCCATATCCCACACCGGGGATTAAAACAAAAACAAATCCTTACACTGTTTCTGTATTTTGCCACCACAGTGCACAGTGCCCACCGCAGACCTACGGAACCATACTCTGGAAGAGCAAGACAATAGGGGACTGTGGTGCTTGGTAAGACAATCATGAAGCACTCTCAGTTCTAAACTACTTTGTTTCTGGAACCATGTCTTGACTTGGCCCAGCACCATGTAGGAGACTCATCTCATCAGAAGGTGGACAACCTGAGTTCTCATTCTAGCCACACCCATCACTCAGCTTCAACAAGCTACTTCTTCTCTGTGAAGCTCCATTTCCTTCTCTGTAAGACTTGGTGGTGCTCCAAGATCAGCCCCCTGCAGACTATTCACTGAGCACCTTCCCTGGAAAGAAGCTCTAGAATTCGATGGCATGAGACTGAGTGATGAACTTGGTAAGGAGTCAAGCTCTAGGGGCCAGCATGGGAGGGGCCTGTTGCCACTGATTACCTACACTTCCTTGTCTGGATGCTGATAGGTCCTGGTTTGCACTAACAGGATAGTTCTGTCATCAGGGTCTCCCTTACCCCTCCCTGGCTTCTGTGACTGAACTCCATGACACTCAAACCTCCTGGGTTCGGAAAGGAACTGTATGCAAAACTGGTAGAATAAACTTTGTGAACTTTTCACAAACAAAATCATTACATTGAAAAATGTTTGTGAGTTAATTAGAATAAAGTAATTTGGCTTTTCTTAATTATACGCTTTTCTAAAGCACCCCACTAGTTCTAAATTATGATATTAAACCAACCAGCTTGCTGAGCCCCATTCACCCAAGATTAGCTGTTGAGGATTTTGATTCCCTAGCGCCATGCCTTGGCTATTGAATCAATCTGCTTTCAGATGGATTTCCAGGACAGGTAGTGAGGTTTGTGATCCCAGTCTCATGCATGAAGCTGGGACCAATGTGTTCAATGCTAGCTTGAGCTACACGGTGAGAACCTGTCTCAAAAGAACAGCAGCTTGGTGGTAGTGGAACACACCTTTGATCCTACACTCAGGAGGCAGAGGCAAGCAGATTTCTGAATTTGAGGACTACAAGAGTGAGTTCCAGGACAGCCAGGGCTACAGACAGAAACCCTGTCTCAGAAATTTAAAAGACAAGACAAGAATAACAACAACAACAACAATAAAAACTAACTAAATAAAAAAAGATCACCAGGTAGCTGCACACACCTTTGCAGTTTGGAAGCACCAAACTGAAAGACTATGTTTTAGACGGCCTTTGGCAGGAAGAAACTGGAGGTCCTCGTGAGGAAAACCCACTCCCCCAGAAGCCCATGCCTAGCGTGCTTCTGTGAGTGTGATTCAGAGTGAAGGCATCAATATTCACAAATATGGGATGGGTCCAAGTGATTTGTGAATGTTACCTGAAAGAATAAATAGACAAGAATAGCTCCTTTCCCTTTGAAAGTTAATAAACTGGCTCTGCCCTATCAGAAATGGTGTTTGGGCTGGGTATGCTGGCATGCAACATTAGTTGAAACATTTGGGAGGCAGAAGAAGGTGGATCTCTGTGACTTGGAGACCAGCTTGGTTCACATAGCAAATTCTAGGCCTGTCAGGACCAAATAGTAAAACCCTGCCTCAGAAAGAAAAAGAAAGAAAGAAAATAAGAAAGAAAGGAAGGAAGGAAGGAAGGAAGAAAGAAAGAAAGAAAGAAAGAAAGAAAGAAAGAAAGAAAGAAAGAAAGAAAGAAAGAAAGAAAGGAAGAAAGAAGGTGCTAAGTCACCCAGTTTAGCCACCTTCCCACAATGCACCAGTTAGACAAATAATAGAAAAAAAGGCACTAAAGGAGGAGAAGGGAGCTGAATAATTAGTAGCTGGCTCTGCCACTTCTGGGCATGTCCCTAGTCACTACTGAGAACTGAATTGTGTCCCTTCAATCTTATATGTTGAAAAGGGAAAACCATATGAGGAGACACTTAAAAAAGAGGCCACAGTTTCGTCCACATAAACAAACAGCCTCAACCCTGTTAGTGGGGTCGCATATGAAAAGGCAGGAATGACAGGATGAAGCCACCATCTGGGGGTGATGCCCAGTGTTCTCACAACTCTTCTCCTCCTGCATTTCAAATTGCTTTATACTTCCATTTCATCATGGAGCCCCCTGAGAGCTGGGATGATAGACTTGCCTCTCACCATGCCATCATTTGTCTCTCCATCCATCTATCCATTATCTATCTATCTATCTATCTATCTATCTATCTATCTATCTATCTATCTATCTATCTACCTATCTATCTATCATTGAAGCAGGGTCTCTCCACATAGCCCTGGCTCTCCTGGAACTCTGAGAGACCAGCTTGCCTCTGCCTACTGGGTGCAGGAATTAAAAGTGTGTACCCCCATGCCCTGCCATATATTAATGTTTGACCTGCTTGTATATATGTGCCTGCCTGGTGCCCACAGGGATTAGAAGAGGGCACTGAATCCCCCGGAACTGGAGCTGTGAATGGTTGTGAGCCACCACGTGAATACTGAGAGTTGAACCTGCCTGGCATATTTGTCTATGTTTAAACAAAGACCAAGCCTGGGTCAATCTCCACATTTTACAAGCTGCTCATTTTAAAGCTTTCAGATACATAATCTGGTCTCACCCTCTGGTCATTCATTAAGTAAATTAGGCTGTTTGTAATTTTCTGCTCTAAACTTCTAGTTGAGATAGTGAGGTGGATAGACAGCTAGCAGGGCCCATTGCCATTTGTTTGACTGGAACTAGATTAAGCTGTCTCAAGAAACTTATATTTTTAAAATGAACCATGAGATTTTATTCCTTACACTCTAATCAGCGCTGATGACTTTGTCTTGGTTGGCAATGAAAATGCAGAATGGGGCAGGGGTCTTGTGTGAGAACACTTAAAACAGCAGCCCTCAGTGAAGGGTCAGGGAATCCTGCCAGTGCCTTGGCCTTTCCTCTGACTGCCACACACATGTGCACACATTTGCAAGTGCATCCATACATGTTAAATACATACCCACATATGCACATGAGCATGCACACACAGAAAAGTCTATGCCTTCAAACTATTTTCATCATGAGGCTAAGATTCCATTCCCATTGTTCATCTGTTGTAAATAATCTGTGAGGTTTTCCCTGAATGGCGTGGTGTAATAGCGCAACAAATAACCGCAGAAATAGTTATTTGAGTCTAGCTGTTGTCTTATTTATCTTCTTTTGCAATGCCCTCACTGTGTAACTCTGGCTGCCATAGAACAAGTTATGTAGATCGGTCTAGCCAGGAGCTCACTAAGATCTGCCTTCTTCTGCCTCTGTAGTAGTTTGAATGAAAATGGCCCCCACGGGCCCATAGGGAGTGACACTATTAGGCTGTGTGGCCTTGGTGGAGTAGATGTAGCCTTGTTGGAAGAAGTGTGTCACTGGGGGTGGGCTGTGAGGTTCTAGATGTTCAAGCCAGGCCCATTGGCTCATTCTCTCTCCTTGTTGACTGAGGATCTGAATGTAGAACTCTCAGCTACTTCTCCAGCACCATGTCACCATGCTTCCTGCCATGACAATAACAGACTAAACCTCTGAACTGTAAGCCAGGCACAGTTAAATGTGTCCTTATAGGAGTTGCCATGGTCATGGTATCTCTTAACAACAATAGAAACCCGAACTAGGTGGATGCTCTCAGCCAACCATTGGACTGAGTACAGGGTCCCTAATGGAGGAGCTAGAAAAAGGACCCAAGGAGCTGAAGGGGTTTGCAGCTCCATAGGAGGAACAACAAAATGAACCAACCAGTACCCCCAGAGCTCCCAGGTACTAAACCACCAACCAAAGAGTACACATGGAGGGACCCATGGCTCCAGCTGCATATGTAGCAGAGGCTAACCTTGTTGGACAGCAATGGGAGGAGAGGTCCTTGGTCTTGTGAATTCCTCAGTACAGGGGAATGCCAGGACAAGGAAGCAGGAGTGGGTGGGTTAGTGAGCAAGGGGATGGGGGAGGGGATAGGGGGTTTTCAGAGGGGAAATGAGGAAAGGGGATAACATTTGAAATGTAAATGAAGAAAGTATCTAATTACAAAAAAGAATAGAAAAAAGAAAGAACTGTGCTGGGTAGTTTATGTCTACTTGATGCAAACTACAGTCATCTGAGAAGAGAGAACCTTGTTTTAGGAATTGCCTCAATGAGACCAGCCTGTGGGACATTTTCTTGATTAATGATTGATAAGAGAGAGCCCAGCCCACTGTGAGTAGAATCACCCCAGACAAGTGGTCTGTGGGGAGCAGGCCAGTAAGCAGTATCCCTCCGAGAACTCTGTTTCAGTTCCTGCCTCCAGGTTCCTGCCTGGGGTTCCCTTGTTGATGGACCTTTTTCTTCTCCAAATTGCTTGAGGTCACTGCTTTATCACAGCATCAGAAAGCTAAGGACAGCCATCAGGTCCCCCCATGTAGTATCAAAAAGGTCACCTTGGTCCATTCAAACTGCTATACCAGAATACCTTAGACTGGGTCATTTGTAAACGATTTTAATTCTCAGTTCTGGAGGCTGGGGAGCTACAGGCTGGGCCCCTGCAGATTTGGTGTCTGATGAGACATGGTCAGCCGATTGAGCCCATTTCTCTTAGATGGCATCTTTTGTCTCCTCACATGGTGAGGAGGTAGGTGAGGAGAACAAACTCCCAGGAGCTTATCTGTGAAGGTGCCATCCAAGGTTCCTTCGGCCTTCTCGCCTGGATGTGATTACCTCTCAAATGAAGCACATTTAATACCATTCTCTTAGGGGTTAGTTACACACTTAGAGGCAGCTCCCTCTCCTCCTTTCCACCCCTCCCCCACCTCATTCCTTTTCTTTTCTTTTTGCAATGCTGGAGTAGAACTTAGGGCCCCCAAGTATGCTAAACATACTCTACTACCCAGACACAGCCTTTGTTTTGAGATCAGGACTCAGTACATAGCCCAGGTAACCTTGAACTCTGGGTCTTCCTGCCTCAGTATCTCCACTGCTAGTCTCACAGGTGTGCACGTCATAACTGATGGATATTAGGTTTTAATATATTAATTTGGAATGGCATCAACATTCAAACCACAGCAAAAGGTTATGTTAACTGGTGACAGACCTGTTATTTTTCATTTCATTGTATTGTTCTGGAGGCTGGGGAGGTCATTTGAGAGAGTCTTTTTACATACCCTGACTTTCTTGGTACTATTTATGTAGCCCAGGCTGGCCTCAAACTCACAGCGACTGGCCTACTGGGTTTAAAAGTGTACCCCACCACACCTAGCTGAGAGTCTTACTATTATTGGAATAGTTAATACATCACTTAATGTTTGTCCTTAATTTTAACTTCTTTCCTTCCTATTTTGGCTTTTAGGCATAGGATCTTCCTATGCAAGCTAGGCTGGCTTCCAACTTTCCTGTATCCTTTTACCTCTGCCTCCTAAGCTCTGGAATTAGAGGTGTATCCACCATACTTGGCTTTAAAGTTTTCAAAAGTCATCGATTTACTTTGTGTGTGGGCTTGCACATGTGCCAGTGTATCTGTGGGGGTCAAAGTGCACCTTGCAGGAGTTGCTTCTTTCCACCATGTGGGTCTCAGAGCCCTCAGACTTGGCAACCATGAGCCATCCCACTGGCCCTCAGTTTTAAATTTCTAATGCAACTAATATGGTTGGGCTGGAGAGATGGCTCAGCGTTTAAGAGCACCAACTGCTCTTCCAGAGGTCCTGAGTTCAATTCCCAGCAACCACATGGTGACTCACAACCATCTGTAATGGGATCTGATGCTCTCTTCTGGTGTGTCTGAAGACAGCTACAGTGCACTCATATAAACTCATATAAATGAAATAAATAAATCTTTAAAAAAAAAAGGAACATGGTTGGGTGACCTCAGTAATGTTTGGGATCCACCAAAGTTCAAGGATGAGGACAGGAGACAGTGTCTTCTTTGGAGGCAGAAATTAAGGTCCTGCCTGGTTCTGCCACTAACAGGCTGTGGGATGCTGGGTAAAGCTCTTGCTCCTTCCAGCTTCTGTACTTGGAAATGAATGGCTTTATGAGCTCTATACCTGGGGTGTGGCTTAGCTTTGGAAGGGCTGAGACTCTTGCACAAATCTCTTTGGGGAAGGAAAAAAAGGAAGGCGGGGGAGGGATTGTTCTTCAGTTTACCGAAAGAGAAGGAAGTTAAGTTCCCAAGGTGCGAGAAGAAAGAATTACGAAAAGTCTAATTGGAGTCAGCACTGGAAGCAGGAACTGAGGTAAACTGTCTCCTGGGCTAAGACCTGGTCCTCACAATGGGCCTGTTGATAATATTCCTATGGGGGTGGGGTGGGGGTGGCGGCGTATGTCTTTGGGGCCAGCAGAGGCAGGCAGATCTCTTTGAAGTCCAGCCAGGCCTACTTAGCAAGTTCGGGGGGCCAACCAGGGCTACATGGTGAGACTATCTCAGAAAATTCAAGTATTTGTATGTACATGACACTTTAAAAAAAATCAGGTTTTTGGAACAATCCCATGCGTAAGAAAGTAAAAATGGGGCTGGAGAGATGGCTCTATGGTTATATGGTTACGAGCACTGACTGTTCTTATAGATGACTGGGCTTCAGGGTTCCATTGCAAGCATCCACATGGCAGCTCACAGCTATCTGTAACTCCAACTTTAGAGGTTCTGAAGTCTTCTTCTACATGCCATGGATGCTAGTATTGCTGGAGGTTCATGTACACTCATATGCATTCAGCAAACACAAATGCCTATATATGCATATATAAAATATTTATATTTATATTATATATGTTTATATTATATTATATAGTGTATTATATATACTATATAATATATATAATATATAAATATTTATACAAATAAATGCATAGTGGTGTGTATGCATAGGAGTGTACATGAAACTCTAACATGACTGTCATCCATGGTGTCCAGAAGAGGGCTTCAGAACCTCTGAAGTTGGAATTACAGATAGCTGTGAGCCGCCATGTGGAGATATATATGTTTTAAAAGAGAAAAGTGAAAATAAAAAAAGCAAAGAATCCTGTAACTTCCATTTCCGGGGTGGTGCAGCTCCCTGTGCCCCGATCCACAGCTGCGGAGGCCCCACCCACACCACTGCGCTGACTTGTGAAAGGAAGGGATATTGTTGACACATTCCTTTTGCAGTTGAGTCGTTAGAGATCCGGAGCTTCCACCTTGCTCAGTCAGGCAGTCCCTTCAGAGTCACCAGCCCTCGGACTCACCACCAGGATTCCTCTAGTTGAGATAAAGGATCCTAGAAGGCTAGATTATAGCAGACTGCAAGGTTGATAGTGCCGTGGTAGTAGCCTGGGGAACGCTGTGAGAATGGAACAAAGCCCTGCTAAGGATAAGAACACGGCACGAAGTTCTTTATGTTTACAGAAACACCTATGGAGCCCAGGTTTACAGGACGTCAGTGGGAGGCTGTATCTCGTGGGAATTTTGATCTGCTTTTGCAAAGACATCATGCCAGAGCAGCACCTGCCATTATAGTCACCAGACTTCTAAAAATCCTTGTCCTTCTGAGCTCTAAGGTCTGTGGACAGACAAACAAGCCATGTGAATGGGGCCCTTTCTGTATCTCTTAGATTCTTCCAGAAAGGTGGTACAGTTGTTATTTACTGTTTCCATATGTAGACTGTTCTAGAGGCTTCCTACTTGTCCTTTTCTAGTATAAAAATCAATGTGGGAGTCTACCAGCTGGGGAGTATATTCTATTCACTCAGATCCTTACAGAATTTACCTGATTTCTGTTGCTATAATAAAATACCAGAGGCAGGCTATTTTATAAAGAAAATTAAATTTCTTTCGGACTATTGTTTTGGAGGTGTAAGACTGAAGAAAACTATGCACTGGTAGCCTTCCTGCTGACCCTTTGATATCCCATCGTTCCCACTGAATTAACTTGGGCAGTCTATTTTATAACTGAATTTCCCACTCATGCCTTACCTTCAAAGACTAGCCACCACAGAGATTTAAAATGCTGATATAGCTGGGTGTTGTCGCACACATTTAATCCCAGAACTCATGAGGCAGAGGCAGACAGATTTCAATGAATTTAAGGTCAGCCTGGTCTACACAGAGAGTTCCAGGATAACCAGGGCTACATAGAGAGACCCTGGTCAAAAAAAGAAAGGAAAGAAAAAAGAAGGAAAGAAGGAAGGAAGGAGGGAGGGACAGGAAGAGAGTGAGGGGGATAAAGGAGGGGTTGAGGATGTAGCTCAGTTTGTTGAGAGTTTCCTAGCATGCTCAAAACTCTGGCTCCTCTCCCAGCACCACATGACCTGGGTACTGCTGTGATCCCAGCACCAGAGAAGCAGAGACAGGAGGATCTCTGGGCCAGCCAAGCAGCCCAGCTGAACTGGTGAGTTTCAAGTTCAGTTGAAAGTCAAAAAACTTTCAAAAAACTTGAGTCAAAAAACTAAGGTGGAGAGCAATTGAGGAAGACATCTGACACATGCCCTGCCCTCCACACACACATGCACACATATGCTTTTGCACAGACATGCACACACATACACAACATGCACATAGAGAAATGCTGGTGTTGGTCAGGGCATGAAGAAAACCCTGTGAACTCTCCAGCACCATATAGAGTGTGTGGTGGCTCCCGTCTGTAATCCCAGGCAGGATTCAGGATGTGAAGGTGAGGGGGCGGGAATCAGAAGCTCATAGTAGTGGTAGTGGCCACATCTGTGACCCTAGCACTGGGGAGGCTGAGCTAAGAGGATTGCAGTGAGTTTGAGGCCAGCCTGGGCTACATAGTCCGAGGCTAGCATGAGCTAGTGTGACTCAAAGTAACTCTGATGTTACCTCCAGTGCATTTCTGAGGACCTCGTGAGAGGAGCAGACAGACCCTACCTGAGTGGGCATCGAGCTGACTCCATGGTGAGTCCACTCCAGCATTGCCTGGCCATGTTGTGAGTTCTGACCTCTTGGCATCATTCCACCTTTGAGTATGATAACAGACTCCCAGGGACCCTTAGAACCAAGCAAACAAGTACCTTAGCCTCAGAACCTCTACTTGGTGCACTGTTTTGTATTCTTCAATGAGATAACCCAGGTGCAGCCCCAGAGGAGATAAGAAAGGCCCAGGAAAAACAAGAGTTTATCTTTAGGTCCTGGAGGCATGAGGCTTGGCATTCCACACACAGTCACCTGGGAAACTCAGGCAGGTGGTCCGGTGCAGGCGACAGGTGTGATGGTGTCACACCCTCTAGAGATTTCTACCCAGAGCTAAGGACAGGGTAGAAACAATTTTGGCCAGGCTAAGTTGAATAATTTCTGTGTGTTTTACCTGTTGGGGGTAATGCCCAGTTGACTGGCATCCTGACTCAGGTAAAGCAGAGGTATTGGACGTGAAGGGAGGCCTGGTTCTGCACTAGATACTTTGCATATCAAAGAAATAACCCCCACCTGGGGCTTTTTCTTAGATGCCCAAAGATGCCAAGATGTCTAAATGGGACTGGTGGTATAGCTCAGTGTAGAGCTTCCCTTGCATGTATAAGACTGAGGAAAGGAACATACACAATAACCTGGAAAATATCGAAGGCATTTAGAAAACAGTACCAACATTCATAAGTTCAGCCACATCTGAGATTTCATTTTTCTTATCAAATCTGACACCTTTGGGGCTCCCTTCTCATACAAATTCCCCAAGTTTCCATCCATTGACATTTCAGGTGTAAACGGCTTTCACACAAACCCCACAGTTCTCACCTCAAAGTAGAAACATTTATTCTGAGCCAACTATGATTGTCATGGCCCAGGGACACAGAGTCCAGTTACCTTGAGTAACAAACTTTCATGGCGGAATCTGTTCCATGAAGTTTTCTTAGCTACAGAACAGAAAGAAGCCATAGTCCAAAACACCTTCCAGATACCTTGGTGGACATGTTAAGAGAGCAGGAGATCTCTGCCGTGGATCTCAGATGCTGTCTGGACATTCTTAGCTTCGGGGTTGTTGGAAGCTAGTGGTCTGGGAAGAATACATTCCAAAGATTTTACCTAACAATGAACAGGATGTTAGATCGGTGGGCGTGGACAACTACTAAAGGCCTGGTAATTTTATCTCTTTAAATCTTTGCATATCAAAGAAATAACCCCCCTACTGGGGCCCTTTCTTAGATGTCCAAAGATGCCAAAATGTCCAAAAGAGAACAGTGATGTAGCTCAGTGTAGAGCTTTCTTTATTCGACTCTGTGCACCTCTCCTCAGATATGCAAGGAAAACCCTATACTGCGTTCTACTGGTCCATTCACCTCCCTTCACCTTAAAATACCTTACCTGAGTCTGGTGCCAGTTAGGCATTACCCCCACCCAGGTAAAACACACTCGGACATCCAAAGCTCAGCGTGTATAACGCTGAGGAGGGACGCACAAATTATCTTGAGAGCTAGCTCAAGATTCTTTGGCTCAGCATCTGTAACATTCCAACTCTCCACAATCACCAAGTTTGAATCAGTCAGCTCTACAGAATACTCAGCGCCTGTAGAGCTGTTGTTTCCCTTCTGTGACATTCTGTTCGGGCGCTCACCCCCACACTGGGGATTTCAGCTCATAGGCATAGAGAATCCTTTGTCCTGTTTACAAGACTTCTCGCTAAGTACTGAAGTGTGTCAAAACAAAAAGCAAAATGGCACACTTACAAATGGACAAACTCTCAATATTCTTTTTGTGTGTGTGGTGCGGCCAGGACCTGCTGTGACTTGAAAGAGGCGGTGACTTTGTAGGTTCCAGGCAGACCAGCTGCCTCTGTAAAGTATCCCTCCAGGGGCCATTACAGGTTCTACAAGTAGGGAATGTTAGCTGCAGAGAGAGGAAAGGCCACTTTCTTTCCCTTTTAAGTGATGGGGGGTGGGGTGGGGGTGAGGAGCCACAGAACTCTGGGTTTAAGGGTTTCAGCATCATCGGAAGCTAACCCTATGTATGTCCCCATGCTGAGATTTTGGGGTCTCTCTTTCTGGATCCATGTCTTATTTTACAACACAAGAGGCCCCGCTATGTTGAAGTTCAGTCTTGGGAAGTTTGGACTTATGGTTTGGTTGTTTGAAGACTTAACCCTGAGAACACAGGGAATAAGAGTTTCTTTTAGGGCAATAATAATTCATGATTTTTTTTTACTCAAAAGCTAGAAATTTAAAGCTCTAGGCTCATTGTTTCCTTTGTTAACCTTTTTCCATGGTGAGATACAACCTCACTCCCTACACCCTACCTCAGGAGACACAGAGGATTGACGCTAGATCTTTAGCACACTAGATAAACACTAACTTAGATCCTAGTCCTGTGTCCCTTCCCACCCTTGTGCTAAGGCTTGACCAAGAGCCTACACACAGGAGGTGAATGCTCTAATTACTGAGCCCCACCCCAACACTACCCAACGCTTCATCTTCCACAAGCATCCACTACAGGAACCAGGTGAGAGTTTAAGTAACTGCTTACCAGTGACATAGATTCATCTAAATTCAATCAGATTCAGAGAATAAGATCCAAAATCTCATCTTTAAGAGCTTGTGTCTAGGGTTGTCGAGATGGCTTAATGGTTAAAGGTGCTTGCTGACAAGATTGAGGACCTGAGTTCAATTCCATAGGTTAGAAGGAAAGAACCCACTCCTGAATGTTGTCCTCTGACCTCCATACTATTTGCCATGGCACAAGTACACACACACACACACACACACACACACAAGGTAATACTAAAATGTCTGTACTTTGTTAGGTCCAAAGACATCACTAGCCTCATTCCGAAGCCGACGTTACCCTGGTACCAAACTAGATGAAGATACTAACAGAAAAAGGAAACTATAGCACATTTTCTTTGATGAATATAGACCCACAATTTTCAATAAAATATGAACAAGTTGATTTCAAGAGCACAGTAGCAGCCAGACTTGGGGCACATGCTAGTTACTGTAACACATGGATAGGGGGAGGTGTGGAGGCAGGATTAGGAGTGTTCAAAGTCAATTTAGCCATATAGTGAGTCCATAAGCCCATGCAATATTGACTCTATGTCAAAATTAATCTCGTTAATTAATTAAAAAATAAAATTAGAATGATGATGCATCATGACAAAGTTTCATTCATCCTAAGGGTACAAGCTTGGGTCAATGAACTCAAATGAAAGCACTGTGAAAAGACCTGAAGACAACCACCATCTTGATAGACACAGCCACCATCTTGATAGACACGGTGGACTTCAGCAGAGTTCAATATCCCTTTCTGATAAAAAACATTGAAGAATAAAAGGGTAGAGGAAATATATCTCAACATGTTCAAGACTATATACAGCTGTCGAGCTGGCACAGGCCTTAAAGCCCAGCGCTAGGGAGGCAGAGGCAGACAGATCTCTGAGTTCCGGGCCAGTCAGGGCTACAAAGAGAGGGCCTGTCTCAAAATTAAGTGACTATCTAGGATAGACTTCTAGCCAACAGTATAGTCAACATTTAAACTAAAGATAAGACAAAGATGCCCAAGTGCACTACCCTTCTTCAATAGAACGTTACACCTTAGCTAGATGTAATAAGACATCTTATTGCTGGTTGAAATTAAGCTGGTTGGTGGCACATACTTGTAGTCCCATCACTCAGCAGGCAGAGGTAGGCGAATCTCTGAGTTTGAGGACAGCCAGGTCTACAGAGTGAGTTCCAGGATAGCCAGGACTACACAGAGAAACCCTGTCTCTAAAAACAAATAAAAAACATCAAAAGACCAGAAATTAAAAAGTTACAAAAGGGTGTCCTATTTGAAGATAACATGACCCTGTACTTAAATGAGCCAAATCCCTCACCAGAAAACTTATACCTGACATAAACTTAGCAATGCAGCAGCAGGCATAATCCTGTGCCTTTCTATACATCTTGATGACCAACTTACCAAGAAAGAATTCAGAGAGGTGGTGGGCAGCAAGAGATCCCACTGTGGGGCTGAGGGCTTATTGTGCAGGGGTGAGGATTTGAGTTTGATCCCCAGAGCCCATTTGAAAAAAAACAGGCACAGTAATGTCATCTCTGGAAAGGTAAGAACACCATCATCACAGAGGCTCACAGACCAGCCAGCCTAGCCTCAAAGTACTGAGTCCCAGGTATCAGCAGGAGACCCTGTCTCGAAAAATCAGGTGGCTGGCTCCAGAAGATGACAATTAAGGCTGACCTCTGGCCTCCATATCTGCACATGTGAACATACATATAAACCTGCACACACATGATTTTGTTTGATTGTTTTTTGGTTTTTCGAGACAGGGTTTCTCTGTGTAGCCCTGGTTGTCCTGGAACTCGCTCTGTAGACCAGGCTGGCCTGGAACTCACAGAGATCCTGCTGTTTCTGCCTCTGAGTGTTGGGATTAAAGGCGTGCTCCACTACTGCCTGATTCCTCACTTTTATTTATGAGGGTCTTGATCCACAACTTAAGATCCTATGTTCTGTTTTTTTAAAATATTGCATTTATTTATTACTTGTGTGTCTATGTGGGTGCACACACATGGGCATGCAAGTACCATAGTGACTGTGTGGAGGTCAGAGGGTACACCTTTCAGGAGTTGGTTCTCTCCGAGTGTAGAGCCCAGGGATCAAAGTCAGGCGTGGGGACTGGTGGCTGCACCTTTACCCTCTGAGTCACCTCAGCAGCCTGCTTTGTTCCATCCTAGTCATCTGGGTGAGGTTTTGTGGCACTACCATACAGTTTGTGTTACTATAGTCCTGTAGTGTAGTTTGCGATCGGGTGTTGTGCCATCTCCTGCTGCTCTCTCTGTTTACTTTTGCTTTGGCTACGCAGAATCTTTGTTTTTCCGTCTATGTTTTAGGTTTTCTTTCTAGTTCTGTGAAGAGGGTTGTGGGAATTTTGACGGGGATTACATTGGTTCTGTAGATCACTTCGATAACACGGCCATTTTATGGTATTAATTTTGACAGTCTCTGAGCATGGAGGTTCTTTTCATCTCTGCTTCTCCTTCAGTTTCTCCCTTCAATGTCTTAACATTCTCACCTTAGAGGTATCCCTAAGGTGCTGGGGTGTGTGTATATTTCTGTGCGTGCGTGTGTGTGTGTGTGTGTGTGTGTGTGTGTGTGTGTGTGTGTGTTATGGTGAAGCTATTGTGAAAGGGCTTTAAAAAAAATGGTGTGTTGATCTGGCTGTGATGGCCCATGCCTTTAATCCCAGCACTCTAGAGACAGAAGCAGGTGGGTCTCTGTGAGTTTGAGGCCAGACTGGTCTACATTGTGAGTTCCAGGACAGCCAGGGATATGCTATAGAGAGACTCTGTCTCAAAAACACAAAATAACAAACCAAGGGTGGGAGGGCTGCCAAAGTAGTCAGCAGTGGAAAGTTTCTGAATGTGCCCCAGCCGAAAGAGAATCCAGACTCAACACGTGGTGAATCTGCGTCAGCGTCTAGCAGAGCTCCTGTCACTAGACTGCACAGTCGTGCTGCAGCGAGGACTCTGAACACACACTTGTGCTCACTATGCGTTGTGTGCACCATCGTGTAATGCCAGCCAGCGCTGCTTAAAACCCCTGCGCTCAGAGTCAAGACCGCTTAGAAACTGCACTGGTTTTGCTGTATGCGTGAGGTGCGTCTGTCTTACAGAAATATAATGTATAATTGTGGAATTCAAAGGCTTTTATTAGTTTCCTACCACCATTCCTCTGCAGGAAATTACCAAATTAGTATATATTTGAATTGTATTTTGGTAGAGTGCTTGCTTTTTAAAATTGCTATTTAAGTCAGGTATAGCAGAGCACATACTGGTAATGCCAAAAACACACACTGAAAAAACTGATGGCAGGTCAGGGTGGCACACACCTTTAGTCCAGCACTCAGGAGGGAGAGGCAGGTGGAGCTCTGTTTGAGGCTAGCCTGGTCTACATAGTAGATTCTGAGACAGCTAGGACTACATAGTGAAACTTTGTTTCTAACATCGAGAGAGAGAGAGAGAGAGAGAGAGAGAGAGAGAGAGAGAGAGAGAGAGAGAGAGAGAGAGAGAGAGAGAGACAGAGAGACAGAGAGAGACAGAGAGAGAGAGACAGAGAGAGACAGAGAGAGACAGAGAGAGACAGAGAGACAGAGAGAGAACAAATGTTGGCAAGCATCAAGCATCTGGGGAAAGAGGAACCCTACATGCTGCTGGGAATAAAAACCCTGCGGAATTGAGTGTGGGGGTTCCTCAAAATGCTATGAACTAAACTTCCAAGTGCCCTAGCTATGCCACTCCTGGGCACTTACCCAAAGTCCTATACATGAAGATACCCAAGGATAGACAGATGTCTATTACTGAGCTAGTCATGGTGGCTATAAATAGAACCAGCTGAGATGCCTAGCACCAGGGAATGTGTAAACAAAATGTGGTACTCAAAGATAATAGATTTCTTTTCAGGGATAAAGACAATTTTAATCATTGGGCTGTCCTGATGGCTCAGCAGGTCTCTTGCCACCAAACTGGACAGCTTCATAACCTACCTTCCATCCCCAGGAGGAAGGAAAGCACTGTCACCCCACAAGTTGTCCTCTGACCTTCACACAGGCACTATGGCACATGCAATCCTACAACCAGGACCCAGCAAGAATATATATATATTAAAGAGTGCTGGACTCTGGAGGCAGAGACAGGTGGATGTCTGTGAGTTCAAGGTCAGCCTGCTCTGCACAGTGAGTCCCAGGACAGCCGGCACTACCCAGAGAGAATCTGTGTCAGCATACAAAAACAAAGGAATAGTGCAGTAGCACAGTGCCAACCTGGTGTGCATGGGGCCTTGGGTTTATCCCCGAGCAACACATATGCCCGGCATGGCAGTGCTCGCTCTTTGTTCCAGCATATTGGGTGGTAGAGGCAGGAGGATCAGAAGTTCAAGGTCATCCTCAGGTCCATAGAGAGTTTAAGGTCAGCCTGGGTTAGGGATGCTCTCTCAAAAACAAATATAGACAAACAAAAAAATTTCTGTGTACAAAACCAAAGCCAGAACCAGTAAGTACATTGTCAAGTTAGCAGAGCCCCTGAATGGTGAGATAAATTTATCATGAGGTACAGGAGATAATTCCTTTTTTTTTTTTTTTTGGTTTTTTGAGGCAGGGTTTGTCCTAGTAGCTGAGTAGCCCTGACTGTCCTGGAACTTGCTCTATTAACCAAACTGGCCTCAAACTCAGAGATTTGCCGGCCTCTGCCTCCCAATTTTTGGGATTAAAGTGCCCCATAATGCTTGGTTCCCTCTCCCCCACTCCCCACCCCCCAACCTCCATAGGGTTTCTTTATATAGCCCTGGTTGTCCTGAAACTCACTGCATAGACCAGGCTGGCCTCCAGTTCATAGTGATCCCTTGCCTCTGCCCACTGGGAGTTGGGATTAAAGGTGGGCCGGCATGAGGTCATATTTTACATGATTTGATGGAAGGATCTGAGAAAGTGAAGGACAAGAGGCAGAGATCAGAAAGGTTCGCACACAGTGCCTGAGGGAGGACTGTCACGGGAAAGCTGCCATTCTGTCTTTCCCCAGCACCTAGCAGGGTCTCGCGTCAGGTGGGCCAGAGTCAGCAGTTTCTGACCCTAGTCGAGCAAAGCAAATGCATGCTCACTGGCACGACTCACAGCAGTAACCACGACAACCATGACGACCTTCAGAGAACCTGCTGCCTCATTTCTGCCTTCCAGATCTGACGAAAATTCCTCTTTTGGCCAACGCTCACCTGAAACCATTCAGGGGAGGGGATTCTGGGAAACAGCTCTAATGTAGCAATGTTCAAACCCGGCAAACCACAGGACTGTGTAAAATGTGAACCTGAGCGGGATCCTGGACCGTGAGAAAAACTACAAAGATGGGAGGGGTCCTTTTGTGGTTCTAAAGCACAATGCGTGGGTTTTTGTTACAGAGTAGGAATCCCCCTCAAACCTTCTACCACCTCAGCACTTTACCTGTGTGATGGGGGGAGAGGGGGCGTTGTTTTTGAGAAATTTCGACGATTTTTTTTTTCCGAGACAGGGTTTTTCTGTGTAGCCCTGGCTGTCCTAGAACTTGCTGTAGACTAGGTTGGACTGAAAATGCCTCTACTTCCTGAGTGCTGGGACTAAAGGTGTGCACCGCCATCACCCTGGCTACAATGATTTTTTTGTATGATTTTAAAAGGGTGATTCTGTGTTTAACAAAAGCCGGAGGTTTGTATTAGAGAGTGTCATACTTAGAAATCATGTGCTTTAGCTAAGAAGTTGTACAGTGGTGGAGTCTTAACTAGCACCCAGGAAGTTCTGGTTTCAAACCCTGGTACCACCATCAAGAGAAAACAAACACAAGTGTTTAGGCCGGGCAGGGTGCTGCAAGCCATGAATCTTAGCACTTTGGATGTTGGGGTATGGGGCTTTCTATGGGACCAGCCTGATTACTTAGTGTGTTCCAGGCCAACCAGGGCTACATATTGAGATCTTACCTCAATAGACAGATGATTGATAGATAGGTGATAGATAGATAGATAGATAGATAGATAGATAGATAGATAGAGAGATAGAGAGATAGAATGCTTGAATGTTAATTAAGAGTGATCTTTCAGTGGATCAACTCTTATTCATTTGCATTCCCTGTTAAATGGCTAAGTCACTTTTGCTTGACAGTTTCTGTAATTCACCAATAAGGAAGATGTGGACTGTCCTCACAGAGGCTGCTCCGCACCCTTCCTCTCACAAGCCTGGTGTGTCTCTGAGGCATCACCACACTGCACCCTTTGCTCTCTGGTTTCTCCTTCTAATCCACGAAGCTTTGGAGGACAGTATGCGGTCTCCCAGGCCTCAGGCCTGAGCACCTTCTCCTGAGTCAGGTACAGTCAGAGAAGACCCGTTCATCCTCCTTCAGTTCATTTAGGAATCATGGATCCAGGGCTGGGGACACAGGCCTGTTAGCCCAGCTACTTGGGAAAGTTCAAGGCCTACTTGGGCTACAAAACAGATTCTAGGCTAGCCAGGGAAACATACTGAGTACTTCCCTCAAACAAACAAACAATAAATGAACAAATAAATAAATTTAAAAGGGGGATCAGTTCCATGGTGGAGAACTTGCCTAGAGTTCAGGAGATCCCAAGTGTATCTCCCAATAGTAGAGGAGGAGAAGACCAGAAAAGGGTCAAATTCAGGAATATTCTTCAGAGCTACCACCAAATTCAAATAAATGTATGAGGAGCTAAGATTTAGACTTTCAAGTTTCTATCTAGAGCTGTTTCTATACCATTATCAAGGCACATGCACATAACACAGCTGGACACCCACCCCAGATACACATTCATATCGATACTACTACCAATGTTATAACCTACTTTCTCCCTTCCCACCTCCCACTCTGTGGTGCTGGGTATCAAACCCTGTGCCTCAAACATGTAGCACATGCCTACCTGATGAGCTACATACATCCCAAGCCCTTCCCCCCCAAAGTCTAGTCTTATATGAGAGAATTATTGAGCTGGTGTATAGACAGATTGACATCATTGTCTACCCAATGGTACAGGAATCCACTGTATGATGGGTACTCATTTATTTAATGCCTTCATCGGATGAGCTTAGAAGTGGAGAAGCCATCCATGCGCGAAACAAAAGGCGCTTTGGAAACTAGGATGTCAGAGGTATGAACTTGCTCAGCCTTGGGTTACAGGCATGAAGGCAACATCAAGCAGCTGGAAGACTTTCCCAAAATCCCAGCTTGCAAAAAGCCTTGGCCTGTTCAAGGATCCAAATTGAAAGTATAGATAAGACAGATCTGAGCGTAGAGCCGGATCGTACCCACTGAAGGGCGTGAACCCCTCTCTGCAGCAGACCTGAGGTTCTTCCCGCTGTGTTAACGTGGCCCCTCCACCCAGCAGCCAAATGCAGGCTGCACACAGAGCCTCCAGGAACAGGGAGAGGAGTAGATAGAGTACGCGCCTGCTTATCTCAGAGGAGATAGTCCCACTGGCTTCCTAGAGACAACAGAAAGTTACTCAAGCAAGCCCAAGAGATGTCACTCTGTTTCCAAGGCGGGCCGTCTCTTAATTCCACCCCTACTTTCGTTTTCCCCGCCCATCGCTCGCACACAAAGCAAGCCTCTAGGACCAGGCTCGCTGCCTCTTTTCTGAGGGTCCCAACACTTGCCCCCACTGTCGGATTTCATTCCCCTCTTTGTAAACTTTGTAATTTCTTTCTTTTTTTTTTTTTTTTTTTTTTTTTTTTTGGTTTTTCGAGACAGGGTTTCTCTGTGTAGCCCTGGCTGTCCTGGAACTCACTTTGTAGACCAGGCTGGCCTCGAACTCAGAAATCCACCTGCCTCTGCCTCCCAAGTGCTGGGATTAAAGGCGTGCGCCACCACCGCCCGGCAACTTTGTAATTTCATTACTGTTAATTATGTGCGTGCTCGAATGTGGGGATGTGTATGTGAATACAGGTGCCCGTGGAGACCAGAGGCATCAGATCCAGCGGGGCTGGCATTCCAGCCAATTGACAGGAGCGTTGGGAGCTGAACTCTGTCCACCGCAAGGACTCTAACCACTGAGCCATCTCTTCCGCCCTTCCCCTTTAACTTCTAATACCCACCTGTGTCCTGTCCAGACTAGTCACCAGATCTACTCAGAGTCAAGTTTGGTGATCCGTGCCTGTGATCCCAGCTCTTGGGAGGTGAAAGTAGAAAGCTTACAAGTTCGAGGGCTAACCTGGACTACATAGTGAAGTACTGTCTTGGAAGACCCAGGGCTAGGGAGGAGACTCAGTGGCATAGCCTTTGTCTAGCATGTGAGAAGTTCAGAGGGTTCAGTCCCACACAAAGCTAAACAAAAAGACTGTAATGTCTCAACGGAAATCTAACAGCCTATCCACATAGACTCACATCACATCACATCCAAAGCCTGTGTTTCCTGGCTCTGCCTGAGGCTATGAGCATGTTTCTCTGAAAATACCTAGGAAACAACTGCTCTGTGTAGTTACCTTATATAAATTAAATGAGTGGTGATCTAATGTACGAATTTTAGATGCAAAGGAAGAGCTTAAACTGGCAACTTCAGGTGGTGATCTATTTACCACCAGGAAACTCATCACACTGTTTGTACAATGCTAGGTGTTCACTGGCATTATCGAGGAGCCTTTGCTGAAGGTTACACACCTTTGTAACACCCCTGCAGAGCAAATGTGAAGAGAGGAGATGAGAAAAGTGATGTAAAACACACTGTGAAATTAGAAACTGACCAAAAAAAATCTGAATTTACAAAAATAACATCAATTTCAACAGTAAAAGCAGAGAGCAAACTTTACCAAATCTCTGGGCCTCTCTGAGAAGCAGTAGGTACAGGGTACTCTACTGCCGGGCCTAAGAGGCAGTAGAATGTGTTCTCAGCGATTCTCCTGCTGTCAGTGCAAATGAAAAAATATCTCCGTTGCATCTGGACTTCCCATAAAAAAGCAAAGATTGAGCCTGAGACAGTACCCAGGGCTAGGAGACAGAGGCAGGGGACTTACATTCAAGGCTAGTCCCACCCTGTCTGAAAACAAACAAACGAAAAAAAAACAGAAAAGCAAAATGCAAAATAGAACAGAAGCCACAGAGACCTGTATTTAAGAATATTAACACCGCTGGTCATGGTGATGCACACCTTTAATCCCAGCACCTGGGAGGTGGAAGCAGGCAGGATCTCTGTGAGTTCAAGGCCAACCTAGTCTACATAGTAAGTTTCAGGATTGTCAGGACTATGTAGAAAGACCCTGTCCAAATTAATTAATTAATTAAAAAGTCGAAGGAAGGGAAACTCTCTGAATATTTAGTATGTTAAAGTTACACGTTTGCTTTCGTTCTTCTGGTAGCAGCCACATGTCAGGCCACAGTTGTACTGCATCTACTCTTGTGTTTGTTTAAAATGGTCTATAGTAATGCTTCTTTCTTCTTCTATTTCTCCTTAGTTCTTCACATATTTGGGTAAAAATCCCTACGAGGGAAAATACAGATGTTTACACTCTTACCCAAATACCTTCAGGGATTTAGGGATCCAGGCTGGGATGCCATTCAGTAGTAGGCCACCTGCCTGGCCGGCACGGGCTCTGGGTTCCTTTCCCAGTGCAGCAAAACCATCCCAGCGCAGCTGTGTGACATACCCCTTAATATGACCTAACTTTTTTGAGTTATGTCTGTATCATGTGTGTGTGTGGGGTGTGTGTGTGTGTGTGTGTGTGTGTGTTTAGGCATGTGAACAGCAGTGGAAGACAGAAGCAATTTTTTTCTCTTCTCTATTGCCTGGCATTTGTGTGGGTGCTAAGCCTGGACTCAGGCCCTCATGCTGGCAGGACATGAGTGTTACTCGCTGCCCCAGCTCCCAACCACTTACATAACCTCCGTCTCACTTTCTACTCTCAGCTGACGTCACTCCTTGAAATACCAGCACTCTTTACTTCCTCACACTCACCACAAATGTACTGGACAAAAAGAAATCTATGTAATACTTTTATGTTGGTCATGCTTTCTCTTCTGCTCAGAATTCTAACCACGATTCGCCATTTAACCTTAACCTGTCTTTAGATTCATTATGAGCCCCTTTAGAGGCTTTCCTTAGGCCAACCACCTCACTGGTGCCTCCAGTAGACCTAAATTAGGTCCCCTTGAGTCTTCAGTCCTGTTCCTTTGTCCCTTTCCCTGTTTGTCATGATACAATTCTCTGGCACTTTTGGGTTTACTGACTTTCTCCCTCGTGCTCAGTACCGGGGGTGGGGGTGGGGTGGGGCAGGAGGGCTTTTGTATTATTTGTGAACTGGTGCTAGAAGTTCATAGCAACTGTGAGTTTGTTTTTATTGTTTCTGGGGTTATCTTTCCTCTTCACAGCCTGAATAAAACCCCACCTGATTCTCCATGGTTGGCAATAGAGGAAGCTGTTCA
Source organism: Tokudaia tokunoshimensis (assembly GCA_036184795.1). Taxonomy (NCBI): domain Eukaryota; kingdom Metazoa; phylum Chordata; class Mammalia; order Rodentia; family Muridae; genus Tokudaia; species Tokudaia tokunoshimensis. Next base: position 45,716,684 of record BTHU01000008.1, read on the forward strand.
CAGGGGACCTAAAGATACAGCAACCCAGGGCAGAGTGTGGGGCCTTATTGGCCAAGAATGACAAGTTTAACTGTTATCCCAAGATTTAACTTTTGATCCAAATCAAAAAGAGAACTTCATTATATCAATCTACAAACATAAAAAAGGACATCGATTCAAAAAAAAAATTACTTTTAGCCAGGCTGTGGTGATGAATGCCTTTATTCCCAGCACTCGGGAGATAGAGGCAGAGAGATCTCTGAGTTCGAAGTCAGCCTGGTCTATAGAGTAAATTCCAGGACAACCAGAGCTACACAGAGAAACTGTCTTGAAACAAACAAACAAACAACAGTGAAGATCTGGTGACCTCTGCAGGCACCAGGCGCACAAGTGCAGGTCAAACACTCATATACTTAGAATAGTTTTTTAAAATTTGAAAGAGTGTTGTTAAACAATAAAAACAAAACCTGCCAGGGCATGGTGATACACTCTTGTCATCTAGACATGATATAGTGGCACATGCCTGCAGTCTAATGCTTGGCAGCCTGTGGTAGGAGGATTGCCAAGAGCTTGAGGGTAGCCTAGGCTACATAATGAATTCCAGACTAGCTGGGGCTACAGAGTTAAACCCTGTCTCGAAACCAAACAGATGAACAACAGATCAAGCTCAACTGCCCTCTTTTTCTGTTGTTTTTTGATATGAGCTTTGTATATCTATTTTGTGGGGGTTTTGTGTGTTTGTTTATTTGGTTGGTTGGTTGGTTGGTTTTGTTTCACATTGTTTAGAAGCATCTTCATGGGCTTGGAGAATGGCCTAGAGGTCAAGAGACCTTACTATTCTTTCAGAGGAGGGGGTTCAGTTCACATCCCCCACAGCAATGGTTAATGAGCAACTGTAATTCCTCCTCCAGGAGATCTGACACCTTCTCCTTGCTTCCATAAACACCCAGACACATATGTGCGTATCTCTCCACATATGCATAATTTAAAAGATAATGAATCTTTTTATAAAAACATTTTCTCAGTGGGTGGGATAGCACATGCCTTTGGTCCCAGTACTTGGAGACAGAGGCAGGTGAATCTCTGAGTTTGATGACAGCCTGATCTGCATGGTGAGTTCCAGGCCAGCCAAGCACTACATAGTGACACCCTGTCTCAAAAAACTAAAACAAACAACAAAAGCAGCATTTTCTCATGTATCACAAGCATGGTTCTTGAGAGAGGATGAGAGAGCTCAGTGGATGAACATGTCTTCACAACTGGAGACCTGAGTTTCTTTCCAGGACCCACCTTTATTTTTCTTTTGAGACAGTCTTACTATGTAGACCAGACTGGCCTTGAACTCACAGAGATAAACCCATCTCTGTCTCCAAGTGCTGGCCTTAAAGGAGTACATCACCATTCCAAGTTAAAGCTTTGTGTAAGCCCTAGCTGTTGGTACATAGATCAGGCTGGCCTTGAATTTACAGATATTCCTCTGCCTATGCCTCCTGAGTGCTAGGATCAAGGGAGTGTGACCTCATACACAGCTAAAATATCTTAATGATTTCACTCATGTTCTACTGGGAGAATATGTTGCAACATACTTAACCAGACCATTAAAATATTATTATTAGACTAAGTGATTGGCACACATCCTTAATACCAGCATTGGGGAGACAGAGTCATGCAGATCTCTCAGTTGGAGGCCATCCTGGCCTACAGAGTGAATTTCAGGTTAGCCAGGGCTACACAGAGGAACTCTATTTCAAAAATCAAAAAACAAAAAAACAAAACAAAGACAAAAAACCCAAAAAAAACCAAAGAAAAAGATTATTATTATTATTATTCAATGTTTAAATATTTCAGATAATATTCTTTTTTGAGTAAGAGTCTATTTTTATTTACAAGTTGTTTCTGCTTATTTGGTTTTATAAGTAACATTGTATCTTTGTAAACTTTTGTACTTTTATTGGGTCCTTGTCTTAGGACAGTTTAACAGGTATAGAGTTGCCAGACCAAGCACTTTTCCTGAAAGTGGTACCTATTCACCATCCTGCTAGCAGGGGTGAGGATAGGCACTGTATTGTGTGAGGAAGGTCACTGCATTGCGTGAGGATGGTTACTGAACTACATAAGGATGGCACTGCACTGCATGAGAAAGGTCACTGCACTGCATGAGAAAGGTCACTGCACTGCATGAGGATGGCACTGCACTCCATGAGGAAGGCCACTGCACTGCATGAGGATGGCACTGCACTCCATGAGGAAGGCCACTGCACTGCATGAGAAAGGTCACTGCACTGCATGAGAAAGGTCACTGCACTGCATGAGGATGGCACTGCACTGCATGAGGAAGGCCACTGCACTGCATGAGGAAGGCCACTGCACTGCATGAGGATGGCACTGCACTGCATGAGGATGGCTCTGCACTGCATGAGGAAGGCCACTGCACTGCATGAGGATGGCACTGCACTGCATGCTTGCTGCTACTAGATATTAATTTTCCTTTCTTCTTTTTAAACATTTTTATACAAGTTTTATAGATGAAAGTGGTACCTGGGTTTTTTTAAATTTGCATAGCTTTTGTTACTACTGAAGTAGAACTTTTTCCCACGTGTCTTTTAGCACAATATGTTTCCTCTTTTGTGAATCGTTCAAGTTCATTTATTTTTTTAAGTTGGGCTCTTGATATATTCTATATATAAATTTGACCAATTACTCTAGATTCTATAGCTTCCCCCCTCCACACACACCTCTTAGCTTACATGACTCTGCTATTCAGGATATGGGAAGAGCTTTCTGAATAAAGTGGATACATGAAGACTTCTATAAGTGATATACAGGTAATTGGAAAGGGGATCTTTGGAGGAAAGAGGGGTGAATAATGGGGGTCAGGGTAAAACTATCTACTTCTAAAAGAGACATGAGCCTTCTCCGAGCGGGAGGGATGACATCCCTCTGACAGGCAGGAGGGACAACAAACGGAGCCCTTTTGGAGAATTTTCAAGCTTTTACACAGTGCTTGTCTGACATGCAAGAAGCCCTAGGTTCGATCCCCAGTACCACAGAAACAAGTCATGATAGTGTACATATGATCTCAGCATGTGGGAGTAGAGGCAGGAGGATCAGGAGTCACAGGCCATCCTCAACTACCCTGGGATGCCTGAGGCCCTGTCTCAAGACAAACAAACAATGAAACAAACAACTAACCAACCTCCAACTCCACGCACTGTTTCCTACATAGTGGACATAAATATTCAGAAGGTGATAAAGACCTACATAATCTTGTATTTGGAAAGGACTGTAGAGGGCAGATGGGCAGCCACCAATCTACTCTTCTGAGGAAAAGGAAATTTTAAGATGTCTTCATGGTATAGGGATTAAATATTAGCACAGGCTAGCCAGCTCTGGTACACATGGTTCCAGAAAGTGTCTTGTCTTTAACAGGCATGTTTAGGTGAGGATGGGCTGGACTGGGCCAAGTGATTTTCCCCATGGAAGGGGAACTATGTCATCTCACAGCACTGTGGCGTCACCAGTCAGCCAGCTACTTGTAAATCAGAGCCTCTTAGTATGCAGGGAGTGCGGCCTGGCATGAACGGGAACCCCGCAGAAGTCAGGCTTTGCCGCTGTAGGCCAGTGTGGGGAATACCAGACCGGAACCTGACATTTCATGCTCCTTTCCTAACAGATCCTTTTCAAAGAAACAAGAACTGAAATGCAGGCTGAACAGGCATGCAAAGTAGGCCGCTATTTCAGTCTGAATCATGAGCAGGGCCATCATAGGCCATCTGAAACTAGGGTCAAAGAGAAACTGAGCACTGGCCCTGAGCAGGCTATGATGAAGAAGGATGAAACTGTCCAAACAACTGGACACTCACAGCACTAGCTATGCTAGGAGCTGGGCCAGAGGCAGGACTTTGGAACATTCTGTTCCTGACTACAACAATGACCTGTAGGCATTCTCTTTCTCCTTCCTCAGGATCCCTTCAGCCCCCTTGGCCACCCAGCCAAGGGACTCCAGGACAGCCCTCTCAAATGACATTGCCTCTTATGGCAGTGCTGCCATGTCACCTGGGGCTCAGTCCCTCCCACTCCCAGCACAGGGTCACAATAGTCTGCTGCATTGCCAGGGACCTGGGCATCGCTCAACCCAGAGCAACTGTGCCTGAGGTGGCCAGCCACGTCATCGGTCAGTCAGAGTGTGCCCAGCCATGCCAGGTTGGCTGATGTGCCTCAAGTTCATTCTGCTCTCTTTGGCCTTCCAGAACTGGATGGCTCTAATGGAAAGAATTTGCAGAGGCTGTGAGGTGGCCCAGTGGGTAAGGGCTCCTGTTGTCAAGCCTAACAACCTGAGTTTAGTCCCTGGGGCCTGACTCCTACGGTTGTCTTCTGACCTCCTCATCCGTGCCATGGTACATGTGTGCACAAGGCACATGTTTTTTGTTTGTTTGTTTGCTTGTTTGTTTGTTTTTAAAAAAGTTTTGCAAAGTGAACTAGATAGTTTTTATTGTCAACTTGACACAACCTATGTGGGAAAGGGGAGCCTCAGTTGAAGAATTGCCTCAGGCAAGTTGGCCTAAGGCCATGCCTGTGAGGAATTGTCAGCCATATCTCACTAAGGGCCCTAAGACAGGCAGGCCTGGGCTGTTTTAAACAAGCTAGCTGCAGGAGTTGGGAGTGAGGCCAGAGAGCCAGTGGGAGGCCTTCCTCTGGCTTCTGATCCAGGTTCCTGCCCGACTTCCCTCAGTGGTGGACTGTTGCCTGGAAGAATAAACTCAAATAAACCCTTTCCCCCTCAAGTTTCTTTGGGTCAGTGTGTTTTATCAGAGCAATAGAAACCAAATTAGAGCAAAGGGCCTTTACTTTTTCTTGGTAAGCTCTTTTCCTTTCTCCATCCTGACCTCCTCACCTCTCCCCATGGAGCATTCCCAAACCATAACCAGTATCCTAATATATACCCACTCAAGCCTCTCTTCATCTCTTCTATAATCATCCAAAACCAAATTTCATTCAAGAAGCTGGAGAGGTGGCTCAGCAGTTAACAGCACTGGCTGCTCTTGCAGAGGTCCTCAGTTTACTTCCCAGTACCCACATATCTGCTCACAGACATCTATCTCTAACTCCAGTTCCAGGAAATCATTGCCCTCTTCTGGCTTCTGTGGATACTAGACATGCATGTTATGCACATATACATACATGCAGACAAACACTCACATACTCACATACATTAATTTTTTTTTTTTAAGAAATTAACTGCCAGGTCCTGTAGCCCACACTAATCCCACCCAATACTCGGGAGGCAGAGGCAGGCAGATCTCTGAGTTCCCGGCCAACCTGGTCTATCAAGTGAGTTTCAGGATAGCCAGGGCTACACAGAGAAACCCTGTCTCTAAAAACCAAAAACTAAAACCAACCAACCAAACAAACAAAATATTTCATTCAAACCTAGTTGCCTTCTAAGCAGAAAATCTGGTGGAATATTTAGAAAAAAATAAGTTAATATAAGTCCTACAAATGTTTTCAGTATGAGCTGGAAAGATGGTTTAGTGGTTAAGAGCACTGACTGCTCTTCCAGAAGTCCTGAGTTCAATTCCCAACAACCACATGGTGGCTCACAATCATTTGTAATGGGATCTAATGCCCTCTTTCTGGTGTGTCTGAAGACAGTGACAGTGTACTCACATACATAAAATAAGTAAAATCTTAAAAAAAATGTTTTCCTCTTCCAAAGGTCCTGAGTTCAAATCCCAGCAACCACATGGTGGCTCACAACCATCTGTAACGAGATCTGACGCCCTCTTCTGGTGTGTCTGAAGACAGCTTCAATGTATTTACATGTAACAATAAATAAATCTTTAAAAAAAAAGAATAAAAAAAATGTTTTCAGTACATAGCAGTCACCAAATATATTGATTTATTTGAAATCAGATGCAAAGATACTATATGCTCCTGAGAGCCATTTAATTTAAGAGTTATGTATGTATAAAAAATGACAAGATCTCACACTCTTGACTTAGACCTAAGTTTAGATATCAGCTACATGGACAGCTCTCTTCACTTCTCTAAACTGCCTTACCTACAGAGAGAAGATGATAAGATATGTCCCAGAGGGCTCTTGAGAAGATTAAATATGATACTTCATGTAAATGAGCCCCTCTTGTTCATACTGGATGAATAACCAACCGTGGAGGGCTGGAGAGATGACCAAAGAAGTTCAGGGACTTGCCACGGAGCCTGACATCAGTTGGGCCCCCAGAACCCACGTGAAGGAAGAACCGCAGCTCCACTCAAGGGCCACATGTGTACATACATCATGTGCACACATATTCATAAAGTAAAAATTGTTAAAAGAATTTTGAAAAAACATTTACATTTATAAAAGAGACCAAAAGAACATACTTTTTTGGTTTGTTTTAGATTTAAAAAAATCTGAGCCATCTCTCCAGCCCTCCCAAAAGAACATTTTGTTTGTCTTTGGTCTTTGGTTTTTGAGGTTTTAGGTTTCTCTTTATAGCCCTAACTGTTCTTTGACCAAGCTGGCCTCTCACATGGAGATCTACCTGTTTCTGCCTCCCAAGAGCTGGATTTAAACGCATGCACCACAACTGCCAGAAAACATTTAAAATAAAGTTTTTCCATGTTTATTTTATGTGCATTGGTATTTTGCTTGCATAGAGGTCTGTGTGAGGGTGTTGCATCCACTGGAACTGGAGTTACAGGCAGGTGGGAGCTGCCATGTGGATGCTGGGAATTGAACCCTGGTCCTTTCGATGAAAAGCCAGTGCTCTTAACTACTGAGCCATCTCTTCAGCCCCTCAAAAAGAACATTTTTGAAAGCAATATAAAACAAACATAACTTCAGAAAAGTATTTAGTGATATCTACTAAAAGTGGTTAAATCTCATATATCTCTAGGACCCAGTAATTTCATTCTTAGGACCATATCCCACATGGGATTTTTTTTGTGTGCACATATTCCCCCAAACCATGCACAAAATTGTTCTTAGCAGCACTATCTGCATAGCTGCATGTGGGACTCAGCCTCCATGTCCTGGTGCAGAAGAATGAAGTGTCCTCTCTATCCTAGTGGAATAGTATACTGATCAAGGATGGACAAACCTGGCTGGAGAGATGGCTCAGTGGTTAAGAGCACTGACTGTTCTTCCAGAAGTCCTGAGTTCAATTCCCAGCAACCAGCAACATGGTGGCTCACAACCATCTGTAATGGGATCCAATGTCTGAATGGATCATGGGATATGTGTCTGAAGACAGCAACAGTGTACTCATATACATAAAATAAATAAATAAATCTTAAAAAAAATGGACAAACCACAGCTTCATGTGACAGCAGTGTAGGTCTCACCAACATATTGTCCAGCCAGAGAAAGCAGACACTCTGTGCTTCTATTTATCTGATATTCACAAACATTAAAATGAATTTATAGTGATTAGTATTACATTTATAAAAGAGACCAAAAGAACATACTCTTTTGGTTTGTTTTAGATTTTAAAATCTGTACAGATTCAGAGCTGTAATCCCAGCGCTAGGGAAGTGAGGTAGGATAGTTGCCTCAGCCTGGAATATATATTGAGTACCCAGATGTCACAGCTATATTGGAAGACCTTTGTCTGAATAAAACAACAATGACTGTCATTGAGGCTAGTGACTTCACAGAGCATAAGATCTCTTGGAGACCTAGTGTGTTCTGTTTCTTTGATTGGGTGCTGGTTCTACCAGTGACATTTGTGGAGTGGCACCTTCCAATCCTAGTGCTTTCTATGTGTATAGCACATTTCGATACCAAGTTTCTTAGAAAATAGTGCAAAAAAGCATCTGATCATTTTGCAATGAGCCCAATCTTGAGTCTGGTTTGAGCCCATTTCAGAGACCTCACACATGTTCGAGCATTTTGCATATGTGCCTATTTTCTCAGTCCCTTGAATACCTGCAGGGCACAGGTGTGGTCTCATTTCCTGCCACACAGGAGCTGCCGTCTAGACAGCTCTGGCACCTTGAAGGGCTGGTTCTTTATTTCCCGGACATTCCTAGCTCTTGTCTACCAACCCCCTGAGATTTTCCAGTCTACAGAACTGTGGTACCAAATGAATCTCCATATCATTTGGGTAAAACCCCAGCATGTATGACTGAAAATAGCTGTGTTCCCCATGTAAATCAAATAATAAAATATTTCAACAAACCAATACTTCTTACACTCATGCTGGAAGCTTCCCATGCCTTCCCACCACGTAAGCCCCAGGAGAGCAGGAGTTTTGTTTCATGTACTGCTTAATCTTATTTTACTCCTGGTTGTTGCCATACCGGGAGCATCTAGAACAGTCCCTGAGATAGGATAGGCAAACAATAGTTTTATTTTGAGACAGGGCCTTACTTTGTAGCCCCAGCTGGTCTTGAACAAGTGGCCAATCCTTTAACTTGCTTCCTAAGTCCTAGGAGTACAGCATGAGCCCCTGCTCCAGACTTAAAAGGGTTAACGTTGTTGTTTGTTGGTTGGTTGGTTGGTTTCGTTATTTTATTTTTGGTTAGGATCTCACGTAACCCAGACTGACATTCAACACAGTACACATCTGAGAATGGCCTTGAACTCCTGATTCTCCCTCCAGCCCCTGTCCTTCAAGCACTGAGATTCTAGGTGTATACCACCATATCTGGCTTACTAAAAATTTCTGGGTGTATTTTTGTAGTGGTTTTCTGCCTCAAGTAAAAACAGCACAGGACACCAGATGTCTGTACTTTGTCATGGGGGAGGGGGTTGTCAGTCTTTGACTGGGCAGACAGGGAGCTTTACGATGAGGTCTTCGCAGAGTCCTGGGCACCTTTGGGAGCCTGATTGGGCTGAGGCCTGAGATGAACCAGAGAGGCCTTGCTTTGAGCCTTGGTCTTCAGCTGTCTGAGCCTGTGGCCTTTGGCTATGTAGCCACAAATCAGTTTCCCAAGCTTGTTGTGGGCAAGGAAAGCAAGTTGGCAGGGCTTGTGGTTGGGACTTTGGCAACTTTGGCATCTTGAACATCACTTCCTGAGGCACCTGCCACAGCCGTCTGGCCTGGTACCTGCTGCCTTGGCATCACTGGTATTTGCTTCAGGCCCTTCCTGGTCTTTTTGACAAAGCACAAAGTCCTCAGGAGCTCTGGGTCAACCTTCTTGGAAGATTCAAACTTTCATGACTGGGATTGCTTGACGCCATTTCTGTGCCATGCGGGGCATTGGTAGTGAAGTATGGTTCTTGGAATGGGCTATGTATGCATCATATTTGTGGCTTCCAGAATGGCATTTTTTTTTTCGTTAGAGACATGTTCTCATGTAACCCTAACTGACCTAACTTGTAGCTGAGGATATCTCTTTACTAATCCTCCTGCCTCAGTCTCCCATGTGTTAGAGTTACAGGCATATGCCATCATACCACAAACATTTCTTGAATGAAATCATCATATTCTAAGAGCAGTAGCGAGGAAGGTAAGGATGTACTTTCTAGAATCAGGCTACCTTGCTACAAATCCTACCCCTGCCACTTGCTAGCAAAGTGACATGAAACCACCTATTTAATTCATCCATATCCAGTTTCCTCATATGTGTTTAGAATCACAGTGAGGTTTAAAGAACACCTGCAAAGCCAGTGTTTGGAATTATTTGGTGATAGTATCCCAAAGTGGAATGCTTTTGAATAAAAGTCAAATACCAGCAAAGCTTCCTGTAAGAATAGGCAAATTTGGGTTGGTGAGATGGCTCAGCGGTTAAGAGCACCGACTGCTCTTCTGGAGGTCATGAGTTCAAATCCCAGTAATCACATGGTGGTTCACAACCATTCATAATGAGAAATATAAAGAACCTATGGGCTGGAGCAAACAGGGCCAGAGCGAGCAGGGGCCAGAATGAGCAGGACTGGAGCAAGAAGGAGAAAGGGAAGGGGGAAAAAAAGAATAGGCAAGTTTATTATAAAATGTACATGGTAGGGAGGCTAGGGAGCTAGTTGTCTCAATAGATAAGAATGCTCACTTGATGTTGGGTTTGAACAAGAAATGTCTCCCACAGGCTCCTGTACTTGAACACTTGGTTCCCAGTTGGTGGTTCTCTTTGGGGAGGTTGTGGGATCCTTCAGAGGTGAACTTTGCTGGAGGAAGGGCGTCTCTGGGTAGGGAGCACTTCAATGGTGGGAGAATAGCATTGTTTTTCCTGTCTTTTTTTTTTTTTTTTTTTGGTTTTTCGAGGAAGGGTTTCTCTGTGTATCCCTGGCTGTCCTGGAACTCACTGTGTAGACCAGGCTGGCCTCGAACTCAGAAATCTGCCTGCCTCTGCCTCCCAAGTGCTGGGATTAAAGGCGTGCGCCACCACCGCCCGATATCCCTGTCTTTATAATCAGTTGAATGATGTTTTCTTGTGGTGCTGAATTTGAACCTATAACCTCATACCTGTTAGGTAAGTACTCTATCACTGACATAAATCTACAGCCCCCTGTATTTGTTTATTTGTTTGTTTGTTTTGAGACAGAGTCCTACTGTGTAGCTCTGGCTGGCCTGGAATTCTCTATGTTGACCAGGCTGGCCACAAACCCACAGAGATCAGCCTTCCTCTACCGCCTAAGTGCTGGGATTAAAGGTGTGCATCACCACACCTGGCTCTCTTTTTGTTTTAATATTTTTATTATATTTATTTTTACTGTGTATGTGATATACACATGGGGTGCTACACAGGGCACAGGTGCAGAAATGAGTAGGTTCTCTCCTTCCATCATGGATTCCAGGGGTAAAACCCAGGTCACTAGGTTTGTGCAGCAAGTAAGTGCCTTTTATCTGCTGAGCCTTCTTGCTGTCCTGCATCTTGTTTTTTGGGACAGAGTCTCTCAGAGGGACCTGGGGCTCACAGTTGGGCTATGCTGGCTTGCTAAGGTCATAATGTTGAGCCTTGTATGTGGGCCTCAGGAATCAAATTCAGGTCTTTATGAGTGTGAAGCAAGCCAGCTAGGCCGCTGCCCCAACACTACATGTCATAATTATTACAACAGGAAAATTACTTAGGCATATCTGTCTAGTGTGGCATCATCAGGCAATAAATACTTTGATTATACTTTGGGTTCTCTTTAGATCATGTACATCTTTCCCCTTAATAAATATTTTTAGAGTTATGAACGAATCAGTCAATGGAAGTCAGGAGAAGGATGGAAGAACAATAGCTTTAAAGATCCATCACCTAGTCAGCTTCTGTGATGGAAATTCCTTTCTAGTGGGAAACAGACATGTCCACAGCTCTATAGGAGCCTCTTGGATGTGGTCTTCCTCTCTGTTCTTGAGGATGCAGAGGGAATTGTGAAGACTATGGTGGGGAGTGAGGACATCGACTTTGCAGGACTGGACCTGGGGCTTGGTTGGGAGAGTACTTGCATACAAGGCGTGTTGTCCTAGACTTGATCCCCAGCACCCAATAAACCAGGTGTGTCTGTCATCCAACCGTGTGGGAGACAGAGGCAGGATGAGATGGTCAAGGTGATTTTTAGCTACACAGAGAATCTGAAGCCAGCTTGGGATATAAAAGACCCTGTTTTATACTCTGCCTGCCCCACCAAAAAAAAAAACAGTATGTAAATAAACAAATATAAAGACAGACTGGGGAGGTTCCCAAAAGCATTTCAGTTGTGTGGTCGGTCCCTGGCAGGCTGGCAGGCATAGTGCATGGTTCCAGTTCCTCAGGGGACACTTTAGCCAATGACATCAAGACCAGCCTCCTAAAAGGGGGAGGGGGAACCACCATCTCAAGCAAAACAAACAGTAGTGTGAGCCTTCTGTGGGCAAAGGAGAACCAGGAGGCACCCTAGTAGTAGAGTGTAGGAGGAGGGGCCGCCACAAGGGGAGGAACCAAGGGAGAATACATAATCTCCTATTAGGAGACTGCAGTTCAATGGGAGTTGAGGGTGATATGTTGATGTGAGCAGTGAAGCAGCCCTGACTTGCTCTCTGATCTAGACAGACTCTCAAAAGTGGAAGTAAAAGCCCAACAAGAAGGAAGAATGAATTCTCCATGTTGACAAACATCTGCTTTCCAGAAATAAAATCATCATATAGGCTCCTTTATTCAGAGATAGTTCTTCTTCTTCTTCTTCTTCTTCTTCTTCTTCTTCTTCTTCTTCTTCTTCTTCTTCCTCTTCCTCCTCCTCCTCCTCTTCCTCCTCTTCCTCCTCCTCCTCCTCCTCCTCCTCCTCCTCCTCCTCCTTTTGACATGACATGGCTTCTCAGTGTAATCCCAGTTGTACTCACTACGTAGGCCAGGTTGGCCTAAAGCTTACAGAGTTCTGCCTGCCTCCACCTCTCAGGTGCTGGGATCGAAGGGGAGCTCCACCATGTCTGGCTCAGAAATAGTTCTTAACCTCTTCAGGGAATATAGAAGCATTGCAAGTGCTGGGGAGGTTATAATGCATGTAGTAAAAAACAAAATGCCTTTTAGACATGTAAAAACAACTTAGACAAGATCCAACACTACACCTGAGGCTGCACCTAATAACCAGAACCCAGGGATATCTTTCGCTCAAGATAACCAGACACAGTCCTAGAACCCATGACACCCATTGGACAGTATATAAGCAGAGGCCAAGAGAAATACTCTGCTCTGCACATCTGGAGAGACACCACCTTGATCTGCCCTGTGGCTACAGAATCTCTGCAGGGTCCTGACCCTCAAATCAAAGAGTTAGAGACTTTAGACTTCTGAGAAAGACTGGACCTGACCTTCAGATAAGATACATCATACAGGTGAGTAGCCTTGGGGAGATAGACTTGGAACCATAGTTGGGATTTAGTTCCTAGCACTCACGCAGTGACTCACGACTGTCTGTAACTCAGCTCCGTGAAGAACTGATACCTCCCTGGTACTCAGGTGCGCGCACACACACACACACACACACACACACACACACACACACACACACACACGCATGCACATGACTAAAAATAACAACAAATCTTCCAAAAATAGGTGGACCAGGTGAGAGAGATGATGGCTCTGTGGTTAAGGACACTTGCTGCTCTTGCAAAGGACCCAGGTTTGGTTCCCAGAACCTACATGTGGCTTACAACCATTCATAACTCCAGTTCCAGGGAATGTGACATCTTTTCTAGCACGCACACTCTGACACCACCAAGGCTTGCATATGGAGGTCAGAGACAACTTGCAGGATTCATTTCTCTCCTTCCACCATGTGGGGTCCTGGAGATGGAACTCAAGCTGTGGTTGGTGGCAAGGGCCTTTGTACGCTGATTAATTTTGGTGGCCCAGCTGCCACCTCTGTCCCCTCCTGTTCTTTCCTCACCTTTTTCTTGAGACTGAGTCTCATAGAGCTTAGGCTGGGCTCCAATTTGCTTTGTGGCTGAAGATATTGTCATTAATCCTTCTGCCTCTGCCTCCCAAATGCTGGAATTAAGTATGTGCATAAAACCAGTGGCTTCTATAACCATTAACTAGGAAAGTTGACAATCTGCTGTCTTAAGGCCCATGAAGGATGTTGTAATGTGGGGATTTGTGTTTCTCTTTATTTCCCCCACCTGGCCTATTTCCTGTTTCTAAGGTACTTTGGTTGCCATAGAAACAGAAACAAACACAACTAATTTCCTCTAATTGAGCTGTTGGATCCCACCCTGAGCTTTGCCCACGGGCATAGCTGTGTGACCCTTTACAACTCTCCCTTGCTCTTCTCCCTGACTCTGTCTGCTCATCTTCCACTCCTGGTCTGGCTACACCCTTGAAGGTGTGGGTAACTGTGTGATTATTTGCCTTCAGCTCACACACTGAATGTGCAAAGCAAACTCTCACCACAGAGATTAGTGCTTCCAAAAGCCCAAGATATTTTATGGGCTTATGTTGATTGATCATTGACATTAGGGTTACCTTAGGTTTTCCTGGGATTTTAATTTTTCCTTATTAGATTGCTGTGTAAAAGTAATTTTTGTTCCTGGGTATCTAAGTAGTATAGGGCATGTAAACGTACCAAGAGGGCTACACATTGGATTCTGTCACACTGAACATGGTGAAGGAAATAGATTACCAGAGAGCAACCGAAAAGCAACTGGAAAGTTCACGTGTGAACAATCTTTTGTCTTCATCTCTCCTTTTCTCTGAACACTTTCTAACTTGGGAAAGGATTTCATCATGCACCATAATGGGGCTGGGGTGTAGATGTGACTCTAGACCGATGGTTCTCAACCTTCCTAACGCTGAGACCCTTTAATACTGCTCCTCATTTTGTAGCGACCCTCATCCATGACATGATTTTTGTTTCTACTTCATAACTGTAATTTTGTAATTACAGTTTTATTTAACTGTAATTGTACCATCGTTCTGAATCATAATGTAATTATCTGATATGCAGGATATCTGATACATGGCCCTTGTGGAAGGGTCGCAACCCACAGGTTGAGAAGCACTGCTCTAAACAGAATCCCTGGAAACTGCTGAAGCAACATGTGTCTCTATTGACAGTTGCTGATGGGGAAAGTGTGACGTGTTGCTGGGATAGTCACTGTCAACAGGAAAGTCAGGCACCTGCTGGTCAGTCATGCTGTGGTTCTTCCAAACACACACACCCTACTAAAGAGGAAATTGCAAAGGAGAACCGAAGAGATGATTTACTTTACAGTGAGGGTTGTGTTTACATCCTACATGAGCCACGAGCAGTGTGAATATATTTTTAGGTCAATCGAGCTTAACATGAAAATACCAGCAATTGCGGTCATGGTGGCACACACCTTTAATCCCAGCACCCAGGAAGCAGAGGCAGGCATGTCTCTGTGAGTTCAAGGCCAGTCATAGTGAGTTCCAAACATCCAGGACTACATAGAGTCCCTGTCTCAAAAACAAAACAAAACAAAAAAAAACATATAAAACTTTAAAAATAGATTATAGTAGCCATGGCATAGGAAACATTTGTTAAACAATTTGTGTCTGTATCAAATGTCCCAGAATTCTACATTTCTGTCTTAGTTATGCTTTTCTATTGCTGTGAAGAGACACTATGACCATGGCAAGTCTTAGAAAGAAAAGCATTTAATTGGGGCTGGCTTACAGGTTCAGAGGTTCAGGCCATTATCATTCTGGCGGGAAGCATGGCGGCAAAGAGGTAGACATGGTGCTGGAGAGGTAGCCGAGAGGTCTATATCTGGATCAGCAGGCAGCAGGAAGAGCCTGTGAGCTGCTAGGCCTGACTTGAGCTTCTGAGACCTCAAAGCCCACCTGCTAGAAGCACACTTCCTCCAGCCAAGCTACACCTACTCCGACAGGGCCACACCTCCTAATAGGGACCTATGGGAACTATTTTTATTCAAACTACCACAACTTCTAAACTTTTTGAGGGGCATACATATGTGTGTATCCATGCATGTTTACATATGTGTGAATGTGTATAGGAACACATGTGTGTGGAGGCCAGAGATTGAAGTCCAGTAGCTTCCAGATCATTCCCACCTTATATATTGAGGCAGAGTCTCTCTGTTGAACACAGAGCCTGATGATTTGACTAGTTTAGTGCAGCTGCTTGTTCCAAGGATCCTACCTCTGTCTCCTAAGCACTGGGATTTTAAGTAGACCAACACTTACACGGGTGCTGGGGATCTGAACTCAGGCCCTCAGGATTTTACAGTGAGTAATCTCCCACCCCACCGAGTCATCTCCAAAACCCACTTCTGAAGATTTTCTTTTTCATTTTTAATTATATGTGTGTGTGTGGGTGTGTGCATGTGAGTGCAGTTTCCCAGAGAGGCCAGAAGATGGCATCAGATCCCCAGAAGCTAGAACTACAAGGGGTTGTAACCCCCTCGATCTGGGTGCTGGGAACCAAACTGGGAACCTCAGCAAGAGCAGTTTGCACTCTGGACCTCTGCGCCATCTCTCCAGCCCCCACTAATAAAGACTCTGTGTGAAATTTTCATGTTTTTCCTGCCATAGTTCCTTATCCACTCGCACGTCTCTTTGTTCTTGGATAGAGCTTACTTAGGACAAACTCTCTTCTCATGCATGCGTGCGTGCGTTTCTCTTTTTATTTTTAGAGACTCTGTACTACAAACTGGCCTTGAATTCATGACAATCCTCCTGCACAAGCTTCTGACGATGCTGGGATTACGGATGTGAGCCACACACCCAGCTCCTCCCCCAGCTCCTCTAATCTTCTCTGGGGGAGGATGATAATTGGCATCTTTGCATCACATTACCTCAAGTATAAAACTGTAACACGTTGGACCAGACCTCTGTAATCATTATTTATGGATCATAGCCCTAGGACTTGGGACCTTGTTGATGGCCTGGCCAATTAGAATATTCTAATTCCTTTACCAAAGATTCATTCAGGAATACATACAAGGAATAGGCCCCAGCTGACGTGTGAGAATATGTCATGGGAGTTTTGCCAGGTCAAAAAAGCAGCTCTGTCTGTTAGCATTCTGTCTAAGCTCCACCCCACAGTTACCTGGCAACAGTCAGGTAGGCCTGACCCACTATAAAAGGGGCTGCTTGGCCCCCTCCCTTGTTCTCTTCTCTCTTGGGCTCTACCCTTCTTGCTCCCTGTTTTCTCGCCCTTCCCCCTCTCCCTTTCCCGTTCACTTCCCTGTTTGCCCATGGCCATGGCTGGCCTCTAGTCTCCTCGATTTCTCCTCTTTCTCTCTCTCTCTCTCTCTGCCTTTCTCTACTCTCTTAACTCCCCTCCTCATGCCCTGAATAAACTCTATTCTATACTATACCACCGTGTGGCTGGTCCCTTAGGGGGAAGGGATGCCTTGGCATGGGCCGGCTGAGACATCCCCTTCCCCCACATCTCACAACACCCCCATAGAACATATTCTTTTTCTCCTTTTCTTTTTATAAACACATCGCTGTCTCCACAGTTTCTTTATTCTAGAAATATTTTTAATACACTCCTCTGAATACATTCAAAGTAGTAATAAGATAATATACATCTTTATTCACTATTCTCATATAATTATTTTTTTTTTCTTTTTGAGACAGAGTCTCTCTATGTAGCCCTGGGTATCCTGGAACTAACTATATAGACCATGCTGGCCTAGAACTTCAGAGCTACGCCTGCCTCGGTCTCCTGAGTGCTGAGATAAGAGTATTTCTTTCTTAGAGATGAGAGCAGCTATGCTCATTGATATTTGTCCTGCTAGGAAAGTGACATATAAGTAAATCTGTGGCAGTGGTGGCCTCAGTTCTTCTGGCTAGCAGTCCTCCTGCCTCCGCCTTTTACTTCTGAGAGAGAGGGAGATGTGAGTCACCTGGTTGGGCTGCTTGTTACTGTTTGTTTGCTTTCTAATATTTTTATTGAGGTAAAAGCAAGGTAGCTTAGCAGGTAAAAGTGGTTGCCACCAAGATGAACAGCCTGGGTTCAATTCCCCAGACCAAATGGTGGAGGGAAGGGGCCAACTCCACAAAGATGTCCTTTGACTTCTCCATGGATGATGAATCATCTACTTGAACATAGTGCGTGTGTGTGCGCGCGCACACACACACACACACACACACACACAGAGATTTAATAGCTTAGCAGCTAAAGTGCTTGCTGCCAAACTTGGCTACCTGAGTGAGGTTCCTGGGACCCACATGGTGGAAGAAAAAAAGGTGTCCTTCATGGTGTCCTCTGACTGCCAAAGCCACATGAGCACTATGGCTTTTGTGCTCATGTACACACACATACACACACACACACACACACCCCTACAAATAACATATAATTTTAAAACCCACTTTTATTAGTTTTGTTCTTTGATAATTTCATACATATATGTCTTAGAGTTTCTATTTCTATGATGAAACACTATGACCAAAAAGCAAGTTGGGGAATAAAGTGATGATGTAGTTTACACTTCCACATCACTGTTCATCATTGAAGGAAGTCAGATCAGGAACTCAGACAGGACAGAGACCTGGAGGCAGGAGCTGATGCAGAGGCCATGGAGGGGTAGCTGTTTACTGGCTTGTTCCCCATAGCTTGCTCAGCCTGCTTTGTGGGTGGGGATGGCCCCACCCACAATGGACTGGGCTCTCCCATCAATCACTAAGTAGGAAATATGTAGATTTGCCTACAGTCCAATCTTATGGATGCATTTCTTTGTATTATTATTATTATTATTATTAATTTATTTTATATATGTGTAAGTACACTGTAGCTGTCTTCAGACTCACCAGAAGAGGGCATCAAATCCCATTACAGATGGTTGCGAGCCACCATGTGGTTGCTGGGATTTGAACTCAGGACCTCAGCAGTCAGTGTTCTTAACTGCTGAGCCATCTCTCCAGCCCATGGATGCACTTCTTATTTGAGGTTATCTCCTGCTGGACAACCTTTGCTTGTGTCAAGTTGACACAAATTATCCAGCAAAATATGTAAAATGCATTTTAATTACGGTGGCTCCCCAAGCTCCTTCCCACCCCTCTTTTCCCCCTCCCCCCACAAGTTCCCTTCTCACGTGACTTCTTTTTTTATTGTAGGTGATGTCATTTTGTTTGTTTTGAGATCCTGAGATGTTTTCGGATTTATATTTATTTTATATGAATGAATGCTTTGCCTACATTTATATGTGTACCATGGTGTCTATGGAGGCCAGAGAGGGTGCTGGGTTCCCTGAGACTGAAGTTATGGATGGTTATGGGTTATCGTGGTTGTGCTGGATCCTCCAAAAAAGCTACAAGTGCCCTAAACAGCTGAGTCACCTCCCCAGCCTAAGACCCACTGAACTTAACCAGTATCATCTCTGCTGCATATTGGAGCTTGGTGAACTCCTCCCTGGGTCCCCAGCTAAGGACTGTTCCTTCTGCAGAATCCATCAGTAGCTAATTGCTCATCAGAGAGGTTTAGAGCCCTTTAAGCCCTTTCCCAATCTATGTCAACTGTAAACAGGTCCAGGCTTGTACAGATTCATTGGAGGCAGGCCCAGCTGCTGTGAGGCCATGACTCCATAGGCCACACCTGCCCAGAAGACAGTGTCTCACAGCCCTTCTCCCATCCTCTGGGTCTCTCTTGCCACCACCACCCCTCGTGCAATGTCCCCTGAGCCTGAGATGGGAGGGTATAAATGTCCTGTTTCATACTCAGCACGCAGCTGCAACTTACTCTCAACAAACTAACTCAGGAGCATATCCGTGCTGCAGTTGACTTTCAGCCAATGAACTAAGCACTGGGCTTCAGTCAATCACAGGCGGCCAACAGATGAGACCATGGCTATATAAGACAAATGCCTCTACTAGCCTGCTTATATTAGGCAACCAATAACTGCAGCCAATCAGGTTGTTTCTGTGTATTTTTTCCCCCTGTAAATGTAACCTGTGCAGTGGATGTGAGGGGCAACTTTTGGAAGCAACTTCATTGGGAATACTGCCCCGTCCTCAGACCTTTTCCCTTCCTGAATAAACTTTATTAAATTGAACTCATTTTAGAATTTTCTTAAACAACTTAATAATCACAATTATGATGTAATTATCCTTGCAAAGGTGGTGTGTGTGTGTGTG
This sequence comes from Tokudaia tokunoshimensis, assembly GCA_036184795.1. Classification (NCBI taxonomy): domain Eukaryota; kingdom Metazoa; phylum Chordata; class Mammalia; order Rodentia; family Muridae; genus Tokudaia; species Tokudaia tokunoshimensis. The sequence continues at coordinate 45,736,139 of BTHU01000008.1, forward strand.
TGTGTGTGTGTGTAAAAGAACAAGTCCCCATATTTCCTAAGAGAGGAAGTAGATGATTTCTGAAAAAGCAAAATCAGGGTAGGAAATATAGCCCAGAGGTGGTAAAGGAAACACTTATCCAATTTCAACACCCAGCACCACATACAAAACAACCAAATAAAACTCTAGAAAAAAAAAATAAAACCAGCAGGCGGGGATGTAATTGTGTAATTGTGTACTGGGAGGTTGAACCCTGTGTGCCTTCCAGCCTGTGGGCAGACTGAAGGCAGAGGAATTAGAGACCCACTCTGACAAGTAAGACCTTTCTCATATATAGATATGCATGGTGAGTGCTTTACCCACTAAGCAATCAGCCCAGTCTTTTAACTGTTTTGTTTTGTTTTGTTTTGTCGTGATAGAGGCTCTATCTCTGGCCCTATTGGCTGGCCTGAAGCTCACTATGCAGATAGACCAGGCTGGTTTTGAACTCATAATGATCAACCCGCTTCCATGATTCCTCTTTTGTTCCCTTCCTTCCATGGTGATGGAATTGAGTGACTATGGGCAGAAACCTCTGAAACCAAAGTGTGTCCCCCTGTAAATTATTCTTTTTCTGAGGCATCTTGTCAGAGCATGAACGGTGAAGTAACACACTTAAGCTGTACTTGGCTGCCTACAGAGGCACAGTTGGGCCAAATTTTATCACTCAGCTATGGTGACACACCTAGGGCAAAAGTGTCAGTGCAGGAAAGTCTGACGGAGGTTGTTGACCCACTAAGACCATGTCAGTATCTCCAGCAAGTGAGTCCCAATGCACTGTGAGAACCTTCCTTTCCTGCTGGACTCTTGGCTCCTCAGAACAGTAGAGTTATTTTTAGAGCAGTAGCCATTTTAGTTATAGTATCAATCTTTATAACTTTTTTTTGGGGGGGGGTTTCGAGACAGGGTTTCTCTGTATAGCTCTGGCTGTCCTGGAACTCACTCACTCTGTAGTCCAGGCTGGCCTCAAACTCGGAAGTCTGCTTACCTCTGCCTCCCAAGTGCTGGAATTACAGGCATGTGCCACCATTTTTATAACGTTTTTACTGTGATAAATTTCAGGTCTTTCACTTTGGAAACTTGCATAGGGTTTCCTTAACTTTCATGATCTTTAGAGTTTGGAGGGATTTTGACTGCCTGTTTTCACTGCTTTGTACAACATATCTCAGTTTGCGTTTTCTAGTGATCAGAAGCCCACTCAGAACTCAGAAGCGATACTGTGCTCTTGCTGTTAACGTTGGCTTTCTTTTATATGACTGTAAATATTTATTGCATTTATTTACTTATCTGGCTATATGACAGTGTGCATGCCCCTGTGTGCCTTGCTTGAACAGCCACTCCTGCCATCCCCACTGTGACTCCTCCTCGTCTTCCTATTTGGTGTCTCTTCATATAAGACAACGTTCCAGATAGCCTGAGGATCCTCTGCTGTCTGTCTATAGCTGTTTCTGGGACGGTGCTGTTATTTGGGGCTTTCATTTGACCTGGCTATGTTGTTACCTTTGGAAATATCCAGAGGCAGCTGCATTTTCACCCAAGAACAGAAACTAGACATCCATTTTTTTCTGGAGACCAACAATCCAATAGCTACTTGGAGCCATGAAGGGATCTGGAAGTCTATGTAAGTGGGATAGCTCTGAAGGGAAAGTTTTCTCCCGTGCAAATGTTATAGCTCTGAAAGGAACTGTATCCTGCAAGTCAGGAGCCAAGGAATACCATGAAGTCACACCGCATGACAAATTTCACTGAGATTTACTGGGAAAGACACAAAAGTGTGGTTGCTTCAAACAACTGAGCAGGAGGCAGACTTTATATTGGGTTCCTAGGGAGCAGGGCTTTCCAGGAGAGCTGGGATTGGTGGGATTTTGTGGCCTGATCTTGGGGCAAGCTCAGGGATTGGTAGGTTTTCAAAACCCAAAAGCAAGCTTGAACTTTTTACCCTACAGTCTAATTTCATAGTAAACTGGCTATCTTCCCTCCCTTCTTCCTTCCTTCCTTCCTTCCATCCTTCCATCCTTCCTTTTTTTCCTCTTTTATTTTTCTTTATTCCTCCTCATCTTTTCTCTCTCTTGTTTGTTTTTGAGGCAGGGTTTTTTTCTGTAGCCCTGGATGTCCTGGAACTCACTATCCTGTAGACAAGGCTGTACCTGAGCTCACAGAGAGCCACCTGCCTCTGCCTCCCAAGTGCTGGGATTAAAGGCATGGCCACCACTGCCTGGTGAGTTTCTTCTTTTTTATTTTATTTTCTTTTCTTTCTTTCTTTCTTTTTTTTTTTAAAGATAGGATCTCACATAGCTCAGGCTAGACCCAAACTCTCTTTGGAGTTGAGGCTGTCCTGAAACTCTTGATCATCCTGCCTCTACCTTAAAAGTGTTGGTATTGAAAGTATGTATAAACACCATAGTGGCATATGATAACTTTGATTTTTCTTTTGTTTTCGAGACAGGGTCTCTCTTATGTAGCTCTGGCTGTCCTGGAACTAACTAATTAAACCAGGATGGCCTCAAACTCACAGAGATCCACCTGCCTCTGCCATGCCCAGCTTAAATTGAATCTCAACCAATCTACTATCAGGAATTTCTGCTTACTGATAGTCAACTAAGAACCAGCCACATTCTGGAAACAGGTTCCTCCCCACTTTCAGTGACTCAGTGCCAATTCTCCCTGGTCCCCGATCACTAATGTGACCCTCTTCCATCCTTTTGTATTTTCCCTATGTGCATGCTCCATCTCACGTTTTCTCTATGCACATGCTCCATATCGCTGTATACTCTCACCATCACGAAAAGGTCTCTCTGTTTTGTGTCATTCAGAGGTAGCCTTTTGCTTTCCTCCCCTTCCTAATAAATCTCTTACATAAGGGCTGTTGTGAGGTGTGGTTGGGTTGTCATTCTTTGGCCCTGGTTGCCAAGACTTTTTCACCCCCCAAACACTTTCACTTACCCCAGACTTCCAGAAATACCTACGAAAATTCCAGAAACGGTTGGGAAATTCTTTGGTGGAACTAGGTTGCCTGTTGGCTTTTCCTCTGTTAACTAAGTGTGCACACGCCCTAGCTGTGCTAACTCCGTTTTAGCTTTTGTCCCCTCTCCTGAGCTTTCTGCCTAGCTGGGTTTTTTGTTTTGGTTTGTTTGGTTTGGGTTTGTTGCCATAGGTCCGTCCTGCTGTGTAACCAACTGGCCTCAGACTCTTGGCGCATCTTCTTGCCTTGCTGTCCCGAGTGCTGGGGTGACAGGGGTGCTTTGGCCTTCCTCAGACTTTTGAAAAGTCTCTTTTCTATCACTTTAGTGAGGTTTGGGAAGGGATGGGAATTAAATGCATGTTTAATTTAATGTGTCTTTGCAACTCCTGAGTGGATTTTAGGCTTTTAATTACCTCCATGCCTCTGTTCCCAGAATCCAGGAACAAATACCCAAACGTAATTATTTTGATTCATGTGCTCTTTTAAATTAAAGAAAGAAAGTTTTAACAAATTTGTGCATGGAGGCATGTGTGCGTGTCTATCTCTATACACACATGCAGAGGCCAGAAGAATACTTCAGGGTCTCCTTTGTTGCTCCCACCTTCGTTTTCATTTGCTTGGTTGGTTTTGTTTTAAGACAGGGTCTCTCTCTCTCTCTCTCACTGAACTGGAAGCTTACCATTTCATCTGCATCTACTGGTAACCGAGCTCTGCAGATCCACCGGTTTCTGCCACCATCACCCCCAAACCCTGAAGCTATCGGCACGCGTGGCAATGTCTGTGTTTTGCATGTGCTGGGGATTTAAACTCAAATCCTCTTGCATTCTCAGCAAGCACTCTTCCCCACCGAGCCATCTCCCCAACCCACCGTGTGCCATTTATATCCTTCATAAAAATTATTTCTTTGTGTTTTCTTCCCTTTGGCTCTTCCTACCACCAACCATGTTATCTTTCAATGTATACAACCAAATCTGCTCTGCAATACCAATGGTAATCTCTTCCAGCTATTATCTTCCTCCTAAGCATCTCTATAAGCAGCTATCTTTCTTGTGCTACACTCGATCCTAGTTCATGCTTTCCTGTCTCACTGTGACAGCTTTTGGATGGACTATCAATTGTCTATCTGTGTAAATCTGTGTTTGCTCCTATCTCCCAAGAATAGTGTCACACAACACATGGCACTCCTGGGGTAAAGGTTTTAACATTTGACTCTGGCAGTATCACAGGAGCCACATGCTCTTGGAGTCTTGCAGTCCCCAACACCCCTGGTACCATACTCCTGTTTGTCACCTGCCTTGTCCCTGAAGGCACCTGAGTTTGAGCACCTGCTTTAATGACTTTCTGTGGCCACTGAATAAAGAACAAACTTCTTAGCTGACCTACAAGGCTTCTCACGACCCTTGCCCCGCCCCCAGCCTTTTCTTTCGCTATGACTATTCTTCAGTCAAGTTGAGCCACTTTCTATCAACTCTATCAAATTCCATTTTGTCTGTGAGCTTTCTGTTTTCTATTCTTAGCCCTTCCTTATTTCTCTGGCTAATTCTGACTCATCTTAAAGGTCTCACTCAATGTATATTTAATTTTCTCTTGAAAGCCATTTGTTATGCCCCCCCGGGGGGGAGGGGTCCTTTATATTTTCTTTGTATTATCATAGCAGAAATGCTGCTGTATAGATGGAGTTCTGCTATGCAGGAGGCAGAGGCAGGAGGATCACTACAAGTATGAAGTTAGCCAGGTTTACATATCAGGTTCCAGGCCTAGCCAGACAATTCAACTGTTTTTCTTTTCTGGGAATGGAACCTTTGGCCTTACACATGCTAGTCAAGTGCTCTGTCACTGAGCTACATCCCTAAGCCCCATAATTCAATATTTAAAACATATTTATACTGGAAAATTATTTATTTGGAATTTCAGTTTAACTGGGTGTCCTGTATTTTATCTGGATACTTAACCGCAGTCCTCCCACCTTCTCTGAAAGCCTGCCCCTCAAACCATTTGGTCATTCATTTGAAACATTTTGCCTTCTGCAACTGTGAGTTTCCATATCTTTGGGGTCAACTATATGAAGTTAAGCATATTTGAAAAAGCAATTGCACCAGTACTTAGCACCTACAGACCTCTTCTTGTTATCATTCTCTAAACAGCAGAATATAGCATTTGATTAGATGTCATTTACCTTGTATTAGACATAAGTAATGTAGAAATGACTTATACAATGGTATGAGCATAGGTTTTATACAATGATGTGCTCGGGCACTTAAGTGCTGCCTGAATTATGACAGCAAGTGCCCTACAGAGGTTGCAGAGAAGTCACTCAGTGCTTTATAACTCTTTTGTCCCCTTACTGTTCTAAACTGTAATGCCACTCTGAGTATCCAACCATGCTCTGACCCACCACACTCTAGAATAACCGTCAAGGCTGCTTTCCCTTTTACAACCGACTTCTTTTTTTCCCCTCTACTTAGCCAAGATTCTTGAAAGTATGACTCCATTTCTGTTCTAGTAATTTGGAAGATAGGATTAGAAAGAGTAGTTATTACAGGGCTAGAGAGATGGCTTAGTGCATATAGTGTGGAACAGGGTGACACATATCTGTAACCCTAGTGATGACAGGGAGAGACAGGTGGATTCTGGGGCTTGTTGGCCAGTCAGTCTAGCCAGAGAGTTTCAGGTACAGAGAGAGCCCCTGTTCAGAAAAATAAATGAGTCTAGTGGTAGTAGTGGTGGCACATGCTTTAATCCTAGCACTTGGGAGGCAAAGGCAGGCAGATCTCTGGTTCAAGGCCAGCCTGGTCTACAAAATGAGTTCCGAGACATCCAGAACTACACAGAGAAACCCTGTTTCAAAAAAGTAATAAGCCAGGCAGGTGATGACACATGCCTTTAATCCCAGCACTTGGGAGGTAGAGGAAGGAGGATTTCTGAGTTTGAGGCCAGTCTGGTCTACAGAGTGAGTTCCAGGACAGTGAGGGCTATAGAGAGAAACCCTGTCTCAAACAATCCCCCCCCCCAAAAAAAAATAGGGAATCAATTGAGGAAGGCATCAGTTGTGAATCCCTGGTCTCCACCCCTACCAGCAGGGGTGAGTGTCTGCATATGCACATACACACCCCACCACATTGTGCACACACAGTAGTAATTCACACCTGGGATCCATACAGCTCAGGGGTGGAGCACTGCCTAAAACCCAAGAAGTATGTAAAAGGAAGAAGATCACAAACAACACTTTTAATTTTGTATTTACCAGAACAGCTCAAAGGACTTTGTTGTGCAGAACAGAATTCCAGAAGAACAGCTGTGGAAGAGCCGAGAACAGGGTCATCTGCCCCTGGATTAGCAGAGAAGGTCGCCAAGAACACCAGTCAGCACTGCTCCCTTCGGGTATGCTTTGTGGTGAAGTCCAGACAGAATCTGCTCTGTGGCAGGTATGGAAGAAGGGCAGAAGCTTGGGTATAGGGAATGAGAGAGGTCTACTGAGGCATCTCTTCTGTCTAGGAAGTCAAACTCTTTGCAAGTTAAAATGAAGGAATCAAGCCAGGTCATGATTAAAGGGAAAAGCTTTTAATCCTAGTACATGGGAGGCAGAAGCGGGCAGACCTCTGTGGGTTTGAGGCTAGTCTGGTCTATATAGTACGTTCCAGACCTGACAAGGCTACATAGTAAGATCCTTTCGCTAAAATAAAATAAAATAAAAATAAACAAGCAAATAAAAATGAATAAATTAGAAAAGCTAAAGAATTTGCAAACTAAGATAGTTCAGGCTAGAGTCCTTGTAAATGTTTGGCTAGAAAATTCTAGGCACTTGGAACATAACATTCTTGGTTTTTGCCCTCCTGAAGCTTATTCCCACAGGGGAGACAAATGACATGCAAGTGAGCAAATGAAGAAATAAAATAATTTGAGCTTTTGATGAGGATTTTAGAAAAACCAAATCTCATGAGAGACAGCAGGGTGAGGTCTGGAATCTGTTTCTTTTTTATTCTTTTTTTCTTTTTTCCTTACTCACTTTCCATCCCATTCATTGCCCCCTCCCAGTCAGCCCCTCCCACAATATTTCCACCCTCCCCTTCTCCTCTAAGTGGGCGGGGCCCCTCTGGCTATCCCCACCACCACCACTTCCCCGTCTCTGTCAGGATAGGTGCATCTTCTCCCACTGAGGCCAGACAAGGCAGCCCAGCTAGAAGAACACATTCTACATATAGGCAACAGCTTTTGGGATAGCCCCCAGTCCAGTTGTTCAGGACCCACATGAAAACCAAGCTGCATATCTGCTATATATGTTCAGGGAGGCCTAGGTCCAGCCCATGTATGTTCTTTGGTTGGTGGTTCAGTCTTGGAGAGTTTCAAGGGACTAGGTTAGTAGATTCTGTTGGTCTTCTTGTGGAGTTCCTATCCCCTTTGCGGTTGCAATCCTTCTTCCTGTTCTTCCATAGGAGTCTGTTTCTTTGAAGAATGAGATTTACTTGGAAACCTACAGAATAAGGAGGGGGGAGGAACTCTGTAGGAGTCCCAGGTTAGAGGGAGGAGCTGTAAATCAGTCAGAGCCCTCTGTGGGAGGAGGACAAAAGGTCACAGGAAACCTGAGTTAGAACTACAGCAGTAGACAGGTCATCAGGACGCTTGTATCAGAATGATTGTGGGGACAACTAGATGAGAGGGACCGGGTGGATTTGGGGCATTTATTTTTTATGTTCCTGTATGTCTGTGTGCCATGCATGTACCTGGTGCCAGTGGAGGACAGCCATTGTAGATCCCTTGGAACTGGAATTGGGGATGACTGTGTGTTGTCATAGCATGTGGATTCTGGGAACCAAACCCAGGTGCTCTGCAAAGAGCAGACAGTGCTTGTAAATACTGAACCTCTCTCCCCTTCCCCCCAGGAAACAGTTTAGAGATGAAACCCAATAGACTTAGTGCTCCAGGAGACTAAAGGAAAGGATGGAATGAGAAGTAGATTCAAGAGCTCCTTAAGCAAACATGTACAGAACCAGCAAATACCAGGGTGTGTGCATGTCGTGGGACACAGGAACAGTGTAAGCCAGTCCTCGTGGAGGGCAAATAGAAAGATGCCCCGGATACTGAGTGAGCTGCACAGTAATAGAAATCTGCTAGCTGGTGCCACAAGGGTAGAAGTCTTACCTTTTGCTTGTGCTCTTGAAAGGAAGAGTTCTCAGGGAAAGAGGTAAGGCTAGACTCTATGGGAGATGGGACTAGACACCAAGGAAGGATACTGGGAAACAGAATTCCAACACCTTGATGTTTTCCCTTGGGGTTGGGACACCTAACTGCTTGGAGGAGGTCACAATGACAAGGCTTAGAGGAATGGTGTGCTTTCTTGGTTGTGTTACTGAGAATGCTAGGCTGACTCCATGTCAAGCTTCAAATTGGCAGTTCAGGAGACTAGGCCTAAATCCAAGTCCAGGCCTCAGAAGCTGCTCCGACACCTGGCCTGAGGCAAGGGCAATGGGTCAGCAGCAGTTTCCAGACCTCCCCAGCAAATTTCCATCCCCCATTCCCACCCCCAGGCCCCAGCAATGGTTCTGGAATGTCCCTAGAGATAGAGCCAAGATTAAGATAGAGGTCACCTACCAGTCCACCCCCACCCCCACAATTCCCTTATTGTGCTTTATTTAAATTAGACCTTTGAGCTCACGAGTTCACTTTGGGGTCTGTCCATCTCTGTAGATGGTAGACCCCAGCATGCTGGACTTCTGTAGAATAAAACATTCTTTGTGTTTACACACCATGTGAGTTCAGGGCATCTTTCTTCAGCAACTAGGAACCACTGACATGGTTGGATTTACACCTTAAACATCTGGCTTGATGACCTGATGGTAGCCACAGTGCATTTAATGCCCATGTGAAGGCACACATAGCTCCCAAGTCTTCATTTCCCCAGGGACACTTAATATTGTTTCATTATACATTGAATAGCACTCAATTTCTTTCTACATGTATTTATTTCGGTATGTATGTATGCCATGGGATGCGTGTGGGGGTCCGAGGTCAACTTTCAAGAGTCAGTTCTGTCTTAACTATGTGGATTCTGAGATCAAACTCAGGTCATCAGGTCACCAGGCTCAGGGACAAAGTGTCTTCACCGGCAGAGGCATTTTGGTAGCACCATTCTTTAACATTTACCAGCATTTATTGTATACTTGGCAGAGAATACATAATTTTTGAGACAGCGCAAAGGTTAAAAGTATGTAAGAACACCGCCTCAGATGGCTTATCGTCTTCTGGAATGACAGGATCTAACACCTCTAAGTCTCCAGGGGCACATGCATTCATGTGTGAATACACACACACACACACACACACACACACACACAAAACTTTTAAAAAGAAATCTTTTTAGTGATTGATGAGTAAATGACAGAAGTGTGAATGGCTGAATGAATAAGTAAATAATTACTGCTTGTTGGTTCTAGAAACAAAATTTAATTAAAAATTTGAGAACTTCATTGCAAAAGCTAGCTTCACCTTTAGCATCAAAACAGCTTGGAAGCCACCTAGGTGGCCCACAGTCAGAATGTCCATTGTTTATTGCGGCATGCTATGAGTCAGGCCCTTTGCTAAACACGCCACGTGCTTTTCTCGTTTATTTTTCTCACACTCCGCCCCCAGAAGCATGGGGACGGCCCTCATTTCACGGGTGAGCAGGCAGGCTCTGCGAGGTCTTCTTACTCCATGATGAGTCTTCCCCTTCTTCCTGAAAACCCAGTTCTGACTAAAGACTGCTGGGTCATTTGCACTGGGTTCTAGTTCCTGCCTACGGTAGCAGTGCAGCCAGGGAACCTCCTGCTTTGGGGCTGCGGAAAGGCAGTAGGCAAGGCATGGCAAATTAATGGGATATCAAACAAGGGGGAGGGGCACGGCTTTAAACACTTTTATGTACGTACACATTCCTGCCAGAGAGCCAGGTAGTGCACATCTGTGATCCTAACAAGAGACTAAAGCAGGAAGACCACCAGAACGGACACCACTATCAGGGTCACTTAACAAGACTGTATCTCAAAATAGGAAAAGAAAAATAAGGGGTATATGTCGGTGTGCTGGAGATGACCCCACAGTTTAGAGCACTGGCTGCTCTTGCCCAGGTCCCGGGTTCAGGTTCCTGTGTCTACACGAGAGCTCACAACCATCTGTAATTCCAGCTCCAAAGAATCTGGTGCCTCTTCTACCACGAGACATATAAATGGTGCACGGATGTACAGGCAGGCAAAGCGCTCAGAGACGCATAAAAGAAATAAATCTAGTAAATAGTTTTCTTAAATCATGAAAATAGTCTTAGCAATGACTCAGAGAAAAACTCCACTGTTTTGAAGTGAGATGGCGACGACTTCATTTTATTCTGTCAATAATGGAGAATCATTTTAAGGCCCCTCGAGCTGGCTGGTGATCAGACTGGAAAATTCCTGTGCTTTTCTGTGCACAATGGGCTAGAGAGGGAGAGGCAGAGGAAGGCTAGGAAGCTACTGGAATAGTTTAAACAAGAGTGGGGAAAAAAAATCTCCCGACTTGGGACAGTGGCAGCAATAATGGGGGGTGGGGGCAGCGGGTGGGAGGTGAGGTTGAAAGTGATAATACAGAGGAAGAAGTGCGGGGCTTTCCCCCACCTGACAGAGCTGCTGTTCCCAGGAGGCCATTAGCAGGGAATGAGGGGAGGGAGGAAGGGTGCTTCAGTTAGTTGATTAGAACAGAGAAAAATCTGTGGGATCAAGAGGGGCTCGGTTCAGGGTCATCTTGAGGCCACCCCAAGCTATAGAAGACCCTGACTCAGACAAACCAAAGAATGGAGAGGATTTTGAGCCTGAATCCAAGTTGGAGGGAAGATTCAGCAAAGGGAGAGTCTTAGGGATGGAAGCAACGAGAGGCAAAATAATTTATGTGAAAAGAGAGAAGCTGGCACTGTGGTGCTTAGCTTCAGGGATGCAGAGGCAGGTGAATCTTAGTAACTTTGGGCCAGACTGGGCTACATAGCAAGTTCCAGGACAACTAGAGCTACATAGTAAGACCCTGTTTATACATACATACCTACATACATTTATACATACATACAGCACTTTGTTTTGATTATGCCTAGCAACTGGAATTTAACTCCAGAACCCAAATGAAGGTAAAGAGACAAAGAGGCCTGAATTTACAGAGTGAACATCTGCACCCCATGTATATACAAAACAGCAGCACTTTATTTGAGACAGGATCTCTCTATGTAGTCCTGGTTCCTGAAACTTGCTATGTAGACCAGGCTGGCCTCAACCTCATTGAGATCCTCCTGCCTCTGCCTCTCCAGTGCTGGGATTAAAGCATGTCTTTCCATGCTCGGCTTCAGGCCTTGTTTTTAAAATCACAGTTCTACTTCCAAGGCCTGGGTACTCCTCTTCTTGATTGTTCCGGCCTGTTGCTGCCCACTCAGAGACGAGTACTCAGAAACAGTGTCCTCTCACGGGCTCAGCACTGCTGCGACTTGGTACCCATGCTGTTGTCACAGCAGCTCAACAAGGTCAGAATGTTACTTTTCATCAACTGCCCCAGAACGGACGTGGGAAGTCCCCAGTGGGACCAAAGAGTCTGGGCATGAGGATGTGTCAACTTTTTCTTGATCTGAATAGGCCAAAGTTTATGCCTAAACGTCTAGTTTCCTGATTTCACTGTCTTCTGGGCCACACATTATTTTCAAATTAATAAATAAGTAAAAATGAGTGGTGTACAGTAATCTTAGGAAAACTGAAGACCAAAATGAATAGCAAGACTTCTGGGTGATGACCAGACCATGTGTGACTACTGAGGCCCAAAGACACCCGGCAAGCTGGCTGGATGAGCGGTGGTGATGGGACGTCACCTGTCATAGCGAATCAAACTGCTGTCTCTGGAAATACGTCTCACCTATTTCCAATCTTCTTTGTCCTATTGCAAAAGGACTTTTCAGCCTATTTACTCTGGAGGTAGATTTCTGTATCATTTTCCTGAAAAAGCATACATTTTATACATGTAAAGATACTATATGCACTAGAAAACAACTCATTTTTATCTTTACTTTTTCTATGTCTATGGGTGTCTTGCATGGATATATATGCACAAGGTGGGAATATGTATGACCCAGAAGAGGGTCAGATTACTGGAACTGGAGTTAGAGTCAGTTGTAAGCTGTCATATGGGGGCTAGGAATCAAACCCAGGACTACTGCAAGCATAACTTCTAACCTCTCAAGACCATCTCTCATCTGATTTTTTTTAATCATATGTAATTGTATGTGTGGGCAGAGATGTGAGACTGAGGACAACTTGTAGGATTAAGTTCTGGTCCTGAGGGTCAAACTGAAGTGGTCAGGCTTAGCTGCAAACATCTTACCCGCTGGGAAACCTCCGCTTTTTAAAAAACACCTTATTTGAGATTTATTGATGTACTTTATATGAGTGCTCTATTAGCATTGCACCTGCACACCACAAGAGGGCATCCAACCCCATTACAGATGGTTGTGAGCTTCTCTGCGGGTGCTGGGAATTGAATTCAGGACCTCTAGAAGAACCACCGGTGCTCTTAACCACTGAACAATTTCTCCAGTTCCGCCACCCCCCCATTTTTAAAAATACATGGTCTCATTGTGTAGCCCTGGCTGGCCTGGGACTCACTATGTAGACCAGGCTGGCCTCAAACTCACAAAGATTCACCTGACTCTATCTCCCAAGTGCTGGGATTAAGGGCACTTGGGCAACAGAAGCCTGGTCCAAAAAAGTATTTTTACGGAGATTGATTAATAGATTACAATTCACCTGAAAAATAAGAATTCAGAAAAAAAAAAAAAAGAATCCGGGCTAGAGATATAGCTTAGTGGTAATCTACTTGATTTAGGGAGAAAAAAAGTGTCATAAAACTGAACCCACATTAAAAAAAAAAGTCCTGCCACGTGGTGTGGGGGACATTTAATCCCAGCAGAGGGAGGCAGAGGCAGGTGGATCTCAGAGTTTGAGGACAACTGGTCTGCAGAGTGAGTTCAGGACAGCTAGGGCTACACAGAGAAACCCTGTCTGGAAACAAAACAAAACAAAAGAAAGAAAGAAAGAAGACAGACAGACAAACAGAAGGAAAGGAGGGAGGGAGAAAGAGAAAGGGAAAGAGGGACAGAGGGAGGGAGAAACAGGAGTTGGAGAGATGGCTAAGCAGTTAAGAACACAGGCTGCACTTGCAGAGGAGCAGGGTTCATTCCCAGCACCCACATGGTGGCTCATAATCATTTGTAACTCCAACTCCAAGGGATCAGAGGACCCTTTCTGGCCTCCTCAGGCCCCAGGCACACATGGTAAACAGACATACAGGTACCCATACACATCAAATAAAATAAACTTTAAAAGAAATAAATAGAAACAACTTTTAGGTCAGGGGTTGGTGGCAAATGTCTTTAACCCTAGCACTTAGGAGGCAGAGGCAGGTGGACCTATGAGTTTGGAGGCCATCTTGGACTATACAGAATGAGTTCCAAGACAGCCAGAGCTACACAGAGAAATTGTCTCCAAAAACAAACAAACAAACAAAACCAACCAAACAAAAAACAAAATTAAACAAACAAAACGGGCAAACAAAGCCTCAAACCTTTTCCTAAGAGATCACTTAGCTTCTCTCCAGTGTGAACACAAGGTACAGGCCTACTCCCTTGCATGAGTAGCTATTTTAAAATCTGGGTGGGAGATAAAATGCTTTAAAGGCAGAATTGCAAAAAGCATCACCGTCATCATCTTAATAAATTAAGAGTACTGGGTGTGGTGGCACACACTTGTAAAGCCTTACTCTATGGAACTAAATCAGAATCACCAAATGACAACTGGCTATTATTTCACTCAGTGCTGGCTATGGCAATGGGGTCAGCAAGCAAGCACTGGAGTTTGGTAAAGACTTGGGCTCTCGAGTATAAAAAAAAAAAAAAAGAAAAAGGAAAGCGCTGCAGTTTAAAGAAAAAAAAAGAGCTTCAGGCTTATTCTGATTGGATGTTGCTGTCTAAAAAGCAGGAGGAAGGCTGGAAGCAGGGAGTCATTGGTTTGGAGAGCATATTTGGCTTTCTCTGATTGGTCTCAAGTTGGAAGCAGCGGTAAAAATATGGAAGCTGCTAGTCAGTGACTAAGTGTTGACTGTCCAGGACTCCCTAACGTCGGTGTTCTATCTAGCAAGGAGTCGTATGGTCACAAATGGTTTGACCATTGTCAGCATTTCCAGTCCTCCAGCAGCGTAAGACGCAGGAACTTTCTTTTCGGCCCAGCTCGATTTTTTACTTAACAAACAGACAAAAGTGTTTGTTTTGCTTGGAACAAGACGGCTTTCTAGGTTAAGGATAAGACATCAGGATCTGAGAAACAAAATGCACAAATATCTGCAGTGAGGGTCAGGCAGGAGAATCTACTGGTTTCCCATTTTTCACAGCTAGCCCTCGCTCGTAGAGGTGATCCGCCCTTCTTTCTAGAAGAGTGCCACTGCGGGCAGGAGCAAAGGGTCACCTCGCCCGCACTCTGGGCTCCCGGCTCAAGGCTTTCCCCGGTGCCCCTTCCCGCTGCCTCGCCGACAGCATCGGCCCCGCGGGCCCCATTTTTCTGCCCGTCCCTGGGTGGAGGTGCGCCCTGGCCTCGCAGCGGTCTCCCGGCCACCCCAGATCAGCTTCCCGACCCGCGCAGGCTGTCCTCGGAGCGCGTCCGAGCTCAGCAGTCAGCAGACGTCCCCTCCGGCCCGGACCCGCCAGCCCAGCTCAGGAGGGACGAAGGCAAGGGCGACTCTCTCCGGCCACCATTCATTTCCCCATTGGTATCCTCAGCTCTGCAGGCAAGCCCTCCCGTCCGTCTGTCCGTCCGTCCGTCCCTCCCGAAAACAGCCCCGTGTTGCCCTGAACTCGGCCCCGTCAGAGACGGGTCTTTCCCGACCCTCGCCCGCCGCACCCAGGAAGCCGTGACGCCCGGGCGGCTGCAGCGGCCGAGCTCTCGCCATCTTGTGTGGAGGAGGAGCCGCGGCCGCCGCCATGCGGAGAGGCTGGAAAAGAGGGAGGGAGGCGACGGCGGCGGGCGAGGGAGGGGGCAGAGCAGCAGAGTCAGCTCAGCCCGGCGGCGACATCGGGGGCGCCGGCACAGCGGGCTACGGCCGAGGTAGTGCGGGGTGGCGGCGGCGGCGGCTCGGGCTGCGAGCGGCGCGGCGGGGGCGGGGCGGCGGGCGTAGCGGCGAGGGGCCGGGTGGGGGCAGGCGGAGGTTTCCGAGGAGGAAGGAGCCGCCGCCATTTTGGGAGCTTCGAGTCAACAATAAAGGACCGAGGGTGCGGAGCGGGAGTGTCCTCGGTGGTAGGACTCGGGCCCGAGCCGCGGGGCGTGGGGTGAGGCGGTGTGGTCGGGGTCGGCGGGGCCCCAAGGGTCGCGGGGAGCCCCCTCGGGCGGGTGTCGGGGCGCGCTTGAGGCGGAAACCCGAGGCCCAGGCCTGGCCCGGGAGGACGGGCGGGTGGCCGCTGAGAGGAGCGGGGGCGGCGGAGAGGAGTGGAACCGAGGAATGTGGTGTGTGCGGGGTCTGGAGGAGGCGCGGCGGAGTTCTCTGGGCGAGCGGTGTAGTAGACGGGAGCGGGGACGGAGCGGCGGCCGGGACTCCGGAGTGAGGTCGGGAGTGCGAGGCAGCCCTGTTGGGGGCGGCAGGGCTGTGCTGTCCGGAGACTGGGCTAGGAGAGGACCCGCAGCTGCTCGGTTGCAAGTAGGCCTTGCAGGTTGGTGGGAACAGAGGGTTTGGGGGGACTCGGCGGCGTAAGAGGAAAAGAGAGGCGGGCCAGTTTTGGGGTTCTCTTCCGGGCCTTCTGAGGGGAGTCCCTATTGTTTCCCACTCACAGAGCTGGTTCCGGCTCTTGTGGCGCAGATAGGATTGCGGGGCAGAAACCTTTTCGCGTTTTGATCCGAGGGAGCTGGATTTGAAGAGAGTGTAGTTGGGGGAGGGGGCGAGGAATTATTGCCCTACGGTTACCGGACTCCGGACTCCGATTCTTAGCTTAGGGTTTTCTCTTCGCCGGAGCCCCCTTTCCCTTCAGAAGAACCCCAGTCACTCCAACTTCCTGCTGAGGCTTATAGAAATCGCGCTGTATTTGCAAACAAAAGCCCTTGTTGGAGCTTATGGGACTGTTTTAGGTGTGAAACTGTCAATTGCTAAACCACGGTCTGGGCCCTGCTGTAATTAACTCTGCCAGGGGCTCCTCCCAACTAAGTCTACGTTCCTTCGTGGTTGTGTTTTAGGACTATAACGTGCAAATCTAAATTGGGAAGGGATAGGTAAAACGAATATTTTCCCCACTGAGACCTAAAACTGCAGTGCAGGTATCAGTTTCTGGAGGGAGCAGTTATCGAAGTCTCTGGGTTTAAGGCGCTAGGAGCTCTTACTACACTTGATTGACTGTACTGGTGGTGTCGGTTAGTATTCAGAGGTCGCCCACTTCATCCTCTTAGTGCTGTACAAACAGTAAGCCTTCCTGTTTGACGTACCTTGATAATGATGATCATATAATGTAAATATAGAAGATAGCAATTAACAGAACAAATAATCAATTTTATGTAATAAGTATTTGTGAGCAAGTTGAGATATCTTTTGATTTGAAAATTATAGATATTTTGACTTGAAAATTTGGGATACTTGGTGTGTGACAAAGATAACCAGCACTAATTAAGCTAGTGTTTTGGAAGACAGTGAAAAATGTAAGGGGGTTACAAAATAAAACTGAAGGAGTTGGGCTTATACTAGTCCATAGTAATTTTTTATTTACTAAATTTTGAGAATTCCATTTGGGGAACAATTTAAAGTAGAGGAGATTGACCAACTCTTTCTTAAAATAACTGTTAATTGACTCCGTATTCAGGGTGATTTGGGAGACTTTTATTAAACCTACAAGTTTAACCCTCTGGTTTTTCTTTTCCCCTTAACTACAGCTCCCTCCCGCCCCCGAACTTTATTTTAAATTAGGACATACTTTTTGAAAAGTGTTATATTAAAAGGCAACAATAACATCTTTCAGCTTTTAGTATTGGGGGTTTTCTTTTTTTCTTTGTTTTTCTTTCTTTCCTCCACCCCCGGAGTTGAAGAGAGTCTTAGAGTTTTTCCAGCGAAAGATTTTTGACATGTAGACTGCTCCATACAGATATTTTGGGTGCTTCATTTATTTTGGTAAGGACAAAACTCAATAAAGAAAAGATGCTTAACTTCTGTAATTGAAACTGGTGAGACTTTTTTTTTTATTTGAAAAGTCTTCTCATTTTAAGGTTTTTGATTGCTGTTACAAATAGAAAAAAAGTGAATTATCTCATCTTGGTCAAATCTAGATGTACATTAAGTAAATTGAGTGATATTTCAAGTCTTAATGCAATTAAATGAAAAGACTTTTAAAGGTGGCAGGACTTGGAGCGATTCATCAGCGAGGAGATTGAAGAACAGATTGTTATTTGAGAGTGAATTTGAATTTTATCTGAATTTTATCAATAGTATCTTTCTTTTTCATTTTCTCTAAGTTGCTTTGATCTTTTGAATGTTTGAGGCCATATATATATATATATATATTTTTTTTTTTTTTTGGTAGATTGGGGTTTTAAGGCAATTCTTCGCTGTGTCTTTCCTATCTCAAGTAGTGATTTGGCCTGAGTGTGGCTGTTAGTGGTTCTTTAGAAGATGAACATTCCAAGGGAGTTCTTTAAAGGGAACAATTTTTCCCCCTGACTTGTCTGCTAATTTAATTTTTTTCTTTGTTTCAGATTGAAGTGAGTGAATTCAGACATATTTCAAGCTTGTTAGAGGGCTTTAAAAAATACAAAGTTGATTCGGTGCATGAAAGCAAGTTAACTACTGCTGCTCACCGTTGAGAGACTTACAGGTGCTTGCCTGAACTGCAATAAAGGACTCATATTATTGAGCAGGACTTATTTATCTCTTCATTTTGGAGAGCCTCATAAACTGTTATTACAGTTCTCTACTGACTTTGAAAAGTTTGAAGTTTGAAAGACACACCTGTGCAGCTAACACAGCATGAGCACGGCCAGAACAGAGAACCCTGTTATCATGGGTCTGTCCAGTCAGAACGGCCAGCTGAGGGGCCCTGTGAAGGCCAGTGCTGGCCCTGGAGGAGGGGGCACACAGGCACAGATGAACCAGTTGAAGAACACCAGCACCCTCAATAATGGCACTCAGCAGCAAGCACAGAGCATGGCCGCCACTATTAAGTAAGTGCGAGAGGAGCTTGGGGGCCCACGGGGTCCGGTCATTTCTGCTGTTGACTACTTTATGCCTTACACTAACCATTTTGATTGCAGATGGAGGGTAGATCATTTGTTATGGCAGTAGGTATTTGTAATTGAATAATGTGTATCTGCCATTGTAATTGACCCAGTGAGTGATGAACATAGATGTCTATAAGTTACTGTGTTTAGAAATACATGTGCTGGTTTTAGTTCCGTGTAGAAGGTAATACCGGGTTATGCGAATAAAATGATCCCATTCTATTTGTTTTTGAGCAGGCTTAACTCGGTAGCCCAGGCTGACCTGGAACTGGTGTCAATCTTCCTGTTTCAGTCTACAAAGTACTAAGGTTACACCTGTAAGCTACCACATTTGACATGTTTGTTTGTATGTTTTTTGCTTCTAGTGTTACCACTGCAACTTACCCTAGTTTTCACAACAGTTAAAGATTATTTGAAATTTTGAAAAAGAAATATTATTTAAAACTTTTTTAAAGATTTAAAAATGTTATGTGTATGGGCATTTCACCTGTATGGATGTTTCTTTACTATATGTATGTCTGGAGTTCATAAAGGCCAGAGGGTTTGTTGAAGCCACTGAACTTAACGTTATAAATGAAGGTGCTGGGAATTGAACCTGGGCCAGTGTTCTTAACCAGTAAACCCTTTCTCTAGCCCCCCTATAGAAGCAAATTTAAAGATTCAAACTTTAAGACAGGATCTCCAGGCAATGGTGGTACATGCCTTTATTTCTAGTACCTGGAAGGCAGAGGCAGGTGGATGTCTGAGTACCAGGGCAGCCAGGGCTACTCAAGAGAAACCCTGTCTGGACAGAGGCTCATTTTATTTTATTTTTTCATTTTCTGAGACAGGGTTTCTCTGTGTAGTCCTCTGTAGACCAACCTGGCTTTGAACTCACAGAGATTGGACTCCCTAGTGTTGGGATAAAGGCGTGCCTTAGGGACTCATTTTGTAATTCTAACTGCTGGCCTGGAACTTGGTGTATAAACCAGGCTGGCTTGGAACTTCTGTGTAGGCTGGTCTCAAACTTCTGAGTACTAGAATTATAGGTGTATACACTATACCCACTTAAGCCTTCTAAGCTCCAAGGATACTCACTCACATTCTACCAGTACCTTGTTTTGTTTATGGAGTTGACTTTTCAGCCAGATGTGGTGACTAGAATTGGAAGATTGCCTGAGTTATACAGTGTGTGTAAGGCCTAGAATGTCTAACATAGTAAGACATGATTTCAGCCCTGCTCCTGTCATAGAAATTTAGAATTTTGAACTCTTGGGAATATACTTTATTTGGAGAAGTCTTAAATATGTTAAAGTTCTAGAGTTAATTGTAGTTGGGCATTTTTTTTTGTATTCATCTTGCTTATTTTTGAGATAAGGTCTTGCTATGAAGAAGTTCACCTTAGTCTTGAGCTGTGTGACCCAAACTGGCCTTAAACTTGTGATCCAATTATCTCAAGAGACCTCTCAAGTGGTGAGACTTACAGGCTTAACTCCCAACAGAATATTTTTTTAAAGCAGAATTTGTAGGTTATCTTTAAGTGCTCAGGCATTAGTGGCATGTGTCTTCAATCACAGCACTCGGGAGGTAGGGGCAGAGACAGGTGGATCTCTGTTGGAGGACAGCCAAGGTGATACACGGAAACTCAAAAAGAAACTGACTCTAAAGATTTATTTTATAAAGAGTTAACATTAAAAACTTTACCCCAATGGAAGTTGGGCTTCTATTAAAGACATTCATAAAATGATTTAGCATTTACAAATCTCCCTATAGTGATACTTGGTTTTTTGACTTGCTTTGTTTTTGTTTCTTGTTAATTGTTTTTTTAGATACAGTGTTTGAGGCACTGCCCTGGTTAAATGTTGGGATTGTAGGTGTGTGTCATCATTCTGAGTTTGAATTAGAATTTTGTAACCTGGATCTTTCTAGGTGAAACTTCCCCTGGCTACTAGAATGCATAGATTATTGCTATGCCATTCACTATTGGTCTCTAAGAATGCCCACTTTTTTGTTACTGTTTTGAAACAGGACCACACTATTAATCCTGACTAACCTATATAAAGACCAGGTTGGTCTTAATTAGCCTGCCTGCCTATGCCTCCCATTTGCTGGTATTAGAGGCATAGTGGGATTGCCCCCCCCCCCCCCCCCCCCCGGTTTCTCTGTGTAGCCCTGGCTGTCGTGAAACTCAACTCTGTAGACCAGATTGGCCTCGAACTCAGAAATCCACCTGCCTTTGCCTCCCAAGTGTGGGGATTAAAGGCATGTACCACCACTGCCCAGCTTGTAGTTTCTTTTAACACAAACAAATAGGCAAGCAAAATTTAGGCTCCTTTCATTCCCAAAGGCAGATATTCATATTTCATTATGAAAGTGTTCAGTTAGAATTTTTAATTTAAGATAATAGTTTTTCTTCTAGGATTAGTGGTTTCTTTCCAGTTCTGTTGTCTTTTTCTGCACCTTAGTGTGTTGACTCTTTGAAGCCGTCTGAATTCTGTCAGCTGTTTTAGAACTCTTCAATACTTATGTATCACCTATTTTCTCATCTTGATTTTTCATTTTTAAGATATTATTAATGAGTGGGCTGGAGAGATGGCTCAGTGGTAAGGAGTACTGACTGCTCTTTGAGAGGATCTGGGTTCAGTTCCCAGCACCCACATGGCAGCTCACAATTGTCAGTAATTCCATCTGACACCATCACATAGACACACATGCAGGCAAAACACCATTACACATAAAATTAAAATTAGTCTTTCTAAAAAGATATAATTGAGTGTAATTCATGGATCAGTTTTTGCACTATATCTTATGTATTATGCATTGTTCGATTTGACAGTGGCAAGCTATTTTACTAGGTTGTTATCTGATGTTTTTGCTTAGAAGGTTCAGTGCTGTAGGTTGAAGCAGAGGATCATGAGTTCAAGGCCAGCCTGGGCTGAATAGCAAACTCTTATTTAAATAAAAGAAAGGTACCTGTGTTAGACTGTTTGCACTTTATATGCAGGTTCTTGCTTTAGATAAATCAAGCTGTGGTTGTTCTGATTCAAGTTTCAAGAGTCTCCAGGTGAAACGACTGAGATTGTCTTATTTTGTCAGGCATAGTACCAACTGCTTTTCAAAATTACCTATTTACTTCTTGAGACATCACTTCATGTAATCCAGACTGGCCTCCCAAGAGGCTGTGTAGCCTGGGGTAACCTTCAACTCCTAAACCTCCAACTTCTACCTCCCAAGTGCTGGAATTACCTGGTGCATGCCATTGTGTCACCTTTATAGAAATTATTGGTGAGGGGGCTGGAGAGATGGCTCAGCAAGTAAGAGCACTGACTGCTCTTCCAAAGGTCCTGAGTTCAAATCCCGGCAACCACATGGTGGCTCACAACCATCCGTAATGAGATCTGATGCCCTCTTCTGGTGTGTCTAAAGACAGCTACAGTGTACTTACATATAATAAATAAATCTTTAAAAAAAAAAAAAGAAATTATTGGTGAAATTATTAGACACCCAGTTTGTATTTGAGAGAATAGAGGTTTGGGGAAATAATCGGAACAGCATCACAGAAGGAATAGGAATCAAATCAAGACTTAACCTCTGTTTGAAACTTGTGGTCTTTGTGAGCATTTGTGTTTGGAGTCAAGGTCTTTCTGTTCAGATTAGCTTGGGGCTTCCAGGCTCAGGTGTTCTTGCCTCATTCTCCTAGGTAGCTAGGACTACAGATACTCTTGATTCTAACAAGAATCAATTAATTGCCACAAGTTACAGACTTGGATGACTATAGGGTACTGTGCCAAACTAGAAGATATTTACTATTTAAAGGGATCACCTGTTGATTTTAAGTTCTGGTTACTAGGTAGTCCATTGGAAACTCCCTAGTTTGTCCAATGACCTGGATTCAATTTCTTGGAATTACAAAAAGAAGAAAAAAAGAAAAAAAATGTAGTTACTAAGGTCTACTAAACTTACCATATTGGAATTTGAAACAGTGTATCTCCCTGACGTGCTGTGGATTTAATTTGGCAGCTTAAAAACAAAACAAAACAAAAACAGAATCTGAGCTTTTACATGAAATTTAGGTGTTAAATGTTTGCTGCTAATAACGATGTGGATGAAATAAAACACATTTTGACAAACACTTGGCTACTCCAGCCCTTGTGTTAAGTCTTCATCCTCCTCAGTGATTTCCCAAGAATATCTTCCTGAGGTTGATGCCCTTGTTAGTTGTGTTAAGTGCTTGAGTATATTACTGTGCGTGCTAAAGGGATGGTAACACTTGAGATGTTTCATTTGTATTATTGAGGAAGCTATGAATTGTGATAACTTCATGTTTACTATATTCTCTCTAGACCTGGTGATGACTGGAAAAAGACTTTAAAACTCCCTCCAAAGGATCTAAGAATCAAAACTTCGGTAAGTTGAGGTGTAGATTTCAAATGGAAGAACTGGACAATTACAAGTAAAGGAGTTGTATGAAATGACGCAGCATGTGTCGGCTTTTGTTTTGAGATAATATCCTGCATAGTCCAGGGTTACTACACACTCTTGGTTCTCCTTCCACAACCTCATTAGTGCTGGGAGTGGTTAGGTGTGTGCTATCAGGCTAGCAGATAGATTTGATTTCGAGCATCTTTAGTTTTTTCATATTTAGGTTTCACTATTTAGCTGAGGCTATATATGTTGAAATAGTTGAAACTGCATAGTTAATAGATACTGAGTTGCCAAAATTTTCCTACCAGTTGGTGGGATTACATAATAGGTATAACATATATTAAGCAGTGTGTATGCTTGCATGCATATCTTGGTTATTGTTTTGTTTTCTTTTTTCAGACAGGGTTTTCCTGTGTAGCCCTGGTTGTCCTGAAACTAGCTCTGTAGACCAGGCTATCTTTGAACACACAGAGATCCACCCGCCTCTGCCTTTGCCTTTAGCCTAGCTGCATATCATAACCTAATTTTCTCAATTTATTTTTTTCAGCCTTTCAAGAAGATATACAGGTTAGGTATTATAATTACTATGTATGAGTATGTAAGAACAGGCATTCAGAGAAGTTCTTTTATTTCAATATTTTCAACCAAGGGTGACTTTTTTGTGGGGGGATGACTGAGGGAATATTTAATAATAAATAGCTAGAGATCCTTATAGAGTAGCCTCAAAACAATTATCTGACCGCAAATGTCAATGCACTGTGCTTGAGAAACACAGACATAGCCAAAGATGTTGGTAACTAGTGAGTGGAGAGAACTAGGTTGGATTAGTTACATCTTGTAACTAATTGAATATTATTTATGTAGAAATATTCTACTTTAGACTATGGTCATAGGTGGTTTTGCCTAAAGGTCCATTTTTAAAGTGGTGTTTATTTGTTGAAGGTAGAGTAATTTTTCAGGGAAAGTTGAAATAGAGATTAAAGCAGTAATTTCTTCAGGGAAAGTTGAAATAGAGATTAAAGCAGTAGTATTATGTGTTTTTAGATTGAAGTGGAGAAAGGGTTCAGTCTGTCAGGTATACTCTTTAAGCATGCTAACTATAAAAGAACCTCAAATGTATTTTATTTGTTTGTTTGACTAGGATGTGACCTCCACAAAAGGAAATGAGTTTGAAGATTACTGTTTGAAACGAGAGTTGCTAATGGGAATTTTTGAAATGGGCTGGGAAAAACCATCTCCTATTCAGGTATGTTCATCCTTTTTGTTACATGAAGGTTATGGATCATGCATTATACACTTCAAACATTTTAAAAAATACAGCTAGTGTGGTGGCATACACCTTTAATCCCAGTACCCAGGAGTCAGTGGCAGGCAGATTTCTGTGAGTTCAAGGCCAGCCTGGTCTACAGAGTAAGATCAGGACAGCTAGGACTACAGAGATCCTGTTTTGAAAAACAAAACTAACTAAATTTCACATGTATGGGGTGTTTTATCTGCATATATGTCTGGTACCAAATAAGAGGACCTCGGAGTCTCTGGAACTACAGTTAAAGATGGTTGGGAGCCATAGTGTAACATGGTAACATGTCTGTCTTTGTATTTGTTTATGCAAGGACAGTACTTTTCTGAACTGTGTGTGTGAGACAGGGTTTGATCTAGTCCACACTAGCCTTGGATTTGAAGTATAGCTGAAAGTGGTCTTTGAGCTCTTGCCTCACCCTCCCAAATCTAGGATTATAGGCAAATATCACCACTCCCAGCTTTTTTCTTGAATTTTAAAGGTTAAATCATAGAATCCATCCTTTTATTTATGGGTCTCTTGATGTTTTATTTCCCAAGAATGGGGATTGTGTGTAGGGTTCTTTATTGTCATTGGTTGATGGTTTCAATATTTTTTATATTTAAAATTTTATATTTTTATGTGTTTGAGAGTTTGCCTGCGTGTATGTTCATGTACCATGTGTGTGCAGTGCCTGAGGAGGCCAGACAAGGGTGTTAGATCCCTTGGAACTGGAATTTTAAGTGGTCTTGTGCTGCTATGTGGATTCTGGGAATTAAACATGGGTTCTCTGGAAGAGCAGCTAGTGTTTTTGACTGCTGAGCCATCTGTTCAGCTCTTGGATTTTATTTTAACATTTTGTGGATATGCAGAGGTCAGATGCTTACAGGAGTCAGTTCTCTACTGTGTAGATTGTGGGGATCAGACTCAGGGTGTTGTACTTTTATCTACCAAGCCATCTTACTGGCCCTGTTGCTTTTTGAGACAGGGTCTCATATATCCCAGCTGGCCTCAAAACTCTTTGTATCTAAAGGTGACTTTAAACTTGTAATCCTTCTGTAGAATTGTGCTGGGGTTATAGGTTTGTAAAGTCTTATCTGGTTTAAATAGTGCTGGAGATCAAAGTCAAGGTTTTGTGCTTGCTGGGAGAGTACCAATTGAGCTACATCTCCAGGCTCTTCTGTTTATTTTTTGAAACAGGCATTTCTGTGAATTGGCTCAAGCCATGTTTTCTCAGCAAAAATACTGCAAAGTTGATTTCTCTAGGTGTTAAATTTGAAGGTGCATGTAGTCTGATTGTTAATTAGTTTGAATTATCTTGTTGAAATCCAAGTTTTGTCTGATTTTTTTTCCCTCCATAATGTATGACGTCTACTACTTTTTGCCCCCTATTAAAACTAATATAAACATTCTAGAAAATATTTAAAAACCAAGCAGATACCCTTTTCTTTGTCAAGCTTTCTTGGTTATTATAATTTCCTAATTACTATCTTTAGTCTTTCTTGATCCCATTGGTCTGGGTTGTAGTGAGTTTCAGTTTAATCGGTCCTTCCATATTTGGCCCTTGTAAAGAAGAACCTGCCCTTATATGTGCCTTTAAAAGTGTATTTGGGGTTTGCGATGCTAAGGATTGAACTTGGGGCCTTGGTCATGATAGCCAAGTGCTGTACTACTGAGTTCCATCACCAGCCTTTTGCAGCTTAATGTATACAGTTATGAAGTAACAGCAAAAATAATTTTATGGTTGGGGTTCACCACAACTTGAGGAACTGTATTAAAGAGTCATAGCATTAGAAAGGTTGAGGACCACTGCTCTAAGGAAATATAGCTAGTGATTCCCCAAAGGTGAGAAAGTAGGTAAGGCTTTTTGTTCTTGTTTTGACCCAGTCTGTGTATTCCTGTCTCTTCTGGAACTCACTCTGTAAACCAGGCTGGCTTTAAACTCAGAGATGCAACTGTTTCTGCCTTCCCAGTACTGGAATTAAAATAGTAGACTACCACACCTGGTGTGCGTGCATGTTGAACTCCCTGTATAGCCGAGAATGACCTTAAACCTCACACCCAGTTTATGCAGTACTGAGGATCAGACCTAGGAAAAGCATAAAATAGTGATTCTTAGAATCACTCAAGAGTCTGGATCCAAAAAGAGATTTATAGTTCACCTAGTACAAACTGAGCCTCACAGTATACTGCCTCTCTCTTTTGCTTTGGACAGAATTTTGCTGTGTAGCTAAGCTGGCTCCCAACTCAAGATCTTCCAGCCTTTACCTCCCCAAGTGCTAGAATTGTAGGCATGGGCCAGCAAGCCTGCATCTTATCTACCTACCTTCTCTCTTTTCTCCTCCCCTCCTCTCCCCTTTCCTTGGCTTTTCAAGACCAGGTTTCTCTATGTAGCCCTAGACACCTAGAACTTGCTCTGTAAACTAAGCTTCAAACTCTGTTCTACCTGCTTCCTGCTGGGATTAAAGGTATGGGACACTGCCCAGCTGTTACCCATTTTCTTGTTTTCCCTTAAAATGATCATCTTTTTCAGTATTTAAAACTATAGGGATTTTGTTCGTTATTTGTTTGCCTGTTTGTATGAAAGTGCACCATATGTGTACCTGGTGCTGGCTGAGGTAAGAAGAGGCTGCATATCCTGGAACTGGAGTTATAGCAGCCAGCTAGTTGTAAGCTGTCACTGGGTGCTGGGAATTAAGTCTAGTCCCTCTAGAGGAGCTCTTAGCCACTGAGCCGCATCTCCAGCCCTGAGATTATAGTTTGAAAGGACATGATTTTTTTAGAATTTTTTTTTTTTAATGTGTGTGTCTTACCTGCACATGTGCAGGCCCATTCCTGGAAATGATCAGAAGAGAGTGTCCAATCTAGGATTAGAGAGAGAGAGAGATAAATTCTGAGAACTGAACCTGGGTCTGCATTAGGAGCATATACTCGTAACTGCCAAGCAATTTAATGACTATTTTCCAAAAAAAAAAAAAAAAAATTAAAGCCTTCTTGATTAGATGTTTAAGCTATCCACATTTGAATTGTGTGCTTTGTTTTTTTTTTTGTTATGGTTGTTGCGTGTCTGTTTATGTTTGCAAATAGGGCCTTACTCTGTAGCCTATGCTAGCCTGGAACTCACCGTATAGCCCAGGTTGTCCTTGAAGTTGTAACAATCTTCCTGGCTCAGCTTCCCAAATACGGGGTTACAGGTATGAATTTTTAAGTTCTCAGCTGAACTTTGTGTGGTATGTGTATGTGCAGGCTAGAGAATGATGTCAGGTGTTGTATCAGTCACCAGTCACGAAGTAGCCTAGACTGGTTTGTTAGTGAGGTATCTGTCTTTGCTTCCCTAAGGTTGGGATTTAACACCCATGCTATCATGCCTGGCTTTTTTACCTCGGTGCTAGGAATCAAAATTCAAGTTCTGGTGCTATTGAAGCAAGTACAGTACCAAATGAGCTATTTCCCTAAGCCCCTGGACAGCTTGGGAGAGTTTATAGTTGTGATTTGGCAGTAAGCTTATTGGAGAATGAGGCATATGAAATTGTTTTCTCAAAAGAGGTTTTACAGTGACAACTTGGAACTAGACATTTAGCAGATTGTGCTTGTACATCTCTCTGTACAGCTGTAGCCCTCTCTGTATGTATTGGGTGTTCACTGTGAACCCTGTGTCCAGTAGAGTGACTTCATTCTAGAGGTAGCATGGA
This sequence comes from Tokudaia tokunoshimensis, assembly GCA_036184795.1. Classification (NCBI taxonomy): domain Eukaryota; kingdom Metazoa; phylum Chordata; class Mammalia; order Rodentia; family Muridae; genus Tokudaia; species Tokudaia tokunoshimensis. The sequence goes on from BTHU01000008.1 coordinate 45,763,760, forward strand.
CTCTTGGGAGGGACGGCCTAGGAAGCTGCTTTTCCCTAGTTACCTTTGTACTCACTTCGGATTCTGATTGTCACCTCCTCCTTTTCTTTTTTTTAGATTTACTTATTTTATGTGTGTGAGTACACTGTCACTGTCTTCAGACACATCAGATGGTTGTGAGCCACCATGTGGTTTGAACTGGGATTTGAACTCAGGACCTTCGGAAGGGCAGTCAGTGCTCTTAACTACTGAGCCATCTTTCCAGCCCTAATTAAACCAACAAACCATTCAGTAATTGTATTTTCAGAAATATTATACTAGTTATCATAACTTAAGACATTTAATTTTTACTTTAGTAATGATTAATAAAAATTTTCTGTGTTTCAGAAAGGAAGAGGGTCTCTTCATTTTCATTTTGTGAATATTTTGAAGAAAAATTTAACATTTAAGAAATAGTTCTCACTTTACTGAATTACTCAGAAGATAGCATCCTTTTCCACTTATTTTTTCCTGTATTTTTCCCATACATGTTTTCCTTAAAATTTTGGGCTTCCCCAACATTTTAGGCTTGCTTATGCTTTCTCTGAAGCCTCCTTATTCATTATGTGGCTGTATATCCTCTGTGTATCTGCTTTATAAATTCCAAGGCCTTTTTTCTTCTCTCCTCCCAACAGTTAACTGAGGTTCACAGTTGGCCTACTCTAGGGGTTTTTCTTTTAAACCTAACAAAATTGTCCTTGAGCTTAAAAAAAAAATGTGTGTGTTTGTTTGTTGTGTTTGTGTTTTAAAGGAAGGGGCTGGAGTGTGGCTCAGTAGGATACCTGCTTTAGCATATTTGAAGCCCTAGGTTTGATATCTATCTAGCACCAGATAAACTGAGCAATACCAGCACTTGGGAAATGGAGACGAGTATCAGAATTTCGGGGTCAATTTGTGTGAGTTAAGAGGCCAACTTTGGATACAAGCAATCCTTTGCTCTGTCCCTCCTTCCTACCAAAAGTCAAATACAGGTTACTATTATCAATTGAGATATATAAAATGTATTTGGTATAATTAGCAAATTGTTATACTTGATCTTTTATTCAGAGATGATATGTTGAATTTGGAGCTCTAGAAACAATGAGCAGGCTCAAAATTCTTTGGCTTTCCTGAACTTTTTTAAAAGTGAGGCCAGAAGATATGGGTGGTTGTGTATCCACCTGCCCGCCCCTGTGTATATCCACTCACAGCTTTCTCCTCCTTCATGGGATACAGGGATGGCTCAGCAGGCTTGTGCAGCAAGTGCTCTTATTTAGCCATTCACCAGTTTTCTGAGCCTTTTCAGTTTAAAATAAGTTCTTTATATACTATACCTTACTTTAGGAATTGGTTAGGGGTCAGGGGATTGGGAAGGCTAAAGGCTCTGAAACAATATACAAAGTTTTCTAAAACATTGTCTTTGAGGGGCTGGAGAGATGATGGCTCAGCGGGTAAGAGCACTCACTGACTGCTCTTCCAGAGGTCTTGAGTTGAATTCCCAGCAACCACATGGTGGCTCTCAGTCATTTGTAATGGGATCTGATGCTCTCTTCTGGTGTGTCTGAAGAATGACAGTGTACTTGCATAAAATAAATAAATCTTTAAACAAACAAGCAAACAAAACCCCAAAACATTGTCTTTGAAATATTTCGCTGAGCTTGGCAGCTCATGCTGGTAAACTTAGGATCCAGGGGGCTGAAGCAAGAGGGCTCAAGAGTTTGAGACCATCCTGGGCTCAGACTGACAGAAGCCATATGACAGAACAAACCAGAAAGCACTAAGTGCTTCTCATGCTTTTAGTTTTTGAGATGAATAAGGGAGAAAGAAACTTTTTGGGGAGAGGGGTAAATTTCTCCCCAACTTGAAGGGTTGGATCTATGTGTAAATATGTTTAGTAATGGCGAAAGCTAGGAGCAGTTGCTCCTCTACTACTGTTAAGCTTGTCTTTCCTGGAGTTTCATAACCAAAGCTATTTGTCTCTGATGTGCATCATTGATGTTGAGCTGTTATATGAAGTTTTAGGATAAGAAAGTGTTTGCAAGGTTAGCTGGCCTGTAATGTCAAATTTGAGAGTGATGGAATATTGATTTTATCACTTGATGTTTGCTTTAAAGTAGAAAATTATAAAGGTTTAATTTCTTTTCAGAATTCTAAAAACCTTGATTTTTATGGGACTGAAGAGAGAAGGTTTATGGCTAACAGTGCATGCTGCTTGCAGTGGGTCAGAGTTGGGTTCCCAGCACCCACACCTCAGTGGCACTTAACTGCCTGCCTTTAACTCCCTTCCAGGGACTCTTGACACCTCTTCTGGCTCCTCCTGTACTGAGAGTGAGAGAGACAGAGAGACACACTCCCAGAAAGATACATACACATAAATATCTTTTTTAAGCTTATTTTTACATGAACCCTTCCCAAACACTTTGTCTTATAAAAGAAAAGTCAAGAGCTCATTATTGACTAGTTTGTGAACAGGTTATTTGTAGGATTTTGTAGCTGAACAGTGTATGTTCTGTCTTACTTGTTGTGCCTATTTCCCTTTTAATTTCTATATGTGTACTTAATTTCTATATGTGTACTTAATTTCTATATGTGTACTTAGTTTCTATATGTGTACTTAATTTCTATATGTGTACTTAATTTCTATATGTGTACTTAATTTCTATATGTGTACTTAATTTCTATATGTGTACTTAATTTCTATATGTGTACTTAGTTTCTATATGTGTACTTAATTTCTATATGTGTACTTAATTTCTATATGTGTACTTAGTTTCTATATGTGTACTTAGTTTCTATATGTGTACTTAATTTCTATATGTGTACTTAATTTCTATATGTGTACTTAATTTCTATATGTGTACTTAATTTCTATATGTGTACTTAATTTCTATATGTGTACTTAGTTTCTATATGTGTACTTAGTTTCTATATGTGTACTTAATTTCTATATGTGTACTTAATTTCTATATGTGTACTTAATTTCTATATGTGTACTTAATTTCTATATGTGTACTTAATTTCTATATGTGTACTTAATTTCTATATGTGTACTTAATTTTCAGTAATTTTCTTTATCGTGTCCCAGATAATAAGTAAGTATTATTTTTGTTGTGGTTATTGAAAACACACATGATAAAGTAAGCTTAAAAATGAAAATGAAATGTTACACTTTTAGTGATGTGACAGATCCTGTCTTCAGTGGAACATGATTCAGGACAGAGAAGTTGCGTTGATAAAAACTTCTCTGATAAAAAACTTTGGAAGTTAATGTAATAAAAAATAAGTACCGGGCTGGAAAGATGGCTCAGCGGTTAAGAGCACTGACTGCTCTTCCGAAGGTCCGGAGTTCAAATCCCAGCAACCACATGGTGGCTCACAACCATCTATAATGAGATCTGACTCCCTCTTCTAGTGTGTCTGAAGACAGCTACAGTGTACTTATATATAATTAATAAATAAATCTTTTTTAAAAAAAAGTACCAACTAAGTCCCAGAGATAAATGTTTTCAGCTTATTTCTATGTTTCTATTTCTGTAAGAGAAAGCTCATCTTTTTGTTCCTCCCCATCTGGGATTTTGGGGGTTTTGTTTTGTTTTTGTACTGGGCATTGAACCAAAGGCCTTACAAATGGCTAAGCATACACTGAGTCAGTGACTTATACTTCCAACCCAGTGTACGCATTTTTCATGTGGCATGATTGACTTTACCAGTCTGAAAACAGCGTGTGCTGTCAAGTAGCCCGGACGCTTGGGGCTCTCAGAGTCTGAACCAACAACCAAAGAGCAGAGCATACACAGGCTGAACCTAGGCCTACCAAACATATGTAGTAGATGTGCAGCTCGGTCTTTATTGCTGGTTCTGAACAACTGGAGCAAGAGTTACCCCAAAAGCTATGGCCTGTATGTGGGATATGTTCTTGTAGCTGGACTGCCTTGTCTGGCCTCCGTGTGAGAGGATGCACCTAGCCTCACAGAGATTTGATATACCAGGGTTGGGGAATACCCAGGGGGACCCCCCCACTCAGAAGAAGAGGGAGAGAGGGAGGGAGGCAGTAAGTGGGATGTAAAGTGAATAAGTATAATAATAATAGTAATAATAATAAAAAGAAAATAGCATAATCTATATAACCTTTCCTTGGATTTAGTGTCACTTTTTTCCCCTGTTTTTTAGACAAGCTCTTATATTTGTCAAGCTGGTGTTGAACTCCTTCCTGCTTGTGCCTACTAGGATTGTAGGCATGAGCTACTATGTGGCCATTTTTTATTTCTAACAAAAATGTCTTTTGTTTGAGGACTACTTACAACCCTTTGAGATTTTTTTTCCCCTCACATAACATACTTTTGTTTGTTTGAGAACAAGGTCTTTTCTCTAGTAACCATGGCAGCCAAGACCAGCCTGGTCTTGAACTCTAATCTACCTAATTAAAGAAGTGTATCACCACACCCATACCCAGCTCACTACCCTTTCTGTTATGCTGGGATTCAGCTAATGTTTTTCTGTTAACAGTTTTAGCAAACTTTTAGTTCAAAATGGTGTTAATGCTCATTTGTCCTGCTAATCCACTTGAGTCTTCACCATTCATGCAAGATGCAAACATAGTACACTTCAAAGCAATACCAAAAGGGGTATTCTTCAATGTAACTAAGAGAAGAATCTGGTAATTTTTTTATTCACAAGTAATTTTTGCATCACCTTGTCTTTTAGGAGGAGAGCATTCCCATTGCTTTATCTGGTAGGGATATCTTAGCTAGAGCAAAAAATGGAACAGGCAAAAGCGGTGCCTACCTCATCCCCTTACTTGAACGGCTGGACCTGAAGAAGGACAATATTCAAGGTTAGCTGAATAAAATGGGGAGTGGGGTTGGGCGGGGGTGGGGGTGGGAGAGACTGTCTGAACTTGGAGCTTTGTAAGTTTTAGTCTTGGTCAGAATTCATGTAATCTACTCTCTTCTTACTAAATTTGGCTTAAGTGTCTAAAAATTATTCCCAACTTTTAAGGGGAAAAAAAGTACTCTTCAGAGCACTTTTTTTTAAAAGATTTATTTATTTTATATATGTGAGTACACTGTAGTTGTCTTCAGGCACACCAGAAGAGGGCATTGTATTCCATTACAGATGGTTGTGAGCCACCATGTGGTTGCTGGGAATTGAACTCAGGACCTTTGGAAGAACAGTCAGTGCTCTTAACCAGTGAGCCATCTCTCCAGCCCCCAGAATACTTTTTTAATGATGGGATAAACAGTTGAAAAAAAAGTTTACGTAAGATAAGCAAAGTAAGGAAAACTAAACTGATGAGAGGTTGAATGAGTCATTGCTTACGGCCTGTGTAACTGATTCCCTTGTGGGAGCTATGTAAGCAGAGCTCATTGTAGAAACAGTAAATGCTTCTGTTTGTAAAGGCTTGAGTTTATCAAATTTTAAGAGCTCAGACAGTAGAAAAGAAGCAAATTTCTATAGCTCTATCTGGAGTCAGTTCATAGAATTAAGATTTCACCTCTAAAGCTTTCCTTAAATTATCCAACTTTCAATTTATAATTCTCTCTCCTTTCATTGATGTAAATAGAACCTGAGCAGGATGTACTTACTACTTAAGTATTTAGATTAGTGACTCTTCTGTCAAACAAATGTAGTTTTTAAGACTGTTATATTAATGTCTATGTTATGCCTGCGTGTTTAGACATTCTGCCTCAGTGAAAGTATTTTTACAGCTTCTTAAATTTCTAAAAGATGGCATGTTCTCTCTTCCCCCATTCCTTTGTTCTTTGATATTTTCTAGCAATGGTGATTGTTCCCACTAGAGAACTTGCTCTACAGGTCAGTCAAATTTGCATCCAGGTCAGCAAACACATGGGAGGGGCCAAGGTGATGGCAACCACTGGAGGAACCAATCTACGGGATGACATAATGAGGCTTGATGACACAGGTAGGTGATAAAGGCAGCAGAGCTAGCTGTCTGATTGTAGCTACAAATGTCTCATTCTTTATTTTTCAGACTTATTTGTAATTATGTGGAGGTGGGGTGTGGTTATGCACATGTGTGTGCAGGTGCCTGTGGGGGGTGGGGCATTGGATCCCCCATACTAGAGTTCTTGAATTCTCTAAAGGAGCAATATGAGCCCTTAACCACTAAGCCATCTCTCCAGTCTCCAAGGATTTCCTTTTATGAAATAAGAAAACTTGGTTGGTTTTTTGTGTGTTTGTTTGGTTCGTTTCTGAGACAGGGTTTCTCTGTGTAGCCCTGACTGTCCTCAGAACTTGCTTTGTGAACCAGGCTGACTTCAAATTCAGAGATCTCTCTGCCTCCCTATTGCTGGGATCAAAAGCATGTGCTACCACTGTCTGGCACTAAAATATGTAATTTTTAATAATTGAGGGACTGAGGGTGGATTAGGAGGTAAATTGCTTGCATAGCACATACAAAACAAAGCCTTGATTATTCCCTCACCAAACAAATTGGAGTTAGTGACACTCACCTGTAATTCCAGCACTGAGGAAATGAAATAAGAGGGTCAGAAGTTCAAGGTTATCCTTACCTACATAATGAATTCAAGGCCAGCCTGTAACCCATGATAACCCTATCCGAACAAAACAAGGAATCAATGAACAGAAACACTGTGGTAAAAAATGAAGAGTAAAATCAACCATTTCTTTCTTTCAAGAGAAAAAGAAATAGATAACTAAAGGGTTATTCAGTCTTATTAGTATTTTTGGTTTTTGTTTTCTTGACAGGATCTCTCTATGTAGACCAGGCTGTCTTCTAACCTGGAACTCATAGAGATCTGTCTGCCTCTGCCTCTGGAATGCTGGGATTAATTATTTTTTAGTGTTGTTTAATGTAGTTCTAAGTACCATATTTATATTGTGTTGTTTAATGTAGTTCTAAGTACCATATTTATATTAACTGTTCTAATTTTCAAGGCTAAAAAGTATTAGTTATGAGTAATGGAATTTGTGGAAAGTAGGCTATTTTATAACATGAGTGTACAGAATACATGACCGTATATTTCAGGTTGTAAACTTATATTTTCAAGTACTTTGATAAATACAAAATTGTATATATACAAAGTTGTTTACTCTGGTGTGATTTATAGCACTGAAAAAGAAGGTAAATTTAGGTATTTCAGGAGATTGGCTACGTGCAGTGAGCCTGAATGGAGTTTCACAATCAGTAAAGATTCATCAAGGGCCTTCTATTCGTGGTGTAATGCTGAGTGAAGAGCAGTAACAAAATGGCAAGAGCCAGGCTTTACCCAGAGTGTTAGTGTATATTAGTATTTGGTTACTTGGCTATATTTTTTAACCTGCACAATTTTGTTTTTAGTGATCCGTCTTTTTTTCCCCTTAAAACAATCTGAGCAGCATTGCCCAGATTGAAGACATGTCTTTTGTTTGAGAAATCCTGTATTCTGGTTGTTATTTTTTGCAGATTGTCATAAGAAAAGTTATGTGCCCTAGTTGGAAATAGTGATTTGGGAAACTAGCCCACTCATTAAAGAGATGAAACAAGTATTGTGAGAAGAGATGGAAATATATATACAGCCCAAAATGCATCTTTGTACCTTTTGGTGTTAATTCGTATCTCTATAAACAGTATTTATGATGTTAAATATATATTATAAAATTACAAGCTTGTTTTTTTCTTCCTATATAAAATTAACTAGAATGTATATATTTTCTGAATCTTTTTTTTTTCCTGCAAAACTTTGTAGTGCATGTGGTGATTGCTACCCCTGGCAGAATCCTGGATCTTATCAAGAAAGGAGTAGCAAAGGTTGATCATGTCCAGATGATAGTATTGGATGAGGTAAGGTTTCTTGATTTAAAAGGACTCTTCAGTACCCTTCTGAGCTTTGCTTACAGCTTTCAGTGAATAAAGAAAATCCTGTCCTGGATATGTATGATACCAAATAACTAAGCCAAGTTCATTTTAAGTCTTTCTATTTAGTGTTACATTTTAAAAGAATGTAAGGGATATCTCTTAACCCTTTGTTTTGCATCTGCTTCTTTATATTGTTTGGTTCTTTTGCGTCTATGAGATTTGTTCCATCTTTAGGTTATAGCCTAATATGAATCCCTTTTAAGAAATTACTCAACTGAAGCCAAATGTTTTACCTGGGAGGTAGAGTCAGATGTCTGTCTTGAGTTTGAGGACTACACAGTAAGTTTCAGGCTAATCAGAACCACACAGTGAGACTCTGTCTTAAAAATAAACAAACTACTCAATAAACAAACTACTCAATAAACAAACTCCTTGTCTCTGTCTGGGGTGTAGTGGTGCTTTATGCTTAGCCTGTCAGTGTTCGTGTTTTGGTGTACAGCTACTTTCCTGTTCTGTTTGGTTGTAGATTACTAGTTTCTGGCCTTTGACTAATGAGGAATAGCACTAAATATTATGTCACATTGAATACATAACATTACTTTTAGTCTGATAAGATATAGGTGTCTTAGAATGTTGTTATGGGGTGTAGATACCCTGTGTTCATAGTTGAGAACACTGAAACATGGCTAAGTGGTCCCCAGTACAGCTAAGAGTAAAACATTTTAGCCCAAATGGCCTTGAATTTACTGTCCTATTTCTTCTACCTTCTGAGAATAAGGTTTATGCCAATCACATCCAGCCCAAAACATGTTTTTGACCAATAAACTCTATTATCTCTTTAATGGGAATCACATTTAAATTCTGTCAAAGAAGAAGGATGTTGACAGTCTGCATATTTTTTTCTTTAAGGGTTATAGCCTCTGCTTTAAGACAGATTCATAATGTAGCCCAGGCTGACCTCAAATCTCACCTCTCTCCCAGTTCATCCACTCAGGTGCTGAGCTTACAGGCGTATGCTACCATCCTAGGCTCCTTCCCCTTCTGCACTGCTTAGGGTTTGTCTTGGTAACCTGGGACATTGTATGTATTAGAGAATCTTATGTTCATAGCCGGGAGCAGCCTGTGTAGGTTGTGCTTTGCCCTTTGTTTATATTGCTATCTAAAACTTTTAATATCTTGCTCTTTTTTAAAATACCTTTTCTTTGTATTACAGGCAGATAAGTTGTTGTCACAGGATTTTGTGCAGATAATGGAGGATATTATTCTCACACTACCTAAAAATAGGCAGATTTTACTATATTCCGCTACTTTCCCTCTTAGTGTACAAAAGTTTATGGTGAGTATTAAATCTGTACTTGGAATCAGTGTCATCATTGTACTATGAGCATGCTTTTATTGTTATTACATTCTATTACCAGAATATATATGCTTTATGTTACTTCAGGTTTTTGGATTTGTTTGTTTTTAAAATATCAGTAAAGATTTGTGCATGGATTTCTGATTTTTTTGTTGTTTTGTTTTTGAGACAGTGTCTCACTATGTAGCCCTGGTCAGTATGTTAGCTTCAAACTCACAAAGGTCTCCTGATTCTGTCTTCCACGTACTGGGATTAAAAGTATGTATGTGGGGCTGGAGAGATGGCTCAGTGGTTAAGAGCACTAGCTGTTCTTCCAGAGGTCCTGAGTTCAATTCCCAGCATCCACATGGTGGCTCACAACCATCTGTAATGGAATCCAATGCCCTCTTCTTGTGTCTGAAGACAGCTACAGTATACTCATATACATTAAATAAATAAATAAATCCTTTGTTCCTTTTAAAAAGAAGGTATGTGTACTTTTTTTTTTTTTTTTAAATTAACTGGATCTCCATTTGTTCTGAGGCTAGCCTGGTTTGCGTGAGTCCCATGCCATTTGTTCACCCGTCCGTTGGTTGGTCTGTTTTTTCTCTCTCTTTTTTTTTTTCTTGGTTTTGATTTTTGGAGACAGTTTCTATGTTGTAGTACTTACTGGCTGGCCATGAGACCCTGTTTCAAAATGAGAGGAGTTGTGATTTTATTAACTCTTTTGTGCCAAGGTGACATATCCCATTGTAAGTTGGTTATAGCCCATCTCTGTGAGCTACATTTGAATCTGAGGTCTACCATTTTAGGATAACTTATTTATTTTATGAATACTTGTTTTTGAAAAGAGATGGCATCCCTTAGAGCAAGAACCAAAAGGTATAAAGTTAGGGCAAGAAATGGGAGCTCAGGGTAGAGCTCTTGCCTTAGCGTGCCTGAAAGTCTTTCAATTTAAAAGAGAAGCCCAGTCTTTACTTAAGACTCTCCTCCCTCCCACTCCAGAATTCCCATCTGCAAAAACCCTATGAGATAAACCTGATGGAGGAACTAACTCTGAAAGGAGTAACCCAGTACTACGCATATGTAACGGAGCGCCAAAAAGTGCACTGCCTCAATACACTTTTCTCCAGGGTAAGTAGTGGGCTTTTTGTGCTGAGTCCTGTCTTTTACTAATTCCTAGCAAGTTGGACAATTAGATCATTTCCCCCTTTATTTTCACTGTATAAAGTCTTACTGTTTTGTAAAAGGTAGCTTTGATTGGCTTAAAGTTGAAACTGATTGACATAGGTGTTTTACTTATATTGTTAAATAATCTACCATAATTATAGTTCAACCTGCTTTGTGAATACTAATTTTTAAAATTTATTTGTAACCCCCAAATTAGTACTGAAGGTTTTTGGTCATTTTGTAGACATGTACATTTTGGCCAAAATAATCATAATAATAATCATCATCATCATCATCATCATAATAATTTGATCCCAGCTAAAGTCCAAGAAGAGAACATTCTCCTGCCTTTTTGTTTTAGCTATAAATGCTATAAATAAGCATTCTTCTTGCAGTCTTTGAACCATTGTTTTTTAAATTTTGGTAATGTTCATTTCATTCCAAAATGGCCCCTGCACTGTTGCTGAAATACTTTCCTGTATTCTTAAGCACAGGAAGACTGATGTGTACTATACAGGGAAAATATGTATTGGATAAGCTTTACATGTTTGCCTATTTATAAAATGTTACCAGAGGCTCACAAGAACTTGTCGTTTTTCCCTAGAAACAATGATTCTTTTTATTTATTTGTTTGTTTTCTTTATTTTAATGAGTCTGTATCTGTGTGGGGTTGTATGCGTATGAGTGCAGCTTCTGGAAGTGTCTAGAAAAGGGTGTTAGAGCCCCTGAAGTAGAGTTATAGCAATTGTGAGTCCCACACTGTGTGAACTGAACCAAACCTGGGTCCTCTTAAGAACAGTGTGTGCTATTAACTGCGGAGCCATCTCTCCAGCCTCGAAGCAGTGGTTCTTATTTGCTGACTCAGTGTTAACAGTGGCATTGTAGGACATTACTGTGTTGTCTCTGGCTGTTAGGCAGCCCTTAAGAGATAGTCTTCTGTGGTGCAACCAAATTTCATCTGAGAGTTTTGGTTAATTGTTTTCATGATTGGCAAAACAAATGTTTTTGCCTTTTTCTATTTCTCTTTTGTGTTTAGCTTCAGATAAACCAGTCGATCATTTTCTGCAACTCTTCTCAGAGAGTTGAGTTACTGGCCAAGAAGATTTCTCAGCTGGGTTACTCTTGCTTCTATATCCATGCTAAGATGAGGCAGGTAAGTGTAATTTCCAGAACTTGTGTAGGTTTCATAAAAAAAAAATCTTTTCCTAAGTATTAGTCACATTTTCTTCTGTTATAATGTTGTATATATAAATACCTTGTGTGTGAGAGTAAACTGTTGTCTTAGGGTGGTTACTGTTGTATTAGTGGTAGAGCAGTGTCCTGAGTTGCAGTCCCTGGCTCCAGGAAAAGAACAAATGAACAGACTGTTCTTTAGTAGACAAAGTCCCCTTCACTTAAACCAACAGGCTTAAACAGCAGTACAGAAATATCAGATCTTGGGGCCTGGAGAGATGGCTCAGCGGGTAAAAGCACTGACTGCTCTTCCAGAGGTCCTGAGTTCAATTCCCAGCAACCACATGGTGACTCACAACCATCTGTAATGGTGTCTGATACACTTTTCTGGTGTGTATCTGGACAGCTACACTGTACTCATATAAATAATAATAAATAAATCTTTAAAAAAAAAAAGAAAGAAATGTCAGATCTCCTGGTCTGTTCCTGAAGTCTTAGCACTTAGAGTAAACTAAGAGTTCAAAGTCATTTTCTGTTCCATACTAAGTTTGAAATTAGCCTGAGAGGCATGAAATCCTGTGGGGAGGGTAGGATATGGAGGGCATTTATTCTTGGGTAATTATTTAAATTAGGTAAAAGCAAATACAATTAAAAGTTTTCCTCAGTCAAATCCTGGGGCTAGTGACTCCTTTATTAGAGAATACCAATGCAAACATTTTTTTTTTTTACAGAAATCACTGCTCTAGATTTTAATATACAGTAACACCTCCTTACAAAGGAGAGTTCTAGATCCCATATTGGATACCTAGAATCATAGACAGTACCAGACTGTATAGGCATGTTTGCTATGGTACACTGTTTATGCATTCAGATATGGTAAAAAGTTCACTGGGATAATAAAATAGAATAAATATGACAAAATATTTGTCATAAATGTTACATGACTGTGATCTCAGCATGTCTTATTATGCCTGTCCTTGTGGTGATACAATGCTTGCATGATGGAATGAAGTGTATCATATAGACATTGTGAGTGATACAGCTTTTGACTGCTACAGAAACATAGATACTTGTATAAACAAATTGGGGATTGAAGAACTGATTGGGTAGGAGAAACCATGATGAAAATTTTGAGTTGTCTATAAACTTTACTCAGTAATTTATTCTCCCCCCAGGAACATCGGAATCGTGTCTTTCATGATTTCCGAAATGGCTTATGCCGCAATCTTGTTTGCACTGGTAAGTGTTTGCGTATTTCTTGGACCTGCTGTTTTTTTGTTTTTTGTTTTTTGTTGGCTGGATTTTTTCTGTCACGTAGTGAAGCCTGTAACAGTTCCTTACACCCTGCTGCCACTTTGAAAGCTTCTGATGACAAGAATGCGTGCTGTTTAGTTCCTAGATTGAGAACCGGTGTTATTTAGTTTCTGACCTTGGGTTCCTCCTGATGCTTATGCTGCACATGTCGCTGTAAAATAGGCTTTGCATTTATGTGCTTTCTGAACAGTTCTGACATACAAGGTGAGCAGACACAAAACTTGGCTAAAAATTGCATTTTAGAAGTTATTTTGTCTTTTTGTGTTTTTTCCCCCAGAATCAAACTAGTCTATACCCTAGGCCAAGATTTCCTAATTTTTGGTTGCTCCATTACTACAGAAAAATAAACCTGGGTAGGGAGGGGGAGGCACAAATACCATTCAGACAACACTATTAGAATGAGTGCCTTCCAAGCTGTATACTTGGAATGTAATCTTACTATTAGTGTGAGAAGAAGAATTATTTGAGGAAGTAGAAGAACTTGGAGTTTGAACTATAATGTATACATTGGTAAATATGCTCATCTTTATTATGTGAATTTTCACATATGCATGTACCTATACAGTCATTCAAATAAAATTTTATTTTAGTTATTTGGTTAGTTTTGCTTTTGTTTTGTTTTGGGGTTTTGTTTTTGTTTTTTTGACAGGATATTACTATATAGCTCTTATTGGCCTGGAAATTGGATATGTAGACCAAATTGGTCTTGAACTCACTTATTAGCTGGCCTTTGCCGCTTAAGTGCTGAGATTAGTGGTGTGCACCACCACACCTTACCACAATTATGTACATAATACGTACATAGTTTTTTAAAGATTTATATTAATTTGTGTGTATGTCTGTGAGTGTCTACCATGCGTGCACAACAGGTGCCTACAGACACCAGAAGAGGGCATTGCATCACCTGGAACTGGAATTATAAGGCAGTTGTGAGCCTGTTGATACGGGTGCTGGAGACTGAACGCCCGTCTTCTGGAAAGAGCAGCAAGTGCTCGTAACCATGGAACCATCTCTTTAGCCACCTATTGTAAAATATTTGAGTTGTGTGAATTTTCACATATGCATGTACCTATATAATCATTCAGATAAAATTTTATTTCTGGTAGCAGTAATTTAATATCTGGTAGCAATAACAAGTGTTTTATTTATGTGCATTTTCACATATATTTAGTTTTTGTTTTAAGTTGTTGTTTTGAAAATTAGATAGCTGATAGAAAAAAACACTTGTCCATTATAATCATATTACATGGAGCACATACAGAGTACTTTTTTCTTCTTCAGTCTGAATTTGAGAATTTCGCTCATAAATACGTTGTATTTGTATCCTTACCATTCATCCTTGTACCCTCTCCTCTTATTCATGACCTCATCCTCTGGACTTATTGCTGGTTTTTTGTACATGGATGTGCACTCATGTAGACACAATCTTTTTTGCTTAGTATGCCTGCATAAAAGCATGCATTTAGGATCGACCAGTTAGGACTGGGGCCTCAGCTCTGAAGAAAAGTGGTTCTCCTCTCAGCAGCTGTTGACTGCTGCAGTTCTTCGTGTAGAGATGGGGCCTGTGACATTTTCCTTTACCCATGTTGTTGTGCCAGCTGGTGTGGTCTTTGCAGGTTTTATGGAGGCAGCCATAATATTGAGTGGTTAACTTTTTTAAGTTGTGTTGAGATATTTGGCTGTGTATAGATGTATCTATTATATTTTTTCCTACATTTGGGAAACCTATAAAATAGCTACTAGTGAAAGTAAAGTTGTTAGTCAAATTGAATATTCAAATATTCATAAGAAAATTGAGACTGTTGCTATCAGGCACCTGCCCCCCTCCATTTTTCAACTTTAAATAAAAAGTTGGGCTTAGGAGCTGTGAATTCAATCCTAACATTAAAGGAAAAAGAAAGACATTGATATAGTAGTTATAGTACTTGTACAATGACATGTATTACTGCATTGATTAATTGGTTTTATAGGGTATCAATTAACCCAGGATAGCCTGAAGTTCAGCTCAGGATGACCTGCTTCTTCTCCTGAGATAAGGGATTATGGGTGTACCAATATGCCAAGTTTTACTTGCTGCTGTAATCCTAGGATTGCCTAGGGTTAGGGTTTTATGCACTGTACTCAGTCAAGATTCTTAATGTATATGTGGATTGTATAAATATCTTTGGTATATAAAATCCTACCTGTTAGTGTGACCGATGCAGTTTGAGGCTAGCCTGTGCTATAGATTGAGTCCTTGTCTCAAAAAAGCAAAGCAATGAATAATAAAATGCTACTTCTCCAAGGAGTGATAAGTTAATTATAAAGTTGGTATTAAGACAAAGCTTGCATAGTATATAATCTTTATGAAAAGTACTAACTTTGCCATCTCAGAATCAGCCTTCAATAGAGTACAAAGGGATGAGCATTAAAAATAAAATTATAAAAGACAACAACAACAAAACTAGTTGGTGCCAGGTGTTATGCAATCAACAAGCACTTGGGGTAGGGACAGGAAGGTCACTTCAGGTTCAAGACCCACCTGCTCTGCCAGCAAGAAGGCCAGCCCAAACTGCAGTGACCTGCGTTAAAGAAAGTTGAGCTTGGTTGACAAGAGAGTAATGTAAAATGTTTATTTATTGTTATCCCAGTGGTTATTGGAATATAAAGTAATAGCTGTCATGTAGTTTCAGAAGAGATGGTGTAGTAATTGGCTTTATGTTCTGGGTAAGTTTGAGATGTGGAGAAAAAAAAATTTCAAGTTTGAAGACTTAGGTTACAAATGGTCTATAAAGGTCTAACATAGTATGGCAATGTAATCCTAACATTTGGGAGTTTGACAGAGGAACATGAGTTCAAGACTAGCTTGGACCACCAGAGAACCCCATCTCAAAAAAAAGAAAAGTCAGTTCCTGGATGATTTTGGAAGGGTATTCTGAGAAAGGAAGGGAACTTGGTTAGGACCCTGTTGTGAGTTTGAGGGACTTTGCCTATTAGTTTACTTCAGATGAGTTGTAATTTATTTACCATAAGTGGATGAAGGACTTCTAAAAGCATAATTAGTGAATTACCTTTCAGTAATGAAAATCATTACTTTTTTTTTCTTTTAAGATCTGTTTACCCGAGGTATTGATATACAAGCTGTGAATGTGGTAATAAACTTTGACTTCCCAAAGCTGGCAGAGACCTATCTTCATCGTATTGGAAGATCAGGTGAGTAAGAATGGGGATAGTCTAGCAGACATTGCTTGATGAGAAATACAATCCTAATTTTTCCTTTGTGAAATAAAGTATAATAGCTATGAGAGCAGTGAAGTAAACAGCAATTTAGTTGTTTGATATTTAAAACTAAGTATTTATTTATTTATTAATCATTTGTATTTGGAGACAGAGTCTGGCTACATACATAGAAACCCAGGCTGTACTGGAACTTAAAATGTACCTGCCTCAGTCTCCCAAGTCCTTGTATTATTTATTAGAATTAAGCCTGATAGAGCACCTGAATCCAATCCTGGCACTTATATAACAAGAGAGCCAACTGTCAACACCACAACGCACACAAACACACACACACCAGCACCATAAAATTTTTTAAAAAATATTTTTAAAGGTAGGCTGGCTGGATGTGGCACACTTAGGTAGGAAGAGGAGGCAGGTGACATCTGTACATCTGTGTGTTTAGAGGCCAGCTGGGGGGGGGCTGGAGAGCACCGACTGCTCTTCCAGAGCTCCTGAGTTTAATACCCAGCAACCACATGGTGGCTCACAACCATCAGCAATGGGATCTGATGCCCTCTTCTAGTGTGTCTGAAGACAACTATAGTGTACTCATATACATAAAATAAATAAATCTTTGGGCGGGGGAGCAACTGGGGTTGGAAACTGATTTTGAGGCCAGCCTCAAAAAACATGATTGAGACCCAATTTTGGGGGGTGGGGGGAGGGGGAGTAAAAGTAAGCTGGAAATGGTGGCACACACCCTGTAATCCTTGTGCTTGAGAGATTGAAACAGGAGGATCAGGATTTTAGTTGGTAGAGGGTGGGCTAAATGGATTTGCAATCAAAGAGCCTGTAAAGCTCTCTGTTTAATTTTCAACACCCACATCAGGTAACATAAAAGCATTTTTAACTGTACCTTGTTAATAAAAAAAAAGTTAAGTCACATAGTATCTCACAAGAAGAAAGAAGGAAAGAAAGGGGTTAAAGTAATTACTATATACTGAAAGTGAAATACAAGAAGACTGGATTGATTGGATGGTATGGTGTGCATGTATATTGTTCAGTGTTATATTTTGACAGTCGTGCATATGAGCATCCAGTTTGTCATTTCAAGACGGGAAAATTAAATATAGCTGTCCCTCAGGGTTCATGTGAAATGGGTTGCAGGACCCTTAACAACATCAACGTCTGGGTATTTTAGTCTCTTAAGAGCATGTGATATTAGCATATAACTGGTATGTATCTCACACATAGCAACTTATTTGCAACACCTTGAAAATACCTTGTACAGTGCAAGCTGACTTTGTAAGTGGTTGTTACCCTGTATTGTTCAGGGAATAGTTGCCCAGAAGTCTATTGCCTGTTGGGTACAGTTGATGTGTAAGGAAAGACCTTAAGTTGCTTTGTTTCTGATTTGTTCAATCTTGTTTGTGCCATTCAGAATGCCACCAAATGAATATATTACTGCTGTGTGTTTCGGCATATTACAGACTTGTACATACATGTTGCTCTCACTTTGAATCATTTTACTTACCACTTCTTAAATATTTTAGCAAATTCTAAACTCATTAAACACCTTTTTCTTTAGGTCGCTTTGGTCATCTTGGCTTAGCCATCAACTTGATCACATATGATGATCGCTTCAACCTGAAGAGTATTGAAGAGCAGCTGGGGACAGAGATCAAGCCCATCCCAAGCAACATTGACAAGAGCCTGTATGTGGCAGAATACCACAGCGAGCCTGCAGAAGACGAGAAACCTTAACAAGCACGTATGTACCCAGTAACCTGAACAGACCCTTCAAATTTAGGAAAGAAATAAGGTTCTGTTTGTTGAACCTCTTGTAAAAATAGTAGCCACGCTACACCCAGTGTCATAAATATGAATGAGAACCAAGAATCTCTTGGGTGAGGCAAGCATGTTGTTAGAGACATGCTGCTCCTTAGACCGCTTCCTGAGCATTGTGGTGTGAGTCACAGAGAACAGACTCGGGCTCTCAGAATAATGAAAGTCAGGAGGGCATTGGCAGTCTCGAACTCAGGACCTCTTGAAGAACAGTCAGTGCTCCTAACTGCTGGGCCATCTCTCCAGCCCCCTGCTCCCCCTTTTTGGCCCTCTTTTCTTTTTTTTTTTTTTTTTTGGTATGGGTGTATTAAGTTAGGTAAATACCTTGTCAAATATGCAGCACATTATAATGATGTCTGTGTTTTTAAATTCCCCTTCACACAGATACACTGTGTGAAATCTCAACTAAATCAAAAGGAGGAAGATGCCCGTCCAGCTTTTCCCATGCCCTCTCCTCAGAGCTCACTCATGTCTCTAGTTAGGCTCAACAGTGGGCAGTAGTATCTGCTGTTTCAGAGTTTTTCTTAGAAACACCTTGATTGGACTTGAGAGCTGCTTTATTTTCATGTTATAGTGCACTTTTTTCCCCTTTTTTTTTAATGCTAGGAATTTAACCCAAGGCCGAGCATCTTATCCCACTAAGTCTCCAGGCCTGCGGTAAATGCTTTTACTGTAGCTTCAGAGGATTTCTAAACCCTGCAGTGTGAGCGGGCACCTGTGGTCGCAGCACTCTGTGGGGACTTTGGATTGGGAACCTCAAGTCAATAGGGCCACAGCCCTATTATTCAGACCACAAAAGGCTTCTCGGTGATACTACTTTTTTACTTTATTTTTATGTATTTGTTTTTAAGAGAGGCACAGGCAACCAGAGGTGCCTTTGAACTGTTGGTCTTCTGTAGGATGGCCTTGAATACCTAATGTTCACGCTCCCACTTTCCAAGTGCTGGGATTAGAGATGTTTTTGCCACACATGTGGTCTCTTAGTTGTGAATGACGGCTGCCTGCAGTCAGAACTTGAAGATGTCATTCTGTCCTGGGGCATGTGGGAAACTGTCGTAGATTAGTTGATTTTTCTGAGCCAGCCTGTAGCCCTCGTTCGACCGAAACAGACTAGACTTCCACGCACGAGCTGCCACATCCAAGTGAAATCTGCTGTAACTAGTAGATCAGTTTCAGGAGAAAGTGCTGGAGAGAATGTAGTCTGAGGTTTGTGAAAACATGTCTCCGTTTTTATATTGCTCTCATGGATACTAATTTTAAATTTCTAAACTTTTTCCTTAGGCTTTGACAAACTAAAGAAGGCTCCTTGGATCTGTGACACATCATTTGGGGGGGGGTGCTCTTCTCTTTGTGGGTTTTTTCATCTTTATTTTGGAACTATGAAGAGTTATATAAGAGCTCAGACATTTTTCTTTTTTTTAACTGGTGAAGAAAAACTGAAAAGAAAAAGACCTTTTTTGTTCCACTTGTCTGCACTGTGTGCTGACTGAACGTTTGTTGCACTAACTGCTGGTTTTTAAAAATGTTTTCTGGGGAAAGGGGACAAGGAAGGAGGAAAAAAAGAAAAGGGAAAAACCCTCAAAAAGAGAAGAGTTTTGTCGAACACATGCACCTGTCTACAATTCTCCAATGGCTGACTCTACTGCGTTTCAACTTCTCCCTGATTATTCATCCGTTTTCTAAGCCTGAAGAGCTTATTACTTATTTGTGCGAAGTGCCTTATGCTACGAGACCATTAAGAATATCATCTTACACACAGCCCAAGGAATCAACAGTCATGTTCTATTTTCTTTTTTATTTCTTTGCCTCTTCATTTTGGTTTCAAGTTGAAGTCTCGCTTCCTGTTCTACCAGTGCTCAGCCCAGGGCCGGAAGGTGGCCGAGTGATGGCAGCGCCATTGTCCTTTTCTTTGTATGGAGGAGTTGATTCACACTGCAGTCCATCCACACTGTAAATACATGTATTTAAAAAAAACAGTACCAAGTAAAATTTTCTTCTGGGCTGAGTAGACGCACCATCGTCGCTCCCAAAGGAAAGAGCAGCCGCTCACTGCAGGAGCCATATGACAAGCCCTGTGCTCTACAGCAGAACACTAGTTGGCTCACACGCCTCCGTGAGCGGTGAGGCGCTCGGTAAAGACTGTCAGAGCCTTGACCCTCTTTCCTCTGTGGCAAAGCGCGACCCGTAGAAAATTGGATGTGTATACTTGTATAAACTTTGTAAATAAGTTTTTTTCTGGGTTCATATATATATATATAAATATATATATATATACATACATATATATATTATTTTTTTCGGATGAAGGTTGCTGGGATTAAGGGATTAGAGTGATTATGGGAGCAGCTAAAGATGAGAGGGGCTCAGTTTTCTGCAACACTAAATTCTAAAAAGTGCTTTGGCCTCTAACTGTAGGAAGCAGACCTCTGCAGGCCCTGTGTTGGAAAGGGGCCCAGAAGCCCAGGGCGCGTGAGCGCCACCACACTGCTCTTGTAATGCACATGCAGCGGTCTTAGCAGACAGCAAGGGAGCTTCGCAAGGCTGTGGTCCCTGAGGGCTTTGAGAAGCTCTGTGGTTTGGCTCTCCTGTCCTAAACGTTTGAGGAACTTCCCAAGTTCTGCAAAGGGGAACTAAGATTAATCTTCCTTGGAGCATGAGACCCGTACGGAGTGCGGTCTTAGAGCCGAGTGTGAAGTGTGGATTTGTACTTCAGCGGACCAGCCAGGACGGCCTCAGCGGGCTTGGCAGTTGTGGAGCTTAGTTATCTGCGGTCGCCCCCTGTAGTGAGTGAACGCCCTCTGCCCACCAAATACATACATTTTTGCAGGAATGGGCAACCCCTGAGAGCTGTTAACTTCCATGCTGCAGAAAGCTGCTTGCCATTCTCTGTGCTGTAACAAGAGTTGCTGTCTGTCATTTTGCATTGTAAATTGCCGGCAGATGCTTTAGGTGGGTAGTGTTGCTTTAAATTGTGCCCCTCCCAACATGCTTGAGGTTTGGCCTGATCTCCAGGCAAAAGGAGTGAGATGAATCAAAACCAGTGAACTTTTTTTTTAAAAAATGTTTTTAATTCCCTTTTAACCCAGTATACTAGATCAGGAGGCATCTAGGGAACAAAAAAAGCAAAAAACAAAATTAAAAAAAAATTGATTTCCATATGCCATCACTTTGAAAACCTTAAAACCATGACAAGGTGTGTCATGTGTGTGCTCCCTGCTTGGCTCACCCGAATAAAGGAGTCAGCTACTCAGAGTTGCTTTTTGACTACCTAGTTCTAAAGCAAAACTATTTGTGACTTATCCCAAATTCCTTGGGGATCAAAATCCTACAGATGCCTCCTTATCAGATATAACCCTGACTCTGTAACAACTGTAGCAGGAGCTGCACGGTACAAAACCCCCAAAGGCAAGTCCAGTCAGTGTTGGCTACAAAACATAAACCAAATTAAGGAAGTCACTTTTTTAGGGAGGGTGGGAGTGGGCTCTTTAAAAAATCTATCTTGACCAACAGATCTTGCCCTTGTACCGATGCAGCTCTCCTTCCTGCCTCTGGCGAGATGAGGGATCTCTATGTAGAACATCAGCAGGAAGGGAATATAAATGCAGTCTGCTATCTCGCCAGAGGGCATGTGGGTGATTCAACGAAGTGCAGTCTCTTGCCGACCGTCGGGGGCTCTGCCAGGTGCCTCATGCCTGAGTCCCTCTTAAAGCACAGACTCCACACGGAGAGTATTCTGAAGGACAGCCTCTGCTGAGTTGTGGCACTTGGACTAGCTGGGCACCCTGCCGACCACTGTCTGGAGAGGCAGTGGGGGGGTGCTTAGCTCACTTGAGCTGTTAATGGGAAGATGCCCTACTGACCGGGTCAAAGCCTGGTATTTTTTTTCCTGTTTTTCCTTTTTAATCCCTCTTAATAAGGAATATTGCTACTATTGGAAATTGTCTTTCAGGTTCTTTCCAGTAATTTTTAAAGTAATGTTTATGGTTTTTTTTTTCCCAGTAGTTCATTTGGATAAAAACTATGTCCTATTTTTAATATCCACCTCAATGCTTTTAGCCTCTGGTCATATAGTTGTGTAATAAGTTACAGACTATTACACACCTGTTGCTGCCTCAGGGCCTGTTTTTTCTCTCCCTTAATGTTCTGAACATGAAAGAAACTTTCTTAGGAATGGAATACATTTATCATAAAATGTTTTTCCTGGAAAGGAAAACCTAAGTAGTTCTAAATTATTTCCAAATGGGTACCAGCATAAAAATTGGTTGGCCCAAAGCGGTGGGGTGGGGTGGGTGGTTGTCATACGCGTTTTCAGAATGAGATGAGGGCATCTTTCCGTGACCACCTGCTTTGTGTTGAACACCATCGTGCTCGGTTAGAACAGCACAGCACAGAGCTTTGAGTGACATGTTGGAAACAAAACATCTCATTCTGATCATTTGGTTTAGTTTTTTTTTTTTTTTTTTTTAAATAGGGGTGGGAGGGGAGGGTACTGTGTCCCAAAAGGGAGGGTGTCTGCACTAAGGATTTAGAAACACTTTGGAAGCTCATAACCTCATGGGAAACTGCCTTTAGCCACACTCCTGACCTTTAGATGAGTAACAAAAAGATGAAATAAGTTTGTGGGAATTAAGCCATGTTATTTTAATTGGATACTTTTTTTTCAACTTTCTGTGTATCTTTAAAATGGTTACTGTGGAATGATTTTCTTGCCAAATATCTTTGTCAGGCAAAATTATTGGCCTCGTGGGAGGTGAAGTAAGCCAGATTTTGGGTGAATTTATGTGGACTTTGGTGAGTTTGTAGTTCTACTTTATATTCATAAAGATAGTTTTTTAAAACTCCCAAAGCAAATCTATTTTCTTCTCTAAATATAAAAACTCATCTTTGGAATAAAGAGTTAAGTGTCCAAGGGTTGTAACAGATATGAGGTCAGAGGGAGCTAGCCTGGCCTGGACTCTGCCCCTCCACAGCTGACAGACTCCAACAGAAGTGTATTTAAATCTCCAGTAGACAGAGCTGGGCAGGGCAAGGGAGGGGTGGGCCTGGGTTAGTAAGATGCAGGCTGCTGTATTTTAACCAGTGGTTCTTGGGGAGGGGTGCCTGGAGAATATAAAGTCACTTCCCTTTTTTGAAACAACAAATTAGAAAAAAAAAACTACAATTTTTTGTTTAGTAAAAATAAGAAAATTCTAATGTCCCTAGTCACAAGGGACCAGTTCCACTTTGAACAGTAGGAACTTAAAAATTTGAAAATATTTGGGAAAGGGAAAATTGGCTTTCTGTTTAATTGGCAAATGTTCCAGTGGGAGGGTCTGTTTTTGTTGGGATGTGTTACAGTGTATGTACATGTCTATGGACCTGAGTCTTTAAGGAGTTTATACATGGTTCAGAAAAGATGGTTGGTAAAATCTTGATTATTTCTTTTTGTTAATTTATCTCAATAAAAGCCCACTGGAACTTCAGGTGTCTTGTATGTATGTTCTTAAAGCAGGTTGTGCCTTTAGGAATCTGAGAATATGTTACTATTGTACTTGAAGTGGTGCGTCCAGCCCACTTTCTTGTTGAATAAACTTGCGGAATTCTGGCTTCCATCCTAGATGACCTGCTGCACACACAGTTTTCATTGCAGATGTGAAGAACCAAGATTGGTTGGGATTCTAAATCATCAGCTCCCAGAATTATTGCCAAGTGTATATATTCCCAAATCTTAACAAGAAAAGATCAAAAGACAGACACTCCAAAAAAGGACTTTGCCAGTCCTTCCCCAGGAATCTGCTTAGATGCAACACAATCTGCTAGCAGAAGTGGAAAGGGGGTGGAGGGGAACGGCAAGAGTGCGCTTAGTGTGAGCTCAGAGTCTGCATTTCCAACCTTAGCGCACTTCTGTAAATACCTATAAACTAATTACACCTGTGGTTCTCTTCCTTCCTAATGCTTCAACCCTTTTAATACAGCTCCATCATAAGATTTTTTTTAGTTGCCACTTAATAACTGAAATTTTGCTAGTGTTATGTGTTATAAGTCCCTGTGTTTTCCTATGGCCTCAGACAATCCCTGTAGAAGGGTCATTCCAACCCAAAGGGGTCACAATCTACAGGTGAGTAGAAAACCAGTGTTGTGAACTGACTGGGAAGGCACGCCACAGCAGCGTTGTATACAAAAATAAATGGAGGGCTCAGCTGAAAGATGATTGTCCGGAGCATTGTAGGATTGGGAAAGTCCCAGAGTAGATGCACAGTTCTGCTTTGCTGCTTTATTTTGAGAAAGCTTTGTATGCAGCCCACGCTGGCCTTCAACTCTTATCCTGCCTCTGCTTCAGAAGTGTGCAGGTTCCAGGCCTGTGCCACCACACCAGCCATTTGCCAGTGCAAAGAGTTCTGTGGGAAAGGGGTATGAAACAATGCTGCTTTGGAGGTTGTGGCAAGAAGACTCCAGTCACTCTCCATCTCTCTCTCTACTCACTCCCCTCAAAAACCTCTGATCTTGCTAGATTTGGAGTATAACACCGTGCTGTCTTAGGAAAGCAGGAGTTGGCACTGAGTTCAGGATTTAAAGCAGTTGGTAACATTGACAGTTTTTAATGTGTGAAAGTCATACCTTACATATCCACCTTGAGAATCTGCTCTGTGGCTACATCGTTATTATGAAGGCATGGAGAGTATCCTCCACCTAAGGACCTCTTTAAATTGCTGTAGGGATAGGGCTCCATGCTGGAGGAGTGGATTCCCATGGCCACACTGTCATCCTCCCTAAAGTCTAGACATCTGCCTCTCGGGTGCTTCCTCACTTTCTCCATAGATTGACTTGTATGAACTAACTTAACTTCAGATATCCAGCTTCCATTTAGACTTATTTATCAGGGGTATCCAACCCTCTCACCACCCCTCAGAGATTCAGAGAAATGGGCGAGAATACAGTCCTCTAGCTCCTTCCATTCCTTTATGTCAGGGTTCTCTCTAGCTGCTTTGTCTCTTCTCAGACTGAAGTCTGTCATTGCTTCTCACCTCTTCTGTCAGCTCCGTCCTTGTTAGATTCCCCTATGCCTGTTAATGAGTCCTCCTCACACTAGCCCGTCCAGTGCCAGTTATCTGTTTCTTGTTTCTAGATTGATAAATACACACTATTAGTGGCCCCAGGATACAGACTAAAAATGAGATTCTATGGTGGTGGTGCCTTTAAGCCCAGCACTTCAGAGTCAAAGGCAGGCAGACCTCTGAGATTGGGGCCAGCCTGGTCTACAAAACAAGTTCAGGACAGCCAGGGCTACACAGAGCAACTTGAGCCTTCAGCCACCACATTAAGCATGTGTTACCAAGTCTGTGAGCTGCCTACCACAAATCACCTGTCACTTAGTTCAAGCTATAAGGCAGCTTAGAGCTTTGTTGGTCCAGAAGTTTTGGTTCTCAATGGAAGGAAACCTCCACCAGGGGATTCAAAGTGGCTCCAAACAGGCTGCCCCTAGCCCACAGGGGCTAAGGAATGCACAGGCATTTTAACACCATATTCAGTAGCCAGTCTCGATTGGAAAAATGAATCGGTAAGTCCCTGGGTTTGATCTCCAGGTCTGGAAAAAAAAATGTGGATTGTTTCAGCCTGCAAAGCTTCAGGACAAGTACACGCAGGGAGCGAGTTACACCGCACCCTACCAGTTGCAGAAAAGACTATTCCAGAGTTCTGAGCATTTCCTCGTTGTTTATTAATTCTCCTTTTGTCTGCTCCCATTCTCCTACCAGGTAAGCTATACTAAAGACTAGCCCTGTGTCTTAGTCAAAGTCGGTTTCTGCCTCAACCAAAAGCGGATCGAACCTGGGTCAGGAGAAGTGACAGGGACAAAGTGGAAGGACTTCCCCTTCCATGAGGTTTATTACATTTTTGATATTTTGTTTGGTGAGACAGGTCTAATTATATTCCCAGGCTAGTCTTCAGCTCAATGCATAGCTAAGGGTTGATCTCAAATTTCAAATCCTTTTATTTATTTATTATTATTTTGGTTTTCCGAGACAGGGTTTTTCTGTTTAGCCCTGGCTGTCTGGAACTCACTCTGTAGACCAGGCTGGCCTCAAACTCAGAAATCCACCTTCCTTTGCGCCCCAAGTGCTGGGATTAAAAGTGTGCAACACCACTGCCCAGCTTCGCACTTCAAATCCTAATGCCTCTCTACCCTCCAAATACCCAGATTATAGGCATATGCCACCATGTCCAGTTTATATGGTTCTGACAGATGGAACCCAGGCATTCATGCAAGCTACCAGCTGAGCTAGGGTTCCAGTTCTTGTAGGAAATGAAACTGTGTGACAAACAGTGTCATTTTGATTTGAAGATTACACTGAACTAGAGGGAAATAATTATGAACCAACAGATACATAATTCATCCCACCCAGAGCTTCCTTATCCAAAAAAAATAACAGAAGGAAAGAGAAGAAAAGGGGAATAGGCAAAATGCATGAAGAGAAAATACAGACACTGGGTGAAAGGTTTTCAGAACTAATGAAAGACACAAGGGCCCTGATGGATCCAGCAATCACGGAAATGCCGTCTTCTCTCCTTTCTCCCTACCCGCCTCTTTCTTTTGACAAGGCCATGCTATGCTGCCTAGGCTGGTCTCAACCACTGTGCACAGTGCCCTGTCACCTCAGCCTCTCCAGGAGCTGGGACCACAGACATGCACCACCCCACCTGGCTAATGCTTAGTTCTAAACTATGCTGCTGTGTTTCACATCTTCCCAAGAGCGATGAGGTTGGATAAACATAAGCTAATTAAGTGAAGTTAAGAACGCCAGGCTTCGGAGATAACCTGTCTTCAATTTCATGTGCACTGGTGTTTTGCCTGTATGTCTGTCTATATGAGGGTGTTGGATCACCTATAAGTAGAGTTGTAGACAGTTGTGCTAGGAATTGAACCTCTGTTCTCTGGAAGAGCAGTCAAAGCTCTTGGCCATTGAGCCATCTCTCCAGCTTGGGGCAAGGTCTCTTTATGTAGCCCCAGCTGTCCTGGAAATCACTATATAGACCAGGCTAGCCTTGAACTCATAGCTCTGCCTGCCTCTGCCTCCCAAATGCTAAGATTAATGCTGCATCTGATCACCTCTGATTCTGTTCTTCTATCCTGTTCATTTTGTCTTCTTTTGTTCCCCTCCTGTTCTTTCTTATCTCCTTTACTTCTCCTCCTTCTTCTCCATCTCCTTCTCCCTCTCCCTCTCCCCTTGCTCTCCTCTCCCTCCTCTTTGCCGGGTCTCTCCTTCCCCTGCTGAGCTGTGGGCCTAGGCATCCTCATCTTCCTTGCACATCGTCTTGTTCTCATGTGAGTAGCTGAGCTGAGAGACAGTGCACCATACAGTCCAAGACAAGGCCCTGTGGAACATGGTCCTGTCCCAGTGCTTTGAGACGGCCCTTTGCTTCTCTGACCTGTGCTGTGGAAGCACTGCCCCGGTGGGTCCTCCTCTTTTGTCTCAGGCCACAGTTACATAAGCAGGAGGCTCCAGAAGGAGCAGCTGTGAGGTGGTGGCTGAAGAAGCCTTCCTAGGGCAACCATTCTCAATCTATAGGTCGAGACCCTTTGTGTGTGTGTGTGTGTGTGTGTGTGTGTGTGAAATAACCCTTTCACAGGGTCACCTAAGACCATCAGAAAACACAGATATTTATATCACAATTCATAACAGCAACAAGATTATAGTGGTAATGAAAGAAAGGCTGCAGCATTAGGAAGAGTAGGAGCCACTGTCCTAGAGGGACCTTAGCAGTGGACCTCAGGGTTACCATTGTTGCCATGAAATACCATGACCAAAGCAACCCGGGGAGAAAAGGGCTTTTTCAGCTTGCACTTACACCTCACAACTTATCACTAAAGGAAGTCGGGACAGGCACTGGAGCAGGGCAGGATCCTGGAGTCAGGAGCTGATGCAGAAGCCATGGAGTGGTGCTGCTTACTGGCTTGCTCAGCCTGGCTTGCTCAGCCTGTTTTCTTATAAAACCCAGAACCACTGCTCCAGGGATGGGACCACCCACAATGGGCTAGGCCCTCCCCCATTAATCACTAATTAAGAAAATGCCCTAGAGGCTCATCTAAGCCCAGTCTTACGGAGGCAGTTTCTCAGTTGAGGCTCCTTCCTCCCTGATGACCCCAGCTCGTGTCAAATTGACGTAAAACTAGCCAGCACACAGATCATACCTTTAAACATACTTTCTCTCTAGCTCAGTGGACTATTCCTCAGCCACAGGACAACAGCACAATGGGGCAAGAGGCTAACTGGAGCAACTCCACCCACAAACAGGACAGGCGCCGCCCTCAGCTGGCCGCCTGTGGTCCGTCTGTCTCACAATCGCCTCTGAAGGGAGCTAACCATTCGTCCTAC
The DNA here is from genome assembly GCA_036184795.1 of Tokudaia tokunoshimensis. Lineage (NCBI taxonomy): Eukaryota > Metazoa > Chordata > Mammalia > Rodentia > Muridae > Tokudaia > Tokudaia tokunoshimensis. Next base: position 45,791,964 of record BTHU01000008.1, read on the forward strand.
TTTGCAAAAGAAGAAACTAAGGTTCCAACACACTGTATATGACCTGTCCGCACTTATGGAGACCAAATGTGGCCAAACCAGGGCCCGTCTCTAAGGCTGTCAATGAGAGTGGCCTCAGTGGTCTCAGGTGAGTGGTCTGGGGACAAGCTTGGCTGCCCCACTGCACAGGTGTCTGTGTGGCTCGAGTGGCCGGTGGCCGCAGGTGGCACTGGTTGAAAGTGAGTAGGAGGTGTGAGGGCCACGGCAGCTTCACCACAAAAAAGAATTGTCACGGTCGGGACCGGCTGGGCCCTGGCCTGCCTGTACATTTCTTTCTTGTGCTGTTTCTCACCACAACAGAAACTGCTTATCTGCAGGTGCATTGCTATTCTAGGAGAATGAACGGTGTGTGGCTTCCTATTAGTGCTTGGAGGATCAGTCACACCACCGCCTGCCGTCCCACGGCTCTGTCCCCGCCCCACCCCGCACCGGATGCCTGCAGCTTCTCAGACTGGAAGGCTGGAAGCTGGTGTTTAGGGCCAGCCTGCAGCCACACAGGCCCTTTCCCCTCCTGTCAAAAGGGACCAAACCACCCAGCCCGGTGGGATCTTTTAGTTTTCTAATGACGTTCTAGTCGGCCACATATAGCAGGACCCGGGACAGTGTGTGACACGTGGGGCAGTTTAACAGTTTGCTGTCAGTAGACATCTTGTCATGGGTTATGACATTGACTGCCTCAGCACCCCAGGACTGGGACAAGGAAGTCATGTCATTGTGGCATCGCCAAACATCCAGAGAACCAGGAGCTCTTTGCCTGAGAAGGCCTTGGAGCGCAGGAGGCCGGAACAGGAGCACACCTGACTGGCAAGTGTGAGAAAAGTCACTGGCGGCCATGTTCTACACCACCAGGGAGGTGGCTGCTGGCATTCCTATGGAGTCATCACAGCCTTTAAAAAATTATTTATTTTTTGAGACTATAATATTATCATTGCCTTCCTCCCTCCAAACCTTCCCATACACCCCTTCCTGCTCTATTTCAAACTCATTGCTTCTTTTTTCATTAATTGCTGCTACATGTGTGCGTGCGTGCGTGCGTGCGTGCGTGTGTGTGTGTGTGTGTGTGTGTGTGTGTGTACCTAGATACATAAATACAACCTGTTCGGCTTGTAGAATGCTATTTGTATGTATGTTTTCAGGGCTGACTGCTTTTAATTCTTCCTGTACCCTCAGCTGGCCACAGATGGGCAGGCAGGCAAGGAACAGCTCCAAATGGGGCTGTGGTGATGACTCGCACACTTCAGAGTGCTTGCCTCACATGCAGCAGGACCTAGGTTTCCATCTCCAGCCCTCAGCCTGTGGTCGCTGCGCTGAGGAGGCACCCCTGGGAATTTTTAGCCAGTCAGTGTAGTCAAATGGGTGAGCTCCGGGTTCTGTAGGAATCCCTTCCTCAAACATCAAAATGGAGAGTGATTGAGGAAGACTTCTGATGCTGACTCTGGCTTCTAAATACATGCACACCTACATGTACAGAAAAAGGCAGAGGACAGCAAGACATTGTCACCTGGCTGGAAATGTCATGAAGATATGGGTACTAATGGGAAGTGGAACGTTTTTTTGTTTTTTGTTTGTTTGTTTTTGGTTTTGTGGAGTTTTGTTTTGTTTTTGTTTGCTATTATTTTTTGAGACAGGGTTTCTCTGTGTAGCCCTGACTGTCCTGGAGCTCACTCTATAGACCAGGCTGGCCTCAAACTCAGAGATCAACCTGCCTCTGCCTCCTGAGGCCTGGGATTAAAGGCCCATGCCGCCTCCATCACTACCACCACCACCACCACCACCACCACCACCACACACACACACACACACACACACGCACACACGCACGCACGCACGCACGCACGCACACACACACGCACACACGCACACACGCACACACGCACACGCACACACGCACACACGCACACACGCACACACTCACACACACACACACTCACACACACACACACGCACGCACGCACGCACGCACGCACGCACGCACGCGCGCGCACACACACGCACGCACGCACACACACATACACACACGCACACACGCACACACGCACACACTCTCACACACACACACACACACTCACACACACACACACACATACACACACACACACACACTCACACACACGCACGCACGCACGCGCGCACACACACACACACACACACACACACACACACACACACACACACACGGTCCTAACGGAAAGTTCTTAAAAGAACAACAAACAAGGAGCAGAGGGCGCCACTCAGCAGCAGCCCAGGACAGAAATCTGAAAACCAGTGGCTTCAACAGGGAAGACGCTCATTTGTCTCATTTAACAGGAGCCTAGGACATTTGTGAGATAAAGAAGCTGTGCAGTACGAGACACTAAAGCAGGAGGATTGCTGCGAGTTTGAGCCAACCTCGGACACTTAGTTCTTCTCCAGCTTGGGCTATGAGGACTTATCCCAGAAAACAACAAAACAAAACAAAACAAACACAGGGATCTAGAGAGTTTGTACTGCTCTTCTGAGGACTTGAGTTCCCAGCACCAGGCCAGGCCCCTCACAACAACCTGTAACTCCAGCTTCAGGGGTCTCCAATGCCTCTGACCTGCACAGGCTCATGCACACACAGACACACTTAAAACTAAGTCTTTAAAAAAAAAAAAACTGGGCTGGAGAAATGGCTCAGTGGTTAAGAGCACTGACTGCTCTTCCAGAGGTCCTGAGTTCAATTCCCAGCAACCACATGGTGGCTCACAACCATCTGTAATGGGATCTGACGCCCTCTTCTGGTGTGTCTGAAGACAGCTACAATGTACCCACATACATAAAATAAATAAATCTTTAAAAACAAATTTAACCCATTTCTATTAAAAAAAAAACCAAACTAGCAGGGCATGATAGCAAAGGCCTTTAATGCCAGCACTTAGGAGACAGAGATCTCTGAATTTGACAGCCTGGCCTATATATTGAGTTCTAAGCCAACCAGGAGTGAGATCCGTTCTGTTTCAAAACAAACAAAATCAATAATATAAAACACACTAAAAAAAAGACAACAATGAAAAGGACTACAGACAGAGGGAGTCACCCAACCAGTGACCCTCAGCCTGTTAGGGTGTAGCCAAGTCCTCAGCGGGCTTTGCTAGGGTTTATTTCTGCTTTAAAATGTCTTTCATGGAGATTTGTGAACCTCAGGGATTGCACAGCAGACAGGGACTTGAGTTGGATCCCCAGGTGGCCCTGACTCCGCTGACATACGCTGTGGCGGGGAGATGCACAGTCACTTGGGCATGGTGGGTACCCAGTCCCCACGCCATGTTCCCACGGGGAGACAGGAAGCCACGGTGGTTGGGGTGCTAACAAGAGTTTGGGCAGGTAGAGTAGGCAGAGGCGGGGCAGACGGCGGCAGCTGGCTGCTGTGGGGCCCACATGCCTCTTCCACTCCCTTTCTGCAAAATTGCTGTCCCGTGCAGAAAAGAAAAAGGATGCGTGAGACACGCTTCTCCCCAGCCCCCGCCCCCGGTCGTGTGTACAAAGGCTGTGGTTTTTTGATCCACAGGTGGTTGTGGTTTGAGTAGAGTCCTCGGCCAAATGGGAGGCTCTGTCCTGGGGGTGACGGGTGGCAGGGCATGGCTCGGGCTGGCAGCTAAACTGCCGAGAAGTTCCACACCTCTCCTCCACCCCTCTGTTTCTTAGGTTCAAATATAGCCCTCCTACATCCCTACCCTTCAGACCTTGCTTCCCTCACCACCACACACACACACACACACACACACACACACACACACACACACACACACGCACACGGTTCTTCCTGTCTGGAATAGCCCAGAATAGGACGCAGAATTCCAAGAGCTCCCACCAAGCATTCTCTTCTGCCGTCAGTCTGCCCACTGAAGCAAGTCTCCGTTGCAGACCTTGGACGGTTCCCTGGAACGGGAAGGAAGCCTCAGTCTTCTTTCCTTATAGAGTTGGCTCCCTCAGGTATCAACCTTACACCTTCAGACAAGCTATAGTCATGTGAGGCCCCAGGGCCACTGGCCACAGCTTTCCATCTGGGCTGCTATTTGGACCTTGGAGGGCTGTTCTCTCCATTGTTCAAGCGACCCTTTCCCAGTCTGGGTGTGAGGGGAGCCTAGGGGCTGTTGAGAGCCCCTGGGGTTCAGCTTACTCTGATGGTCTGTGTCAGAGGATGTCAAACCTCCCTCTGAGCTTCAGCTTTTAGCAGCAGGAACAGAGGCAAGGGCGGTGTCTTGCCTCACTCTGCGTGGGCTTATAGCACGCTCACCGCATCTCCGTATCCACAGCTTGAACGATAACAGTAAAACCAGTCAAGGAGAGCTGTAGGACCCGGGAAAGGTGAGCAGAGGGGGTACACAGGATGGGACGTGCCTCAGAGGAGGTGATGTGTGGGCAGAAACACCCCCAAGCGGGTAGAGAGGGGACAGCCAGACAAGGAGTCCCAAGTGCAAAGACGCCGAGGTTATCTTCCGAGGGTCATGAAGTCCCAGGTGTCTGGGACAGAAGCAGGAGCAGGGCCAAGGAACGGAGATGACACGAGGGAAGAGGGGCTCAGGGCTCATGGCAGGGCTTGGATGGGGCCAAGCAGGTTGAAAAAGGGTGTATTCTGAAGACGGGGCTGTGGCGCTTATGAATGACCAGTTGTGGGGCATGATGGGAAAGGGGCACCTGTACAGGCTGAGGGATGGTTCAGAGGGCAAGTTCACAAACTTGAGGACCTGAGTAAAAAGAGCCCATGTAAAAATCCAGGCATTGTCAACAGGGCCTACAACCCAGTGTGTGGAGGGCAGAGGCAGGAGGTCCCTGCAGTCCATCAGCTGCCAGGCTAACGCAGATCAATGAGAAACTCTCACTAGGGGACAAAGAGGTGACATCCTTCTCTGGTCTCTGTCTGCTCATACTCACTCGCCTCTAACATGTGTGTCGCACGCACCTCACATAAACATACAAAATAAATAAACATTAGAGGAAACAATCGGACGACTAGTAGATTTTGTCCTAAGCTGTATAATAAGGACTTCGGGGGTGGGGTGGGGGGAAGAGATAGTCCCTCAGAACTGCCGAGCACAGGACCACCTTCTGCAGCAACCTTTACTGTCAATGAGGCAGAAGATAACACAGCATGACGTGAGTCTCTGATACACCCACAGGATACAGCAGATAGACTCAGAATCCTGGTGATGCCAGGGCTGGCTGGGCCTGCCTGGGACCTGGGAGGCTCCTGGAGGATGTGGAGATGGGAGATGATCCCTTCGGTTCTAGAAATTCCTTAGGGGGAAAGTTGCCGCATTACCCAAGAGCAGGATCCTGCCTGGTGAGACTAAAGGCAGAACCACACAGGGAGTGACACCGAGGCCACAAAGTACAGGACCCTGTGGGCCCAGCGCTTGGCCGCCATGGAGGCCATCCTGTGGGACGAGCAGAAGAGTGCCTGGTTCGACTACGACTTAGAAAGGGGGAAGAGGAATCTGGAGTTTTATCCCTCCAACCTCACCCCACTCTGGGCCAGCTGCTTCTCGGACCCTAGTGCTGCTGACAGGGCTCTGAAGTACTTGGAGGTGAGGGGCCCGTGGGCGGGAGGGCGGGCATGGCACCCTGGAGGCAGGACCCTCCCTTCCCTGGATTAACACCTCCCTCCAATCTGAAGCCCTGGATTAAGGGCCCGTGGGTTCACGGGCCCAGATAAAACGTCTGAGGGCCCACCTTGGGGAGAGTAAGCTCCTCTGCTCAGGGTCTAAGGCTTAATTCAGCCAGTTTCTCCCAGACCTGGGAAGTGGCTCTGAGCTGGCCTAGAATTGGGTCAAAACTAACTTTTTCATTTATTCATAAAAGTCAGCAGTGTATGATGTCATCCGTCAGGGGCATCTCTGTCCAGAGCCTTCTTCCCCAGACAAGGCTGTGTCAATCTCTGAGCAGCACATTCAGGACTGTGGCGGCCCCCAGTGGCCACTCGTGGGCACTGCAGGGGCTTAGTTGCTGTCCAGTACTGGTCTCCATAGCCCCTGTGGTGGTGGTGGGCCTAGAGACAGTGCCCAACCTATACAACTCATCTTTTATACGTATATATGTGTGCGCTCATGTACGCCTGTGTGTGCGTGTGTGTGCGCGTGTGTGTATGTGTGTGCATGCATGTATGTACATACTGATTATAAACAATGATGGTTTCATTATGATGTTTTCAAATATGATTTACTATATTTTGATCATATCCACTTCCATTCCCTTACTCTGTACACCTTCTATAGCCCTTTGACCTTCCTCTTCCAAACAAGTCTCTTCCTTTCCTGTCTCCATTTTGGATGGCCCAATGAGTTTCATTAGGGTTGCTTACAGGGGCATGGATAGGAGGTTATTTACAGGAGCGTGGGCACCTTACCAGGTCTACACTACTAAAGGAAACATATCTTGCTCCCCTGGCAACGATTCTCTGCTATAAACCCTCAGGGAAGTCTGGAGCCTGTGTGTCCCTCCTCTTCCATGTCAGGAAGTTGACAGGACCATTCTCGTCCAGGTCTGCTGTGCGTTCATGAGTCCAGCCGTGACACTGTAGCTGGAAGCTAACATTTGACGCCCGTCCATCCCATTGTCTGCTCTTACAATCTGCCCTCTCTTCCCTGCTGTTTCTCAAGCCTTAGTGCCCTGGTGACGCAGATGTCCCGTTTTTGGCTAAGTGCTCAACGGTCATCTATTCTCCCACTTTGGCCATTCTGGGTTTGCAGTTACTGCTGCCCCCAGCGTACGCTTCTCTAGACTGAGTGGTGGCACTCACCTTTAATCCCATCACTTGGGTGGCAGAGACAGGTAGACAGATCTCTTGAGTTTAAAGCCAGCCTAGTCTACAGGGCAAGTTTCAGCCCAGCCAAAGCTATAGAGAGAAATCTTATCTCAAAAACAAACAACAGAAGCTTTTCTGACCGAGCACAGTGAGAGAGAAGCATCGTTATTTCAAGGGCAATTCCTTGACCACACCACATCCATTCAGCAAAACAACTTTAGTTTCCACACCAGGGCCTATCACCTCCCCAGCCCAGGGATTTGGAGCAGGTTTAAAGTGTAAGATGTGGATTCCTTCCTGGGTCATAGGTCTCAGGTCTAATCAGAAAGCCGCTGGCTACCTCATGGCTTCAGCCACTATTTCACCGGTGGGCACATCTGGCCTGGCTAATCTCTAGTGTAGCACCCAGAGTCCACAGCTGAATAATACCACCCTCTATCTACATAGCACCTTCCCAGACTACGAAGTCTAGCCAGCAAGGAAGAAGCTCCCAGGCCCATTTATTGGGGGGAGGGGAGCTCTCCCTAATACAGCCGGTCCCCTTATCCTCAGTCTGACATTGTTACAATGGATAGCAGGCAGATGAAAGGAATATGAAGTTCTGGAGTGCAGGTCATGGTGAGTGCTTGGATCTCTGTCCCTCAGAACATACATGGTCTTCTAAGGCCTCAGGGTACAAGGTATGTGGACCCACAGGGAAATCCTGAATGGCAGTCACTGGTGCACCCAGATCTAGGTGGAGCCACAGCTCCTGGAGAGAGAGAACCTCCCAAAACAGGGTTTGAGGCCCTCAGAAGTCTGGCCTCACTGGCCTGGCCTCTCTCCTAGAGTTTAGCCCGGCCAGTGGAGTGGCCTTAGCATTCCTGGATGACTGTGGTGAATGCTGATGTCAGGGACCCAGCTGGCTCTCCCGGGCTGCACGACCTGACGTCTACTTTCTGCTAAGCTTCCTGCCGCAGGTGGATGAGCGAAGAGAGGCCTGGGGGACCACCTGGGCGCCCTTGCTTCCTCCTCAGGCCCCATCTACGTCATTTAGCTTTTCTTCCACTGCTTCTCCTGCTCGGCCCCACCCCCACTGCCCGCCTCTGTCAGAGTGCCCTGGGGAAGGCAGTGCCTTGGGGGCTGGGACACAGGTGCTTCCTGAAGCCTTCTCTAGTGTGGAAGCCCTCTCTGGGGGTCAATGAGCCCCCACTGCTCAAAGTAACCAGGGTCGCGGTGCTGCCGAGGAAGACAGGCAAGATGTTCATACCAGTGGAAGAAGGGAGCCTCACCAAGATCCCTGTCGCTCTAGCCTGACTGGGCATTGCCCCATCTATCACCCTGAGGTAGGAAGGAGGCCGTCACTGGGGGTGGCTTCAGTTTCTCACAGCTTCTGACACCATGCATGAATTCTCTCTTAGAGTCAAACTCCATAAAGTTGCTTCCTGGGGTCACTTATTTTGAGCTATGTTTATTGAACTGGTCCATGCTTGGATTGGATCTGTTCTTCGTAGGTGTCACTGTTAGCTTGTCTCAGAAGGGAGTCTCAATTGAGGGATCACCCAGCCAGATAGGCCTGTGGGCATGTCTGTGAGGGACTATCTTGATTGTTGTTTGATATTGGAGGGCCCAGTCCACCATGGGTGGCACCATTTCCTGGGCTGGTGATTCTGAATAACATAAGAAAGCTAAGAATGAAACTGGGTGCTGGCCAGCAAGCCTCTGCTACATAGCGACTTCAAGGCCAGCCTAAGCCACACGAGACCCAGTTTCAAAAAAATAAAACAATAAAACACCAATACCACCACCACCTCCACCACCACCAACAACAACAAATCAAAGGTAGAAGATGCTTTAAGAAATGAGCCCTATAGGATGGAAAGATGGCTCAGCAGTTAAGAACACTGACTGCTCTCCCAGAGATCCTGAGTTCAATTCCCAACAATCACATGGTGGCTCACAACCATCTGTAATGGGATCTGATGCCTTCTTCTGGTATCTGAGGACAGTGACAGTATACTCATATACATAAAATAACTAACTAACTTTTTTTTTGTTTGTTTTTCGAGACAGGGTTTCTCTGTATAGCCCTGGCTGTCCTGGAACTCGCTCTGTAGACCAGGCTGGCCTCGAACTAAGAAATCCACCTGCCTCTGCCTCCCAAGTGCTAGGATTAAAGGCGTGCGCCACCACCGCCCGGCAATAACTAACTTTTAAAAAGAAAGAAATGACACCTAGAGGATGTGCTCAGGGCACTGGAGGTGAGCTCTTGGAGGAGACTGGAATACCACCACTCTGATGCCTGGCTTATTGTGTGAGCATTGTGTTCTATAATTGCTCCTGCCAGCATGTCACCAGAGGCTCCAAATAATAGGATCAATCATGACCCCTCACCACTGGCCCCAGGGAATGGGTCTGTCCAAAACCACAAGCCAAACATAAACCTTTTCTTTCTTTCTTTCTTTCTTTCTTTCTTTCTTTCTTTCTTTCTTTCTTTCTTTCTTTCTTTCTTTCTTTCTTTCTTCCTTTCTTCCTTCCTTCCTTCCTTCATTTATTTTGGTTTTTTGAGACAGGGTTTCTCTCTATAGCCCTGGCTGTCCTGGAACTCCGTAGACCAGGCTGGCCTTGAACTCAGAAATCTTCCTGCCTCTGCCTACAAAGTGCTGGGATTAAAGGCATTCGCCACCACTGCCCAGCACCTTTTCTCTTTATAAGTTAATTGCCTCAAGGATTTCATTAGAGTAATTCAAAATGATCAATACAATATTCTGTTATATTTTACTATTAATCTAGTTGATATCAAATATACAAATCCTGTCTGAGTCATGCTTGCCAAAGGTGCCTTGTGCTTCCAGGCATCAAGAACTCATGGCCTGGGCTGGAGAGATGGCTCAGCGGTTAAGAGCACCGACTGCTCTTCCAGAGGTCCTGAGTTCAATTTCCAGCAACCACATGGTGGCTCACAACCATCTGTAATGGGATTTGATGCCCTCTTCTGGTATGGTTGAAGACAGTGACAGTTACTCACACAAATAAAATAAATAAATAAATAAAGAACTCCTGGGCTGGAGACTACTTATATAGATATGAGTACTTGCTTATATGATGTCACTGTATTACATCCAACAGTGTGTCTCTTTCAACTAATGATCCTTACAGTATGCTATCAAGAAACCACAATAAAGTTTCCTGCTAGACTTTGCTCAGGGACTATGCAGACCCAAAACAAACGAGACAGAACTCTGCTCAGAGTCCACTAGGTGGCTCTTTCTTCCAGCCCTTGAGGGCCGGCCCCGAGTCTCCTGGGAACGAATTCTTCTGCCTTCATTTCTTGGGGGTCTGACCTGGCTCATGCTCACAGTACCGTACGTTACGTCCCCTATAAACAGGAAATGAAATAGTCAAAACCCCAAATCAGTAGCAATCTCAAAATAGATGACGGTAAGTTCGTTCCACCGAGCAAAGCTTCCAGTAGGGCTCCCGGGTTCCGGCCATCGCCGGTGAAGTGCTGGTTAGGTGTGGAATTAAAGGTCGGTTGAGTGCTCAGCATGGTGACACAATGCTGGCCTAAACTCACAGATCTGCCTGCTTCTCCCTCCAGAGTGCTGGGAACCATGAAGTGTTCATACCAGCACACCAGGCTACATGAAGTGTTTATAAGAACCGCTAGGAACCGGTTTGCCTGAGTCTTCCGCTTCAGTTTTCTTCTTCTCTTTTCTACCGAGACAAGGTCTACTGTAGCCTTTAACAAGCATGTGTGCGTTTAGAGAAGGAGAAAGCCACACTCCAACCCCAAAGCCAGCTTTAATTGAAAATTAAGTTTCATTGAATTGGGACCACATAAAGACCACTTGCCACTTATATCTGTAGGGGGCAGCAGAGACAAGCTGGACATGGGTGATACCTTCAGCCAATTTACTCTTTGTCTTAGGACACTTTCTCTTTCCTTAGATTTTACACTTGTCCAGTGGTCTCCAGATTCCTTAGTCGGATGCTTTTATTCTCCTGGAAAGATTAAAAACAAAATCCTGTCCCAAACCTAATTCTGGGGGTTCCCTTTTTAACAAGTTATATCTTTCCTAGGACAAAATGTTTTTGTTTGTTTTTTGTTGTTGCTTGTGTGTCAAGTTGACAAGAGGTCAATTGTACCGGCTGGTTTTGTGTGTCAACTTGACACAAGCTGGAGTTATCACAGAGAAAGGAGCCTCCCTTGAGAAAATGCCTCCATGAGATCCAGTTATAAGGCATTTTCTTAATTAGTGATCAAGTGGGGAGGGTCCGTGGTGGGTGGGACCATCTCTGGGCTGGTAGTTCTGGGTTCTATAAGAAAGCAAGCTGAGCAAGCCAGGGGAAGCAAGCCAGTAAATAGCATCCCTCCATGGTCTCTGAATCAGCTCCTGCCTCCCAAGTTCCTGCCAATTGTGGGTTCCTGTCCTGACTTCCTTTGGTGATGAACAGTAATGTGGAAGTGTAAGCTGAATAAACCCTTTCCTCCCCAATTTGCTTCTTGGTCATGATGCTTTGTGCAGGAATAGAAACCCTGACTAAGACAGGTATAGAATTTAGCATTTGAATGCATAGTAACACCAGATCAACCCCTAACAGATTATAGGCAACTGAGGTATTTCCTCATTGTGGGAAGGCACAGACCCATTTGCTACCACATCCTGGTCATGAAGGAATTCAGATAGGTACCGGGCAACTGTATTACCTTTCCTTCCATGACTAAGCCTGTGAAGGACTCTCTGCCTTTGAACGGATCTAATCCATCATTGTTAAGGGATACCCTTATGAACATAGGGTGGTTGGCAATGACTATGTATAAGGTTATCTATGCCTTGTAAAATGTCCAGATTTGTTCCTCAGAGACAGAATATTTATTTTCTGTATATGGAAAGCATTTGCAATAGAAGCCAACAGGCAAATATTGATGGACTCATTTTTGTTTTATGAAGAATCCCCAGTTGTCAATAAATATGATTTCCATAGTTAGGGTATCATCTGGTTCAATATTGGTTAGGGCTGCATGCACTGATCTGAGCTTATCGGCAGTCACAAAAGCTGCCCTTTGTTCTTGTCCTCATTGGAAATTAGCTGTCTTTCTAGAACCTCATAGAGACTGTTTTATAATAATCTGTTATTAGGATATGCAATTTTTCTAGTGTGCAAAAATACCCATTAGGAGTTGTATCTGAGTTTTGTCCCTGGGTGGCAGAATCAAAGGCATGGGCCACCACCACCATGTTCTCTGTAACTCTAGAAAACAACTAATTTATAGAGATCCATCTCTCTTTCTGCTGTGATTAAAGGCATCAGTTACCATTTCCCTGCTCAGATATTTTATCTTAGCTCTAAGCCACTCCAACTCTTAGAGGTTTAGAAAACAAGTTTGAACTATAGTATTACAGTTTGAATTTACTTAAAACATTTTAAATCACCAGGCAGTGGTAGAGAACACCTTTAATCCCAGCACTTGAGAGGCAGAGGCAGGTGGATTTCTGAGTTTGAGGACAGCCTGGTCTACAGAGTGAGTTCCAGGACATCCAGGGCTACAAAGAGAAACCCTGTCTTGAAAAACCAAAAACCAACCTACCAAACAAACAAACAAAAAACATTTTAAATCTCTTAATTATGTTTTTAATACCAAACAACAAGTCCTTTTTATTTAAGAACTCAAAAGCTAATGACCAAGATGGTGTGGGCCATGTGGCAATATGTAGCTTAACATTCCAACATGGAATGCCTTTGGTAAACTGTCATTCAAAAATATTATTTTTTTATTTTGTTCAGGCCTGATCAAATGAAAGACTTTTGTTAGTCTTTATAAGTTAGTTTGGACCAAATGATCAAACCATATAGTGAACTATTACCTCTCCTTATTCAGGAGATCTCCTGTTTGAATCTAATCTTTATCAATTTTGATGATACCCACAGCTTTTCTTCTCCTGTGGAAACAAAGACAAAACCTCTTCCCCTTTATAACATATATCCTGGTTTCCATTCTGAGGTTAGCACATCTTTAAAATAAACTGGCTTATTTAATTTAGCAGATTTTTTATGCTATCTAATGTCTCTCTGCAGCTGTTGTCCCTTTCTCATTAGCATTTTAAAAATGTAAAGTTAATAAAGTCCTGTGTAATGTATATCTGGAGGTCTTTATTACTCTTTTCTGTTTTTTAAGCATGTTTTTTTAAAAGCATGATTAGACTTTTCTGTAATTATAAGTTAAGTGTAACTGTATATTTCTATAAGTGACACCAGCCCTTAGGAGGAGCCTAGAAGGTCATGTGTGGATCCTAGACATTGAAACAAGAAATTGTAACATTGAAGTTGCCTTGGAGACCCCAAGATGTTCAAGATGTCAGAGTCATGGGTTATCTGCTGAGGAAAGCTGCTAACAGGGAGTGGAACCAGCCCAGGAGAAAGAAATCTGTTGTAGTCAACAAAGATGAAAAAGGAGTTGGAGATCTGAAGACCGCTTTGGGAATTACAGTTAAGTGATTGGATGGATCTCAGAAGAGATTTTGAACTTTGGACTTTTAATGTTGTTCAGACTGCTATAGACTCTGGGGACTTTGGAAGTTAGACTATATTTGGCATTATGCTATGTTTAGGTATGTCCCCATAGACTCATATGTTTGAACAAGCCTATGGGAGCCAGAAACTGGAATGTGATGGTTTGTATATGCTCGGCCGAGGGAATGGCATGATTCAAAGGTGTGGCCCTGTTGGAATAGGTGTGTCACTGTGGGTGTGGGCTATAAGATTCTCATCCCAACTGCCTAGAAGTCAGTATTCTGCTAGCAACCTTCAGATGAAGATGTAGAACTCTCAGCTCCTTCTGCACCATCCCTGCCTGGACGCTGCCATGTTCTTGCCTTGATGATAATGGACTGAACCTCCGAACTTGTAAGCTAGCAAATAAATGTTGTCTTTATAAGAGTTGCCTTGGTTATGGTGTCTGTTCACAGCAGTAAAACCCTAACTAAGACATATAGTTACCCATAATAACCTTGGACCCAAACCAACCACCTGACAGTACTTCCTGCACCTGTGTATAAGCTTTTATGGTATAAGATGCCCCTAAGATATACCCCAATATAAGAGAGACACCTGTACCAATATAAGAAACTATTTGGAGTAAGATTTCCATTTTGAGTAGTGGTCCAGTAAAGCTTAAGTTCCCAAGACCTCCCTGGAAACTGACATCTTACTTGGCAGAAAGAGACATATCCGTGGATAGCTGACATCCTGGTTGGCAAGTTAAGACATGAATGTTAGATAAGTCCCATTCTGGTAAACAAGTTAGGACATGAATATTAGGCAAGGCAAGTCCCCTGTCACAGTGGAATACCCCAACCAATGGGAGCAGGATAAATCTACAACAAAGACATGTTCCTAAGGAAATCCTCCATCCCTAAATTCTGATTGGTGAAATAACTTGGCACATGAATTTTGGGCTTAAAAACGCTGTAGGATCTTAACTTGGGGTCATGGTTCAATTCCTGAATCGGTACAATGGCCCTGGGTGACCAGTCCTGGGGCATATGCTCAATATACTATCCCTGTCTGACTGAGATTGGTGTCCGTGTGGTTTGTAAGACAATTTCTGGCCCCAACAGTTTCAATATGTAAAGCAATGCTTTCTGCATATTGAGAGTCTGTAACTATACTAAAAGATTCAGGAAAATGTAATAATACTATAGGAATGACATACAACATTAATTTTTGAACTAAATCATAAGGACTCTGAGCCACTTTGCTTATTTTTCCTGACTTGTAATCTGCCTTTCCTGATTTAGTTGCATCAGTATAGAATGTAGGGGCTCCAGAAATTGGTATCACTCTTACTATATGAAGGAGAATTCAATTAGTTCTTTTTATAAACTGAAGTCTCTTGCTTTGGGGATATTTGTTGTTAATCACTCCCCCCAAACTTACTGCAAGCTCTCTGTCAGTGTTCATTTTTTCTCCATAATGAGGTAATTTCAGCATTGGTAAAAGGTACCACAATCTCAGCTGGGTATATTCCAGCTAATTGACAAAGTCTCATTTTTTTTTCTTTCAGAATCAATTTACAAAACTTTTCTATATAGGTCTTTAATTTTTTTTACTCTGTGTGATAAAAATATCCATTCTAAGATATTATCTGCTCTCTGCCTAAGAATTCCTGTGGGTGAATGAGTAGAGGACAAAATAACTAAAATACCATCCATCTTTGGATCCAATCAGTCCACGTGTGCATCCTGTAATCTCTTTTCTACCAGAGCCAATTCTCTCAGCTTAAGCTGATAATTTTCTTGGACTATTTAAACCCTTATCACTTTGTAAGGTTTGAAATAAATTACTTAGTGCTTGAGTAGTTAATCCAATTATGGGCCATAGCCAGTTAATATCTCCCAGCAATGTTTTGAAAAATCATTAAGAGTTTGTAATTGACCTCTCCTGATTTGTACTTTCTGTATTTCTGCAAACTTATCTTATATTCTAGATGATTAACAGAATCTCTTCTTTGTATTTTTTTTCAGGAGCATTTGTAATCCCCAGCAAGGCAAAATTGTCCTTACTTCATCAAACATTTTTTCCTAAGGTATCTGCATCTGAATCAGCCAGTAAAATATTATCTATACAATGGTAAATTTTAGATTGAGGAAACTGTTTACAAATTATTTCTAATGACTGTTGTACAAAATACTAGCACAAGGTAGGACTGTTTAATATTCCTTATGGTAAGTAAGATTTTCCAATAATACCTCTTTATCGGACAACTATTATTATAAGTAGTTATTGAGAAATCAAACCTTTCCATATCATGCTCATGCAAAGGGATTGTGGAAAAAGCAATATTTTTAAATCAATTACTATCATAGGCCATAACTTCGGTAACAAAGAAGGCAATGAAATCCCAGACTATAAAGAGCCCATTGGCTGAATCATCTTATTTATGGATGTTAAATCTGTTAATGTTGGGGTCTAGGAGTCATTCACAAACCACACAAACACTGATACAGTCAGACAGGATGGTTTGTGGAATGCATACCCTATTACTGATCCATCAGGGCAGTAGCTCAGAATTTGGGGGCTGAGCCACAATAACAAACATCTTACTCTGTCATTTTATAAAGGCTAAAACTGCAAACAACAACAACAACAAAGCCTCAGTGAGCTCATACTCAGGCGCAGTGCATGGTTGCCACTTCAACCTAGTGGTTGGGTTAAACATAACAGTTCATTTGACGGGTTCTATGTAAAGCTTTGTGAAATTTCTTAAGATTAACAAGCCTCTGAATACTCAGAACAGAGTATGTGGTCAGCATGACCTTGCTCTGAGTTGAGTTATATTTCTGCATCAGTGACTGGCAGGCCTATTACAGAAACAGTATGAAATAGCTGGCAGCTATGGAGCAAAATGACTACAGCTGTGCTAGGGGAGGGGCAGACCTCAAGATTTCCCCCATTGAGTTGTTTCAGTGAGTCACATCATTGACGCAAAATATTTTCACTGAGGCTGGGCTCCTGTGGATGTTGTCTGATGACCCATCACTAGTTCAGGTCCTGATGTTTCCAGGGGGCAACTACAGATGAGAGTGTTAAGTCTATGATTGGATCCCATCTATTTTCAAGGCCATCAGGGTGGTCAGGATCATGAAGTCAGGTCCTTTCCAGTGTGGGCCCAGGGGGCTTCCTTTTTGACTTAGCCTTTCAGCCTGTTAGGTGGGACAATAGACGTCGTATTTGTCTTCTGTAACTGCTTCCAGCTGACATTGGGATGCTACCATAGTGGCCCAGGAAGGCTGGAATGCTAAGTCAAAGGCTGGGCAATGGGACACTTATCAGATGCGCCTGATTAGCTGACCCAGCTGAAATCCAGGGAGCAGTCACATTGGCTGGAGTGGTTAACATCAGCTTTCAGCAAGTCAGAGTTCAGGAACTCCACAAGTGATTCCTAGATGGAGTTGTCAGCCAGGTGAAATCTGCTGAGACAAACAGACGAAGGACAGAAGTTAAAACTGTCTAGTAACTGGATAAGATAAGGAATTCCAAAACCAAGGGAAAATCCCATTTTCAAGTACAGAGGTGTGCACTTATCTGGAGTCCATTTGATCTGAGGCAGGAGAATTCAAATCTTATGACTTTTTTGATACTCTGAAACTTATGCAAATTTTAGTTTACATAACAATGTACATTAGTATTTACCATTATATTGAAATCCATATTTTAGAAAAAGTAGTTAATAGGTGTCTATAAGATAACAGGAATTCCGAGACAAGACTCATACCTTTGAGACCTAGCAAAAGCTATAGTTTTAGGTTAAAAGGCCCGGAACATTCTTTTCTCAGTCCAGAGGGTTGGAAATATAGATTGAGCAGAGATGTTTTCAGCATGATGAGAAAAGCACTCTTAAATTTATATTCAGGGGGCTGGAGAGATGGCTCAGTGGTTAAGAGCACTGACTGCTCTTCCAGAGGTCCTGAGTTCAATTCCCAGCAACCACATGGTGGCTCACAACCATCTGTAATGGAATCTGAAACTCTTCTGATGTGTCTGAAGACAGCTGCAATGTACTCATATACATAAAATAAATAAATGCTTTTTATAAAGTCTATATTCAGAAGACAACGAAAGGGAATTTAAAATCTTGACCTTGTGACTGAATTGTAAACAGTCAGTGCTCCATTAGTTTATCAAAACTCCAATAATCAATGTTAAAATTCTGAACTTTTGAAATCCTGGTATAACAATAGCAAGGGGGATATATATATATATGTATGTATACACATATATATAATTTTCTTATACCTCTGTAACTTGCATTTATGTACCTTAAAACATCTTAGATCCTCTGATCTCAAACATCTTCTTAGATTCTCCAACATTTATAACTTACATTTACCAATCTTGAACATCTTTTATTTGAAGCATTTTACATCTGCCAATCTTCATCATTTGCATTTATCAATTTTAAACATTTTTCTAAGACCTTAAGTAAATTTTACATTTTTTTCATCTAGTTACTTATTATGAGACACAGGCAGTTGATTACTGAGAGCAGTCATTTAAATGAAGGAATAGTAAGAAGTTACATTCTTTAATATGAAACCTGTGAGCGAGGCTGATATCTCAAAAGGAAATCTCTCCTTCCCCAAGCCTAGAAAGTCCCTCAAACTGAAGTCCCTCCCTTCTACTTCCTGTGGGTCTCTCTATCTATCCTCCTGACTACCTTTAACTCTCTATGGTCTTTTCCTGTCAACTGGTTGCAAGCTCTGTCTCTTGACCTATGGTTGAGTTTATTTAATCTAGCCCAGCCCTACAGGAAAGGACATGCCAATCCCTGAGCTCAGAAGTCACAGCTGCCAGTAAACTCTCCCTGAGCCTGTGCCCTCCTCTTCCTGTGGCTGTTTTATGCCATAGACCTGTATGGACTGTATTGTGTCCTTGCTGCAGGCTTCCAAGAGCTCTGTGACTCTGTCCAACACCTCTTCCCTCCTCACCCCTCCCCTGCCACCACTCAGAGGCACAAGCTTCTGAAAGCCTAATCTGATGCTTCAGGCCAGGACTTTCATTAGTTCTCTTTGGAGAACTGAATGCCTCTGTGTCTTGGCAAAAGCTTTTCTTTGTATGTATGTATGTATGTATGTATGTATGTATGTATCTGTCTATCTTTCTATCATCTATCGATCTACCTATCATCTATCTCTATCATTTATCTATTATCTATCTATCTGTTTATCATCTATCATCTCTTTGTATGTATGTATATATGTATGTATGTATGTATGTATGTATCTATCTATCTACCTATCTATCATCTATCATTCTATCTATCATCTATTGATCTACCTATCATCTATCTCTATCATTTATCTATTATCTATCTTTCTATCATCTATCTTTGTATGTATGTATGTATCTATCTATCTATCTATCCATCTATCTATTTTATGTGTATTGGTATTTGCCTGCTTGTGTGTCTGTGCGGGGGAGTCAGATCCCCTGAAACTGGAGTTACAGACAGTTGTGAGCTGCCATGTAGGTGCTGGGAATTGAGCCAGGGTTCTCTGGAAGGGCAGCTAATATCTTAACCTCTGAGCCATTTCTCCAGCGCCTTGGCAAAACCTTTTCACTAACTGGTACCAACATGTCCCTCCAGCCTGTCACACAACCTCTGCACCAAGTCTCTGAATGTCTCATGGGATGGAATGGCCTCCTGACTATTCCTCAAGACTCAGTGCAGATATCATCTTATGGTGGGTCTTCCTGACCCATTCCCTGAGAGGCAACAGTCCTGTGTCCTCACAGGGTCTCCTGTAAATAACAGTGAGTTTGACATCACACTGGAGAAGACTTGAGCCAGTCTGTCTAAAATGATACAAGAAACGGTCCCTTCTGGCATTAGTGACTTGGGAGCCACACACAGACTTGGTGTCTAAATCATCCTTGGGTGACCTCAGTTGTGACTCTGGCCCGTGGGTGTCCACCCATATGATTCTGAGGAAAGTCCCTGAGTGTGTAACACCAGTTAGAATTGAGAAATGGAAGAAAATGGCTGATGGTGTAATGACCACTGTAGCTGGAGGGCAGAAGTAGTATAGTAAGCAGTCCACAAGAAGTTGAAACACACGTCCCACCTCAGGTGGCCACGCCTCATGGCCTGGACTTTGGCTGACCTGGGTGGGCAAGTGAAGCCGACCGTGCTCAGCAAGCCAGGGGCACCAGGGCTTTGCTCATTTGGTTCCAGGCACCTCCAGAACCAGGCTCATTCGTACCCAGGATGACCTGGGAGCTACACCTGCTGCTTCTGCTGGGGCTGGGACTTAGGTCCCAGGAGGCCCTGCCACCACCGTGTGAGAGGTAGGGGTGTGGAGAAGCTGGGTGTGGGGAGGAAGATAAGGGTGGAAGGCTGGGATGAGAGCTCAGTCTCTGAGGTCCAGCCTCTTAGGGGATAAAGAAGGAAGAAGGGGTAGGAAGGCTTGTAGGGGTAGGAAGATCGAAACCAGACACCAAAGTCACTGTGTTGGAACAAGCTGGAACTCTGAGGCAGCCCTATATATGACTCTAGAGCTGTTGACCAAAGCACGCTCTCCATGCTGCTGGCCAGAGCTCACCAGTCAAGCTGCTCCTTGGACCAACCAGGGCTGTTCTCTCCACTGTTTAGCAAACCTTCCCTAGCCTGGTGTGAGGGGAGTCTAGGTTCTGTCAAGAGCTTATGAGGTGCAGCCTACCCTTCTTTCCTCTCTGTGTCCCAGGGCAAGTCAATCCTGTCTCCTGAGCCTCAGCCTCTCCCAGCAAATACAAAGATGGGGGTGCTGCCCTGCCTCCTGGATATGGACCTGTCAATCTCTCTTCCACTCACGGAGCCCTCGCTCCACCCCCACATCACTAGCTCTTGCAAGAAGGGTCAAAACAGGGCCTAGGGTGGTGAAGAGCAAAGATAAGCCCGGGAGCTAAGCAAGCAAGGAGTAAGCAGAGGGGAAGCCTCAGAGGAGGCAACGGGCCAGCGGAATGTGGAAGGAGCCATCTTTGAACAGAAGGGGAGAGCAGGGCAAAGACTCTGAGGTGTCCTCCAAGGGTCACAAAGTCCCATGTGGCTTGGACAGAAGCAGAACCAGGCTATGAGGTAGATACAGTTCTAAGGAAAGGAGACCAAGTCCTTCGGTGGCAGGACTGGGGTGTGGGGTGGGGCTGAGGAGTCGATTAGGGATGCATGGAGACTGGGCTGTGAATCTTCATTGATGCCCAGTTGTGGAGTATGGAAGGACAGGAGGGATCTGGAATAATCACCAGAACCTGTTTGTTCCGCAGCAGGCAGGAATTCAGAGCGGCTATTTGATCCAGTCTCTTGTGTCCTGCTGGGCTATTTGCAGAATGCCCAGCAGGAACACTGCTGCTTGTCCCTGAGACCAGTGGCATGCCAGTGGTCTACTTGGACAGTCACACGTGTGCTTGGGGATGGAAGCCATTGAAGGCACAGATGTATAGGGTAGAGTCCAGGAGAAAAGAAACACAAACTTTCAGCAGTTTTCTCCAGAGGACATGCACAGGAAGCACCACCAACCAGGAGGAATCCCTGAGTCTCCATGTTGAGTTTCTTGGGACCCTTCCCAGCAACCCCTGTAGGTCTCCAAAGATTAAACTGTTATCGTGTGGCTTGTTGCTCCATCACAAATGACAGCATTAGTCTAGGATAGCCAGTGTGCTCCAAGTCCCATGTCAACACTCACAGGACAACATATTATGATGTCTTAGCCCTGTTCTCTCAGGTGGCTTTGGGACTTGGAGGTGGGAACATGGTCACCGGTGCAGCGGCACTTTTCTGCTATGTGATGACGAATGTGAACGGTCTCCCTCCTGGGTTCCTGGCAAGTGATCGCTCAGCCTTTGGAATTTCTCATGGGATAAGACTGCCTTTGTTGCTTAGATAGATAAGATAGATAGATAGATAGATAGATAGATAGATAGATAGATAGATAGATAGATAGATAGATAGATAGGTACATACATACATACATACATACATACATACAAAGAGATGATAGATGATAAACAGATAGACAGATAATAGATAAATGATAGAGATAGATGATAGGTAGATCGATAGATGATAGATAGAAAGATAGATAGATAGATAGATAGATAGATAGATAGATACATACATACATACATACATACATACATACATGGAAAGAAAAGGTTTTGCCAAGACACAGAGGCATTCAGTTCTCCAAAGAGCACTAATGAAAGTCCTGGCCTGAAGCATCAGATTAGGCTTTCAGAAGCTTGTGCTGCTGTGGTAGGTTAATGATGGGATTTTGAGATGACAAATCTAATTCCTAGGGAACTGACTCCCTGATGATTGAAGCAAAGGACCCTAGTAAGGAACAAGCAGGGACTGGAGAGATGGCTCAGTGTTTAAGAATACAATCCTCGGGGCTTGTAGACCAAAAGACCAAGATGGGGGGCTGGAGAGATGGCTCAGCGGGTAAGAGCACTGACTGCTCTTCCGGAAGGTCCTGAGTTCAAATCCCAGCAACCACATGGTGGCTCATAACCACCTGTAATGGGGATCTGATGCCCTCTTCTGGTGTGTCTGAAGACAAGGACAGTGTACTTACATATAACAATAAATAAATCTTTAAAAAAAATACAATCCTCTTCCAAAGGATTGGAGCTCAGTTCCCAGCACCCACACCTGGCAGCTCACATCTGAATAACTTCAGCTCCAAGTGACCCAATACCCTCTCTGTGTCCTTGGCAGCTTCACTCAGATACACCCATATGCTCTCTCTCTCTCTCAAAAAAAAAAAAAAAAAAAACAAAAAACTGTGGGACATGGGGTGTAGCTTTTTTGTAGGGGCTCTCCCCTAGCATGAGTAAAATCCTGAGTTTGATCCCAGCTCTGCATAACCAAAACATGGTGGCCCCTACTTCTAATCCCAGCTCTTGGGAGGTGGAGGCAGGAGAATTACAAATTCAGTCAGTCTGTAGGTGGTCCTCCACTACATTGCAAGTTGGAGGCTGTCTTGAGCTCCGTGAGACCCTGTCTCAAAGACTAAACTATTAACGGAGATGACTCCATGAGTCTCACTGTGGAGTCCAGGCTAACTCCTGCCTCTCCATCTCCTCCTGCACTGGAGTATGGGATTATAGGCACACCCAAAGGGATTGTTCACCATCTGAGGAGTAGCAGCCTTTGAACTAGATAATTATAATTAATTAATTGCTGATACTTTGAACTAGAGAATTACAGGCTGGCGAGGTAATCAGTAGCTATTAGATATTAGTTGAAATTTCCCCTAAAAGTAAAAGCCATGAAATATTGTTGACACATGAAAGACTAGGGCATCCTGGTTGAAATCATGCTCTCGGAGAGGCCTGTGCCCTGTGGACACTCTTAAGGAATCCACAGCGTGTTTTATGAGTGTCTATTCCAAGGTGAACATGTAGCAAGCTGTTTTGGTTGAAGGAAATATGAAACCAACTCCATGGGCTGAATTATGACTCTGCCACTGAATTTGGGTTTCACTAACTCTTGAGTCTGGGCTAATGGCCTGGATCATAATAGGCAGAAAGATAAGGTAAAAATAATTGCCCTTAAGGTTCTGAGGTTTTGAGGCTATAGCTCAGGTGGTAGAATACATGCCTAGCAGACAGGAAGTTGATCCCTAGCAGTGCCTAGGTGGGGCAGAGTGGTCCATTCCTATAATCCCCACACTTGGGGGGGGGGGGATGGGAATGGGAGGCTTAGAAGTTCAAGGTCATCCTTGGCTCCTATCTAGTTCAGGGCCGCTCCAGGGTAAGACTGTGAATGAGGATAGAGGAGGAGGGTGGGAACAGGCGTTTGTCCTGTGCATCAGTGAACAGTGAGAGAGAACGACGATGTGACGAGCTGCCTTGCACACCTTCAGCATTCGGGCCGTCCTACAGGACAGTCTGTCAGCACAGCCTCTGCTTCTCTGGTGGCTTAGAGACCAGGTGTGGGAGAGCCTGGCCTGACTAGCAAGTTCTTCCTGTGGGAGAGGGGACAGTACGGCTGTTGTTTTCTCTATGTAGCCCTAGCTGTCCAGGAACTCACTAGGAAGACCACCCTGGCCTCAAACTCATAGAGTTCCTCCCAAGCACTAGGATTAAAAGACATTTACCAGGACTGGAGAGACCGCTCAGCAGTTAAGAGCACTGGCTGCTCTTCCAGAGGTCCTGAGTTCAATTCCCAGCAACCACATGGTGGCTCACAACCATCTGTAATGACATCTGGTGCCCTCTTTTGGCAAGCAGGTGTACACACAGGCAGAAGGCTGTATACATAATAAACAAACAAATCAGCCAGGCGGTGGTGGCGCACGCCTTTAATCCCAGCACTTGGGAGGCAGAGGCAGGCGGATTTCTGAGTTCGAGGCCAGCCTGGTCTACAGAGCGAGTTCCAGGACAACCAGGGCTATACAGAGAAACCCTGTCTCGAAAAACCAAAAAATAAATAAATAAATAAATAAATAAATAAATAAACAAATCTTAAAAAAAAAAGACATTTGCCACCATGCCTGGGCCATACATTTTATTTGTTTGTTCGTTGGTTTTATGTTTAGAAGTGTTTTGCCTGCATGTAAGTGCATCACATGCACATGCATGCAGTGCCTATGGAGGCCAGAAGAGGGCATCAGCTACTCTGAAGCTGCAGTCAGAGATGGTTGAAAGCCACCATGTGGGTACTTGGAACAGAACCCAGGTCCTCGGCAAGAACGGCAGATGCTCTTAACTGATCAGCCCACTCTCCAGTCCAGCTGGCCAAGACTCTTCTAACAGCACCATCCTGTACATCTGAACATTTCCACTTATCATAGAACTCACATAAAAGACACAGTGCTGGTCAGTTGGTGCATGGCAGTATTTGAAGGCATCCATTAAAACAAGAGACAGATTTAAAGAAACGACCAATCTTACTTAATAACCTCTATGATGTGTTTTGCAATAACTTGATTGACTATCCTGGTCTGTTATTGTGCCATAGACAAATATGAAGGAATACTGAGTTCAGAAACTATTACTGTTCTCAGGCCAGTCTGTTCTGTTGGCACTCTGTCCAGAAGATACTCTTGCTCGAGCTCCCAGTACGAGTGTCATTAAGTGAATTATTTACACTAGGTAGTTAAAGCTTACCAGCGATGCCTGTACCCCACCTCCATCACAGTGATGTTCAGCTTCCTTATAGACAAGTCTACGAAAATTACAGAGAAATTTTCTGTGCCTCACCTATTTACCAAAAATGGTGTGCAGACATTGCTGCCTAGTGGGAGGGGGAGGGAGGGGCTTTGATTATTTTCTGGGTTCTGTGTTAGTTGGGAACAAAATCAGTCACCTGGTCTCAGTTCAAAAACTTGGACCAAACTGGGTCCCCATGTTGCATCATTATATTACAGAACTCAGGCCTTCTTAAAGGGAAGACAAAAGGGGTCCTCAGAAGAGCACCTAACCATGCTTCCTGGTGTCCCAAGGGGTGTGTCTTCTGACCGTTGCAGCAAGGGAGGTCAGAGTGCATCAATGCACATTGCAAGCCTACAGGAGATATGGCAGAAGGGTGGGAGATGTCCCTTGGAATCTGGGGTGTAGGGTACTGTCCATAACTACTTTGGCCTTAATATGCATTAAATAATCAGGAGGCCCTCCCTGCTGGGGCAGTGCCTTGTCCTCCCCAGGGTGGGTCCTGACACTATCTGGCATTATTTATTGACTTGACTTGCCCTTCCTCGTCTCTTTTCCAACCTTTGCTCCCCTCTGGGGAGAGATCTGCTTGCTCTAATTAATAATCTTTACCTCTGAATGCTTCTCCTCATGGAAGTCCCAGCTGAGCTCAGTGTCCCACGTTTGTAAATCCCAGGACGCTGAGCAAGGCAAGGGGATCTGGACTTTGAGACCAGCCTGAGCTATCTCAAAAAAAACAGGACGGAGCAAAAGGCAGAGGCCGGCAGGTCTTTGTGAGTTCAAGGCCAGCCTAGTTTCCATAGTGAGACCCCACCTTAGTGACATAATAAGGAATTACAGAGGTGGGTCCTCAATTAAGACCACCTCCAGAGAACATGGGGTCAGCTCCCAGTATGTCCATTCAACCTGATGTCACTTGGACCACTGGTGGCCTCTGGGACTGTATTCTTTCCCACAACCCTCCCCCCCCTTTTTTCCTTTTTTTTTTAAATTAAAAAGTGTATGGGTAGCCGGGCGGTGGTGGCGCACGCCTTTAATCCTAGCACTTGGGAGGCAGAGGCAGGCGAATTTCTGAGTTCGAGGCCAGCCTGGTCTACAGAGCGAGTTCCAGGACAGCCAGAGCTATACAGAGAAACCCTGTCTCGAAAAACCAAAAAAAAAAAAAAGTGTTTGGGTAATTGATCTGCATGTACATCCATCCACCACTTATACACCTGGTGCCCACGGAGGCCAGAAGAGGCATCGGAGAACTCTAGAACAGGAGTTACAGACAGTCGAGAGCAGCCTCGCGGGCACTGAGCACTGAACTTAGGTCCTTTGGAGCAGCAAGTGCTCTTAATCGCCTAGCTATTTCTCCAGCCCGTACTTTATTCTTTTAAAGAAAATGCGCCCAATGGTCTTGTTTGTTTCTTGAATTTGAAGTTCCCTTAAGACACCCTTGGCCTGAGATTCTTTATCTAGAGCTTTTTTTCTTTTCTTTTCTTTTTTGAGATAGGGTCTCACTATGTAGCTGTGGCTATCCTGGAATATGGAATATATGGAATATCCTGGAATATATGGGATATATGTTCCAGGCTGGTCTCTAATGCCCCCTGACTCCAGAGTCCTGACATTTTAAGAGCGTGTTCTACCACACCCAGCTTGGGAAGATTTAAGGCATTTCCACAGGCAGGCTCAGAGGTGGTGCTTGGCTTTAATCCCAGTACTCTGGAGGCAGAGAGAAGTAGATCTCTGAGTTAGAGGCTAGCCTGGTCTACATATCGAGTTCCAGGACAGCCAGGGCTGCATGATAGCGATATCCTATGTCGTCGTCGTCGTCATCATCATCATCATCATCATCAACAACAACTAGTTATCTGTCCCTCACCCCAGCCCTCTCTTCTGACCACTACCACCCTGACTGTCTCTATAGCCAGATCTACTGCCATGGAGACCTCCTGCACCAAGTTCAGATGGCCCAGCTCTACCAAGATGACAAGCAGTTTGTGGATATGTCACTGGCCACATCTCCAGGTAAAGTCGCGTTGGCTTCTCCTGAATCTTCTACCAGGAAGGTGAGGGAGAAGCTTAGGCTTCCCTGATCGGGTGGGTCTCATCGGACCCACTGACCCTCGATGTCATCTGCTCTCCAGATGAAGTCCTGCAGAAGTTCAGTGAGCTGGCCACGGCCCACAACCACAGCATCCCCAAGGAACAGCTTCAGGAATTTGTCCAGAGTTACTTCCAGCCTGTGGGGCAGGAGCTGCAGTCCTGGACCCCAGAGGACTGGAAGGACAGGTACTACTTTGGAGGGAAGACAGGGGAGGGCTCCTCACTTGGGGCGGCCTCCACGAACCCTGTGGGACCATCTCTTCTAGCCCTCAGTTCCTGCAGAAGATCTCAGATGCCAAGCTGCGTGTCTGGGCGGAGGAGCTACACAAGATCTGGAAAAAACTGGGAAAGAAGGTAGCCGTGGCCTGGGCCTGCTTTATGGTCCAGCTGACTTCTCCAGGGATGGGACAGAGCCCTGCCTGTTGGAACCTACAGTGCCTGGGAGCACAGACATTTCCTAAGAACACAGCCCACACCCCTGAGCTCTAAGTAGAAGCCTTCTAGAATGTCCTTCTGTCTTCAGAAGAGGACATCTGTGTCTAACCCCTCACATCCTTCTATGCTAACCAAGCTTATCCCGCTACCTGAGGGCTAGCCAGTGCTGCCTCCTGCAGCCAAGAAGGGCATGACAGGGAGGCATGGCCTCTGCTTCTGGGCTAGGCTCAGTCCCAAGGACAGTCTTTTGGCTGCATGTGGCCAGCCTGTGTTCAGCCCAGTGCTGAGGGACTCTCTTTCCTGCCTGGCAGTCTGCCCTAAGGCTGCCCAGGACCAGCCACTCCAGTAGGAACATTCCTGACCCCCATCCTGCTGCTCGCTCACAGTGATTGAGGAACACTAAGCTCCTCACTTAGACACTTAGAAGTGGCAGGAACAGGTTGAAGAAGGACTCAAGGGAGGGGCCCCACGCAGGTCCTCACTGCTCCCGATCTCAACTGCTCTTGGGGAAAGGCCATGAGTTTCATCATCCTGGGAGGGGGACTGGGAGAGGGTGCTCCACCTTCTGAGTTTGGTGTCATGTGGCAAGATGAGGCTGGGGGGGGGGGTTGGAAGGATTAAGGGAGACCTCGAATAATATTAGCCTCATCTGGGTCACAACAATGGGCTATTGCCAGTGGTCACCTGCCTGACGCTGTGCTGAGTGGTCCAGGCTTTGTCACACCACCAAGTTGAGCCAGGACCGGAAAGGCTGGCATGAGGAGAGTTGAGGATACCAAGACTCCCAGAATTCAGCCTCGACCGTGCAGCAAAACAAAAGGAGCAAGAGATGCAGCCTCCCCAGCTAGGGCTGCCAGACCCTCCGCTCCCTACCCTCTGCATCCTACACCCTTATGGCTGATGCTAGGCTCCCCTGGCCCCCTTCCCTGATTCCAGATGAAAGCAGAAGTCTTCAGTCACCCCGAGCGGTCCTCCCTGATCTACTCAGAACACCCCTTCATTGTGCCTGGAGGACGCTTTGTTGAATTCTACTACTGGTGAGTGCCTGCATCTAAAAGGTTAGGGGTTCGCGGAGGCTGGCAGAGGTGTAGAGCACCCAGGGCCAGCCAGCACCGTCCAACATGGGAGTGCTGGGCAGAGGGTGCAAGCCGGTTGCTGAGTGCTGGCCCCTTCTCAGGGACTCGTACTGGGTGATGGAAGGCCTGCTTCTCTCCGAGATGGCCTCAACGGTGAAGGGCATGCTGCAGAACTTTCTGGATCTGGTGAAGACGTAAGAAGGGATCTTGGGCAGGGAGCTGGGCTTGCCTTAGCCTTGCTGTTGGGTCAGGAGGTATCTAAGCAGAGTCTGTCTGGACAGCTACGGACATATCCCCAATGGTGGACGTGTGTATTACCTGCAACGGAGCCAACCCCCACTCCTGACTCTCATGATGGATCGATATGTGGCTCACACCGAGGATGTCGCCTTCCTTCAGTGGGTACCCTGCCAGTGCTGGAGACTTCCCAGGGCCAAGGGCAGTGACTTTGTACCTGGGCTGAGTTGTTGCTTGCTCCAACCCAGGGAGAATATTGCGACTCTAGCCTCGGAACTGGACTTCTGGACTGTGAACAGAACTGTCTCTGTGGTCTCAGGAGGACAAAGCTATACCTTAAATCGCTACTACGTCCCTTATGGGGGACCCAGGTGAGGAACTGGCCTTCAGTCAGTCCCTTGTCTGCTCACTCTGACATGAGCATTTCTGGAACCTCGAGATGGAGGGGTGACTTAGCTCATCGGACGTGGACCCTGCGAGCCTTAGACCCCCTTATGCGATGTGTGTTAGGGTGGCAGGGTAACTGAGTCAAGATAACCTAGATTTCTGGCTGGCAGAGGAGGGGCTTAGCACCTACCAATGTTGGACTGTTGTCCTTCTCTTGGCTAGGCCAGAATCCTACAGGAAAGATGCAGAATTGGCAAACTCTATGCCAGAAGGTAAGCAGGGACAGGAGGAAGGACTGACGGGGCTCTGGGCACTGAGCCTCTGCGACTGTCCGGCTGTGATCTGTGGCTGCTTGGTCCTCAGTCATCAGTTGTGGCCTGGGGTTGCTGCTCTGTTCTAACAGGGGACCCAGAGACTCTGTGGGCTGAGCTCAAGGCTGGGGCTGAGTCTGGCTGGGACTTCTCTTCACGCTGGCTGGTTGGAGGCCCAGACCCTCAATTGCTTAGCAGCATCCGCACCAGCAAAATGGTACCTGCTGACCTGAATGCGTTCCTGTGCCAAGCAGAGGAACTGATGAGTAACTTCTACTCCAGACTAGGTGAGCACTCCATGACAGGAGACAGGCCACTGTGGGCTCCTGCACCAGCCTTGGCCATGGAGGTAGGTCTCCTCAGCCAGTTCAAGCCAGTTCACCTCTATGGAGAGAGAGAGAGAGAGAGAGACAGAGACAGAGACAGAGACATACAGAGACAGACAAAGACAGAGAGAGAGAGTGATCAGAATGATGGACCTGGGAGACAGCAGCAAGTCCCAGGGAGGAAGAGGGCAGGGCTATTAGTTCAAGGAGCCATGAATTCTAGTGGGCACTGGGGAATCATGGTCCGTGGTCTTTAGGATTCTTAGTCTATATGGGCACCACATATGGAAGGGGCCAACGTAAAGACATCTACAGCCAGGGACCCAAGGGCAGAGCCAGTGCTCTGCCTGGTGAGACTAAAGGCAGAACCACATAGGGAATGACACCGAGGCCACAAAGTACAGGACCCTGCGGGCCCGGCGCTTGGCCGCCATGGAGGCCATCCTGTGGGACGAGCAGAAGGGTGCCTGGTTCGACTACGACTTGGAAAAGGAGAAGAAGAACCTGGAGTTTTATCCCTCCAACCTCACCCCACTCTGGGCCGGCTGCTTCTCGGACCCTAGTGCTGCTGACAGGGCTCTGAAGTACTTGGAGGTGAGGGGCCCATGGGTGGGCGGGCAGGCCTGGCACCCTGGAGGCAGGACCCTCCCTTCCCTGCAAGTCTCGCTGAGGCCGCTGGGAGTGGCTGTGAGGCGGGATGAGAGGGTCGAGAGGTGCAGAGCTGCCCTCCCTGAGGACCCAGGGTCCTTGGCTCCTGCTTCAGCCATTACTCACGGTCACATGGATGTGTGGAACTTTCTAGGACAACAAGATCTTGACCTACCAGCATGGGATCCCAACCTCTCTTCGTAACACAGGCCAGCAGTGGGACTTCCCCAATGCCTGGGCCCCACTGCAGGACCTGGTCATTAGAGGTATGAAAGGGGACAGTTGATACACCCATTTCAGTTGTCTGGGAGACCCACCCTCCTCTCCTTCGCGCCAGTCCCAGGCCCTGTATTAAGAACAGGGGGTCCACAGGTCCAAAAAGGAGATCTGAGGGCCTAGATCTTCCTGCCTCAAGGAAAGTAAGGCCAAAGCTTTTCTGCCCAGGATGAGGTCTCTGAATACTCAGGTCTTATCTGGGGTGGTGGGGTCTAGGTTTGGCCAAGTCAGCTTCCCCCCGGACTCAGGAGGTGGCTTTCCAGCTGGCCCAGAATTGGATCAAAACCAACTTCAAAGTCTACTCCCAAAAGTCAGTCATGTATGAGAAGGTGAGCTGGCTGGGGTATGCGGCTGCCATCCGGTTCTCATTCCACGGTTGAAGTGGGGGCTGTCAGACTGCCAGGCCTAAGACAGAACAAGCTGGTACAGTGCGACCCCTGGTGGCCACTCTTGGGTCTGAGCAGCACTTTGGTACATCTTTTCCTCCAGTGGCTCTATAGCTAGTGTGGTGCGTCTTAGGGGCAGTATCCACTTATAACTCCTGTGTTTGTCCCCAGTATGACATCAGCAACGGTGGACATCCAGGTGGAGGAGGGGAGTATGAAGTTCAGGTGAGCAAGCTAGAGTGAGCTGATCCAGTTACAGGCAACTTCGGGGATCATATACATGCCCCTTAGGTCTGGGATGCCTAGTAAGTGGACCTATGGGAGAGATTCTGAATGGTGCCCCCGGGGCCAGAAACCCTGGGAAGTGGGGATCCCCCAAACAGGGCTTTCGAGCCTCAGTGATCTGGCCCTACTGTCCTGGCCTCTTTCCAGGAAGGATTTGGCTGGACTAATGGACTAGCCCTGATGCTTCTGGATCGCTATGGTGACCAGCTGACTTCAGGGACCCAGTCAGCTTCCCTGGGACCCTACTGCCTAATGGCTGCCCTTCTTCTCAGTCTTCTGCTACAGTGACAAGGACAAGAATGGACTCACTGACTGCACTTTCTCCCCTGGCCCAGCTCATGGTTCATTAAACCCCCGCTCCCCATCCTGCTCACAGTGTACTGAGCCAAGAAGTGACCGAGAGGTCAAGACTAATTTTCACTGGGTGGAAACTGAATCCTGATATCCAAAGCTTCCCATCAGGTACCACATACAGCCCAGGCTTCCACACTCACGTACATAGTCAAAATGCTTTTATTGTTCTGCTGAAATGCTTACAAATACTGCAAAACACCCAGCCAGGCCCAGCAACCAAGGGCCCAACGCTGGGGAGGGCAGGGAAGGTGGCTTAGTGTTAAGGCGCAAGGTTGAGGCCAGCCAGCTGGAGACTTCATCCTCCCTACTCCTTTCTCATCACCTTGGGGAAGCTGAAGAGAGATTACCACAGCTCAGGGCCTCCGCTCCTGCCCGTCCCACCCCCAACTCAGGCTTCTTTCCAGGCACTCTGAGCTACCCTTGTTCCTTATTGAGAACTAGTCCTGTCAGAATGGGAGGGCGGACCTCTTAGCTTCCTCTCCCCTCAGTGATGCTGTTCCTCTGGTTTTGGCTCCTCAGTCATCATCCCTTCTGGCTCTAAACAAGGCACAGTAACAGGGAGAGGGCTGGGCTGGGGGCTGGAGACACGCTGCAGCCGGGAGGAATTCCATCTCCTCCCACCATGTGACTGTGCCCCCAGGCCTGGGTTGGAGAGATGATGGCACGTACCCTCATGTGGCCCACAACCGAAGCGGTGGGCAGAGCCACAGAGTGGCCATGGCAATTAGTGTGTAACCATGGTGATGAAGCAGTCACCATGGAGACAAGGATGATGGGCTTATAACATGATGATGGGGCTGGACCTCGAGAATGACACTTGAGGTCTCTGGTCCTTGAGCTGAGTAGTGAAAAGGTGGGAGGTGGGAGGAGGAGGAGGCAGACTGGGGGGGGGGGCGGGAAGTGCAGGCCTGAGCTGCCCCCCATCTCCGCACGTGGCGCTGCTCAGGACCCCCCCCCCAAGCCCCTTCAGAGGGGATGAGATGAGAAGGGGATCTTTGGCAGATTCTGGTACCATAATTTGTCCTTTACAAAGAGAAAACAAGCTGGGGTGAGTGGGTGCTCGGACAGAGCGGAGAGCGCAGCTCAGCTACAACTCTTCAGCCTGCTGGACCCAGGAAGGAACCCTGAACTTCTGGACTCCCAGGAAGTGACAAGGCCGCTCCCTCTTCCTTTCCTCTCTGCTGACTCTTTAGGGACCAGAGCCCGATTCCCAAGCACCAAAGCACCAAACTCCTCACAAAACAATTTGTCTTCTTGCACAAAAGCCCCGGGGTACTCCGCTACATCCTGACCCTCTGCGGCCCCGTGCCCACTGTGCCACTGTCTCCAAGGACAAGCAGAGCGGCAAGTGGCAGGGCATAGAGTCCTGGGGCCAACCCAGGGAACCCAGGAGGTGCATGGTAGTTAGTTCATGAACTGAGTGTAGCCCTCAGCTCCCGTGACAATGACATCCATCCAGATACGCATGGCCTCTGCAGATGGGGCCACCATGTAGTACAGCCGGTCATGGGTCTTCACACAGAAGGTGAGGGCCGGATTCGGACTCTGGAAGGCAAGACAGG
Source organism: Tokudaia tokunoshimensis (assembly GCA_036184795.1). Classification (NCBI taxonomy): domain Eukaryota; kingdom Metazoa; phylum Chordata; class Mammalia; order Rodentia; family Muridae; genus Tokudaia; species Tokudaia tokunoshimensis. Next base: position 45,824,816 of record BTHU01000008.1, read on the forward strand.
AAGTGCTAAGATTGGACTCCATGCCTAGAACTTTCTGTTCACCTGCCTAGCCTGACTTTCTCCTCAAAGTCTCCAGGAAGCCCTGAATTTAAGGTTGAGTCTCAAACAGGCCAAACCCCGGTCCCCATGGGTCCATAGGTTTGCACTCTAACACAGGGCAGTACTAGGCTCTCTAAACCCTCACAACCCCAACAGGGGCTTACTTCAGTTCCAGAGTTAACACAAGAGAATCTGTCACAAGGGTTGTCCCAATGAGAACCAGATTCTCCTCTGAGCCAAGAAGAGGCAGAAGAAGACTGTGAGTAGGATAGTAGCCCAGACCTCAGAGGGGCGGAGGTCAGGGTTAGGTGAGGTCTGAGGGCTGGCAAGAGAGGGAGACTTGCGTAAGGCTAACTAGCTCAGTCGCCGAGGCAGCCTTTCATCAATCCCCTCTCTCCAGTCTAGTGCCTGCACTCCTTCCCAGCTCCCCCATAGCACCCATCTGTACTGCCCCTGCCCTCAGGGCTACAACAGCCGTCCTGGCCAGTGAGGAAGGCAACAAGTGGGCTTCAGTCCACGGGAGCTCCTTGCTGCCTCCTCTCTCTGGCCTGGAACAAGTTAGAGGGACGGAGGGAGTCAGCGGTCAGGGGCCAAAGGGCACAGGAACAGTTAATTGAGGAGTTCTGGTTATTGGCATGTGGGGTTGGGGGTACCTCGGTCACCATGGTGAAGTGGAAAAACCTTTTCTGGGAGGGGGAGAGGAAGAAAGGAAGAGACAAATGGTAAAGAGAGGGGGCGGAGCCTGGGCAGAGGACAGGCTCGAAGCCTTTGTGCCCAGAACACCACGACGCCCCTTCCTGCAGCCTCACACTCTGGTCCTCCCTGCCTGCCTCACCTTGGCTGCGCTGCGCAGGTGGTCATAGTACACCTCCTCGATGGCCTGGAAGTAGATGACCCCCTTCAGCTTCGTCTCGTGTTTGTCTGCAAAGGAATGAGGGCTGGGCTGAGCTGGACACAGCAGAGTGTCCTGAGCCTGAGCTCACTCCCTCATCTGGGGAACGGCTTACGGGACTCCGAAACGGAGCCTAAAGGGGGACCCTGATGGCAGGGATGATGGGAATCAGAACTCCGTTGAGATGCGCTCTACTGTTAAGACAGAACTGCTAGGACCACGAGAGCAGGAGGGAATGCTGCTGAGGCTCAATGTATGGATGACATGACCACACTGGTTAAAAGTAGGCAGGCGCCTGGCACCCTAGCAGTTGGCAGAGGCCGAGGCAGGATGGTTCTCAGCTCCTGGCCAGCCTAACTGACATAATACCTATCTCTAAAATAGACCCATTTTAACACAAATACAAATAATAGATTAGAAAGCCTTTGAGCTCAGCACTCAGGAAGCAGAGGCAGGTGAGCTTGTGCTAGCCTGGTCTATCTAGTCAATTCCAGGCCAGACAGAGCTACACAATGAGACCCTGTGTCAAGAAACAAGCAAATGGGCTGGTGAGATGCCTCAGTGGTTAAGAGTCCTGACTGCTGTTCTGAAGGTCCTGAGTTCAAATCCCAGCAACTGCATGGTGGCTCACGACCATCCGTAATGAGATCTGATGCCCTCTAACAGCTATAGAGCTATAGTGTACTTACATATAGTAACTAAATAAATCTTTAAAAAAAAAGCAAAGAACAAAAATTATTTATCCTGCCGGGCGGTGGTGGCGCACGCCTTTAATCCCAGCACTTGGGAGGCAGAGGCAGGTGGATTTCTGAGTTCGAGGCCAGCCTGGTCTACAGAGTGAGTTCCAGGACAGCCAGGGCTACACAGAGAAACCCTGTCTCGAAAAACCAAAAAAAAAAAAATTATTTATCCGACTCACACCACAGCTTTATGCAAGCATGATAACTATCCCTCAAGTGGAGATGAGTTAATAAACTCGAGTGTACCACGTGCTGTTATGTAAGATGATACAGAATCTGTGTGTATGTGGCATATGTGTGTGTGTGTGTGTGAGGATGTGCACGCCCATGTACGCACACTACAGAGGCCAGAGGGGTGTCACTCTCTACCTTATTCCCTTGAGAAAGGATCTCTCATAGAACCCGGGCCTGGGTTGGCTGCTGCAAACCCCAGCACTCCCCATCTCCCTCTGTGGCAGCACTGGGGTAACAGGAATGCATCAGAACTAAAGAGAACCGCGACCTGCGCTCAGATCCTCATGCCTGAGCCGCAGGTGCTCTTACCCACTAAGCCATCCCTCTAGCCCAAGAAACAGCCGACAGGCATACAGGTGCGGGGTGGATCTATAAAACGCACCAAGTATCAGTATACATGCGTAGATGTCCCGGAAACAGAAAGACCGCTAAGACGCCGAAAGAGGCAACCAGGAGAATGTGTTAGCTGCCACTGGGGACAAGAATGGTGTTCATCTGAATGTGTCCCCATCAATAATAATCCCAGTGTTTAAGGATGAGTTCAAGACCAGTTCTGACTACATAGTGAGCTTTAGTGGGCTACCAGAGACAGTGTCTTAAAAAAAAAAAGCTTATATTACCTGTGCTTGGTGGAGATGTATTTCTCAAAGTAAACTTTTTTTTATGTTTTGATTTTGAGCCATATAGATATTAATCTCGTGTTATTAAAGGAAATCAGGAAGGCAGGGGTACAGTTCAGTTGGCAGCTTGCTTGCCTATCACACATGGAGCCCTGGGCTCCTAACATCACACAACCCGGGCATGGTGGGGGCTGAGACGGCTCAGTGGTGAAGAGAACCCACATCGGACTGACAGCTCCCAAACCACCTGTAACTCCAGCTCTAGGTGAGCTGGTGTCTCTGACCTTTGTACCTTTAAATTCGTTTGTAGTTAAAAACAAAATACAAGCATGACGTTTCACACCTGTAATCCCAGAACTTGGGAAGTAGAGGCAGGAGGATCAGAAGCTCAAGGGTTATCATTACCATAGCAAATTCAAAGCCAACCTGGGCTATGTGAGAGTCTATCTCAAAAAGGAAAACCTAGAACAAAACCCAAACCCAAACCCAACCCAACACAGAAGGAAGCAGCCACAGAGCTGGGGGCACGGAGCTCTGCGGTAGAGCACCAAGCTCGAGGTTTGACCCACCCCCAGGGGGCGGGGCTGAGCAGGGCGGAAGTACACTGAGCCCTTCTGGGCTCTTTAGGCCACTCTACAGCGCGGGGGTGGGGGAGAGGGGGAGGGGAGCCGTCAGAGCAGAGGTGTCCACTGGGTGTGGAGGAAGGGAAACAGGCAATCGCAAACATTGATCACACGGTACAACTGCCACCTTCAGCCACCAGCCTGAGTCCTCCAGGAGATGATGATGCCAACCACTGAATTCAGAAGTGACAGCTATTAGCAAGCTCTTCCCACGGGTCCTTCCCCACACTCCAGGTTACGTCAGGCCCAGTTCCCTGCTCCGCCCTCCTCCTAAAGGTCCCGCCTCCAGCCCTGTCACTCACCTGACCCAGTGTTGAGGGATGAGCTTTAAAAGCTTTAACACACAACCTTCCCTGATGGTTCCTCTATGTCTTGGCACACACTGCTGCCAACACATCCCCCATCCTTGTCTCACAGCCTCCTCTACACTGAATTAGGTCTCTTGAGCTTCTCACTGTCCCCTTGGCAACCCAGCTCTTCACACTCCAGGACCACCTCCTCCTGTCCGCACGCACAGCAAGCTCCTAACCAATCTTCAAGACCCACAGCGGACCACCCCAGCAGACCCCACGGATCCTCAGCACAGAACTCGCAACACCGAATCCGAGCCTGTTAGCCACACCTATATCCTCCTCCTGGCAACAGCTGCGTGCCAGGCACAGAACAGGTGCCCGCCCGTGGCGGAATGACTGAGTCCCAGGAACTGACACCCAGAAAGGAATCGTACACTCTTGTGCTAGGAAGCTACAACGTGGTGAGGAGGTGCCGGCACACAGCCTCGTCACGTGCCCGCGTGGCTTGGAGCTCTGGAGTACTCTGCCACAGCTGAGGGGGGGAAGAGGTGTGAAAAGCAAGAGCCCTTTCAGAGCAGCCAGCAGAGTCTGCCACGGAACTCGGCATCTGTCACTATAGCATTACACTCTGGGCTGATGTCACGCAGCAAGGCAGGGGTGACTGCCGGAGTGCTGAGAGGGGTGAGAACCGGTCCAGGTAAGGCGAGCGAGCGCCTGAAGGGTTTACCCACGCTAATCTAATATGATTTCCTGTTGTAGGAAGGAGGAGGGTACCGGTCCAGCAAGGCAAGCCACACCCAGGTCCTGGTGTAGCCCTAAACCTCAGCGTTTCCTCCAGGCCATCCTCCAGTCCTATTGTGCCCTGCCTCCCTCCCCACACCCCCTCTTCTTTCCCTGGAAATAGTAACAGGGAAACAGTAACCTGCCCACACTCGGTCCCGCCCACCGATCCTTGGTCTTGTGCAATCTGGCTTCTGCCTGCTTGCATGGTGGAAAACCTTCTCTCAAATCTCAAATCTCAGACTCAAAGGAGTCAAAGGGCCTTTGGACCAGATCCTTCTTGACCTTCTGGTAATATCTATCATTGCTGGTGACACCTTGGGCTTACAAATGTCTGTTCCTTTGGCAGGCCTCCTTCTGTTTCCGCTGCCCGGCTAAATGCGGTCTCCTTTGTTTCATAGACATGAACCAAGATCACATTTGCCAAGTGCCAGCCCGGCACCTGGCACACAGTCAGAGCCAGCTTCCTGCTTCCTGCCCTTCTGCCTCTTCTCCACAAGTGGCTGCCCCTCCCCTCTCCTCTGCCTTGCCATTGCTGTGAAACTGTGGGCAAAGGTTTTCTGAGCCCCATTTTCCTTACACATAAAGGAGGTGTAAATACAGTGCTTTTGACAAAAATTAGATGGGCTGATGCATCCAAAATACCGAGCATACAAGTGTCTGATGAACAGGATCTGAATTTGCTGTGACTACTAGGCCAAGACATTCAACTAGGGTCTGCCTCACAGCCCGACCGTTTTCCTGGACCTGGGTAGATGCATCTCAGCCCCAATGTGTCTGAAGAGGGGCTCTGCTGCTCAGGCTGACGAGTTCCCTCTACTGCCTCAGCCTAGCTACACCCAGACTTGTGTCTCTCCACATCCAGGACCCACAGTGACTGGGGAAGGCTTCTTAAACGGGTAGAAAGTTGAGAGGGGCAAGCAAGGCCCTGGGCCTGGGCATTCGTGACCTGGAAGCCCTCCCCTCTCCTGGCTCTTGGCAGGTAGGACTGCTTTCCCCAGCTTTGCAGACGGTGGGCTGAGTGACTGGCAGGCAGGTGTGCCACACATTACTTCCCAGCTGAGGCCCTTAATGTCAAAGCAAAGCTCCCTGCTCTGCCAGGATGCCCAGTAACGTTTCAGAAAGGCGCATCGTGCTGCAGAGACAACCAGCCCGCAATGCACAGCGAGCTCATGCTGGGCATGACTGCCGATCCCTGCACAGCAGGGCCTTTGCTGACTAGAGGGCCTCACAGAACCTCCTGCTCTAATAGGAGAGTTCGAAGGTATTCGGGGACAGGAGTCTGCACCAGAGACTGGGTGAGGAAGAGCATCGTGAACAAGGTTCCTGGTTCCTGGACTGCCCTGGGAGTCCTTGAAGAGGTTACCTTGAAGTCTCTGAGGGAGACCAAGGGGCAGTTCGAAGCCCAGATTTTGCACTCAGCATCTGGGTATTCCCCTGTCAGCAAACTCACTCACTGTATTTACTTTAACTTTCTGCTTAGCATCTAACTTCCTGACCATATGCACCACGGGAGAAGGCATGGCTACTTTGGTGTCACCAGAGGCAAAAACAGGGACTGGGGTTTATTAGATGCTCAATACCACCACAGAATGAATGAATGAATGAAGAAAGAACGAATGTGAACCAGGTACACTCTGTACATTTTCAGGGGTGGGAAGTCAAAGCCCATTAGAGCCTCTGATCCTCTATTTGGAAGTTTGGCTTCCTTCTAGCAGACCAGACCCCCCAGGAGCCCCACTCCCTGACTAGCCCGAAGGTAGCCTGTGGAACTCACCCACGTAATAGGAAAGGGTGCGCTTCAGCCGATCAAAGACAAACCAGCGCTTCTTCCACGATTTAATCTTGCCACCCATCTTGATCAGGTAGCCACGGCAGACCTGGTGGGGAGCAACAGCGAAGACGTATGTGAACACGGAGCCCCTGAGCTTCCTCTGCAGGCAGCTCCGTTAGTCTCCTTTAGCCACCGCCTGGGTCTGCATTTCCAGAGACTACCCCAGCTCGCACTCAAGGTACTGGGACAGTCCTGACAATGTTGGGACAGACTGAGACCAAATCCCAAGGACCCCGGAGGTGCTTCTGAATATGATCTGACTATGAGTATCCCACCCCCCTACCCCAAGCCACGTAGGTCTGGTACCTTGCTGCTAAGTACCACATGTAGGCAGGTGTCCACCCCGTGGCCTGACGACTCTATGTGGGTCTTCAAATCAAAGTCCTCCTTCCGGTTGGGAAGATAACGTGTAAGGGGTCGTGCCTGGGGGGAAAGTGCAGGGACAGCAGTTATTTCTCTTTTTTCCTCGTTCCCTTGTTCTCGCTTCTCTGCGTCAGTCCTGACCCTCCCACAATTTCACATGACCCGCTCTCGGCTCCTGCGGTGTTCACTTGTTTCACAGGACCCTAACATGCCTGACTCTCCCAGGCCCAGGCGAGATGCTGTCAGCTCCTTGTCTCAGCTCTCCCACTTATGACCACGACACGGTCACTGTCATTTTCTTGTCCCTCCTCTCCCTCCTGACAGAACTGACAAGGGGCCAGATGGGAACATGTTCTGGGAAAATGAAGCCCGTGGGAGACCTGTGTGCGTGTGCGCTAAGAGGTGGGATACAGTTCTCAGTGAGCACCTCCCAACACTCTCAAGGCCCTGCATCAAAAGACCAATAAACAGCTGGCAGGATGGTTCAGTGGGTACAGGAGTCTGCTGCCAAGCCGATGACCTCAATTCGATTCCTACGACCCATACCGATAGGAGACAATCTGATAAAGCTGTCCTCCGACCTCTTACCAGCCCCCTACCCCTGCCCCCATATACACTAAATACATAATATAATTAATAGAGACAGAAGAGTCAGGGGAACCTCTTTTTAAAATAGAGATCTGCTCAGTGACATTGGGTCATATTCTTCTAGTTTCCTTCTACAAACTAGACAAACACTAAGGTCCACTCCACTTCTGTTACTAATGAGAATTCTCCAATAATGGAAATTATTTTTCTACTCTTGCTTTTCCAGAAAGACCTTTAAAATGTCACATACTCTTACAATGTCACAAATTACTTAAACCCAAAATGTACACCTTGCAAAGAGATGCAAAGATGGCTTGACTCTGCTCCCTCTCATACCTCAAAGATGGGGGCTGGAGAAGGGAGTCTGAGGGGAGTCAGGAGCTGGGACAGGAAAAAGGAACAAGATCCCTGATAAAGATCAGACCACTGAAGTAAAACTCTAGAGGGAGTTTTAAATTTTTATTTTAATTTTATATGCATTGGTGTGTACCTGCTGTATATATGTATACCTCACTGGGGTATGCACACAGAGGCCAGAAGGGGTACTAGCTACAGCTGGTTGTGAGGCACTGTATGATTTTTAGGAACCAAACTTAGGTCCTCTGCCACTAATAGTAAATGCATTTAACATCTGAGCCATTTCTCCAGCCCCAGTGGTTATATCCTCTGTGTTTTTCTGTCCTGTAACTCACTATGTAGACCAGGATGGCTTTGAACTCATAGTGATCCACCTGCCTCTGCTTACAGAGTCCTAGAATTAAAGGCATGTACCTCCCTGCCTAGCTTCTGATTGTTTTATTATCTACCAAAGGCTAGTATGCGGTCCTATCCCTTATGTTTTGTGTTGTAGCTTCTCAGAAGATGAAAGAACTGTGGTTGTTGGTCACCTCTACAGGCGATCCTGGAAGCCCTCAGCTGGGAAAGACTATGGAGGCAAAGATGAAGTGGCTTGGCAGAGTTCTATAGTTCTCAGTCAGGGGCCAGGCGCACAGGTGGATGACCTTGTCCTTTCTCACCCCCTCTGCTCAGATCTCCCAGGTAACGTCTGGTTTTGAACAACAAAAAGATTTCTCCTCAAGGAGAAGCCAGTGTCTCTCAGCGATGTAACCCAAATGTTAAAGTAAGGCTGTCCATAGGAGATGGAGACCAAAGTCCAAAGGCCCTGTGCGGTGAAGAGGGTTGGGACGCAGAGCGGTGCCACGTGCAGGGTGGGCAGGTGGTATAAGGGCAGCATAGGCTCCCAAAGCCGGACAAGGCCTGGGCCTCTCCAAGCCAGCTTCTGTGTGTGTGTGTGTGTGTGTGTGTGTGTGTGTGTGTGTGTGTGTGTGTGTTTGTGTGTCTGTTCCTCCATATATGTGTTTGTGAGATGTGTTTTTCTTTAGACTCTGATTCCAGAGATACAGAGGTCTGCCATAGCTTCACACCCCACCCACCCCAACACACACACACACACATTCATGCACGCATATACTTCAACAAACCCTAGTGGGTCTATTTTTTGTGGCCAGTGAGTTCCAAGTAGAACTCCGCCTGTGCTAAGCCCACAGCCATTTTTCCCAGGGGACAGCTCCACAGCGCAGCAGAGGGGCCTGGGACATCCCGACTCCGTCACACCCCTCATCATCAAGCCAAGCTTGGCCACATCGCCCACCCACTCACCTGGGAGAACTGTTTCTCCCGGAGCTTGACTTCTTTCTCCACCAGCTGCTGCCTACGGGCACTCTCGCTCTGCAGCCTTCTCTCTACTTGCTCCCGCCTCCGCCGTTCCTCCTCCAGGGCCTGCCTCCGTAGTTCCATCTCCCGCTCCTGACCGGAAAGCCAGGGCTCAGTGCCCTCAAGCCTGGCCAGAGCTTCAGGGGACACTGACCCTGGACAATGGCCTGGCTGAGCAAGCAAGTCCTCAAAGGCTTGTCACCCTCTCTCTGGCTCTGTCACCAGTCTATGGGCTGCCACCCCACAAACCCCCTTACACTTTCGAAGCCTCAGCTACCTTATTAGAAAAATGGGCTTCAACATGCCTGTTCTGGGAGTGGTGTGGAAACCCAAAGAATCCAGATATACCATCAGATTCCAGCACAAAAAAGGGCACACAACAAGCCGGACAGTGGTGGTGCACACCTTTAATCCCAGCACTTGGGAGGCAGAGGCAGGCAGAATTCTGAGTTCGAGACCAGCCTGGTCTACAGAGCGAATTCCAGGACAGCCACTGCTATACAGAGAAACCCTGTCTCAAAACAACAAAAAACAAACAAACAAACAAAAGGCATGCAATAAAGTGGATCTTGTATAACTTTCTTTTAATGAGACAGGGTCTCATGTAACTCTGGCTGGCCTCGAACTCTCTATGTAGACCAGGCTGGCCTCAAACTCAGAGATCCACCCACCCCTGCCTCCCAAATGCTAGGATTAACAGTGTACACACCATCACATCCAGTTATAACTTAAAAAGAAATAATTGTATTTCTATTTATGTGTGTATGTGTGTGTATCCACAGAAGAGGTTATCAGATTCCCTGGACCTGGAGTCACCGTCAATTGTAACCTTGGTGCTAGGACACAAACTGGGGTCCTCTGAAAGAAGAGCAAGCCCTCTGAACTACTGAGCCATCTCTCCAGTCCCAGGCCCTTATAACTTTATCTGAATTCCTAGAACAGGCACTATTCAGCCACCATTTTTGACAGCTGGTACATATAGTCCTTTCCCAGTCACTGACTTCATAAGGCTCTTTAGAACTCTACATTATTGTTGAATTTCAAACTTAATGGGGAATTAATTTTAATACAGAGATTAATGTCACAACTGAACTTTGTGTGTCTTAATCAACAGAGGTCTCTACACTAGTTTGCTACAGCTTAAAACTCAGCATGTCTCCTGCTTTCCCTCCAGGGGAGGGTTATAGATTTGTCTTGATCTCATGAAAACAGCACAGAGACTTTCTTTTAGCTAGTTCTCCGTCCATGTGGGCAGTTCCTCCTTCTTTTTTTTAAAAAGCGCTGTGTGATTCCTGGATTCTACTTACTGCTTTTCAATCAAAAGAGAGGGATTTTACTGTTGCTTGGTTGTTGGTTTTGGCTTTTTGACACTGAGTTTCTCTGTGTAGCCCTGGCTTGCCTCGAACTCACATGAGATGTGCCTATCTCTGCCTCTCAAAGGCGTGCACGACCATACTGGCAGATACAGATTTTTTTCTTTTTAAGGCATTGCTCTATCAGAAGTTTGAGGCCAGCAAGACCACTATTTCAGGGAGGGAGGGAGGGAGCAAAATGCAGGCTAGGACAGCTTCTACAAACCCTTCCTTCCTTCCTCTCTCTCTTTCTTTCTTTTTCTTCCAAGACAGGGTTTCTCTGTGTAGCCTTGGCTGTCCTGGAACTCACTCTGTAAACCAGGCTAGCCTTCAACTCAGAAATCTACCTGCCTCTGCCTCCCAACTGCTGGGATTAAAGGCGTGCGCCACCACTGCCTGGCAAACACTTCTTTAACGTGCCACCCAGGCACTGATTTCCTCTGCCTATCTATGTCCAGGATAAACCTAGATCCCTCTTTGTATAGCCCAAGCTACCCCCTAGATCCCCCCAGTCAACACCTCTGTTTTGGCTTAGATACCTTTTATTTATTTATTTTGTCTTCTACCTCAACTCCGACTTCCTGTTTTCCTAACTGTTCCAAAGGAGAATGTCCCCCTACTTAGGTTCCCACAAGGTCCACAGAATGAGGCACATGACTGGAGATCCCCAATGGGAGACCTGTGGTTAAACAAGGTGACACTGGTTTATGCTCTACAGGGTTGGGACACTGCAGCCTACCCAAGTGTCCCGTGCCACATCTGAGAGATGCAAACTTTTCACTGCATAATTAACATGGGTGGAAGGGCTTGGGGTACAGTGCAGGCATTGGAAGGCGGAGGGCAGCTCCGTGCTCACCACCTGCTGCCTCCTGGCTCCAGTCAGCCTCACCCTGGACTCCATGAGCCGGCTCTTCTCTGCGTGAGCCTCCTTTAGCATCTTCTCCATTTCCTCGATCTTGCCCATGTCCAGACCGCTGGCGCTAGGAAGGGAGGGGGAAGGGCGAGCGTGTCAAGTGGGCTCAGGAGTGTCGGGCAGAAGCAGAAGGGCTGGGGGGAGGAGGCACCTGGACATGTTGTCAGGGGAGCAGGCTGAGTTGCCCCCTGTAGAGATGCTGGTCTCCATGCTGTCTGAACTCTCCAGGCTCAGGGTGTCGTAGGCGTGTTCGCCCTCCTCTCCACGCTCTCGGCCTGCTGGCAGGTGGTGCAGGATAGAATGGTGCATGAGTGAGGGGAAGCCAGAGGGGCCTGTTGGAAAGGGAGCTGCACCGTGCAAGGCATCCCACTGGCACTGAGCCTCTGCTGCCGCCTTCTGCTTCAGCTCGGCCAGCCGCCGCCGTTGCTCCTCAATCACTTGGTGCCCTGCAGGAGGGACGGCGGGAGTCACAGGGGGCTCCTCACTCACCAGGGAAGAGAACACTGGAGCGTCACAGACAGAGAGAGGAGGCGGGCAGGGAGAGGCTAACACAGAGCAGCCCCTGCCCCCACAGCTTCCAAGCAGTTCCCATAGCTCCAGACCGTGACCCTACCAACTGGGCAGTTGCTCGGGCCAGTGTCTGCAATCTGACTTCAGGCCTCTTTCTGCATCCTGAGCACACACAGGGCACCAGATTTGCCCAAGCCGTGCCCAGGCAGCATGCCAATCAGCTGAGGTCTGTATAGAGATGAGCAGGGCACATGCACCCACCGTGTCTCCTGGGGAAGGAGGAGGGGAGCTGGTGGGAACCCTTGAACAGTGCAGAAGCAAATACAGCCAGAGCAGGAGGGATGGATGGCAAGGAGACTGGGAGCAAGGCTGAGGGAAACAGGAGGTGAGCTGGAGGTGAAGCCAGCCAGGCACTCCAGGCACTCCAGCCCAGCGAGGCCCGGGGCTATGCCGGCAGGCAGCAGAGCCTGGGCAGAACACATCATGCTAATGTCAGGGCAAGGGGCTGTCTGGCCAAAGCAACGTCCTGAACCAATGCTCTACCTGCTAGGTCTTCGGGTGGGAGGGGCTCGGCAGGAGGTAACTCGACTGATGTGGGGGGCCCAGGGAAGAGGGTGCAGGAGAGAGACACAGGGGGTAAGAGGAGAGAGAGAGGCATAGACATGGGCTTTCAAAACAACGGAAACACACAGCCACAGGACTCCTGTCTGAAGAGCTGGTGTTTTGGGAAACGGCTTTTGGAGGTCAACACCACATCAACCCCTCTGCTTCCAAAGTCTACCCTACTTGGTCAACCAAGATTTCCCCTTACTGGGCCCTCTATGATGTCACAGGCCCTTCGTCCCATCCCGGGAGTCTTCTGAAAAGTGCCAGGCAGATCTTTATGAGATCTAATCCCTTCTGCTCTTGCCCAGACCCCAGTGACAGGAAAGATATCCTGTGAGAGGGCCGAGCACGTGTGAGGTGACAGAGGAACTGCCTGGGGAACAAAGGCAGGGACAGGCTGGCATCGCAGCCACTTACCCTTTTGCTGTAGGGCCAGGTGGCGCTTGGTCTCAATGTCCTGCAGCGTGGCTGCCAGGTTGCGAGGAAGGCTACTGGTGCCGTTCTGGGCGAGCAGAGCACTCTGGGAGGAGACGTAAGAGTGCTGGTATCGGGGCTCAGCAGGCCCCAACTCCACTCTTAGCCTCTGCCCAACATGGCTACCTCCATCCCCACCATCCCCATGTCCTCAGACCTTTGGGGAGGGACTACGGCCCAGGGTAGCCACGCTGAGCTGTGAAGAAGAGGATGAGGACCCTGAGGAGGAGGGGAGAGGGCCACTACGGGTCCTGGGCAGGGGGCTGGCCGCGTCACCATCCATCTTGGAGCGGTAAACCTGGAGGAGAAAGACACTGTCCAGTGGCACCCCAGCTTCCCCACTGGCTGCCACGTCACAACACCTAACCCAGCTGTGATCTAAGGTACTGTCCTGGCACCGGGCCTAAGACCTTGTGTCTCTAGCAGACAGTAGGACTGAGCCTCCCAAGCAAGAACAGTGGACAGATGCTACTGGCAACTGCCAAGCCTCCTTTCCAGGCCTTTCCTCCATGAGCTAGTCTCCAGCCCAACCCTGGACCTGTAAACTGAGCCATGGAAGAAGTTACTGTCAGCTGGGCAGAGCTGTGCAGGAGACTAAGTGGAGGCCAGGCTCCGAGTCACAGATCTGCCATTAGCAGACTGAGTGAGTGGCCTTGAGCCACACACCTCCCTACCCTGAATCTGGGCTTTCTCATCTGTAAAGGCAAGGGCAGAGCTAGACAATAACTGCCAAACTCCCTCTCAGCGCCGACACACGGTGAATCTGCTCTTTGGAGTCAGGAGCTCTGAGTCTCCAGTGTTTCCGCCTGAGCAGCACGGGTTCAAGCACCCTTTTTCCTTCCATGCTTTAGCCTTTGATCTATATATTAAGCGATAACACCATCTACCTCAAAGGCCTTTGGAGGGGATTCAACGCATCAGAACTTGTCCAAGCCTCCACCTAGTAGAGGTTCATGTGTTACATGAATCAAAATCTTCCCAGAGGGAAGGATTTCGCTGAGGCTATGGCCTCAGAGATACAGCTCCCTCACTGAAGAGTGAATTTTGAAGGTGGGATTATAGGCACTATGGTGTGTCAAGAGAGCAAAATTTGGTGAGAGAGTATACAAGTACCCTTCCCACTGTAGAGTCAGCACATTGCTGGAGACTCAGCTATTAAGGTGGTCACACAGGTAACTCTCCAGGGCTATTGTTTCAGAGAACCTATACCTTTTTTCTGCCTCCAAGTTACCCTGGGAAGATCAGGAGAACCAAATACCAAAATAGCTTCCCCAGGTCACACTCGTCCTACTTGCGACAGGCCCAAGGGCATGTCAAGTGTCGGATCTGAGTGGGCATCCCTGGAAAAAAACTCCCTTCCAACGGTCATTCAATCTTCACCCCCTTGGACCCAGGTGCTGCCCAAGGTACTAGAATGGGTACAGGGTTGCCCAAGAGAAGAGCCTTGTTGCCCTCTCTGGGCCCCAAGGATCCTCCTCGCTCTGCTGGGCTGACCCCACGACCCCAGGCATATACCGTGCCTGAGGGATTGGCAGGGGTGCTCAGAGCAGACAGGACCTGAAGAAGACAGGCGGTGAGGGTTACCTGCAGCTGACGGGAAGCTTTGGCAGGCAGAGGCGGGGGAGAGGACCGAGGGGAGGCTGCAGCCAGGCCAGTCCCCAGCCCGGCCATCAACTCCTGGTACCACTGCTCTAAGTCTACAGCAGGGAGTAGCAGCTTCTCCATCTGGAGGGGCAGGGGAAGGAGGACGAGGAAGGGCCAAGACAAGGAGGGGAGAGATGGGAGAGAGGAGGGAAGAAGGCAAGGAGGGTAACGAGAGGCCATGCCGGGGACATGGGAAGGAGGGTTTAAGGGAGGGAGGAAGGGAGGGAGGAGGAGAGTATAAAGAGAAGGAAGAGAAAAACAGTGAGACAACTGGGCAGGCTGTGCTGAGAGCAAAGAGAAACAGTCAGGGTACAAGCTCCAGAGCACAGACTTGTGCTATGTCAGCAGCCGGGCAGCCAGCGCCTGCAGGCATCGGGCACAGCCCTAGGTCCCCTCAGCTGGCTTAGAACACGGAGGCCAGTGAGCAGGGTAACACACAGTCACAGCCGCGGTGGAATGGGGGTGGGAAGGACACACAGACCACCAACCTTAGACGAAGGCGTGATGGAAGCGAAGGAAGCGGGCAGCGTGGGAGGAAGACAGGTGATGGGAACCAAGTCCTGGGAGGCAGAAGCCCAGGAAGGCAGGCCTGGCGAAGGGCTTGGGGGCATGGGTGGGGTGCCCCACATCACTCTTAGCTGCTCAAGCGTCACATACTTGAGAGAAAGGCAGCCACAGGAGGGAATACAAAAGATTAATGGGAGTAGGACTCAAGAGATGACCCTGACCATGGGGGAGGGGAAGGGTAGGTGCATAGAGGGAGACCAACCCTGGGAGAGAGAGCCAGCATCCTCTCAGCAAGATTCTCTCCTTGAAGATCAGGAGGCAGGGCCTGCCCCTCTCGGGCCATTAGGTGTTGAGGAGAGCTCCCAAGGTCCCAAGGAAGAAGTGAACCATGGTCAACCCTCGATGCCAAGTGAAGACCCTGTCAACCCTGACTCCCACCCAGGCTGAGAGGCAACTGAAGCCCTCGAGCATAGGTGGGTATGGTCTGTGGCTGGTACCTTGCTGTCAGGCAGGGACTGGGGAAGCCTGCTGGGGCAGGTAGCAGAAGCATGGGGGTGAGGGGGTGGGGACCAAGCAAGAGCAGAGCTGGAGAACTTCAGCCAGGCTCACAGACTCCTAGGGTGCCCAGGGTGGGGGACAGAGAAGAAATGAACCAAGTAGTCAATACCCCACACTCCATGCCAAGCTAGAGTCATTACATCATGTTAATGCATAGACCAGGATGGGGTAGGCTGCTCGGTAGCCAATGAGGGCCACAAAGGCTGTAGGAAAAGCAAACTTGAGAGGGGCAGGCAGAACGGAGAGTAGACAGCTCCACTCCACCTCGGCTCTGGAGGCTAGCATAGCATTTAGTTGTTGCCCAGAGAACCAATATAACCATCTGTGGGTTGGACCTGGGCTGAGGAAGCCCAGGGACGGCCTTCCAAAAGCACAGGAAGAGCAGGACCCAGATCCTAGACCCCATCTACCTGCCACACTGGGCATCCCTGGTTGGGCACACGCATGCAGCATTAAGCACTAGCCCTCAGCAGTGCCCAGGAAGCGGAAAGGTCCTCTAGGGACCACCATCAGAATGGGGGCAGGGGAGTGGAGATACCACGCGGGCCTGAGCAAGGCAAGCTCGGAGAAACAAGCCTGGTTTTGGCAGAGAGCAACATCTGTGCCAGCATAAAAGCCTGACTGTTCAGGGTAAGAATGTGAAGGTGTCAGCCGCTTCACTGGAGGTTGGAACACAGGGACTGAGACTCTCTGTCTCCTGTCCTTTAGTCCTGAGATTATCTGGGTGCTGGTCATTCACATTTCCTTCACCAAAGGAGATCCCTAGGCTGCCTATCCTAGTTGCCCAATCTAGCCCCGGAGCCAGATGACTTTCTGGGGTCAAAGAAAAGGAAGATGGGCCCAAGAGTTCAATGTGTTGTGAAGAGTTGAGAATGGCATGCAGATGACATGCGAATTAAATGCTATTATTTTGCATGGGCTGCCTAGGTCACGAATGACGTCACAACACACACACAAACTCTCAAACTGCCAGCCAAAGGATGTGCCACACGCCCGCCCTTCAGCCCTCCCTGGGAAGAGCTAGAGGCAAGCAGACAGGCAGCGGGCAAGGCAGAGCAAGTCAGCTGGGGTTACCTCTTGAGCTTTGGGACAGAGCGGAGTGGAAGCAGGAGGGGTTAAGGGGACAGAGGAGGCCCCAGCCTCAGAAGACCTTGGGGACTGGCCCAGAGCTTTGGTCTCCAGCCCTATCTCTGGGGCCTCGGAGATGAGGAGCTGAGCCTACAAGAGGAAACACGGTGAGAGGGAGTCTCACCCCTAACGCTCACCTCAACCACCCTATCCCAGACCTAAATTGCTTGGGCAATGAGACAGAAGAAGGGGAAATAAAGGTCAGGAAACCAGGCACATCCTGACTGGACTTCTCACGCCAGACATAAAGGTCTGGGAAAGAACCATCAAGTCAAGGTCCACTTCCAAGCTACCTTCAGACAGACAGACAGACAATCAGGAGCTCCAGGGTAAGGAGCTTTAGACCCCGGTATCCTAGGTAGGGTCCATCTAGTCCCGCACCTTACTAAATCCTGAGCTCTCCACTTCAAGGCCCCTGGGCCTCTCAGCCACAGGGTGAGGTCCCAAAGCTAAGCTGAAGGCCAGTCATCGGCTATGGAGGGCCGCAGGTCAGCCTCCGGGGCCATTCTCTTCAAATCTCTCCAGTTCAGGAATTGCCCAGGAACTTCACCCGGAACTCAACCACCCAGGAAGAAGGTGGCACACCAAACTCTGGAGTCTCACAGGATCCCCCCTGAGCCTAAAGCCTGTCCTAACCGGGCCACATTACCTCTTTGAGGGTGGAGCTGGTCTTCGGAAAAGGTCTGCCACCTGTGAGCGAATGATATCTCCTCTCAAGCACAGTTAGCTTCTCCTTCTCCTGGAGCCCAGAGTAGCAGGGATCAGAGACACAGGAGGGAGGAACCCTGTGAAGACTCGCATCCCACCCCAATGTCAGGAACTCCTCTCCCCTCACCCTCTCCCAGCACCTCAGGACCCAAGGCCAGCTACCTTTTGCAGTAGCTGCAGGGCGGCATTCTTTTCCCGGGCCAGACGCTCTGACTCCTGTACTGCTTGGGCCCGGATCTGCCCAGCCTGATTGTCCAGTACAGCTAGGCGCTCCTGAGGAAACGGGATGCAATCAGGCCCTGAGGGACATAACTCAGCCCACAGCCTGACTGATTCTCCTGTCCAGAGACCCAGGAAGCTGTGGAGGCAACTGCCACACACTCACACTTGGCCTCAACTCATCCCAGGAGAATTCTAGCTAAGGAGGTCAATTCTTTCTCTTGTTTCTTCCTCTCTTCCCCAGCCAGTGATCCTTGTATCATCAGGCACGATGAAACCAGTCCCCTGGCCTCTATTCCCTCACCCCATAGCCAATGGCTCCCAAGGCCTGGTGACATTGAACTTATCCCTCTGCCCATCCCCCACTACCATCCCAGAATCCAGGTTCTCTACTTCCTGCTCCATTTACCATCTCTCTCACAATCTCTAGACCCACTCCACATTTCTACCTGGTCCGAAAATAACCTTTGACCCCTGTCTGCTTCTCTGAATTTCCTAACCATCCTGAAAAGAATTCCGTGTTACTTGAGTCATTTTGTTTGCTTTATTTTGGTCTTTCGGTCTTGCTGTATGATCCAAACTGGCTTTAAAGTCACAACACAGTCCAGGATTGCTTTAACGCACTCTGAAGTCCAGGCTGGCCTTAAGCTGACTTTGGAGTGTAGGCAAGTCTTGAACTCACAGCAATCCTCTTGCCTCAGCCTCCTGAGTTCTGAACCATCATGCCACCGTTTTCCTTCGGTTCTGAGACCAGGTCTCATGCACCCCAGGCTGGGCCTGGCTCTCAGGCTCAGGTACTCTCCATGCCTCAGTCACCAGAGAAACTGGGACATATCCTTAGATCCCCAGTGTGGACCACAACACTGGCTCTTCAGAAACTTTAAAAAAAACAAAACCTCTACAATCTGGGAATGGAGAGACGGCTCAGAGGGTTCACTGGCTGGTCTTTTGAAGACCAGGATTCATTCCCAGCACCCACCTAGCAGCTTACAACTGCCTGTAATTCCAGTCCCAGGGGATCCAACACACACATATGGTGTACAGACACACATGCAGACAGAACATCCATTCAGATAAAGCAAACAAGGAGAGGGAAGCCAAGAAAACAAAACAAAAAAAACAAACAATAGCATGGCCGGATCGCCCCTCATCCCAAATCTTCCAGTGCTCTTCACTACGCTAGGACGCAAACTCCTTAGCCAGCATTTAAGGGCTCCGAGAACCCGTTGCTTGCCTGCGTGTCCCTCCAGGCACCTAGCTCCACTATGCTGTACTCTAAACTGTGCCACTGTGGACTTTTAGTCTATCACCCTGTTGGGATGAGGACCAGCCCAGTCTTTTCCGCTATTCCAAGGCTCCTCCTCCAAGGTCAGGCTGAATGCCGCCTCCTCCCCAGAGCCTTCCTTGATTTGCAATCCGTTTCCTTGCCCCTGTCTATGCATTCATATTAGTTTTTGTTTGTTTGTTGTTTTTTTGAGACAGGGTTTCTCTGTAGCCCTAGCTGTCCTGGAACTCACTCTGTAGAGCAGGCTGGCCTCGAACTCAGAAATCCACCTGCCTCTGCATGCCTTTAATCCCAGTACATCACTGCCTAGCTAGGTTATTTATTTATTTATTATATTTATAATGCGTACACTGTAGCTGTCTTCAGACACACCAGAAGAGAGCATCAGATCTCATTACGGATGGTTGTGAGCTACCATGTGGTTGCTGGGAATAGAACTCAGGACCTCTGGAAGAGCAGTCAGTGCTCTTAACCACTGAGCCATCTCTCCAGCATTCACATTAGTTTATATCCATCTACTTCATCATACTGTGATCTATGACCGTGTCTCCAAGTTAGCCCTGCCCTCTCTGTACGATCAGGGGCAGGACCAGTGCCATTCCTGTCTCCAGAACCCCAACAGGACTTAGCACAGGACCCGGCTCAACAACCATGTGCTAAAAAATAAGTGAAAATATTTTGAGAAGAAAAAATAAGAGCTAGGCAAAACATGTTGAATTAATCTCAGGAGGTGTTCGACCATCACTTAGAGAGCAGCACATGGGAGGGGGAGGCACGAGAAAGGGAGCTATCCTAAACCTGGGAGTCAGCCCACACAAAAACCGGTAACAGCAGACAGGAATCCTCACAGCGACAGCCGCAGCTTACTTGGAACGTAGGAGGACTGGAGGTGCTGCTTAGTGTTTTATCTGTTACTCCATCTACCCTTATGTATTACGACTGTTTTAGAGAGGAGAACACTGGCATGTTTAGGAGCTAAGATTTACTGGGTAGTAGTGGTGGACTTAGGACTAGAACTGGACCTGTAGAACAGCTTTCTCAATTGCTTTGAACCACAGTGGACAGACACTCTGGGGAAGACAGCTTGAGGGGACTTCTGCAGGGACAAGGACTGGGCAAAGCTCACCAGTATAGGAAAGAATGTCACAACGCATACACACACACACACACACACAATCCAGGGCACAAAGAGAAGAGGCAGAGTCCCTGGACTCTCCAGGATCTCCATCGAATCAGCTCATCTGGAGCTACCGGCTGTATCCTCTCCAAGCGAGGAAGAAGAACAGGGAAGAAATGCCAACCCAGATCGCATGTAGCACAGCAGAAATGCCTTGGGCTTTGCAGCCTCGGGAAGCCTAGTGGGCTTTGGTTCCTACCCTAACTCTGAAGCTTATATGATAGAAGGCTCTGTGCAAACAGGTAGTTTCTGAGTCCTAGTTACTCACCTATAAAACCAGGCAATACCCTAAGAACAGCACAAGAAAACTCAGGGAATGGTCCTAGTAGGATCTGCCACATGAGCTTGGGAAACGGTAGTTTTCTTCCTTTCCTGCGTCTTCTAGCAGGGCAGTGAGTGCATTTTAAAAATATTTTTACTTTATTTTACTTGTATTTGTGTGCATGTGTACTGTGTACCAGACATACAGCCAGAGAAGGTCAGGAAAGGTGTTGGATTCCCGGAACTGGGGTTAGAGATGATTGTGAACCACCAAGTGGGTGATGGGAATCGAAATGTGGGACCTTTGGAAAAGCCTCCAGTGCTCTTAACCACTGAGCCATCTCTCCAGTCCCCAAGGGCACCTTTTTTTTTTTTTTATGTCAGAACAGCTCAGGGAAGGAAACAGGGGATCTGAATTTATGACACCCAGTGTCTCCCTTTTATCAGCGAACCCCACGCTGGCCAGCAAGTTCCCATCTCCCATCTGAACCCTACTCCCCATACATCGCTGTCCTTCCCTTCCGCACACACTGTAGCCAGGAAACTGCACATTATATGGGCCTTGGTGTCAGCCATAGACACTGGCATCACCTAAGCCACGCCCCTAACCCTTCCCTGCTTCTTGATAACAGAAGGCCCATCCTCTGCCACTGTCTATGCCTGGTGTGGCTGAGACTACAGCTTTAGCAAATCAGAGCTGACCAGGGACAATGCTCTCTCTTCTCTCTTTACATATAATCTGAGTGGGACCAAAGCACAAACCCAGGTGGATACTCTTCCTAGGTAGGCTAGCATCCAGATCTTAGGTCTCTGTGTGTATCCCAGAACTTCCAACAGCTCTAGAAGGGCATGGACAGGGATGGAACTGAATGACAGAGATATAGATGAATGGCAGATATGTGCTTAGCATATAGAAGATTCTGGGCGGGATCTCCAACACCATAAGATGACATTCAAGGGCAGTAGCAAGGCACATCAGCTACAGAGTCTGCCTCTACCCTCTTCCAGGACAAACTACTGAGAGCTTCCAGCGTGAGCAATTACACTTTCCCCTGAGAGACTGCAGAGAGCCAGGGTTTACTAATAGTAACTCTCCTTGCTGAGTCCGGGTCACCATCATCCGCTATTCCGCCTTTCCCCATTAATTTCACACCAGCCCTATAGTTCTCATTCTTACTGATAGTTACTAAGTAACAGAGACACAAAAAAGTGTCTTTCCTATCGTTCACAGACTGACTCAACCCCAGGTCACTAGCCTCCATCCTGCACCCGGGCTATGCCGGAGTGAGCAGTGCGCTAGCCTCCATCCTGCACCCGGGCTATGCCGGAGCGAGCAGTGCGCACCTTCCGCTTGCTCACGCTCCGCAGCAGCTCAGCCTTGCTCCGCAGCAGCCCTTGGCCGGCCAGCTCCCGCTCCTCCTCCACGCGACTCTCCCGCTCCAGCTGCTGGAACTCCAGGTCCTCAAAGAGCTTTGTCTCAGTCTCTAGAGCGTCTGCCTCCTTCAACGACAGTGACATCGTGTTTGGGTGTGGGGATGCTCTGAAAGCCACTCTGGGCCAGGAAGGCCAGGCCACAGAGCCATGAATTGGGGGACGGGGATGGGGGGCTGGACCCGGGGAAACTGGGGAAGGAACCGGTCCCACCGCCCAACTCCCTCTACTTTTTTGGCTGAGCGCCCTTTTCGCGGGACATCGCGGTCTGGAGCGCTGATCCCCACCCAACCTTGCCGGTCCCCTTCCAAGCCACTGCACCGACCCTGTTGTCCGGCAAGTACTGCAGGGGCCAGGTGGTCCTGTCCCACCGCTCTCCTATCTTCGGTCTGGGTGGTGGCCCACGGGGGCCGGGGGAGGGGGCTGGTGGAACTGACCCTTCTCAGCTGCTCCTGTAACTGTTCCCGCACTGACTCGGGGCAGTTATCGAGCTGCGTCTGGAGCTCGGCGTAGAGCGCCTGGCGGGCCTCCAGGTGCCTCCGTCCCGCGGCCAGCTCCGCCCTCTCCTGGTCGGCGGGAGGGGAGGGAGGCGGGGCACAGGGGAGAGAGAACACACACTCCTCAACTCCGGCCCGGCGCGGGGGGCAGGGGCGAGCACGGGGGTACACCGGGAGCGGGGGGGGGGGGGGGCAAGCAGCGAGACGGAAGAGAGCAGGAGAAGAAGCAGAGTTTTAAGACGGGACTCGGGCAGGGGGCGGTGTAACAAAGGCAGAGAGGTGTGGGGGCAGGGTGGAAATGTTGGTCCCTTTAGAAATGTTTTGGAAGGTCCTAAGGCAGGACCTTCCGCTTCCGCTCCAAACTAAAGTTAAAGCTGATGGAACAAGGCAAACACCGAGTCAAGTTCTAATCACTGTCCCGAGACCAAAATTTAACCCTGGGGAAAATGGGGGTGGTGGGAAAGGTTAAATACAGGATTTGGGGGTAAACATGGAGCTAAAGTTGTTAGAGTTACAGCGGTGCAGCAAGGGGACCCCAGCCCAACCCCCACGGCCTCCCCCTCCCCTCCTGCCCAGGGTGGGGGTGGGGTGCCAGCAAAGCAGGCTGAACTTCAGTAGGGATGAGGGCTGCAATTAGTTCGGCCCGTTGCCATGGTAATAGGAGCCCCAGGAGTGGATACAGGGAGGAGGTGGATGGCTCTGTCTGGGGCGAGATGACACCTCTGAGGGCGGAAAGGGGGACGAGGGAGGAGTTGGTGAGTCACCCCTCCGAAGGACAGGCAGAGGAGAAACTGTGATTACTGATTCTAAAGCCAGAGTAGGGCCCAGGGCTGGAAACTGGGCGGGAAAGTCAAGAGAACCTTCCCAACACCACCATCAGCATCAGCACCACCACCATTACCACCAGTAGTACCACAAGCACGCCTCGAACACCGGGACTGGAGGGAAGGCAAAGTCCAGGCCCGTGAGCAATGTCAGCTAAGTGAGGCTAGCCCAGCTGCTTGTGGAATGCCTTACTCCTAAGGAATAGACCCTATGCTGAACCAGCCCCGTTCCCCTACCCATCCCGGAGGGGAGGCCTCGGTCAAGTCAGTCCTGAAGTCTAGACCCTACTGCCTTTAAATTATCCTGTGTTCTAGGTGACCTCCAGGAGGAGAGGTGGGGAAGGGAACATCTGGGTTCAGGGAAGCAAGAATGGGTAGCCAGCTACTCAGAAAGGCCCTGTCCAAGCCCTCCAAGACTGTGCCTGCGTCTGGACCTCCTTATTACTCAGTTCCTGAGGGCTAGGCAGGAGGGACAAACAACCCCTGCCCCTCAGTAAGCAGCCAACATTCTGGAGGCAAAGCCCAGACCTTTCCAGTAGGAGGTGCTGTTCGGGCAGAGCATCTCTGGTCATGCACATCTCCCTGCAACACACATGCGCGCGCGCACACACACACACACACACACACACACACACACACGCACACACACACACACACACACACTTACACTCCTGTCAGTGTTCCACTATGCAAAATTTAGCTGTGCCTGCCTGCCAGTTCCCTTCTGATAATGGGGACCCACACCAAGAAAAGGAGGCAACATTAGAGGGAGAGGCCAGGGGCACACAGGCACCCATAGGTTAGTAAAGCTGGCATAGTCAGCCCTGCCTGGGCGGCCTGGCAGTTAGGGGCATGCGAAGAGCCCAGGACAGTGATTAGAGGGGCGTTAGTGCAGGCCTGGTCGGCAAGCATGGGGTTAATCTGGCACAGAATCTGGGAGTGTGGTTTTGGGGGCCAGAGCCAAAGCTCCATTAAAAAAAAAGGGGGGGGAGCAACAGAATTTTTAAAGTTCTCAAAATTGAGAACAAGAGGAAGATAACTCTCAAAAATAATCCAGGAGGAAAATTAAACTTCTTAGAAAAAAAAATACTGTCAAATCCAGAAATAGATGAACCCTCTCCACTTCAGAGCTTTTGGCACGCCGTTGGGCATCTTGGACATGGCTGGCACAACCCCTGTGGGACGGAGCAGCCCCTGAAGACTGGCACTCAATCTGAAAGGGTCAGGGGGCAGGGCTGGGACCATCTGGGATGGGAGGTTGCAGATCCTGATGGTAGGAAACAGAGGCCTGTGGGCCATCTCCCAAAGACCACATCCTAAGCACCTGAGGCATGCCTGAGGGAGGTTTCTCCTCCTTGTGGTGGGAGTCATGCCCCACCCCCCAACACCACCCCAGCAGCGCCAGTCCTTCAGGCTTTGCTTTACTGCCCAAGAAAGGGCTTCGGCACTTCCTAGAAGAACCCACACAGGCTCCAGAATGGCAGACACCCAGGCAACCAAAGGTAGCACAGAGATCTAGACCCCAAACACCAGCCGAGCCCCTGGCAAAACCCATCCAAGCTTGTTATATCTTCTACAGAGAACAAGGCCCCCTGTCCCTAGAGGGCTACAGAGACCACACTTGGTATGCAGGAGGGATGCACATCCCCAGGGAAGGGATATCTCCTTCTCTTCTGGGTCACTGGTAGTCAGGTATGGGTTACCTTGTCCCTCTCCTTCTGGATGCCTGTCTCCAAGGCCACCAACTTCTCCTGCAGCTGGTCCACTGCCCTTTGTTCCTTCTGCAGTAACGCTCGCTCCGCCTCCCTCTCCCCCTGCAGCAGGGCTCTCTCCAGTTCAGCCTAGACACAGACATCAGGATTCTCATCAAGGCGGGAGACGAAGGGTGGGGCCCCATCCCAGGGCCTGCGCTTCTCCCAGCCGGGTCACCTCTCGGGCTGCCTCCTGCAGCTGCTGTTCCAGCTCCTTCACTCGGACCTTCAGTTGCTCTACACGCCCCAGAACCTGAGCCCGCTCCTCTTCCACAGCCAGCACCTCTCCGTGGAGCTTCGCGCCAGGAGCGTCTTCATGCTGGAGGGGAGGAGAGCACCACGGGAGAAGTCTAGAACCTTCCAGGATCAGACTACAAGGGCAGATCACACGCTCCTCAAAGCACTCAGAAGGGGTAACTAGACCAAAACAAGAGACCACTTCCCTGCCAGTCTGGGAGCTCAGCTATAGGGAAAGGATTTACCAGAGTGCCAGGGTTGGGTGGGGCCCAGAGGAAAAACAGGTCATAAAGCACATTTATAGCTTGGGAAAGTCATGGTCACCTCCTTTCCCTCCTTACACCCACAGTTCTTCACTTCTGGTCTCACCCAAGCCTTGATCCCTCCACTGCCACCACACTGGCCCCGCCCCAGGCCCCTCACCTCCTGCTGGGTGCTCTCTGTGCTGCTGCACTCCTCCTTGAGATTCTCTTCATCAGAGCGCTCCATGCTCTCCCACAGGCGCTGGGAGGCACCGCCAGACTCTTCACCGCTCCTTCCAGAGACTACTGCGGCTCCTGCCAAGCCTCTTGAGGGCCTCCTGCCTGCCAGTGCCAGTGCTGCCGTGGCCTCTCCAATACTGGGCAACTCCCCAGTCTCAGGGCCGCCGTCAGCTCGGCTGTACTCAGCACACAGGTTCAGGATGGTCTCCAGACGCTGGCGTTCCTAGGGACAACGGACAGAGCAAACCGTGAGGAGCAGAAGGCTGAGACCCAATCTGGCTTGAGCGGGGGCATGTTGACCCCTAGAAACTCTGGGCTCAGCATCCTGAGGATGACCTCAACTTGAAGAACGGTGGGAGGCCAGGAGGTGGAGGCAGAGACTGGCAGATCTCAGAATCTGAGGCCAGCCAAATCTACAGTGTGAGACTCAGGCCATCAAGGAAAATCTACGGGAGACAGAGGGGAAAGAGGGTTCCTCAAAAGTAGGCAAGAGAACGTGGCCATATGTCACCTGTCCATTGGCCGGGCCCTCCCATCTCTGTTTGCTCTCCCTAGAAGGAGGCTTCTTCATAGTCACACAGAGACATCCAAACACACATGGGGGACATACAGGATAAGCAGCGTAAAGACCACAGTGGTGCTATACACCTTTAATCCCAAGATACAGAGGTAGGGGGGATCTGAGTTTGAGGCCAGTCTATTCTATAGAGAGAGTTCTGGACAGCCCAGGCTACACACACACACACACACACACACACAAAAACCCAAAAAGATCATACTGAGACACAGAGTCATTGAGTGCTCATGTTGACACAGGTTTGGGCACAAGAGTCCACTGATAAGTTAGTTCTGTCACACAGGCACACACAGACACTCCGTGGGCATTAACAGGTCGGCACACACTAAGACACCAGCCCCGACACGAACACACACAGAGATAAACATAGTCTACGCAGTCTATGTACAGCTGGGTGGGCACCTGCAGACAGCCAGGGCTGGAAAAGTAGACCACGGGCCACAGGACCTGACAGTCTAGACGCAGAGAGAAAAGGCAGAGAGGGCACTGTCTTTCCACCCGCACCTCGGCCCCAAGTCACTCAGGATGCCACCCCTTTGCTCCTTAAGGCAGCGTGAGCTGGCCAGGTGTGATCGAGGACTCTATAGCCTGGCCCTCTATTCTGTCACTATAAATCCTGATGCGGACATGGTCACCTCTCAGGTGCCTAGGACTGGAGGGAACTACAGCGGTCACATTCCTGGTCCCTATCCTGCTAACCCATTTGTAACACCCAAGCCCTGGCTTGCAAGCCCAGAGCCTTGCAGTGCTTTCTGGGGTCTCTGATCCCAAGTATCTCTCACCACCTCTAGTTATTTTGGCCTCACCTTCCCATCCCACAACACTTACCCAGCTTCCTTCCTGCTGCTTGCCCAGTTCGGTGGCAAAAAATCCAGGAACCAAGCCTCAGCACCCAGGAGGCTGGGCCAATGCCTCACCCCCGCCCTAGGACCCAGATAAGCAACCTGGCTGAGGTGGGAGGGGCAGGGTGCGGGCGGCCTCTGACTTAAAGTGGCAGGTGGGGCAGGTTGGGGCTGGTGGTGAGGTGTGTACCTGTGTGTGGGGATGGGGGTGGGGAGGCTAGGACCAGCACTTGACTATGCCAGGCTCATCTGCCCTCCTGAGATGAGGATCCGGGCCACCAAAGCACAACAGTGACAAGAAGGTGAAACAAAGAAGACCAGGAGTCCTGACTCCCACAAGGATACCATCCCATACCCTTACCCCACCCTGACCAGTCTCTTCCCAGAGTCTTCAGATAAACGTCCTCCTCAAACCAATTCCAGGGTACCTGAGTCTCAAAATACCCTGGGTTTCTTCTCTTGAGGGAAGGAGGGGGAAACCCATGTTCTTGTGTGTGGGCTTTGAGCATGTACACAGCAGCCAAATGCCCCTGGAGCTCCCTATGCTATTTGGGGGAATCCCAGCCCCCTCCCAGCTCAGATGCCATCTCTAGAACAGCTGCCCAGAACCACACCCAGACTCGACAGCACCCACATTTATGCATGCAGACACATACAATCACGGAGGCAGACCAGGGGGGCTGCCCACCCTGCCCGGCCCTCTTCTTTAGCACCACACTCTTAGAGGACCCATCTGAGCCAGAGTAAGAGATTCACGACCATCTGTAGATGCCAAAGAAAAGCAAGAGAGGGGGACCAGAGCTTTCCTGAAGGGTAAGTCTGAGGTAAAGGTGCTTGCATGCACAGCTGATGACCTGAGGCTGATCCCTGAAACCCACGTGAAGGGAAAGGGAAGAGTGACTCCACAAAAACTGTCCACACACTCATCACAACATAGGCCTCCATCAACACGCACACACACACACGCACGCACACACACACACACACACACACACGCACTCAACAAATAAAAGCTTTAAAAGAAGGATTCCCCCAACCCCAGCCCAGGCATGGTGACACGCGTGTGTAATCTCTACTCAGGAGGCAATCGCATCAGAAAGATCATGAATGCAAACTCAATCTGGGCCACACACACCCAAAGAGGCCAGGAGAGAAAAATAATTCTAGGGTTGGGATATAGCTCAATGCTGGAGTGCTGTCCTGACAGGCCCAAGGTCCTAGGTTCAAGGCCTGGCACCATAAAAATGAAAGGCCAAATCAATTAATGTTCCTGTCTGGGCCTCGGCCGCAAAACTTGCTTTTCAAACTTAGGGATCCAAGATTTCACCGTAAATGTTGTGTTTTCCTGAAACACTGCACTCAGGTAAACACTACGAACCTAACTCACACAGCAAAACAAATGATCTGCCAGAGAATAAATGCAAAATTAGCAAGAATTCAAAACCAAGATTTAGAGCTTAGAAGATGGCTCTGCCAGCAAAGCTCTCCAGGACCCAGGACCCGAGTGCAATCCTGCAGTCATCCCAGTACTGGGGGAGGCAGAGACAGAACATCCCTGGGACCCGCCGTCCACCCACTTCAGCTAAACCAGTATGTCTCCGGTTCAATGAGAGACTGTCTCAAAAACAAAACCCAGGAGCAATTGAAGCCACTGTCCACTCATCTCTGGCCTGCACACAGACACACACCTGCACACTGACAGACAGCTGCACAGACACACACCTGCACACACAGACACACACCTGCACACAGACACACACCTGTATACAGACACACACCTGCACACACAGACACACACCTGCACACAGACACACACCTGCACACACAGACACACACCTGCACACACAGACACACACCTGAACACACACATAACAAAACTAAAAAATTTAGGAAGCCGTAGCAATTTCAAAGATGATTCCTCTTCAGGGCACCAGGATCATAAGATACAAGTCACTTAACCTGATGGTTCACCCTGCATCAGCCCAAGCCCTGTACACGGCCCCTCCTGTTCTGCCAGCTGACCCCTCCTGTTCTGCTGCCTTGGGCAGTGGCGGCATCGGCTCACCAGCCTCTCCATCTCCTGCTCCCGGAGTCGCTCTTGGCGCTGCCGACGGTGGTACTCCAGGAGGTCATCCTCATTGTCGCTGATCTCTGTGATGCTATTTTTCCTCTCCCTTGGGATGGGTACCCGCAAGTCCCCACTGGAAAGCTTCCTCTGAGCACGGGGGCTCTGACGAGGTGAAGCCCCAGTAAGAGAGCCCAGACTGTAGGCTGGGCTCAGCCTGCCACTGAAGCTGCCCTTGCGGGGTGCCAGGGACTCCCCGAGTGTGGGTGAGGGACTCCGAGTCCTACGGCCCCGTGCTCCTAGAGTCAGGGAGAAGTCCTCAGGCGAAGTCCCATGGGCTGCCCAGCGCCGGGGCCGGGGGCTCTCTGCCACTTCCCTGCTTAGCTTGGAATCTGGGGCAGTCCGGGCTGGCAGTGGGGACAAAGCCCTTCGAGACAGAGATGGACTCAATGGGGGCAGTTCCCGCATACTGTCCAGGCCTCGCCGGCCCAGGCGGGGACTCTCAGGTGGCTGGAGGGTACGAGTTGCTGACCCATCTGAAAATGTTCTGCCCACCAGCTGTCGAGAGGGGCTGGTTGTTAGTACCCGCTCTGTGCCTGGGGGCTCACGGAAAGGACTGGGAGGGCGGTCCTGGAGTGTGCCGATCTTGTTTCGGGGAGCGGGCACTGGAGACTGGAACTTGGGGCTGCCAGGAATACTGGTAGGTTGGCTTCGGGCACCGGAAGATGGGTATTCACTCAGGCTGATAGCCACCACAGGCAACTGTCCACCAAGCCGGGGACTCTCAGTGGTTCTGCGGGCCTCAGCCAAGACTGTAGCCGCAGGACTGTCAGTCAGAAGACCTCGGAGACCAGGGCTGGGAGGTCTCTCATGACCCCCTTTCCTGCCCAGCCGGGGACTTTCAGAGGAGCGGGAACCACTTGGGCGAGACTGTGGAGGTTGCAGAGCTAAATGGTAGCTGGAGGAACGGGCAGGCACCAGTGGGGGCACAGAAGGTCCCGGCTCCTGCCCACTTGGTGAGTGGCTGGCACAGCTTCCACTGCTGGCTGGTGAGGAAAGCGGAGAGAAAGCTGGAGAGGTGTTCTCATAGCTGGAGCCCACAGACATGGCACCGGGGCTGGTTGGAGGAGACAACAGGTAGCGCCCGCCGTTAGCCATTGGCGACAACGGGGATGTGGTTGCAGGCTTCTTGCCCGCAGCTCCAGGCTCCTCTAGCACCAACGAGTCCATGATTTCCTGCAGGTCCTTTTCAATAGAGCTCACCAGAGAACTGTGGCTGGCACAGGCTGAGGGTGCCCGGGTTGCAGGCTGTGCCGTGTGGTTCCCATTGACCAGGCTCTCTGATTCAGCTGAGGGGAAATGCAAAGAGGCCTCAAGCTTCAGTGTTTGGCTCTAAGGAGCCACATACATGTACAAGCAAGAAAGTACCATCCAGTATCATCCTAGGCCAATGAGGCCGGGAGGGCTCTGGAGAAGGAGTCAGGAGAGCTGAGTTCTGGTCCCAACCCACTCTGCCACTGACCTGTTCTGCAGCTTTAGCCAAACTCTCTTGCCCCAGGTTCCCCTCCTATAAAGGGAAATGATAGACAAGGCCTTCCTGGCTCTAACTCTGAATGACTCAGGACGGAGTCAGCAACAGTACCAGGTATTTACTTCTACTTCTAGTCATTTCTAACTCGCTCCAACAATAGGGTCCTGCTTGCCTTGGTTTTCCCAACTTTCTGTGCCTCTCTTTTAGGAAGAGCAAGTAGGCACACTACAAAAGAGATGTAGACCTATTGTGGACGCCGGCCAGAAGTTCCAAGGCTTCTCAGTCTAAGAGGACACCAAAGCCTTTCAATTTAACAGTCAGAGGCTGGGTGTGGGGGTTCCAGGGCTGGATGAGCAGCCGATGCCGTACCAGCGGATCCGATCCAACACAAGAGAAGAAGGATCTGCTAATGGCTTGTGCCTGGAAGCCTGGCTGAGGAGCCTCGAGGTGCAGTTCAGTATGTCCGATTATTCCATTAAGTCACGCCAGCAAGAGCAGGCTTTTGCTGGGCCCTAGCCCTTGTCAACCATCCAAGAGTTTAGAATCCTCAGAACCAATAAACAGCTAAAAGAGTGGCATGATCCACAGTGGGTTGGGGGCAAAGTGAGTCCCCAGGGGACTGGTAGTCATAGGTGTGGGGAGTGAAGGAACGAATGGGTTTGCAAGGCTGTGTTTGGGTCCTAGTCAGAGGGGGTCCCATGTGTTTCCAGTAACCACTTGCCTTTCTTGAAGTCACCAGACTACGTAGGTCACTAATAACCACCCGGTCAAGTGAATCTGACATATATGCTCACCTGCCACAGAACCAGCATTGGCCCTCTAGTCCCACAGTCTAAATGCCATTGTGGAGGAGCCCAGGACGGCACACACAACTAGCTAGCTTCCCCATCTGCGCCCTGCCCCCTAGGCATCCTGCTGAGGGGCCTGTGTTGATTCCTAGAACAATCACCAATTCTCTTCTAGGGATCAATAATTCACACACAGGCTGCAGCTGGCTGCAGCTGTTCTCTGAGTCATTGGTCAGCATGGCATGGCTTGAGGGTTGAGGACTGCCTCTGGACACGATGGCCAGCAGGTGGGATCCCCACCCCAGAAGCTACCAAGGGTTCATCATAATATTCAGACGGGCCTCAAGTGAGGCACTCCCGAGATGACACGGGTCCCAAACAGTGAGCGGCATCTTTCAAGGCAGCAGGGGGTTCCAGGCTAACAGAACCTTGTATGTGCTCTCAAGGCACATGACTTCCCAGTTTCAGCCAAGCAGCAATGCCTTGGATCTTTTCCAGTGGCCCTATGGCCTAGCATTCTCTACCAGCCCGTGGCAGGTGGCAGTGAGCCCAGACCATCGGTATTGTCCTGCCCTAACACTCCGAGAGTGGTTGGAACAGGCAAGGACACATGTCCAAGGGGTGCCACTTACCCAGCCACCTGCCCTAGCTGGCTACTTACCAGAGCCGGGGTTGTAGGTAGACCCTGGGGCCCGGGCCCCTGCGGGAATCATGCTCTTCATCCACTTGGCTTCGGCTGGGTGGTTAAAGCGCAGGAAGGTGGACTGACCCAGACACAACATGCAGCCTGCAGAGAAAGCACTCACTTAGAAAGAGCAGGCAGGGATGAAGCTACTCCAGCCACAATACTAGCAAGCTTACCCTCAGCTCTCAAGAGCCACCCCTGCCTGTACTCACACGCGTCCACACAATGCTTACCTGGCCTGCCTCTCTTTGCAAGGGAGTCCTGAGGTGGGAGCCACGGCACAAGTCAGAATAGGAAAGGTCCCTGGCAGGTTAAGTTCCCCAAATTGGAGTCCTACTCACTAGCTATGAAATCTTCAGGTGACGCTACTACACCTCCAAGCTAATTCTCTCTCACAGAAAACGGGACACTTGATACTACCAGATCTCCCAGGGTTAATAACACTGTATATGCGAAAATACTCCAGAAGTGGAAAAAATCCTTCAGGAAAAAAAGAAGGCTCAGGGGCTAAAGGGATGGCTAGTGGGGAAGAGGACATGCTGTTCTTGCAGTTCTTGGTACCCAGGACCTACGAGGTGGCTCAAAACCATCTATCTGTACCTCCAGTTCCAGGAGCTGTGATGCCTTCTAATTTCTGAATGCACTAGGTATTCATGTCGTGCCCTTACACACATAAAAATACTCATAAAACAAGCAAACAAAATGCATAAATACATTTTAAAAAGGAAAAATGAACATCCAACACCAAATGTGTACCGGAGATTCACCGAATTCCCTCTTGGGCAAAAGTATTAGTTTTAGAGGCAGTATCTTCCAGAGTCACATACACACACACAAAAGCCCTGTAATACATGGGACAAGTAAAATCCCACAGATCATTCAGGTACACGGGTGGGTCTCAGCACCTAGTCGGATCCCTTCCCATGGTATGATTTGAGGAGGGCTGCCACCCTCTCGGAGCATCTAGGGAACAAACTCTTCTCTTTTTCAGGCAAAGCATCCCCTGTCTATATTTTGGTCTCCCATAGACTCAAGCCAGTTCTCCGCCACCGGGCCCGTTCAGCCAAGCACATTCCCAGGCAAGAGATACAAGCCCAGTCCTGCCCAGGAAGTACGAGTACATAGAAAGAGGTGGGTATGTGGGAGCCAGAAAATGTAGCCAGGGGCTTGGGAGTGTGCGTAGCAGCAGGTGTGCCCACAGGGGCCTAAGCCTGGCTGGCAGAATCCCTCCTCCTGCCATGCCAGGTGTTCCGGGTTCTTGCAGAAGACGCTGAAAGAAGTCAGAGCCCTGGGGCTCTCTACTACGTAGCCTTCCAACTTGTCCACTCTCCCAGCCCCAACCTCTTGGCTACCCAATGTGGTGCTACATGGTGCCCCATGCCTCACGCCAGTCTGCGATAAGACTGGCAGGAAAGTCTACATTCCCGGACGTTGAGGCAGCTTCAGCTCAGGGAGGCTGCAAGGGCAAGGGGGCATCCCAGGCCAAGGGGGTACTTTGACAGGACCCGTACTGAGAGGCTGACACTCTTAAGAAACCCGCCCATAGCAGAAAACTGTAGCGGACAAAGCCACCCACTACTTTGGTACACTCAGAGGCCCTCCCAGGCAGACAGCACCAGCAGTTCTAAAGGCTGATGGGTAGTTGAGAGAACGGGGAAAGCCTTCCCTGCCAAGCCACCAATCAGAGGAGCTAATCCCATAGTAATCATAACTGGGATAAATAATAGTCACCCAAGCCACCCACCTAATTACAACCACAGCTGTTTCAGAGAAAGCCAGTCACCCCTCCCCTTTCGGCCAAATATTTAACAGTCTAATTAATGATGAATTTGAAGGGTCTAGACAGATTCACTCAACTCTAGGGTGAGAGGGGGCTGGGCTGTGGCTCTCCACATAGTCCAAACTGGGCAGCAGGTAGGGAGGCAGGGTGGATTCCATCCAAGCAGTGCCACCCAAGGAGGCTTTGGGTATCTAAGGACCCCCTTCCCTGGCACCTACAGTCTGGATACACTGCCCTGCCCTTCCCCCCTTCACACCCAGGGGGTGTGGCCATGTTGCTCTGGGCTATAAATAGTGGTGCCAGGCACTGGCGCTGTATTAATAGAGTGGCAGGAGGGCAGCGGAACAGAGAGCAAACCAGCTCCGGCCCAAATTAACTTACTATTTGTACTCAGGGGCTCCATGCATTGCGCCAACTCTGGCACCTACTGCCCCCAGAGACCTGGTCAGCCTGTCTATGTTAGGAAGCCCCCACTCTGCTCACTCGGACCCCACAGAATCCCTGGGCACTCTGGCCATCCAGCCAGAGTCAATACAACAGTCCCTGCCTTGTCCTCTCTGCCTAGAAGGACTCAGGGTCCAGCTGTGTACAGGTGGGTGGAGGAACTGCACATCTGGAGGGAAAACACTGGGCAAAGGAGAGGGTGGATCCTGTTTGTGAGAGATGCAGAAGGGAAACACCCCACGCAGACTCACAGGGAGACACTCGGAAACCATACAGGCTCACGGCCATATGGGCAGACATGCTGCACACTCACAGCGATGGTCACTGCCCTGCTGGCCACACAAATAGAACGGACTGGTCAAAGGGAAGCTGGGTGAGGGGTGAATGTGAGAAAGAATCTTAGCTCTTCTCATCAGAGACTCCTTCTGGTGATAGATAGCATAGGCTCCCTCAACCTATGCAGGACCCCTCTATAGGCTCCGGAGGCGGGTCCCAAGGAAAAGACTCCCCAGAGATGGGGAAGATGGGGTCTGCACAGCCATTCAAAAATTCAGACTACCACTCACAGACAGACGTTCTGAGCACACAAACCATCAGATTAACAGACTCAGGCTCCCATTGGGGGCGAGGACCCCATTCCTCTCATTGCGCCCACCCATCCCAGAACACCCCTCCCAGCAGGAGCGTCTACGCCCGGTTGCCTGGAGCCTTGGCTGACCTGGCTAAGGACTCACCGCTGAACCCGGACCTCCGGACTGTTCACTCCTACCAGCCCGGGCCCTGCAGGTCGCCCTCCGGCCCTGGGCCTTTGAGGGGGCGGGCCGACCTCCCGCGCCGCCGGCTCCAGGCGCGGTGAGAGCAGCCAGGGAGCGAGCAGCCGCCAATGCCCGGGGAGGGGCGGGCCGGCTACCAGTGGCGGGGGAAGGGAGCCAGAGAGGGAGGGACAAAGGCGAGGAGGAGGGGAAGAGGAAGTGATGGAGGAGAGGAGTGTGGAGCTGGATGAAGAGGGCGGGGTGGGAGGGAGGATGCCACCAGGCGGCGGGATGAAGAACCCGCGCTCAGGGCGGGAGGGATAGTGGGGCAGGCAGGAGAGGTTCCTAGGGAGATGACGTTAAAAGTTAAGGTGAGAGGTAAACAGGCCAGAAAATGGAGAGCCAGAGGTCGGAGTGATACCAGGTTCTGTCTTACCTAAAGCTCTCTAGAGTAGGAAGCCAATGACTGAAGCCCATGGCTAGGGGCCAGTGTCACCTTGGGGCAGTCACACCTTCTGGCCTAGTGGCCTGGGATTCCTATCCACCGAATGAGGGAGATGGCCTCAGTGACAGCAGAGGACTTTCTATGACTCCATACATGATGGAGAAAAAGTGGGAATCACCATGGGATCCAGCTAGGGTCACTTGGTTCAGATACGATCCTCAGTCCAACACTGTGACAAGGTCACCCTGGGCTGAGAGCTCAGGCCAAGGCAGTGTTCTGTGCAATGCAAGCAGCACCGATCTCAGTTCCTGTCACCACCCTAACTGCCTTTTTCTTCTGGCCCCCATCCGCCAGAATTCACCCTCATTGACCCAGGCTGTATCAATGCGCTTCTCATCTAGAGCCAATCCACAGGTCAGCCCTCCTTTCTCTTAGCCACAATTTCAAGTTGTGGTAGCTGCAGCAAAGAGCTGTCTCCTATTAAGACCTTTTCTAGAGTTGGAAAGATGGCTAGGTAATTGAGGGCGTCCAGAGGATCTGAGTCTAATTCTCAGAACCCATGTGGCCCTTTACTGTCTGTAACTCCAGTTCCAGGAGACTCCATCTTTTTCTTCTGGCCTGTGTGGGCACTAGGCACACATGTAGTGTACAGACATAATTGTAGGCAAAACACCCCTACACATTATATACATACATACATACATAATACATACATACATACATGCATGCAGACATATAAATGCACGCATATTTATGTATATACAAAAATAAATTTAAAGACCCTTTCTATCTGGAGCCTCCGAGGTCAAGAAGTCAAGTAAACATTGTCAACCAGTCAACCAGACTAGAACATTCTAGCCAGGACCACAGAGAATTGTTTTTAACCTAGGGACCTGGCCCTGGACACCAGACCTCACATATAAACCACACACACTCTCAGACACACTGTGTTCCCAGCAGCCCCGAGGGAACGGTCTGACTGCCATCTCCAATACAAACCAACACTGCCCAGTCACAATGA
Source organism: Tokudaia tokunoshimensis (assembly GCA_036184795.1). Lineage (NCBI taxonomy): Eukaryota > Metazoa > Chordata > Mammalia > Rodentia > Muridae > Tokudaia > Tokudaia tokunoshimensis. Next base: position 45,861,029 of record BTHU01000008.1, read on the forward strand.
CACAACCTCAGCCAGGCGCACACTGATCCAGACAAGCCCCCATATGATACACGCTCTATCACACACGGTTAATGTCACATTTTCAAGTCCCCAGCCTTCATCCCCCTCCTAGTTACACACTTATTTGAACACAGCTAGCCTTCCAAGCAGCTCCCCGCCCCCCCCCCCCAGAGGGAGGGGGACTCTGAGATAAAAAGCCAGCTTCCTTAAAGAAATAAAAAGGAATTTTTCCATTCTTGCTGAATAAGTCACCGCTCCGCCCACTCACTGGTATACTAGACATGCCAGTGTGCAAACACACACATGTACACAGGAAACAGGTTTCCCTTCTGAAGAAAAGAGGAAGACCCATATAGGGTCAAATGTAAAGTGAGGGGAGGCGTTAAAACACAAAGACTCCCCAGGAAGAGTGATTCACCAGTCTGGAAACTGTGATGGCCGGCTGGACAGACCCAGGCAGGCAGGGAGGATGCTGCCAGTGAGAAACGATGGGTGCAGGAGACAGACAGACACAAGGAGGCTGGGAGCTCCTGTTCTCCTTCCCTGAGTCTTCCTGGTAAAGATTGTTATCAGTCCTAACAGAGCAAGCTTGGGTACTTCCTGCCCAGTTCACAGAAGAAATACCATAGCCGGAGGGGAGAGGGAGAGCCTGGTGTCCTAGATCTCGGGGTGGCAGCTGGCACCCCAGGGATCCTGGCTGTGCTGCAGGTCCTTCCCACCAACGAGGGTTTCATCAGTGAAGGACACTTCACTTAGGCAGCAGCCCATGGTGGTAGGAGCTGATGGGAGACCTCCTGTCTAGACAGCCCAGGCTCTGAGCGCTGGGGCTCTCTGGAGTCTCTCTTCCTTAGTCCCCTCCCAGACCTTTCATGTGGTTCGGTGCTGCGGTCGGTCCCAGGGTGGAGCAGCCTAGACCCCAGATTGGGATGCAGCCGCTTCATTTCCCTGGTCCCTTTCCCAGCTCCACCCTTTGCTCTGTAGAGAAGAAGGCAGCATGGGATGTGCCAAGATGCCTGGGTACAGGGGTGGCACCCTCACATGTTCACTTCTCTGGGCTAAAGGTTGGCATCTGTGCTCTGGCCGCCTCTCCCTCCCCTGGCCCAAGCACACTCCTGACTACAAGAGCCTGTCACTGCTATCTCCACTAGCTGTGGGGAGAGTCATTCCGAGTTGCCTATGGCTGGGCACAGTGCCAGAATGATGCTTCTGAGGCCTGGCCCGGCCAAAGAAGGCTCCTTGTTAGTCCCAAGATATCCCTTTACCTCTCAAAGAGGATCCCCAATACAAGGCCAGAGTAGACAATAAGACAAGAAAAAAGTATGTGTGTGTGTGTGCATGCTACATGTGTGTGTGCAGGCCTGTGTTGCTTTACCACTGAGATACACTTCCAGCCTTATGCAATCCTTCTGTATACATGGCAGGCCACAGAGTTCTCATGCACACACAGAAATACACACATAGACATTTCTGATGACCTCAGTTCTGTGTTCACCCACCACCCATTTGAACACACAGGTCTGTAAACACAAGGAAAGGCACAAATAAACACCAAAACACACAAGCCCAGAGACACAAACATATCCGGAGACACATAAACACAGTCCAGTCACACAGACACACAGAGATAGCACATCACCCCCGCACCACCCAGTATCCAAGGAAACGCACTCCCAAGAATGTCCGGACTGGGGCCAGGCAGGGCTGGGCTTGGTTCCTTGCTCCAGAGATGAGACAAGGAAACTCTCAGCTCCTAGAACCCAAGGCAGGGGGGAGGGGGGGTGAGGGCTAGGAAGAACACCCATCCCTTTGTGCCTCCGCCTACCCTGCCAAGCTTCTGAAACAGGCGAGCCCAGACAAGAAGGCTGGGTGGGGGGATGGCAAAGGGAGCTTGTGGTCAGAAATATGTCGGAGGGTACATACTCGACAAGATGGGATTCTAGATCTGGAAAGTGGGGTCACTAGGGTCACAGGAAATGTGTAAGTATTCTGCCGTGGCCTCGGACCCTCCCTCTTCTCAAGGGCTAAATGATGCCCTAGGAAACTGGACCACAGCACTGATGTTTCCAGGCCGTTCACTATCCATAGAGGGCAAGAGTGCTCTTACCCCAGGGAAATGATGGGATTGGGGGATATGAGGAAGAGACTGGCTGGGAGGTCTTGGAATTTGCCCAGTCTCTTCCTTTGCTGCTCTGTGACTCATTGAACCCTGGAGCAGATGCTGTCTCTGACCCCTGAACAGGATTGCCAGAGACAGCATCCCAGCCAAAGCCCCAGTTTGTGGGGACTCCTCTCATCCAGTGTCAGAGACCCTGAAACCCAGGAGAAGGTGAGTCTGCCCTTAGCAGCTGTAGGACCTATCTCCCTGAAACATAGTATCCATGCTCTGCTGCACCCCAAGAGCAGAAGGGAGGAGTGGTTCCTATGACAGAGGTGAGGGAATGTCACATAAGACCCCCCAAAGAGCTTGAGAGACAGTGGGGTGAGTGAGATGTCCCCTGCAATCCAGCTAGTGGGCTTGTCGTGAAAGCCAGGCTCAACCCTCTTTCCTATGTGAACGTGACTCACAGAGAGTCACATCTGGCGGGATCCTCTCAGTCTGTTTATAAAAAGACTCACAAATGAACTAAGGATGCTTAGTGCCTGTTTCCAGGGCAAATACACTGGGCCTATTCAAAGTACCACCTAACCAGTCCTTACCTACCTGGTAACCATGTTAATTAGGGGACTTTACCCACCTGGGCCTCCCTTACCCCACACAACAGAGCAGCCTGGTGCCTTAGGAAACAGGGTAGCTAAAGCCATGACCCTAAGTTATGTGCTGCAGGAACAGGCATGCCCTCAGGGGACTTCATCCTCTAAGGCAACTCACTACAACTCCCTGCTGACATCACAGAAACCTCAGTTCCTTTCTCTCTATTGCTCCAGTCTCTCCTCCTACAAACACTAAAAGCCGTACTGTACCCAGGACCCTCTGATAGCAGGAACTAAAACCTGTTCTCTCTATGTGATTGTGAAGACAGAGTGTGGGGGTGGGGAAGTTCTGGGAGAGGCTGGGTGCTGGGGGTGGGGGTGGGGGTGGGGTGGTATTTTTAAGATGTTCTACACTGAACCTGAGGATAGCCAACCATCCAATTGACATGGGAATCACCACATCAGGCCTCCCCTGAACTAACACTTATGAGCTGTGAAACAGACAGACAGACAGGCAGGCAGGCAGGCAGGTAAGCAGACAGCGCACGCGCGCGCGCACACACACACACACACACACACACACACACACACACACACACACACACACCCCTTGTTGGTGTGGAGATATCAAACCTTACCCTGAGTGAGCCGGGTGGGCTGCCGAACAGGGAGCCCATCAATAGTACAGGCATTGCCACAAGGGTACAGGGTGAGAGTGCCCCGCAGGTTCTCGATGTAGCAGTGCTCTGGAGCAAGGCCTGGACCCTGCAGGGAGATGTCCCTGGCTGCAGAACCAATCACTGTCCTCCCTGGAGACAGGAGACAAACTGAGTCAGAACGATCACCCAGGCTAAGAAGGTAAGGAGATGTGGAGGGCCCACTGCGGGAGTATATGTCTATCTCTTATGCTGAGACCCTGCCCAGTTCTGGCTACCCCGTGAAGGTCAGTAAGGGGTAGAAACTCCTCTCAAGGAAGCAGTGAAAACTCTCTAAGTGGGATCCAGAGAGAGGCCACAGAATTCAAGACACCTTGGCAGCGGAGAGGGGGGCCTCTTTTTGTTCCCCTGACTGTCTTCCTGTACTTCCTTTCTAGCCCCCTATCTTCTTAGAAAGGCCCTCTTGTCTCTCCTCCCCCCTCCTTTCCTCTCTCCAGCCCTCTCTCTCTCTCCAGCGCAGCCTCTCCCCTCCATCCCTCCCTGGTAGAGCCCCTGGGACTGGCATTTGGAGAATGTGAGGAATGCAGTGTCACCCAGGCAACAGGTGCAGCCAGGAAGGGAGAAGGGCAGGCAAAGCCATGCCAGGGCCTCGGGTTAGGATGTATACCCATCTTTTCATGTTCCACATAATTCAGTCTCTCATGCCAGCCATCATCCTGGAGCAAGGACGGGCGGGGCTGGGGGCTGGCTCTTGATCCCATAGACAGCTAAGAGCAGTGTGCTTTCTTCTTTCCCTCTACCGGCTCCCTTGATTCTAAACTCATATTTATTTATTTACTCTAAACTGATCTTTAATCAGTTCATCTGCCAAAAAGGGCGGGCAGTCGGGGGGGCAGGCACGAGGCAAGCATCGCCTGGTAAGGCAGTAGGGCCCCCACTGGTCCCGCCTCCAGCGAAGGAATGCGTGCAGTGAGGAGGGCAGGAGCCTTGTCCGGCCAACCCTGAGCTCACCTTCCTCCAGCGGCAGGAGAGTGATCGCCGTGCTGAGTCTCCCGCTGCCTAGGCTCACCAGATGAGGTTTGTCCGTCTGCACCTTCAGCCCTTGACCCGTCTCAATCAGATCCAATGGCCCTTTCTGCAGGTAACGTGGATGGGAGGTGAGACAGACGTACAGACTCCAGGCCAGCAACCCGATTCCCTGTCACACCAACACTCCCTGCAGCTCCTGGCCCTCCCAAAGGCTCTGAAGGTCTGGAAGTCTTAGCATAAAAATATATTTTTTAAAAAAGATTTCTTTGTTTGTTTATTATATGTGAGTACACCGTAGCTGTCTTCAGACACCTCAGAAGAGGGGGTCAGATCTCATTACGGATGGTTGTGAGCCACCATGTGGTTGCTGCTATTTGAACTCAGGACCTTCAGAAGAGCAGTCAGTGCTCTTAACCTCTGAGCCATCTCTCCAGCCCCCCACAAAAGCCTTGTGTAGAGCATTACTGCACTAAATTCTAATTACACCTGAATCTGGGCCCCTAGCTCACCTCACTGGAGTTAGCTCCAGGCTAGGCTCAAGTGTCCCTTTTGTTTATTAAAACAGAACTGAGGAGGGAGTGCCATACCTGGGAGGAGGGCACGTCAAGCTCCCAGCAGGCTTGTAATGGTTCCCCACCCATGTGGCTGTGCTTTCTTCTCCTAAACTGAACTACAAGGGAGCAGGAAGGCATGCACCAGGCGAGTGATCCTGGAGCGTCTGTAAACCGATTTCAGACTTTCCCAGAGGAGTTTCGGGCTGAACCAATTAACCTGACTCAGACCATGACTGAGCTGGTAATAGGCTTGTGATGAGGGATGGGCAACTGGCAAAATGCTGTTGCTCTCATCCTTGGACTTGGACAGCTGATGAGTAAAAGAGCTAAGCCCAAGGCTGGAGAGACGACTCAGTGGTGTGAGAGAGTGTTCTGCTCTTGTGGAGGACCCAGGTTCAATTCCCAGCACCCACATCAGAAGGCTACAGTTCCCCCATAATTCCAACTCCAGGGTTATTTGACTCTGGCCTCCTTGGGCACCTGCACGCCCCATACACATAAGCACATAGATTAACATAATTTAAAATAAAAATAAAACTTAAAAAGAGAAAGATCTGAACCACCCTTACCAAGAGCCCTCTTACCCTTTGGTCCTGGTCCCACTCACCTGCACTACAGCCTGGGTCTTGCATCCCGGTCCTAGCTGGTTCCTGTGGACAGCATCCATGGTCCAAGGGCGCCAGAGTTCCTGGGGACACAATAAGCAGCAGGTGAGTGGGAAGGAAGGGATGAAGGAGAGAAGTAAGCGCTTTGGCTGGTGGGGTTCTCAGGGCAAAGCCAGTGCCAGCCACCACTATCTCCAGTACACACAGGATGAAGAAAAGGCGGAGAGAAGCTAAGGAGCTTGAGGGAGGGGGGAGCAGAGGCGACATGTCCATCCTCTGTTTCCACTTAGTTTCCAGCTACAGCCTGATCCTTGCCCCCACAAATGCAAATAGCCCACTCAATCTAAACCAGGAATCTGCATTTTCTGGCTCTATACTATCCAGGTCCCAGGACTTAGCAGAAGATGCCTGCCCCCTGTACCCCTCTCCCTCCCCATACCCCTAGCCATCTGGAGCCTTAAATGGAGCACACAGGGCCTACCAAGAGAAAAAGGAAGCCCCTTTAAGGACACAGACACCCACACATCAGTCAGGTGGGTGCAAGGGCTGCCGTAACTACAACCCCTCCCCCAACCTTTCCTTTTTCCTCCTCTCCCTTTGTCTCTTTTCCCAAGGGTCTCAATAGGATGTTTTCTTAAAGGAGACAGAGGGGAAACCCAGCCATTCCTGCCATGCCTGTAAGTCTCAGCTCCTGTAACTTTTTCCTTGAAAGCTACCTCACCTAATATAATCAGCCGTAAACTTTTAGGCGCTTCAGTGGATTGGTGCTGGGGGAACCAGTAGTAAATTCCTGAGCCCAAACTTGAATCTCCTGCCTACCTCATATACCTCAATAAATCTGTTAGTTATATTTTTAAAGTGTATGAAGACCAAGCGGTATACTAGGTCTCACACCCCCTTGGGGTACAGCTTGCTCTGGAAACGGCAGTTATTACAAGCCGTGTAACCTTGAAGTCTAAGCCACTGCCCAGCCCTCGTTCTTAGGCTGTGTTTTTTTGCGTCTGACCTTTGTGTATGACCACGTTACCAACTCTTCAGGGTCTCTTCCCACTTTCTCTTCCAGCTGTCACAAAAGTGACTCTCAAAGGAAGTAGGAGTGAGAGCTTGGATTCCAAGGACTGTCCCCTCCTGACCTCCAGGCCCTCAGCCATGGGAGTTACTAAACGTATCTCATTCCCACATCCACCCTTCTTCCTGGCCTGGCCTTCATCATGTCTGTCACCATTTCCACCCCAGTTGGCAGAAAAAGAGGCAGGAACAGTGAAGATGCCTGGGAAGAGGGAAGACAAGACATAGGCTGCTCACCCTCACCGGCCCTCAAGGCCCCTCTCCAAAAGCACTAGCCACAGGAATGTTCCTAGAGACAGAGCTGTTATGTCTTCCTTTCTTTTCTTTTTTTCGTTGTTTTTTTTTTAAAGATTTATTTATTTTTATGTGCATTGGTGTTCTGCCTCCATGATCTGTGAGAGGGTAGCAGACCCCCTGGAACTGGAGTTGCAGACAGTTGAGAGCTGCCATGTGGGTGTTGGGAATTAAACCCAGGTATCTTAACCACTGAGCCATCTCTGTAGCTCCAAAGTCTTTCTTTGGAGAAATATCTCAGGGAAATATCTCAGCATTTTTTAAGGGGGGGGGGCAAGGGAGTGGATTCAAATTGGGGAATTATGTAAAAAGACCAGGACAAACAAAATCAAAAACAACAAAGGCAGGAAAACTTTTAGACTAGGGCGCAAGACCCCTAAAACTCACCCTGACTTCATTAGCTGTACGATCTCATAAACGTTTTACACACACACACACACACACGTTTTTGTTTGTTTATTTTTTTGTTGTTTTCTTAGGCAAGATCTAGTATATCCCAGGTTGGCTGTAAAACAAAAAATGAAGGATGGGTGTGGTGGTATGTGCTTTTAATTCTAGCGTGCAGGAGACAGAGGCAAGTGGATTTCTCTGAGTCTGAGACCAGCTTGGTCTGCACAGCAAAAGTCAGGCCAGCTAAACTTTCATCCCAGAGAGATCATGTAGAGGGGGGTGGGGGTGGGGGAAGGTGGAAGGTGGTGGTGGTGGTGGAGGAGACCTTGAATTTCTTTCTAATCTTCCTGATATACCTTGGGTGTATGACATCATGTCCTTTTTTATGTGGTGCTAGGGATGAAATCCAGGGCTTTTGTTGTTGCTGATTTTAGAGACCATTCTACGACCCCAGAACTTTTTTGATGTTTGTTTGTTGAGACAGAGTTTCAGTCTGTAGCTAATGCTTGTCTAGAACTTATTATGCAGTCCAGGCTGGTCTAGAACTCCTGTTTTACCCTTCCCGATTGCTGGGTTTACACAGGTCAAGTAAGCCACCCTGCCTGGATTGGACAAGTCATTAAAACTTCTCACATTGTCAAGTCAATCTTCTATAAAACCATAATAGTAATAATTAAGGAAAAATTAGCCAGAACAGGACTTGTCTAGAATAGCACTTGCCTGGGGCTAGGCGTAGAACAGAAATAGACTGTGAATAGGCACAAGATTTTTGAGCTGTGTGCAATAGAAATGTTCTTTGCGGGGGGGGGGGTGTCATGTGCGAACATGTGTGTCTAGGACACATGTGCATAGGCCAGAGGCAGATGTCAGGTGCCCCCCACCACCACGTTATTCCCTTGAGTCAAGGTTATCTCATTGAATCTGAACTAGGCTGTTGGTCATCAAACCCCAGCAATCCTCCTGCTTCTTTCCCACCCCCAGCTCTGGAATTACATACGCAGGTGCTGGGGATTTGAACTCAGTTCCTCATGCTTGAGTAGCATCGATTTTTATCTGCTAAGCCATCATCCCAGCCTGCAACAAGAATGTTCTAAAACTGTTTCAGTGATAGGCAGGAACATAGCTCTGTAAATATACTAAAAGTAATTGCACGCTTAATTTGGGTCGATTTTATTCTATACGGATTAATCCTTAAGAATCTGTGAAGAGAGACTGGGATTTGGAGAAACCACTCTTCATCAAGAGCACTTGTTGCTTTTCCAAAAGACAGGAATTCTGTTCCCAGCATCCACACGGTGGCTCACAATCATTTGGAACTCCTGTTTCAGGGATTCCTCACCCTCTTCTGGACTCAGTGGTCGCCAGACACATACAGGGTACACAAACATACATGCAAGCAAAACACCATACACATAAAATACAAATAAAAAATCTGTTTAAATTAAAGTTTATCTGAAGATCCAGGAAGGACACTAAATCACACTCCATGAGCTACAAAGTAATCTAAAAATAGCAGCTATGATTAGCTGTGGAAGGCACTTGGGTCTCTGCCTCAGTTTCCCTATCTGCCACACTGGAGTGTTTGTCACTGTCACCTGCGAAACCCTTACTTTCTTATAGAGAATAAATTCAAGTGGAGATAAAGATTGTAAAGGAATTAGGTTAGTGAGGAAATAAGAGTGACTCAAGGAGAGGCTAGACAGGAATAAGGAGGTGAAATGAGAGGCGGAGATAAGGAGAGAGGTGTAGAGAAAAGATAAGAAACCGCACAGCAATTGGAAGGTGTGAGGCTATGGCCTCAGCTCAGAAACCTAACCCACAGCAGAGGAAAAAGACACCAGACCAACCTGACCTGGGCTCAGACGGTGCTTTGATAGAGGGATCTCACCGTGGCCTAGGTGCCCTCTTCTCTGACCCCAATCCCATGTCCCTTGGAGACACAGCGCTGGCTGTCCCCTGACGCCCTCCACTGGCTGGCTTGCTATGGTCCCACTGAGCTGCTATCTATATCCAGGGTTTTAATTACCCACTCAGCTATGCCCAGATGCAAAAAAAAAAAAGAAAGAAAAAAAGAAAAAAAGTTCTTGTGGTGTGACTTCCACTGCTGAAGAGCAGGCCTAGCCCTCTCTGCAACCCTCTTGCACCCAGATGCAGAAGGCAAAGCACCTCCTAACCAACCAGTTAGGTAGCAGGGGCCTGGCTGTGCCTGTATTATCAACATAGGGAAAGGATGCCCCAGTGTAAGAACTGGAGACTCACACAGGTAACCCTAGCCCCAACCCCAATGTGCCAACAGCCAACAACACCTGTCTCTAGGTCTTAGCACCTGAACTAAGGTGAAGGGAGTCCTGGGAAGAGCCAACCAGCCCTGGCACCAGTGAGCACTGAAGAAAGTCCTTGGGATCCCAAGATGAAAGGTCCAAAGTCAGCCTTGGAGCAAAAAGCCAGGTCCCCCTCCCTCACCTGGGTCTCACGGGACCAACTGGTGGTTCTAGAGGGGCAACGCATAGCTGTAGGTCAAGGCCTTTTTGGTCACAAAGACTTCCCTGCTCACATCCGCCCTTGAGGAAAGGCCACCGGCAGAGGAAGGAGTCAGGACGGGAAGGAAACTGAGGCTGGGCGGGCAGAATGCCCAGGAGAGGCAGGGCGAGTGTCCAAGGGCCAGGCGTGTAGAGAAGAAATCAGAAATAAGAAAAATAGGCAGAAAGAAAAGGGGGTCTGTAGAAAGGACAAGGCGCAGGGATAACAGAGTGCGAAATCAGGAGGAAATACCAAAGCAGGCGAGGAGAGCCGGGGTGTGGTGGTACATGCCTGTAAACCTAATTCCCTGAACTCCGGAAGTGGAGACAGGATATCAGGCATTCAAGGCCAGCTTCGGCCTGGGCTTCATGAGACCTTGTCTCAAAAAATAACATCAGTGCTGGGGATGAGACAGTGAAGTAGGAGAATAGACTGTAGGGGAGACCAGGGGACCCTCAGAAGCGCGCGTGGTGGTGATGGCGGGGGGGGGGGGTTGGGGGGGCTGCGGGAGGGGGCACGACTTGGCATACTGTCTCCAAATAGAAGAGGAAGTGCCAGGCGCTTCATAGCACCTTAGAGTGGGAGAACCGGAGGGCAGCTAGGAAAAGAGGAATCCCCCAGAAGCGGGAGAATAGAGTCTTGGACAGTGTGGGGTCAGAGAAGACAGAGCTGGGAAGCGTAGCTGGGGTGGAGGAGTATTGGGGAGCGACGCTGAAAAGATGCACTTCTCAGAAACCCGCAGGGTTCGTGGATCTCCGCACACCAGAGGCCCGGTCCTCCCCCGGCCACCGGGTGGGACAAGGCAGTAGTGTTGGGCCGCCTGCTGCGGCTGCCCCGCCCGTCCGGCCCCGGGACAAGCGGCCTTTCTTCAGCAGGGCCTAGAGAAGAAGTCGCTTGTTTGCGCGGCAGGGAAAGGGGGCGGCCTCGCAGCTGCAGGAAGGGGGCTGGCATGTGTGCGTGCGTGCGGGGAGGTTGCGTGAGTGGAGCAGCCTTCCCGGGCGACCCTTCCCAGCGCGAGGACTGCGTGGTGTGAAGCGTACTAAGTGTGTAAAGTCGAGGCAGCACATGTGAAGGATTCGCGTGTGCACCCGTGGTGTGACACTGGACCGTCGATGTGACGTGTCTTGCGGGTGCGCGGAGGTGAGGCGTGGGATGCGGACGCGTGGGAGCTGTGCGGACGCCCGTGTTAGTGGCCAGTTCTGTTTGTGTGACCGCTGTGGGGTGAGTCCGAAGTGCGATGAGTCAGTCTCCGAGACTGCTGAGCTAACGGGCCCAGAATGCGGCCCCACCCCGGCTCACTGGGTCCCCCGCCGGGCCGCACGGTCGAGGGCCAAGTCCCCGCTGCGCTGGCCTGAGCGGAAGCGTCTGCAGCGCCAGGGCAACCCCGCGCCCCACGGCCCCACCCAGCCGCCTGCCCGCGCTTCCCCATCCCGGGGGAGCCGGATGACGGTGCTCGGCCTCTGTTGGGGAACTCCGCGCTGTATTTGGATCCAGACCGCGGAGGCGGAGCGAGAGCCTGCGGCTCAGTCATCCCAGGTCGCCGGGGACCCTCAAAGATAACGGGGGTCCTGGAAGAGTGTCCAGGAGACCCTAGACGTGGAAGCCCCAGGATCCCTCCCTGACTCCCACGCCTCGGAGTTGGACTCCACATCTTTCTCAGTCCATCCAGGCAGCTGGAACGAGGACAAGAGCGGAGACGCCTAGGGGATCCCCCTTCCTGTGGTCCTGCTGATGTGGAGAGGAACCATGTGGGATGCTGTAGACAAGGGTCCCGCGCGCGTACCCAACCCGAGACTGCGAGTGTGGGATATTGGCCGTCCCGGTGCCCACAAGAGAATCGAGATCCCGCAAGGCTTGGGGAAGGGGGGGGGGTCCCTCCGCATAATACCAGGGCCCCCTCTGGCGGTGGCGCTGGCAACGACTCAGGAGGGCAAAAGCAAGCAGTTCGCCGAGGGCGGCCCACAAAGCCCCTTCCGCCAACGCACTCACCTGGCATGGCCCCCTTTTTCCGCACCTTTCTACCCAGCTCTCTGGGCCAGACTGGTCTCGTCTGGTCCCGGGGACTTTCCCTCCTGTAGACCCAGCCAAACGGCGAATGGAACCCCAAGGCATGGTGGGAGGGGCACGCTTACCTTGTGGGGAGTTGGGGGGACACCAGCCCCTTTGCCCAAGTGGGCCGCGGCGGCCTCAGGCTGGCGAGGACACTGTTGCTTTTCCCCTGGAGCCAGCTGAGTAGGAGGAGAGGGAGACTGTCCCGCCCCCCTTCCCTGAGTCCCCGCCCCCATCCCGTCCTGTCCGCCTGGCCAGCTAGAGAAGACGCCCTTGTGGTGCTGGAGCCCAAGGCCCCCACCCAGCCTTTCCCACAGCAGCACCTCCTCCGCTTGCACAGCGCCCGCTTTGTTCATCTGTACAGCTGGGCTTTCCACCACCACCACCAGGGCCACCACGGTGCATACTCTCCTCCCCGCCCTCCCCTTCCGACCCTCCTAGACCACCCTCCACTCTGGGCCTCGAAGCACTTCTTTATTTACCCCCGCCTACCCAAGATACTTGAATCTTCCACTGACTCCCAATGAGCCTTAGCACATTCCTACCGCAGATGCTCAACTTTCGGTTCAGAACATCTACCGAGGACACCCAGGTCGGCCCCTACCCTTTCCTATTCCAACTCCACCACAGAGAGCTGTCGGTCGAATTAATAACTGCACACCAGGCTTCAGAAATCAACGTGAAGGCCTGATGAAAGTGTGTTGTAAACCAGATGGTGGTGGTCTGTTTCCCAGCACTCGGGAGGCAGAGGCAGGTGAATCTCTGTGAGTTCCAGACCAGGCTGGTCTCAGAATGAGTTCCAGGGCTACACAGAGAAACCCTGTCTCGAAAAACAAAAACAAATAAAAAAGTATGATGCAAACCACAGGGCCCAGGAAAGCTGAATGGAGCTTGCTTGCCCCTTTCCTCTGTCCATTCACCTCCAATACAGACTTGTTGGGTTACAGCTGGAGCTGGAGGCAGGGTAGAAAGACACCAGGTTGGCTGAAGAGAGAGAGTTTGAGGAAGAAGAAAAGAGGGGGCGGTCTATAAACCCAGCCTGGCGAAGTCATTCAGTAATTCGACCCCCACCCCGGAATCCAAGCTGACAGTGGAGCCGCACCTCGCAAAGCCTGCTCTTGCCCCAGGAGACGGCTGGGAGGCCTCGTGGGAGTTGAACTCGACTAGACTGGGCCTCTTTAAACCTGCACTAAAGGATTGGCAGATTCCCTCAGAGAAGGAAGGAGCAGGAAGTCCCCAAGTCTGGCCTAAATTCCAGATGGGATGGGTTGGAAAAAAATTTAAAATGAAAGTCCTCTTTGGAATGGACAAGCCCTGTTCTGTTCCAGTGGCTTTTGTTCTGTGCCCCCCCCCACCCCCCTTTTCCCAGAAATGGCAGGAGACTGAACTGCAGGAATTTGGTCACTCATTGACAGAACTAGCATTAGTAGGGGGCACCCACAGCTGGCAATTAAACCTGAGACTGCAGGGCAGTGAACAAGAGGGAGGAAGAGAACGGGTCCCACCTGCCACCTATGCTAGCCAACAGAGGTGAGATGTACTCTGTGGTCACCAGGAAGCCCCAAGATTAAAGCAGTCTCTACCTCTCTTCGTATCATTCGAGGCTCAAGGAGCAATTTCAACTCTGGCCAACCTTCCTGAGGCACGTATCAATCACAACAGTAATTTTCATGCTGATCTAGTGTGAAAACAAAACCATCTTGTTCTGTATGTGAAGACCTACCTAGCATTTGGAGGGGGGCTCCGATTAGGGTATTTCAGACTCTTTCATCTTTTCGTAACCTCCAGCAGCTGTTTACTGACTTGGTCAGGAGGACTGTCAAGCAATAATTAAACCTGTCAGAAGCCGATGATGCTGAGGCGGGGGTTTTTAAAAGGCACCTACTTTTTCTCAGTGTCTCAGGGCCCAGCTGACCCTGTGATCAAGGCTCTATGAAGTTTGTCCTAGTGCCTGCTGTGTCCAGCCTCTGTGTTCCCACAGTTCGAGCACTCAGGGGACTAAAGACCTCCTGCCCCCACCCCTCCACCCTCATCCCACTCCACATCTGGAGACCATCAAGAAGCTCAGTGCTCTCTCACAGTTATGCAAGAGGTCGAGCAGCTGGGAGCTCAGCTCAGCTCAGAGCTGAAAAGGGGGAGGAAGAGAAGAAGGCAGAGAACAGCTTTCCAAGCAGACTTCAGACTTTCCGAAATGGAAGTAGGGGGAGAGGGCAGAGGCTGGGTGTGGAAGGAAGGGTGAGTTCTTCAAAGCATTCTGCACTTAACTGTGGCTGTCAAGAATGGGTTTCCACACTCCTCTTGTCTTTACCTTGGCACACTTCCCATTCTGTCCCTCTTCTCAAATTGTACTCCCTCTGGCTCCAGAAGAGGGTGAATGTTACCCATTTGGCCAGCAGCCTCTGTAGTCTACTCCCTCTCCCAGAAAGGATCCCTCTAGTTGTGTAATAGTTTCCTCAAGATTGAAACATTCCTTCCCTCAGGGAAGTTCCTTAAGGAAGGTAAACAACTCAAAATAGCTCCAGGAAGTCCCTGAAACTGACCAGATTCTCTAGGTCCCTCCCTGCCAGAGTAAGGAATAAAAGCCAAGGCTCCTCAGACAAGATGAGCTTCAAACAAGACAGACTACAACAGATGCCTGGCAGAGGTTTAAACCAACTGAATCTTTGAGAGAAGCTGCTCTCCAGGCTGTCGAGCAGCCTGCATGCTCCGTATTGTACTCCGCATTCCCAGCTCCGTGAGCAAGCAACCAAGCTGGGGTGGGCTTGTGATGCATCTCTCTTAGAGTCATGTCTACTCCTGTAAGTAACCTATCACCCATAAGTAACTACAATAAAAATAAAGTAACCCCAGTAAAACTCATTGGTTAACTAAGTTGGACTTTGGTGGTGTAGTGGTTGGCCCAGAGAGAGGGACTATTAGGAGGTTGTGGCCTTAGAGTTGGGGTGGGCTTAGAGACCCTCCTCCTGACTGCCTTTGGATCAAGATGTACAATTCTTGGCTCCTTCTCCAGCACCATGTCTGCCTGGACACTGCCATGCTTTCTGCCATCGTGATAATGGACCGAACCTCTGAACCTGTGAGCCAGCCCCAGCTAAATGTCCCCTATAAGAGTTGCTTGGTCACAGTGTCTCTTCACAGCAATGGAAACCCTAAGACAGGTGGTATCATTACTTTGGTCTGTTGTCGGTTCCCTTTCTGGAGTAAGTAGACCTGTGTGTTGTTTCTCCCTAGGAAAAGTTGTGTCATACACCTCTGTGACCCCCTTGGGTCCTAAATACCACCACTGGTGTAGGTGTGGTGGCATCAGTGATGCCAAGTACCACCTCACTCCATCCAATTTGGTGGAAAGAGGGCTCAAACTTTACCTTAATAGCGGTAAGCCACGGTTTTATCAGTTGGTCTACACAGTTTGCACAGTCCACACTCATGAAAATCTAATGCAGTCAAGCAGTGTGGGAAATTTGGTCAGGGCTGAAGACTGGTCATGTCTACCTCTGTGGTTCAGGACCTGCCTATGAGAAGAGAACAAGCACCAAGGACTGAGAGTGCAACACGTGTGGAGTGTGTGCTGTTTGCCATGCAGAGTGTTGAATGTGATCCGCAGCGCTGCATATTATTTGGGAAATAAAATCAGTTCTGTTTCTCTCATTGCCTTGGATTCGCAGGACCATTTTTTTTTAAGATTTATTCAATATGTAAGTACATTTTAGCTGTCTTCAGACACACCAGAAGAGGGCATCAGATCTCGTTATGTTATGGATGGTTGTGAGCCACCATGTGGTTGCTGGGATTTGAACTCAGGACCTTCGGAAGAGCAGTAGGTGCTCTTAACCACTGAGCCATCTCTCCAGCCCCTCCCAAGACCACTCTTTTAGATAGTTCCTGTTCCGGTTTGTTAATAAACCTGATCAAACAGGGGGTGCCTAATCCCAGAACTGGATTAGGATGTTTAGGAGGAGCTATGAGGTATTTTCAACTATTTGATATTATAACACAACTTGTCATCTATAAAGATCAAACTCAAGAATCATATAAAAGGCCAGGCAGTGGTGCACTCACCTTTAATCCCAGCACTCGGGAGGCAGAGGCAGGCAGATTTCTGAGTTCGAGGCCAGCCTGGTTTACAGAGTGAGTTCTAGGACAGTCAGGGCTACATAGAGAAACCCTGTCTCAAAAAAAAAAAATCATGTAAATGAGTTAAAAGGGTATACTTGAGGGCTACAGAGTTGGCTCAGTGGTTAAGAGCACTGGCAGATCTTCTGGAGGAGCTGGGTTTGATTCCCAGCACCCACATGTAGTTCATAATGGTCTCCGACTCTAGTCTCAAGGAATACAATGCCCTCCTCTGGCCTCTGCTGGTACCAGGACACAAATGGTGCACATATATACAACATGTAGGCAAAATACTCATACACATAAAATAATTTTTAAAAATATAAAATAGAAGACAAATAAAATTATTTAAGCTTTTTTTTTTCTTTTTTGGAGACAAGGTTTCTCTGTGTAGCCCTGGATGTCCTGGAACTCTTTGTAGATCTGGCTAATCTTGCACCCACAGAGGTCTGCCTGCCTCTGCCACTGTGATTAGAGACATGTGCAACCAAACCTGGTAGCAATAAAAATTATTTTAATACCAGCCCAACCCAACCAACCAACCACCACCACCACCACCAAAATCAAATGGGGCTGGAGACACGGGGCTTAGTACACTGCTTGGGACCAGAATCCACACCAAGGGACTTACCACCCCGTGACCCCAATGCCAGGGAGGCTGATGCCTCTGCATCTTCATCCGTGTGGACCTATCTACATTCAGGTAATCAGACACAAACACATTAAAAATACTAAGGATTAAAAATCTAGCAAGACAAAAAAAAAAAACAGAAAAAGGAAATATTTTGAGTTAAGTTTATGGTTTTGTTGGGGGTTACACTGCTACCCTCAGTCATATGATCACTTAGCTCTGCCCAATGAGTAGCAAAGTAAAAGACCTTTCCTTTTGGCAGGGGACAGGATGAGACGTCCATGCTTCTAAAACTGCAAGGCAACTTGACTTATGAGCAGAAAAAGCCTACTTGGGCAAGGTGGTCTTGATTTTATAAAGGCCTGCTCTGTGTCAGTCACAAAATCCCTGGCTCAAAATGAGGTGCAGTGGTGTCAGAGATTTGTCCTACCATTGGATAACAGCAATGTGCAGCCACAAACAATGTGTGGATTTTCTACTCGTGGTGAAAAAGCATGTCTACAAAAGGGTGCAAGGAGGGAGATGGTTTTGTAGTAAGGTGTCACTCCCAAGGCTTTGATTTTAAGCAGCCTACAAGGTAAGAAACATACTTTTTTCTGGTTTTTAAAGATACTATGTAATCTTGGCTGGCCTGGAACTCACAGAAATCTGACTGCCTCTGCCTCCTAAATGCTGGACTAAAGGTGTGCACTGTGGGTGTGCTTGGTGCCCATAGAAGCCAGAAGAGGGCAGTAGGTCCCCTGGAACTGGAATTATAGTTCTGAGCCACAATATAGGTGCTGGAAACCAACCCCCTAGGTTTCCTGTAAGAGCATCATCAAGCGCTCTTAACCACTGAGCATTACTCTGGCCCCTAGATAGAGGGTTTTTTGTTTTGTTTTTCAGGATAGAATTTCTCTGGGTAGTCCTGGCTGTCCTGGAAATCACTCTTTAGACCAGGCTGGTTTCGAGCTCAGACATCCGCCTACCTCTACCTCCTGAGTGCTGCAATTAAAGGCATGCACCACCACTGTGCAGCCATCATAACCCAGGTTTTACAAGGGTACTAGGATCAGGTTATGTTGCATGCAAGGCACTCCCAACTGAGCTATCTCTGTAGTCCCCACTCCCTTATAATTTCCATTTTGTATTACCTTTTACTTAGGTGGGGTTGGGTTGTATTTGGAACTCATTAGAGACCATGCTGACCTCAAACTCATGGAAATGCACCTTCCTCTGCCTCCCAAGTGCTGAGACCAAGGGCAAGTTCTTCCATGTTTGACAAAAAGCCATTTGAGGGAATAAGCAAATTTCTAAAGTGTCCTCCATACCTTCCTTGTTCATTTACTCATCACTGTCTGACAAAGGGAAGGCTCCAAGATACTTCAGAATGCTATCCTTTAAAAAAACGCTTCATTTGATTGACTCTAAACTGCTAAGAAAATGGAAGACTCCAGACCTGGCAAAAGCTCTAAGAAGCCTTAATCCTACTAAAAACTATGCTTTTGGGATTGAGTGTGTGTACGCAAATATACACAACAGAGGCACAATACCTGGGAAATGGAGACAAGGCAATAAATACACTTGGATAGATTATTTTCCTTTAAAAAAAACATCATTAATCTTTAATTTTAGATCCTAATACAGTATCATGAATCACCAAGCAGACCTCAAAGTTAGAGTCCAGTAAACATCTCATTTTATAATACTCTTTTATTTGATTAAAGAATTTGCCTTCGTTGTGTACATTGGAATGTTATATTCCCTATGTATTTTACAGGGTTACAAAAATGTCTCTCATTTTAAATATTACCCCAAAAGTAATTTCAGAAAAAAAGTCTTTGTGAAATTAAACTTGACTTTAAAAATCATAGGGACGAACAACTCTGAAATACAACTGGATTAATAAGATCTCTTGTCTACTTTACTACACGACAGACTTCTTACCCCAGTCCCCTTCCTCAGAAACCCTCACGGGAAAACGAAGCTAGAGATAAGGATTATTCCCTGATGCAGTTTAAGGGAAGGGAAAGGCTAGAAATTTCTTTGGCAAGCCACCCCAGCCACGCCTTTTGTGTGACTGCTCTGCTTCATGGAAAGTATGCTCTTGCCAGGGAAGGCCAGGTGTTCAGAGTGAGAATTCTGCTCTGCAGCCACCTGAGAGAGTGGAGGTCACCTACTGTCATTTCCTGTTTCCCATTGCTACTGCCTGCAGCCTTGCAGCAACCAATCATCCACCCCGCCCAGGGCAATACTTGGCAGGATTGGCTGATTCAGCCTCTATTGAAAAGGTAATGGATCAAAATGAGCTGAGAAACTCCTACAATTATTACATGATGACACCCAAAAGGCTGAGGAGGAGAAAAAAGGTTTTCAGAAACAAGGACAGAGAGGCAGTGGTAAATGTCAGGTTAGATGGGGTATATCTGAGTAACCCCTCACTATATACCAATATAACCACCTGCCTCTCAAATGCTACCACTCAAATGCTCAAGATGGGGTCTCTTCAGCGGTTTAGGGCTAATGAGAATGGCACAGACTCACTAGACTCATTTCTGCTGAGAAGACTGATGAAGGGAAGAGCACCTGGGAAGGGGAGGAGGGGGACGCGTGGAATCTACAATGCTTCAACTCAGTTGTCCCATAGCATGTAGAGAACTGTAAGTTAGGGTAGCATTAGCAGCACACATGATTTCATGTGGAAATGGATGTAGCCATCTTATTAGGCATCTTGAAAAGGTGTGTACATATAAAAGCTGCTCCTCAGCTAGCTACCTTTAATATTGATACAAATGGGATTCACAGTATTGCCTGCAAGGCTCACAAGGGAACAACTGCATAAAGAAATGGAGCAATGGATGGACAGAGGAGAGAAAACAAGACAACCTTGTATTTCAACTTTTAGACTCTACATCCCTTAAGCAGTTCACTGGTACTGTCTAATGTCAAGAATGGGTTAGATAACTTTGTTCTCAGAGTTTACAACCTACAGACAGATGACCCCAGTGTGTGGCTAAGTGTACTGAAAGAAAACAGAAAGCAAAGGGGTATGAAAGACTCAAATCTATAGAGAAAACTTTTAAAAACAAAGTATGAAATATATCTATATTTAGGGCTTAAAATATAGGGAGACTTAGGTGAAGGCAGAAGAGCTATTTACTGGGACATTCCCTGGAGAGCTGGCTTCCTGCTGGCCACAGAAATCAGCAGCCTTTCCCTTTATGTCAGTGTCATTTCTTTGTCAAAAATGTCTCTGTGACACCGCAACACTGGGCATGAGCTGAGGGTCCTTGCGCGCAAAGAACGTGCACTCTATCAGAAAAAGGGGGGGCAGGGAGGGGGGATCTCCAATGGCTTGTAAATTTGGAAAAACTCTTCAGCCACTTTTGGCTTCTTCTTTATTAATCTGAAATCCTTCCTTTTCAGCTTTCCCGTCTTGGTATTACAGGATTTCGTATTTGTCCACTAAGAAAGTGGTCTCCGTGGAAAACCTGACAGGGCTGTTTCCATCTACCTGGGTCACTTTGGTAACCTAGGAAAACAAAGAGAGGGGAAGGGGGTAGGAAAAAAAACGGTGAGTCTCTGAGATGTTAACTACATTTTCATTACAGATTTATATCACATTCTCTAAAAGTACCTTGGAAATATCACAAAGTACTCAGAGCTCATACTTGTTACTTGTGGCATCATCTATAATCTGTCCTCTAGAGAAAAATGACTGCTACAGTAAGAAAGACAGCAGCAGCCACAGGTAAAAGCCAGAATGAGTGGCAAGGCTCAGTCTTCCACATAAAACCCAGGAAAGCCAGACATTCTAAAGGATCAATTAACATTCTGATCCTAAATAGGCCTGCTACCTATCCTGCATTACTTATTAAAGCCATCTCAGTCTCTATGTCCAAAGCCAGACTATGTTGCAAGATCTTCTTTTTCTACATTTTATGTGTATGGGTGTTTTCCATTCATGTTTGTCCATCATTTTGTGTCTGGTGACAGCAAAAGCCAAAAGTAGGCATTGGATCAGCTGGGAATAGAGTCACAGACACAGGATTCACATGTGAGTTGTCAAGTAAGTACTACCCAGTGCTCTTAACTACTGAGCCATCTCTTCAGCACCAGAATTAGGTTTTCTTCTTGTTTGCTTTTGTTTTTTGAGACAGGGTTTCTCCATGTAGCTCTGGCTGTCCTGGAACTTTCTCTGTAGAGCAGGCTGGACTCACATTCATAGAAATCAGCCTGTCTCTGCCTCCCAAATGCTGGGATTAAGGTGTGAGCCACTATGCAAGGCTCAGAATCACATTTTTTAACACTCAGGGTGTTAGGTATGCTAACCAAGCCTGGTGCAAGAGGTCAGAAGAGGGCACTGGATCCACTGGAATTGGAATTCTGGATGGCTGTAAACAATCATGTTGGTGCTGGGACAGTTAAGTACTCTTTTTTTTTTAATTTAATTTTATTTTCTAAGTTTTTTTTTTTATTTACATTCAAAATCATTTCCCCTTTCCCGTTTCCTCCCTCCCCGAAAGTCCCATAAGCCCCCTTCCCTCCCAGTTAAGTACTCTTTATCTACTAAGCTTTCTGGCCCCTTCAAACAGATGATTTAAAAAAAAAAAGAGGCTCTCAGAAGGCAGATCCTTATGAGTTGGAGGGACACCTGGTCTACATAGCAAGCTGTAAGCCAGCCAGGGCTACATTAGTAGACCCTGTTATAAAAGGGGGAAAAGAAGTATGATGATTGAGTCAGAACTGAAGTCTGCAGAAGACTTCAGCTTTGATTTTTGCCTCGACATGAAACCGTGCTACCTATCAGACACTTGTCTGACTTTCCCATACATGCCTTCTGTTACAGCAGAGTACCTGTATGTTGCAGTAATTCTTTTTGGAGATGAAAGAAACTTGAACAGGGAAGAAGTCATTGGGCTGCCCAGGAATGCTGAACTCCAGGCTGCCACTCTTATTTTTGGCATCAATCACTGGCAGGCACCACTCCAACGTATTTCTTCGACTGTCGTGTCGATATTCCCCATCAATCTCACCGATCACAGGCGCACCAACACCCGATCTGTCATGAGAAACAACCAGTCAGTGTAGATGTCTAGAGCTCAGAGAACGCCAACAAGAAAAACAAAACTCAAATTTGATTACATATTTCAAATTCTGCCTCAAATTTTCTAAAAATTATGCTGCTTGGTAACTTCAAGGATCAAAGTCATAACACCTTGGCTAAGGACATCACTTAACTCCCTTTGTAGAGAAAGACAAATAGAACAACAGGCATTTAGGACACAGCTCTGGGGGCTGACTGACTAGGAGCTAGCAGGGAACTAAGACTGCAATGTCTATAAAAATATTTTCATTGTAAAAAAATCACTAATGGTTTGCTAGCCTGTTAAGGACATTTTAAAAATTTATATTTATTGGTGTTTTGACTGTATATGTCAGTATGAGGGTGTTGTATCCCTTAAAACAAGGAGTTACAAACAGTTGTGAGCTGCCGTGTGGTTGCTGGGAATTGAACCCAGTACTCTGGAAGAGCAGTCAGTGCACTTAACCACTGAGCCATCTCCTCAGCCCCTGCTAAGGACTTTCTAACCATGAAACTCGAGAAATAAAGCAGTTTGGTAGTAGGAGGAAACTTTATACACCAATAATAGAGGTAAACTCAGATCTTTGAGAAGATTTGTTTCCAAAAAGAGTTCATAATGCTTCAAACCTTACTGAAGCCAATGCTAGTGATCTGATTATAATTTAGTGATATATTTGGTAAATGAAACATGAAAGCGTGACTACAAGGTGCGGGCAAAATAGACTGGAAAAAGAGATTCACAGTTGTCTTTGGTCACAGGAGAATCGGGTCTAGTTAGGATGTACTTTGCACTCCCACAAACGGCTGACAGGCAGTGTCACCTACTCCCACAGATTCTAAATTTACTCTTGTAGTTCACCAGTGACACTCAATGCTTACATTGAGGCAGGGTAAATGAGGAAAACAGAGATGACTTTAACTGTTTCCTATCAATTCCACAGTGCTTGCTCCTTCTCTGTGCCCAGTTCTGACTCTGACTTCTAAGCTATAGACACGGGGGTAAAATGTTTTTCAAAGATCTCTTGAGGCCACTGCAAAGTTGAATGAAGACACAGGAAACCACCACAGCCATAATTACACAGTAGAGCGAGACCTAAAAACTGTGCCATTCCAAAAATAGTCTAGTAAAATAAATCTCAACAAACAAAGTCCACCCATCAGCAGTGCCCAAGTCCTACCACTGTTCAAGGTAGCTATTTATTGTTCTGAAGGAACAACTGACTTGCGAAGACAGTCACCCTATTATTTTACTTTTTTCAAATTAGGGTCTTTTTGTATAACATAGGCTTGAAATCAGAACTCTCCTGCCTCTCAAGGGCTGGACCTATAGGTGTGCTGGTTAATCCTATTAATGGGAATATTGGCATGGTGGTTTAAATTAAAAAAAAAGGGGGGGTCCTATAAGCCCATAGGGAGTGGCACTATTCTGAGGTGTAGCCTTGTTGAAGCAGATGTGACCTTGTTGGAGGAAGTGTGTCACTGGGGGGATCGGCTTTGAGGTTTCAGGAGCTCAAGCCAGGCCAAGTGGCTCATTGTTTCTGCTGTCTGAGGATCTGAATGTAGAACTCTTAGCTACCTCTCCAGCGCCATGTCTGCTTGCTTGCCACCATACTTCTTCCTGCCATGACAATAATGTACTAAACCTCTGAACCTGAAAGCCAGCCCCAATTAAATGCTTTCCTTTATAGGGGACTGGAGAGATGGCTCAGAGGTTAAGAGCATTGTCTGCTCTACCAGAGGTCCTGAGTTCAGTTTCCATCAACCACGTGGTAGCTCACAACCATCAATAATGAGATCTGGTACCCTCTTCTAGCCTGCAGGCATACATGCAGACAGAATGCTGTATACATAATAAATCCTTAGAAAATGCTCTTTTTAAAAAAAACTGTCATGGTATCTCGTCAGAGTAATGAGAGAGAGAGACGGAGAGAGAGAGGAAAAACCCAAAAATAAGCATGACTAAAATAGGCTAAGATAAATCCCTCAGTAATCAAAGGAAACAAAACTAGAAATTAAGTATTATTTTGTTGCAATAAGAGTTGAGGCATATAACAATTCAAATACTCTGTGGCTCACAATTAAATCCTGCATTGCCTAAGACAGAGCTGAGGGTGAGGGTAAATGCTGAGGTAATAACTGCATGTTCTACTGGAGACACATGGTATTTCCAGAGGACCTGGAGAATATGCCAGTGAGGTACACAAGACATCACTGGAATGAAAACTTTAAGGTGCGTGTGTGAGACAGGGTCTCACTCCATAGTCTAGGCTGACCTGAAACTCAAACTCAGAGGATCCTTCGGCTTTGGTCGCCCAAGTGCTGGGATTAGTGTATAAGCCACCACACCCAGCTTGACATACGTGTTTATCTTGCCTGTGCTGACAGTTTCGCAGGTGTATACGTGCCAAAACTTACTGCACTGCATGCTTCATGTCAATCTTAACTTGAAGCTTCTAGAAAACTTAATGAAACCGATGTAGGCATACTGTATCTAAAACACTCCTACCTTCAATGAAAGAGAAGGGAAAACACAGGCTGGCAGACTACGCTTCTCTGAAATGTGCAAAAGAAGTTTGACTGGAGATGGGTTCATCCTCCTGGCCTTGGGGAGACTACAATGTAAGTGGAGCCTAACTCAAGAAAACAGCTCTAGCACTACAATTAATTTGTCTTGGTTTCAAAGTAAATTCCACCCCTTTCAAAATGTACAGCTATAAATAAATTAATTAATTAATAAAATATACAGCTCACTTCAACATGGTGTTGAAGTCTTTAACCACCACACTAAGAGACAGAGGAAGGTGGATCTCAGAATTCAGACCAGCCAGGGTTACATTTTGAGACTCTGTTTCAAAAATTCATCCTACAAACCAAACCAAACCAAAGTATACAGCTCCATGCAATCTGACAAATGCATGCGGTCTATGAGGTCTACCAACTGAAGTCATAGGACATTTCACCACCTGGCCCCTTTCCCGTAAGTACTTTACTCTATACTTCTTGATTTCTGTTCAAAAAGGATTATCCTTTTCTAGAAAGCCCTATGTGTCTGCCTTCCTTTACATTAGTCATGATCCCCACCCCACCTCCTTTCTCCCTCAAAACAGGGTCACACATAGCCCAGGATCCAAGCTCTGATCCTCTTGTCTTCACCTTCCAAGTGTCAGGATTATAGACCTGTGCCGCCATACCCAGTTTCACAACTGGTTTTTAATGTATTTTTTAGTCAACTAATTGTTTTTGTTTTTCGAAACTGGGTTTGTGTAGCCCTGGAACTTGCTCTGTAGACCAAGCTACCCTCAAACTCAAGAAATACTCTGCTTCCAGAGTGTGCACAGCTGGTATTTACGAAGAAGCACTATCAGTTATGTCTAATGCTTGTGACCTATAATCCTAGCTACTCTTGCAATTAGGAAAGGGTAGTCTGGGCCACTTTGTGAAATGCTATCTCAAAAGAGGTAAAATGAGGACTGGGAATATAGCTCTGTGGTGGAGCTCTTGCTGTGTTTAAGCCTCTAGGTTTAATCAGTATTACCACAAGGGGAAGAAAATAAGCAAGCATTTCAGAATGGATATTCGGTGAGGTACTGCCTCAAAAATTCATCCCCAAGCCCCAGGAACCAGCTCTATAAATCAATACAAGGGTAAGAATTATTAAGAGAATTTAACTTACGGGAGTGGGATGGTGATAACCACATCATTGAGCTCTAAATTATCTTCCTGTAGTTCATATTCTATGTTGACATCACAGCCGTTTCCACTTTCAGAAGGCCAGCAATTAACTGAGAAGAAAAACAAGGCCATCACACCTCAGCTTTAGAAAAAGATTAGAACTATTTCTTGGCCTTTGGGCTAAGATCAAGAGTATGGAAGAATAGAAAATGTTACAATGGCAAATACAGCTGACCAATAACTGCAGATCTATAGCATCCCATGTAAACTATACACTGGTGGCTCAAAACCATCTGTAATTCCAGCTCCAGGGGATCTGATGACTTCTTCTGGCCTTCACAGGCACCTATTCATAGGTGGCATACATTCATTCAAAGACATACACATAAATCTTTTAAAAATTTAAAATTAATTCAAATTAATTAATTAATTCAAATATACAAAATATAGCATCAGTTCCACTTTGCCAAAAAGAACTTGCTATGGCAATGAAGTTAAGAGAATATCCATCACAGATACCTACTTGTCAAAGGAATAAAAGATTCCTCTGTTGTTTGTAGTCTCCACTTTAGTACCCCTACGTCACTGTTGACTGGAAATGACTTCTCTGGGTTTTTCAAGCCAATGAGAGACTCTGCAGTAAAAAGTTTTTTATCCACATTTGGATGGGTCTGGAATGAGAAGAGAAGGAAGCCTGAAGTTCAGAGTGATAAGTGAAGGGGCCAACAAGATGGCTCAGTAGGTAAAGGCTCTTGCTTCTAGAAAGCAATAACCTGAGCTCAGAACCTGGGACCCACAAAGAGAAGAGAACCAACATTTGAAAGTTATCCTCTGCCATCTACACATATGACATAGCACATGCATGCCCACACAGACATATATACACAGGTACGCAACACAGACACACAAAATAAATATTATTATTATGAAATTTTTTTTTTTGAGACAGGGTTTCTCTGTGTAGCCCTTGCTGTCCTGGAACTCACTCTGTAGACCAGGCTGACCTCGAACTCAGAAATCCGCCTGCCTCTGCCTCCCAAGTGCTGGAATTAAAGGCATGCGCCACCACTGCCAGGCCAGAATAAATAAATAAATACACTAAAAATAAAAAATAAAGAAGAAGCTGAAAATGTAGCTCAGGTGACAAAGAACTTGCCTAGTATATATTGGGCTCTGGATTCAACTGCCTATAGTCTGAGCACTATAGAGGTAGGAGGGTCAGACAATTACAAGTTCAAGGTCATACTCTGTTACAGTGAGTCTAAGGCCAGACAGACCTATGTGAGACCTTGTCTCAACTACTGCACATCAAGAGAGAGACAGAGACAGAGACAGAGAGAGAGAGAGAGAGAGAGAGAGAGAGAGAGAGAGAGAGAGAGGGGAGAGAGAGAGAAGGGAGGGAGGGAGATGAAGGATAACAGGAAATAAACACCTCTGGGCTTACATGGTGGATAAATAGGATTCCTAATAAATTATAATTTTTTAAAAAAAATGTGGAAAGATTTGCCTTCTATAAAGACTTAAGATTTTAGACCATCTTTTAAAAAAGGTGGCTAAAGCTATAGTTGAGCGTAGCTCGAGCAAAAGCCTGTATTCAATTTTAAAATACTGCAAAAATCAAATAGAAAATCCAGAACAGAAACTATGCTAGGACTCAGTATGAAAAAGCCTCTACATACCTGTAGCTGCACCCCTTTCTTATCTTCATTTTCTACATGAAGACGAATCCGGCCAAATTTGTCATCTGAGATCCTAAGCATGATCATGCCATGCAACTCCATATTTTGTAATCCTCCATCTCGCCCACAGGTTAGTGTGATCTTTTCTTCAATCTTCATGTGCACACTATAGAACAAAAGTAAATCAGTATGTCAGGAAAGTGGTAAGCAGGTTGGAGATGGAGTTAATTTGGCAGTGTCTGTCTAGCATCACGGAGCACTGAGTGACCCCAGCTCCACATAAAACCAGGTATGATTGTACTGCTTTGCTTTGTGTACTTGGGAGGTAGGGTTGGGAGGAGAATCAGGAGTTCAAGCCATCTTTAGCTCATAGTGAGCTGAAGGCCAATCTGAACCATAAGAGACCCTTTCTTTCCTTAAAGAGAAGGGGCTAGAAAGATGGCTCCGCTGTTAGAACACCCACTACTACGAATACCAGGTAGCAGTGAGAAAAAAAAGAAAACCTTCAACATGAAAATCATATTAAGTAGACATGGAAGCCCATGCCTACAATCTGAGCCCCAAGGATTCTCACAAATTTGAACATGGGCTCCTACAGTGAGTGCCACATGTTTCAAGAAAGGAAACAAAGAAGACAGTAATGTCTAAACTTACTTTGTAAGCAAATTAAAAAAAAAAAAATAAAAGCCAGGTGTAATAGTATACCCTTTAAATCCCAACACTTAGGAGGCAGATGGGGTAGATCTCTGTGAGTTCAAGGCCAGCCTGTTCCACATAGCAAGTTCTATGTAGTGTTTGTCTCAAAAACAAACAACAAAAACCGTTTTATTTTGTTTTGTTTTTCGAGAAAGGGTTTCTCTGTATAGCCCTGGCTCTCCTGGAACTCACTCTGTAGACTAGGCTGACCTGGAACTCAGAAATCTTCCGGCCTCTGCCTCCTGAGTGCTGGGATTAAAGGAGAGCACCACCACTGCCAGGCAACATTTTTTTTTTTAAAGAAATTTTAACATAGATACATAGATGTAAAGGTAGACAATGCTTCCCCTAGAAGATATGTTTTATTAAAGAAAAATCTCTGGGCCAAGTATGGGATATACGGCCTCCAAAACAACAGAAGCTATTGCCACTGCTCTCGTTACTCACCTTAACTAGATGATAAGACTACTGTTGAAGATACAACTCACTTTGCTGGCAGGACATAGGGAAATTGGTGGAACTGACCTGAAAACATCTTCCCTGTTGGCTAGCTTTCAGTGCTGGAAGGTACTATGCAAATCACTGGGGAGGAGAGATAAATGGCCTTACCAAGTACTAGACCCTGAATCCTGTACTAGTGTCTTGCCAGGCAAGATACGCCCCTCAGTGCAGCAGTGGCATGTCAGTTACAGGAGGGTAACCAACTGCTTTCTGGTTTGATCTGAGGCCTACACTTTACAAGAGGGAATTCATGCAAGATACTGTAAACCTAGTTAAAGTCCATGGTTTGGGACATCATAGGCCTTCGTGGAAAACTTAAAACTGTTATTTTGCTAAATGGGTCTATCATTATACTGCTTCCTAAATATTTATGTTTATACACAGATTAGTGGTGCTCCCAATCTTGGCTGGAAAAGCCTCTTTCTGCAGTTGGCACCAATGCAGACTCCTAATTCTTTAAAATGTTGAGAATAGCTTGTTGAGTGCCTGGCCCTAAATGGGACATCTTTATCAGTACTTTCTTCTCCAGGCTCAGGGAAGCTCACAGAAGAAGGGGTGCAACAGGGTTAAGAGCCAAAGGATAGGGAAGAGTTCCATGAACTGCTGCCTTCTGGACATGCCATGGCTGTTGGACTCATGAACTCATTGTAGCTATGTTTATGTGGACAAGATCAAGTAACAAAATCATTAAACATTCTAGCAAGCAACACTAATTGGATCTGGTGACTTACAAAAAGAAAAAAAAAGAAAAATTAAATAAAAGGAGAAATCATGAGTGTGGGAGGGAACATGTTGAAGAGTGTCCCGGGGAAGAAAGAGGGTTAACCCAGGGGTGGGTATGATCAAGATACATAGTATACAAGTTATGAAGTAAAGAATAAAACATATCCTAAAAAATTAATAAAATTTAGGGGCTGGGGAGATGGCTCAGTGGTTAAGAGAGCCAACTGCTCTTCCGAAGGTAGTGAGTTCAAATCCCAGCAACCACATGATGGCTCACAACCATCCGTAACTCATTACGGATGCCCTCTTCTAGGGTATCTGAAGATAGCTATAGGGAGCAAGCAGGGCCAGAGTGAGAAGAAAAAGTGTCTGAAGACAGCTACAGTGTACTTACATATAATAAATAAATCTTTTTAAAAAATTAATAAAATTTAAACAAAGACTGCATATACTTTATCAAGTATTACCTTGGTTACCTTTTGTTAACATCATATCCCATTTGTTTCACTATCTATACACTCAGTCTCTCTTTATTATCCATATACACTGACTTCTTTCTCCCATGAACTATTAAGAGGCAGGCTATGAACACAATAGTCCTTCTAGTTCTAAACACTTTATTCTTACTTCACGAGATCAAAGACATTCTTGTAGTTGAGTATTAGAGTGCTTGCCTAGAATGCTTAAGAATATTTTCTTATATAGCTACATTAATACAATCATCAACTTCATGAATTTATACTGAATTAATACTTTGACCTAACCTACCAAAAGTATATCAGTTGTCCATTATCACAAGACACAGTACAATATCCTATTCAGGGCAAAACACTACATTTAGATGTCATTGCTATGATTTCAAGTAAGTAAATTCTTGGGTTTTCTTTTTTTTTGGGGGGGGGGGGCTGTTTTTCTGAGACAGGGTTTCTCTGTGTAGCCCTGGCTGTCCTAGAACTCACTCTGTAGACCAGGTCCACCTGCCTCTGCCTTCTGAGTGCTAGGGTTAAAGGTGTGCACCAGCACCATCTGACTATAGAGAGTTCT
Source organism: Tokudaia tokunoshimensis (assembly GCA_036184795.1). Lineage (NCBI taxonomy): Eukaryota > Metazoa > Chordata > Mammalia > Rodentia > Muridae > Tokudaia > Tokudaia tokunoshimensis. Next base: position 45,891,009 of record BTHU01000008.1, read on the forward strand.
CTTCTTTTATGCCTCTAGGAATTGAACCCAGAGACTTACAGAGGTTAGGTGAGCACTGCTGTGGGTTGCCCTGGTGCTGTTTGTATTTTGATGCTAATTCTGCTTCCTTAAGAGGGGCTGCCCTGAAGAGGAGTGGATCATGTACTCAGATGTTTTCATGTGAACCTTCTCCCCATTTTAACTGGTCAAATAAAGGCTAGAGCCTATGATTGGACAGTGGAAGGGAAAGATGGGGCTGGAGATTTCAGAGAAGGAGAGAGGAAGGAGGAGAGATGAGGATACGAGAGGAAAGAGAGGAAGATGGAAGAAGAGGATGTGAAAGGAAGACAGCAGAACCATGTGGCCTGGGGGAGCCACAAGTAACAAGGCATCTCATAGCTGGGGAATAGAGTAGTGCAGTGGTATAACTGCCCAGTATAGATGTACAGCCTATAAATATTATAACTGAGTGGTGTGTTCTTTGCATGGGCTTATTGGGGTTGGAGATTTACCACAACAAAGCACTATTTACTCATTTATAATTTAATGGAAAAATGCAACTGGAAATTATGTCTAATTGTGGTGGTTTGAATGAGAATGGCCTCCAAAGGTCACTGAATATTCGGTTTTTGAATGTTTGGTTCCCAGCTGGTGGAGTGTTTAGGAAGAATTAGGTTTAGCCTTGTTGAAGGTGTGACCTTTGTTGGAGGAGGTGTGTCACTGGGTTGGCTTTGAGGTTTCGGAAGCCCACATCAAGCCTAGGCTCTTTCTCTTTGCCTGCTGTCTGAGGATCAGAAGGTAAACTCTCTACTACTGCTCTAGCACCATGCCTGCCTGCCACAATGCTCCCATCCACGATGATCATGAACTAACTCCAAAACTGTAAGGGAACTCACAATTAAGTGCTTTCTTGTCTTGATCATGGTGTTTTTTTCTTTTTTACAGCACTAGAACATAACTAAGATGTATGTCTGCTTTGTATAAACATTTTTAAGATATAAACCACAGGTTTTTACTCCCCTGTATACTACAGATTATTCTATCCCCTCAGAAAAATGTCCAAAAAGTAGTTAATATTGGTTGTTCTCACCATACAAAACTTACATAGTTGAGAAGACTTTTATACATTTAAAAAAGTTTTTTTTAACTATAGAAATTAGAAATACATAACGATAAAAAATAATGCTACTGCTATGGGCAATTAGTAGGTACAATCTATACATATTCTGTAATAGAAACACATGTCTATATGCATGTGTGCCTGTGTGCATGCTTGGTGCCTGCAGACATCAGAGAAGAAAGAGGGCATTGAGTTCTCCGGAGCTAGAGTTACAGATGGGGGTGATTCACCATGAGGGTGCTGGGAATTGAACTTTGGTCCTCTAGAAGAGCAGCCTCCTAGCTGCTGAGTCATCTTCCCAGCTCTAGAATTACTTTGAAGATAGGTAAACTACAGTGGCTACAAAGAATAGTTTGGGCTTTTTTTTTTCTTTTGTCCCAGCCTCTTAGTTCCTTCCCAAAACAAAGACACTAGACTCAAAAACACAAAAGTCTGGATCTTAGAATGTAGGACCCCACTTTACCTTTTTATAAGAGTTCATTCTGTGCTCAAGGTAACTTAATCACTTAGAAAAGAGTCTTAAATTCTCATTTCCATATGATTGTGTTTAAAAGCATGAGGCCTCCATTGATCAAGAACACATTCTGCTCTTAAAGAAGACCTAAGTTCAGCTTCCTGTTCCCATGTGGAGTGAGCTCACAACAGTTTTGGGGGAATCCAATGCCCTCTTCTGGCTTCTGTGGGCACCTGCACTCACACATGCACAAGACCCATAAGTGCAAAGAGATTACATAAGTTAAAGAATATATAATTTTTTTTTTAAGGCATGGAGACTGGAAAGATGGCTCAGTGGTTAAGAGCACTGGCTGTTCTTCCAAAGGACCCGGGTTCAATTCCCAGCACTCATACGGCAGTTCACAACTGTCTATAATTCCAGTTCCAAAGGATCTGATGCCCTCACACAGACATACATGTAGGCAGAACACTAATTCACTTAAAATACAAATAAATAATTTTTTTTAAGAAAGGCATGAAGCCTCAGCTTTTCTCAAAACAACCAAAATAGCACAACTAATTTAGTGAGTGAAGAGATTTATCCAGATATAACTGTTCATTTCTAACAAACAGAACACACGAAAGAGTAAACAGTCCACTTTTATGCACACCTGATTGTGGTATCCAGACTCATCTTTCAGTTGGCCTCCAAACTATCAATAACTGTAGGTCTGGGTTTAAGGGCAAGAAATCTGCATCTTGATTATATAAACTTGATTAACCTATTGCTTAAAAATGCCACCGACCATTGTTTCAGCCCTGAGATAAAAGACAAATTGAATTATACTGGATTCAAATACATAAAATTTGGCATGTTAATTTGCTTTGAGGACCTTCACAAATTTTATATTAAAGGATGACTTTCCTTTATAGTTTTAATTAGAAAAAGATAGGACAAAATATGGGTTAATGTAGCTCTAGCACCTTAAGTTGAGGGTTGTTTTCTTTGACCTAGGCTTTCATATAACTGAGGCTGACCTTGAACTCCAGATCTTCCAGTCTCTATCTCCCAAACGCTGAGATCACAGGTATGTTCCACCATGCTATGCTTAAGAGACAAGCTACACAACAGGCATAAAGCTACCTTTCCTAAATTAGCCAATAAAAGGCAAGTTTTAAACTTCATAGGAAATAGATGGCTGAGTCTCCAATGATATTTAAAAGAGGGGAAAAAACCATACTGTAAGTTAATGTCTGGATTATGTGCTAAGTAAAAATTTTAAATCAGTAACAGTTAAAAGGCACAAAAACAAGAGGCTAGAATTATGCAGCTCAGAGGTAGACAGTGTGCTCAGCACACAAAAGGTTCTAGTTAGATCTGGTTAGCATAAAAAAAAATACATAAATAATCGAGAACTGATGGAATTTAAAGACAACTTTAAGGGCTGGAGAGAAGGAACGGGAGTTAGGAGCACACACTGCTCTTCCAGAGAAGAGGACCAATACCTACACAGGCAGCTCAAAACCACCTGTAACTCCAGACTCCAGGGACATCTAATACCCCTGGTCTCTTCAGGCACCTGTACTCTACAAATCCCCACACAGATATACATAAACTAAAAATCATAAAAATACCCAGGTATGGTATAGCACATACCTTTAATTCTAGCATTTGAGAGGCAGAAGGAGGAGGATCTCTTGTGAATTTGAGGCCAGCCTGATCTACACAGTTGAGTTCCAAGTGAGCCTGGGCTACACAGTGAAATCCTGTCTTAAAGAAAAACACAACAACAACAACAATTTTTTTTAAAAAGATGGTTTAAAAAAATTGTTTGTTTTTGAAGAAGTCATTGCTTACCTTTCCATATTAATGGGTGGAGCATGCACTTTGGTCGCTTCCGAGGTACGTTTCCCCATATTAGAAGACATAATAGTTTCACCTTCAGATTTCAATTTGTCCACAAAGTTATCTACTTCTTTTCCTTTAGCTCCAAGTTTCAAAGCCTTGCTGGGGCCTGAAGGTCTAAGTGGAAGAATACAAAATGAATATATATATGATAAAAATACAAAACCCCACAAACTTTAATTACTAGCCTACTATAAACCAAGCTTTCTCTGAAGGAATGTGAGGCTCTTAGGCGAAAACCTATCTCCTAGTGTTGGGGACAGCTACAGCACTGATAGAGTAATACGCACAAATGGATCACTACTATTAATATGGAAGTGGCTATTTTGTGCACAAATACAAAAGCTACAATTTTATAGTCATAAATGGTCGGATGAAAACATAGTATTTCCATTTAGATAAATGTGACTATGCACAAAAAACAAATTTTGTATAATAGACCTTAAACAGCCACCGATTCTTCTGAAACATTAAAACTAAAAACCATATTCTGGGGTTAGAGAGATGGCTCAGGTCAAGAGCACTTGTTCTTGAAGAGGTCCCAGGTTTAGTTCCCAACACCAACATGGTGGCTCACAATCAGCTCTAATTCCAGTTCTGAATGTACTCTCCTGACCTCTATGGGCACCAGGCACCCATGTGGTAAACATACATACTTGAAGGCATACACATTAAATTTAAAAATAAACAAAAGAAAACAAAAACAAAAACTTGATTATTCTAAGAGCAACTGCAGCTCTTGAAGAGAACTTGGTTCTAGCAGTACCCATAAGGCTGTTCGTACCTGTGTATTACTACAGTTCAAGGTGACCTGACACACACCTCTGGCCTCTCAGAGGCAGAAATATATATGGACATATATATGCACAGGCAGGGCAGTTATACCCATAAAATATTTTAAAAGAAAAATTCATATTCCACAGACAGTTAAATACTCCCTCACTTCACCACTTAAGACCACTGTCATAAGAAATGAAGAAATCATGGCGTAATTTGTAGAACTCTCTTATATCAGTCCTCCATGAAGCACACGCAGGGAGCGAGCCTTCCTCCGCCCCAGGTTGCTGGTAGCACACTAACTATACCTGGCTGGTGCAGGCGCCACTTTAGGTTTATCAGTTTCAATGATAGTCTCTGTGATCATGGCTGCTGTGCTGCCTCCAGACACTGCAGAACTACCAAATCCCCCAAATCCTGGTGCTTTTTTCCCCTGTCTCTCCGCATCTCTTCGGGCCTGTTGTAATTCCTTTGCTTTACGCCGCATCTCAGCCTTAGCTTCACGTTCTTGAGTCTATGGAAAGAGACATGTTTGTAGCTTTCAGTACAGTCTACATTAGCAAGTAAAACTAGGAAAATCAGATTAGTGAAAGTTAACAGAAAGACACTCAAATCAGCAGTCACTTACCTCTCTGACTGCTCTGAATACTTTTTCCTCATGAGAGTCCATTTCTGTGAAGGTTCTGATCTGTGCCAGGTTAACATTCTCCCGGTATCCCAGGGCAACAATTTCATCAAAAGCAAAAATCAAATCAAAACAATGCTCAGATATTTCATTTTCCTCTAAGGCTCGGCAATATTCAGGGATCTAATTACAGACAGTAACAGACAACAAAGATTAAGAATTTCATAGCAGCTAAGTTTCTACATCTTTTAAATAGAAATTCCAAAAACAATGATTTTTAGCACTTGGGAGGTAGAAGCTCACAGTCATCTTTGGCTACACAGCAAGGTTAAGGCTAGCCTGGGCTACATGAAATATTGTCTCAAAAATATATCAATTAATAAAACAATGGGGTTGGAGAGATGGCTCAGTGGCTAACAGTATAAACTGTTTTTCCAGAGGACTTGGGTTCAAGTCCCACCACCCACATGGTAACATAGACATACACAACAGGGTAGGGGTCCAAACAAATTTCAGAAACACAGACATACTAAATTAGTTAAGAACTGAGATATGAAAGAACGAGTCTGCATTCTCCTTTGGAATACTTATAGCCTAGGAAGAAACAAGTGTCTGCTGAATGAATGAAGAGCTGGAGGGGATTGGGTATAGCTCAGCGACAGAGTGCTTGCATACAATGCATAAGACACTGAAAAATAAATAAAGATAAAAAAGCAAGCAAGTAAGCAGGCAGGCATTAAAAAAAATGAGTTGCATGGATAAGCTGTTGAGATGTGTACGAGGTTCCACAAACTGATCATATCGGCTATTTTAGAGTCAAACCTAATTCAACAGTGCAATCCAGTATAGTATTACAGGTCTCTTACCACCCTTGAGAAAAGCCTTAAAGTCTCCAAATCTTCTAAGATATTGCTGTTCTTTGTAGTGATCAATACCATGTACAGTTTCTCCATAGGTTGGTAGACATATCTTACACTCTCTGTTTCAACAAAAGTATGTTGTTTTCCAGTGTTCATGAGTTTTGGGAAAGCTGCTAATAAGCCTTCAATCCGAGTTCGGGTCATCTCCACAAACTGTCGAGAAACAATAGCCTTTCCCGCTTTTGTGCAGACTGCTGCCGCCAACAGCACCTGCCAAGAACACACACATAAATAAGTACTCCCTACGTATTTCTTACATTTGTTTTCTCAGCACCTCAGGAGAGCTTCCATATAAATAGTGCATTCAGTGACATTACACTGTCTTTCAAACTATACTTCACTGTTTTAGTTACTGGATGCAATTTATAAGACAAAGGTAGAAGAAAATGAAGCAATTATTCCATAATATACCTAAAGACACACACACACACACGTATGTACATATATTAGTTAAAAAAATAACTTTTGCCTAGAATGTGCAAAGAGTGAGGTTCCACCACCAGCACTATACACAAACACACACACAGTTATTTTTTCCAAAGAGTATACTTAAATTATTTATATTGGTTGGTTGGTTGATTGTGAGAACCTGTGGGAATGCCCATGTGTGTAAAAGCCAGAGGACAACTTGAGGGAGTCAGTCCTCTCCTTCTACTATGGGCTCCAGGAATTGAACTCAGGTTGTCAGGCAGGTGGCAAGTATCTTCACCGGCTGAGCCACTCAGCAACCTGAATCACACATTATTGATTAGTCAATTATGACTCAGAGCTGGGTTGCACTCTGCTTTGGCACAACCAGAGACAACAGATCAAGCATTTTCCTTAAAAAGGGGCAGAGATTTCCATGTCAAAACAGAAGTCTGATGAGGCAGATAAAAAGGTTTTTAAGAGCTCTACCGGAGTATGGTAGCACTGGAATAAATTCTACCACTCAGGATGCTAAGGCAGGAGGAGTACTAGCTTAGGGAATATACCTGTCTCAGAAAACGTAACAAAGTAGTGAACAGGAAGCCCCCAGTTTCCTACTGGTCGTTAAATCTGAGCTGATCTGCCCTTTGAGCAGCCTTCCCATCCCACTCACTCTTCTTGACTTGCAACCGAGCTGTGAAGTGGAAATTCTACAGGTCTGCTGTTTCATGTAAGTTTTGACATTCAGCAATGATTAAGACCCAACATTGACATGTTGCTCAGAAGCAGCCTAATTAGTAGACATAAGACAAAAAATAAGGTATTGTAATATAAGGCATTATATGCTTAGAAACCTAAGAGAGTGGACAGAAATAACACTTGATTAATTCAGGGATTGAATACATAAATATAAAACAGCAGGGTATGGTAATGCCTGCCTTTAATTCCAGCACTCAGGAGGCAGAGACTGGTGGATCACTTGTCAGTTTGGGGCCAGTCTGGTCTACATAGTGAGCTCTACAACAGCCAGGGTTATAGAGAGACCATGATCCAAAACAAACAACACAAAAAACCAGCAGGGTAAAAATATCTCAAGTAGGAAAACTTCAAGACTCTATTTAGTCATTTCATTAACCAGATATAAGCAAATAAGATTCCCAAAGCAGGATCAAAGTTCCCTATACTGAATGTAGATAAACCACAAAACACCTAGGACATAAGTCACAAGGTCCATATGCAGTCTCCAGTCTCTAATATAGCTGGAAAGATCATCTCTGAACAAGGCAAAGTTATCCTGTGCAAAATTAATACTTATCTTCTTAAATGCCTCAACATAGTAATGCTTCGCTTCATATTCACATTCAATGAAGTTTAGCAACTACTGAAATAGAGAGTATATTAAAAAAGGCAAATTCTCCTACCACAATTTTCATTAGGGTCTCACTCTGTGTAACAGCCCTGGCTGGCCTGAAACTCACTGTGTGGACCAGGTGAACGCATGGAGATCTGCTTACTGGAATTACAGAGAAGCTACCAGGCCTAACAACAGTTCAGTAGTTCAGAGCACATTCTGCTCTTGCAGAGAACCTGGGTTTGATCGCTAGCACTCACATAGAAATACACAATCATGTGTAACTCCAGATGCCCTTTTCTGCCCTCCTCAGGTACCAGGCATGCATGCAACACACACAAACATACACATAGGCAAAACATTCATATACATAATAGTTTTTAAGAGTTAATTTTAAAAAAATGAGTAACTATGACTCTCTTTTTTTGCCAGCTAGTGCTGGCACAAGCCTTTAATCCCAGCACTTGGAAGGCATAGGTAGGCAGATCTCTCTGAGGCTAGTTCAAAGCCAGCCTGGTCTACAGAGTGAGTTCCAGGACAGCAAGGGCTGTTACACAAAGAAATCCTATCTTTAAAAAAAATTTTTTTTTTGAAATTTTATGTTCTTTGAAGAAAACAGAGGTTCAGATCCCAGCACCCACCTGGCAGGCAGCTCACAACCATTTCTAACTTGTTTTGAAGTTACTCCAATCCTCTCTTCTGGCTTCTGCAAGCACCAGGCACACATGTCATGGTACATATATACACATCCAGGCAAAACACTAATACACAGAAAATCAACCAATCTTTAAAAAAAAAAAAAGGACTGGAGAGTTTGCCTTGCTCTACTAAAGAAACAAATGTTATTTTAAAAAAAGGGGGGTGAGGCAGGCTGGGAAAATGGCTAGCTCTCTATAAGCATGAGGACCTGGATCTGACTCCTATCACCTACACAGAAAGTCAGACATGCAGCCATGGCTGCAAATGCCTATAACCTCAGCACTGGAGGTCAGAGACAGGCAGATCCTGAGAGCTCCCTGGGCAGGCAGCATAGCTCAAACAGCAAGCTTCTGGTTCAATGTAGCAGAGAGCAAGAGAAGATACCCAAACCTACACCACACACCCACACCCCAACATACACACAATCTCTAAGTTTCACTATCCTATAAGTCTACAAACTTTATAAGTTTAAGCATTTGAAAACTTCTCAGTAGGTAAAGGTATTTGCCATCACAGTAAGTCTATTTACTATCTTTTTAATTAAGAACAATGTTCTATAGATTAGCAAATTTTAGAAATGGGTGATAATCACAGGACTAATTATCAAGTTTATTCAAATATAAGGTTAGTTAAAAAAAATGCTAGGCAAATGTTAAGAAAATTAAGCTTACAGAAAACTAAAGAAAAAGGACAAATCAGAAGATGCATTTCAGCATGCATGGTCAAGTCTGTCAGGAAGCCGAGACAAGACAATGGTGAGTTCCAGGCCAGTCTGGACTATATAGAAATCTTCTAGTTAAAGGAGATGATATTTTCTCTTGGATATTTTGCATTGACAATTCAGTAAAGCCAAAGAAAATTTATTTCTCAAAACAATGTTTATGGATCTATAACTTATTCTGGAATATATGTTTTAAAAGATAGAAAGGAATGGATGAATGATTAGGTGTGTGATAAAATAATTATCGTGAAATTTTAAGAGAAACTAGTTGGTAGTTACAGGATTGTTCCCTATAGGATTCTTTGAAAATTTCTAAATGTTGGAAAATCTTATATATATTAAAATGTTGAGGAAAAACTACTAGAAATTTTGGTGCAACTTTAAGATCAAAATTTCACCCCAGTTGATATAACTCTATGGTACAGTGATCTTTCTGTAATTAAGTAGGGTCCAAAAACATAATACCAAGCAGGTCTTTGACTTGACAGAGTAGAATATAATGAGATAACTGCTCTTCACAACACAGGAGTCTGTGTATATCTGGTTCATGCTAAGTGTCTAAATCAGAAATATAAGACACAGCTATATGAATATATATTCACATCAAAAGGACAAGCAAAAATATATGCACACACACACGTGTATGTATACATACATTACCATAGAACACCTACAGTTTTACTGTTTCTCAATTATCTTTCACTTTATTTTGAGACAGGGTTTCTCTGTGTAGCCCTGGTTGTCTTGGAATTCAATCTGTAGACCAAGGTGGCCTTGAACTCAAATATCTGCCTGCCTTTGCCTCCCTAGTGCTGGGATTAAAGACATGTCTGACACCATGTCTGACATATTCCTCCATTAGCAATGGTAAAGATTATCTGGATTTTTGTTTCCATAAGGTTCTAATGTTAATATTAAAATTACACATTCTAACATAAACTATGAACACTCCCTAAAACATAAAAGAGTAGTGTGCACACCTTTAATTCCAGTGATGAGAAGGCAGAGGTTAGCCTGGGCAATATAATGAGTTTCAGGACAGCCTGATCAACATAGTGAGAAACCTTTTCTCTAAAAACTAAAAAAATGGGGGCTGGAGATATGGCTCAGCAGTTAAGAATACTTCTTGTTCTTGCATAGGACCTAGGTTAGAATCCCTGCATCACAGGGAGGCTAAGCCCAGTTCTAGGGGATCCAATACCATCTTCAGGTGTTGCACAGACATACAACTTCATATACGTAAAATAAAAACATCTTAAAATATAAAAGAAAAAGCCCATACAAACACAATAACGACAACAACAAAAATCAACCCGTGGAATTGGGGCTCAGGGTTGGTATATGAGGTTTTGGAAATTTTATGTCTAACATCAAATTTTGAGAGGCAAACCTACTTGATGTAATTTATACATCTGAGACTGGAAAAGAAACTTTCTGTGGTTTAAAGACCAAACATGAATTTCTCCTCTAATCAAGTTATCAAAAGAGTTGTTAGTAGAACTTCATAGCTCAAGTACCAGAAGAGTCATGTTACTTAGGCATGCTTTCAAAGCACCTAAAAAAATCTTTAAAAGATAAGTTATTAGATCGCTGGAAAATGGAGAATCTCTTCTTTTTCATGAATATTCAGATTTCAGTTGATAAAGGAGTCAATTCTGCTTTCTCCTATCCTCACCTACAATCATTTCTCTTATCTTTGTTAACAGAAAAGGCTCCGATGGTACCTAACGAGTCCCCAAGCACAGCCCACCTCTCCTACTCCACACAACAGCTGTGATTCCAATAAGCCACACTCATGTCACTCCACCTAAACAGTAGGTTCCTTAAAACAGAACTCCTGTGTTGTCGCTCCGTTTCTCTATGTTCTACATACACTGCACCAGCCTCGCTGCCAAAGACACACGTACGCGCTACCCTACCTAGTACAGGGTAGCTACAGGGACACCGGGGTCTTACAAACCGGCGTCCGAAGTTACTATTTCCGTACTGCCTCTACTTCCCCCTTTCAATTAAGAAAAGAAAGAAAGAAATCAAGAAAGAAAGAAAAAGAAAAACAAGAAAAAAAAGCTTTGAGACGACGTGGTGACAGGAGGACGAGAAGCGGCAGACAGGCCCAGTCTTGCGGACCCGGAGCTCGCAAGGAACCGGCGGGACATGAGGGCGGAAGGCCCACGCGACAACCACCAGCCCGGGTGGGTCGGAGTGGCGGGTGGACGTGGCGGCGCTGCCGGCGGAGGCCGGGTGGGCGCGGCAGCTCGCTCGGATACTCCGGGAGGCCGTGCCAAAGCCCGGGCCGACAGCAGGGCTCCGGGCGCGGCTCCTGCGGTCCCGGCCCAGCCGGCGAGCGAACCCGGCTCGGCGCTTACCATGGTGAGGCCGCAGGTGGGGCGCGCCGCGCTCTGGCTGAGGGGCTCGGGCTGCCGCCCAGAGAAGCGGAGCTCTGGCCGCTCCGGACCTGCAGCCCCTGACAGGAGCCTCCGCCGCTTCGCCTCTTGCCAAGATGGCGGCCCCAAGCCACGTCTCCAACCGGAAACGGCGCGGGTCAAAGGGCGGGGGGCGGGGCCGACAGGCAGCTTCTGGGTGGCAGTAAACTCAGTCCTCCGTTAGCCCAGGACTTGCAGGGAGTTTGAGTAGAATTGTGGAGCTGTCATCCCTCTGTCCTTTCTCTTCGCCTGCGTTTATTTGGTGCTTCTTCTTAAAGTTCATAAAACCACTCAATGGAATATATAGAATAATCTGTGAGCATGAGGAACTGGTATCCAGAATAGATAAGGTCTAGAACTCCCGTAATAAAGCCGGCGTGGTGTCCCCTCACCTGTAATCCCAGGTAAGTAGGAGGCTGAGGAGGAAGATCGAAAATTGTCCAGCCAGGCACATATCTTTAATCTCAGCACTCGGGAGCCAGAGGCAGGCCAATCTCTGTAAATTTGAAGCCAGCCTGATCTACAAAGAAATTCTGGGAGAGCCAGAGCTACACAGAAACCATGTCTTGAAAAACAAAGCACTAACAATAAAAACTTTAAAGCAAAGAGTAATAAAATACAGAGACATACTACAACATGGGTTAACCTTGAAAACAGGTGAAAAGAACCAGATGCAATGTGCAAACCAGGGATATCTGTGAAAATAGATTGCATATAAGTGACTTATTGGAGTTCCAGAAGTCTAGGAAATGACAGCTAGTGCATGAAAAGCTTATGTTTGGAATGTAAGTGTCATGGAATACCAAAGGTAGATATCCTAAAAGCCACTGAACTGTATATTTATCTTAAATATATAGTTATTTTATTTTAAAATCCTGTGTATGGTCAGGTATGTGCCTGTGAATGCAGGCGCTGCCTGATATGGGTGCTGGGAATCAAACTGGGGTTCTCGGAAAAAGCAACAGATACTCTTGACTGCCGAGCCACCTCTCCAGTCCTGAACTGTATATTTCAAAGAAGGGTGGGGTTTTTTTTGTTTTGTTTTGTTTTGTTTTAGGGTCCTGAGAGATAGCTCTGCAGTTAAAATCCTATATTGCTCTTGCAGAACACCAATCTTGCAGGTTTGGTTTTCCCCTGACTCAAAAAAGAGAAAAGAAAATGTATGTTCACAAGTATCCTTGGTAAGGAGAGCCTTAGAGGCCATATAACATAAGTTAAAACAAACCAGGGCCAGGCAGTGGTGGCTCATGCCTTTAATCCCAGCACTTGGGAAGCACAGGCGGGCAGAGTTCTGAGTTCAAGGCCAGCCTGGTCTACAGAGTGAGTTCCAGGACAGCCGGGACTACACAGAGAAACCCTGTCTCGAAAAACCAAAAACAAACAAACAAACAAGCACCCCAGGAATCAGAGTGGCCTTAACTTAACTCCTTTTCATTGCTTAAGGCCTTACTCATTAGTTAAGTCACTACACCTCTCTAAGCCTCAGTTATTACTCTTTAAACTTTTCTTTTTTAGTACACAGAATGTTCTCCAGTTTCATTTGAGCTGTTATAGAAGAATCACCTCAATGCTTTCCTGGGATGTATATTGTATTTTCTTTATCCACTTGTTAGTCGATTCCATTTTGGGGCTATTAACTAGTACACATGCCAGAAGAGAGCATCAAATCACATTACAGATGGTTGTGAACCACCATGTGGTTGCTGGGAATTGAACTCAGGTCCTCTGGAAGAAGATTCAGTATTCTTAACTGCTGAGTCATCTCTCCAGCCCCAATATTTTTTTAAGAATTAGGAAAACACTAACAGAAAATAAAAGTAAAAATTAAAGAAGAAAGAATGGGCTGGAGAGACGGCTCAGTGATTAAGAGCATTGGCTGTTCTTCCAGAGAACCTAGGTTCAATTTCCAACATCCAGCTCACAACTGTCTGTAACTCCTGTTCCAGGGACTCTGACAGCCTCATGTAAACATACATGCAGGCAAGATACCAATGGACATAAAATAAAATTTAAAAAAGGAAGAAATATGTTCTGGTGTTCTGTTGCATAGAAAAGTTGACTATTAAGAACATAATATAGTTTAGTATATATTTATAAAAAAAAATCTAGAAGGAAGGACCCTGATTTTTTCCCCCACAAAATAATGAGAACTGTTGGAGGCACTTGAGAGGCAAAAGCAGGACACTGTGAGTTTGAGGCCAAGCACATGCAGCAGGGCACTCACACATTAAGTATTTTTTTTTCTTAAAGGTTGAGGATCTAGAAATGCTAGGGTTTGAATATTTTGCAATGTACACATGTATAGAAACAACACAAAATGCCCCATAGATGTGTGCAATTTTTAGGTATCGATTTTCTTTTTTAAAGAAGTGTGTCTTAGTCTCTCATTTTTATTTTTCTGAGTTGGGATTGCAAATCTGAACACTATAGTTGGGTGCTCTGCTGCATGTACATCCGCAGGCCAGAAGAGGGCGTCAGATCTCCTTTATAGATGGTTGTGAGCCACCATGTGGATGCTGGGAATTGAACTCAGGACCTCTGGAAGAATAGCCAGTACTCTTTCTTTTCTCTTCTTTTTTTCTTTTATTATTTTTTTGGGGGGGGGATAGGGTTGGGGCTCCAGATAAGGTTTCTCTGTGTATAACCATGGTTTTCCTGGAACTGGCTTTGTAGATGAGACTGGCCTAGAACTCAGAGATCCATCTGCCTCTCCCTTCTCAGTGCTGGGACTAAAGGGATGCGCCACCATGCCTGTCTGCCCTGTGTTTCTTTTTAAGGCAGCTTTTGCAGTGAATTTCTATGATCTTGTATGTTTCTCTAACCTTGATTTCCAAAATTAATTACATCTGTAGCGATATTTATTCACTACATTTTCCTTAATCACTTATTCCTTGATTTGTCCAATGAGCATTCTGTTATTCTGTATTTCATCAGTATTCTATCCAGGGCCCTGTGCATGCCATATAAGTGCTCTACCATAGAGGTCAGAGGACAACTTTAAGGAGACAGTTCTCTTCATTTTTACATGGATTCTGATGTTTGAATTGTGTTTGTCAGGCATCCTGTGCCTTCTAGTAGCAAGTGCCTTTATCTGCCAAGCCAAACCATCAATCCTTACTGTGATCTTCTTTAATCCAGAAGCTGTGTCTAATTTTACTATTTGATCCTATTTTACTTTTTGAGAAAGAGGGTCTCACCGAACCCAGACTGGTTTTGTACTCCTGACTCTCCTTTTTCCACCCTTTCAAGAGTTGCGATTACAGACCTGCATACCATGCTTGGCTTCCAGTGAGGATTTTCAAAGTACTATTTATGCAATCTACTGGTACTAGGAAGAATTTAACAGACTCCATAAAGTTGCCCTCTGACCTACACACACACATGTGGCATATGCACTTTCCTACATGAAATAATGTGTTTTTATTTTTTATCAGTTTTTGTTGTTTTGAAACTGGACCTCAGTAGCCCAGGCTGGCCTCAAATTTACCAAGTCACTGACTGAGGCTGAACTTGAACTTCTAATCCTCCTGCCGCCACCTCCAAAGAGCTAGGATTACAGTTATGCACTAACTTGCCCGGCTCATAGTTTTCTTTAGAGAGTAAAAACACAGGATACAGTTAAATGCTAATCTCAGATGAAGGAAGAAAAAGAATGCTCATGTTACATAGGATACCGGGAGGAAAAGGGCTATCGTACCATAGAGATGCTATAAAAGGGCTTTTAAACATGCTTGGACTTTTCCTTGAAAAGTGTCTAAATTGTGGTTTAGGCCTATCTAAGAGAAACTGTGGGCCAAATGAGTCTTTGAGATGACAGTTTCCAGTTGGAGAAAAGAAATCCACTAACCTGGCCTTCCACCTTTGGCCACTAGATGTCACAACCGACTCAGTTGCGGAAACCATAGATAAGCAGGCGGCTTGGCCACCTAGCGCGCTAGGATAGAGTGCGCCGGGCCGCTCTATCCCAGCGCCGCCGTCTCTGCTTCCGCCACCACCGACCGTAGCGGGGCGGGGGGCGGGAGGCGGGGTGTCGGAGCCCTACGTCTCGCGATCATTCCCTGAGGCTCTCGCTTTTTTTTTTTTTTTAAATTTATTTATTTACTTACCTTTTTGCCTAACGACTGACTTGTTGCACTTAGGGATCCTTGAAGTGGCCCGGCCTGAGAGTGAGACCCCAGTCCTAGACTGGGGTTCTTTCCAAATAGAGGAAACGGATCCAGAGGGGCTACAGGTAATTGGTGCTTCCGCAAGCGCTCTCTCGATCTCCGTTCTTTGCTCTATGCGCCCCCCAACTGCTCTGGATCCTTGACTCTCCGAGAACCCAGTGGGATCCTCTCTTCAAAACGGGTGGAAGTAAAGATGATGCTTTGAGGATTAGTGGATGGAGCCACTACCTTCGCAGGACCGTCTTCCCCTTCTCGGGTCAGAGGTGGCCCACTAGCTTAACTCTGTCTATACTCTAGAATTTCAGTAGCAGGGACCCATCCCTATACCTTCCACCCCCTGACAGAAGCCAAACAGCTGTGCGAAAACTGACCAAACCTGAGCCGGCCACAGTCGGCCTATGCATGCTGTGCTTCCCGTGACTGCATCTTATGTATAGCTTTTGGGTTGTTGCTGGAAAAGGTTGGATACCGTTTTCCTCTGTAGTTATCTCGGCACTCAGCCAGTGCTGGCTAAATAAGAGTTGAAGCTGATAATCTGCTTACTCTTGGGTCAAGAAACTTTCCTTTGGGGAAAGCTTGGGTGGGGGTGAATGCATCTCTGCGAGGAGTGTTGGATGTATATCCCGTGGTAGGAGCTATGTAATCGTGTCTCCTTTTGCTTAGACCAAAATTGTTGAGAACCAGACATACGATGAGCGTCTAGAGATTAACGACTCGGAAGAGGTTGCCAGTATTAGCACTCCAATCCCAGGACATCAAGGTAAGAGAAGATGAGAGGGAGGTGGTTTTCAAAACAGTGGGGCAGATAGGATTCAGGTTGTATTCAGCAAGCTCTTAGATTGTATCAGCAAGCGTTGACCTTCTGCGTTTAATTTGCCGCTAATTTTGCTTTCTCACTAGTTGAGGGAGAAATCAGTTCATCAGATTTTAGGATCTTCTTTGAGTGCAAACTTATCCCCTGCCATTGTTAACTTTATGTTACACTCTGTATAGATTCCGGCACAGGTTCACTGTGCTTTGCTTTGTTTTTTTGATTATTTTTAAAATGTTGATGTGTACAGATGTTATTTGTATGTTTCTCTGTGAACCGCCTGCTTGCCTGGTGCCCTCAGAGTCCAGAAGAGGATGTCAGATCTCCTTGAACTGGAGTTACAAATGGTTATGAGCTGCCATGTGGGTGCTGGGAATTGAAACCTGGGTCCTCTGGAAGAGCAGTCAGTGCTCTTAATCATTGAGCCATCGCTCCAGCCTGGCTCACTGTGCTTTTGTTTCTAACAATTCGTTAAGATGCTTCCTAACTTGCCCTTAACTTGCCACCCCAAGCATAATTGCAACAGAGTTTTATCAGAACACTTGATACCATTCATCATTTATTCACCTAGCCTCTTTTGTTTGTTTGTTTGTTTGAGACAGGGTTTCTCTGTGTAGTCCTGGCTGTCCTGTAATTCACTCTAGACAAGGCTGGTCTCCAACTCAGAGATCTGCCTGCCTCTGCCTCCCCATTGCTGAGAATAAAGGTGTATGCCAGTACTCTCAGCTCACCTAACATTTTTGAATATTTGCTATGTGCCATGCTGGCAATGGGTAATACAATGGTAAACAAAAGACACATCCCTGCCTGTCCTGACACTCGTAATCTTAGAAGAAAGATGGCCAGAGCATAAACAGTCATTATGAAGAATGTCATGTGTGCAGGGATGGAGGCAAACTGGTTTACTGTTATAAAACATAGTGGTGGTGGGTGGGGATCGATTTGTGACCAGGAAAGACTCAAGAGGAAAGACCAGTGTGTGGAGAGAGGGGAGTGTGTTATGGTCTGGTCAGAAGGGAGGCGACAGGCATGTCAAGCAGAGTGCAGAACTCCAGGGGCTGTTGCTGTCGCATGTAGAATTTATTGTCTAGGATATGGGTGAAAAATGGGGTGGTGAGTGAAAGTACTGTAGCACTGGCTGGGTCTCGATGGTAATGGTTTGGACTGTGGCATGAATAGAGACATGGCACAGATATGACATAGATGGCTGTTACACAGAATCATTAAGGCTTGCTCGTGCGTTAGATTTGAGTCCTGAGTTGGGGATCACACTACTTTTGTTTACTGTGGTAAAATATACATGTAGAATATTTTAGCCACTTCTACTGTAAAGTTAAATGGCTTTGAGTAAATGACTTTGAATACATTTATATTTCATAATAACTGTCACCACTGCCTTAGTTATTTTTCTGTTGCTGTGATAAGACACCATAGCCAAGGCAACCTATAGAAGAAGGTTTATTTGGGGCTTACAGTTTCAGGGGATTAGAGTCATGGCTGAGAAAAATCATGGCAGCAAGAACAGCTGAGAGTTTTTATCTTTAGACACAACCATGAGGCTTAGAGAGCTAAATGGGAATGGCATGGGGTTTTGAAACCTCAAAGCCTGTCTTCAGTGATATATCTCCTCCAACAAGACTGTACTTTCCCCAATAGCTCTACCAACTACTGACCAAACATTCGAACATCTGAGCTTCCAGGGACTGTTGGCATTCAAAACACTACTAGAACTTCCTCATCATTAAACAGTAACTGCTGCCAGGCATGGTGGTACATGACTTTAATTCCAGCACTTGGGAGGCAGAATCAAGTGCATCTCTATGAGTTTGAGGCCAACCTGATCTACATAGTGAGTTCCAGTACAGCCAGGGCTACATAGTGAGACCCTGCCTCAGAAACAGACAAACAAAAAAACAAAAGATTTCTTGGTTCCTTTCTTCCTTCCAGTCCCAGCTAACCACTACTTTGCTCCTATGAATTTGCCTATTAGCGGCATTTCCTAGGTGTGATGGTTTGTATATGCTTGGCCCAGGGAGTGGAACTGTTTGGAAGTGTGGCCTTGTTGGAGGAGGTGTGTCCCTGTGGGTGTGGCTTTAAGACTCTACTCCTAGCTTCCTGGAAGTCAGTATTCTCTTAGCAGTCTTCAGATGAAGATGTAGAACTCTCAGCTCCTCCTGCATCATGCCTGTCTGGATGCTGCAGTGTTCCCGCCTTAATGATAATAGACTAAACCTCTGAATCTATAAGCCAGCCCCAATTAAATGTTGTCATTTATATAAGACTTGCTGTGAGCTGGGCGGTGGTGGTGCACACCTTTAATCCCAGCACTTGGGGGCAGAGGCAGGCGGATTTCTGAGTTCGAGGCCAGGCTGGTCTACAGAGTGAGTTCCAGGACAGCCAGGGCTACACAGAGAAACCCTATCTCAAAAAACAAAACAAAAACAAAACAAACAAACAAAAAAAAGACTTGCTGTGGTCATGGTGTCTGTTCACAGCAGTAAAACACTAACAAAGACACTAGGTAAAATCATAATGCCCTTTTGTGGCTGGCTCATGTCACATATACATGTTTCAAGGTGTTCTTATGCTATAGCATGTATCACACTTTTTTTCAATTTTATGGCTGAATAATAATAGTCTGTTGTATGGATACACAATGTTTTTAAGTCTCTCATCTAATGGTCACTGGCGGTGTTTTTGCCCTATTATAAACAATGCTGCTGTGTCTGGTGGTGTACAAGTGTCTGTCTGAATTCTCATTTTAGTACTTTTGAATACATACTTTATTTGTCAAAATTACAGAATGCTTCATGCTCTCCGTGTCATCCTTGCACAGGCTGTGTTAACCTCTGCATCATTCCAGATTTATGTGTATGTGCTGTGGAAGTGAGCATGTTGAGTAATACTGAGCCGCTAGATTTTTTTACTCCAGCATGTTAGGGTTTTGTGTGGGAAAAAAAAATGGAACGCAGGGGGTGGGTGGGGGTGTGGGGGGGTTGGTGGCTCGGGTCTCGAATAGGAGAAACACTGGCAGGCAAAGCCCACATGGGGGGGTCAGGGGGACACTGGCAGGACCGCGAACCACACCTCGATAGGGAGTGTTGGCGCCAGAGTACCTGTAGGGCACGAGGCTGCCTGGCTAGCGGGGAGGGCGGTCCAGCTCAGGAAGCGATACCGTTCTGGCGTGGACCTCCTGGGTACCTGTTGAGGAAGCAGCTTGGCTGTGAGGAGGCTCGATCTTTCCCTGGTGGCTGGTAACGCTGAGGCCTGCTCCGTGCTTCTAAGTAGTGGATTTTGACAAAAGAGACAGTTGATAGTTTTAATGCTTTATTATTATGAGAGTAGAAAGAGAAAAGGAGTTAGGGAAGTAAAGAGAGAAAGAGAAGATAAAGAGATGAGGAAAGGCCATGACCATGTGGAAAAGGAAAGAGAATGGGGGTGGGGACAGAGAGAGAGAGAGAGAGAGAGAGAGAGAGAGAGAGAGAGATAAGAGAGTGAGCGAGGAGGGGCAAGAAGCCTCCTTAAATAATGGGCTGGGTTACCTGGCAACAGCAGCCAGGTAACCAAGGGGCGGGGAAAGCCTGGCTGTAGCCAGGTGACTGCAGAGGTGGAGTCCAGTCAGAACACTAGGGCCTGGAGCATGGCCACAGGTGACTGATGGCCACAGGATTATGGAGTTGAGGAGTCAGCAGTCTGAGAACATAGCTCACGGGTTCCGTCCCTTGTAGAAGTGTTAGACCCAGAGTGGCCTTGCTCAACCAAGCTACAGACTGTCTCACACCACGGTCCCACAATTTTGTTTGTTTATATGAAAATAGGGTTTTATTCTGTGGAGCCTGGACTAACTTGGAACTCACTGTGTAGCTCAGGCTGGCCTTGGATTTGAGGTACTCTTGCCTCAGTTTCCTGAGTGCTGTAAGCTCCCATGTCCAGGGACTTAGCAAAGTCATGCTCTTGTTAGCTGTGGACTTTTCAGCCAGATAGTTTAATAAGTCAAAAAATGTTTAGTTCGCATCTAACATTTCCATGCTGGTTAGTCTTACATCTGGTTATACTTTTGATTTCAGAATGTTATTATTCCTACAGATTCTCTTACTGCTCTTATGCCCTGATTCAAATTCAAATTCACAGCTAGCTGCTATTTGCCAGGCTCTAAGTCACTCCTTTCCCGGTAGGTTTTGTCACTCAGTCCTGTCACTGACCCCATTTAGAGGAGAAAATACTGATGCTCAGAGAGGTAAGTCACCTGGTGCAGGTGACAGAGTTGCCCTCAAGACCTCCTCCCATTAGCCCGGCAGCTGTCACTTCTCTGTTCACACACTTTACCCCTGCTTCATTTCCATCTCTAGCCACACAGTTGCAGCTAGTTAGTCAGTGTAGCTTTTAGTCCAGAGCTACGCAGAGGAGTACTTACAGCAATGTCTTGAATCGA